>OZ018323.1:167281491-168558991 GCA_963969495.1 Ceratothoa steindachneri
CTTTTATAAATCCTAGTGCTGTGTTAGCTTTGTTTTCAGCAACTGCGCATTGGTTTGATGTTTTTAAGTTTTCTGTAATTATTACTCCTAAATCTTTAACCTGCGGGGTTGTGTTTATTAAGCCGCCTTGCATTGTATAGGTGTATTTTTTGTTTTTTGTTCCGCACTGAAGGATTTGGCATTTGTCGATATTAAATGGCATTTGCCCTGTCTCAGACCATTCGGTAATTTTATTTATATCAGCCTGCAGGCTAGCCCTGTCCTCTTCGCATAATACTGAGTTACCTATTTTCGTGTCATCTGCAAATTTAGATATGATATTATTTAATCCAACGTCTATGTCATTGATGTATATAGTAAATAAAATAGGCCTCAGGTCTGATCCCTGGGGAACACCGCTGGTAACAGATACCCAGTCCGATTCCACGCCATTTATTATCACTCTCTGCTTCCTGTTTTTTACCCAGCTACTAATCCATCCGTATATATTACCGTTAATTCCTAGCGTACGCACTTTGTTCATGAGTTTCTGATAGGGAATTTTGTCAAATGCCTTTTTAAAATCTAGGTAAATTATATCTAATGATTTAGTATCGTTATATAGGTTGAAAAGGTTATGGTAAAAGTCAATTAGGTTTGTTAAGCACGATCTCTTAGACCTAAAACCATGCTGGCTATCTCGTATAAGGTTATTGTTTTCGAGGAACTCTACTAGTTTGTCTCTAATGATCGTTTCGAGCAACTTTCTAACTATTGAGGTTAAGCTAATGGGTCTGTAATTACTGGCCTGGTTTTTACATCCCTTCTTAAAGATCGGTGTGACGTTAGCTTCCCTCCAATCATCAGGGACGACCCCATGCTCGAGAGATTTGTTAAAAATGAGAGCAAGTGACTCTGCTAACTCATTATGGACATGTTTTAAGATTCTCGGGTAAAATTTATCAGGACCAGGAGTCTTGTACGAGTTCATTTTCTTTAATTTATCAATTACTAGTTGCGGATTTACTTCCAGGCTCCTTAGTGATGGGTGTCGACCCGTATAGACTCGTTGTTATCGTTATTAGTATTTTCTAAGGTGGAGACTGAACTAAAAAACTCGTTTAAGATATTAGCCATACCCATATCATCTAAAATAATTTCACCCAACTGGTTTTTCAAGGGGCCAATCCCGCTTCTCATTTGCCTATTTCTGTTGATATAGGTATAAAAGTGTTTGGGATTAGTGGTGCTTGCTTTCGCTATCGTGATTTTGTATTGACGTTTCGTTGATCTTATGAGTGTTTTAACCTTTCTTCTGCTAGTGTTATATTGTTGGTTAACTTGATAGCTTCTATTGTGTTTTAATAATGTGTGGAGACGGTTCCTATCTCTAATTGCTCGTTTGATGTCATTATTAAACCACGGCGGTTTGCCTCTATTCGCGTTACTATTCCTTGTCTTAAGAGGAACATGGTTTTCTTGGACTATAAAAAATAGTTCTTTAAATTTATTCCAAAGTTGATTTACATCTTCTATTTCTATCAGCTGCTCGTGAATATTTCCCAGGGCTTCTCTGAGGCCCTCTAAGTTAGCTTTACTGTAGTCTAGTACTTTTGAATAGTTATTGGTAGTTGAATACCTGGCATTTAGATCAAAGCGGATTAGTTTATGGTCACATGTACCTATATGTTCCGCTACGGCCAGAGTTGATATAAAATTTTCTTGGGATGCAGTAACTAGGTCTAGTATATTATTTCCTCTGGTTGGCTCCCTTACGCATTGGTGTAAATAATTAGTATCGATGAAATTTGTCATTAATTTTTCTTGTTGGCTAGTCCCTATATTCAAGTCGCAGCAGATATTAGGTAAATTAAAATCTCCCAGTAATAGCGTTTGTTCCTCGTGTAATGTTTCTTGTAAGATTCTATATATTTCCAGGTCCTCATTAACGGTAGTATTTGGGCGACGGTAAACAGTGCTTATGTTTATTTTAAAATCTCGTAAATGTAGTTTAACGCAGATCAGCTCCACTTCATTATTTGTAAGTTCTACCTTAGTTACTTTTAATTCTGATCTTATATATAGTCCCACTCCTCTTCCAAGCCTTCCGTGGCCCTGTTTTTGTAAAATAATATATAGCCTTCTAGCATGTATTCACATATTAAGTCTTTTATACTAAATTATAGATGGGTCTCAGTTATGGCTATGATGTCAACCTCTTCCGTTGCTATTAGACATTTAAGTTCTGTAAGAGAGAGAGAGAGAGAGAGAGAGAGAGAGAGAGAGAGAGAGAGAGAGAGAGAGAGAGAGAGAGAGAGAGAGAGAGAGAGAGAGAGAGAGTAACAAGGAGTAACAAGGAAAGGAAGTACCCTAGAAGACCTTACGGTCCATTCAAAGAGGGTACCTTTGGACTAGCAGTCAAGCGGGCACATCTCTGCTCAAATGCTTTACGTCCTTAAACGGCCACTTTTCAAGGCCCTGTCTAGTCTTGACTTTAACTGGTCAAGAGATTCACTGTTGACAACCTCCACTGAAAGTGCGTTCCAACTACCGCAGATACTGTACGGGAAAATTTTTCCACACAGATCGCTGTTGTAACGCTTCAGTTCAAGTTTAAAGCCGTGATTTCTTGTTCTGCTCTCAACAAGTGTGAAAATATCCCCGTAGTCAACATTGCCGAACCCTCGAAGTATTTTGAAAACTTCGATGAGCTGACCACGCAGTCTACGGGTTTCCAACGAGAACATATCCAATTCCCTTAATAACTTCCCTTCATAACTTTTATGTCTGATAGAGGGAATCAGTTTGGTTGCCGTGGCTTTTACGCGTTCCAATCTCGCGATGTCCTTTCGAAATGAAGGACTGCAAAATTGTACAGCATACTGTTTCGAAAACTTGAGGTCACCAGTGATTGTTACACCCAATTCCTTCTCAGTCTCGGTGGATTCAATAGCAATGCCCTTAAGGATATACTGAGATTAGAGTTTCGGTGGCCGATATGAATCACTTTGCATTTGTTCACGTTAAAAGGCGTTTGCCACGTCTCCGACCACTGCCCAATCTTCCCAAGATCTTCCTGCAGGCGGGCAGTATTTCCATCCTTTGCAACGTTCATACTAAGCTTGGTATCGTTGGCAAATTTAGAAATTTTGGCAACCATGTCACCGCCCATGTCGTTGCCGTAGATGATGAATAGAAGTGGTCCCAGGACAGAACCTTGAGGCACCCCGCTAGTAACGGGCACCCACTAAGAAGCCTGTCTATTCACCACCACCCGTTGCCGTCTGCCACTTAGCCAGTTCTCTATCCAGCCGGCTAACTTTTTCGTCTTTGCCCAGCGCTCGCACTTTTTGGAGAAGGCGGCGGTGTGGTACCTTATCGAAGTCTAAGTAGATAACATCCACCGCCTTATCCCGGTCGTGCTCAATAAAAACGAAGTGAAGAATTCCACAAGATTCGTTAGGCATGACCGGTACCTTCGGAACCTATGCTGGGAACTTCTCAATCACAAGTTGGACTCTAAATATGACGTTATTTTGTCCATTCAGATGCTTTCCATGATTTTACCGACTATTGAGGTTAAGCTAATAGGTCGGTAGTTCGAAGGCTGCCTAAGGTATCCCTTTTGAAGATAGGAATTACCTGCGATTCACGCCAGTCTCTAGGAACACATCTGGTCCGGATTGACATGTTGAAGATTATGCTCAAATGTCGTGACATTTGATCGTCCTTAGATCAGTGATCTTTTTGTCTATTTTTCCTTGAGTGAAGTCCATTTCCTCCAGCTTTTCACCCAAGTAGGCATCTGTGGGCTGGGGGATGGGACCATATTCTTCAGTAAACACTGAAGAGAAGTAGTCGTTCATGAAGTTAGCATTTTCTGCATCTGAGTGCTTTAATGCCCCATCCTCATTCACTCAAGGTCCAATGGTGCGATGGATTGGTTTACGGCTGTTTACATAACCAAAGAACTCCTTGGGATTCTCCTTGCAGTCTCGTTACTCGGAGCTCCTCGGCACGCTTTGCCGCCCTTATGCTAAACTTCACTCTCCTAGCTAGCCTACCATACTCCTCAAAGTCTTCAAAAATCTTTGACTGCCGGTACACCGTTCTTTTCTCCCTCAGCACTTGACCAATGTCTCGATTAAACCCCTTTGCTAGAACAGAAGACCGATGGAGGCTTTTCAATGGGATGAAGCGTAATTGAAGACTCATGAACACCCTCGCACACTTCTAGCTTCGCATCAGTCAATCTAGAACGAAGACCTACAAAGTCTGCTCTTCATAAATCAAGTTTCCTCGATTCACTAGTCGCAGACTCTACCTAAGGACCTTGATTATAAATCTAACTAGTCGGTGATCAGTGCTACCGAGCTCTTCGCCTAGAAGGAGATCCTCAACGATATCATCCTCAGAGGTGAAAAACAAGTCGAGGGTATTATTGCCTATAATCGGCTCTCTCACCCATCGAGTCAGGAACTTTTGTTCGCGAACTCAAGGAATAGTGCCTTCGCCACAGGTTTCTCTGGTTTATCAGTCAACTTGGTTGTTGAAATCCCCCATGGCGATACACACTCTGTCTTGTACAAGTTCACCCAGCAGCTGTTATATATCCCTGTCCTTTTTAATGAGTTGGGTTAGGAGTCTTTCAAGCAGCAGGGTCCTGTATTTGGCAGGACCTATGTCTAGGTCAACACCCAGTAGCTCGTGGTGGGATACAATGTTGCAATTCGTCGATTTGAGCCTATCCTTGACATACAACATCACATCGCCACCTTCTCTTTCTGGCCTATCTTTTAGGAAGAGTTGGTAACCGGGAATCGTGAATTGACCTTCAAAATCTCGGTTTGATGTTTTTACCCACGACTCCGTTATGGCTACCATTTTAGGTTCTTCCGTCGCTACGAGGCCACGAAGTTCAAGACACTTGTTCCTGATCGCCTCGCATTAAACAGAAGAACTTTCAGGGACTCCCCTAATGTAGGACTCCCTACTCTCTTCCGTTTCCTGGCTTATTTATTGGTTTCGTGGCTCCCTTCTTTGCAACCTCAGACAAGGTCGTTCCAGGAGTAACAAGAGCGTACTGGCGTACGATCGCATTCACTCTGGGCCTGACATTCCTTAGGATCCGTTCCACGACATCCTGTATCATGTTACAGAGTACAGCCTTTCCTTTAAAGGAAAGATGTACTCCATCCCTTTGTTAGAGATCGTTTCTACCATAGAAGGTGAGGTAAGGGTCCACAAAAAGGACCCCCTCCACCGTACACAAATCTCCGAGGCGTCGATTAAGGGAGACGTTCCTCGAGTGAGTGGTCCGAGTTGGACCTCTTCTCGGGAGCATCCTGACAACTACACGTCTGCGTGTTTTCAGCCCACAGTTGTCCACAGCACCCATGACAGTATTGAGAATCTTTACTGTGGGGCCTATCCTCCCTCCTTCGAGGTAGAGGTCGTTGCTACTTATCATTAGGGCAACGACTGAGTTCTCAGAAATCTGAGATTTCTCCGCCCCTACTCTAATCTGCTGGTTTGACCTTCCTGGTAGGCAACTTACCTTCACACTCGTGCGGAGGCGTGCTGCTAGCAGGGGTTGCAAGGCCCGTGCTTGAGAGTCCTCAATAAGGTTGACCCTCGCACATTTGTCTGCACTCTTTTCTTTTGCGAGAGACATCTCTTTTCTCTTTCGTCTCCGCATTCCCCTTCTTTTTCTTCTTCTTCCCTTTTTTCGATCTTCATTTGTATTTTTCTCTGTTTCTCTTTTCTCTTCTTTTCTTTCCACTTTCCCTTGCCCACCAGTAACGCTGGAATCCTCTACACTGGGGTGAGCTGCATTAAGGTCGTTGTTTTTCTTTTTTTCTTTTTCCTTCTCTTCCTAACCTGTCTGCTTGGCTGAAGTGGCACAGCCAATGCAATTTCAGCTCGTTGAGATGGAATGTCATCGGCGGAACCACCCAAGTCAGTGGGAGTTTCGTCTCAAGATTGAGATGACTGGGCCTCTAGTTTAGAAGCTAGCTCTTGGATTCTCTCCTCAAGACGACGAATCAGAAGCGCGTGCTCAGTTTCTTAGGGTCTGTAGTTTAGTTTCCAGTTCCCTAGATTTTTCCTCAAAGGTTGTGAAGAGATCTCTGAGTTCATTGCAGTAGGCAACTGCCTCTCGGACCTCTCTTTTAAGGATGCAGTCGGTGTATATACTTCCCGGGTGGCATTTCGAAAAACAGCCCTCCGGGAAGTCCACGCACCACTTGTCATTCTGGCATATCGCACATGTGTATTTGAGTGCAGCTGGTCCTTTTTTCCCTGTAATTTTGAACACTTTCTCTCTCTCAAAACTTCGCGACTAATCAATAGTAAAAAAGGGGGTTGGTAAGTTCTTGCCACGTGAGTAGTTCCCGCCTATTGATCAGAGAGGATTCTAAGTCTTTCAGAAGGCACGCTCCATGTACTGCTGCTCGTTGACCAAGTCTTCAAACCTCGGAATGCCGTGGCTCCCAACCAAGCAGCACTGACTATTGCTGAAGGGGGCCATCGATTTTTTACCAAGTGAACAACGGAGCACGCCCCGTACTAAACTCCTACTAGTTCCCTTCACGACGGCCAGGATCTCGGAGCAGCGTTCAATGGATTTCCCGCCACACCAAGAGACACGACCCAAGGCTTTTTATTGGCCTGGCAACAAACCTGAAACAAAGGGCCGTCACCTCGGACCGATGCTACCAGAGGCACCCGTCAACGGGAAGGGGTTAACGGGGCACTACTCTCATCCCATTCATCGTGCCCCAACGCCTAGGGCACCCTAGTCCTAGTCTCTCGCAACCAGTGAGTGTCGCTTGGCGTTGTTCATAGAGGTTCTAAAGCCTCTCTTCTGACGCATGAGGTACTGCCAGGCCCTTATATGTAGATAGAGGGAAAAAAGGGTAAAAGTGACATGATAGGAGTAGGGTTATTTTTTTAGTTGTCTTTTTCTTTTTTTATAAAAAGTGGAAGAGATAGGATAAAAATGAAAAAGGAGAAGGAAAGAGTAAAAAAAGGAAGGACGCACTTAGTCTGGAACCTCGTTTAGACTAAATTGACAAGGGAAGCTCTACCAAGGGTACCCAGAAGAGAGGTACCCGCGCCGACATAGCTCGAAAAGTCAAAGGTACACACAAGCTCACTTCCCGGGACAAGGGGACGTCCCCTCTCCCTCTCCTTTCTCTCTCTCTCTCTCGAGAGAGAGAGACACTGAGAGAAAGAGAGAAATACAGAGAGAGAGAGAGAGAGAGAGAAAGAGAGCGAGCGCACCAATTTCTCTTGGGCATTAAGGTCGGAGGGCACGCCGCTACTCCAGTTTTCAGTTATAGCAAGGGTATTTCCCCCGTACACCATTCCCCCTTTGCGGGGTTGTCAGTTGCGATGTTTAGGGTGGTTTGGAGTGGATTTTTCTTGTGGTTTGTATTCTGAGGTGGGGAAGTTCGGGGGATTTGTATGGTTTAATGGAGGGGACGTTGTATGTGGGTTTAAAGATCGAGAAAAGATGTGTAAATAAAAAGCATCGAAGATGTTTGAGAAGATGTCTTGAATTTCAGTTGGGGAAATTAGAAAGAATTGAAGATTAGTGGAGTGTTTTGTAGAAAATTAGGGGGGTTGGGGCACCATTATAAGGCGATTAAAATATCTTCGTTTCCCAGGTTTTATGACAACTTTCGCAAAACCTATATATACGAGAGGCGGTCAATATGTTTTGCAAATCGGTAGGAAAAAACAGAGGAAGGGGGATGGCTGTATGTGGAGGTTTTCAGGACAAGTCATGCCAATTCAGGACCTGCAGCCGAACTCTCCTGCCTCGTCTATTTAAGAAGCAGTAGCTGATCGCAGATCGTCAGTCACAAATTTTTCAACAATGGAGAAGGTTGAGCGCCGCGCAGTGATCAATTTTTTGACCAAGGAAGGCAAGAATGCAAAAGAGATCCATGAACGCATGGTTGCAGTGTACACCGACACCGCCCCTTCCTATGCAACCATTGCTCGCTGGAATAGGGAGTTCCGCCATGGTAGTGAGTCCCTTGAAGATGACGTTCATCCCGGACGCCCGTCAGACGTGACCAACGAGCAAAATGTGGCCCGTGTGGAGAGGATAATTCTCGAAAATAGACGGGTGAAGGTCAAAGAAATCGAGCGAGAACTTGGAATATCACATGGAAGTGTTATCAACATCATCCACGACAATTTGGTCATGACCAAGGTCTCCCGTTAGGTGCCTAGAAACCTCACGCCCCATAATTGACTTCAACGTCGTCAAAGTCCACAAGGAAAGAGTTGCACAAGCTGCCCTACATGAGTGCGGATTCGAGGGGCTCAACCATCCCCCCTACAGTTCAGATATGGCCCCTAGCGACTACTTTTTATTTCACCAGCTCAAGGCTGCACTACGTGGACGCCGGTTTGGGGACTATGAAGATGTCCAGTTCGCCGTCCAGGAGTGGATTGAACAGCAGTCGGGAGATTTCTGGTGATCGGGAATTCGAAGCCTCAGGGACAAGTGGCGCAAGTGCATTGAAGTCGAGGGTAGTTATATTGAACAATAATAAAACGCTTTTCCTCATATCTCGTTTCCTTATATCCGAATTGCAAAACTTATTGACCGCCCCTCGTATATATATATATATATATATATATATATATATATATATATATATATATATATATATATATATATATATATATATATATATATATATATATATATATATGGGGCGGTTTAATTAAGATCAAAGCCTAAATGTGCACGGTTTGAATCCCATCCCAGCTCGGATTTTTTCCAAGTAAGAAATAACTATTTCCGAAGAAAAAAAAAATCCGTTTTCTCTTTCCTGCGGTGGTGTTGGATTTATATATATATATATATATATATATATATATATATATATATATATATATATATATATATATATATATATATATATATATATACATATATATATATATATATATATTTATTTGATTTTCATATTCGATATCTAGCATATATATATATATATATATATATATATATATATATATATATATATATATATATATTTATATATGCTAGATATCGAATATCAAAATCAAATTTAGGGTCGAATCCATTATTCTTGGCTAAATAACTCTCGGGGGTTCTCATAATTTGGCAGTTTCCGTTGTTCAACCTTTTATTACGATAACCCACAGGTTCTCAATAGGTATTAAATATAGGGGGTTTCTACCGATGGACCAATGGGTGGTGGTGTCCGTGGTACTTCTTTATTTATTGCCGATAATACTTGGCTGTCTATCATGCTGGAAAACATATGTATCACCAATTAAAAAGCTTATGTTTCATCTTAGGCGTTTCCTTTAGGGGGCCTTTCGCTAAAATCTTTGGTTTATGTGGAAAACTGACAAGCTACCGACCTTTCTACCAATAGCAGTCATTTCCCAAGACCCTTAAAACAGAAATACAAATGAGGGATGTTCATTTTTAAAGCTAAATTCACTTTATAGGCTAACCATAAAATGATGGTTTTAGGACTTGAATGGCGGGATTCTCCTATCATATAGTTATTAGCAATAAAACGAACAAGCCGTTTTAAACCATAAAAATCTGTGTTAAGAGAGAGGATAATTAAATGTAATCCACCGAAAACCAAGAAATCTTAAAAATTTTCCCCAAATATCTCGTGATTTCGTATAAACAAAAATTCCTAAATCGTTCCTAATTCGTGTTTTTTTATTTGAAATAATATTCGTAAAGAAGTGAATAACTGAGGACTAAAGAAGATTCCATGGTTTTCTTGAGGTGCGGTAGATTTAATGTTTTCGTTCGTTCGCTACCTATTTGATACTTCCAGGAAAGTATCTCGCCTTTTTGTCGACAGAGGCTGAGATTGGTCTCAACGAACTCCATGATGACTAGGGCGAAGTGCAAGTGATCTAAGTACGGCTGGGACATCAGTTACGTAAAGAAAAACTAGTGAAAAGCTCATTAGTTAAGATCTTAGTCTCGATTATCACACAAATCTACTTTTCTGAAGCAGGTTCACTTTATCACCACCAAGGAAATTTTCTAAGGAGCACATAGAGAAGCCAGGTCAATTTTGGTTGAATGTGCTGTAGATATGAGACAGATTGAACTACTTTGCCAGAATTCAACTCACCTACGATCGAAAGAACCATTATCCCTACAATTAAGCATGGAGGCTACAGCATGATGGTGTGGATTGGTTTTTATTTTATCGGGCTTGGTGCTTTTCATACATTCGATGAAACAATGAATGGATGTAATTTCGGGAAGATAATGATACGAAAAAAACGCAAATGCAACACGTAAGATATTCCTGTAGAGCATAATTAATTTTCTACAGTGTCCTATTCAATCCTGTGCTTTAAATTTGAAGAAAAAATTGTAGGGCAAAATTTGAAAGAACAACTCTGAAAGAGGAAGCCTACAAAATTCGTCCCTTGAAAGCTATTTATAAGGAGAAGTTGGCTGTATTACAATACAATGTTTCAGGAAATTCGTCAAGCCTTATAATAGATGCCTGGTAGCAGTTATAGCAAACAATGATACTACAATGAAATATTAGGCTTTTTCTGGTGTCCAAATACATATTTACACCTATATATTTTTTTGTGAGTAGAATGTCATATACGAGTATATTGGAAGAATGCCTTTATTGTCTCTCTTAAATGTAATAAAGAACTTTTAATTAATAATATAAGTGTATATCACAAAATATTGAGTCGGATTAATTTAAATACATATTAGACTGAAAATATTTGTTTCATCTCAGTATGCTCATACTACGGACTCTTGGTCTCTTATTATAGCGCTTTCTCTTTTTCTCTCCCCAAACTCAACATATTCTTTAAAACCATCTGCCAACCTGGCGGTCTTGATAGTGTCTATCAACAATTCTAGCCAGCTTGACTCGATTACCCATAGCCAAAAGGTACTCTAATTATTCCTACGGGAAACCCTCCCATACTTTTGTGTCTAAAGGCTAGACTCAATTTGATCCTCTTGCTTTCGTTTTCGTCTCTTACACAGTAGTCAAATGGAAATTTTGTAGCCTTGTGGGTCTATAGGAGCTCCTTACCCCTCTTTTGACTTGCTATCGATCTGATAGTGGGTGACTGTCAAATCCCGAGGGTATCCAACAATCTTCATTTCCTCTCTTCAGTGCCAATTTCTCCTGTTGTCACATCCATAATGCCGTCTTTCTATCCGCTCTGACCTTAAAACAGTTCCTGGTCGCTTTTTTACTAGACAACAGTACACATTATATTTACCTGCGGCAAAGCAGGTCTATGGGTAATGAAAATCTCGTGTTGTGTTAATTTTATGTCCGCAACGAGTCGCTGGCTCAATGTTGCCAGCTAAAACCAATGCTACCAAAGGTAATTGAGGTCACTAGGTTAAAATATGATAAAGGTTGACCACTGAGTGGCGCTGCACTTAGTGGCTAGAGGTGCTAAATCCGCCAATTTCGCCGCAGGTCTCCTAGTTCAGGTCTCTCTAGTTTTGTCTGAAATCCTTCCCACGATCGACCTATGCCCACTTTTCAATCGATACTTCCTGGAATCAATTATACTTTTTCGTCTTCAAAAAAGTGCTAATTTTAGTAGTGATAATCACAATTCTTTTCTCACTCTCTAACGCGGCCATTCTGTCACGCCACAGAGAGCGCATTTTGGTAGTGCATACTTCTTATCTTTCTTTGACGGCTCACTGTCATCTCAAAGTATGCATCTAATTTCTGCGATTAATACTGTCCCTTTCTTTCTCAACTGTATATAGTGATAACTCTCCCCTCTTTTATTTCATAGTCTCTAGGCACACTCCACTGCAGGCTGATCGCCTGTTGTTTACTTTAATGTGATGAAGATGTTTGAGTCGAGGCCTTTTTTTTAAGATCTCGTCTGGCGACTCTGAGAAATGGCAGAGACACAGAAATTACGAATTATTCTTTCTTAACAAAATTTCCCCCAAATAGGCTAAATAAAAACAAAACGACAATATTAAGTAACAACTGCAAACCGAAATACATACATAAGGAAACACCAAATAATACTAAAAAAAGGGCACGATCAGGTGTGGTAGGGAAGACCGCTTCCACAGGAGCTTGAGTATGCGATCAACACCTACACAACAAAATACATTGAAGGAGCCCACCGCTTCGATAAACTCGATAAGTCCAATTAAGGTGTAAATAAACTTGTCATCAGTAAAATGGAAAACCGGAAGTGACCCCACTCGTTCAAGGACTGGGAAAGATAGCGCGCAAGCAAGCTACCCTAGAGTGAAATTGAATTAGAATGTACCAGATAGTCTGGGTGACCTAGCAGTCGTCACATCAAGGTTTAGGGAAGCACTGCATCAAATGGCGCTGCCTCCAGTGATTGTGCTGGATTCGGATCCCACAGACAACGAACGACTTAAATCCTTTCAAGCATTAAGAGGTAGATCGAGGTGAAAAGTAGCGGCTGAACGATCTGCAACTTCAAATTCTGGTCTTTAGCTGCCCATCTTCTTTGAACTGCAGGGCTGTCTTGATTCCTCTAATACAGTCTGACTGTAGAAGAGAAAAACGCAGGACCTGTTGTTCAGGCTATGTAGACTGTTTGAACCCGCATCAAAACGTTCATTTCTCGTAATCCCCATATGTCATGGGGGGAGCAGAAGAAAATCTCGATATACCTCTGAATTGCAACATCCCGTGACACATGGATAATGGAAACCAGCGTATGCTGATATTCTAATGCCTTAAGGGCACTCACTGCCCTCAGTAAGACAATTTAAATCACCATTCAGTCCCTGGAGTGGTTCGGTACATAATTTTCCGTAACCAACAGTCCAAAGAAGAGACATGAACTTACTGGTAGTAATGCAACTACATTCTCAAACATAAGGTACATAATTAATGTCGTTAATAAATACTCCTAGGAAAGGAAATGTAGTATCACAACTCAGTAAAACGCTGAGGAATATATTACGTGACCATTAAAAGCTTAAGAAAGAAAATGGAAAATTTAGAAACGGAGAAAATAGGGGTGTGATACGACTTTTCTTCTCCTTGTGGTATTAACAACATCCATTGTATATTACGCATCATGTGATTTTCGCTTATTATAAGATACATAAGCATGAAATCGAAGAGTGCGCTACTGCTTTATACCTTAAACTCACTATCTACTAATCGCTTCTCCTAGAAGGCTTACTGATAGATAATTTTTTTTTTTTACTCCCCGTTGCACTCTTCCAGATCTCAGCGGCGATGACTCGTTAATGTTTGACAGAAGGAGGGGTGTGTTTGGAATGTTAATAATTCATTTTGCTTCATTTTTAATGTTTTCATCGTTTTGAACAAATTCCTCCTCCTTTCATTTATATAACAAGTTTTCAATTCACTAATTCTCTTCAGCAACGACGTTTAAGAGGAAATCTTGCGCTAAAATGTCATGGTGTATGTGATTTTATGATATACGTGAAATCTAATATACTATCCAACGATCCTTTTTTCTCTCATCTTCCTCTTCGTGTCTCAGGTCCCGTTCGAGTGTTCATTTCAAGTCCAAATTGGTTTATCCACCTACACTCGGCCTACAGAGGAAGGGTTTTGCCAAGGGCCCGGGTTTGAAGGTCGTAATTTTTCATATGATGAAAAAGATCGTCTCCTTCGTACTACGTTCCATGCAGAACAAATTCTAAGATGGCGAAAGCTTCGAATACTATTGTGATAGTTTTCTGCTGTCACGAGGTCTTTAACTTGAAACCCTCCTGGTTGATGAGAGGGCTAAATTTCAGTGATTATACTTATCCCAATATAATTTCTATCAGGTCTCTTTAGTAGTCATCGCTACAGACAGGTGGATGTCTCATTCACATACATGCCTGAAGATAATGTCCTGGTAAAGAAAACAGGGACTTACTTAGTCCTTATCTTTGCTAAAAGATTTGATCGAAGCTTCATGTGGCTACCTCATCGTTGTCACCCGGTCCAGCATCATGCAATTAAGCTGTATCATCATCATTTCAGCCATTTTCCTCCCACTTGAGAGAAGCTCTTTCTAATATTTCTGATTTCTTTTCAGTTTTGTGCAATTTTTGAAGATCGTCTTCTCATCTTGTGTTTGGGCTACTTTTCGGTCGTCTTCTATCAAGTGAGTCCAATCGGTAATTTTTCTGGTCCATTTCTTGTCTTGGAATGTTACCTGTTGCTTTTACAATATCTTGAAATTTGGTTTGTCCATGTGTCCAAAAGGGCTGATTTTCTCTCAGGTCAAGTTATACCCATCATAATAAATTCGTGGGATCTTTTTGTTGTTCTAAGTTTGCTGTAGGTTTTTTAGCTAGGTTCCAAGTTTTTGCCTTATAAGTCATAGTTGGAATTATACATTGGTTGAATACTTCTTTTCAGGCAAATTTGAATTTTGCTTTTTGCTTGTTTTTTAGCCTAGAGTGATTTTGCGTTGGATTTTTTTTATTTTTCCTGGTGACATTGTATTCTGTTCACCCAGATAGATATATTTATCTTTCATTTCAATTTGATCGTTGTCAATTGTGACCTCTGTCGATATCTGGTTGGTTTGTCATGAGTTTTGTTTTCCAAGATTTAGGCGTACCCATTGCTTTCAGGCTTTTCTTGAAGTATTGTTTGAATCTCATTTAGTTTATTAGCTATAAGTACAATATTATCTGCAAATCTCAACTGATTGAGGTAATCCCCACCCATTCTATGCCTTTGTTTTTCCCGTTTAAGCTCCTAAAGATTTCCTCTAGACAGGAAATGAAGAATTTCGGAGAGATGGTATTTCCTTGGCTTACACATTTCTGTAATTGAAAACTGTCTGAATCCTTATGCAATTTAATGTAATCTAATGGTGTATGTGTTATATGATATTTATTTAGACCCGATTTATACCTTGATTCTTTAATGCTGTTATGCTCGCTGGTGTTTAAATTGAATAAAATGCTTTCTGATAGTCTACAAATGCCAAGTATAGAGGTATATTATACTATTAAGTTTTCTCAATGTGCTGGTGGAGTATGTATCTGGTCAATCGTTGATAAGCCTCTTCTGAAGCATCATGTTATCTCAGTTTTGGGGCATCACGCTGATTGTTCTTTAGTTTGTAAGATATGCAGATCATCTTCTGTGTAGAAGGATTATTATGGCATTGTGCCAATCCTCCGGAATCTTACCTTGTTTGGTCTTTCAGTGAATAGACAAGCTAGTTTGTCATTAATGATATCTCTAGGATCTTTCAGCTAGTCCAAAGTGTCCTGCCGTGGTGCTTTATGGCTCTTCAATTGATTGATTGCAATTGCAATTTCTGCTATTAGAACGGCCAAATCATTATAATTAGTGCTGTTAGTTTGGTTGTGGTTTTGAATGGTTTTGTTGCTTGAGTCCAACTTTTTATTATACTCCTTATTTATTTGAACTATTCTTTCCCGATCCTGAATGATTGTACCATCTTTCTCTTTTATAGTTATTATGTGAAATTTTTCTTTTAGAATTCTCTTTTTACCTGTTTTATACTCCTTTCCTCCTTTGCTGGTGTTTTTAACACAAGTTGTATCGTATATTCTGATTTCAGATCCGTTTCCTTTTAATGAGCTGGTTAATTTCTGGTAATGCAATTTGTTGGTTGGTGTTTGTTGCTTTAAGGTGTTTGCGTTTCTTCATTAGGTTTAGGGATTCTTCTGAGAGTTAGCTATGTGTACCACACTAAATTTGATGCTAACGGTCTCAATTAAGTCCCGTTCTGCATTTCCTCATTCACTCCAAACTACTCTTCGGTCACTTCCTGCAACATAGGTAACCTTGCTATAATTTCCACTCTTCTCTCTATTCGGCAGCCTCTGCACTAATTTTAACATCCCTTGGTTATCAAATCGATATACCTCCCTCACTTTAAATTCATTCCTTCTTTTCTGGAGGACACCAGTTTTCCAAGCGTTCATACTAAGATATGTTGTCGACTTTCTAATAAAAAACGCTGGCTTTACTTTCTCCATTCCCTATCTCTCTCTATTATGTCTACTATATCTCCTTCCCGCGTGTCCCTCTTGATATGCTCCCTGTAAAATATCTGTAATCTGCCCTGTAGAAGTATAAATACTCTATAAATTAATGTATACATCAATACACCGACACAGCTGCGTGTCCCCCACCCCTTGTTTCAAATTCGCTGTTTCACTTCGAATCTCCTTCACCCCCTCTCGCGCCGTCATAAACCCGCAGTTCGAGACGAGGAAATCTCGGATCGCGGCGAGGCGTAAATATGTCACATGTCTGGCAGGAGACAAAATGCCTTTTGCACAGCGATAAGAATTTTATGAGAATTCTGTGCTCTCTCTCGATTTTAGCACATGGGAAAATAAAAGGGAAAATTCTCCCTGGAGTCAGGCAGAAGATCTTGGACGTAAGTTGTGTGTGGAGCTAGTCCCACAAAGGAAACAGTTCGACCGTTGGAAGAAAGGAACTTCGGGGAATCGGTTGTTGCCGTCACGGTACTTGTAGTTGCCAAAATTCTCGCAGCTTCCCCCCCTCCCTTTCAGAGTCAGAGGTTACACAGGACCTCCCTCTGCGGATTACCCTAGACGCAGCTAGGGAATAATTTTGGCTCCCCACTCCAGGAGCCAATAATCGGAACGGAAACTTCGAGGAGAAGAATTCCAATTTGAGTCACAGTTTGACTCACCTTCGCGATCCGGCCTAGGATCATTACATCAGGACGCAGGTCTAGGATTAACCACACATTCGGTAACCTCGGACGACCGGGCTAAGTGTGAACATCGTCAGAAGAATAAGACATTCACCGACACCCTCTAAATACCCTCCAAGGTATCGTTAAAGTGAATTTTTCCCTCCCCTAACTTCACCAGTTTAACCGTTAACTAGAATTTCCATCCCGAGTTCATAACCTCGATTATTTCAAGTGATTGATTCAGTGCTTAATTCCATAATATTATTCAAATCATTCTGTCGGGTGCAATTAAGACGCAAGCATCCTAGTAGGTAGAATTCAAGTGTAATCCCCACGACATTATATATAGACTTACCTGTTCAGTGCAAAGACTAATCCTATTTATACTTATATATGCTATTTCATATTCCTAATTTATGTATATTAAGGATTATTTTTGTATCTGTGTGTTTAACTATTTTCGACGATCCTTTGGCAATTAATAAGCAATCCACTCTGCTTAATTCTCAATATCACATAAGTCCACCCATGACTAGCTTTTACTGAGTGAAAACACACTCAGGGGGATCATTATCTTAACTTTGATCAATAGGGACGCACTAGGATTATTCCTATTCACCGGAAGTGGCTACGGAAGGTGTATTAGCTACACTTCACCTACACTTCACATTGGTGCGGGATTATAGTATATGCTTAGGAAGTGGGACTGGGATTATTCGCTCACTAACCCTCGACATGCCCCTATTAGTTAGCAATAATTAGAAGCCAAAATAATCTTTCAGCATAATTTCTTTTCTCTTTATTTGCACACTCGCATTCATGGTCGTCTTTTCTTGACTCTTATTCATCTCAGCTTTCCTCGTAGTGGAAACGACTCCTCAGTGCTCTTCTTCCTTCCATTTTGTTTTGTACAGGGACGTTTTAGATACCAAGTGGAGTTATATGCCTTCGAAAAAATCATATTCCTTTTATAGTTGCCAGTTATTACAAATCTGTGCTATACACTTATCTCTAGACCAATATTTGAGCACTATCTTACTCGTTATACAAACGCTGTGCAATCCTAAAGCTCCGTCAGCATTTGAATAAACTTTTACTATGATCTCATACGATAGTCACCTCATGCTGAGCGCTCTTGATCTCCTCCTTCAGGGCCAATGACATAGCTCTCTCCTTCCTCTTTCTTTCACTGATCTCTTTCAACCACGTGAGGCGAATATACTGAAGGCGCAATCACCCCCGCTAACCAAATTTCATGAAATTAAACCCGTTCATGCTTACTATGCTTCATCTTAGCATCTTTACTACAATAAAGAATTTGTCATAGCACGCTTTACTTTGGGTTATTACCACGCTGACTGGACTCATTGTGTCCAACTTGCTCGTTTATTACACCCAGTATTTCATTTCCCTTTATTGCATCATTTTTATCTTTTTAACACCACTCACAACAATGTGACAAGTTAATAGTGGATGTCCTTGGTTCTCAATCAACAAATTTTCTTTCTATTTACCTCTCTTCTTCTTTCTCGGAAATAGTTCTTCTTTTTTTCTCCGTCTCCAGCCTTGAGACAACAATTGCCGGCAATCAAATGAACGTCAAAAATTGAACGCGCAGCAATTGAGGACAACTAAAGTTTCGTACAACGTCAATTGATCGCAAAGATCTTTAATTTCAGTAATGAAATAATAATAAGCATTATAAAAATAACATCTAATTTATTCTAAACAACGAAATTTAAATAGCTGAAATTTATATCAATAAGTATTATTTAACTTTATGAATAGTTTTATCAGGCAATGGCTTCAGCACTTCCCCTACTGGAGAGCTAGCGCTTCGCTACTAAGATTAAAATTTAAAATCTAAAAAAAGCAGCCATGGTTAAATTTTTATAAATTTTCTGAACTTCGCCAATTATAATAATTTTATAAAATTAATTCTAAACTAAATTTTCCCCCTTTAAAAATATTACGTTGCTAAAATATAGTTATAGAAGAAGATATATAGAAATCAATTTTCTGAACTTCACCATTTGTAATTCTTTGGGTTTTAAAAAATTCACAAAATTTCGATATTTATATTTATTTCTGAACTTCACCATTTTGTTTTTTGATATTATGAGAGAATTATTAGAAATAACTTTGATAAAAAACAAGTCATAACCAAACTAAGATGAAATTATTATTCAAATACTCCAAAAAATCCCCTTCTTAAATTATAGAGTTAGTGATCATAAGGATATAGTAGCAGTAGGTAAGTTTAGTTTCGGTTGGTTTAAGTTAGTTTAATTATCGTCGCGCTCAATTGTTTAATTGTCTTTGCACTTAGATCTCTTTTTGCTTAGTTTTGGTTGCGCGCAATTATCTTCGGGCTCATTTGTCACACGCTCAATTGTTGAAGCCCAAGTTTCGGATCAGTACCTTCATTCATCATTTTTCTATCTCCTACCTTGTAATGATAATAAAACTTTGCTAAAAGGGACAACGGAAGTGGATAAAGCAGTCAGTTTCTAGTTCACTACATCCATGATGAAGCAACGCTAAACAAAACCGTCATTGTAAGGAGGCAAACGAGACCATGCGAAGGGCAGCGAAGTTCGGGAGAAGAAAGTGGCAAGATTCCGCTGGCTTACCGAATTGGCTGCCAAAGCTGACTACTTTGGATCCCTACAGTATATGGACTCTATTAAACGTTACTAAGGTCTATGAGTTAGAAAGTAGATCTTAAGAGAACAGAATGGAACATCTATAGTTTCAGAAAATATCAGAATGAAAATGAATTTTACAATTGCATAAATCTAATATACTGTCGCATAAAGATAGAAAAGCGACACATACGGGTAACGTAGGTTTTCTCATATATCAATACATGACAGGAATTATCAGAAGAGTCAATAAACTATTCATAATAATTAATATAAATAAAATAGTTAGTCAATATAAGTTTTCCGAGTCTACGCACTTACTAGATCTGATTCAGCAAAGAAGGGTAGAAATTCTATCAGCTCAATCAAATGCACGTAAACAAGGTGACAATCTACCAGCTAAATTGAAGCATGTAAACATGGAGACTATATATCCGCTTTATTGACTGAATAGAAACAAGAATACCATAAAATTTGAATGATTATGAGGATATCAATGCAATTATTGGAGAACCGAGATACGATAGTCGATTGGTAGAAAAATTGCCACTAGGCAGGAAAATGAACTTACAACCACATTTTTAGACTTAGCATGAGCAAAACTGATTGTAAACTACTTCTTCAAAAAAAAGCAAGAACAGAAGATAAACATGGGATCGACTACGTGCTCTTCATCATAAAATATTCATCAAAGGCATATCAGCTATCAGCAATTTCAAATCGGAAAACAATCATAGATTAATAAAAAGTAAGTTAAAACTAGATCTAACACCAGAAAGTTTCAAACTATTGACAGAAAAAATATTCACAATGATACTAAAAACTTAAATAAAATAAATGCCTCCCAAATTACATTAGAAAAATGGTTTAATGAGGTTATTGATCAAGTTCCAGAAATATTACTGGAAAATAAATAAAAATGTCCCGGTGACTATTTTAAAATGTGTAGCTTCGGCCTAAATCAAAGAGACGAGGTCATCCAACACAAAAGTCCCTACGAGTAACACAAGACTTAGAGATAAAAACGAACTATAAAACAAAATGGGAGGTTTTGAGAAAAGTTAGATTACTGAAATCAGGAAAATAGGTAAAATAACTCAGGAGAGAACAGAGAAAATAAAATACAAATTTCAAAATATAACTACATTAGAAGAAAACACACATAGTTGCCGGCAACAAAGGATACATTAAAACATAAACAAGCAAACTGAGAGAATAGAAGAAATTTATAGGAAATAAAAAAATCATCACAATAAGGAGGAAGTCTAACTACTAAAGAAGGAAAAAAATTACACCCAATTAAGAGCCTGACAAACAACAACAAAAAAAAACTAGCTGACCTAGTTTCTTGTCTACCTATTTAAGAACTGTTAAAAAAAAGCGAAAGTACAATTCCACCACCCACGATCAAAAGGACTTCTTTTAAAAAAAAGTGACAAAGAAGAGGAAAGTAATTATAGGTGTTTCAAGCCTTAATAAACGGCAATCAAATGATTGCCAACAAACTATCAAAAACATTCTATTGCAATCAGTTGCCAGAATATTTTAGGAATAACTTTATTGCACATTATCTTTAATCACCTGCAGGCTATGTAATAATTTGTGAAGCAAAGTAATAAATGATAAATACCCCTATAAATTACATTCGCAGAGTATGAAAGAGTCTCTGATTCAATAAAGGCAAAGTTTAAATATTTCTCCGGACGATTGGCCTCTATAGTAAAAAGGCAAAATCTTTAACCAATGCATTGTACCAGTCAACTTATGGTAGTGAAACCTGAACTCTTACCATGAAAACATAATCTTATTCAGCACCACTCTAAAAAAACGTGGAATGATAGTTGCTAGGAATAAGGCGCTTTTGCACCATAAAAGAAATACAAGGAGAACACAAATGCAAGTGAAGGATAAAGTAAAATTATTATTTTTCTTAAGTAGAGAAGAACAGGACAAACTAGAAGGACAAAGAAGGAACGACTATTTTTTTAGATGATAGTAGAGGTAAAGAGACCAGGCACACAATGTTACAGGGAAATAAAATGTATATATATATATATATATATATATATATATATATGCATTTGGTATATCTCTTTTGCTTTAAATTTGTCCATGTTTTATTATATGAAATGAGTAACTTTAGGTAATTTTATATAGTTTCGGTAAAGTTCACTATGTATAATTAGTGTTTTTTAGTTTTCTCAAGTTTAATTTTAAATTTAAATTCATTAGACTTTAATTCAGACTATTTCTTTCGTTTCACCCTTTAACTCCTTTTTAATTCCTTTAGCCTGAATAAGGATTATGTAATCTGAAACCTTATTTAAATAAATAAGGTAAGGATGACTCAGATGGTCTTATAATTTATACGGCAATTAAAATTACGCTTTCTCGAAAGCAATCAGGTTGAATATATATATATATATATATATATATATATATATATATATATATATATATATATATATATATATATATCTTCGGTTATAACATTAATGCTTTACACCACAAATACAAAGGAATACAAACTAAGAAAAGGGCCTTGTTTTTTAGAATTCGAATAAATTTAGAAGTAGAAACAAAAAGCTTACTTGTAAGTGTTCCTTATGAACGTTCTCAGTATCTGGTTCCTTTTGTCAATTTCCAGACCGTATCGTACATCCCTTTCGCTTAAACTTTGGAATCCATCTCCGGGAGTTACTCCGAACATGGCATCGTAGTTTGCCAGGCGTCCCACGTAGGACTGGGGGTTTGTATCCAGCTCCGTCTCGATGATAACCCCATCCACTGACGGGCCAAATGCGTAATAGTATTCCGGCACCTGAGTAGTGAATAAATCTTGAATTAGTTAAGGAATGCACTACCTTGTGCTTACAAAGCTGCCACTCCCCAAAATGCATCTATTGACAACGGATTTTGTTGGAAGTGTCAAAATAACCTGCCCTAGGTTTGGTTACATGCTAGAGCTCATTAAAAATAGGATATATCAGTTTAATTGTTGCTTCAAGGGGCAATAAATTAAAGTGGCCCCCCCAACTTTTCATATTAAATAAGAGGAACTGAAAGATTGTAGCCTAAATATTTGTATATTTATTATTATTGGTTGTATTCGTCAAAACCTATGTGGCAGATTTTATTTATATTTATATTTAGTCAGTCTATTTTTATCTGTATGATAGTAAATATATGATAAAATACCGAAATACATGAAAGTCCTAAACTGTAAGCAAGGAAAAGATGGTGTGTTTTAATACTAACATTATAAGATGTTATTAAATAGCACGAATGTATACCAGTTTTCTAGTATTAGTATTATGTAGTCTCTATTCTCCCATCTGGCACTAAATGGTATTCCAGTAGGGCCTATTTAATGTGGCTCATCTCTGAAACCAACGAAAGTATTACCTGGTCCGAGAAATTTGTAGCAGACGTTGAAATTACATATACTCTTTACTCGAGAGAAGTTGTAATGAACGAGAATGGCTTTTGTGCTTTATTAGAGTAAATATTGTCTTAAAAATAATAATTTAATATTCGAAATAATATATTACCACATAAAAGATAGAATTATGCACTTCAGCGGAAATTGCTAAGGATGATTCAGTTTAGGCATTGTGAACACACTGTAATAATAGAGCAATTGATAATGATGCTTTTTACCGTATTTTCACTAATTTTGTCTCAGAGATACTACTCTAGTAATAAAGGTCTATAAGTTGTTGTGACGTCTGAGAGGTGGATAGTAGCTTCAGCTAGAATGAGAAAATGCAATGTGAGTATTGATAGTTCTGTGAATCATAGATCGCCATATAAACGTCGTTGAATTTGAACAGATAAACAACGCCGCGTAAAAGAAGGGGTGGAAATTGTCCAACCTCACTGTAATCGAAAGACAATGCTTATTTACAGGGACTGCTGCTGGGTGATACGTATACTGACAGCCAACCGATTCTAAACCGAAAATATACCAGAGCTCAAAGTTCTACTGTACCGTTGCAATGCATTTCTGAACACAGTGACACTGATTTCATTGACTAAAATAAAAATTACCTGGTATGATCCAGGGGTGAAGAATGATTGTTAGGTATAATAAAGTATTTCTATAAAGAATGCGACCAAAGTGTTGGCATTATGAAAGGAAAATTCGAAAAAAAATCTTGGTATTATACAAATATTCACAAGTGGCTTTGAAACATAATCCCCAATGCTACAATCCTGACAAGTCCAAATCCAGAATCACTCAAATGTCCCAATCAAATCATCAAATCACTATTAATCCTTTGAGTTATGGCCTCTCAACCTTTTTTCTCATGAGGGAATTTCCTCACCCAAAGTGAAATGCTTGTTTTCAATCCAAAATTATATTTTTCATATTAGTTCCGATATATATATTTTATTATATATATATATATATATATATATATATATATATATATATATATATATATATATATAAATGTTTGGATATCCATGGTTTATTTTAGCTAGCTGAGCTTTCGGTCACGTTTGACCATCTTCGGAACGAATTAATTTTACACTGGTTAAACATTTAAAGGCATTACATATATATACTAAAGATAATTTAGATAATGAAGAGAAGGGGGAATAATGACCGAATGCCCATTCCCAAATGTACCTTTTCTAACTACTTCCTGTCAACCACATTCCCACTTCTTTTCATTATCTAAATTATCTTTAGTATATAAATGTAATGCCTTTAAATGTTTAACCAGTGTAAAATTAATTCGCTCCGAAGATGGTCAAACGTGACCGAAAGCTCAGCTAGCTAAAATAAACCATGAATATCGGAACACTTATCTATAACCTTTCGCAAGACGAAAAAAGAATAATAAGGAAATTAGAAAAGCAAAGAAAGAAGATAATCAAGGTTCAACTAGACCTGGTCTTTAATAAAACATGCATAAAAGAAAAATTCCTACCTAAATATATATATCAGAGGCGACTCCAGGTCATCAGCGTCACTCGGGCTCATCACAGATTTCACATAATACAAATGTATAAAAGAAGGTAAGAGACGTAATGCAGACCGCAGACTTATGTGTGCACTGATAATTTAACAATAAGAGAGAAATATAAGTTTAATATAAAAATTACCCACCTCATTTATGCATGAACTCCAGTTGTTTTGGTCTGATGGACTTTCACGTTTTTACGCAATACTTCTAGTCCAAAATGGCTTATTTTCAATATCTAGCACTATGTCTTTCTCCATTTCTATGTTAAGGGTAAAAATAAAGCAATCCTGCAAAACACAACCGATCTTTACACACAAAATAAAAGCAATAAAATAACGATAGCGGCGTGCACAACAAACTTTAGCCAGAGACCGATCTGACTGTCGCCTGTACTGTACTCTTGACAATAGATGCCCAATTAGTGCTTTACACCTACCAGGCTCGTTCGTATTAGCCCGAGTTGCTGGATAATTTTTGGTTTCTTTAAGAATATTGTAGAGCTGAAACTTTCATAGATTGGAATTTAAACCCAAATCTCTATACGAATCTTTTGTTTCAAGAAAACATTAAATTTTAATTACTTTTAGTTTTCACGCTTATAGATAACAACTCAGGTTGTAACTTCTGAGCCCGATTCAAGCGCGTGTAAAAGATGTCAAGAGAACGTATGGTAAAAAGGATATTTTTTTGACACAGGGCAAGTCTAAGATGACTGCTAGATGCTGAACAAAAAATATATGAATTGAGACAAGGTTGAATAAAAGGAACCCGAGTTATTGGCTGCAATTACCTATTTGAAATCAGTGTTGACAGAGTTTGTCGAGTTGTTTTGTGAGTCTGGTGTGAACGTAGGTGATGAGGGGAGCTAATTTGTTGTTCTTGTGGAGTGCTTCCATTCTCGAGTACAGCGGCGAACGGCAAGCGCGCTTCAGAGCAGAGTTCTGAATGCGCTGGGCCTTTGTTTCCACGTGTCGCCGTAGCTACGAGCGACAGTAGGGCGTACGTGAGAATAGGTCGCACGAGTGCTTTATATAAGTGTAATTTTAGTTTTTTACTCGCAGAGTAGAACCTACCCAGCAATGTGTTTTTTCGTGAGGCTCTTGCTTGTATTATGTTTTGGTGTATATTGAACCTGAGGGCCTTGTCAAAAGTTACCCCCAAGATTTTGGTGCGTTGGGTGTATTCGAGCCTTGTTGGGTTTAGGTGGTTCATGTCTGGTGTGTGTGAGTAGATTTGTAGGTTGTGCATTAAGTGATCTCTAACGCCGTAGAGTGTCATCTGTGTCTTCTCAGGATTCGTGGCAATCAGCCATTTATCCTCGTAATTTGTCTTCTCGTCTAGTATTCTTTGTGCGTGGAGCGCGATTTCTTCTGGGGCTCAGCCGCTGACGAGAATAGTCTCGTCATTGGAGTAGGCCACCGTGTAAGTGTGACAGCAGTTTTGTGGTGGGCGTGGGGTGTCATTTGTGAACATGATATAAAGTGTGGGTGCCAGTACGCTTCCTTGGGGAACGCCTGAGCGTGGTGTGAAGGGTCGTGAGATGGTGTTGTTGTATTTAATGTGGCAGCTCCATTCAGTGAGGTAGTGTGAGAGGAGCCTTCTGGGGCAGAAAGGTAACTCCATATTGTTGGCAAGTTTCTAACGGCGTCCCTTGTGCCACACTTTGTCGAAGGCCTTCTCCACGTCCTTACTGACGGAGAGAGTCTTTTGATGTATCTGACGTTTCTTTTGTATTCTGTCGTGAACAATGGTCATGGCCGCCTGAGTAAACCGGCCTCTCCTGAACCCGTACTGATGGGGGGAGAACCAGTCCCTCACTTCCAGGAACTCCCGTAGGCGTCAGTTGACCATGCGTTCAAGTATTTTGCCTAGGTGCTCTAATAGAGCAATAGGCCTGTAATTGTTAGGGTGTTTGGGGTCTTTGTGCTGTTTATGTAATAGTATGTTGTGAGAGACTTTGAATATTTGGGGGAAGTGGCCTGAGGCTAGTGAGGCGTTGAATAGGTGTGTGAGTGTGGGGTATATGTCTGCGGGGAGGTTGAGTATGAGTGTGGCTGGTAGCCCGGCGAGGCTGGGGGCGCGTTTCGGTGTTGTTTTAATGTAGTGTTTTGTTTTCTCGACGGTGATTGGACTTGTTAGTGTGGATGTGTAGTCGAGCACCTCCATTCGTATCAGAGGGGGCAGGCCTTAGCTAGTGAGCGTGAGCCCGACACCACTCCTGGATTTCCTGTAAGTGCTCCCGCGCTTGTGGTTTTGGTGGGTTGTGTGTGTGTACCGTGTCCCAGTGGGACCTAAATGCGTCAAGGATGGCGTTAGTGTCTGTGAGTGTGTGGTTGTTTATTTGTAGGGTGATCGGTTTTCATGGGTCGGTACCTAACATCCTTTTTACGTGCCGCCAGAAGAAGGAAAGGTCCGTGCAACGGGTGTCGTCCGCGATGCGGACGACCTCTCGCCACTGCCGGTTCCTGTCTAGCTTCACGCATTGTAGGATGCGGGCACGTAGGTGATTTATGTTGTGTTGTCGTGGGCCTCTGGTGTAGCGATTATTGTACTGTGTGATGAGTCTCTAAGTGTGTATTGAAAGTGTGAAGTGTTTTTTGCAGGTATAGTTTTTTGTGGTGAGTGTAGGTTGCGTGTAGTGTTTATGGTGTTTAGAAGTGAACACCAGTGGTGGTCTATTAGTTCTGGATTGGTGTCCTTCAGGTCTAGGTTATGTGGTGTGTTTGCTGATATGTGACTCCTGAATTCTACCCGGTTTGTGTTTTTTTAATCGTATAGAGGTGGTGTAGGTATGAGTATGGGAGATGTGGATATGATAAGGCATATCGGTATGTGGTCAGATAGTACGTGGGGACCGGGTGACATGTGAGTGTAAAAACGTGTGGCATGGTCGTTGTGGAAGACAACGTCCGGGGACGTGGTGCCTCCGTGCGGACCGAAGAACGTGGGGAAGGCTGGGCCGATGTGCTCGCAGCGGTAACGCCGCAAGGCACCGGCCAAGTAACTTTCCGCATCGTTTGTGTTGTTGGAAAGGAGTGTTGGGTGAAAAGCGTTAAGGTCCCCCACGAAGAAGATAGGAAGGTTGTAGTTTGATAGGGCTCGGAGTGCGACTTCTAAGTTTAGCTGTAGTCGTGGTGGTTTGTAGTAAGTGGCTACTATTCTAGGGCCGGAGCTTGTCTCTATCTTGCAGGCTAGAAAGGAGGTGTCATGTGTATTAATGAGGGAGTGGTGTATGTTGCGCTTTACTAGGATCGCAGATCCTAGGTGCCGCGCCTGTGGGTTTTGGGTATTTAACAGTTACGTCCGACATCTCACAGAGATGGTAGAGTCTCCCTCTGTGGTCATGGACGGTGACCAGAGGGTAGGTTGTTATGCCTCCCCACGTTTGTAACTGAATCACAATCCAGGTTGCTTCTTCCTCTGGGTTCTGCAGCAGGCTATGCCTCAGACCTCCTTTCCCCAAAGTTTGCAATTATGCCTTTTTTAAGTAGAACGGCATAGTTGCAACGAAGCTATATGTGTGGAGTCACATTCACGGAGCAGGACATCACGGCGGAGCAGGGATGGGGGGGGGGGGATAGCACGTCATGTCACTATGACGAGCCAGGGGAATAAAGGATTTTTTATTCTGGGGGTGGGTGTGGGGCAAGGGGGGTGACTCAATGTCCTATTTAGGTCCGGGGGTATCTGGCAGGGTCGTGGTTACCGTCCTCGGTATGGCTGTTGAGAATCAGGAGTGGTTCTGGAGGTGATTTACCCTCAACTTTTCCTCCTTTGCCGGCTAAGACTTCTGTTAGGTAAAGTAAATTCTTCCGAGTTGTGATCCTCTGTGATCTGCGTCTCATCTCATCATCTCAGTGGCACTATATAGGCTCACGTAGCATAAGGTTGCCAGGTATCGCCATTGAAGGATTGCCAGCGGTCGCAGGCTTAACCAATATGAAGATGAAATTCACTTAAGGACAAGAGTAACGTCACAAATTCAAGCGCTGCTCTGTGAATAATGGAAACTTCTTTATCCAGCAGTGAGATGAGCTAGTCAGGGTAGGTTTAAGGAGCTGCGGGGCCCGTAGCACAAGGAACAGCGTGGCCTCAACCCGTATATATGTATATATATATATATATATATATATATATATATATATATATATATATATATATATATATATGTATATATATATATATCCCCCACCCCACCCTACCCTATTTTCCTTTGCAGAGAGGGAAAAAATGGTCTGAGGAATTTTAAAGAACTGCTAGTATGGCCGGGAGGACTCAACTGAAAAAGCGGGTTTTATTTTGTACACTTTTTATTCCTTTTTAAAGAACATCACCGTGTACTACTAAAACATAATGCCATTATAATAATAATAATAATAATAATATAAAAAATCAGGAAAATGAATAATTATTTTGTCTCATCCTTGTGTGCCTAAGAGCAAAAACTGAATTATTATTCATTTTTACATCTGTGCGGGGACCCCTAAATCGCGGGGCCCGTAGAACGTGCTATATGTGCTACTATGTTAAACCGGCACTGGAGCTAGTAAGTATATTGCTCAGCGTATCGTAGGCTAGATTCCATGACTTAATCTTGAAATGGACATCAAGATCAGAATAACAATCGCTAGCAAGTCCGAAGGTACCAGGACCCGACTCTTGTTAGGAGAAGGTGAGGGTAGTATTGTGTTCTGACACCGATCAACCTTAAGAGAACCTTTCGTGGCTCCGCATAGGGAGTATGGAGATATGATGGACTCCAGCTCCCATAGGGGATACTATATGATAGTTCCCTATCAACAGGTCTATGGAAAAGCTGAGAGAGACGGTATAATGTGCTGTGGAAATGGGAAGGGAATGGCAGAGGTGTTGAGACTGGCTATGTGTATGATGATGTGTGTGGAATTCCGTACCCCTGAAATCTGCCCATGAGTGGCCAACTCATAACTCTAAGGAAGATTGGTGTCCGCGCTTGCTGGGCTGGAACCCTAGCTAGCTTTGATACTAGAAGAAGTTTAAAGCTCAGGATTTTAAAACATTTCGCAGCCAGCTTAGGACAATAAAAAAGGGCACAGTAAGGACCAGTCAGGTATTATCTGATGGACAAACGGATAAAGGAGTCCAAGCTAGGATCGAAGTGCACTGGAGAGCCTTCCAATGATACGATCCTTTCTCGGTCGTTGTTGCCATTTCAATTCTAAGGGGCAGTCATGGAGTGGGAAGGAAGCAGAGTCGTCGTCAGGGGAGTAGAGAAGAACAGTAGGGAATTCTTGAAATATAAATAATGTGATGGTAATGGATTGGGGAGGAAGCAGAGTCGTCGCCAGCGGAACAGAAAAGAAGGGTAGGGAATTCTTTAATCATAAACAATGTGATGGTGATGGTTTGGGAAGGAAGTAAAGAGGCGCCTGCTGAGCAGAGAAAAAGGGTAGGGAATTCTTGAAACATAAACAATGTGATGGTAATGGCTTGAGAAGGAAGTAGAGGCGTCGCCTGCTGAGCAGAGAAGAAAGGTAGGGAATTCTTGAAACATAAACAATGTGATGCTGATAGATTGGGAAGGAAGCAGAGTCATCGCCAGCGGAACAGGGAAGAAGGGTAGGGAATTCTTGAAACATAAACAATGTGATAGTGATGGATTGGGAAGGAAGCAGAGTCGTCACCAGTGGAACAGAGAAGAAGGTTAGGAAATTCTTGAAACATAAACAATGTGATGGTGATGATTTGGGAAGGAAGTAAAGGCGTCGCCTGCTGAGCAGAGAAAAAGGGTAGGGAATTCTTGAAACATAAACAATGTGATGGTAATGGCTTGAGAAGGAAGTAGAGGCGTCGCCTGCTGAGCAGAGAAGAAAGGTAAGGAATTCTTGAAACATAAACAATGTGATGCTGATAGATTGGGAAGGAAGCAGAGTCATGGCCAGCGAAACAGGGAAGAAGGGTAGGGAATTCCCCAAACATAAACAATGTGATGGTGATGGATTGGGAAGGAAGTAGAGGCTTCGCCTGCTGAGCAGAGAACAAAGGTAGGGAATTCTTGAAACATAAACAATGTATACAATTGCCTGAAGAAACACTTTAATTAATTATAATTTAATAACTTTTTAATTAGTTTGTATTATTATTTTAATTTTATTATATTCTTATTGAGTTACTTGTATTTTATTGCTTTATGAGTAGCCACTTCTAAATCTTCTTTTCCATTTTCAAACATCCTTTATATGATTTTTCTTTATTTCCGATAAATATTTATTAGATTAATGCTTTCTAAGTTGATGATTTTCAACCTATTTACGCACTCTCTTACTTCCTATACCTAGTTGCCCCCTTTACTCGGAGTGAGCTCGCATTCTTTGCTACTATATGAAATTAAATGAACTAAAATAGAGGGGCGAAATAAAGAACAAACATATCAGCCCAGTCCTCCATCCACACCCTAGCTCTCAAAAAACTGACTGGGTGAGGGATAGGGGAACAAGGCTAAGTCTAGGCACTCCCCTTTATTCATCCTAACCCTTATTACTAAGAGCCTAAACAGACTTTGGGCCGGAGGGGTTCAGGAAGTGGGAGTGATAAAAAAAAGAAAAGAAGAAGAATTGTTAAGGACATTTACAGCTTGAAGTAAAGAAGGAGACAAAAATGTGACCTAGGCTTTTACAGGACTCACAACTTAATGTGTGATCCGAACCTCGGTGTTTGCAGCTAATACCACTTTATACTCATTACTGCATCGTGACCCCTGTCCCAAGTTTCTTCTGTAAGTCCCTGACTTGACTAAGATAGGAGAAATTTAACACTGAAATCGGAAGGAAGATCGAGATTCGCCTGCAACTAATAAATCGAGGAAACTCGATCTGAAAAGAGCAGACTTAGCAGGTCTTCGTAGTAGACTGACTGACGCGAGGCTAGAAGTGTGCAATGTTGTTGAAGACTCGTGGAACAGTTTCAAAACCACATTCATGAGTCTTCAATCGCGTTTCATCCCTCGGAAATGTTCCCGTCGGTCTTCTGTTCAACCAAAGTGGTTTAATAGAGAAATCGGCCAACTGCTTAGGGAGAAAAGAACTGTGTACCAGCAATCGAAGATCTCGGGTGACTTTGACGAATACCGGAGGCTAGCCAGGAGAGTGAAGTCCAGCATAAGGGCGGCTAAGCAGTCTGAGCAACTCCGAGTGGCGAGACTCTGTAAAGAGATCCCAAGGAGATTTTGGATATGTGAACAGCCGTAAACCAATCTGTCAAACGATTGGCCCTTTGAGAAATGAGGAAGGGACATTAAAGCACTTAGATGCAGAAAATGCTTACCTCCTCAACGACTACTTCTCTTCAGTGTTTACTGAAGAGTGTGGTCCCATCCCCCAGCCAATGGATTCCTACTCGGGGAAAAAGCTGGAGAATATGGACTTCACCGAAGGGGAAATAAAAAAGAAGATCACTGATCTAATGACGAATAAGTCACCTGGCCCAGATGGGTTTCTACCTAAAGTGCTAAAAAAAGTGCGCGATCAAGTGTCACGACACCTGAGCGCAATCTTCAACATGTCAATCCGGACCGAATGCGTTCCTAGAGATTGGCGTGAAGCGGAGGTGACTCCTATCTTCAAGAAAGAAGACCGTAGCCAACCGTCAAACTACTGACCTATCAGTCTGACTTTAATAGTCGGTAAACTCATGGAAAGCATGATGGTGGAAAAAAATGACGTCATATTTAGAGTCAAACCTGCTAACTAGGAGTTCCCAGTACGGCTTCCGAAGGCAACGGTCATGCTTGACGAACCTTGTGAAATTCTTCCACTTCGTCTTCAGTGAGCACGATCGGGACAAGAAGGTGGATGTGGTCTACTTAGACTTTCAGAAAGCCTTTGATAAGGTACCATACCGCTGCCTTCTCCTGAAAGTGCGAGCGCTGGGCATAGACGGAAAAGTAGCCGGCTAGATCGAGAACTGGCTATGTGGCAGACGGCAACGGGTGGTGGTGAATGGACCGGCTTCTGAGTGGGTGCCGTTACTAGCGGGTTGTCTCAAGGTTCTGTCCTGGGACCACTACTATTCATAATCTACGTCAATGACATGGACGGTGGCATGGTTTCCAAGATTTCCAAATTTGCTGACGATACCAAGCTTGGTATGAACGTTGCAAAGGATGAAAATACTGCCCGCCTGCAGGAAGATCTAGGGAAGAATATGGAGTGGTCGGACGCGGGGCAAATGCCTTTTAACGTGAAAAAATTCAAAGTTATGCATATCGGCCACAGAAGCCCCCCAATCTCAGTATATCCTTAAGGGCAGTGCTATTGAATCCACCGACACTGAGAAGGACTTGGGTGTAACAATTACTAGTGACCTCATGTTCTCGAAACAGTGCATTGAGGCAGAGAAAACGGCCCAAAGGATGCTAGGTTATATAAAGCGCCATTTTGGATATCGGAACAAGGAGATTGTACTGTGTCTGTACAACTCACTTGTCCGACCGCACCTGGAGTATGCCGTACAATTTTGGAGTCCTTCATTTCGAAAGGACATTGCGAGATTAGAACGCGTACAAGCCAGCGCAACCAAACTGATTCCCTCTATCAGACATAAAAGTTATGAAGATAGATTGAGGGAATTAGATCTGTTCTCGCTGGGAACCCGTAGACTGCGTGGTCAGCTCATCGAAGTTTTCAAAATACTTCGAGGGTTCGACAATGTTGACTACAGGGATCTATTCACACTTGTTGAGGGCAGAACAAGAAATCACGGCTTTAAACTTGAACTGAAGCCTTACAACCACGATCTGTGTGGAAAGTTTTTCACGTACAGTATCTGCGGTAGTTGGAACACACTTCCATTGGAAGTTGTCAACAGTGAATCTGTTGACCAGTTCAAGTCAAGACTAGATAGGGTCTTGAAAAATAGCCGTGAAGGGACGTAAAACATTTTGGCAGAGATGTGCCCACTCGACTGCTAGTCCAAAGGTACCCTCATTGAATGGACCGTAAGGTCTTCTAGGGTACCTTTTTTCCTTGTTGTTACTCCTTGTTTTTACATCAAGCTTATATCTGTCCACTGTAAAAAATTGTAGTTTAGATTTTTTCAAAGTAAAAGAGTATCACGCGTATCACGCATTTGTTTGTGATTGATGTATTTACATATGTGTATTGCTTGTTATAATTAAGTTTGACGTTTAACTTAACTCAATGATCGATTTAATTCTCTCGTGCACTCTTTTCCTTTCTTTTTTCGCTATTCTGGCTATTATTGTTTAGTAAGTTTTACCTTTGTTGTGCCATTCTTAGTTATACCATTTGGGTTAAATTAAGCTTAATCATGTTAATGAATTTGAAAGTCATCATTCGTTTTTAAGTTTATGCGGTAAAATTATGTTATTATTTATTTATTTGGGTAGAGTGTCGTGATCGTGTATGTCTAAATTCGTTTTATCTCCTCTTTCCTTATGTGTAAATTTCTTGTATTTTTTTTCTTATAGCCTATTAATATTATTTCATTTTGCGATTTTTCAATGCCTTTCCGCCAGCAAATCAGCAATTTTAGGGAGCATTCCTCCAAGTCAACAACCTTGAGGAAAGACTCAGGGTTGACCCGAAAACTTAGACAGATGTGGTACTGCCTCGTCTGACCTCACCTTTATGTTCATATTTTTAATCATATTAGCAATTTCAACCACCAAATTGACTATTCAAAGGCACAAATCATATCTAATTGTAAAGATTTCCGTAAAAGAAAAATAGTAAAATCTATATTAATAGGAGAAATTCCCAATTTTAATTTGTCAGATGGGCAATTGAAAAGCAGCCCCCATTCTCGTAACCTCATCGTAAACAGCTTAGTCCACGATCTTAGAACTACATTCCCTGATTAATAACCTTTTTCCTCTGTTTTGTATTTCTTTGTGGCTTTTATTTTTTTTCCTTCTGATCTGTACACTATTTATAGACTTTTGTAACAATCGCATTCTCTGTATATCACTGAAGAGAGTACGATAAACTACATACCGAAACTAGTCTCGTAAATTAAACTTTTGGCTCTTATACAGTGGTTCACTATCATATACCATACCTAGCCATTGAGTTCTTTAAATATATATATATATATATATATATATATATATATATATATATATATATATATATATATATATATATATATATATGCAACTTTCCTGAATATCAAAGAATAATCTAATTTTTGTATCCTATAACTTTGCTCTCTCCAAAATTGCCTGGGGTCGAGGTGGAATTAAAATTTAGGTGTCTTTTCAACTTTTTCTATCAAAATCGAAAAGAAAAGTAATTCTTTTGGAACATTCCGTGCGTTTAAAATAGAGTGAGTTTTCAAAAACCGCCTAAAAATTCAGTAGAGAAATAAACAGAATGTATCGATCTATGTATTTTCTTTTTAACTATATGCAATGCAGTATTCCGTTTAAAAATACACCAAATTTTCACGAAGATAAAAGTTTCGCATAAATTCTTAATAATAATTTCTTTTTTCATAGTTCCACATTTTATGGAGATGGATCGGTACAAGAGAATTAGCAAGATTGCCAGTTGAACAAGATCTCGAGCGCCCGTTTATATTCTCTCCTTCTCTCGTTACCTATTTCTCTTTACCCCACTTGCCTTTTTTCTCAGAGAATTGCTGCTGATATAAATGACTTTGTGTTAAGCCATTTAATAGAGTTGTTTCAATTAGGAGACTCAGTCAAATTAGATAAAATATCTTTCAAGATTAATCACTAGAGGATACGATAGCCTCCTTTCATTGTTAATAGGATCTAAAATGGGTCTCTATTAACAGCTTTGAATAGAGTAATAAACTCAAGATCGAATCGAGGTTACATGCATTTGGTAAGCTGAAATTCGTAATGAAAATCTTTAACGCCAAATTGCTTTCCTCACATCATCACCCTTTTAAAGATAGTGGACGATGTGCAAATAAAAATATTGCATGGCTAACACAGCTATAACATGTAAAACATATTTTGCTTCTCTTTTAGTGTGCGTTCTACAGAGATATGGAAGAAATAAATAGAGACCCATAATTTTATGATAAATGAGTTTATTACGATTTTTTGCTATTATTTATTTTACACTTTATATTGTAATTGTTAAACCTTGTTCGAAAATAAAATGCGAAGAAAATTACCTGCACTCTTTTGGATATTATGGAGGTTTAGTCAGAATGAAGTCTCTCTTAACTATGACCAATATTAAGAAGAGGAATGAGTGACCTTAAGAAATGAGCGAGAAACCTATGTAATTTAGGTATTACATAGTTTTTGCTGACGAATTATGTTTTGCTGAAATTTCAGAGAACAGAAGGATATGGGTTTGTAGATCACCCCCTTCCGAGTTTAAAATAAAGAGATAGTTGAGTGTGTTGGTTATATCAACTCTGAAAAATATATCTCCATTCTTAAAGAAGGACTTCTACCAGTTTTTTTCAAATGGAAGACTTAACAAAGAAAGTTATTTATTAATAGAAGTTGTGGTGCCCTGTCATACTACAAAAGGACAAACTACGTGGATAACCAAAGTGGCATCAAATGACCTCAGATGACTCCCCTCACATGAATCCAAAAAAGAACAAAACAAACTAACAAACCAAGAACCCGGTAAGAATTTTTGAATGTCATCAGCCATGCCAAGGAGAAGTGCAGAACAAAAAGCTGCTAAATTAAAGTCCAAAGAGTATTAACAATGTACTTATTGTGTTGAAAATCTATTTCATCCATTACATTTACAGATATAGTTATTTCAGTAGAAAACTGGTTGTTTATTGAATTCTTGCATGTATCTGTACATACAAACTAATTTACTACAAACTAATTTACTATTTAGCGTATGATCTACACTACAGATTTCAAGACATAAAATATTTATGTTAAGATAAGATATATTTAATTTAAGCTAATAGTTTAAAGCAGTCTCTAAGAAGGTCCCAGCAAAGATAAAACCTCTACAAACTGACCAAAGTAGGGTTTGGTTTTGTTTTGTTTTGGTTGTTTTAGACACCTTATTATTTATACTCACTTGGACATTGAAAAATTAAGTTAGGTTAGTAAATATGAGCCATCTTTATGATGGCCTAGCAAAGATTTACTAACCTAACTTAATTTTTCAATGTCCAAGTGAGTATAAATAATAAGGTGTCTAAAACACAAAGAGTCATGAAAGACAAATGACCTAATGTACTTAAACAGGTAAAGATAACTTGACCAAGTAACGAAGAAATGCTTACCTTTTTTAGACGGCGGCTTATCTTTTTTTGATTGTAAACAAATTTACATATATCGGCTAAAATGGCCAGAAATTTGCCATCGGGTCCATTAATTATTAACATCTTTCAACATAAGCGTTCGATATATGATAATAATAATTGCGTGGTTATTTCTTTTTTTCTTTCCATAGTACACTTATTTTGGCGTCTAACCAGGAGCGCCCAATGCGTTGCGTGCACCGCCTGATAAACGATCAGTACAATAGTGTCAAGAATTTGGTATGGAGGGTACTCGTCTAAATGGATGACAAAACAAGTTTTACAAGCCAGCTCAGGTTAGGTGTAATCTAACATAATCTAAACTTAAGAAGTCCTTAAATTTATGGGGTGAACTCTTCAATGTTAATTCATTTTCCTATTATTTACCCTGAAAAATATTATTCGATCTAGAAAAAAAATTGTAAACTATATTATGGAAAATAAAGAGTTCGCTCTAATTCCAGACTGAATACTAAAGGAGCACTCGTATTTCTGCAAATATCGTATATAATCGTGTATAAGACTGCTTGTAGGTACCGATTGTGAGATCAATTGTTGTGGGCACTCATTGCATCTAATTTGATTTATCTCCGAAGCCGATGAGGATAAAGACTGCTCAGGGTGAATGATGGAGGTGATAGGTATTGAATCGAGCAGGATCATAGCGGCTGAGATTCATAGAACGGAAATAGGTTGCGTATTTCACCTTATCGCGCATAGCTTTATGAATCTAGAAAATGGCTTCACACTGGCTGATCCATAACACAGGATCGCTCTCTTGAGAAGGCAAGAAAACCTTCGATAGTCTCCATCGCACATCCTTAGAATTATTATTTCTCGGAAACGCAGTGTGACACGTAAAACTAACGTTTAAGTTCTAGCAACAACAATATAAAGAGTATAGTTTGAAGAACACTCAACCAAAGATGGGGCCGTAACTAAAAATTTGTAGGCACCACTGGTATCAAATGTTGTAGTCACTAGTTGCTTTTTTAATTTATTTATCACCGATGTCTCCTTTGAAGGAGACATCGAATCTACAAATATACTAATTACCCTGGAAGAGTGGAAGGAAACAGATTGGATATTGTGCTTTATTGAAGGAAATAATTAATTTAATGATATTAATTATATAGTAACTAATTTAGCAACACTTAAGGATATAACCATTTACTTCGATAATTACACTGGTCTACGTCAAAAATGTACCTTAGGTTTGCTGTAGTGTTTCTTAATAAAATTGACTTCCTAAATCCGAATTTGGCATCCGTTTTTCTCTATTACGAGGTCCAGGTTTTGGGATACACGGGGTGATAATAATTTTATAGTTTATGCATGTCTTATATTGCATCAACATTTTAATAATTTTTGCACTACTATATTCGCAGTAAATTTTGTGTACATTTTAGATAATTATGTTAATAAGTTGATATTTTTGTAGGTTAGAAATTGCTTAGCATTATAATAATAATAATAATAATAGTGGTTAAGTTAAAAATGAACAGAAAATGTAAGAATAGCTCCAACAGATTTTGCTATGTTTGCGGCAAAGTGACTTCTCCTCGAGCAGCAAAGTACAATCCCTCCTGCAATTAAATCTTTGTATCATGCATATTTTGGAGTAAGGCTAAGAGATCAAGATAAAAGTTTTGCACCACATATCTGCTGCAAGGGATGCTACATAAGTTTAAGACGCTGGAGTCAGGGCGACAAAGACTGCTTTGGTTGCCTTAGCTCGTCAAATTCCCATTACTCTCGTGAAGACTGTGTTAGTGTCTAAATTTTTATTGCACTGAGATTTGTACGTTAGTAACCCGCGTTTGGTGAATCCTTTTGTATAAGTTTTGGCAGTGCTGTTAAGAAACTCATTTACAATTCTTTTCCATTGAAATTTTTAAATATTTTACTCGCTTTCTTCACCCGTGGCAAGGAGTGAACTTGTATCCCCCCTTCACCTCCCAGCTATCCATCGAGGGAAACGCAGCGGAGACCCCTGAAAACCCTCTCCGATGGCCCCAAGCCTGATCGCGAGAGGGGTTTCGTTAAGATTTATGGGGATCTAGGAATTGCGTTCGTGAGACTAATTGATACTCATAATGGATACGCAGCTATTTCCTCAAAGGAGAGTGATTGCGAAGCACTCACCTCTCCTAAAGCAGCAGAATGCCTAAAGACACTTAACCTAAAACCCCACATACCACCTCAAATTAAGACACACGGAAGCATTATCCTTCGCCGCCTCGATCCATAGGTTGTGGTGCACACCATTGAAGATATTTATGAGGAGTTGGAAAAAAACACACCTGGGCGAAGGTAGCTGAAATCATAAAAATTAAAGAGTACACACACGTATTGAAAATAGTATTTTGTGATACGGCAATGGCGGTTAAGGCTACGGAAGGATGTATGCTCCCTGAGCAGATCGAACGTGAGAAGTTTATCGACCTCCAGATGTGTTTCAAGTGCTATAAGTACAAAGAGCACACCACGGCCACCTGCCCCAGGGAAAACGTTCTTTTGTGTTCTATTTGCTCGTCAGATGCACATTATTGGAGAAGCTGTAATAGCACCTCTATGAAGTGCCTGAACTGTGCAGGAGAACATAAGACGCTCTCCTTTATGCCCGGTCCCCAAAAAAACTTTTGAAGAGAAAAGTAGACAAAAGAAACAGGAAGAGGAAAAGAAGGCGAACAGTACCTACGCCTAGGTTGCTAAAGCTGCTGTTGCGGAGTCTAAGGGAAATCCAACATACCTCCACGTTGAGAATGGAAACTTGACAAAAATTATGTGTTGCATCTATTATGCTTACATTGCAAATCTCTTCTCCACGGGGTGCTTTGCGGATGAACTTAATAGAATGCTGACGCATAATGGAATGGAGAAGATGTGGTTTCTCCCAAACCCACGGTCGGAGGAGATTCTTAGGTTAGTCTCAAACCCCAATGCCAGACTAGTGGCCAGGAGCTCCCCACTCCCAGCAGCGCCCTAGCTCTCTCCAGGGATCCTAGGATGCAGGCTCTGGCAGCAGAGAAGGCAAAAACACGCAATGAGAAGCAGAACGACACACAAATTACACAACCAACAAACTCAATCACACACACAGATGGATAAGGAGGTTACGGAGACTGAGACAGCGAGACCTGAGGGGGCGCACGCTCGCCCCGCTCACGCAAACCCTTACAACCTCAAGGAAGTCCGAGATCGTTCTCTTCTTGTAAGAGGGATTTTCAGCACGCTTACCATGTGAGAAAAATTAACTTGAAGGTATTCACTGCCGATAGGTCCCCTTTACCTAAGGAGATGGATGTCCTTGATGTATCAGAAGGAGTAATATCCGAAAGATACAAATGGGAATCCACCTTGGACGACTGCAGCAAAAAATAAGTCGAGGAGGCTTTAACTGCAAGGCTTGATCAAACTGGTACATGAAACCTTTATTATTCTAACGAACAGAAAATTCAGAAAAAAACGTACAGGAAAAACAATCACGTCACCAAACACTCCACAAGGACCTAAGCTCGTAAGAGAATAAGTCCCAAAACAACACGACCAAACACAAGAACCATTAGTGAATAAAACAATGGAGACATTGAAAATATTACATTTTAACTCAGACGGTTGGATAAACAAAAAATACTATACGGTAATTTAATACGACAATGTGACTTATACGTTATATTTAACTCAGCACATGTGATAAATGACACAGACAGGATAAAAAATTTCCCCTACGAAGTCTTAACCAAAAATCACAGCTGAGAACGTTTCGAAGGATGCGCGATAGCTGTGAAAAGAGGTCTTAACTTCAGATCAATGAGTGGACTCGATGAGTAACTAAGGAGAGGGTACTTGCCCCTTCACAACTTCCTGAAACTTTGTGGTCACGGCAGAACCGTTCTTTTTGCCGGCGATTTCAATGCGAGGAGGGCTGCCTCAGATTACACATCGCCTAACCCAGCAGGCAGGAATCTTGAGACACTTATTGAAAGGCGAATTATGACAAGAATTGGGCCAAACTTCCTCACATGCATTACACACAGAGCAGCCATTAAACATGACATAGTGCTCACTAGCACTCTGTTCCCCTACAACTACTTCATTGAACCGGGTTCTCCTATCCTTAGCGACACTAGGCTATCCTTATTAAAATCTAAACCTCCCCCATTCAAGTCTCCATCCCAGAACGCAAGAGCTACGCTCAAGCCAACTGGAATACAACCCTGACCCCTTAATTAATGCCACTCTAGAAGAGATTGACGAGGAGTTGGATAAAATTAATGATAATTTATTAAAAGCCGATAAGGAAACCATTCCCCAAGTTAAATATAAAACTCTTTTTGCCCTATTCTTGGACCTTTAGAATGAAATCCCTCGCGAGGTAATATAGGGAACAGATCAATGAAGTAAACTTCACTGGCCATAACATCACTACGCACAGACGAACACGACAGATAGGCGAAGAACTATTGAATCTTATTAGGGACCAACAGAATGTACATTCTGGCAGTGTAAAAAGACTAAGAGGCGAACAGACACAAAATACCATAAAACTTACACGTGACAATACCAAAATTACGAACGCGGATGAAATCGAAGAGGAATTAAAACTATTCTGGGCATCTATATTTAAGATATCCCCGGAAGAGAATGATAACTTTGATTTAGACTTCGAAGACGGAATAATAAACGATTTGAACGGCCCAGATACACAGAACCCATCCTCACCATTATGTATCGCACGAAAGGGAGATAGAGGGACTCGGCGGTAGAATTACAGTCGAAGAATTCTCGGAAACCTTAAATTAAAATCCTTTCGTCAACGAGCATCAGGGCGTACAGGACTGACAAGGGAGAATTTTATTTAAGCCCCCCCTAACATCTTATTGGGGCTCATGAATATCATGAATGCGTGCCTGAACGTGGGTTACTTCCCTGATTACTAGAAGGTAGAAAAAATTATATTCATTCCCAAAGCTGGTAAGCTACCGGACAGTTCAGCTAACTTCAGGCCTATATCTTTCCTAGAAGTTGCAGGAAAAGTCTCGGAAAAAAATTGGCCAACAGGGTGAATACGTTCCTCGAGAAAATAATTCTCACAACAACCAACAACAGCTTCCGAAGGAAGCGAGGAACGGACACGGCGCTAGCCTTGATCACCAAGAAGTTAAAAAAGGTAAAGGCTGAAAGACATCACGCAAATCTGGTACTCCGCGACGTCAAAAATACCTTTGACAAAGTATGGAGGAGAGGCCTGCAATACAAAATCTTACAACTGAGCCTCAATCTCTTTATTGAAAGGATTCTATGCAAATAGGTAATGGAGAGGAAAGCGTTTCTAAATATTAAAGATTTCAATGGCTCCGAGTTCGAGCTCGAGGCAGGGGGGTGCCACAAGGCGGGTGTATAAGCCCCTTGTTATACAACATATACTCATGCACCATCGACCTTCCCCAACCTCTGACTGAAGGTTCATTATATGTCCCATTTGCGGACGATATAACGATGATCTCTACGACACATTATCGGAATGTAAATTACATGGCACAGAGTACGGCGGTAGAAATCGAAAACATCAACTCTTTCGAGAGAAGATGGGAGATATCTAGCAATGCCCAAATGTTCCGTGTAATTCCACTATTTCGACGGACCCTCGCAGACATCCGTTTGGGGGGTGCACGCATCCCATACCCCACGGAGGGCACGGTTCTGGGACTTCGTATTACGACTCGTGGATATGGGAGTCATGTAGCTAAAACTACATCGAATTCACTGAGAACGGAGAAGGCAGAGTGAGCTCCATGGTGAACTGGGGATAACCCCCATAAACGTGGAGCTTCACCTGAGAGCATGCAAGATCTAAGACAAAGTACATCGGCACCTCCCTCCCGAGTTTGTACTTGTGCACATGGACTTTGATGACATAGGACATAAAAAACCTTTTAAAAGATGCAGACTTCTCATTGACGAGGACGTAGACCCAAGATTCACTTAGATTTTCAGAATACCAAACCAACACAAAACCAAACAAAAATCCCTTTTCACTAAATTAGTCAAGTGCTAATTTTCTACATTTCCCCCCAAATTTTAGTACGATTAACTAACCAAAAATATTAAAAACAACAAAAAGTAAAAATAAAGAAAATAAAAAAACAACAACTCAAAATCATTGTTTAAACAACCTAGATAAGAACATAAAAAGTCTTCACCAAAAGCAGTAGGGATCAAAAATCCTTTTGCTACAAAGGCTTGAATGCATTTTATATATTTATATATAGAACAAAAAATATATTCCAAAACGCAAAAAAAGCCAGAGATACCCTATCACCAGGGACCTGTCTTTCCTTCTACTTTTCATTTTCGCTTACCTATCAATTTCCCCATTTTTCCCAACTATTTCTTCTACTAAAACCCTCTACTACTTGTGATAGAACGAGTTGAATCTGTGTTAAATTCAACTCCTATCCCATATTAGTTAAAACCTCGAGGAGGCCCACGTGCATCTTCGATTCGAGGCTTGGAGTCTTATCAACAGCTACCGGACGTCAATGTTTAAACAAGGAGGTTATCGTCCCCCCGTTCACCCCCATTCGCCGACCTCGCCAGATCGAGTTAGGCTTATGGACAGATAAGGCATTTTTCTCCGGCCCAGCTGTGCGTTCCCTCGAAGCTTCCACCCCATTCTCCCCCACGCCAAGGAGATGTCCTGGCTATTTATATGGAAACTTTACCACTAAGATCAGATTGGAGATCCAGATTTTCGTCGCGAAACATCACCACGACCCTCTCTCCCTTTGTGCGCCAAGGGACCTCGACCTCGAGATTCACCATCACTTGTCCAGAAGGAGGACAATATTCCTTGAGTGCCAAAGGTTCGAGCCTTTAGTGACGCCAAGTCCCCAAGGCATCCCCCCCCCCTGTTGTTCAAGGAGAACAGCATTAGAACAGCCATTGTTCGTTTTGAGCCCTTCGCCAAGAAACGGTTCTCATCCCCCCCTGTTGTTCAAGGAGAACAGCATTAGAACAGCCATTGTTCGTTTTGAGCCCTTCGCCAAGAAACGGTTCTCACCCCCCCCTGTTGTTCAAGGAGAACAGCATTAGAACAGCCATTGTTCGTTTTGAGCCCTTCGCCAAGAAACGGTTCTCATCCCCCCCTGTTGTTCAAGGAGAACAACATTAGAACAGCCATTGTTCGTTTTGGGCCCTTCGCCAAGAAACGGTTCTCACCCCCCCTGTTGTTCAAAGGAGAACAACATTAGAACAGCCATTGTTCTTGAGCCCGTAGACAAGAGATGGTTCTCATCCCCCCCCTTTGTTCAGAAGAGAACAACCTAGAACAGCCATTGTTCGTCAAGCCGTTCGTCGAGTAACGGTTCTCCTTTCCAAGACGCCACGTCAGGATCCTTTTATCCCCCCCCTTCGGCTGGAACTCGCCAGCGGACCAAATATTCCTTCAAGTACCTTCCACTGCACCCTAATGAAGTTACGTAAGCCAAGCGTCACCTTTTGAGTATTGATCCCTTATTTGTCAATTCTATCCTGTGCTTTAAATGGTTTATCGAACCATCCCATCTCTTTAACTCCATATTTGTTTTACCTTTTTTGATCCCTTAAATCCTTGGATTAGCCCGAGTCTCCACGACCCTTTCCATTCTGTTTGTCAATATTTTCCGTTTTTGTGTTTGCTGATAGTTATTATTAATAAAACTCTATTTTATTAATGATAGCAATATTATTATCCTTGAGCTCAGTTCCACTTCTTAAGCATTTTGAAGATACATAATATCGGCCGCCAGACAGTAAAAACGCACTCTAGAGATAATTAAGGAAGTTCCCTCAACGAATAGTGATATATGGTATATCGTCGGGAGTCATTCTACGACATATATATATATATATACTATTTAAATTTGGTATCAGGTGTGTAAGGTTTAACGCTATATCTTTGCAAACACTGGTCTCAGTCGAGTAAAGCATAGTGTTATTCGTTATAATAATAGAATATAGTAGTTCCCTTTTGTTTTAACGATTGCTATCCCCTTTTTTTTTAAAACTTAAAAAGCTGGAGTAGCTCAAGGAACGGTAATAATAATTTGTTTGTGTTTTTTTTTGTGATTTTAGTCAGTGGTTATTTAGATTGAGAACCCAAGTACGAATAGGTCAGTGCCCATATTTAGGTAGGCTAATTCTATAGAGGCATAATTCTTGTTGCGAGGAATTTTAGTTGGTTGACTAGTGCGCCCCAAAGTGCAAAGATGACTCAGTTTGAAATCTTTAAAGCGCAAGGAGAGTCCTGTGGACTTTCCGGAAAAGAACTAATTGAGTACATTCAAGAGAAGCAAAGAAGAGAAAGAGAGCTTCAGATTGAATTAGCTCGGATTAAAGCAGAAGTTCAAAGAAAAAAGGTAGAAAAAGAAAGAGAAAGAGAGGAACGGGAAAGAGTAATCCAACCAGAAGAACGAGAAGGAAAAATCCAACGAGAAGAACGAGAAAGAGAAATCCAACGAGAAGAAAGAAGGAAGGATTCGCGCCCCTTCCCAGGAAAGCTGACAAAGTTTCCGAGCCCCGTAAAACCCCCAAACTTCTTTCCCCAAAACCAACAACGGGACTCCAAACCTCCCGTTAAGACTTCTCCTCCATCTCTCTTCCCGAAGCGACCAACCATATGCTTCACCTGTGGTGTAGAAAACCACATGAGCTGGAATTGCCCCCAAAATTCTAGGCTTAAAAGCAGACCAGCCCACCAAGTTCACCAGATTAATGCAACCCCGGCTCCCCCGGTGGTGCAGACCCAAGCAGAAACTTCTCCCCCTCCGTCAGGCCACCAGGTAAATTTTGTTTTTGGTAAAAGTTCATCGGGAACTTTGAAATATGAGGAGGGCAGCGTGGACAGCTGTCGAGTATTGACTCTCGTCAGGGACACAGGATGTACATGTTTCATCGTGTCCGACGAACTCCTCCCAGTGGCCTCTAACCACGAAAAATTTGCGGTGGTACATGACCAACTTGGGCGGGCGAACCGATTCCCCGTCACTAGATGTTACCTGCAGTGTCAATATTATAATGGCTGGGCTGAAGTCATTGTAGCACCCATAAAATTCTGTTCCGTACTTATAGGACAGAGCCCCCAAATAAGTTTGACCCTGTGTTTCAGGCCGCCCTTCCTCAAGGCCGAGATAAGAAAGAAGCCCAGGAGCCCGTTCCCATCAGAACCCCGATACCGTCCGATTTCTCGGAGACCCCTAACCAGGACTTTAGGACGGCAAAAGAGGAGTGTGAATCACTAAAACCCTTAGGTGATAAGGCCCCAGACAAGGACACGGAGACTGTCCCTGGACCCCAAGAAATAAAGAACCACCAACGCGCCCATGGAGATACCTTCGTAGAACTGGACGAAGCATCGGCGCTTGAAGAGGACTGCCCCGCGGAGTCCCTTAAGGTAATCCAGACAGTGTGCATCCAACCTGATGCCGAGTACCCTCCTCCTTTTCTACCAGGCGAGTCTTTGGAACCCTCTGACCTGGATAGTGACGCGCAGCTGACACCACGTCAGAAGAGTCAGCTCCAAGAACTAATTAAATGGAATCACCATTTATCCACCCTATTAGCTCTTTTCGAGCAACTGCGTGAAAATGGCCTCACCATTGGCCCCAGCAAATGCCAGTTTGCCCACGAAACCATCAAATATTTGGGTTTCAAAATAGTACAAAGCAAGTCAGGTCCCCACGAGAACAAGATTAAGGCAATCGCCGACATGCCCCTCCCGATTACAAAGAAGCCATTGAGATCGATCCTAGGATCAGCTTCTCCCTATCAGCGATTTGTTCCGAATTTCGCTGCAATTTCGGCCCCCCTATGCCCCCTTCAGGAAAAGAATTTCTCCGATCGTTTACGTTGGAATGATGTCGCTGTTTCCCATTTTAATCAGCTCAAAAGTAAGTTCATTTCTGCCCCCATTTTTAAGTTGCCCAACCCGGAAAAATCCTTTGGGGTTAAGACCGACGTGATCAACGAGGGCATTGGAGGTGTACTCCTTCAATACGTGGATGACAGAACGAGTCATCCAGTTGCATATGCTAGTCGTCAATTATTACCACGCGGAGAGAGATATGCCACTAGAGAAAAGATAGCTCTATCAATTATCTGGGTCATAGACAAATTCAAGCTGTACTTGATATGTAAAGAATTTCGAATAGGAACCGACCACCGTCCGTTAGCCTATATTAGGAATTTGAGACACTCAAACGGCCGCATCATGCGCTGGAGTTTACTCTTGCAAGAGTATCAATTTAAAATAAATTATATCAAAGGTTCCGATAACCAGGTCGCTGACGCCCTCAGTAGAAATGCGTTACCGAATAGCGTAGAATAATTGTATTCATAGGATTAGTATCTCCATGTAGGTATATACCGTCTTGTACGACTTAATTTAAGATTCTTTTGTAATATAATTAATTAATGTATATGTCTGAATTTTGTAACGCTCAATGTCTAATATTTTTTATGTATATATATTTGTTCTTATTAATTTACGTATAAATTATTTTGTCCCGTATGTACTAAGTTTATAACATTTCATTGTTCCATGCCCTTTTTTTTTTTGATTAAGTTGTATTAAAGGTTATTTTCCCCTGTAATCTAAAGATCAAAATAATCATATGTATTGAGGTAATACTAATTAGGTGCAGGAAGATACGGTTGGTACAAGAAAACGAGTTCCCTACAACGGAGCTCTATCGTTGTCCCTTCTCTCTTTTTTTTTTCGAAGTGACAACTTCCCCTGGAATGGAGGGGTGTGATAGAACGAGTTGAATCTGTGTTAAATTCAACTCCTATCCCATATTAGTTAAAACCTCGAGGAGGCCCACGTGCATCTTCGATTCGAGGCTTGGAGTCTTATCAACAGCTACCGGACGTCAATGTTTAAACAAGGAGGTTATCGTCCCCCCGTTCACCCCCATTCGCCGACCTCGCCAGATCGAGTTAGGCTTATGGACAGATAAGGCATTTTTCTCCGGCCCAGCTGTGCGTTCCCTCGAAGCTTCCACCCCATTCTCCCCCACGCCAAGGAGATGTCCTGGCTATTTATATGGAAACTTTACCACTAAGATCAGATTGGAGATCCAGATTTTCGTCGCGAAACATCACCACGACCCTCTCTCCCTTTGTGCGCCAAGGGACCTCGACCTCGAGATTCACCATCACTTGTCCAGAAGGAGGACAATATTCCTTGAGTGCCAAAGGTTCGAGCCTTTAGTGACGCCAAGTCCCCAAGGCATCCCCCCCCCTGTTGTTCAAGGAGAACAGCATTAAAACAGCCATTGTTCGTTTTGAGCCCTTCGCCAAGAAACGGTTCTCATCCCCCCCCTGTTGTTCAAGGAGAACAGCATTAGAACAGCCATTGTTCGTTTTGAGCCCTTCGCCAAGAAACGGTTCTCATCCCCCCCCCTGTTGTTCAAGGAGAACAGCATTAGAACAGCCATTGTTCGTTTTGAGCCCTTCGCCAAGAAACGGTTCTCACCCCCCCTGTTGTTCAAGGAGAACAGCATTAGAACAGCCATTATTCGTTTTGAGCCCTTCGTCAAGAAACGGTTCTCACCCCCCCTGTTGTTCAAAGGAGAACAACATTAGAACAGCCATTGTTCTTGAGCCCGTAGACAAGAGACGGTTCTCATCCCCCCCCCTTTGTTCAGAAGAGAACAACCTAGAACAGCCATTGTTCGTCAAGCCGTTCGTCGAGTAACGGTTCTCCTTTCCAAGACGCCACGTCAGGATCCTTTTATCCCCCCCCTTCGGCTGGAACTCGCCAGCGGACCAAATATTCCTTCAAGTACCTTCCACTGCACCCTAATGAAGTTACGTAAGCCAAGCGTCACCTTTTGAGTATTGATCCCTTATTTGTCAATTCTATCCTGTGCTTTAAATGGTTTATCGAACCATCCCATCTCTTTAACTCCATATTTGTTTTACCTTTTTTGATCCCTTAAATCCTTGGATTAGCCCGAGTCTCCACGACCCTTTCCATTCTGTTTGTCAATATTTTCCGTTTTTGTGTTTGCTGATAGTTATTATTAATAAAACTCTATTTTATTAATGATAGCAATATTATTATCCTTGAGCTCAGTTCCACTTCTTAAGCATTTTGAAGATACATAATATCGGCCGCCAGACAGTAAAAACGCACTCTAGAGATAATTAAGGAAGTTCCCTCAACGAATAGTGATATATGGTATATTGTCGGGAGTCATTCTACGACACTACTATATTCTCCACTTTATATGTCCAATGTCCAATGGGCGAACAGAAGTCTCTCACTTTTGGTGTTCCATGGTATGGAGAGAGGGCAAGGACAACATGACAGACTGCTATCTTTGCATGATAAACCTTAAAGGTGAGCATTGTATCAAATATTAAGCTTTATGTATTATACTGGCTCCTGAAAATGTCATTATTATGCATAGACTTAGGATAAAATTAAAAAATAACATAGTTCAATTAAGCATGAACATATCTTTTACTAAACATTTATGTACTATCTGCAACTCCAAATCAATTCCTTTATGTAATATGCAATTATATTTTCCACAGGTATAAATAAGAAGAATAAACATAATGTAATATATCCGGATGTTCCTTCTGCCATCAAACTCCTGCCCCATGGTCCAGGATTTCCTATACTTTCTCCCCCTGAACATATAGAGGTCCATGGAGAGATTAATATGGAAGTTGATCAAGATTATGACACATCTGAGTCTTATCAGATTTCCACACATGATATGGTCGCAAGACCATTCACTCAAGTTCAGTTAAATGACCTGAACAGGCATCTGGGGCTTTCAAAGGAGAATGCACAACTTCTTAGCTCTCGACTTCGTGAAAGTAATTTTCTCGCTCAAAAACAACATTTTCTGGGTACAGAGATAGAGAACACGAGTTTCGAAGCTATTTTTTACAGCATTCTTCCAGCTCTTTAGTATACTGCGCCAATATTAAAATGGAGTATTTTCATAGATTCCTCCGTAGAAGTTTAAAAGCTGTGTTACAGAATATTGGTAACGATATAGCTTCCGTTCCTATAGGCCATTCAATCCAACTTACTGAAAATTATGAAAATATGAAAAAATTGCTGGATGCAATAAATTACTCTACCCACAATTGGAGGATAGTTGGTGACTTAAAGGTAAGATCATTTTACACTTGACATTTCTAAGCTCTTTAATATTGACATTTTCATTTTTAATTGTTAATACTTGTATACACCTTTTGGTCAACTTACATTTGACAAGAATGTATATCTGGAAACCATGAGTCTTTTTGGGTTATATTTTTTTGTTGAAGCGTGTCCCTATAGGTTAATGAATCCTTTTGGGTTAATGGGGAACTTATCCTAATTCAAAAGGTATACAACATAACTCAATAAACTCAAAATAAGATGTATATACTATATCTAATTAGTTCCAATACAATGATTTAATGCATCGGGATACAGAAATTTTCAGTACATATTCATATTGTTATTGTTTTAAGAAATATTACTTTGAATTTGTTTTTAGAAATATTACACTTTGAATTTACATACCCTACTAAATTTCTTTTCAGGTAGTGTCTTTTATACTTGGGATGCAAACAGGTTACACGAAGCATCCCTGTTTCCTATGTTTATGGGACAGTCGTGCAGATAGTATTCACTATGAGAAGAAGGTTTGGCCTCCACGAAAAGCATTTAGAATTGGATCAAACAATGTGATAGCTGAACCTTTAGTGCCTCCTCACAAAATACTGCTTCCTCCACTGCATATAAAGCTTGGCATAATGAAAAATAATGTCAAAACTCTTAATAAAAAAGGCAAAGTTTTTAAATTTCTTCTTCAAAGATTTCCACAAATCAGTGACGCTACGCTCCATTCGTGAATTTTTGATGGACCTCAGATCAGGAACTTGATGAGAGATCAGCAGTTTGACGCATCAATGACGGACATAGAAAAAGATGCCTGGAAAGCTTTAAAAGCTCTAGTTAATTTTCTAGGCAATAACAGAAGCCCAGAATATGTTGCCCTGGTTAATCAGCTACTAACGAGTCTCAAACACTTGGGAGCTTGAATGTCTATAAAGATACACTTTTTACAGTCCCATCTGGATTATTTTCCCGACAACTGCGGGGATTACAGTGAAGAACAGGGGGAAAGATTCCACCAGGACATAAAAACAATGGAATCCAGTTAGCAGGGTAAATGGGACGTAAACATGCTTGCTGACTACTCTTTGTGTTTGTAGCGTGATGCACCAGATGAGAAGCACAAACGAAAATCGTCAAGAGCGTCTTTTCATGGAAATTAAAATTATTTTTTTATTAGGTTGCATTCTTTAATTCTTTGTTTCATTAAAATGATTATAGTTTACATACGTCTATTCCTGTTTCTATGATATAAGAATAATAATGCATTATTAGATAAAAAAAGGTTTCTGACATTTATTTCAGGTAAAATGAGGTAATCTCAATGAAAATGGTGTATGCTGGTACTGAGAAAATCTGACCTGATTTAACAAAAATACATTCATTTTTAAGCTCAGGAGGTTTGATTCATTAAGAAACCACAAAGAAATCCTAAGGAACATAATTTTTTTTTCACACGTAGGCTTCTGATAATTAAATCACCTTTAATGCATTGAATGTATTCGCTTCACTTTAGACACTGTGTAAATACTGTAACTCTCTCTCTCTGTCTATATTAATATATATATATATATATATATATATATATATATATATATATATCATGAAAACGAGATAAAGATGAAATGGAATGAGTCATACGCAAAGGAACAGAAGATAAAAAGAATCATTTTTACTCAGAGAAATGTTTTTTCTTAATTGCAAAAATTCCGTGATAGGGGTGCGGTTCGAATCAAGCAAAATGAAGTAGTAGACACCGCTTTGACCTTATTTAAAGTAACGCCTTAGATCAAACGGTTTCATCGTGAGAATGTGCTCTTGGTTCGATCCTCATCCGTAGTAGGATTTTTTCACAATTAAGAAAAGGCCTTTTCGAAGAAAAATTATTACTTTTATTTTCTATTTCATTGCGGTATGACTCATTCTATTTAATCCTTCTCTCGCGTCTATGAGAGATTATATTGTATATTCGCGGCGCGTTCAATATTATTTCACGTTTGTCCTTTGAATTCCAAATTAATTTCTCTCTTTCATAGTCCTTCTGATCGAACTAATGAGCCTGTCCTTTAGTGAGAATGATCTGATGTTTATCTTCTTTTTCTTTGCGGTATGGCTCTATCTATCTATATATCTATCATACAATACTTGTAGCTTAAGAACATAGGGGCAAAATTGAGCACAAATGAAGTCGAAATGTTTATTTTCTAAGCCCTCGGACTTCAGAAAAATCGTGCCATCTGATGTTAACCATCTGACATCAGAGGCGAAAATGGTTCAACCAGATATTTCGGTGTGATAAAAAACATGCACTTGAAGAGTGGTCTAATGATGTCGCTTAGCTTTCAAAGTTTGCTTATTTGTGTGACATTTTCATGCATCTTATGTGAAGGGTGGAAATCAAGCCATGGTGGACATCGGTGAAAATTCTTCTTATTCAAGGAAAAACTTCTCTTTGGAGAGAAAGGTTGTATAAAGGTAAAACTGGATCCTTTGTAGAACTTACTTATATGATGCAAGATTTGTTAGAAAAATCCCTTGGTGACATGGAAAATAATTAGGAAGTTGATCCTTCAGGTCCCTACCTCGATCAAGAATGTTTTCCGCATAGAATTCAGAGAAGTTTGAGTGGATATTCCACGGTTTCAATAATAAATACCTCTAAAAATCAAGTGAAGATACAACCCATTGAAAACGTCAATTATTCAAAATTTTGGACCCTATTTCAAAGATAAACTCACCTTTGCTCGGGAGTCAGAAAAAGCTATTCTCCCTTTTCCAACCTCTTTGTGAATAAGTGTGAATAAGGGGTTTTGAGTCTTTATATGATTATAACTACAACAAGGAACCGATTAGATCCGCAACTTGACTTGCATTCTAATATATTAATCAACATAAAACACAACTTATAGGATCTCGTCCCAAAATGACGTAGTTTTATGGTGGCGAGTGGGTTTACGAAACCACTTAAATTTTCTATTGTCAAAAATTATAATTAATCTTCTATAGTCGAGGGTTAAAAACTCTAAAAAATATTTTGCATTATTTTTAATTTATATCCTTTGTTTCTTACAGTATTCTATTTTATGTTACCTTTAATTAAAGAAGCTTTTTCATCAAAGTGAAGCATTAAAGTCTAATTTTCATGAAAATGTTTTAAATTTTGTCTAATTTAAAATAGATTGAAATTCATTGTGTAATATAAATATATAAAAACATAAGTGTAATATATCAAAACGAATGGTAATTAATAAATATACAGGAATTTATGGTAGCTAAACCTGATCAAGATTGTACTTTGGGTCGCAACCAAAAAGGTTTGGGGACCAATGACCGAGAAAGACACACGAGGAGGATAAAGATGCAGAGATGTGTTGTCTTCCAGTCTAAGACAAGGCGGTCCCTGGTGCAGGAGAATCTTTTTCAGTATAAGCTCACTGAACTTGTCTCCAGTCTTACTTTGTAATCGTTGGTCCTAAAACACAGGTCCCGAGATTTTACGGCTGTTGTGGTAGGGATAAGTTTAACAGGTTTACCTTTTCGTTTTTACTATGAGTTGCTTTTCCTTTCCAATATTATCTCCCCCCCCCTCTCTTATTCTCTATTTCTCTGCCACCCTCTTACACTATCTCCCTCTGTCTCTATATGTGCGCCTCTCTATTTGCGTCTCTCTGTCTGTCTCTGTCTTTCTCTCTGTCTGACTGTCTGTCTTTCTCTGCAACACTCTCTCCCTCCCTCTTTCCATTCCTCCATCCCTTCCTTCCTCCCTCTCACTCTCTTTCCTTCCCTCTCACCCTCCATCTCTCTCTCTCTCTCCATCTCTCTTAGTCTCCTTTAATGTAGCTTTCTATCTATCCTATCCTTTCCCATTCTCTCTTTTCTACCTCTCTTTCTCCTTCTTTCTCTCCTTCTTTTATTCTGCCCATCCCCTTCCGGAAACAGGAAATTCTTGGCCGGAAATTTCCTTGCTCGCACGAGGCATATCCTCTCCGCAGGAGAGAATCGTGTGGGAAAAGCCGAGTTCAGGTTCCCAATAGCTGTGCTATCCACTAGCATGCTAGTACGAATGAATACCTACCAGGTAGTTAAGTGTTCCCTAATATATAAGCTCGAGCCTGTTAAAAAAATTACCTGTTTATACTGTGTAAAATTATTCGTAAATGTTTCATTATAAACACTTATTTTAGGATAATTATAATATGATGAGACAACAAAGTTCTTTCTGCCATTTTCATACTTATCGCAATGGCATGGGGATATTAACAGTAACGTAAATATAAGAAAGAGTTCCTTAAAAAGGTTTGGTACTTGTTCGAGTTAAGAATAGATACATTGATTTATTAGCTTCCAGGGTACATCAAAATATGGCTATTTAATTCGTGTTCAAATTTGTCAGGAGAAATTAGGAAATGCATCTTTTTGTCCCTCAAAATGGTAGAATGAGATTTTCTAAGGAATTCAATATTCTTGGGAAAAGGTTTTTAGAATTAAAGTTTTCGATGCTAGAGTCATATTCAAAGGTTTTAGCATACATACAAACAAAAAACGCTATAATATTCTCCCCCTCCTGGTACAGGTATGAAATTGACGCGGACAGTATCCTTAATTCGATCGAAATCCTGTAGGGGATCCTAAAATTAACTGATTCAACAACAAACTCCCGCAAATTACAATTCTCACAATGGGACAGCGTAAAGATCACTCAAGATTTGCTCCTTGTGTCGATATTCAGCAAAGAACAAATCCCAGAAATCATTCTATTTTTAGTGAGGGTTTATACAACCTATGGAGATTCTAGAATCATTTTGATTATCTTGCAAGATTCTCCTAGAACATGTGAATGGTATAATTAAATAATCCGAAGAAAAAACTTAGGAATAATAATAATAATGCTAAAAAAAATAGGCCAAAACTTTTGGCCCCAACTGTACTACATATATTTCATTATCTGTTTGCCAGCTCGCTCTTGCTCCACCAACATGCCAAGTTTCAGGGAGTTACTGGGCTCCCTGTCCCTAGGACCCCAATTAATCTTTCTATGCATATGTCAACCCCCTCACCCAAACTCACTCCTTTCTTTGCGAACCATGTTAGTTTTCGCTCTTTTGAATAAATACCATAATATAAGATACTGCTTTGTTCATTACCCTCGTCGTTTTCCAAACAACCCCATTGTTTGGGGAGAATTACCCACCCTTAAGGCTGTTAGTAGTCTCCTCTTTATCCTATGAGGTCGTGCATTTCACATACATTTCCTTATCACTTAACTTCAACATTTGTTTTTTGTCGTAGACGCTCACGTTGGTTTACCCTTCTTAAAACTAAGTATGTAAAACGTTACCTATACTTACCGCTAGCGCCTTATAGTAGCAACCGGTTCTGCCACATCAAAATGGGGGACCATGGATCCGAAAATACAATCAAAAGCCATGTGGTGTTATCGTGAAAGGCCCTCACCGATGAATGCGTCATTTGTAATAATTTTGGTCGGGTAATGTGCGCGTTATCTCTTTCAAAATCATTCTGCATCAGTTCCTATGCCAGGTTGCCTGTCACGGTAAAAAACCTGCTAGCCAACTGTCCTGTACCGAGAGTCAGACTGACAAGGACTTGATGCAAAGTTTCCCTTCCCTTGAAATATTTTGCCAGTTTTACTCTGACAATGAGAATGAAAGTTCTCCCTTCATCCATTGTTCAGCGTCCGTTTTGCTTGACATTAGCAAGGTACTCGTGTCCTTTTCAGGTCAGCTGTCTCGTCAACGCGGCAAGAGCAATTTCAAGCACATTCATTCGACTACACTTTCGTCAAGGTTTCCCACTACTTACTTCTCATCAATTCTCTCATCTTGGAGGGCGTCATGCGCCTCATTGGCTTATTTACCTCACACAGTGCATTCTAAAGACATTAGCTCTAATAGCTGTCACTCATCCGCCATCGCGGAAGTATCGCTTGGCACCGTAGGTTATGATATGCTCTCCGGCCTTTAATTTCAGATATGAAGTTGCTATTGCATTCTCTTTCACCCCGAACTCTCTTCACTCTATTGCATTATTTATTCATCATTCTTTCTTATTAACTCAAGTGAGTAAACAGGCCATTATTGGTGCACTAGTTTCCTTTTTTCCTCTCCATCCAAGGCATTTCAGATCAAATCGCATGCCCGTGTGCTTCGATGCAGGAAGTGCGCAAGCAGTTCTAACTATTGCATATTACTCAGAGACTCTGTCTTGCGACCTACAGATCTGCTCTTAAAGTCTAGTACCCGCTGTTTTCATCTGAGCATTTAGTTGCCACTTTTTCTTGCCCTCAGACCACGCAAGATTCACATCATATACACCCTTACACTGAAGTTTAGTAAGGGCACATTCTTGCATTTTTTCTCTCACGAACTATTGACATGGCCACTAAAATTTTGGACAAAGGTCTTTGTAGTTGCTGCAGAAACAAGCAGTTCGTCGAGGATGCAGGCCATCCTGCTCCCTAGCGCGCCCTTTATTCTCTCACTTTTGAATTTCATAAGATCTTCATAAAATTATTTCCGAAGAAAATACCTCGTTAGTTTTAGTTTATTTCAAATAAAAACAAATACAAGAGAATAGATCGATTTAAATAGACATTTGGAACTTAAAACTCTATTTGAGAAACAAGTTTTGTAATTAAATCGCGAAAAATCTCCGATTTCGCTTTTCATGACCATATCCATTACACAGAGAGCACAAATCCAACATCTAAATAGTCAAAAGCTATCACGAAAAAAAATTGCCCCGAAAATGTTCAAGGTATGCCATCAAAACCACGATAAAATTATATCAAGTAGCCAAAAGCTTTGTACCAAGGAAGAGAAGGGGCAGAAACGTCTTCCAACACTTAGATAAGACAGATCTATCATTCAGGCTTCATTACAGAACCGTAAAAAAACATCTTCTAAATTTGCTAAGGAGTTCAATGAAACTATATGGTAAAAAAATATCACCTAGAAAAGTTACAAGAGACTTTAAAATCATAAGCTAAAATAATTGTCAGAGATCAGAGAGAGAGAGAGAGAGAGAGAGAGAGAGAGAGAGAGAGAGAGAGAGAGAGAGAGAGAGAGAGAGAGAGAGAGAGAGAGAGAGAGAGAGAGAGGAAGATACGCGCTGCCTCGCCCTTCAATAGAGAACGAGAGACAACAGACATCTAGGCGACCCTTTTTGTCTGCGCTAATGGAGGTGCGAAATTATGAGACGCCGTGAGACGCCGCGATCACCTGAAATGCCGCCATCACAGAAACCTGCGACAAGTGTGAGAGCCCAGAAGGTCCCATCTGAAGTCGGACAATGTTCGCCTCGCCGGCTTAGGAACCTTCTCGCCCCCGCGCTAAAAGGCCGAGTCTATTCTCGTCTGCCGATGTGTCTGACCCTAGAATCCTCTTCTACGGACGGAGGGGGGAAAACCCCATTCGACCACAATAAATTCTCCGGCGCCAGAGTTGGAAGGCAGTATCCGCCAAGTATCAGCCGTCCTCCCTGCTACGTCAGTATCCTCTGCCCGCCTCCGTCGGTATCCGCTATTCGCATCCCGTTGGACTCTGCACAATTATCGCAGAATCCCTCAAGCTCACGGTATTCTCGTTAATTCACATGAGTCTACCTCGACCCGCTTCCCCGGATCCTCGAACGCAGCGCGCTCAATCTCGATTCGTGTTACTCGAAAGCAAGATTTAAGTTCACCACCGTAATAGTCATTATCCAGAGACTATTGTTTAAACTTTGCGCTAAGGCAAGGATTACTCCCTCAAACCAAATCTTCGAGGTAACAGCAACGCGCAACTATCCAGTGCAAGTAATCTCTCTGCCCCTCCCCCCCCACACCTCCAGTGTAAGCTTCATCATCGGCTTAGTTTACGCTCAAGGTCGTTCGAGCGTCTCTCGGTCAATATTGTCCGTTTGTTTGTACGGTGACCATCCTCACCACCGCCCCCTTAGCTGCGGAGACACGTGTAAATCTAGTACGTGTATAGCTATTCTAAAACTTCTTTTGATCTTTGTAAAATTATATTGATTTACATATTAATTATTTTTGTACCAGTTTTTTAGTTAATTTGCATTCTGCTTATATTGTAAACTTCCCACGCACTCGTAAAGCAGAAAGGGTGAACTTGACCTTATTCTACGACATCTATCTTAAACTGGTGTAAGGTGTGTAGGGTTAACCTACGACAATAATAAAAGACCAGAAAGAAGCCATGGATACCTGAGGTTTACAGATAAAAAGACATCACTGGGCCAAAGATTACAAGATTGATCAAATATTTAAAAGAGACTATTGTATTGTTGTTTTACATGTAATTTATGTAATTCCATTTTAAAATATCACAGGAGAAAATGTTTTAAAAATTAAATTTATTTTAACAATTTTGAAGATTTTCGGTTACCTTCGTGAGGTGAAGAGTTGGAGATGCATTTCATCCTGTTTTTGTGCTACAAAGTTTAAAGCATAGAAGAGGCTCTTTAATGATATGGAGACTGCATATCTTCATCAGGGCCAACGGAGGTGTTTATATGCTAGGAAAGAATGAACTCTACAACTTATACCACCGTATTGTCACAAGTTTTTAGAGCCATTTATTCATAAATTGCATTCTTTAATACCAAGAAATGAGTTATATTGGAGAAATAGGGATTACGCCTATGGAGTTTGCCACAACAGAACCCAAAACCAAATCTAATAGAACACTTGTGAGGAGTGCTTCGAAATGCAATAGGTACCAAATTGACAAATATAATAAAACTGTGTAAAAGATTGAAGGCTCAGTGGGGAAAAATAGCGTCAGAAATTTGTGAGAATTTGGTGAATTCCTAGTCACAGGGAATTATGGCTTTAATTAAAACAAAAAAGGGTCAAGCTAAGTATTAAAATAATTAAAAATATATATATATATATAATATACTAAATTCATTTACTACAATCTCTAATTAAATTATATGAATGATGCCTTAGGGTGCTTTATCATGTTGGCCAAGGGTGTATGGACAAAAATATATGACCTATGGTTTTGGCTCGTTGCAATAGTAAAAGAAATAACCGTATAGATATAAAGAAGATATAATTAATAACTACCCTGATTAAATTTTATAATTTCTCTCAACTAAAGCCTTTCAGAAAGCGCTTGCTAAATGATACAAATAATAGGACCATTCAGTTAAATAGTGTATTGGATGGTAGTATGGTCAGAAAAATATTGTTTTACACCATAGAAACTATGAAGGTGCGCAAATTTACTTAACAATCCCAATCCTTATACCAAAAGCAGATGCCCTTGCAAGCCTTTGGATCAGAATAGGCTTCAATTATCCAGATGAAAGATATGTTATGGTAGCCAGTACAACATTTGACAGGGTCCTTGCCTTGAAATAACGCGAGAGGGGAAAGGAAGATATGACGGGACACTAAGGAATTAATGCCAAAGACGGATGCAAAGGATCCCACACTAACTCTAAAAACAAAGGTCATTAAATTTCAAGTCCCTTGAAAAAGAGGGACGTTCCTAGGGTCCTTGTGATATCAACAAAACAACTTTAATATTCTTATCTGCGGGGCTCCTACAAAGGAATACTCCACCGCGAAATGCGAAACGATATTTCACTCTATCCATTCCCCGTAATATTATAGTACAAAATATAGAACCAAGATCTTGAAAATGTAATCATAAATTTGATTTGAGAGGCTTAATGGACTCGGCTCTGACGGATAATTTCCGGCAGAAGAGAATTATGGGGTAGGAGAGACAAGAATGACAGGAAAGAAAATAGGAGTATATCTCTTCCACTCAAAGGTTTGGTCGATGTAAGTACTTCTAAACAGTCGAAACAAGTCCTTGTACAAGAATAAAAGGATCAAAAGAGTCCTAAATTCAGATCATTCTCTATATCCATGCGCTTCTACTCTGCTAAAAGGTTCAGGTACTATCTTCCAAGAATTTGGTTTCCTGTTAATAACTTGTTATCATAGAGCTGAAGTAAATCCTGCCATCACTAGGATATCGGTTTAATGACGTTTAATAATGCGGTATTTTACATATTTATCTCTTCCGCTGCCTCTTTTATTTCTGCCGAACCCTTTTTTCTCCTTCGTTGCCTTATCCACCCTCTTTATCCCAGTACTGTAGACCTGTATTGTAGGGATTATTCAAATTTTAAGTGTCTCTATTAATTGTTAAGCTTCTAAACGTGAAGAGATTGTACAGAAAGATCTAAAAACTCTAATCCTGACCATGCTATTGGGCACTGCTAAATGTAAAAGATTACATTTGAGAGGCGAAAGCAACTTTCATCCTATTCTCTTGCTTTGAGAGGGAGCCAGGACGATTCTGATCTTCAAAATAAAACTTCTAAAAGCAATCAGCGAGTAGAAATTTTAATTATAAGTTCCCTAAGATGAACATAATAAAGGACGCAAAATACACCTTTGAGGAAAAAAAAGTTAGGTGAGCAGTTGATTGTCTGAAAAATAATGTTTGCCCACGAGTTTATAAACATGGTCGAATTTCTTTGAGCCTTCGCGTTCAAAGTTATTTTGAATCCCCATTGAATAAACAATCGCCTTTCCAATCTAGTTGATGAACGCTCTTATCCTATTTAACTTGAAATAATTATGTGCTGAAGTAATTATTTTGCCTTAGGTCCTCTAATATAGCACTTTTCAAAACAAACCCGTAACTTGATCAGGTAAAAATTTTAGTAAAAAAATATACATTAAGGAAAGAACATTGAGATAAAGGCAAACTCTGCCTTAGTTCATTTTGTTAGCTCTAAAGGAGTGAATGCGTAGGCCGATATCTTTTAAGCAATAATTGTTAAATGTATTGAATTTGAACGGCTTAAAGAAATTACAGCAAATATTTGTATTGCTATATCCCTCCCCCCAACCGCCACTTAAATGAAAGCTTAAACACATGAATTATCTACATAGCGAGAGATTCGTTATTTGGGTGAAAGTACATATGTTCACTGAAATGGTTTCTGACAGAGACCTGATTTGGTATATTTGCTAATGTTTGTTAAATGAAAGTTATTAAGAGGAATCTTTTTAAAACGAATCAATGTTGCTTATTTTATGAGACACATACCTAGTGTGCGTCTTAATCAAATCTCATTTTCCTTCTAATTCATGGCTAAAGTTGAGATCCAAGATGAAAAGAACTATTGTATCTCTTATTTTGGCAAGAGTGATTTTTGGGGGGAAGTAGTGCGTGGAAAAGCCTATAGGTCGTTTTCATTGTATTTCTTCAGAAATGCGAAAAACTGAAACTATGCTTCTATGTCACATGTTTTACTTCTTTATATATATATATATATATATATATATATATATATATATATATATATCAAAGATTGTGTGTGTGACTGTATTTCTTCAATCAGTGCGGAAATTGGGTCGCGGGAAATAAAAAAATTGCATCAACTTCCGGCAGAATTAATGGTTAAGTTAGGTATAGATAAACAAAATATTATAGTCATATAAAAAAACAATCAAAAACATTAGACAAAATCAACAAATCCAAACAAATAACGTAAGTATCACAACAGGATAGCTAATTCATAATCCTTTAATATAACCAACAAAAGCAAAAACTTGATTGAACCTTCGTACCACAACAAAAAATCCAACCATGAAAGAAAAATAACTTGACCTATTTTTCGTCACAGGTCCAAAATTCAATTCATCAAATAAAAACAATAAAATAAACTGACCTAGACTTCATCACACTTCAAACAACTCGCAATCATCAAATAAAACAAAATCACCTAAACAACCTAACATAATTGTTGTAGGAAACTGTAAATTAACTTAGAACTCTTTAGTGTATCTTCGAGACAACCAAATTTTACCCAAGAGACGTTGGTTATCCTGCCATTACTAAATGATATGAATAAGGGGAGGAAAGAGATAGAAACAAGGTGAAGGACAAAAAGAGAGAGATGACAGAGATTTCAATTGTAAACCGCAATTTAACTTGGCTGTTGGGGCTGAGAATTAATATTTAACAACTGCCATATATAACAGGGCTCAAATTGCACCCCCCCTCCTTCTAGATTGGAAAATTTCCTGTCCTTTTGATCTTACTAACTTCCAATAATGTTCTCTCGTAAGTGTTGTTGTAGATAGTTTGTTATGGCGTTTTTTCTCGATACATCCTGACGTCCTGCAATCGAATCTTTCCTCTGCCAGCTGCTTTGACACATGAAACCGCGGATTTATTGATGTTCGATTGCGTCTGACATATTTCTGATCACCAGAGAAGAAGAAAATGAATATCAAAAGATATTTGCTATGAAGGCGAAGTTTCTTGTTTTCTTCACGAATGTACGCTCGAACAATACAGACATGTGTCTGTTGACGTATGGATAGAATCTACAGTGGCACTGACTCAATATTGCATTATGGTTCTATTCAAAAATTAATTGTTTCCATTGGCCATTTCATCTCTCACATTTGGCTTCAACCGGCACAGGGATATTTGACCCACTCGTGGGGCACGCTATATGTTTTAACCGCAATTTATAGTACAAATGTATGCTGGTATGCCCAATGCAGCTTGAAGGGGGCTAAGGATTGCTCTATTAACCAAATATGACGGCTAAGTAATTTTAGGTTGAACTGAGGAAAGGTTTAATGTGATGAAAACAATATTCCTTGGTTATGCTCACGGGTTTGTGGTTACTGCGGATATTCACCGGTAGTGATCGATTCCGCAGGAATATTTTATTATTATCATCTTACATATGCCTAATTTGCTACTATAACAGTGTCAGTGTAATATTCCAATACCATTATTTAAAACCAAAAAATAGAATCTAAGGTGCTAACTTATGATAACATTTACGCTTGAAGAGTTCAATTGTGCTCCAACCTCGTACCTGGAGTTAGTAGTAATGGTGCTTCTGTTATCAAACTGATTCAAGATACTATCATGTTTACAATTATTGTATTTTTATGGCACTTAAGTAACAATTTAAATCATAGAGGACAGATAATAACCTGGGAATATATGATTGCTCGCAATAAGAGTTGGGAAACAAATAGGAATTTATGATTGCTCGCAATATGTAGGAAACGAATAGAAATGTATGATTGCTCGTACTAAGATGTGGGAAACAAAATAGAAATATGCAGAAGTGGATAGGAGAATTCAATTAACATAAAAGGTTCAAACTGCTCAAATAGACCCAATTCAACTTATAGATCTAGAAGCAATGAAATGCCATAAAGAGTTTCGGGTTAACAATGAAATGCAAGCTTACAAATGACAGGAATTATGTCGTTGATTTAGCAATTTAAACCTGACTTGGAAGTACAAAGCGACGTAGATTATCTATGGCTGTAAAGATGTGGGATATACTTCCAAGATGATAGGTGAAGCCTAAATTGAAGAGTATTAATCGCGTAATTTGATGAGAGCAGAGGATGGATGGCAAAAGATAGCGAATTTTAAGTCACACATGGGAAGGTCGTCAGGCGAGCGAGGGAATTGTAATAAACCACCTTTGTCATTTACGAGAGAAAATGCCAACGTAAGAAAATAACGAAGGGCAAAAAGATTATATCTTTTTTTGTTTACCAAACAGTGATTCAGTTATTTTTATGTTTAATTCAAATCTATATTTTGAAATTTTAACAATTATGAACGGTTTTTAAGGAAGCTCTCTTTGATAACGAGCTAGATTCCACCAACAAGCATGTGTTTTACTTTCCTTGGAAAGGGTTTCCGTGTTCAAAAAGTTGTAGTAAAATCTACACCGTACAGATTCCTGACCCCAACAAGATTTTCCGAGGAAAAGGTTAAAGTGTGAGTTCAAAATGTAAATCTTTAACTCGTATTATACCCAAGAATGAAAAATTCGAAAGTTGTATACTATTATCAGAATTGAGATACGTAACGATTGCATTCAATCTTTAATTTCTTCCCGAATATTCGTAAATTTCCTTATATATAGCAATGCAATTTAAATTTTAGCGTAATTCTTGGATATCTTGATCCCAAGGTATTTGAATCCAAGACTTTAGGAGTAAACCTAGAGATCAAATCTGCATGGTGCTCGTGCATTAGGCGATAGTCCAAGGCGGGACCTTTTTTCTGCAGAGCACTGCAACTTAAACCTGCCTTCCCACAACGCCAGAACGTGCTTTCTTTTTCTTCCTGTTGTGGTTTTGTTGACAATTTTACCTTTGGTCTAGTGTTTGCTTTTTTAATTTTTATTGTTTTTAATTTAGCCTAGCATTAGACTATCAGATAATTTCGGCCATTTATACCCTTGTAGGTAGCCTCTAGATGGACACTAAAAATAAAAAAAATGATCCATAGCCTGAACAAAGTTGCTCATCATGACCAGAATGAATTGAAAGTTTAATTAAAGAAACTACAGAAGATAAAAACAAGGTCAACAGATCTAAGTCACGTGCTATCAATTGTTCTGACTTATGACCATATCACCTTATGACCTTCAAAACTTCCAGCAAGTGGGGTAATCCGACTCATAGTTAGTTTTATCTTAATAATTCCCGGACTAACTTTGGGAGGACCTTGAAAATTACATCATTCAAAGAAGAATGTCAACCAACATAAAGAGTTTTAAATTTTGTTAGAATCGGCCAAATAGTTACGATTTTATTGCCAAAAACCTCAGTGAAAGGTAAAATGGTTACCATCTGAGTGACCGACATAGTAATACATATAGAACCACGTGTGCGCGTGACTAAAAATACATCAGAAACTGATGATCGGAATAATTGAACGGACCCTATGGAGTGGGAGAGACGAAATCAGAAACTGGTGATGGGAATCATTGATCGGACCCTATGGAGTGGGGGAGACAAAATCAGAAACGAGCAAAATATCACCATGGGACTAAGCGTAAGTGTATTGAGGTAGTTAATACCACTATTATATACGAACAATTATGACACAAATAATTTGTGAACAGTTTATACCACCTTGTGGGACCTCAAAGTAGGCACTCTTGAACTACGTAAACAACGAGGGTAACATGGAAGTGTAATGATAAATTTCGTAATATAGAATACTAAAGTTTCAAAGGGAAATTTCAGACGAAACCAATTGGGTGGTTAGGGGTTTGCCTCCGAAGAGAGTTGAAACGTAGTGACCATGTCGAGAGAGAAACGAAGGATATTTCTTGTAGGGTATCTGAATGATGAAAGACTTCGGATTTCAGAGTATGGGAGAGATAAACGAGATGAATTATCTCGGTCTCTCTGGTATCTTCGAAGAAGACGCTGTAGTAAAATCCTTGCACCAGTGAAGTGCAACGACCATTTCATTTTGCGAGGAGATGCAGAGACTTATGCCCTTGGAAAAGCTTCCGTGCCTATTTTTTTATTTGCACAAGTTGGTGGAATTAGACACCTTTTCTACTTGGGAAGAAGTTTCCGTGAGAATGGTAAGTTCCAGAGGAAACGGAAAAAGATAGAAGAGCTTACTTTCCAATTTTTCGCAATCCTGCGCATCGGTAGAACAGTGATAACCTTACTGCTCTCCCCTAGATGGTAAACTGGGCAAATAGCTCGAATAACTTTTCTAGATTGGAAACGCCACCCATTGGAACTACCATCCTGTCTGAAATTATGTACCTCCTTCGTGTCGGGTTGTGTGCGCACGTAGAAGCATGCCCCCACAAGGCGTTAATATGAGTTGGATCCATAGGACAGAATAATTTTTTAAAGATGAACTTCGAATGAAAATACAGTCATATTTTTCAATGTTTACACGCTTTAGCTAGTGACTTTAAAAGCCTGTCAGAGATTAGTGGCATTTGCTCTCTGGTTAATGCGAATTTATGACTAAACGCAAAATTCTCTTTCCACGTTGAGTTAATTGTTAGCATATTAAGTAAATACTCGCTATTTTAGGGAATATAAAAAAACATCTCGTAGGTAGTTATACCAAAATACCTTGCATTAAGAAAGAGATAAATTTGAATATATTTCTTTTGAGATATTTTAGAATCTTTTTCATTCTTTTACTCTATATTGGCCACTGAAATCTAGTGTATACGAGGAGCAATAGTTTAACGTAGTTTTAAACTATCTATCACAACCGTATGTTTGCTCCCGGAAAGTTGACTAAAGTCCTTATTTCATCTGACGACTAGCCATACCCATATTTTTTTGCTATTCATATTTGCGTTTGCATGATTTAAACTAAATAGTTTAAATCATCTAAACGCAAATAGAAGTAGCAAAAAAATATAGCAACCGCCGCTATGTCAAACAAAATCTGTATTACTTTTTATGGCCAACCTAAGGTGGAAAGTAGGTGTGCCTTCTTTAGTCCACCATCTCCAATTTCCTTTGCTGAGTCCAGTGACAAGGAAATGATCTAGGACGACTGGAGCAGATTTAATTTGCAGTGCTCTGCAACTTAATAGGCCAACAATAATAGTATGTTTGAGAATAAATTTATTACTTCGAAATTAAGCTAGAAAAACGTATGGAAGTATGTTTGAAGTTTTTAAATTTGATTGTAATAATCTGATGTGTTAATGCTCAGAGTTAGGTACGATTATTTTATCTGATGCTACTAAGCACAATTTAAGGGAGTATGTTGATAACAGTATATTAGAGCCAAATATAAATCACTGTATGTGATTATACTCTTTGATCAAAATTCAAAATACAGTTCTGGTAAAAATTAATCCTTTTTGCCTTCCAACAAGACTGAGCACTCCATTTAGACAATTCGGCATCCCATTTCATGATGTAATTCATTTATCAGCTAAACAGGAAAACTTTATTGTTTGGATGGAGCGCTAATCCTTGGGACAAGATTCGTTTAGTTCAAAGGCGGTCTATTCTAGTTAGACGAAGCAATTGCATTTTCATTTTAATCATTGGTCTTTGAAATACCAATAAAGTTTTCATTAATGCTATTGGATCTTTTTTGTTACGCGGAAAACTGCGATATTTAATCGCCCTGAAAATATATTCTTTTCTTTCCATGAATAGAGAATTACTTATAATTATATCATAGTGCATGCGCAATATATAACCTTAAGTCCTAGCCTTAAGTCTTAATCTTAAGTTATAGAAGATAAGGTTCCTTAACCTCCTTGCCTTTAACTGAAGGTATGTTCAACGACCGAGTGCCGGGCGGTATAACCGGGCCAACCCCACTGCCTTGGGGAGCCCTTGGAAGGGCTAAGGCTTCAGGAGTAAACCTGGAGATCAAATGTACACGGCGCTCGTGCATTAGGCGATAGTCCAAGGAGGGACCTTTTTTCGGCAGAGCACTGCAACTTAAACCTGCTCCAGTCGTCCTGGATCATTTCCTTGCCACTGGACTTAGCAAGGGAAAGTGAAGATGGTGGACTGAAGAATGCACACCTACTTTCCACCTTAAACGTCATCGTGCAAGTTATCAATGCATGCATTGCTCATCAACCAAACATCATCAAACTCATCCATTTATGGATTGACGTCGTCATCCGCAACGATGGACAACTTTAAGCAAGTAAGCAATTTCAAGCGAATCTGGCATAAAGTAATTAACCATATTTTTTCCCTTTGGAGTCGTTTTTAATTTTGCAGTTTAATATCATTTTTTTTCTCTTAGAAAATATAGTCGGCAAAAGTTTAATCAAAATGGACGAAATATGATTATTGATTATTGATGACAAATACTCTATCAATTTACAGAGTGTGTCATAAAAGGCGACAAATTCAGAATAGGAGTTGCTGGTCTAGAAAGCTGACCTTCCGAAACCTCTTCTGCCCAGACTATAATCAAAAGTCGGAAATACGATGAAGGCGGCGGGCGTCAGAGGAATAAGAGGACTCTAGTTAATTCTCGTCTAGGGGCATGAAATATGAGGGGATATATGTAATAAGGAAAGGAAATAGTTTGGTGGAAATGTAGTTGAAAGAGGAAGAACGCAGTTACTTGGCGTCGCATGAAACGATCGAACCGGTGTTCATGTTTTTGTGTCGACTGGAGTGAGTGAAGCGCAATCAGGACCGGATTACCGCATAAGCCAAATAGGCCATGACCAAGGGCATTGCACATTTGGGGTCTCCGTGCTTCTATGGCAATAAGCCTTATTATTATTTAACCCTCTATCTGGAACTAATTATTTTAATGAACATCTATTTAAAATAACTGTTTAATCATATGAGTATATAATATAAGTAGTTTAAGAATTTATCAGCTTTGGTCCTATCTTTTTATATATTATTTTTTTTTATATGCCTTAAATAGTGATTCTTTCGCTCGCTTTTACCCATGGAACCCTGAAACATTTAATTCCTCACCTGCGCAATAATCTCCTACGGATGTTGTCAATAGTAAACAAACAGTTGTTGTGTTATGGAAGTAAGAATGATACAAGAGTTGTATATGGATGAATGAGTTCAAGAATATTTACATAGTTACGAGTTGAAATAACTAAAGACTTCGGAACACCCGGTGAGAATGAATGGGGAGAGAAAGTTGTAGTTTTCTGTTTTGAATGAAATTGATGTTAAGTAACATATTATTTCAGTTAGAATAAGTGTATAGATAAACAAGGCTAAGGCAAAGAAAAGAGGGTAAATATAAGAGTATGTTTGGTATGAGAGAGTAGAAAAGAATTCTGTTGAGGGATGTTTTTTATCTAAAAGATTTGAGAGATATTAGTAAATGTATATTTAACAGTCTATATGATTGAGCTACTTAAGACATAATTGGCTCATATGCACATACGAAAGTAAGAGAAAGGCTGTAAAAGAGGAAGAATCAAAGGAAAGAAGATATTGGATTAACTCGATGGTAAAGAGTCGATAAAAAAAATTGAGAGTAGAAGATAGAAAGTATATATTAACATGACGATATCAGAAAGTTATCGTTTATTCTTGTTTAAATCATTAATTGTATTCTTGCTATTTAGGATTTTTAAGATTATATACTCACAACCATTAGAATTATTTTGTCTATTTTTACTTTAAAAATGTCATTTTTGTATTGTTTTATTATTGTAAGGTAAAATTCCTCCGAAGTTGGTCGTGTAAGACCGGAAATTCAGCTGAACTACATAATGAACAATGGAACCATATTGTATAACATTTCGCAACTTCGATAAGCTCTTTAAAAAACCCTGCATATATACAATGAGTTTCAGGTAAATCAATGCAAATTGTACACGTGGAAAAAGAAAACAAGTTGTGCCCTAAACCAATCAATAGATTCCTATGAGAATTTTTACACAAATATAACAATATATATAGTCGCGAAATCATTCAAAATACAGAACTTCTTCACGGCCTTCTCCAGACGGGAGCTGAACTGGTTGCATATCTGAGTTTTGTCAATGAATGACAAAACCTATACATGGTGGCCTTCAGATGTCCTTGAGTTCTGTGAGCAGCCGTGTTGACATCCTTCTCAATTACGTCCCACACAAAATAATTTAAGTAGGTGCAGTCGGGGGAGCTGGGCGAACACAAGTTTGGGACCAATAGTGCGAAACGTTGTTAAACAATCACGCCTGTGTCTTAATTATCTTGTGAGCAGCAGTGTGTCCCAGAGGTACGGCGTGCAGGTCCACCGGTGTGTGGACACACTTTGGCGCCTACCAATCATTGTTCCCCCCCCCCCAATCCACTGCTTTGTGGGTTCTGCCAAAATAGGCAAAGACTAGAAATAGGATACTTCGATCACAAACCTTGATTGGGAGGGCCTATAGGCGAGCACCAACAGACCGGTGTCTCAGCAGCTCCCTGCAACAGAGGATGAAACGAGATCGTCTCGAGCCTCTTCTGCTACCTGATTTCTTTTCTTCTTGGTCAAGATACGAATCCAAAGACTGAACACATTCCTATCCGTTTAAACCTAGTCCACGTTTGATGTCCTCAACAAACCGATCCTAATCAAGTCCCGCGGTGATGGCTGTCCGAGGGGCGGCTCTTATCTGGACAGCTGCACGTTGGCAGAGAAGGTATATATGGTCGTTTTGAGGGCGTCCATCATCGTCGACGTCGATGGACTTTCCAAAGAAAAGCAAGCAAGTGTGCTGGTCTAGAGTCCTGCTGGAAAACTTAGGTTCTTTCCGCGGCTACATACTTGTTCTATCTAAGGCTGTAATAAAGTTTTTAGCACGTCAATACAAACATTCGCATTTAACTTGAGACACTGGAGAAGATGTGTGTAGAAATAACGTGGCCTTTGCTGCTGACCATGACCAGAACCATCAAAGGCCAGGGAAATTTGTAATTAATGACCATAGACACTTCGGCCTTATTCTCAGCCTCGCCATACTGTCGTTTCACTTTGTAAACGAGGTTTCTCGGGTAGGTAAACAAATTCACAATCTCTTTCACGCTTCTGCTAGCGCAGAGGGCCATTAGTATGGTGTATCTTTTGTATTCCAGCTGACATTGTATTTAGAAACCGCATGTCTAAGTTCAAGTAACCGAATTGGTGCGGTTATTAGCCCTTTGGTACACTCTTTCCACTTTGTATCTATTTACCTTAAACTCACCATATATATATATATATATATATATATATATATATATATATATATATATATATATATATATATATATATATCAGAGGCGAGTGAAGGTCATCAACGTCGCTCGGGCTCATTACAGATTTCGCGTAAGACACATGTATAAAAGAAGATAAGAAACGCAATGCACACCGCTGACTTATATTTGCACTGATAATTTAATAATATAGTTTTAATATAAAAATTACTCACTTCATTTATTCATGAACTCCAGTCGTCTTGGTTTGATGGCGAACTCGTCTAATATCCTGTCACGCAGCTCCTTCTTCTTATCCAACTTGTTCAAAATGCTTTTCACAAATGGCTTATTTTTGATATCTCGCACTCTGTCTTTCTCCATTTCTAAGTTAATGGTAAAAATAAAGCAACCCTACAAAACACAACTGATCTTTACTCACAGAATCACAGCAATCAAATAACGACTGCCGCGTGCACAACAAACATTAGCCAGAGACCGATCTAACTGTCGCCTGTACTGTCCTCTTGACAAGAGATGCCAGATTTTTTGGCGTTACACATGGTTTCGATCCTATATCTTCGATGGAGCTCTGCGTCATGCAGGCCTTGCTCTCTGCCTTTTTGACGTACAGCGTTGCTTTGTTTTGGAAAGGATGCAATTGCTGGAAATTTATAAAGTATAGTTTCTTGATGTTTGCCGAACTAAAGCTTCGGACCTGTCGTTCTTATAAATTTGTTATTTTGCCCAATTTTCTCGGAAAATTAGTTATCTCAAATACTCTTTGGTGGGAACGTCGAACCAGAGAAGGATCCCTTCGTTGGTATATTCACGATTAATTTAGTTCACGAAAACGCCATCAATTTTCCGGCTGAACAGAAAGAGAATCTTGAATTTTTAGATGTTTGTTCTTATCTGATGTACTCAATAGTGGATGGTAATATAATTAGTAGTAGAAGATAATTGATGAAAGGGGTAGGAAGGGTTTGCTCTAGTTTAAGGGGGATCGCAGGTATTTGTTTACTTTTGATTTCTGATTTTTCCTTTTTGTTTGTTTCATTCTATGTTATTATTGACTTGGTTTTGTGTGTTCTTTTTTGTATTTTTATATGCATTTGTCTTCTTTGTTTTGTTTAGTTAGTCTTTGTGTATTCTTGAGCTTTCGACCCTTTATTAGTGTTCTGATTTAGTGTTTTCCCTCATGTTTTGTCCTGGTTGTTTTTGTTTGTTCTTTCGTTAGTTGTGATTAGAAAGAAATGTCTTACATTTGTTGTGTCGTTACTCTATCGTGTTTATGTATCTAATGGCGTAGTGTTCTTTTCGGTGCAGAGTTTAATGCTTGGAAAATCTCGATTTTGGGTGACTTTCTTACGCAATCTGGAAGGGATATTTAAGTTGCCACCTGTTTTTCTTAGCTCTGTGATGATATCATTGGCGATTGTTGACCAAACACTTTTTGGTCAATTTCTGTGTTGCCACATTAATGGGCTCTAGACGTTGTCTATGGTGCAGGTCCCTTTGCCGAAGATACTCTCTCCGTCTGGTTTTGTTGATGCAGAATGTTGCAGAATTTTGCACTCGCTGGATCCTCCACATACAGGTCTTGCTAGCCGCTTGAGTCACTACTGCAGGGGATGAGCTTAGCCCGGATGAACATCAGGTATATTTTCCTGATGTTAGCCGAGCTAAGGTATCTAAACCTATATAGCTTAGGGATTTCTCTCTTCGCCATATCCTGTTTCTCCTTGTAGTGTCTAGAGTATCCGTAGTCGGAGATTTTTAGGCCTAGGACGGTGCCTTTGTCGGAGTAGCCATATCTCCTTCTATCTATTAAGATGGGCCACGTCGACTCGCGGCTCAGTGAGAGGTTCTTAAACTTGTCCCTGTTAGTCCGAATATTCCATCTTCTCTCATATTGGTTGATGTTAGAGATTTCTGCTATAGTGCTAATCGCCTGTGCCCTTGCTTTCCTCACCCTACTGAAGACGATCTGCGTGACGTTATCTGTGAACTGCAGATACATCGTGTCCCTGTGTATCGGAATAGGGAGGTCAATGGTGAAGACCAGGTAAAGCAGAGGGCTCAGGCACCTCCCCTGGGGAACGCCCGCTTTAAGTTCGAACTATGGTCCTTTGTGTTCTTCAATCATAATATGCACCCTTCTGTCCATGACAAAGTCACAAAGGATTCTTTCCTGGACTGGGTCTAGCTCTAGGCCTAGGATATTGTATTGTGGTCCGTCTAGCTAAACCTTGTCGAAGGCCTTCAGCACGTCCTTCAGCATAATGTCTTCATAGTGACCCTTCGCTCGGCAATATGCAATATTTTATGTTAGGAGTACCAGGCTTATTTCTGTGCCTCCTTTTGGTCGGAACCCATGTTATTGCGAGTTGTGCACTCCTAGCTCGTCAAGTTGAGTTTGTAGCCTGCTGGGTATAATCTTTTCAAAGATCTTGCTGGGTATTTAGAGGAGATAGATTGGGCGATAGTTAGTCACTTGATCTGGAGGATTGTTCCCTTTCGGGAGTAGGATGATTTTTTCCATCTTATGCCCGTATAGGAAGTAGCCTGTATTCAGGGATGTGTTCATGGTGTTTACCATGCCATGAATAATTTGTCATGGCGCATTCACTAGGTTATTCTTGGTGAGCCTAGACCAGCCGGGTGCCCTTTATTTGAAGGACCTTATGGTGTTCATGGTCTTTTCAATGGTGATTGTGCGCCCGTGGTTAACCATCACTCTTTCTCTAGATACTTGCGGGTGTGGGTGGGTCCTATGTATCATCGCTTACAGGTCTTCGAGCAGTTGGTCTTCGAAATCCTGATCGAAATCATCATTCTCTTCAAGTGATATTGCAAAAATCTATTTCTAATATATTCTATATCTTATTTCGAGAGATTCCCGATCATTTATGATGTTATCGCCTTCTTTTATTCGTGTTTTGGGCCTAGGAGACAATCCCCTAAGTTAAGGATGTTATTCCAAAAAATTAAAGGATTTCTTTTCCTGTCTAATCTGCCTATGATATCGTTCCAGATTTCTCTTTGCTTCTCAATGATAATGTTTTTTAGCTCCTCGCTTAGATGCCTCATTCTTGCTGCACTTTCCCGGTTTGGGCCTGTTCTACCGACTTCTACGTAGATCTATCTGTGTTCCCTGGCGATATCCTTCATTTCGTCCGTCCACCTAAATTGTGGAAGCATTTTGTACAAGATTCTGGGGACGCATCTTTCGTCTGCTTGAGTTATAAGATTAGTGATTTTGTCTTTCTCCTCATCACTTTCTTTGAGATTTGCGTCACCCGGATCAGCTGGCTAAAAGCTACTGAGCATCTATCTGTATTGCTCCCAGTTAGATTCTGCGTAGATTTTTCTAAGTGTAACGAGCTTAAACATTGGCGCAACATCGTTGACGATGTTGAAAGGGAATTCTAGACTCGCCAAACACAATGTCCGCTTTTGTCGCCGAACAGTGTGTTAGGTAGGTTAGGAAACCTGGCCCAACCCTCTGGAGCCTATTTCTTTCGAATAGTAGTCCCAGGTTCCTTTCCCTTTGGTCGACGCACCTGTAGCTAGATGCATGGCATCTAGTACTTAGGTCTGCTCCTAGCAACGCTAGTCTTCTATGCCCGAAGTGTATGAAAAAGTTGTTGATCGGTAGGTATTGGCGGCTGAGCGGCTGGTAGGCTGCCGCCACAGTTAGGACTCCAACAAAGGTTGGGGTTTCTCCAGCCACGAATGATTTGTATAAGTCCGGTAGCATTTTGAATTTGATTTTTTTCTGATTGCGATGGCTGCTCCATCAAATCGTTCTTGTGTGTTTTTTCTGAATTATTGTAGAGTTGTGTATTTTCATCGTTTCCGTGTTTGTGTTGACGCCGTGTTCTGACATGAGGATAATGTCCAGATCCACTTTACAGAAGATGGTACTGTAGGGAATGGACTTTCCTTTTCACCCATCTAAATTCAATGTATCTTTAATGTGTTATTAATCTTCTCCATTATTTTCTTGTTCTTGAGTGTGTTTGTTTATTTGATTTATCTTTTTAACTGTTGTCGACTTTGCCGTTCCGGATCTTTTTGTATTCTGTATCACTGAGGGTGATTCAAGAGTCTTTGTGTATTCCTACTTTTCCTTCGTGAATAGCTTGTTTAATATCTGATTCTGTTGTTGATGCTGAGTAGGTCCATTTGTACCTTTTATACCGAATTCCCTGATATATCTTCTTAGGGGAGAGATTTTCTGAAAATGGAGTCTGCTCAGTCATAATTAACCTTGAGGTCGATCTCCTCTCCATCGTACTTGTAAGTACACCTCGAGGTCTTTGACTTACTCCTTGAGCTTACGGGGCTCTTTCTTATAACCTTGGTTTCGACCTCCTCAGCATCAGATTCTGATGACAATGAGTTCATGAGATTGCCCTCTGCCTGCTTAATCCTTCTTGCTGCTTTTTGCTCTTTCTTCTCTCGGCACAGTTGTGCCTCCAATCTTGGATCTTTCCTAATGGCCTTATTGTGTCTAGTCATGGCCTCTGTTGCTTTCTCAGTACCTGTGGATTTTTCCTATGGTAAAAATGGTGTCGCCGGTGTCTCTGGTGCATTCTTTGGCAGGAATTGCAGCTGCAGGACACCCCCATGGTGGTGGGTTGTCCGGAAACCACATTTCTGACACACCGTTTTGCTTCAGCATGAGATTGAGGGTTTTTGAGAATGTTCCTGTTTTGTTAGATTGTTGACTTGTGAAAATAGAATACACGTAAGAATCTTTGTGTAATTCTTATTCTCCAGCTTCAGATAAGTTTTGGGCTGTTGTTCGAGAATTCTGGCTGGGGCTGTTTTCGTTGCTTGGACGTAAGAGGTATTTGCCCTCTTCGTTTTCTCAGTTTTCTTTTCATTATTTTTCTCTTGATTATCTTTTTTTCTTGTGACAAGACATGGCTATTGCCCCGTGGTTCAGCTCATAGTTTGGGCATCTCTCTGTCTGTGCCGAGCATTCTCGCAATCCGTGGCCTTTTGCGCTGCACCTTGAACATGTTATTACTTGTTCTTTGCGTTCTTTTGTGAGATGTGTTCCATCTTGAAACAGCGGAAGCATAATTTAATAGGGGTGAACTCTTCCCTCTCAATTTGCTTGCCATTGATCTTTGCGTTAAAGAGTAGGAGTCCTCTTTGTTTAAACTGTTGGGCCATTTGTGTCTCACTGAAGATTACTTTGAAGATTTGTTGTTACTCTGTGTTGTGCCGTTTGTTCTGGTACTTCACCACCTCCACGACTTTGGCCCACGACTGCTTTATGCCAATCTCTTCCATAATTTTTTCTTTAGTATGTTGCCCTATCCAGGGATCGAGTTGCCTACATATCACACTCCGATGTGCCTGGATCTGAGGGGGGGGGAGGGGTGCTGGGTTTGAGGTTTATCTCCGTTAGCACACATTATCCCATTTCTTTTGTGAGTGTTTCGACGTCTGCCTCTTTTTCGCAGATAGCGACGTAACCGGATGGGGTAACGATTAGCCTAGGTATAGCCACACTTAACCTTCCATAGACCGTTTAAAAAGAGAATTTACCTCGATCCGGCTTAGGCTGTCCACCTCGAGTCCTCATGGGGACTTTTGTGGTTGAGTGGGACGCCATTTTTTGGTGTTTGCAGCCCCCACTGGCGGAGGGATGCAAATCTTCCTTTTCCAAGACTTGTTTTTTTCCTTGGGGGTGTTACACGGCCTCAATGATTGTTGTGTGTACGTGTTTATTTTACGTTTTTTACACTTTTGTTTTCCTTGGGGATGAAGAGAACCCCCCCTCGCTTACCCGCCCCGTAGTTGGAAGAAGAAATTACCTTTTTTGATGAATGATAACGATGGATGAGATGAATCCGGGTGGGATAATCTCGGGGGTGGTGTGATTGTATAGCGGACTTATTGACAACGCCCCCTAGGGTGTTTTAATCACGACTGCATCACAACAGACCATAGAAACGGTTGCATGTTCCTCTCTGGTCCTGGAAGGGGTCCCTTCTGGGACGAGCAGCGAAGGTAGATGTCCGTCTCTTGTTCGGAATAGTTTCTGACCTTGTTATCGGCTGTGGGCTACTCCTCAAACCAGCTTCCTCCATTGCCCCCAATTAGTGCCGTGCAATTGGTCCAACATAGTTGAGACGAAACATAAATGTCAATTCCCTCTCACATCTGACGGCAGTTTACGTAAGGGGGGAGGGTGAGCCGCGGGACTTAAGAGGTCATCTGCCTAAGTGGGGCTCCTAAAAAAGGAAAGATGATGGTTAGTGAATAGTGATGATGATGAGTACGAAAACAATATTGAATTCTCTTTCTTAAAAGCTGGTTTTAAAATTAGAAACCAGAGTTTCAGAACCATTTGGCAACAAAATATCCTAAACGTTGCTTCTTTTGCCAGGTTGCGAGATGAGTTTTCCGAGGTACTTCTGCCAAGAATTCCGAACAGTCTTCGTTCTTATCTTTCACTACTCTTAGTTATTTATATTTGTGATTTCCGATGGCGTCTCCCTTGCCTGGGACCTCTCTTCTATATGCGTGCTGGAGATGATTTGGGTGAGGATGTCTACGAATTGCAGATGCATCACGTTCTTCCTTACCGTCGACGGGAGTAAATCGTGTAAATAATTAAAGGGGTGGTCTTAGGAATCTAGCTTGAGGAACACCCGATTCTAGTTCGAACTCCGTTACCCGACCGTAGGGTTATATCGTTCGTTGGTGCTTTTATAAGGCAGAGGTAGGGATTGCATTCAATTCTTGTGAAATAAGTAGAATATTCGCTCGAAGCTGGAGCTCGCTGTGATAAGATCGGAGCTATCTCTTTGATAGGCAAGGACTCAAGGATTTTCATGTGTCGAAGATACGGATTTGTTTCTGATGAAGCTGGTGTCTTCGATTAGTATTTATTTTAGATTTGTTAGTTACTTCTTTCATTATAGTGTAATTTGATTAAACCTGACAAGTTTATTATTAAACTTCGGCTGATAGAGTCCTGGTCATAAAGCTTGCAGTTTAACGTGGAATTTGAAATATTGCTTTCTTATAGAGGAATAATATGGTTTACCTGATGTCACCTGCGAAGTATATATTCGTTTTCACCAGACCTGCTTGGTAGCAACGGAAGGCGGATTCTTCCCTGCCTGAATCCAGTTTACAATTCAAATTCGGGTTCCTCGTACACACTGATACCAATGTTTGCCGTTGTTCTTTTCGCTATAAAGAATTTTCTATATAAGTTTACTTGGAGCTTTAGGATCCTATCTAGTATGCCGCAGACCAAGATTTTTCAAAGGCGTTTTTAACGTCTCGTAGGACCAGATAGACATATTTTGTCTCTGCCTTGAGTTTTTCAATTTTTTCTTTTATTATTCTGTTGTCCAATGTCGTGTCTCTATTCTTCTTGGAATCGACCTGAAATTTCTTTTACAGTTTGTTGTCCGAGAGGAATTCTGCACCGTTTTTTTGTCAGGATCTTGGAACAGTTTGAGTGACTTAGTGCTTTTCCATTTATATATATAAAAAAATCATTTTATCTAATCTAAAAGTGTGGGAGATTGCATTTAGGCACTCTCATTATAGCTGATGTGCGGCTGCTAATTTATCAACTCCTAGGGAGCATCTGTTAAAATGGGATTAATGAAGCCAGAAAGGTAGAAGGAAAAATTAAATATAGAAGCGGATACTGACAAATGATGGTAAAAGAGGCAAAGTCATGGGTAAAAGATAAAGACCGCTTGTGTGGAAGCAAGTGACTGAAAGATAAAATAAAAGAAAATAATACATAACAATACATATATATATATATATATATATATATATATATATATATATATATATATATACATAACAGTGTTTAAAGTAGAGAGTGGTAGAAGGGATTGGCTCTAATGCCATGTTTATACAGTTGTTCTTTACCCATTTTTCTATAAATTCCCTACCACTTTTTGGGTTGACGTATGCCAAGACCTTTGTCTTGTCTCACTTTGTCTCATGTCTGTGGGCGAAACGGTGTGGCGATAAATCCAACACTGGATCTTTTATTTGGATGGTTCTTCGGCCCTCTTCAACCCTCGTATGAAGCTTCTAGTCGTTTAATAGACCTACTTTGCGAGTGAAGAGCGTTGAAGATCACTATAGTGTTATCCTAAGGAAATATCACCCGTCGGTTGATATCACTGACCTATCAGCTACTATTTTTTACTAAATGTTTAAGGGTACGAGAGTACCAACCTACTTGTATTTTTCGATTGTATTTCTTTTTTCATAAGTCGACGAGGAATACGTAAAAAAACAGCAGGCTAATAAGTCTGTTACTAGCAACCAAAAATGTCTTTTCGAACAAATAAAACAAACGCATGAGTATAATCAACCACCTGGACTGACAGAATTTAGAAGTAACTGTAGACTACTTACAATAATCTGCAAGCTGTTCAACAATATAAAATCATGATATTCGTCATTTATAAAAGATCCTTTGATTCTGTAAAAACTAATTCAATACAACGCAGAAACAAAAAATTAACAAAACATACATTGACACATCCTTTTACATATTCAACCATACAACCTCAAATTTTAGACTGAACTACATCAATCATGAAGTAAAAATATATTAGAGTGAAAAAGGATGATTTATATCACATAAACTGTTTACAACACTGCTTGAAGGGATTTTCAAAAGCCAGTCTCAGATTTGGACTGAAAATGATAGTTTTCAAACAAGAAAATAATGATCAATTGTGTCATATACGATCGCGTAATTAGAATTACCGATCAAAATTTAGAGCACCTACAAGAATAAGTATATTTACGAAAGCCTGTGTATCGTGCCGAGAAGTGAAAGCTGGCGGTATAAAAGCTTCGCTAGTTTTTTATCAGACTCTGGATGGCGAAGTGGATTCGCCGCTCGCTAACATTTGTACGGCGACGCAGGAAGCTGTTCTCAACTCACCCATATTACTTTTGTTTTTCTTTTTTTTATTCGCCCATTTTCCTACATCCCTCTATTTACAACTGTGACTAATGATAAAATGGTGAACATGTAGACGAGCGGCCCGGCCGGAAAAAAATATTTTGTGTAAATATTATCGTTTACCCGAATAAATGATTTCTGACGTCATACCCCACCCCCAACCCCTATTATAATTCGAAAAACGATTAAAGGCGCTGACATGATGTAGTTAAAGCATTCACCTCTCTAAACGTCACAACATTATAAAAATTAGGATTATATACTGGGGGGCTGTGCCCCCCAGACCCCCCAAAATTTAATGAAACTCATGATCATCGTAGTGTGGTCCACGCATCGTGTTCTCCTCCCCCTACGAGCCGTCCCCTATAAATGTACTCCAAAAACGTGAAACATTTTGGAACACGGACGAAATAGTACATTTTATCGGCCGGGCCACTCGTCTACATATTTACCGATAAAATCAGGAAAGCGAAATCAGGACAAAACAAATTTAAGACAGAGAGTGATAGGAAATTTGGCTATATCCTCACAAACGACACTCCGCTAGAGACAAAGTACACAGTATTTAATTAATGCAGCTTTTGAGTCTTAACGTATGGAAGTAAAGCTTCGCCGCTGACATATAAGACCTGAGGAAACTGAGAACAACAAAGAGAAGCATGGAAGAATACATGTTAAGATAGAGCTACAGGGTCAATAAAGGTAATCCAATACTAGAATTAACCTCAGAAGAGAGAGGGTAGAAATCCTGATTTGCCTTTTTACAGATAAAGTTATTCAGGAGAAGACTACGTAGTAGATGATCGGAAGAAATTCGCTCAGCGGAGGGAGTAACTTGACAGACTAGTAGCGTGGACTGACGTAATCAGTGACTATTGAGTGAGATAAAACTTTCAAGGGATGGGGAAGAGATTTCTCCGTTGGTTTTCTTTGGCATAAAAATAAAAAACACAAACTCATTGCAAAACTAAGAAAACTGAAAACAATCTTAGTCTTGTATATCAAGTATAACCTTATATAATAACAGGTTTTCATTTCAAAAGACGATAAATACGGTATTCAGTAGGAATAAGATGTAGGCGATTTCATTCGACGAATTCAATAGACTGAGAGTAAATATATTTAATTTAAGTACCCAGGTAAGTTTTTTGCGGACGAAATCCACAATATATATATATATATATATATATATATATATATATATATATATATATATATATATATAATATATATGGTATAAAAATACGAAGGAAACGCCCCTCACATAGTACAAACCAATGGGAAAACACAAAAACAAGACAGAAAAATACCAATAAAAAGAACAATAGGCAACTAATAACAGACATATGCATCCCTAAAACGATATACACACAACAACGCGTGTATATGAATCGAATGTGGTGGGTAAAAAAACAATTTTTTTTAAAGCAATATCATTAGAACGAAAACATTTAGGGCTAAGAGTTAATCCACGATCACAGCAGAAGCATGTGGTTGGGGAGGCTATGCGAATGATATTACACTAATAAAGAGTGACAACAGGCTGCATTATGAAGTTATTTCATTTAGTAAAAGTTTTTTTAAAAAAAGGATCGAGTTTCAATAAGCCAGGGGAAATATTTCTATTAGGTAAGATGCCAATTAATGAACACTCGACAATATTTCTTTTTGTAAAATCAACGGAATGATAAAGGAATTTTGCAGAGTTCCACTCAATAGAAGGGTTATTTTCGGATAAATGTAAAAATAAAGTGCTGTTTATTGCACTTATTCTAATATTATACTTATGTTGGTAAATTCTAGTAGATAAAAATTTATTAGTTTGCCCGAAGTAAGATAAATTGCAAATAGAACATTCTTTAGAAAATACTCCACCTTTTTTTCATGTAGTATTATGGACTAACATACAATAAAATTTGTCATATTGGGAAAGTTACCCAGAAACGAGATCTTTTAGGCATCATAAAAGTTGAATCGATCCCGAGATATTTACATTTCAAAAGACAATTATGAATTATCAAACTAGCCAAATAGGGTTTGTTAACCGACAAAATGGGATAATGAAGACATAATTGTAAATGTTTTGATTTTAACTTCTTTCCTTTCTTTCTGCTGACCCAGAAAGACAAAGGTAAAGGTACTTAACGAAACAAATGTATGGTGACTTCTTTTTGCTCAAACTAGTCTTCTAAAAAATTGTTCTTAATAGGGAGGGACTGTAGTTGCATTATATCAGGGGTGGGCAAACTGTGGCACGCAGGCCGCATCCGGCCCGTGAACTTTACATGTGGCCAGGATTTCATTTTAGAATTTGACAAAAATATTGAAAATTAATTATTGACAATTTTGCCAAATCGTATCGCATTATTTTTTATGTAAGTGATATAATTGTAAATCATGGTTCAGATTCCACGTTCAGGCCCATGTAGCAAAACATTTCAATTCAGGCCCATGTAGCAAAACATTTAAATTCAGGCCCATGTAGCAAAACATTTCAATTCAGGCCCATGTAGCAAAATATTTCAATTCAGGCCCATGTAGCAAAACATTTCAAATTAGGCCCATGTAGAAAAACATTTCAATTCAAGCCCATGTAGCAAAACATTTTAATTCAGGCCCATGTAGCAAAACATTTAAATTCAGGCCCATGTAGCGAAATATTTAAATTCAGGCCCATGTAGCAAAACATTTCAATTCAAGCCCATGTAGCAAAACATTTCAATTCAGGCCAATGTAGCAAAAAATTTCAATTCAGGCCCATGTAGAAAAACATTTCAATTCAGGCCCATGTAGCAAAACATTTCAATTCAGGCCCATGTAGCAAAACATTTAAATTCAGGCCCATGTAGCAAAACATTTCAATTCAGGCCCGTGTTCCAAAACATTACAATTCAGGCCCATGTAGCAAAACATTTGAATTCAGAAATAAGGAAGGGGGGGCGGTTTTAGGACGCACAGGGAGGACCCTCATTATAGAGTTTCAAATTCAAATTTATTAGTCATGGAATATTTGCTTCGACTCTTCCTCTTAGAATCGCTAAAAATGATCCTGAGAGATTGTGATTTGTGCGACGTAATTTGATACTTTTGAATGGCCTATTCATACTCAATTCCCTGGAACATTTGTATTAGCTCATAACTGATAAGGATTATAATTTATCACACACAAATCAGGGGAGTAACCATTGTTCGCTTCTGAGACGATTTAATTGTACTTTTTGAACATGAATTGCTTAAACGTTCCTCTGTAATTTATGGACTCGTCATGAATTCCGTTTCATGGCACACCCTCTCCCATTCGATGTGAAGACGAAGCAAGTTAGAAGCCTTGCCCCTCGAGCTCCTCGAGTTCCACTGCACTGCCTTTGTATGTATTTACCTTCCACACAATTTTACTTTCCTCAACATCGCGTTTTGTTTTTTTTACAATCGTCTCTTTTAGAATCTTTTAGCGGAGACGTCCTCGAGAGTTTTTGCTTCATTAGTTGTTAGTAAATTCCCTAAACTTTCTTTTTACTGTTTCCTCATTTAATCTTATTTTAATTTATTTTACCTTTATCTTACTTATAGTTTGTTACTCTCTTCTTACTTTTAAGTGACTTTTAGTTCATCTTACTATTATTTTACATTTACATTATCTTACCTCTATATTACTTATATTTTATCTTACTTTTATTTTATATTACATTTTTTATCTTAATTTTATTTTACCTTACTTTTTTTTTACTGCCTGGTTTATTTATTTACTTTTTACGCTGGCTAATTCCAACCTCCGCCAACTCATCCTCTGCAATAAATTTCCCCGGATCAAAAACTAGACAACAATGGTCGCTCGTCACACTGGCTAAGCACTTCATTGATTCGAGAAGCTTATTCACATTTTATTAGAGTACCCTTACCACAATGGCAGTGCTTATGGTAAAATATGGTATATAATATATAATGACGGGCTTCTAGTTATTACTGATATAATCTGATTTTAAGCTTAAATTACAAGATTATTCCAGTCGAAATTTCTCTTGTATAGGTTAGGTTAGGGTAAGTTAGGTTAATGTTTGTATTTATAACACTGTATAGAGATAATTTCTCGCTACGCTTTCATATCAAGCCAAAGTAACTTTACCTAACAATAAATAATTGATTTAACATTTTTAACTTTTGCTTTCATATTTCATGTTTAGCGACTTTTAATCATCAATAACTCTATAATTTAAGAAGGGGATTTTTTTTGAGTATTTGAATAATAATTTCATCTTAGTTAGGTTTTGACTTATGTTTTTTTATCAAAGTTATTTATAATAATTCTTTTGTAATATCAAAAAACAAAATGGTGAAGTTTGAAAATAAATATAATTATCGAAATTTTATGAATTTTTTAAACCCAAAGAATTACAAATAGTGAAGTTCCGAAAATTTATTTTTATATATCTTATTCTATAACTACATTTTAGCAACGTGATATTTTGGAAGGCGAAAAATTAGTTTAGAGTTCCTTTTTTAAATGATTATAATTGGCGAAGTTCAGAAAATTTATAAAAATTTAACCATGGCTGATTTTTATCAGATTTTAAATTTTAATCTTAGCAACGAAGCGCAACCTCCCCCAGGGAAGGAGTGGCGAAGACATTCCCAGGTCTTCAAATGTGCGAAAACTGCCAGCATCTTTTTAAAACGGGCAAAACTGGGACTCTCTTGCTCAAATGAGTCTAATGAGACTGATGTTCTTTTACAACTCCGAAAGAACTAACCTAATTCTTAGCTGGAAGATGTAAACCATATCTTCTTTGATCTCAAAGAGGAGTTAAGTGGTGTTTTAATGATACATACCCCATCCCCTCCTTTTCAATCGTGGAAAAGTTCGGTTGCTGAAATTCGCATAAAGTTCACAATCACAATTTCTGGGAAGCCTGTTTGGAAAGAGAGGGCTAGAAAGGGAGGATGGTATCGCGTTTTTGATACCAATCAGCGAGAAATTAGGAAACCTATCAGGGAAATGTTGCAGTTATAACCAACTTGTCCTAGTACAACCTTTGCCTTGGGTCAACGGCGAAAGATTGCATAAAAAGGGGGATTGACATTTTGAAAAATAGGGTGTGAGACAGAATTTTGAAAAATAAAAATATATGATAAGCTTCTTTAAATTAAAGTAAGGCATGCATGTCCATGACCAAACTCATGGCTATTGATGATATTCATGATATTTACGTATAGGACGCGCAGATTATGCTATCACAGCGGTGGCATTCTGAATTTACCTGATAATCACCTGTTTTTAGCCAATTAAAGAAATGTTTCTTAATCTATTGAGAGTTTATATTATAATAATAAAAATAATAATAATAGATGTTTTATATGACGCCCTCCAAGACCTTGAAGCCTTCGCAGGGCGCCCGTCCATCGATTAGGAAAAGGCTTGACAGAAGAAGCGGGTTTTCAGAGTCCGCTTGAAAGCGCCGGGTGAGGAAGAGGGACGTATACAGGGTGGCCAACTATTCCAAACCTTAGGGACCACTACAAAGAAGTTAAGATCACCCATTCAGCAGAGACAAGGGCGAGTAATCCAAAGCAGGAAGGCACTTCCCGAGCGAACGGCTCTTTGTTTTCTCGACACAGCCAATGTGGAAGACAGGTAAGGGGGAGTTGCGGTGTTTAGGATTTTAAATGTGAGATGGATAACTTTAAAAGCAATTCAAAATTTAATGGGCAGACAGCAGTACCGTTCACGGAGTAAGGGTGGGACACGAAAGAACCGTCCTGGACGAACGAGAACTCAATGACGATGGTAGGACTGGGGGCTCCAGTGAGAAGAGAGTTATAGTAATCAAGGCGGGAGAATATCTGCATATGTTAATATAAGAATTTTTATTTCACTTTTATTCAGGTTTTGTTGCCTAATTATACAGATTTAGCCTATTTAAGTTCTAATTTTAGATATCAGTTCTAAATATTACTTATACTCGTAGGTCAGAAATGAGACAGAATAATCCATTTCCAGCGTGAAATAAGTCTCGAAAATGTCACATTTGGGTTAAGATACAATTCAGTTATCTAATTGAAACAGAAAAATGGTACCTATGCCTTGAATATTTTTAAAAGGGAACGTGAATATATTTGAAAGATATCGTAAAGCAGTGGTTCTTAACCTTTTTTTAGTGTCCCTTGATACAATTTTTTCGTACCCCCTGTCGAAAATAAATACTATTAAAAAGGTTAAATGGTTTAGTGATGCAAATTTAGTTCAGATATTAACTTTATTCACTTAGTGAACGACACAATGTATATATTGGTTCTAATCTAAAGTTTCGTTTATTCGGATACAGTGCAAGAAGTTTTAATTATATAGTAGACTTGAACGACAACAGTATAATAATTACACAGTACACATTAATGATTGTCACAATTTTAGTGGCTCTTTTGCTGCTGTTTTTCTTCAATGATGATACTGAAGCGAGGTTCTTTTTTCGAAAGTGCCACACGCATGTCGTCACTTGTATCTAAACGGTTTACGGCTTTATTCTTGATGTGTAGGAGTGCTGAAAAATCTGCCGCGCATAAGTATGTGGTTGCAAATGGCACGAGGATCTCCAGAGCTCTCTCTGCTAACTATGGAAACTTTTTGAACTGTGCACACCAAAACATATCTAGCTGCATTGATTCAAACTCCATTCAGATTCTGTCATTGACCTGCAGCTCAACAAGATCATCTTTCTTTATATCACAATCATCCATGTAATCAAGGTTGAAAAGAAATGGATCCCGTATCCATCTCTGTTCCACAGAAACCTCTCCATGGCGAAAATATCCTTGCAAGGACTTAATCAGCTCTTGCAAATGATCTTTTAGTTCAGTTAGGATAGGTAACTCTTCATCTGCACCAGCAGTGTCATCAAGTGAAGGGAAGTTAGCAGAATTTCTTTTCTCAATGCGCTTTATCCAAATTGGGAGTTTTTGGGTAAAGGCAGATAACTTCTTTCTGGCAGTTATCATGTTCATCCCTATCCCTTGGATGGATATATTCAGCTCATTAAGGTGATTGAATACATCTGATAGGTATGTCAGTGCCAAAATGAACTCCCTGTTTTCGAAATGGTTAGCAATATCAGTCTTGATTTCTAAAACACTGCTTGATTTCTTCATGTAGTTCGAAGACACGTATAAGCACCCTGCTACGGGAAAGCCACCTCGCATCTGCGTTGTAAAGAAAAACACTGTGATTAGTTCCAATTTACTAACATAAAGACACAAAGAGGCGGTGATTTAGGACTCGTCGTCTAATGAAATTTACTGCAAGCACAACAATTGAAAAAACATTCTTCAATTTTTCTGGCAGCGTCTTTTTGGCAAGTGCATGACGCTGCAACACACAGTGAGTGACAGATACATGGGGCAACTCTGCCTTCACCAGGGTAGCATAACATGATTTGTTTCTTAGCATGGCAGGGGCTCCATCTGTGCAAATTGACCCACATATATTGAGTCATCCCATGTTTCAAGAAGAAATCTTTCACAAGATTGAACAAGCGATTGATTTTGAAGTAGTTATCAGTGGTTTACAAAACAAGAATTCTTCCACAACTTCTTTCTTCTTCACATACCGAACAAATACCAGTAACTGAATTCAAAATCTAACGTCGGTTGACTCATCCACCTGAAGACTCACTTTGTTCGTGATCAACTGCTGTAAAATATCTCGACTCATGTCAGTAATCATTGAATGAAGAATGTAACTTGACAAAGGTACCTGTTTCAGTTTCTTTTCAGCATCAGACCCTAAAACTGTTTTTACCATTTTTAGTGCACAAGGTTTCACGAGTTCTTCTGCAATAGTGTGAGGTTTTTTTTTCTTCCCACATAAAAATGCAACATCATAAGATGTTTGTAACCATGGTTTCTCAACTGGCACAAAACCTAGCTTTTGCAGGATACCACTACGATCAAATCGTTCCCTCTTGATTTTCAAGCTGTTTGAGTCATGCCCAACGTCTGTTACCCAATGTCGATTTTTGAAATGCTCCTTGAGTCTTGAAGGTTTAAGATTTGCATTTGAAAATACAGTGCAGTCGTTCAGTTCCATCTGCCTCCGTCGTACAGGTGAAACCATAACATACGTAGTCATCATTCCACTTGCATTTCTGAGACATCGTACACCATAATGATGATCACACTCATACCTGGAAAGATGAAAGTACGTATAGTGAATATGTGAACATTTAAAGAAATGTGTGAAAAACAGTGATAAAAAGTTCTGAAATAATAATAATATAGTCGTGATAATAAGAATACTAATAATAGAGTGATGTTAATATAATAATAATAGTATTGAAAGTGATACAAATAAAATAGTTATTATAACATAAAGTGTATGAAACAAAGTATAGTGCCATTTTAGATATAATTGTGAAAAATATATTTATATACCTATATTATACATACAGATGTCATATCTATTATAAATTTAATACAGTAATGAATATATATATATATATATATATATATATATATATATATATATATATTTAATTAACTAATGCGTGTTTATAATAATAATAATGATAATATATTTATTTAACGGTAAATTCGCTCATTCTGCGGCGCTGTCCCATGAGCTGTTACGATATTGGAGTTGCCAAAATAAGGCTACAATGAAGATGTCTACAAATCATTTAACTCATCAAACTTATTTAATGGAGTAATATTATTCGAATTAATAGTATATCTATATATATTGGTATATTTCAACTACCTATATAATTTAAAATAAAATTACACAGGTTATATCAAGAACACCCAGAGCACACGATAATTAATGTTAAAACACTTTCTCCACTAAACACCAACAAAGATATCGTTCGAAGCACTAAATTGGAAAAGTGAAAGAAAAAAAACAAACAAATAACTTTGAGTATGGTCACCAATGAGCAAGAAAAAATACCGCAGTGGGTAGTACAGAAAAACAATATGTATAATAATGTAGCAAATGAATTATAAAAAAAACGATGCAGAAAATATTCACTCACCTACACAATACGTACAACACTAAAATATAATTCAACACCGTCGAGAACCACTGATTCATGTCCAGACACTGCCTCACCGATAATCGCACTGCACTAGCCGCGCTTCCGCATCCCGCTACGGTCGTCAGACACCAGTAATTCCACCAACCACGGACCAATCAACGACGCCCACTGACTGCATGACTCAGACGACATTTCAACAACTTGGCAATTGACGCTATCAGCACAGCCTCTCCAGAATTCAAACGTTTTCCAACGGGTTGACGCTATGAACATTGGTTGGTAAATGTGAATAAATATAATGGTAGATGTACAAAATGTTAGATGTGACACTATATATATATATATATATATATATATATATATATATATATATATATATATATATATATATATATATATATATATGTCCTATTGTAAATACAGCAATAAACTGGCTACAGGCCACTAGCATGTCTCATACCCCAAGTTTAAGCTTTTGTTTCTCCTGGGGGTACAGACACCCCAGGTTAAGAACCACTACCGTAAAGGAAAGCAAGTATTTATGCATATTTTTTATTTATGAGAACTCCCAATATTTTGATATTACTGTCCCAAACATTATGAATTTTTTAAGTAGTCTTCATTCAAGAGTTGGCCAGCATCGCGCCTCTCAAATTTCACATGTCTACAATAATAAAAGCTATCAGCATTCTCAAGGGACTCTCGACACATTACTCACCTTTCTGTATCACTTCGGTGTTGATGATGTTTTGGCAAATTTTGTATTTTATTTATTCTTGTTGGTCGTTTAGCGTATATATATATATATATATATATATATATATATATATATATATATATATATATATATATATTTATATTTCTTATTTCTTATTTGACTGTAATATTCATATTGATATCTCAATAAAAGATTTTGTGATCCTGCATTTATCTAATTTTCTAGGTGACCGCTGTGTCTTACTTCCTTTGTGCGCCTCGCGGAATTCATTTGCTAGGAACTTATTAGCTAATGATCCTCTGCCAACTATTAATTGGGTCAAGGAATTGGAAAAAGCAAAAATAAACCTAAAATCATGAGCATGCAAGGATGCAAATGAGGTATTTTAATGAAGACAAAATTGTTGCTGAAATATATATATATATATATATATATATATATATATATATATATATATATATATATATATATATGATGAAAATGAATGCATTAAACCACATTGAAAGAGAAAACGGAAAAAAAATTCTGCAGTAATATTTATTACCTTTTTTCGAAAAGAATCCGTGCAGGGAAGCGATTCGAACCATGCAAAAGTATGCAGAGAACCAAAAAATCCTCTGAGTAGAATAGCTTTTAAGGAACACTTTCGCAAGTTTGAACACGGACTATGATGGAAATAGAAAGTTAATTTGGAATTCAAAGAGTAAATGAGGAATAGTTAAACGCGTGGTAAATATACAAATGTATAACTATGCTAATGGAAGAAAATATGCGTTCATTAAAAGTAACTATAAAATTGTAAGCTACTCACTTTATTTAAATGTTATTTTTTTAACTTTATTTAAATGTTAAAATAGCTTCTGTAAGTATGCACAACCAGTTAACCAAGATGTTCTATCCTATTGGCCGACATTGTATTTGCGAGTGCGACACTTTGTTTTGCAAGACAGATCGTTGGCATAGGCTTACCTTTTTTAATAATAGTTTCACCTACATTATAATTCATCACACTGAACTTCATTTTTAATAATTTTTCAATAATGCAATCGCATTTTCTCCCAACTTTAATTTACATCCATTATGTTTAAAAGGGGGTTATCACTTAAAAAATGAATAAACAATACGCCACAGTTATCTAACCACGGCCTTGAAGCTACTGATCTCAAAGATACGAGGGGTGACTGCCGCAGGGCTGCCAGAATCCTTGAAATATTTACAAAATGCTTAAGAGACAAGAGCGGGACCTTACATAGTTTATGCTATGTAGCTACTTTCATTTTCAGAACCAGTATTTAAATATAACCTTAAAATTGTTTAAGCTTCAGAGCATAATGATAGTTACGTCAATGTGTCTTAAATATTTTTTGCCTTGTTCCTAGATTCTGGCAACTCATTGGGTTGCCAAATGCCAACTGATGTATGCAAAGCTAAATTATACAAATAGGTTATTTTTTTCTTAATTCTAACATGGCGTTGAAATATCTAAATAAAAATCATAAAATTCTAATGACTGTATATTACTGTTAAGAAAAGCAAAACATCTTTTAAAAGCAGAACTATTATTGAACTTAAGAGAGAAAAAAAAGAGTAGAAATCTCGACGAAAAGGATGCATTTCTTCAATTGCAGTCGGGCTCATTAGGGTCTAAGGCCAATTCGATTGAAAGTGAACTATTTGTGGGTTGATTTGGTGAAAATATCTTTAGCCGAAAAAAACAACTTTCACAGGACTAGGTTTGAACTACTTTAGTTTTTGTGATTTCAGATACAAAATATCCACAGTAAAAACTTTAATACATAGAAGTTTCTCGCTATCATCCACTTACCAATAAATCCATAGTGAATTTATTTTTCTTAGGAAGTATTTTATAAAAAATTTATTTCCTTCTGACCTATATGATAGAGTTTTAAAAAAGCTATCTGATAATCTCATTTATCTCCCTCAACCCTGCATAGAAGTTCCTAAAATGCCCATATATTTACTAATGTCAGGGATGTTTTTTTTAAATGAGACTTTTAAAAGAAAAATCTTATTTATTTTTAAAAGATATTTTCCCCAAATCAACCCATAAATAGTTTTTATAAACAAACTATCGAAAGGAAGTTTCTTTAACAGTAAAGATCCTATCTCTTTAGGGTTCCGAAGTGATAATGTTTATTTATTTAAATGTCCCAGTTGTACTGGAGCCTCTTACATTGGCAGCATTGTCAGGTCTCTTGGAGCTAGGTTCTCTGCTCATATGGGGATTAGTTGGTGCACAAGCAAAATATTAAATGAAAAGGAAAAGTCATCTATTAGGGAACACACCATAAGGTGTGAAATTGACAATTCTATTGAGAATTTTAAAGTATTAGCCTTTAACAACAACAAAGATTGCCTAAGAACCCTCGAGTCTCTATATATAAAACACTACAAACCTACACTCAATGAAGATTTAAGTGCAATATCATTATTAATTAACTAATTTTAACTACAGTTTGTTAGTTGGTTTGCTTTTTAACAAACCAAGCGTCACTGTAACCTATAAATACTAGCCCCTTGGTAAACCCACCCTTCACTCTCTAGGATGGATCCACTTTATAAGTAGAAAAATTTACCGTTTTTATATTAAATGTTTTTTAACTCTTACAGTCTTTAAAAAATTAAAAACAAAGTTTAAATTTACTATCTTTAAATAATGCCAGGTCAATTTCTCTTATAGTTTTAAATTAATTTCTGCAATAAAATTTAAATTTATTAACTAATTTTTTGAGTCAGTTTTAAAGCAAATTTAACTGTTGCCAAGTCATATTTTATATAAAAAAATTAACTTAAAGTACATTTTACTGATATTTTATAATTGGTCACCCTTTAAAATAATGTCTTGTTGGCCTTTCCAAGTTTTCTTCATATGTATTAACTTTGTAAACTTATTCTAGCCTGAAGATGAAAACTTGTATTTTTCGAAACGTGAAAAATTAAAAGATGCTACATCCGTTTCTCGTGGCTCTGGGATTTATCCTCAATATTAAATGCAAGCTTCATGGCCGAGATCCATATTGATATATAAATAAATATATATATATATATATATATATATATATATATATATATATATATATATATATATATATATATATATATATATATATATATATATATATATATATATATATATATATACTAAAATTTAGGTGCCCGCCGTCTATCCGCGTCGGCATTCAGTGTTTTGTACGGGTATCATTCCGAAGCCTATTTGCATTCCGTCGTCACTCTGAGAAGTAGATATCCAACATCATTTTTTTTTCTAGGTATTATTCCCTTTTGAATTTACACGTACTCTCTCGTCGAAAGAAGACACCATTCATGGATGTATTAGTTATATTATTTGAGATAGTCCTTTTTAAAGTAATGAAGAGGCTAATTGCAGTAAGGACATGGAAATATTTTTCTAAGTAAACTTGACGTTAATCAAAATATTTGTTTCTAACATCTCCCGGGCTGACTTTAACAATACATCTTGCTGAGAGCAAACTGGGTACCTCAGGCCCGAAACCTTTTTTTAAAAGGATGGAAATTTGGAATCACAAAAGTACAGAAAAATTTATTGATTTAACATTAAAAAATGAGATCAACTGTTAAATCGGAAAAACAATTTGTACTGATTTAAATGTAATAAAACATGTAGACATTACTAAAATTAGTAAACCAAATAATGCCAACTACTGCAAAGCTCCAGGATATACAGTATCTTTTGTCATTCCATTTTAATTAGGAGTGAGAATAAATAGATTTTTCCCATTTTAAACTCTTGAGCATTTAACATAGAGCTGACCATGAGAAAAGCAAGGCTGTAGCAAATGAAGTCCTACAACTTTCAGAGACTGGCCTTGAGCTTTGTTGATAGACATTACAAAGCTGAGTCTAATAGGAAATTGCAGTCTTTTGAATTCAAATGGCATATCTGGAGGTATGAGTGGAATCAATCCGTGGAATGAGAACCAATTTACCTTTCCTATGACAAGTTAAAATTTCAGCTTGAAGAAGGTGAGGCATCATTTTTTTCCCAATTAGTCTTGTTCCAGAGCATTGCTTCGGATCAAAAATTTTTAACATTCCAGGAGGATCAAGGGATTTAAGAAACTCAGTGGCACAGTTAACTGCTTGGTTAGGGTCAACAGTGCAATCATAAGAGAAATAATTTTATATCTCCTTTGCCAATTCTTGAAGAATTGTTTCATTTCTTGGGGCAAGAATTGCCTTTTGACAGAGCCAGTTCTTGTTTTGGAAGTGATGCCGTAGGTCTGGATAAACCCTAAGTTGCACTTCTTTAATATCCTTCACCAAAATTCCACAACCTCCTGGAAGTGAAATATCCCCGCATTGACATCTCCATGTAGGTGAACCTTCATGTTTTTTTATTGAAGGACAGTCTTGAACATGACTCCAAAGGTAAGAATTCTTTAAGCAGCCATTGAGTTCATTAGCTGCCTTTCCTCTCTTAATCACTCGCAAAGTTTGTCTATATCTCCTGACAAAGGAAGGGTCACTCTGCCATTGAGCTGACAGTTTTACCTAATGTCCTGCAGTGTTTTATCCTAAGCTTCAAAAGCCTTTCTGTGAGCCATAGTCCATTCATCCCAACAATAACTGAAGGTTCTTTCAAAGAAATTGCCATAGTGGCTCCTCTCTTGATGCTGCAGATTAGAGTTTTGTTTGTTAACATTCAAATTCAATGAAAGCTTGAATGTGGAATTGGCTATTTTGCCTCCTAGTAGAAGTGTGGCAGCAATGCCAGATGAGGTTACTACAAGTGCAATCTTCCTCTAAGTTCTCACAGCTGATAGAATCAAATTTATAACTAAAGTATTTCCAGTTCCTCCTGGGACATCCAAGAAAAATATTTCACCCTTGGCGGGATTTAAATCTTAGGATCATTTAATATGCTGTTTTTTTATCCTAATTTAAAAGTGGCTCACTGATCTGCAATATGACAGCAAGTTCCTCAATATTGTAGCTCGTCTCTCTAAAGATTTCTCTGTTGACTGAAAGCGAATATCTGTTTGATTTCGGAATCCCAAATTGACTCAAGTCCCTTTTAGTTAAGAACATAACTTTGTCTTCTATCCTACAGAGTGCAATATCTTTAAATTATTGGGTTGATTTCTGCTCCAGGTTGTTGTAACTTGAACTAATGGAGAATATCTTCGGATAGATCTTCCTTATACTTTTTCTAGAGAACCAATGGGTTCGATAGCTCACAGGTGACAATCATCACAGTAAATAAGTCACTCATTATCTTTGGAGTCTGTATGGTAGCTGCCTCTTCCAAAGTTTTATCCCAGTGTTCATAATTTTCTGTTTGTCCAAGAGAAATGCATGCTTGCCTGTAGGTTTCCATTTTATTTACATTAACCGTTCTAAGAATTTTGAAGACGGTTAATCCTCTCAGATGGTGCAATAATAATCTTAGAAAGAAACATTCTGGATTTCTTGGGTGAACAGTATATACCTTACCGAAAACATCACTGTATCTGATTCCTGGAACTGTGCGATGTGGTTCTCCTTGCTTCCTTTTAGAAAACTTTCCCGCTTTGAAGGTAAAATATTTAAATACTTCAGTATATAGAAGTGTTTTGGCAAACTCGTCTTGTGTTCATAGGTTGAAAAACGCCATTAGGGTAGTGTTTTTTGGCCTTTCAGGCAACTCTCTTGCATTTTACTCAGTGTAATGGACTCTATGTCCATTTTCCAAATGCACAGCCAGGTGCTGAACAGAGGGACCTCTGTCATGAATAGAGAAAGAAAGTATTCTCCAGACTGCCTCAATACCGCAAATATATCTTCCCATTTGAAATTGCTCAACTTTATTATGATTCTCCAGGCTGAAAACTGCAAACATATTTGATCCATTTCACACTGTTGCAAAATTCCACATTGATATGGGCATTTAATGTTTTGCAAAAGAAGTTACTATATGGAACAACCCACTTCTTTTCTACAATAATATAATTTCCATTTTATTCACATCGAATGAATATCCTCCATCGTCTGCCGTTCTTCTTTTATATATTGGATATCCATTTGTATCAGTTCGTTTCCTCAATTAAGTCCCTTATATATTTTTTGCTGCAGCTTTTGCCTACCATACAAGGGCTATTTGGATTAAGAGAACCACATGGTCCATGGATCATATTCTTCTTGATGATTTCAAACAACATTGGTTCTGTTTCAGGATTTGGAAATTCTGCACTGATTTCATCCTTCAGCTTATTTCATCCTTCAGCCAAATTAGCAAATGGACATGTGGCCAAAAACGCCTTTGCCATTCCATTGTATACATATGACATCTAACTTGTCCAAAGAGCTTTCCTTTACTAATCAGATCTATGAGTTTGTCCACTTTAAGCTTGAATACTCTTTCTACAATATTATGTCTGTCAGTAGCAAATGGTCCAGGAAGAAGATTCTCGTGCATTTTTTTCCATGTAGAATTATAGGTAAAGGTAATGAATAACTCAGGTTTTCTATAATGTCTAAGATAGCAAATTGCATCTCTTACTCTCTCCTGGATGTACTTATGACCTCCAGTAAACGAAAAAGCCAGAATCACCATTTTTCCAGCATTATTTGCAGTCCCATCACTTAAAACTGCATCTTTTAGGTGGATGTAGTCATCTGCTCTGACCTTTTTCTGATGGAGCTTGATAAACAAAAGTCTCTCTGATTCAATCTTGGAATACATATCAACTAAGAATTGATTGAGAAACTGCTTAAATCTCAATAGCAAATTTAAATTTTCCTGCCTCACCATTATTCTATTGGCATAAAAATCCCTGAGCAGATATTTTATTGTTAGTCCTTGTTCCAGTCTTTGGATCTCTTTGCTTCAAAAGAAAATTATAACCATTAGTTCCTTGCCAGAATATCAAAGGGTACTGTAAGGAGTCATATGTTCTATGAGTTTCCGCGACTTTATTCAGATTTCCATATTTATATTGTAGAACAATATCTCCTTTTTCAAAGTCTTGTCCTGCACTAAAAAGTCCAACTTCATTTATCGTAAGAGAATTGAATCTTCTTTGATGTTCTCCATTGGGTGTTTTGTCTGCTCTGATGATCAATCTGACTTCTTCATCTGTACTTCTTTCCAAGACTGTCTTGAACAAAACTTGGGGAAACAACTGCTAGTTTCTAATAATTCCTTTATAATATATAAAAAGAGGCAACGGCTTCGCCAATCCCCCTACGAGGGAAGCTTGCGCTTCTCTACTAAGATTAAAATTTAAAATTTAAAACAAAGGAGCCATGGTTAAATTTTCATAAATTTTCTGAACTTCACCAATTATAATAATTTTAAAAAGGAACTAAATTTCACCCCTTTCAAAATATCACGTTGCTAAAATATAGTTATAGAAGAAGATATATAAAAATATATTTTCTGAACTTTTCCCTTTGTAATTTTTTGAGTTTTAAAAAATTCATGAAATTTCGATACTTATATTTATTTCTGAACTTCACCATTTTGTTTTTTGATATTATAAAAGATGAAATTATTATTCAAATACTTAAAAAAATCCTCTTCTTAAATTATAAGTATCAAATTTTTGTAAACTTTTTAAAACTAAAAAAATTACAAATGGTAAAGTTGAAAAATTTATTAAAATTCTGGCCGTAGGCCAGAGACCGAAAGGATGCCAGCTAAGCGCAAACTCCTTCTGTAAGGAGTGGCGAATCTGCTCCTTTTGTTTCAAATGATAAAATTCCTTTCCTGTTTATTACGTCATCAAAGACTTTCGGTTACATATGCGTAACCCCCTTTTTGTGGGCCCAAATGAATATATGTATGTACTACTGGCCCCAAACCTCATCTGCATGCAAAATTTCTAAGAATTCTGTTCAGCTGTTTTAGAGATGGGCAAGAACACACATTCGCTTTATTTATATGTAAGACGAACCTGCTGGGACAACATTGACATCCAAAAACAAGATTTTGTTGTCCTTTTCTGTTGCCATAGAAAACCATATGTTAGGATGTTGTTAGGATCTCGTTCTTGGATGTCAACGTTTTCCGAACAGGTTCGTCTTATAATACATCCATTTACAGAAAACCTACCACCACTAGATTGGGTACATATTTTTTTAGTAGCTCTCCCAGTCAGTTTATATTATCCAGCATTAAAGGCCTAATTTTTAGAGTCTACCATATTGCTCTAACTGGTTATCTTTTCATGAAGAACTGACTTATTTAAGGGATTTCTTCAAATTTAATTATTACCCCGATTTCATCTTCGACCAGTTAGTATCCAACTTTCTCTCCAAAATATATTATCCCCGACCCTTCCTTACTACTGTTTATAAACAGAAGGTTTCCATTAGACTTCCCTATCTCAAGCATTTGACATCCGAATTTAACAAACTCCTTCTCTCTACCCTCAACAATCATTTCCTTCAATGTCAATTCATTTGTGCAAATTCTAACCCTGTATCGTTGAAATCCATTTTTTTCTCCATAAGGAGCCAACTTCTTTGGGCTTGAGATCCTGTATAGTTTACAATTATACATGTACGACCTGCCACAGTCGTTATATAGGCCAAACTGGCTTACAACTCAAATGCTGGATCGCAAAGAACTTAGGTTTGTCTCATAAGACTGGTATTCCTATTTCTAAACCTGAAGCCTCATCTATCAGTCAAGACTCTGAATATCACCATCATCCTCTTAATTCTGATTAATTTACCATCTTATCTTCAGCCTTAACTTCTCTGGATTTGAAAAACTTAGAGTCACTGTACATCAATAAAATAAATCCAAACCTAAATAATTACTCCTCCTCAATTAAACTATTCACTATATAACCAACCAACACTCTAATACATTAACTAGCCAACCGACCAACCGAACAAATCTCGTTAGTAGTTTTTATATCTTTAGTTAGCTGATTTCTCAACTCCCACGATAAAGGTTAGTCACTCTGTTTAATTCATTCTAATTTGTTTTCGGGGTTTTTTGTTATTTTTTTATGATTTAATATAATAGGTTATTTTATTGTTTACTCCACTTACCTTTAATTTTTTATATTTAACTCAGTGTATGTTATAACTTCACTTCTTTCTATTATTTTTCAAAATTACACTGGATAGTATTAACTAATTCTATATATTGTTATTTGTGTTTTTACTTTAATCTCAATAATTGTCAATTTTATTATTTTAACATATCTTCATCCACTTTTTTAGCCATTATATAATGAATTCTTTTAACTGTTATCGTTAATATTCCTCCCCCTTCTCATTAGTCGATACAGTCGCTGAAGATGGTCCTAGTGAAGCTCCGAAACGTCCGGTCAATAAATGATTAGTGCAATCACCTGGGTCTTCATATTCCTACTACATATCAGATTCCCAAAGAACAAATCAATTAAAAGTATATATATATATATATATATATATATATATATATATATATATATATATATAAATAAAACCACTGTGGAGGAGCGCAGTAGTTTATTATCTCTAGACCAGTTTCGGCGGAGTTTTCATGCCAGCCTCAGTCGAACACTAAGAATACATGCCATCACACCAAACGTACAATATATATATATATATATATATATATATATATATATATATATATATATATATATATATATATATATATATATATATAGCTTACAGAGATCCAATTGGAGTTCATAATCAAGTGGGGAGGGAACTCCAATTAGATCTCTGTAAACTATGTATATATCGTACGCTTGGTGTGACGGCATGTATTCTTAGTGTTCGACTGAGGCTGTCATGACAAACTCCATGCCGAAACTGGTCTCGAGATAATAAACTACTACGCTCCTCCACAGTAGTTTTATTTACATATTTGGAATCTGTCATTGGATTTAAATATATATATATATATATATATATATATATATATATATATATATATATATATATATATATATATATATATATATATATAATTTAAGGAGGAGTGGCGAAGCCGCTCCTCTTATGTCAGGAGCATAAGGATTGGAATCTCACTGAATTCAGCGAAATACCGATGATGTTTTCTATCTTCATTTAAATTGCTCCTCTATTTAGAAATAAAACTGAAGAAGTTTGCCTTCTCCAACGACCCCTTGAACAGCTTCAATATATTTGAACTCCTGGTCGAGGGTGAGGAGGTAGACCAAGAGCGATCATCCAGCACAAATCCTCCGACAGCCAAGTAGGCAGATGAGATGACGTATTCTGGATTCTAATGTCTGCAAGGGTGGATGAGAGGTTGCAACTGTGGAGAGGACCCAGTCGTTGCGGTTTTCTTTTCCACTGGGCATCAATCTCCGCAGTGATGGTCGTGGGTGCAATGTTCGTGCGCCAGTGAATCCACAGTAAACAAATCACGTATAGGCGTAGCCAGGGAGAACCCCGGACACAATCTATAATCGTTTGCGATTATATATATATAAGAAAAACTCACAAAGTAATACGTGAGGGTAGCAAATGAATGCAATGTCCCAGAGGAAAAAATAAAAGGGTGTTCCAAGTACTTTCGAACTTTATTAAGCTCCTTATCAAGGATAACTACAAGAAATAATATTATATTAGAGGTATATATACGAAAGAAAAGTACAAAAGACCGCCTTAAAAACGGGCATTACGAGTTGTAAGCCTGGAATATATGGATTTGGAATTTTCCAATATCTTTGAAATTGACCATAAACTTTGTTACCCTTACCCGTTTCTTCAAAACTGTCTTTCTTCTGCTAAAAAGACATTTTATCAGACTGTCCCTACTCTCCCTTTTAATAGTAATAACATTTCAGTTCTACCTTTTTCTGTTTGTTTTAGTGATCTTCCCCGTCTTTTTAATAACTTTAACATTTCTGTTGCTTTTAAATATGAGACGACCATTAAGAATTTATTAGTACGTAATAATTGTAATATTTTGGGGGGAGGAGTTTATTCAGTTGAGTGTTCTGGTTGCCCAAGTAAATATTATGGATAAACAGGTAAACAACTTTCCGTTCGCATAAATCAACATAAATATAATGTCCTAAGAGGGAAAGATAACAGTGCTTTCTTTGTCCACATGTCAGATAAGGAGCATCTAATTAACTGGAAATCAGCAAAATTTATTTATTGTTCCAATGACCCTATAAAAAGGAATATCATTGAATGTGCTTTTATAAGCCAATGTGATAATTTTAACCTTTCCCTTGGCTTATATAAAATAGATGCTATAATTAAAAGACTATTACTTAAAGAAATTAGTTCTGACTTTTGTCTTTAGTTTTATATACAATCTTTAGTTATGTGGACCCATGTTTTTTTTAAATTGTCACTGCTCTGTTATGTACATTGTATTTTACCCACTCTTTCGCTCCTCGTGTCTTATAATCTGCCTCGTTAGGCTATCTTCATTTCTTTTAATCTGTTATCCTTTCCGTCTTCTCAGTTTGACCTTACTACCTGCTTCTTGTAATTCTTAATGTGAATCTTTACCTCCCCCCTTCCATCTTCCTCATTTTTAAGAAGGTCTTTTATACTTTTCTTTCGTATATATACCTCTAATATAATATTATTTCTTGTAGTTATCTTTGATAAGGAACTTAACAAAGTTCGAAAGTACTTGGAAACACCATTTCCTTTTTTCCTGCGGGACATTGCATTCATATATATATATATATATATATATATATATATATATATATATATATATTGCAAATGCCATATTTCTCCATTTGGTTTCAATATTGTTCTCCTCGAAGATTAATTAATTAACGCCTGATTCTGTTTATTATGATCTTTATTATGCGAGGCACAATAACTGGATAGTTTAATAGTGAGATTGGGTCTCATTTGAAAGGCTAAGGGCCTCATTGATGATTTGTGATATACCTGCTGTTGCCGGGTTGGCAATCCTCAATGAAATTCAATAATTAGCGACATTTTACTATCAACCAGCATCTCAGGAACTCTCTGTCTGTCTCTCATTCATGGAAAATTTGTATTATTGCGCTTCTTTGGAGTTTCTACGAATTTTTCACTTGGAGTTTTAATGAATCCTTGTGCTTAATCATTAGATCTGACGGATATTGATCCATTTTATTATTTTCGCCTCCATCCTCTTTATGTGACCTGCTTTACTTGCGCAATAAGGAAAGTTCATGAGAGTTCAATGTCTTCCTCTTTCCATACTAACAGCATAAGAATACTATAAAGTTTGTATTACTTCTATCAACATTTTTAATATTTCTGGTTTACAAAGTTCAGGGGGGGGGGTAGCTATTCATTTGTTTCATCCATAATCTCTTTTACTACATATTATTCTTCCTTGTATTTATTTTTTTATTCTGTTCCTTTCTCAAAGTATTCTCCACTAAGGAAAAAAGACTACATTGGTTTACATAAGTTTAATTTTAATAATATCACTTTTCTTTTTACGCTCTATTATCTTTCTTTGTTTCTCCTTTCCGTTTCTCCCTGATTTTTTTCTCTCTCTCTTAACACCTCTTTCATTATGTTTTATAAAAGTAAATAATAGATGAGTTATTTTTAATGAGATTCTTAGATATTTTTATCAGTGATAGATAATTATGTCTCTTATAATATTCAATGCTAAAAAAATGATTGAAAATTACAAAATAAAATCTTCTTTTCGAAGTATTTATAATTAACGAATTCGATTTTGTACTCCTATTTTTTACACGTAAGGAAAAAGGTCTCGTTTAGTAATAATAATAGAACCAAAAGCTTATCACCCCCCATAAATAATCTCCCGAGCTACAAAAAAATCCGAAAGGTTCTTTCAAACAGACAAATAGTTTCTCTAATCAGATTACTCGAAAGAGAAAGAAAATTCGAATAAAAAGAAAACGACCGTTATGTTTTTGTATTTTGAAGCGTGCCACCCCTCATTGGAAATAGAAAACAGGACAGGAGATTTACTTTCTTCATTATCCTTTCTTAAAAAGGAACATTGGCATTCGATAAAATGAGTTACTCTAAACCATTTCTGGAGTACCTTTCAATAACCTTCCGTGGTACCGCTTTCCGCACCGGGTTTTCTTTCTATCTCACATGCATCTCCTTAATTCCAGCCCAGATAATTAGATATTACCCGCTGTGGGTTTTCGCACTCTCGTAATTTCCATTATCATGCATGGGCAAGTTTTATGCCTAGAAGCGTAGGAATTTTTACCTATTGTCTGATCTCGCCATTTTTCTCGGGCGCCGGTCTCGCTGTATTTGTTTATTTTAGCCACAGTGCAAAGAGGAGTATTCTATCTCGTTATATGATTTCTCTATCTTTACTTTTCATCGTTATATATTATTGAGAAGAGGATCAGGTTTATTCAGTGATATTTGTTCTTTCTTTTTTTTCAGTCATTATTAAAGATGAGATACAGCATAGACCTACTTTGCTTCTTTTCTTGAAATCTGACATTTTGGTCCCATTTTTTATTTGGGTTTGGTAGATTTTGGTAAATCAATTACTGATAACTGCTACACTTCATGGGACATCGTTAGAGCATGTTTCTATGTCTCTCTCTTAAAGGAACTCAATCGGTTAGTTTCAGGGAGCGAAATATTACACGATTGAAATTTTACTTGGTCTTGGCTTTTGGACTGGGATTAATATAGTAACTGATTTTTAGAGACAAAAATTACCTGATTTACCTGCAATAATCTTATCATGCTACATTAACATAATGAGAGTAATCAAATCACTTTTCTTCAGAACAAACATAATCACATTACTGAAACCTTTCCCTAACTCTTTTATCCAATCTGTTTCATTATTTTAATGCATCTTATCTTCTAAAATCTTAAAAAAAACGCAGTCAGAATGAAATTTATTCCGGCTCTAATGATGTACAAAAGTAAATAACACCCTAATTATTTTTTTCAAACTGATAAGTATTTTATCCAATAAGATTGCTTGAAACAGCTTTCAACAATGAAGGAAAATTCTTTCAGATGACGAAAATGAAATGGAAACTTGAAAAAAGCTCTACGTGAAATAAACAGGAAGATCCCTAAAATAACGCCTGTATGAGCATCGTATAACATCAGAATGGACAATCCATCTTCCAGTTTCATCTTAAATCATAGTAAAACTGCCCATAGGTATAATATCCATAGCTATAAATAAAACTAATTAATATATATTGAATATGCTTTCACGCCCATCTAAGAAAAACAGCTGAAACAAACATTTTACAGGAAATCCCAATTTTAGTACTTATAGGAAATTATATGTATGTAATCCTCGTCTGGATTACTCTCCCCCATGTATCTTGCAAATTTTACTTGTATTTCTTGATTTTTGTATAGAACCAAGAACGGTGAGGTTGGGTAAGCCAAAGATAAACCACCTCACTGAAAATGGAAAGTCCAGCAGGGATGGCTCCCCCCCTATTTCAACTGGAACAAAAACAACGCAGCCTTGGAAGAGGCTGAGTGCTGTGGTTAAAGGAGAAGAAGGAAAGGCACGGTTCAGGGAGGAAAGTAAAGGAGAAGTTGCCTAGTGAGCGAGTCCTCCTAAGCTACTTGGATTTTACATTACTGAATACTAATGTCTATTACGATATTGATTATGTATTAATAAAGAAAAGGCAGGTTTATATATGTATATTATAACTCATATTTAATATTAAAGTTAAGATACTCCTTTAATAATTATTTTTAAATATTGCATGCTAAATTTTAAAATTAATGCCTTTCTAAGTTTCTATTAATTGATAATGGCTTGTATTAATCCGTTTTTATATCCTTTCATTTTTTTCATTTTTTAATAGGGTCTGCAAAGATAGAGTGCCTTTTAACATTGTTCAGTGACATGTGTCCTTAGCTGATCCTTCTGCTTTCCTTGCTTCGGTATTAGATCATCCTATATGTTTTTAAGCCTCTACGAGTATGTATTGCAGGATAAGAAAGTTCCTATCTCTTTGCTGGTTCTTCTGCAAGCAACTTGCCGTGAGAACAGTCTCCTCCAAGCAGGTATACGCCAGACTCCTACAAATTTAGAGAAAAAAATCAGCTTGTCTAGCGGTGTAAGCGTTCAGTCAAATACTTCATGCATTCTCCTAAACACTTCCTTTATACGTTGGGAAGGAAAGAAGGAAACGCTTGGGTGGGTAAACGACTTCCATCTTTTATGAAAACCAAGGTAATGATTGCCGCTAACCACTCAACTCTCCTCCATGGACAAGGTAAACTACTCGAAGCTTAGCCATCATTACTCGTCAAGTTCCACACGCGTTTGTCTTATAACCTAACCGAACTTAATTTAATTGTCTAACTTTAACATTTAGTAAAAAAGCATAGTTATTAAATCCTATTTAATCACAGTGTGTTTTCATTACCTAAAGTGAAGGGATATATTCAGTGCAATAATAGTAAATTAATTATCATTAATAATCTGTTTGCGTGAATAATTCAATCTTCTATGTGTTGCCATTTCCATTTGCATATTCTATTATCATTTAATTAATAATTTTCTGTGGAAGTTGATAAAGCACAAAATCAAATATATTTCCTTGCAATTCTCCCAAATAAACTGTATACATTCAACGTCTGCAAATTCATGCCAAACACTCAATGCCACCATTGGGTTTGTAGATTAATCAGAGAAGCAGCAAATAGTTGCTACTTGTATACAATATAGACTCAGAAAGATTCAGTGGTACTTAGAAACTCAACCATTTTGTTTACCCCATTTATTTGGCCACTTTATCCTTGTTCATTACATGATATCTTCTCCAACACAGAAGCCACCCAAAGCCCGACAAGGCTTGCCTAAGGAGAGTAACGGACGCTGTGAATAGTTAAACTTTATTACAGGAATTAGAATGAACAGTTTGTTCCTGCTCTTGAGTTGAAAAGTGACTTGGTGTTTGAGGCAGCGTGGTAAACGAGGAGATTGCTGACTGAGTGTGATAGAGATGTGAGACAGAAAAAGAAAGAGTTGCGAAGAGAAATACAATAGATAGTGAAGTATAGTGACTGCTTATACATAATACTTTTGTTAGCGGAAACCTGAGTCGATAGTTGCACATGTCCTTAAGATCTGCGCCATAGACTGCGTCAAGCCTATTTGATCTTCGAGTCTACATCATCCAATGCGGTTCTTGTGCAGTTTTCGTTACCAGAAGAAAAATTTGTAGAAAAATCTAGGCATCAAGTGTACATATTTAATTACCCTTTCGGTCTCAATCACTTTATTGTGGTCAACAAATCCAAATTAATTTTTAAATGCAAAGACAGTGTAAAAGGATTGTGCAATCTGAGTTATTCCGTGAGTTTTTTAATTTTAATAACCCCGAAAGACCCTTCCAGGTTAGGTTAGGTTAGGTTAGACAGTTTAAAAATAATTTATAAAGACCCCTAGAAAAAATTTCGAAGAAGAGCCGAAGCAATGTTAATTGAGACAATTAAACTAAAAGGAAAAATTAAATCAAAGGAACTACGCAATAGTTTAAATATTTTATTTGCTTCGTTAATCAATTAGAATTCTTATAGTATTTGTAATTGAGGATTTAACCACCAAATAAGAGTAGCCGAGTTACTCTTTATGGAAACCAAATAATTAAACATTACCGGCAATGTTTAAAATTTCCTAAAATAAAAATAATAACTTCTATCATTATATTTATTTGAGTGAATTTTAAACATTTTGCTTCCGGTTGAAAAAGGAGAAGTCTTTTTTGTATTTTTATTTAGTTGTTTCAGTGTGATTCTTAATAAAACCACGATGATTTAATATATATTTATTCATTGTGTGCTGACGCTTCGTGATTCAAACTGATCACATTTTCAAATTTGATCTAGCTTTTATAGTGTTATATATTGTGGGCGGTTTATTTATTTGAAGAATTTTGACGCCCTAATTCAACCTTTGTTGGGTATAAACAGGCGCTTTAAAGATTAGTTTGAAGATTTAAAACAGGTAGAAAAGACGAGTCAAGAGAGTGGATAATGTAATAGCGCTAATGGACACATAAGCAAAAATGTATATTTTCAATAAAAAAATTATATTTTATTTTTATTGAAATATTAATAAATAACGTCTTTATTTGTGATGCAAAGTTCTATGCGCTACACGAGATTCACCCGATAAATCTGATGCATTAACTCCAAATTTCAGTCAATTTGAGCACATTCATTTGTGATGCGCTGTTCCTTCAGGTGTCTCGTATCATTGAGGACACCTCCTTTAGCATACCCCGCAAAAAGAAGTCACCGGTGCATAAGTTTTAGCGAAAGAGGATACCATTTATAACAATCATTATTACTTTGGAGCATAGACCAGGTTGTGAATTTTGAAGTTTTAGGCTCCTCTAGTAACAATTTCCTTGTATTTTAGTTCCTTCTTCGCACGAGAATGAGTTTTCCTGTAATATATTTCTTAGTGATTTTTTTTCTTCAATGATTTTGCTTTGATTATGAGTTTCCAAGTAAGAGATGAATTTTTAATAAATTTACTGAGTAAAGATTAACACACATATATGTAAGCAAAAAGATAAATTACCCACAAATATGGGTTAGGTTATGTTGCTATTTTTCTAAATAATAAATAAATCTTACTCGGTTTGTTTACACGCGGTTAATCTTTGCTGGGTCATTTCAAAGATAGTATATATTTACTACCCTAACCTAACCTAAAGACAAAATTAATTGGTGAGAAACATATTAATGATAAATAAAGAATGAAGAAAAAGGTTTAAAGGTAAAAATTCATTTTGTACCTTTTTCGATTGATAGGTTTTTGTTTTTAGTGATTATTTTCAGCAGATTAGGTCCTAGAGATGAGAAAAAGAAGATAAAGTTGATTTATTTTTCTCTTTGAACGAGGGGATGGATGAAAAGAATGCGAGCTCGGTGAAGATCAAATAGCAAAGGGCAAAAATCGAAAAAGTTTGGTATGAAATTTATCCGTACACAAGAAATTTTTGTTTTCCTTATAAGATTAGAATGATAAGACTAAATTGTCAAAATAAATCAATTTAAACAATGAATAATACAAATAAGCAATGAGTAGCAATGACTTTTATCCTCTTTCATTGAGCATTGATCATCTCTCTTGTCTATCTTCACAGTTACTCTTAATCAAATATTGAGTTGGTGAGAGATTGTTCCAATATAATGTATTAGACCTTTTTAGACAATTAAACAAACACATTTACAAACACCTTCTGATTCATTACTACTACGATGTCCTTATCATCCTCAATAGGTTACCATTTTAAGTACCTCTACATGGAGCGTGATGTTCAAAACAGGTCGTGTACTTGTGAATAAAAAGTCCTTTTCTGTCAAAGTTATTCTTTTTCATACCATGCAGAGGTACTTAAGATGGTAACCTATTGGGAGTGATAAGGACATCGTTGTGGCAATGAATCAGAATGTGTTTGTATAACGTGTTTGTTTAATTGTCTAAATGGTCTGCGATCTCTTGATGGTTTATTTAACGCTTGTACTCTTTTCCCTAGGTTAGAGAATGAAGACACTGGTAAGTTTGGTTAAAGTCAAAAATAAAACAAAGGTAAATGGTAATTATACATATAAAACATACATACATAGTAAATATACTTACATGAGTTTGGGGACGGGGGGAAGGGAGCGTTTGAATGATAAAACTTTGATAGAATTTGGTAACTTAAATATAGATACTTCAATACTTTTGATATATGTTTTATTTATGTATTGACTACATAATTTAGCGATTAACTTGGAAACAGAGTTATTATTGAAATTATTTAATACATAGAGTAGTTTTCGAAAATTTGCGTTGCTTTCTTCAGGCTTTTGCACAATATTTGGTTTATAGTCTCCCACAAAAAAAACAAAAAAACAACGAACCGAAATCTATATGAATATAATTGAAAAGTTTTCCGTGATTAGTTCCTGTAAACAGGATTCTGTTTATAATAAACCACTTTATAAATGATTAACTTTCATCATGTTTGCTTTAATAATAGTGAAATTAAAAGTATGTTAGTGTAGGTAGCAAATATTACGTTTGTTTAACGCAAGTGAATTAATCAAAGGCCACATGAGATACAATAGCACCAATTAAATCCCAACCAAGTCACTGTATGGTGAAAACTTTTGTCTAACGGAATGATCAGTCCGTATTTTTTTGACAACGAAGATGGGATTGCCATAACCGTCAACGGCGAGACCTACAGATCGATGATAAGCAACTTCTTGTTGCCTCAACTAGATTATATGCCTGATATGGATACTGACTACATGTGGTTCCAACAGGATGGCGCTACGTGCCACACTGCGCACGCCACGATAGACAGTTTGCATCAGAGATTTCAGGGCAGGGTCATCTCGCGCGGCGGCGACGTCAACTGGCCACCGAGATCATGCGATTTAATGCCATTAGACTACTTTCTTTGTGACTACCTTAAATCTTAGGTCTATGCGAATAATCTGCAAACAGTTGATGTCCTCAAAGTCAACATAACGAACACCATCCATTAAATTCAGCCAGATTTATGCGACAAAGTCATCGAAAATTGGGCCTCCTGAATACGTTCCACCAAGCAAAGCCACGGCGGACATTTGAACGACGTCATATTTTAGACTGAATGCCATAAAATGTACTTTCAAATTTAAAATAAATTGAGTGCATATATCACACATAACTTGTTTTATTTACATTTAAAAATTGTGCGACCTTATTGAAAGACCCTTTACAAACTCACTCAACTATGTAATATATTATTTATTATTGATAATGACTAGTAGGCATTCTTTTTGATTGTTCACTCCAAATTGATGCCGCTCCCGTAATGGGGAGTATAGAGGTTGACGGTGTAAACTGGCGCTTTGCCGGTAGCAAGGGTGGCAGCGAGTGGCGAGGCGATGAAAACATGATCTATGATTTGCATCTCTCTTGATGGCACTAAAATAGGCTCGTTTAACGAGAGATTTCCAGGTGTTGTCACCATGGGGTTGCCCTCGGTCGCTAGCTGGCCAAGATCTCACTGTTCCCGCAATATCTTTGATTACTTGAGAAAACTGTCTTCATCCGCTATTCTTTCTCTCAATTATCTTGCATTTCAAGATACTAAATTCCTTGATCATGGTTCAGTAAAAATATGGAAGTGATGAAATTCCCATCAATCAATCATTCCCATTCAACCGATGTAATAAATTTATTGTAATAATTTCGGTATATTTTCGGAATTATTTTTTTAATTATGTTCCGTTAGAGAATTGTATTCATAATATTTTCGTAAAACTACGTACCAATAAGCCATTCCCGCATATCCCGATCTAGAGAGACACCTTCTCCTAGCTAATAGCACGGTAAAAGTTGAATTTATATTTTTTTTTAGTGGTATATACTGTCGAACATTATTGTTTTTCACTTCTCCACCCATTAAAGGTTACCTCGTCACCATTAGCAACATTGTTGAACAAAAAGGTCTGCTGACTAAAAGGTCGCGTGCTCTTACTTATTCTGATTTATGACCTTACGGCCTTCAAAACTTTCAATAATTCCTAGAATAACCTTGGGAGGACCTTGAAAACTCTATCAATCGAAAGAAAATGTAAAACAACATAAGGGTTTCAGATTTCATTAAAATCGGCCTAATAGTTATGATGTTTTAGCCAAAAGAATATAATTCCCGGGCTAACCTTAGGAGGACCTTGACAATTAAATCATTCGAAAGATAAGGTAAAACAACATAAAGATTTCAAATCTCGTTAGAATCGGCATAATAGTTATGATGTTATTGCAGAAACAAAATTATTCCCTGGCTAATCTTGAGAGAACTTTAGCAATTATCTCATTCGAAAGAGAATGTAAAAAAACATCAGCGTTTTGAATCTAGTTACAACCGGCCAAATATTTATGATGTTATTTCCCCCCCCCCCCAAATAATTCCTGGGCTAACCTTGGAAGGACTTTAGACAATTATGTCATTCGAAAAAAAATGTAAAACAACATAAGTGTTTCAAATTTCGGTAGAATCGGCTTAATAGTTACAATGTTATTACAAAACCCACAAAAGCAAAGCGGGGACGGATCGACCGATTGACTGATATAGTGAGATGTCGAGTCCGTCGCGATTAAAAACAAGAGGCTTGATTAGAGAAATCGTTCGACGAATCTTTGTCGCGAGGTTTTTTTTCGGTAGTGTATGTTATAAGGACTACTTAAAATTAAGTTTAACATTGAGATTAAAATATTATTTTGACATGTGTTTTCCATTCTTAATTGCAGGTAGATTTTAATTTGAAAAAAATTCTCTTTTAACATCTTCAATATTTCATTCGGTTCTTACTGACCCTGGAGGACCTGAACGACCTTTTTTATAATTTAGACTAGTACTTTAAATTTGTTAATTCTCAAAAGTGTTTTTTATGGTTGTTTAAATTGAAGGCTAACTATCAGGATACCGTAGCTCAAACAAATCCTGTCAGGATTTAATGATGTTAGCATTCCTCCAGCTTGTGACCATAATTATTCGTTGTTTTTTTGTAAACTGTATGGTAGAAGGGATCTTTTAATACAATAGAATTAACTTCTTTTCTATTCAGTAATTGAAAGTGAATGGTAATATTTTGCTAAATTATTTTCTATGTAGTAAAGTTGGTGACTGGTTTGCACATGAAAATAATAATAAAAAACATTCAAATATTAGGTACTTCTTTCATTAATATACCTAGCTTGCATGCGAAGAGATTTATATAAAAAATCCCGTTTGCATAATGAAAAGCCCACTTTTTCAATTTCGATCATAAAAGTTTGATTAGTTTCTGTTGGACACTTGATATTTTGAGTGCTATATTGGATGCAAAATTGTCTTCCTTTGGTTTATTTAATCATTTTTGACAAGCATTTTATGCCATGACCATAACAAATGTATTTATTAACTCTAGGTTTCTCTTTACAGTGTATTTATTAAGTATCTCATTAATAAAATATTGTTTGTTATCGTTGAACGTTCTCTTTCACCGTAATCCATTCATTTCATGTTTAGAAAACAAAGAGATAAAATTGCTAGGTGTGAGGCAAGAAGTGAATAAGCAAAGGAATAGTGTAAAAGATTAATTTTGACAAAACCTGTCTTTCAGTTAACTTCCTGAGCCAAAAATATCATGGTGATTTAAATATATTCAAAGAACCCTAAAGCAATTTGTACAAAGACCAAACAATTCAAAACTTGAATTTTAAACCTTTTGTAACTGAACAGTTGAAGCACAAAAAAGGGCCTTTAATTTGACTAAATTTTAGACAAAGGCAGAAATATAAGTAAATTTACATTTAAAAAATTAATTAACTTTTAAGAAAAACTATCAGGTTTCCCGGGATTTATAGTGTTTTATTTTTAGACTTTCGAATGTACAGTAAAGAATTTTTTAGGAAATTTGCTGTGCGTCCTAGGCTAGGAGACGTTTGGATTCTTATGTAGGTTAGCTCAGAGTTTTTGGGGTGGGAGTTAGGCGATTTATTTGATGTTTATGAGTTGTTTTATGTTTTTACGAATATTAGGTCATGTTGTTTGAGTATGCTGGTTTTATCAGGCGATTGTGTTGGTTCTTCTGTTAGGATTCTTAATGTTAGATTGTTTGTGATTGTTGGCACAATATGATATTTAAGATTGTTTTTTGTATGATTATTTTTTCTTATTATCTTACTTAACCTAATCTTTATCCTTAATCTCTGGCGGAAAGAGATGCACTAGATGAATGTATTTCAAGCAATTGTATTTCGCACCCTATAGCGGAAGAAATTGAAAAGAAATAGAGAAGTTTTGAAAACTGTCGTTTTTTAGGCATTCCTTTTTTATCCTTACGTTTATCAATACGAAATTTAGATTATTAACAGCCAGAACAAAGGATGCATAAGAGGGATACATTTATATAGTTTAATCGATCCTGTTTTTCGCTCCTAAGGCAAACAGGCAGACACCTACGCGAAATCTTTAAATTTTATTTTGAAATTAAAAGACTCTATTCCTTTGATCCAAACTAAAACTAAAACTTAATGTTCCTTGTTTCTCGAAGAGCGAATTGATATTGAAAAAGTGTCAAGTTAATTAACGAAACTTTACGAAGTTTGCAGCCCTTAATTTTCTTTCACAAACTGATCGCAATTTGTGGAAGAAAATCGTCAGTCAGACTAATTAGATGTCTAAATAATATGAAAATACATTTCTGAAATTAGAGCAATAATTGCCAAAATCTATGAAAGTTCTAATCTTGGAATGAAATAAGGATATAAACAAGCACAAAATTGAATTAAATTATTTAAACGCGAGTAAGCTATAGGTGACGTTATTTTAGATATTATAGCCAAATCACTATTTATTTCTGTTGCCTTTACCTTTTTTGATATTCCATGTGAATGAAATTGAAATCTGTAATACGCTTTGTAAAATGGTAAAACCTGTTCTAGTTGTGCCTCTATTAGCTAACGGCCATAAGAAAAAAAGAAGAGTAAATAGGACTTTTTAATTGCTGTCCTAGGGACGTTTGTTTTAATATGCACTAGAATAGCCCTTATCTTATTGCTGGGAAAATTCGTTGATCCATTGTTCTGGAGGTGTGAAGAGAAGGTAAAAATACTGAGAGATTTTGTGACTAGATTCATAATTCATCGGTATTAGATAAGGATTTCGGACATATGTGTTTTGTTAATTAGTGTATCTGAAGTGATTAAAAGCGATCAATCGATAGTTTCACCTAGCTCACGCGTATGACTCTTGGTAACTAACTGTTCATGCAAATAGTGTCCACACCCTGGTAGTGGTGTCATGCCATCGGTCAAGCTACACAGCGAGTAACTATCAACAAAATAATATCCTGTGTATAGGGATATGTTGCCTTACATGCCCAGTAGTCAACGGCCTACGAACTATGGTTCGGATCCCATGTAAAGCTGTAGGTCCATTTATCACCTAGGTCACATGCCAAATCTAATCCTGTATTTTCCTATTTGCTATCCCTAACTTTACTCTTCCTCTCCCTATCGGCCTACTGCCGTTTACGCCACTCTCCCCCCCTCCCGGATCACGTAAAGTCTCTAGGGGTAGCGGCGGGGAGATTGGGCGTAAAAAGAGGTTCGGTAAATCTTTGGTCTCTCATACCCCACCTTTCATTTCACTTTATTTCGTGGAGAAAATATAAGATCATACTCGTATTAATAATGATTCTAGTGTTTTTGTTGTTTGCTCTAAAAGAGGCTTAAACTCCTCTCCACGAGAGTAAATTTAACTTGGTAATAGGCCCGATGGCAACTTAAGGGTGAATAAATACTCAGTGAAGTTGAGAGCTAAGTTTATAGATTAAATAATTTTAGCATTTCATTTTTCCCTTTCTCATTCCAAACTTTCATTATTTTGATCTTTTTGCTATATTTAATTTAATATGGATTACTTCTCCAATATTTTAAATACTAATGGCTTAGAGAAATTTAATACCAAGTGAAGAAAATAAAAATCGGATACCTACATTGACATCTGTTTTAGGACAACCTGATAACTATGTATACACAAATTCATGAGCATCTTTCTGTTTATTGTTTCCTTGAAGTTTCTCTTTACACAGGAAGGCAAACTTTTTCAGTCGTCCTTCCCAACTCTTGCGATTTTTTCATGTTACCCTAATTAAATATTCTACTAACCTCTTTATCTCGCACCTCAGTTAATTTTTAAAATACGCTTTTCAACAATACATGAATGAAAAGTGCCGTTCATTCAATCTCTTTGCTTGACCTTTGTTCGTCTCTTGAGAAGTATAATATGATTCACAGTGCAGAATGTAACAACATAGACGAATTTAATTTTTTATTTTTTATTTTAATTTTTAAATAATATTTAGTTTATAAATTAATTAACTCTTATCTTATCACTCAGGATGGTTTAAAATTTGTCCTTTTATGCTTAATACTTCGTTTGCTTTCCTTTCATATTTATTGCATTCCTCGGAAGGTTTCTACGATTGAGAGACCGCTTCGAAAGATCTATCAGGGACGTGTATTCCGTCCTAATAAAAAAATGATGAGCGACAGAATGAGAAGATGGAGAGCTAAATGAAAATGTGATGGTATGCAGTTAGTATAGCAATGAGTAACCACCTTAATGGTATAGTGGATACACTCACTTGCATGGCTTGGTTAAGAAGCGTCACCAAGGCTTGCCCGATGCAGTGTGAAGATGGATATTCATTGCTATAATAAACACATCCAATCACTGCATACATTGCAGTTTTCTTTACTATTGTAAGATATAGCATGCCGCAATGGGTGGGTAGAAACAATCCAGTGAACTGCGATGAAAAATGTTAATGGTAAATAACCATTTAATACAGTATCCAATTGCTCTTGGACACAATTATTCGTTTATGATGGATGAGGAGCGTCTCCTAGGCGTGACCGATAGACTGTGAACCATGGCTACTCATTGCTAGATCAAGGTTAACTTCTTGTTCTGTTTCCGGCTTCCACGGGCACCAACACGGTGATGGTCCTGGTGAAGTTCTGCCATCGTTTCTGATCAGTGGGCTCTTAGTGAGGAAGAACGATGACCTTGAGAGCCTCGTAGATTCTCTGTTTTGTTAATAACTCAAATAACGAACTGCTGCTTCCCTGAGGTCTGATGCTAAAGGAAAAAGGCTAGCTAGTATTTGTTTTTGTAGAAGACACATTTTGTGCATCAAATAATAGCTCGCAGAGACAAAGCGAGCGTTTTGGCCTGCCTGGCAAATATTGAGGCACTTGAATCGTCCAAATAATTGCCGTCCTAATGGTAGAGGATTGTCGATTGTTTTATTGTTGAAGAGCCATGACGAGTGCGTAGAGAATTCTGTTGAGCAATGAGTTTCTGGATACAGTCGTGAGAGAGTGTAATTGTTCACTGGGTTACCTATAGAGCGGTTGGTTAAGTAAACACTATCAGAATTAGTTTTTATTAACAGACTCTATAAATGGGATTATTCTTGGCTGCCTCAAGTCAGCGAGCTCTCAGCCTAATGAAGAACAGTGAAAATAACAATAATGTACTCAACCTATGAATGCAAGAATAAATAGGCAACGGTGGTGTGAAGATGCCAGGTGTTGCCATCAATCAGCTTGCCAGCGGTGTCTGGCTGCGCGCTTTCCATGGTAACAATCTCTATTGAAAGGTTAAATGTTACAGCTGACACTTTCACTCTTTGATTCATCGTAGAGTAACTCTCCTCAACATATCATGCCGCATTGAAGCCTACATCTCCATTTGTCATGAAAGTGTTATATCCTCGTTTCCATTAGCTTTACCGAAATTGAAGAACCTTCAATTTATTCTGCGATTTCGCAACGTTTAATATACGCTAAATCTTAATTATCTAATTGCATATAATTTCCGTAGTAAGGATACTTAAAGTGAAGCAAATAAGTTAGTGCATTAAAAACGATCTAATTCATAGAAGCATTTCTTACTAAAATGAATTCCTACTTTAATGTGTTAGTAAAATATTTAAATAATATAGTTGAATTATTTTATTTAATGAAGCACAAAATCCAATCTCTTTTCTTGCAACCTTCCGGAGTAAAAAACCATCCATTCGACGTCATCAAAATTTCACTCCGAGTCGGAGATGAATCAAAGCAAAGGCAAAACAACCAGGTCTTGTGGCGTACAGTTTAGTGCCAAGAGTGCCGGTAGTTATCGTCCCGAGCTTGGTATATTTGGTGACCAGTTGGTAGTGAGTTATTAATAATTGTTATTCGTCTTTTTAGATTCTAATGCTGGACTCTTTCCTTCCCCTCTCTCATGTTTTAATTAAAGTTTTAAAATGTACCGACCTGTATGCAGCATTTACGGTGGATGAAGTATGCAATCCTGTACTTAAGCAATCCCTCTCCCCTTTTAGCTTCGACTTTTTTTAATTTGTCTTCCTCTTTGTTTCTATCACTTTTTACTTCCTTATCCTCGAATAAACGGACATAAATGGATAAATGGCACAGTATCACTTTTTCTTTTACTAACCATTATGAAAATAATAATTATTATTTCCTAATATAAAAGTACGGGTAACTGGAAATATACATTTCGTAATCTCATCCTACCAATTACATATTAAGGCTAAGTTACAGTGATCTTCATCAATAGAAAAGTCTTATTTCCATTACTATGTACAATATAAGAAAAGATTCCAACTGACTTTAATTACGTATTATTCCCTATAGCTTTTAAAAACCTCATCTATTCCCCGGAGAGTCCAATCAATTAAAAGAAAACCATGGCAAAATATTGAAATAGGTTATTCATTTACTTTTCCGCCATATTATTGAGTTCATATTTATTGTCTAGGGTTGTTTCTGCGTTGTTGAAATATTGGCCAAGACTGATTAAGCCTCGTACCCACTGATTTCACTCCCTTTTTGTTCCTTTAAACCTTCTACACTAATAATGTAGTATCCTTTCTTTCTTCTTTTTGATTTTTCTTCTCCGTCATTGTTTCCAATTTATGCACCGTGATTAATTAATAAAACCCTGATCATCTGATGTGAGAGTTCAAATCGAATCCCGATGGAGGTTGATTTTTCATTATTCGCGAGACACGGTATTAGGCAAAGTTAACGGAGATGAAAGGATTGGGATTAAAATAAGACTCTCGGAATTTGTATAATCCGGCTATATGCAGAGAGCGATGAACTCGCAGTCAAGCGCCTCACAACCGGCTACTATATTTAAGTGTGTGTGCCTGGTTAAGACTAGGTTGTTTTTTTTAACTCTCGAGGACAGGCCCGGTGATTAACGCGTGTTTCTAAATAAAAAAGCTTATAATCATCTCTGGGTAGGAAAAAGGAAAACATAGGCAGGAGCCTGGAAGAAGAATATGGGTGTAACTACATAAAATGTGTATACTGGAGAAATATGGGGAGGCAAAAAAACTATTTATAGAGAACGAAAGGCATTCTGCCAATAATAGAGGCAATTACTCTGAGTCAGGGTAGAAAAAAAGAAACGAAAGTAACGATGATGGAAGATGAAATACAGGGGGCATTAAAAGATCAGATGGTGTTCCAGTGCATCTGGTATAATAGGGTTACATGTGGGAGAGATATTGGGTGACATAAAATATACGTTTTCTTGGTTGGTAATCACCACATCTCCAAGACGAGGTTGATAGAAACATGAGGCCAAGTAAGTGATGAGATATTTAATTCTCGTAAGCTTGGTGATATTTCAAGTTTGAAAAGATGAAAGTCATTCTGCATTAGGGATCTTCCCAATATCTGTAAAGGGATAAGTGAAAGAAAGATGGACTGGACATACTGTGGTGCAGTCTGACCGAACAGATTTGACATTAGCTTCAATATCAATACCCCTAAAATGGGAGGGCATCTAGCAGAAGATATAAACTTATTTAACCTCAGCGATCTGGTAGTACAGAAATCTTGCTTTGAGAATCAGTGAAAAATACTGATTCGGTAGTAGAGCGTCAGCAATCGATACGGAGGTATTCTAGGGTGGCATATAGCTCTTCCGCATACAAATACCCAGGGAGAATACGGAAGAAAAAAGTCCCGATACACTTTTAATACCATGATGCCAGCTGACAAAATAGGGAGGGTACGGTATCCATACGGAGAAATGGCGGTGACGTAAGATTAAGTGGATACAAGGCTATTAAACTCTGAATGGAGAGCACTAACCGTTTAAGGACTTACTAATTGGAAAGATATTGCTTCAAATGATCGAGGGAGATATCATCTACGAAGTGATACTCCTAAAAGAGTTATGAGTGACTGGGAGAAGAAGAAATGGATTTGACGCAGAAGTAAGGTGCCATTTTTCTTGAAATAGTAGATGAAGAAATAGACAAAAGCAGGAACAATGGGGTTTGGGAACCTAGCAGGAGCAAATTAATTTCTTTGCGGACAATAAATGGATATTATATTCCGGGTGAAGGATGGCTGCTGTAGAAGAGCAAAAAGTCCTTGAAACCAAAAGTAGATTCGAGTTCATATTTGAGTCAAGGTAAGAGGAGGGAGAGATAGACGCAGAGGTCTTCATCGAGTAGCCAAACTTCAGAGGTGATGAAATATGCTGAGACTGGTCAGGCTGATGGCAGTTCGGTAGACAGAATAATAATTCCATATAGGATTCTCACAAAATAGAGACCTAGAAAATATCATTGCTTTACCTTTTTTTTGTTCCAAAGATGCAAATATGTAAACTCTTTTCGAAAAGAAAAGTACGAAAAATTGTTGCTGTAGAGAGAGATCTCTTCACAAGTATCTCGCTTAACGGCCGCTGTGTTTGAATTTGGACATGTCTAGCCAGCTATTCATAATCGTCACTTAAAGTTCAAAGATAGCGTCGGATGAAGAAATAGAAAGGTAGGTGAGGCTACCTCCTGGCTTCCAATTCGACTGGCACACAAACACATAACATGCTAACGTGACCAGGAAGACTTAAGAATTCAAAAGAACCCGAAAGAGAGATAAAGAGAATGGGAAATTTCCGTGGCATTTCGATAGATAAAATTCTTCCTATCTCCCATATAGTTCCGGCAGAACCAACCTGCCCTGAAAAACCAATTAATGTCTATGGCTTCGGGACACATTAGTCTCCCCCACCTTGTCGAGAGACAGAGATTTCAGTTAATACAGAGCTACATTATGCACACGCTTCGAAGGACAGCAAGCTTTTCCTCAAAAGAGGTCTTCATTTCTTCAGGTATCCAAACATTTCCTGCTGACCAAAAGTCGTGTGCTCTCACTTATTCTGATTTATGACCTTACGAACCTCAAAAGTTTTAATAATTGCCAGAGTAGCCTTTGGAGAACTTTCATATACCATTCGGAAGAGAATGTAAAACAACATAAGGGTTTCCAACTTCATTAGAATCAGCTAAATAGTTATGATGTTATTGCTAAAATAATTTTATTCCCGGGCGAATCTTGGAAGGATCTTGGCAATCAGATCATTGAAAGATAATGTAAAATAACATAAGGTTTTCAGATTTTGTTAAAATTGACCGAATAGTTATGATGTTATTGCCAAATAATTCTCCGGCTGACGTTGTAAGGACGTTGACAATTATATAATTCGAAGTGAATGTAAAACAAGATAAGGGTTTAAAATTTTGTTAGAATCGGCCGAATAGTTATGATGTTATTTCTAAAACAATATAATTCCCGGGCTAAACTTGGGAGGACCTTTCAATGATATCATTCGAAGGAGAATGCAAAACAACATAAGGGTTTCAACAAAAACAAAGAAGCAAAACGGGGATCGACCGACATAGTAAGATATATAGTCATCCGTGACTAGACTCGCATGTGACGGAACAAGGTCTGCTGACCAAAAGTCGCTTGCTCTCACTTATTCTATTTATGACCTTATAACCTCCAAAACTTTCAATAAGTTTCGGACTAACTTTGGAAGGACTTTTACAATTATATCATCCGAAAGAGAATGTAAAGTAACATAAGGGTTTCAAATTTCATAGGAATCGGCCGAATAGTTATGATGTTATTGCCCCCCCCCCCCAAAAAAAAAAACGGGCACCGACCGATCGATCGACATAGTGAGATGTAGAGTCGCCCGCGACTAAAAATTACCGCCGCTAACCGCTCAATTATACTGTAATCGAAAAGTGACTCCCGACACCCATTTTCCCAGTGAAAACCTACTTTTCTATTACTCGGCAAGTTTTCCCATGTAATAGGAGAATGATCCGAGTTATGTGTCAAACAGTGCATCGCAAACCCATCTTTAAGATACATAGAGCTATGAGCAAAAATTTGTAATACGCGCACACGACCTACTTATATCCACCATCAACTGCTGCAATCGTGCGCGATTTAATCTTATCTCCTCCCAGCTATGTCAAGATATGAGGCATTTAATCAGGCGATGAATACGCATATTATCACGTCCAAACACTAACGTATACCACAAATCTTGAAGCAGCAGCGGGAGCAATTATTGAAGTGCCTCTCACCAAGGCGCATCAAGTGTCCAAGTGTCTGTCACCTTACGTTTAAATATTCCGATGGGGCAGTAGAAAAATGGGTCAGTACTCTCCTCAAGTTGTCTTCTCGTGATTCCTCCAGTAACCCCTTTTCCCTGGAAGCAAGAGGGAGTTTGAAGACCACTACCGGTACAACCAGAGATTCAATTACTCGTAGATGGCTGCAAATAGGTTGCTCCTTGTTCCATTTGAGCAAACTAATAATCTCATCTCGCTTAGAGATGGTTAACCAAGTCAACAAGAGCATGTTTCTATCGGATTCTGGGGTAGCCATCTGCCTGCGACTGGTTAGTTTTTACCGAACGTAATAAGCCACCTGGAAATTTATTGTGGCAAAAGTTTTACATGTGATACTTGGAACCGATTTCCTAACCCATTTTAATCTGGTTGACCTTAAGCAGCAAGGCTGGTCAACGTGCAGAAGAAATATTTCTCTTATGGGAAGTGGGTTGGACTCTAACCTGATCTATGTTATCTTTTCATTGCAGTTGATTCCCATACACACAGCACACCATCGATTTTCGCAACCTACTCTGCTAACTCCAGAGAAACATGCAGTAATTGAAATGAAGGTCCTCGCGCATATTGGTGCGCCCAAAGGCTTCTTATTCACAAACGTGATCGATCAGTAACTAAGTATTTTTATAAAATGGTGCAAGATAGCAACATCTTGTCTTCACCGAGCAAATGGGCCGCCCTTCTTTATACGTTTCAAAATCTTTAGGTGAATGAAGAGCGTGTGGTGATTTTAGGAGCTTCAATGCAGAAACAAAGGATAAATAATAAATAAATAAAAAATAAGTCTTTTGTAATACGCTCTTCAAGGCCTGTGGCCTTCCCAAAGCGCACGTTGTACTGAGATGAGAATGGAAATTCAATGGAAATTCAAGAGGGGGGAGAAGGCAATACTGAAAAGATGCGTTTTCAGGAGACGCTTAAATGTGGTAAGAGAGGGAGAAAACCTGATTTCAGCAGGAAGAGCATTCCACAACTTAGGGGCGCAAATTGAGAAGGAGCAGTCCCCCATTGAGCAGAGGGATGAACGAGGAATATTCAAAAGAGGTGCATGTGATGACCGAAGGGCCCGAGGGACATGGCGTAGCGAGATGGCAGAAGAGAGGTAAGACGGGGCCTTGTTGTTTAGAGCCTTAAATGTGAAGAGAAGTATCTTGAAGTAAGTACGGGATCTGACAGGGAGCCAGTGCAGTTCATGCAGCAAGGATTTGGAGGGAGAGAAACGAGGGTGACGGAGAAGAAGCCGGGCCGCATAGTTCTGTACAAGTTGAAGGGGACGGAAAGAGGAGGATGGAAGATTCACAAGCAGTGAGTTACAGTAGTCAAGGCGTGAGGTGATGAAGGCATGAACAGCAGTCTCAAGACTTTGGCGATCAAAGTGAGAGCGAATGCGAGAGAAGTTACGAAGAAAACATAGAGAGGATTTGCTGACATTGCCGGATATGAGGTTTAAAGGAAAGATGCTCCTCAAAAACAACACCCAGATTCCTAACGCAGTCAGAGAAAATGATAGTATTACCGCCCAGAGTAAGCGAGGGAAAGAGAAATTTAGATCTTTTGACAAGAGCAGGGGTGCCGACGAGGAGGACCTCAGTTTTGGAGTGATTAAGCCTAAGGAAGTTGGTAGAGAGCCAGTCAGAAATGGAGGAGTAGGCAGCTAGGAGGTCAGTGATATAGAAGGCAAGAGACGTGGGGGATGAGGAAACGAAAATTTGAGTGTCATCAGCATATAGGTGGAAGGATAGACCGAGATTACGGAGAAGGGAACTAAGAGGGAGAAGGTAGATACAAAATAGTAGAGGAGCAAGGACAGAGCCTTGTGGCACTCCAAAGCGAAGGGGGGTAGAGTCGGATGAAACGTCGTCAATCACAACGGATTGGGTACCAGACGAGAGGTAAGAGCGGAACTAGTCAAGCACGGTGCCTGATATGCCAAGGAAAGAGTGAAGACGATCAAGTAGGACGGTATGGTCAATAGTATCGAAAGCAGAGGAGAGGTCGAGTAGAACGAGGATGGAGACACAACCCCTGTCCGCTGCTCTTCGTAAGCAATCGGACACATTGAGAAGGGCGGTTTCTGTGGAGTGAACTGACTTAAAATCAGATTGATAGGTTTCATCAATGTTGCAGGCCACCATGTGACTGTTGATGCATGAAGCAACCACTCTCTCCAGAACCTTAGAGAGAAAAGGAAGTTGCGAAATCGGGCGATAATTGGAAGGGTCAGTGGGGTTCAGTTGAGACTTTTTAATAATCGGACGGATGTGGGCAGGTTTTAAGGAAGAGGGAACAAAACCAGTTACGAGTGAAGTTTTGAACAGGTGAAGAAGCGTTGGAAGGATAACAGGCAGGATTTTATGTAACAGTTTAAGCGGAAAAATGTCCTTTGGGGAGCCCGATTTCTTAGAACGCGAGAGCAGGGCTGTAAGCTCCAACGAGGTCAGAACGGGGAAAACGATAAGCGGCTGAGGCGGGAAGTCAGGGAGAATGGCAGGAGCCGGGACAGAAGGCAGAGGGAGGGGGCACGGAGGTTAGTGACCTTATCTGCGAAGAAATTTGAGAGAGTAGCAGGGCTAATGGGTGGGGAGACCTGGGCTGTGGAAGTAAGACGGGAGAGCAAACTGAAGACGGTATGGGCCTCGCTACCCTGAGGAAACTTTGGCTGGAACAGGAAAACGACGGGTGCATCACATCAATCCGGCTGCACGCTAAAACATAACCGGGACCTTGCAGCCGGAAACTAAGACCATTGTGTAGGGGCGTGTTAAGTGGCCAATACTTGAGGCACAGTGGTAGTCTTCACGAGTCTTCACAGGGTTCTTTTAGCCAGTGCGGCAGCTGTTGGATCAGATTCTATGAAATCAGTATGTACACAGGTATGAAGGGAGACTTGTTCGTCCTCACGGGCGTCTTCACTTCCGGCAATTACGGTGTAGGGTGTTGTATCGGAAAAGCCTCAAACATATTGTAAAAGTGTGAAATACACTTGGAGGAGTGTTGTTGGTCAAGAGGCACAAAAGGCCAATGTTAAATCATAGGTTCCGGTGGCCTTATATACTCTAAAGTATGGTCACTAGGAACCTAAAACTGATCCTCTATTATTTTACATCTTATAAAAGAAAAATAATGTTTATTAAAACAGGATAAGATTAAGAGCAAGAATATAAAAGTAAAATAATGCTATATATATCAGATATGGGTATCGCAAATGTCCTGTCACACTCATTACGACGCTTTTACCAAAGGACGCAGTAATTGTTATCATGCATTTAGACTCGTTTTGTTGCACTAACATATAAATAGGTGTTTAAATTGTGATAATCAATGTGGCCGCCCTCGGTGTCGAGCAGGCGCTTTAGCGAAACCTGAAGGCCGCGCAAACGTTACGGACGAAGAGAGTTCTATTCTCATTCTGACCCACACGCGGTTGAAGGAGAACTTCAACTCATCGACTTTGCTGGCGCGGACCTTGAAGGCATTGCCCTCGACATTCACTCACACGCTATAGTCGAAAGGGAATAGGTCGGGCAACTGCAGGGGGGCCAAAATTCCTTCGACCAAAAGTTCATGTTCGACCCCAACCACTCTTGTACGGTCTTGGTCGTGTGAGCAGGAGCACCGTCCCAAAGGAAAACTCTTCTGGTTTTTATGTGCCTTTCTTTCTCCCGCCTGCGGATCTCGTCCAAGTTTTGAAGGCAGAATAGTAAAACTTACCTAATAACTACTAAAGAAATTAACTTGCCGAAACTTCTTCAAACGACAAACAGCTCACAATCATTAAATAAAACTAACATACCTAAACAACTCAGTCTACACTAGGACAAAGTAAAGGTCACAAAAATCTCCCAGTGTGCCGAAGAGAGAGCCGCATCACATTCTTATCCGAGTAATGCCTGTCATCCTACGATTATGATAGAATGGTGACGGTGAGGAGGAATGAGAACCGAATATAGTGTGTACTGTCATTACAGAGAAATGGTGGATAGCCACCGCATGGATATCAGTACGGAGAGAAAGAGGCTTACCTGGGATTGAGAAACGAGAAAGAATCTGCTCAGAGTGGCTTAAGAAAACAAAGGAATCTAACTAGAGGTGAGCAGGCATTTAAGGGCGCGTGTTTTTTTTTAATAAGTAGTGAGAGATTTGGGAAGGGCAGAAATATTGAGTGACATGAAGGAGACGGCGGCGTATGGTTGGTTAGCTCAAGGAAGATGGCTTGAAAGCTAAAGAGATTTAGAAGTGATAGTAGGAGTTTATGAGAAACGATAGAGCTACATAGTAAGATAAGCCATTCTCTACTTCACCACGCCAAAGTGTCGAGTTAGCCTGATTGTGTCTTTTAGGTCTTCGGAAGCTATTTTTAATTCAATTTTAGTTTTCTTAAAACTTACTTATTAGACATGGAGAGCCAAAATGTTAAATAGGAATGATCCATAAACATTTTCCCCAAGGAGCCTATTCAGAAAAAGATGCATTGATTGACGCCAGGACGTTTCAAGTGCCACTCAAGGCCACCATACTAGCCCGGTGATCAGCGTCTCCTAGCTCGGAGACTCATACTTTTCAAATAGCTGTAAGAAATAGCTATACGAAAGATGGGTAAAGTGAGAGATCTTTAGAAATGTGTATGTGTGTGGGAGAGAATGTCTGACTGCAGGCATAATTAAGGTCCAGTGCAGACAGGTGCCAACTCACATACTGAGTAACCCGTCGAATTATTTCACTCCAGGTAGGAGTTAAGATCTAATCAGTGGCTAGAATGCGTAAAAATCGCTAGCCAAGAGTCCTGGTTGGCATTATTCTGAATGTAGAATAGGCACAAAGTTCGGGATCCTTACGAGCTCTCGAAATAAAGTTTTTACATCACCTTCTATACTTTTCTATAATGCAAGGCATTAAAAAACATTTGGTCTACTTATCCACACGAGATTTTCGAACTTTCTTCGGCCTACAAATTCATTTTAAATAACGTAACGTACTTAATTATTATCTTAGACCAAATAAGAATTATGATCGCATCATTGATATGTAAAACTAAGAGAAGTGATTTTAGAATATTTATAATATAAAATTGACTATATAAAAAGAAATATTATAGCTGTGGGTTGCAAAAAGTGAATGCTTACTAAATGTCGCCCTCCTGCCAAACGTTACCCATGTGTGACAAATGAAAAATACGGTATATTTATTAAACAATTCATCGGATTTCAGCAGAATTCTAAATTTTCAATTTTTTCAACTTTTTTTATTAATTTAATGAAAAAATGAAATTGGTGTAACCAATCTTAATGCCAGTAATCCAAATATGAACAGCTCCAACATCGTAAATCTTTTATCTTAGGAGTGTTTGGTTTGTTTTTTTTTACAATGAGCGATCGCACATTATCGGTTGATACTCCTAAGCTGTGTAATATTATCCCACCTCATATAGTGTAAGTTTTGAAGGAAAATTAACTTTTTTATTCTTATTGGAATCCCGTGGATTACATTGCCCAACCTTTAACTTCTGCATTAGTCAGAACCAAAGTTCTGCAAAGACCTTGACCTATAAAGGCACTTTAAAATCATAAATTTAACTCTCATATGAAGTGAATTTAATTTATTTACATATACCTTATTCACGAAAGTCGATTAATATGAATAAATAACTTTCAGGTATCTAATATTGGCCTTTGACCGATGCCTAAATGTGTTCTCGAAAATGGCAGGTGCCTTGATATTAAATTTTAATCGGGCTGAGGCCTTCCCTCGTTAATCTAATCAATTACTCAGCGGACGGGTAAGGAAAAGGGAGATTAAAAATATTTAATTTCATCCCAGATATCTCATTTGGCCAGACTTATATATGAGAGAAGAAATTAAATTGTTTTATCCAATGACGACAGCTATCTGACTAGAGAGAGAGAGAAATGAGATGGATAGCCAGAATAAGGTGTGTGCATGGAGAGAAAAAGATTTAGCAAAAAGGGTTCAAAATAACAAATGCTGCAGTATAAAACGTCATTATGTACACACTCTTGTGTGATTGATTATGTGTATCCTTTCGTAAAGGAAACGAAATTGAACCAAATCTAACTTAACCACTCTAGCGCAGAGTTGAACTTGCACCTGGCGAATATGAGTTGTGGATTATCTCCACTCCGGTCATAATGATGGCAGTAAGTGGTTGTATTACTTTTTTTCTTATCTCCACTCGGTCTAATAATGACAATAAGTCAATGTATTACTTTCTATTTGTATCCACTCGGTCGTGATGATGAAAATAAGTAATAGTATTACTTTTGGTTTATCTCCACTGGGTCGTAATGTTGCCAATAAAGGATACAATTACTTTATTTTATCTGCACTCGGTCATAATGATGTGTATAAGTAATAGTATTAATATCTGTCCCATATCTCCAACCGGTAGTAAGGATACCGAAAGGTGATAGTATTTCTTTATTTTTATCCCCACTCGGTCGTAATCATATTAAATAGTGATAGTATTACTTTCTGTTTAAATCCACTTGGTCGTAATGATGCTAATAGGTGATAGTATTACTTTATGCTTATCTTCACCTAGTTGTAATAATGCCAATAAGTGATGGTATTACATTATTATTATCTTGACTGGGCCGTAATGATGCCAATAGGTGATAGTATTACTTACTTGTTATCTCCACTCGGTCGGAATAATGCCAATAAGTAATAGTATTACTTTCTGCTTATCTCATATCGGTCTTAATTATACCAATAACTGATAGTATTACTTTCTCTTTATACCTCTACTCTGTCGTACTGTTAGCAATTGTTTATAGTATCCCTTTCCGTTTATCTCCATTGATCGTAATGATACCAATTATTGATAGTATTACTTTCTATTTATCCCCACTTGTTTCTAATAATATCATTAAGCTATTCTATTACTTTATTAAATTAAAAACTCATTTAAAATTGATTATCACAAATCAACGCCACTTAAATATAACTAACCCCTAACACTTGATTATATGCTATTAAAAACAAAATAATCATTGTTTTCACCCTTGGAATATTGGTCATTCATAGCAATGGGGTACTTTGTATTGCAGCATCTCTTCTAGACCTGATTTTCATCCCTAGGCAGAATGCTCCAAGCAGACCTCTTGACCGTTTCTCCATGCAGATATCTCATCTCCTTCGGTCATCCTCTTCTCTCTCAAATTCTCATTCACATAATAAACACACATTTTCCTCGGTCTTCCAAACATTCGCTCACCATTACACTTAATCCCGTATATTCTTGCAATATTTATATTTCCATTTATTCTTCTTTCCTCCTTATACCACCTTATATTGAACTGAATAATTTATCACCAACATAAGGAAAAAAGATACAAAAAATAAAGTAAAAGAATAATAATGTTTCTCTAATATCAAGAAAGTAAGAGATAATCAAACGGGATTAATCAACCCTTTCCTTTCAGGGAAACAAGATTTTCTTTCCTCATAATTTCTACAACGTAGGTTTATATAAATTATCGAAGGACTCTAATATTGGAAGTAGAGGAGCCAATAGGGAGTTCTTCAATAAAGGCTACCCCCTCTAAAGGATTGGAGAAATTAATATCACCGATATCAACAAAAAATTAAAAAAACAATTTAAGAACGAAAATGAAAACAAAAGGAACCAAAAGATATTTTTGTTAAACAAAAGTTAAATCTAAGGAAGTCTATTAATTTTTTCAAATTTAAAAATACTAAATGAAAATTTTACAGTAACTTTTTAAAACAAATCAAAGGAATAGTGGTATAATTAAGCCTATCAAATGCTGACAGGTCTTACCGACCTGAGGATAATTGAAAATACGCATTAGCCAGCAAATTCAATCATAAAAACTTTGCTTGGTAAAAGAGGTATAACTGGAACTTATATCTTAACTTTAACACTTTTACCTCTACGAGATATATAACTACTCTCTCAAAGAAATGTTAAAAAGCTACATGCCACTCTCCTCCCCATGTGCTTGTACTCCAACTAACTCTCATTTCTTTTGTTGTTGTTTATTTTGGCATGATATTACTACCAACTATCTTAGCAACCGTCAATGTCTAATGATAATTAGGGGCGCCAAAAGGTAATGTCGCATTTTACCCAATAATTTTAAATAAACATTTGCCCACAGTCAAAGAAACAAGATTCTTGAGAAGAGAAAGAGCATTTTAGCACTTTCTCGATGTCTTCTTTAAATGTAGCCATATATTAGAACTCTGCAAAATGCATTCCTTCATATGTTAATTAGAGCTGGATGTTGTTTTCCGCATAATCTGATTCTGATGGTCAATTTGTTGAGCAGAAAGATGTGAAGTGATGGTTTCCACGTGTTTCAAGAATTTAAAGTAAACAATATCTGTTCTATTCAGTTATAAGCACAGCAAAACCTTCTTTTGGTGCAGCTCTGGAATATGTAATGCTAATGGTTCATTTACTGATAGCCATTGCTTCTTCCGATTATTGTAGACAAAATATTCTTTCTTTTCATCGATGGTTGCAATTTTATTAAAGAAATGTATTTTTGTTTCTTGGTTAAGAAATTTTTACAAATTGTTGAAATCACATCTTCACTCGTATATTGCTCTGTTAGATAACCCGGGACAACAAGGAATTTAATGCGTTGCATATTCGTTAAAATTTCTAAGTCTAAGAGTCACAAAATTTGTTATTACTCGTCCAAAATTGCTATTTCAAACACCCATAAAAATTCTTTAACATTTTCCACTAAATCTTGTATTCAGAACAACAGAATTTGGTATGATGAGAACCAATTGACAAGGTAATAAGATCAGCTCATATGTCTTTTCTTCCCGGTGAAAAATTGAAAGCTTCTCAAATTTTCTCCCAGATACACATTGATTGAACCGTGCTTTCACAAATAAAACATTTCCCTCGTAGGTATTCCGTACGTAGTCGCCTCATATCGCACGTTGGATCTTGGACCAATCTATCTATTTTCAAACCAAGCACTTTATTTATTTCATCCATTTCCTTTTCAATCAAATTTCTCTAAAATCATTTCTCATATTTTTGTTTTCTTTTCTCAATATCTTTCTCATACAATTTCTCCTCCACCAATAGCACGGTGCTTTTGAGAGAAACAAATAATTTTCACTAGGCCATATTACAGTTCTCGAACGTTAAGGGAAAATAAACCATGTTATTCAAATATGCATATTAAGAGAGTAGGGTAGCAATGAAGACATCATTTAGAGAAGAAACGTCGCATAGACGTGTTAAATTTAGTACTTAAGGAGATTTGTTCATCGCAACAATATTACCCTTTAGTCTTTCTCATTTATTCTTCTCGAATCCTTTAACTAATTTCGTCTTTTTTCCTTTCAGTAATGAATTTTCGCCGGCTTCATCTTTCTTCAGGTTTCAATTTCGGAGCAAGCCATTTTTAGATGAAAATTCGTCATTTGTCAGCGAAATGGGTAAAGGGTTTGTTTTTTGGGCGTTTGTTAAAAAATATCGACTTACATGAGTGATACTTAAGGTTTTTCTCAAAAGCCTTCGCGGATTAACTGGAATGACTTGGAAATAATGCAAAAGAAATCTGGTTTTCTCGAACGTCAAGGGAGAGTAAACCACGTTATTCAAATATGCATATTAAGAGAGTAGAGTATCAATGGAGACATCATTTAGAGAAGAAACATCGCATGGATATAAGGCAGTTATTTTTTTATAAAGGAAAGTAGAATCATTATATAAATAAAATTACATTTAATCAGTAAATTAGTTCCTAGAATTATTGAGAATGATAATCCAACAAAATAGAAAACGGTTTGTAATAAATAATTTCCTTTTGCAAAAAATACGAAATATGCTATTTAGCACTTTTACTAATTAAGATACGGCAAATTCTAATTATGTTGTTGAAACGAAAAATAGATTGGCAGCCATGTTTTCCTTTATAGCATATTTTGAACCAAAAGAAATAATGCTAGGCTTGCTTAATTTTTCGTTTGTCTTTAGACAGTTATTTTTTGTGGGTTCGTGTAGAATTAACAGAATTAACCCTGTTTAAATAATTTACTACTCCTAACCTTCGCATCGTAGAAAGTGTGTATTTATTGAATCGCTTCACACACACTCTGTCTTTTCACATGGATTATAACAGCATACCAAAAGGACTAGCAGCGGCAAATAATAGCTCGATGTCTCAGAAAATAGTACTCTTAAGAGCCTAAAACTCGAAAACTATTGCTTTCCGTTCCGAAAAAATAGCACCATATATAGAGAATCGATTAAAAGTAAACATTCTGAAAATAAAACGCGTTTCAGTTGTTATCTGTAGAATTACCCTAATTCCAACAATTTAAAAAAACACTGGGCATCATTTTGTCTTGTAATATATATTTCTTTCTGAAATTTCAAAAAATGTATGGTTGAGTGGGTTATAATACGTATGACTTATAAACAATTGACAATAAATCAATACTAAAATAGGATTGATTTATATTTCCTGCTAATAATCAGTTGTTATACTTCTCTCCCCTCCCACAGAAACTTATTTCCTTGGAGCTATTCTCAGATGAGCGCTATTGAGTTATAAATTCTCTCCGCCCCGCACGAGTGTTAGAATAACATTTAACAAAGATTGAAATAATTTTAATATTTGCAAGAACGAAAGATCGAAATAAGAAAAGCGTGCAACCAATGTTGCTTTACACTAAAGTGGCATAAAAGGTAAAGAAATAGTTGCTAAAGCTATTGGATCTGATTGGATCTGATGTCAAGTTTGTAGTTTAAGTATTTAAACCATTTTTGTGTAGATAATAACTGTTTTATAGGGGCATTTCCTTTGGAAGAGGGCATGCCAAAATCAACAGTAATGTTGGTTCAATCTTAATTTTTGTATTAACTACTTTTTAGGAGCTATGAAGATCAGTGTACAATAAAAATTGCATTAAAATGAAAAGCTTTTTACTGTATTTTGTAACTTTTAATAACATATTGTAGATATTAAAGTAAAAAGCAAATGAATTAAGGCACAATAAACAGAAGATTCGTTAAAAGGTTAAATATTACAAACATGACTAGGTAATAGGGACTACAAGGCTGAATTTAGTTGGCCTTTATTTGTTATAAAAAATATTTAAATTGTTTCCTGAATTAAAAAGGAACTCCCAAACCTTTTTATAATTTTACTATATTTTAAAGACTTTTCCTGGTTATAATAGAAAAACTAATTAGTGCAGTATATAGAAACGACAGTGAAAATAAATAGATCAGTAAGCAGAATTATTAAAATATAAGGTATTTTTTTTACAACCCGTCCTCTCGCAATTTAAATAGTAACATTAAGATTCAAGAGAATGATATGATAGATAGAAAATACTGTGTAAAGAGTATGTTTTGATGGGATGATAATAAGTGTAGGATGAACGATGAGAAAAGGATGATAATGATTTGTACCAGGTTGTCTGGCTAACGCTTTCTTTTTTGTTTTTGTTTTGCTTTTTGATGTGAGTTTAAGTTTATTAGATATAAAAATTTAGCATTAGAGCCTTTGTTTTCTTTTCTCTCAATCGAGTATCTTTATTTTTTGTATTAAATTTTAAGTTAATCTCGGTAATATCTTGACTCATCGAGTTTTTCTTAATCGGTTGTCTTATTCGGTTGCACATATTGTTTGCATGGTTGGTTATCTTCTCCGGTAATCTTGTTTTTTACCTATATGTCGGGTTGACGTTGTTTAAGGTTTTTTTCACTCTGCCGTGAAAACGATTTTTGTAGTGTATTTGCAGGATTTCGTTTTCCGGTCCTACTATTTGGTTGATTTCGTTTTGGGAAATTATTTTTTTTTATATTATCCCACAGTTTCGTTGAACGTTTTTGTAGGGTTAAATTTAACGGTTCTAGTGCAGATCTTCGATGGAGTTCCTCAGATGTTATGCCGTCCTGTCCTTTTGAGTTAGTTATGAACCTTGTGGCTTGATTTTGAATGCGTTGGACCTTTTTAAATTGTGTATTATTTACTTATTCATCGGTACTATTGGGTAAAGGAGCTTGGGACGAACTAGGGCCAAGTATACTTTTCTTTTTTTTTGATTATTTAGGTTTTTAAATCTGTACAGCGCCGACATGGTAATTTTTGTTTCGTTAATTTCCTGTGTTATATGGCCGCTTACCCTGTTTTTTGTTAATTTTAGACCGAGGACGCGTCCTTCCGTGGAGTATGGATATGCTCCTCTATCGACTCTTACTGCAGCTGTTTTGCATTTGTTTACGGGTATTATTTTGAATTTATCTTTGTTTGTTTTTATTTTGTTTCTTCTTTCTTAGTCATTGATGTTGTTCCTGTCACTAGTGATTATTTGTGTGATGTCATCCGCCAGTTGGATGTACATCGCACATTCGTGAGTTGGTTGTCGGAAGGTCTCTGGTGTAAACAGTATACAGCGTCAGAGAGAGGCATCCTCCTTGGGGGACTCCCGTTTCCAGGTCAATATGGTCGCCTGTTTGGCTGTTTATTTGAAGTACGGTTTTTCTTTCATCTAGGTAGTTGCATAATGTTTTGAAAACATTATTTAATTGCAGGTTAAGGCCGCAGATCTTGGCTTTTAAGCCGGGGAACCACACTTTGTCGAAGGCTTTAGTAACGCCACGGAGTAGTATGTCTACTCTTTTTCCTCACGCTGTTTCTGTGGCAATTTTTTCTGTTATTATCTGCAGCGCGGTGTCCTTTCATCGCTTGCTCCTGAACCCGTGTTGTTGTGGGTTGTACAGGTAATTTTCCGTAAGGTGTTTAATTAACCTGTTGTTTAGGAGTTTTTCTAGAACTTTATCCAGAAATTCCAAGAGCGAGATCGAGCGGTAGCTTCTGAATTTGTGTTTTGGTTTTCCCAGCTTCGATAGGAAGATAATCTTTGCCTGCTTAAAGGTGTGGGGAAAGTACCCAATATTAAGGCAGGCATTGAAGATCTTCACTATCGATTGATGCACATTTTCTGGAGCATTTATTAGGTTTGCTTTTGTTATCCGGCCTCGATCTAGTGCTTTTTGTTTGAAAGATTTTAGGACTGTTTTATATTCATCCATTGGGAAGGGCATTCCATCCCCCAAAGGGTGGTTTCTCTCTTCGTCGACGTGTATGTATAGTGCAATGCGTTCTTATTGCGCCTTTAGGGCTTGTAAGACTTTCCTTTCGTGCTTCATATCATATTATTGATTCTCCTCTGGTGTTATCGAGAATATTTTTTTCCAATGATTTTAGAAGTGCTCTTGGAGTTTTTCGTTATTTTGCACTTCCCTGTCCTGTATTTTTAGTTTTATATTTTCCTTTGGTTGAGATCCTCGTAATTTTCTGTAGTCTCTTCAGAATTTCCTCGGATCTTCTTCTACATCCATTTTACTTATTATATTATTCCAAACTTGGCTTGACTTTGTAACGATTTCAGTTTGTTCTGCTGATGGCTCTTCTTTGTGGAATTTTAATTTGAATGGGTGAAGTTGAAATGGTCGTTATCATACTTAGATGGTCAGATAGGGTTGCAGGTCCTGGTTCCGTGTGGGTGGTGATTTAAGTTGAATTTTGGGTTCATCAGTACTATGTCAGGAGTTGTCGAGGTTTGGGCTGTTAAGTAAGTTGGAAGGTCTGGTCCTTCTCTGCTTAGCTGGTTCCTTTGTATTAATAATTGAAGGGTTCTTCCTGCTCCTTTTGGTTGACTTATGTAGCCTGCCTCTCTGCATCTTGCACTGAGGTCACCTGTTACTATGGTTGAGGCCTGTCTCCTAAGGAGTTTGAGGTAATTTGGAGTTGGCAAATACGAGCGTCTTGGAGGCCTATATGCCCCAGCTATGACCAGATCTCTTATGGTCATTTTTATTTTTATGGCCAGATACGACTCTTCTAATTATTTTACCTCTGTAAAATGGATTCCGATTTTTACGCCAATTGCTACACCATCGTACCTTGTTTAGGTGTAATTTGTGGTAAAAATTTATAGTTTGGAATTCTTATGGTGTCGATCTCTGTGTTTAGTCCATGTTCGGTTAACATAATTATGTCTGCGTCTCTTTTCTTATTATTTTTGAGTATGATATTCTTTTTCCTTGCCAGTGGTTTACATTTAGTGTAAATAGTTTATTTTTTCTTTGGTACGGGCGGCCTGGAGAACGAGTGGGTCTACTATGTTTTTTCTTAAATTCGCCGTTTGAGATGTTTTGACACGATTCAGGGATGATGTGTATCATGCCTTGCTTTAAAGCATTGTAAACCTCTGTCTCATCGGCGTATGCCTTATATTCCCACCTGTACTTTCCCTTAACTAGTTTGTCCACGATTTCTTTTTGTTTGATTTGTTTAGGTAACGAGTATGCGTAGGAACCGTAAATTTTAATGTTCAAATCTTGGGTATTGAGTTTTTGTTTTTGTTTTCAGCTTTCTGGGGTAGTCTTCGAGGTTTCTTCGTCAGTGGATTCTTCTTCAGAATCGGCATCCATATCGGCTTCGTCTTCTTCCTGGCTCGTATTTTTTGGAGTCTCTTCTTGAGGCATGTTAATTCTGTATAGCTCCCTCGAAGGAGGGTTCTCCGGGAACCACATTTTTTTAACCCCGTTTTTTCCAGCATGGTGTTCAATTCATTTGCATATGAGCCTGGCTTTACCATGTTTATGAAGTGTGCGTGGATTATGCAGAGAATTAAGTCTGGCCTCATGTTTCCCTCTATATTCACCGTTGTGGTTTGTGTTGGTAGTGTCGCGGGTTTTCCATTTGCAATTTCTGCAGCGTAGGAGGTAGTTTATCTTCTTTCGTTTTCTGCGCTTATTTCCATTTTTTTTATTCCGTATGAGCTGCTTCCTTATTAGGCAAGACATAGCCAGTGTTCTATGGGCATTACCACAGTTTAAGTATTTCTTTACCGTGCTCCTGCATTGGTCCCACCTGTGGTCTTGGCTTGCGCATTCGGAACATGCATTTCCTTTGTAAGTGCAGTCTTTAGTCGGATGTTTGTCGAGGGCATAGCATGTGAAACATACTTGCACAGAGACGAATATCTCCCTTTCGATTTGATCGGGAAAGATTTTAGTGTAGAAGCCAAAGATTCCATGTGCCGAGGCTTTTTTGGAAATTTCTGTCGATCTAAATACCACTTTGAAGACGTGGTTATGCTCTTCTCCATTTTTGTTTTTGAATTTGATTATTTCCACGACCTTTGCCCAATCCTGAAGTTTTTCTAGCTCTTCTTATAAGGCGAGAGCGGAGGGGGTGATGATTTTAGGTAGCCATAGAGTTAATTATGACCACCTGGTAGTAAATCTCTTTTTTAAGTGCCCCGTAAGGGAAAAATTTCGTTGGAGAGGAAAGTTTCTTCTCTAAAGATCGATGTGGGAAATTCTCTTGTCATTCTATGATCTTCTTTCTTCTCCAAAAGGTTAGGCGTTGGAAAGCTAAAGTAGCGTAAGTTGTCTTTAGAGTGCTCACTATCCGTACGTCCGAGCACCTCAAATTCTCGGAGGAGTCTTGTGAAAAAATATTTAGCCCAAATTTTTCCTCCTTTATCGAATTCGAAGCTAGATGCCAGGAGTGATTATGCCTAGAGTTTTCGCAGTCAGTAACATTAATGTTTTCAAGTAGTTGTTTTATATACCATATAGGCAAGTGGTAGCAAAACTATGATACGCGTGTGACTGCGCGTGTCAGCAGTGACACGCACGACACTGAGTACCCTGGACATTGAAAACACGTGCATAACTGCATACGACACCAGTTGCGTCTGTCCTCTGTTGTCTGTTTATTTCAGAGTGTTATTGTACCAAATTTAGTACTTTTGTATGAAATCAAGCTAAACAAATAGCAATTATGTACCAAGTGGCAACTAGTTGTGTGTGAGATGTTACGTGAGTTGGTGTTGTGCAGTGTTTGATAACGTCAGCAATTCTTACCTGTAAATTTCATTCTTAATTCCTTTCTTTAGGTAAAATATTATATATCAAGAAGCAAATGGTTTTTTAAAAAATAAATGACAATCAATATGTCTTTTTCTTTTATTGAGAGGAGAAATTATTAACCACTGACAACTCGTGAAAATAGAAGTACCAGATGTCGTCACGGTAATTATTTCCTTTTTTTCAGGACAAGTTCCAGATTTAATTCATTTCACAGTTTTAATCAAATCCTTACTTACATAATGAGTACAGCAAATAAAGTTAAATTACCAGAAAACTAGTGTAGCAGAATTTTCCAAAAATGGTGGACAACTCAATATGGCGTTATAGAACGAAATAATAAAGCTCTTTGTATTTGATGTGATCAACAAGTTACTAGCAGAACTTGGAATTTGAAAAGACACTTTGAGTCAAATCACAAGTAGTTATTAGAAAGAAGTGATGAAGAACGTAAAGAATATATCGCACAAGAGACAATAAAAAAACGACCCAATCTCAAAGTTGGTTGAAATTTATAAGTGCCAACTCAGGTGTGAATTTAATGACGGCAAGTTTCAGTATTTCTCATACTATTGTTCAGCAAGTAAACCCTTTAAATTGTTTTCTTAACTGTGCACCTTTTCTTTTTGAAGATTTTAGTAACAAGGGCAAAATAATTAAGCGTATAAAAGAGCTTCCTATTTCCAGAAACACTGTTAAAAGCAGGGTAATTACCATGCATTCAAATATTGAAGGACAAATGCAAGAGGACTTGAACGCGTGTGATTATTTTTCAATTTGTCTTGATAAAACCATTGATATTACTTTGGCTTCTCGATTAGCAATTTTTACCAGATAGTCTAGTGGTCATGAAATGTTAGAGGAGTTGCTTAGCCTAGAAAGCCTGTCGTTAAATACTACAGGAAATATTTGTGATATTGTAGTCAAAGCACTTGGCGACAGAAAAATAGATATATAAAAAATTGTATCAATTACAACAGATGGAGCACCCAATATGGTCGGCCGAAAGCTTGGATTTGTGAAACTTTTCACTGTTATCGTCGGACATTCTGTAATATAGTTTCACTGTATTGTTCTTCAAGAAGCACTATGCGTTAACCTTAGATTAAAAGAACTGGAAAATATTACAGCTTCAGTCACCAAGATAGTTAATTTGATATCAGCACGGGCGTTGCATAAACGTGAATTCAGCTCGTTACTGGATAAAGTGAATCAGTTTATGGCGGTTTATTGATGTACAATAATGTTTGGTGGCTTAGTAGAGGCAAAGTTCTTGAACGCTTTGTTGAATGCATAAATGAAATACAGCTTTTCTTAGACTGAAAAAAATTGAAGGCTATGCGCAACTACATGATGAGTGCTGGATTCGGCGGTTGATATTTTTTCACAGATCTCTCATTGCACTTGAATGAACTGAATCTTAAACTCCAAGGTTTTCATGAAACTATTGATATCATGTTTGGACATACAGTATTACTGCATTTGAAACCAAACTTGCCATCTTTGAGCGTGACATTGAAACTAAAACTTCTAAGTACTTTCCAAGATTGAAAAAGAACTATGAAGAAGTTAGCTACAAAGATGAGAATGAAATAGAACACGATCAAGACTTCTTTTTGTAAGCTTTACGTTCTTTGAAAGATGAATTTTCCTCAAGATTTTCTCAGTTTAGAGATCTTGAAGAAATATTGCTTTTCATTAAGCACCCAGATGAAGCTAATTTTGAGAAAATAAAAACGTTTCTGTTTGAATGGCTGAAAATAGAAGAACTTGAGATGAAATTAGTAGAACTTCAGTCTAATTGTATTTGAAAGCAAAAATTCGTCACTCTTAAAGACAATTTAAAAACACTTGAAAAAGATCGAAGTTTGCAGCGATAAAGACAATCAATTGTTGGCCATTTGGGAAAGAATCTCCGAAGCATTTGGTAATTTAAAACCTCTTGCCAGAGCGGTATTAATATTTTTTCTTCTACGTATGCGTATGACAGTCTGTTCTCATCTCTTAACTACGCTAAAAACAACAGAAGTCGATTAACTTATGAGGCAAGTGGTGCATGTCTACATTTAAAGACAACGAACTATCAGCCCGACATAAAGGAATTAGCTAAAAAAAATTCAGGTTCACAAGAGAAATTAAATAGGTAAGTTTATATTTTTATTTCTTTATTGTACAAAATAGCATAATACATATATTTATATACTTGTGTGTTAAAATAATAATATAATATACCATTTAACAATATAAATTTAGAAGTGACACACGACGATGTAAAAATGACTAAGATATAAAAGTATTAACACGCCTAGCATCAAAGTTTTTCCACCACTGATATAGGCAATCAAACATATAAAGATGATATGACAATAGGACATCATTATTAAAAGACAAATATCTTGATGAATAATTCAGTTGATGTCATATTGAGTAGCATTGTTTCGCAAACATGACGAAAATTGTCCAACCTATTTCTTTCCCTCCACATAAATTCTTGAAGATAAGAATGCATAAAGTCTCTTTTACAACCTTGTATAATCTTAATAAGTGCTTCATGTTTGGCCCAATAGAGTTGTGGGAAGGACAATACTCCAACTCTACCGTATACACATGAATAAATAGGCTACGAATGGCATGTGGTTGCCAGTGGTTGCTGGCTGCGCCTTAACACTAAAAAAACCGTAGTAAAGATAGGCTGCCCTATGTTACTCTGGGGCTAATAATCTTTGCAGTCCACCAATTAATTCATTCCATACATCTTCGACATATAAACATTGAAATTTCTGTAACTTATCTGAAGTAGATTTACACATCCATCCCTCGCATCGTGGACGAGATACCCAAACCGGATAATCAAATGCATAGAAAGATTAGAATGACAATCTCTCGCTAGGCCAAAGACACCGCAGGGTGGCTCTTGCTGTTGTGTGTGTGTCGGGGGGGGGGGGAAACAAGTAGTATAGGGTTTTGTAAAAAGCCAGCATTTATATATACCCTTCGCGGCACCGCGTCAGGAGTGTGTTGGCATGAGTAGCCCCCTAGGGGAAACTAATACTCTAGGTCGGGGTATTCGGATATGAGTAACCCATAGGAGATAAAATAAAACACCGGAAAGGGAATGATAGCGGTGTTGAGATTAGCTATGTAGTGATGATGCGTGTGGATCACTTACCCTCATGGGGTGAGCATTAGTGTATCCGCACGACGGGAAACAGCTCCTGACGGCGCTAAAAGTTTTGTGTTCGTGCTCACTGCAACGGAAACCACCTCCCTATAGGCGGTAAGTACTACGTGGTATCCCCTACGCTACCGGAGCTCCTAAGTTATGGGTTCCGTAAATATCTCGCTACTGTTTGAGAACCCGAGAGAATCAGTACGACTAGGATTAGTTGTGCTTCTAATGTAATATTTCAACAGAACAAATTAGAGGCGCAATACTAATTATGATGAATAATGCAAGATTGGCATTAATAACATAAATGCATATGTGTGGGACACACAGGAAAACAAACAAAAAGTTAAAAAATGTGAAGGTTTTTGAGGGTGAAAGTTTAAGATGAAATGAGCCGAGGAAGGGAACAATTTGATAGCTAAGATTAAATGGGGTGGGGAAGGAAACAATTTGATAGCTACGATTAAATGAGCTGGGGGAGTGAACAATTTGATAGCCAAGTTTAAATGGGCTTGGGGAAAGGGACAATTTGATATCAAGATTGAATGAGTTGGGGAAGGGAACAATTTGATAGCTAGGATTTAAAAGGCTGGGGAAGGGAACAATTTGCTAGCTAAGATTTAAAGGGCTGGAGAATGGAACAGTTTGATAGCTAAGATTAAATGGGGTGGTGAAGGGAACGATTTGATAGCTAAGATTGAATGGGCTGGTGAAGGGCAAAATTTGATAGCTAAGATTTAAAGGGCTTAAGAAGGGAACAATTTGATAGTTAAAATTAAATGGGCTGGGGAAGGGAAAAGTTTTATAGCTAAAATTAAATAGGCTGGTGAAGGGAGCAATCAGATACCGAATATTAGAGGTGTTGGAGAAGGAAACAATTTGATAGCTAAGGTTAAAATTGAATGGGCTGGGGTAGTGAACAATTTGATAGCCAAGTTTAAATGGGCTTGGGAAGGGGACAATTTGATCGCTAAGACTAAATTCATTAAGATTTCCTTCGTTTAAGGAAACCACAGCGGCAAGCAGTAGACCAAAACATTGACAGTCTTCATCTTCCATTCATAAGGTGTGCCTCATTTCCATAAAATTGAGTTGGTTGCTTTTAGCCATCTTGAAAAATATGCAAATGAATCGTGATCGATGTTCTCGCAGCTTTCGTATTAGGGAAATTTTGCTTTTACCGCCATCACCTTTAAATCTAAGACAGGCAAGCCACAGAGATTGCAAACAAGTCAATAGTTTATATGCCTCTTGTAAGATTGCGATTACCAAAACCATTTCTACAGTCATAACCCAAAGTTTTAGGACTAATATATATTTTTATTTTTTCATTCGTTTGTAAAATTGATGGTGGGCGAAAATTATTTTAAAATTTAAATTTTTGAAGGTTTATTAAAAACTCAACATTTAATAAAATAACAAAAAATGTATTCTTTCGCTGAATCTAATATCGCGCTCTCCTCCTGTTCCTGTGTGAGGTGAGTTTCAGTCCCTAGAGATTTCCTATTCGATCAAAAGGGTAAAATTATAATAAATATGAGTTAAAATTAATGTTCTATAATTATAAGCAATTTCGGAATATGTTTGAATATTTTTAAAAGAAAGGCCTGCAACCCTTGTTGCTCTGCACCAAGGAGATAGTTGCTAAGGGTATTGCATCAATAAGCCTCATCTTTTGGATGATTAGTGACTTACAGACTGGTACCATTCCTGTAAAGAAATATGCTGGACGCCTAAGAGCTTCAAATATGTGCCAAGATCCCATTCTGATAAGATATTAGCTCAAAGTTCGGGTTGCTTCGTATGCCATTCTTGCTTACCATTGGAAAGAGACAGGTATGAACGCTTCAGCGAACACAATGATGGCGAGAATTTCAGACAAAACCTTCAAGTCGAGAAGGGATGAGAAGACTCTTGTCACGAATAAGAACCTTGCAGATGGGCTCCACTTTTATAAGAAATATAAAAATGGAGTGTTAAAAACGAGGAAAAAATGATATTTTCTGATGAAGCTCCTTTCCGCTTGTTTGGGGCTTCTGAAAGGTCCTTCGTTAGGGAGAGAAAAGGGGAGCGCTTTTCTCTTTCCTGTGTCGCGCCCATGTTGATGCACTTAGACACTCAATGTCTATAGCTGCTCCTCATCTAAGGGAACTGGAGCATTAACAAGTTTGTCCAAGAACGCTGCCAAGAACTCAAAATGGAACGAAATCGTGCTATTTCAGCCCCATTTCCCAACTATAACTATATTTCAGGATGATGATGCAGCTTGTTATAAAGCAAAAGCATTAACAATGTTCTTTGGCTGAAAATTAAATCGAACTTTTGGGCTCTTGCAACAGGAAATAAACGGTATTTGAACTCAATCCAAAATTTCTGGGCGATAATCAAATTGGCGGTTGATAATTAAATATAAGTCATCCAATTGTAAGCAACTACAGTTACTTTTTTTAACAAAAATGCTGTAATATCCGTCGACATTCGATCCTGAATTTGGTTTCCAGAATGCCAGAACGAATGAAGCAGTCTTGAAGAACAAGGAATATCATTGTAAATATTAACTGCACGCATCCATTGACTGTATTTATTAATAAAATGTGTTTGTTCTTTAATTTGTTTTGTAAATTTCACCTTCAAATCATAATTCAAGCATACCAAAAACAAAATGCAACGTTTGATTAGTTTTGGTCATGAATATATGTGCAAACCATAGATACTAAGTATATGTATTTTTTTATTTCCCCGTCCATCTTTTTAGAGTGGAAAAACTTTGAAAAGTTTAGACAAAAAATTATAAAGGACAGGAAAATTTGGTATTGTGACGATGGGATTAAATTACTAGTAGCGCGAAAATTCGAATAAAATTAAAAAGTAGAAATATATTTAAAAACAAACATCAACCACAACTTATTTACTCGAAATGTGGTGCTTTGAGAACACATTACGTGTAAGTAGCACGTGAAATATATAAGCATTATTTACCGCCAGGGCATTTTGAGCATCAGTAGGGCAAAGTTGTTTTAATTGCTTCCATAATGAATTCGTACATTGCCCTCATATCAAGACCAGCCTTCAAATTAACCTTCAAATAAGAAATGATTATAAACTATAAATATACCACTGGTCTGCATTTTGGAATTTTTTAATTTTTATTTTTATTCATGGATGTGATTATATATATTCTTGTGTTGCTGATTTTTCTATCACGTAAGGATTTTGAATAAAATACAAATTAATGATAACAATAAATGTGCATTTTTAATATATTGTTACTTATTTAAAATGAATAAGTAATCATGGAAAAGCACATTACTTTAGTTTTAAGAACATATGTATACCAAATCAACATGAAATAAATCACGGTTATCATGAAATGAATCAAAATCAAATCAAATGAATGTAAAAATAAACATGTTCTCATGGCTAGCCTATATACCGATTCAAAAGAAGGCGTCCGCCGTGATTTCCGCTTGTGCTGTGCATCGGGACCATCACGTTTTAATGGCCAGCAGTAAACCGCCATCATGCTGACATTCCATTTGCCTTGGTATCGAGTTTCCATGGTGCAAATATCCTTATAGAAACGCCCTCCTTGTTCCTCACTGTAGTTCTCACAATTGGTAGGAAAATAGTCAAGATGTGAGTAAAGAAAGTGCATCTTCACAATCATTCTAGACCCAAGTTGCTGGAAACTTAAAATCAGATCTTGGATAATCTTTTCATATTTTGGGAAGTGGGTGTTCCCCTAAGAAGTTATGGACAATCTACTTGAAGGAAAACCAGGCATTCATCTCGATACCTGCTAATGCTTCCTCAAAATGCGTGTCCTTCATCAATTCCCGAATCTGAAGGCCAACAAAGATTCCTCAATTTAGCCTGCCTTCACTTACATAAGGAAACTTTGACTTCATGTATTTGAAACCAGCTCCATTCTTGTTCAAGGCCATCACAAAATTGTTCCTAAGCCCAAAATTTGATGTGGAGTGGTGGGAGCAGAATTTTCTTAGGGTTAACTAGTGGCATAGCTCTCACGTTGTGATTTCTATGTAAAAAGCTGGTTCTTGGTGGCCAGTCCTTTTTTCATAGTGCTGGCTGTTAGCTCTACTATCCCAGAGACACACAAAACACGGATACTTGGTGTATCCCTCTTGAAAACCTAGTAGGAGAGCAATAACTTTTAAATCACCACAAATGAAAAATATTGTGCTAATGGTACTTGATTGCAGTTATCAGTGTTTCCAAATTTTTGTAGGTTTCGGACATTTGGATACCATGGCTAATTAGCCCAGATGTAGCTGTGTTGCCATTGTAGAGAAGAACAGCCTTTAAACTTCTGTTAGAAGAATCAATGAAGAGCCTCCATTCATCTGCTTTATACGGCATCCCCATGTGTTCGATACAGCCAGAAATATTTGAACAGAAAACTAAAGATCCGCTTTCTTAAAGAACTGAATGAATTCCGCTTCACGATGACGGTACCAAGCGAATGTTGTTCCAGAAGCTAGAAGCCTGTGTTCCTTCAGTATAGAGCCAGGTAACTGTGCACTTTCTTTTGGAAGGTTAAGGTCTCGCGCCAAGTCGTTTAGCTCTGCTTGGTTGAAGAGTTTGGGATCGTCATTTGTTGGTGGTTCATAGTCTACTTCCATCTGATCAGTGTCACTAGTATCGGAGTCTGATGAAATTTCCCCTATCTCAGGTGGCACAAACACAAGTGTATCATCTGGATATGGAACAGGCCTTATTGCTGAAGGAATATTTGGGTATATTATGCGATCTTTAGTCTTCTTGTTGAATTCGGCTACTTTAGTCACACAAAAGTAGCAGTCATCATGGTGATTCTTCTGCTCTCGCCATACCATTGGTACTCAAAAGGGCATACATTTAAGTTTTCCAACTGACCACATTTGGAGCTTATTGATGCAACTCTTGCAAGCTTTGTGTGGGGCAAATGGCTTGTCTTGATCTCCTAATCTCCAGCCAAAATAAGCTAAATAAAGACGCTTCAACAAAGGAGTAATATTGCTCCAGGAACCTGAAGGGGTGAATTGCCCGCAGACATAGCAAAATATGTCGGCTGAATTTATATAGCCTCTAGACATATTCACAATCTAAAAATAAAGAAAAAATATATTAGTAATATTATAAATATATCCATAGTATATATATATAGAAATATTATATAATATAAACATATGTATTATATATATATTATGTAAATATATACATATTATAATATATATATATATATATATAGAAATATTTACTTATGCTATGAAAAAAGAGAACAGTAAAGTCTCCGTATAACTCGACAACGTGATGTGATAGAGATGAATAAAAAACAAAGTAAATCACCATTTTTCCTATATATTTTAAAAAAGATGTCATACAATTAATAAAAAATTCCTGCACACCAGTGTAATCTAAGGGCGCAATGGATAGCGATCTAAGGAATGGATATTGGTAATCTGAGCCAATTCACTTGTAAACTCTGCATTTGGAGTTCGCGTACGTAGTGGTATATAAAAAAGTCATAAAATTCCTCGTCATTAAAAATCTCTGGTTCGTGTTTGCTTAAGTTATTGATTACAGGTATCGTATTCCTATTTGCGAAAAGTTAGAATAATATTTAGAAAGAGTTGAAAGCCCAGCCAATAAATTCTTCTAAATCTTGAGAGGAAAATCTTTGAACGATAAAAAAAGGTCAAAAAAAGATATAAGTTCGCTCAAAATCAGTGAACCTAACGAGAGATTGAATCAGTCAAATTTATGTCTTGAACATACCAAATGGACAGGACCAAATAACTAAAAGGTATAAATGAAAACTCATTTACTCAAGATATGAAACAAGTTTGAGATTTATTTAAATAATGTAAATCATTATAATAAATGAAAACACGGTTAATATATTTTTATGTGGATGGATCCTCTGATCTCCATTAAACATAATCCTACAACAGGCATTAAACCTGAAGGATGATGCAATACTGGAAACTCTCTAAGTAGACATTCAAACCAATAGGTAGATAAAAATGGAAAGGATATTAATAGACTATCAACATGTGATAATATATTTGAAATTACTCAAATGACTTTCGCATAGATTTTCATAGCATTTTTTCATAAAGATTTCCCCATCGTTTTTAATCCATTTAAGCACCATAATTTTTGCTCTGCCGGGCAATGGGGTTAAATTATGGATTTTTGAGTGAGTTTTTTTGTATGGACTTTTTCCGATTTTATCTAACATTTTGAAAAATGCCCTCGTTGGTTGTGCCAACTTCCTAACTTTTCTCATTTAATAAACAATTAAAAAAAAATCCACAGCTGCAGAAACTCCAAACTTTCCATTGTCATTCGAGGCAACAAAAATTATCATGGACAGAAACCACAAAATATATGAATAGTGAGAAACCCGAACTGAACTGAAACATGAATAGACTAAATCACCTTTGTCGCTCTTCCTGCGGGTTCTTTTTATTGAGTCCATTTGTGTGCATTGACCATCGTCTAGTGGAATGGGACAATTCATCGCCACCAACTCATCCCCGATGATCCATATGGCATCAGCTCACTCATCACCAGATATAAACAAAACAATTTATTTATTAAAAAAAAACATTCCTTATACATGAAAAATTAAAAAAGAAGTTATTACTTTAATATTTAAAATATTCTTATACTTTGTAAATTTAGTATAATGCTGTAAATTTGGTCAATCTTTCAAACCGGAAGCAGTTATTTTTTATTTTCTCCATTGGGAAAATCTTAGTCTCTAATGACACCTCCCTGCAAAAATGGGCCGTCACTCTTCTCTTTGGCCTAAACAGACACAATAAAACAACCTGGATTTAATCTAAAAAAAACAATAACATAATAAATTAACTTGATTTTTATTTTTTTATATATTAGGTATGTTTTTTTAATAAATAAATATTGAGTTTGTTATTTTTGATTTTGATTTTGATTCTTTATAATTTAAGCAGCCTTTTTATAATATTAAAAATAAATAGCGATGAATTAGCTGTGGAGGGATCGGGGCGATGAGTTGGCCTCGATGAATCGTACGTAACCTTTAACGAACAACGCCTCAGAGAAATACAAAAATATATTTGATTAATTCTTAGCGAAAAAGACAAGAGAAGGGAATTGAAGTGCTACAGGAGAAATATTATAGGAATTAGGTTCTGTAAAGGTGAAGCCGATGCACCAGGAGTAAAGGTCTTAGCTGGTGATTTTGAAGCCCATAGTTCAAAAGTAGGCGACATAAAATGCTGCGCAAGGACACAGAAACGTATGGATAAACGGTTAAACGAAGAATTGAAGAGGCATTTGACAGAGAAATTAGGTATATTTTCAAAAGGAAAATAATTAAGTATTTAGTGATGTTGACTATTATTTAAAAGAAAATATGGGGTCTAGTCAAGGATGGAAAACTAAAGTAAAGTTTTTATCTTAAGTTAAAGTGAATTGTGTGTGTTCTATTATCTCCTTGGTAATTGATAGCTTCCTATTTTATTCTTTTCAATTTGAAATATTTCTAAGAATTCTATCAGCAACTTTAATTAATTTATATGTTATTTGGTTTGTAACTTCTTACTATAATATTTGCAAGCCACATACGTGTTTCTGCCATATTTTAAGGAATAATCAATTAAGCAAATACTTCTATATATATATATATATATATATATATATATATATATATATATATATATATTTCTATAGTCAAAGAAGTACAGCAACGTAGATGTAAATGCAGAAAAGAAACCACAGTGTTAGGATCAATTTAGGTTTCGGCGGAACCTCCTCCATTTTCAATCGCTGCTAAACTAATAAATATAGAGATTCTTAACTTAGTGGCACATAAATTTACAAGGAATTGGATGGGGGGGGGGCTGGCGCAGCAGCGTCATCTTTGAGTAGAGGAAGTAAAAAGCTCCTGCCCATCGGAAGTATTAAAGTTTAGAATTTCTTTTATAAGCACTAATTCTATTAGACACCTATGTATATAATTGTAAGAATTATAAATTATTTTCTTATTATTTATACCAATTGAATAGTTTTCATCTAACATGTGGAAAAAACAAATAGAAGAGAAGCTTTCACGGTGCATGTCGCATTTATGTTCCTTCATTCTCTTGGAGAATCTAGTACTTTGCCAATATATACTTGATTGCAAGTTTTGCATGGGATATACTAAACCCCCTGTTCTTTATCGGTGGATCTATTTTTAGACAGACTATTTCCGATCGGTTTTTCGTATTGAAAGCCAACATTGATGTTGATGGAACGTGTCAACTTTTTAAAATTAATTAATTCGGACGAATATGGGAATGCAATATAGTTATTATTATTAACCTTTTCCTTAGAACTAGTTGTGAGTAAATATCTAATGTAAAAAACAAAGAATATTGTTCTGTTTACCGGAAACCAACCAATTCTAATGCCTACATTCACTATTTCTCTTGCCACGACGAATTAGTTAAAAGGTCCGTTGTTTTTATTTTTTCCTGAGAGCATATCGCATATGTGATTCTTGTTTCGTGCATTATCCCAATGGTTCATAGAAAAAGGTCATTATAAAGCCAGAACCAATTTTTACTCACCATCTAATCCTAAGAGAAAAGAGGATAATAATAATTATATTATATTCTATATTCGCTCTAATAAATTAAATTTTAAAAAGGTGACAGGGGCCCAAAATATTATGTTGCCTTTTAATTCGAAAACACAATACGAAATAGTATGTCAAAAAATAGATCCACGGATAAATAACAGGGTGTTTATTATATCCCATGCAAAATTTGCGATCAAATATATATTGGCGAAAGTAACAGATTCTCTAAGAGAATGAAGGAACACAAATGGGACATGCACCGTGGAAGCTTCTCTTCTAGTTTGTTTCTCTACATGTTTCTCCGTGAAAGACGATCTTCTAGCGTGTTACGAGGGAAGGGCAATATGTTTTGCAAACCGGTAGGGCAAAACAGAGGAAGTGGAATAGCTGTTTGTGTGGGTGTTAGGACAAGTTATGACAAGTCAGGACCTGCAGCCGCACGCTCCTGCCTCGTCTATTTAAGAAGCAGTAGCTGATCTCAGATCGTCAGTCACAAATTTTTCAACAATGAACAAGGTTGAGCACCGCGCAGTGATCAAATTTTTGACCAAGGAAGGCAAGAATGCACAGGAGATCATTGAACGCATGGTTGAAGTTTACAACGACACCACCCCTTTCTATGCAACCATTGCTCGCTGGAATAGGGAGTCCTGCCATGGTCCTGAGTCCCTTGAAGATGACCCCCGTCCAGGATGACGGTCAGACGTGACCAACGAGGACAATGTGGCCCGTGTGGAGAGGATGATCTTCAAAAATCAACGGATGAAGGTCGAAGAAATCAAGCGAGAACTTGGAATATCACATGGAAGTGTTATCAACATCATCCACGACAATTTGGCCATGACCAAGATCTCTGCCTGTTGGGTCTCTAGAAACCTCACGCCCCATGATCGACTTCAACGTCGTCAAAGTCTAAAAGGCCAGAGTTACACAAGCTTCCCTGCGCGAGTGCGGATTCGAGGAGCTTAACTATCCCCCCTACAGTCCAGATCTGGCCCCTAGCGACTACTTTTTATTCCGCCAGCTCAAGGCTGCACTGCGTGGACGCCGGTTTGGGGACGATGAAGATGTCCAGCTCGCCGTCCAGGAGTGGATTGAACAGCAGTTGGGAGATTTGTGGTTGTCGGGAATTCGAAGCTTTAGGGACAAGTGGCGCAAGTGCATTGAAGTCGAGGTTAGTTATATTGTAAAATAATAAAACACTTTTCCTCATATCTCGTTTCCTTATATTCGAATTGCAAAACTTATTGACCACCATTCGTATTATGTATGTCCTTTCTATTGACAGTAATAATGCCAAAATAATTCATTATTCCCCTAACTATATACATAGACGACTAATAAATTTAATCTTCTTATTATCCTCGCGCTTTCCCAACAGGCTTCCGTTCACAATGATTGGAGAAAGTCAATTTATTCTTGATATGAATATATGAGTTGTGGTTCGTAAAAAAAATATATAGCTAATTTTACTATTTTAATTTTCCAACATAAATCTTAACGCAATAAACTGTAAGTTCTGCATTACTCCCTCTAGTAAAGGGAAATAATATTTGCCATCAATTGAATAATATGAATATTCTTATTTTAAAAAACTTTAAATACTTAGTCTTTTCATGAAAACACCCGAAACGTTGTAGATTTCTCCTTTAACGTCCTTTCGTTCATCCTACAATGGAAGCTCTATAGGGAGTAACCGAAACGTAAAGGTTACACAGAAACAGGAGAACCGAGATCTTACAGATCACCACAAACACGTCACCCAGGCAAGGACTTGAACCTCAGAGCTTTGATATTTAGACCAGTGCTCTACCGCTGAGCTAACGGGACCAAAACTGAAAGAAACATATTTTCCACAAGTAAATTTGCCGTTTGCGTCTTCAAACACTATAGCCCAAATTAAACTGCTTGCAGTAGTGACCATAATAATTTGATCTTAAAACTTACAGTAGCTTCCAACCAAATAATGGTAAGTAATGCGTGATATACTCGTATGATAGATATAAAAAAAGATGGCTATAGGTTGTACATGTATGCATATTGTGCATGTTAGGATGGTTGAAACTAAAAGTTACGTACAAAAGGGCATTTTTATTCCCTAAATATAGTGGTTTAAATTATCAGGACAGCGTAAATCAATAAATGTTCGGGTGGTGTATTAATTTCACCCTACAGGAAATATCTTTCTTAGGGGTTAAATAGCCTTTTATGATAGTAGAAAGGCGACATCTATTTCCAATTCGTAAATGGTGATGTAGCGAGAATCCTGGAAAGCATTATCTCCAGTTCCCAAGACTTTATGTTTTATTTGCTTCGGTCCCCCTCTGAGAACAAATAGAGGTACCCTCTTAGATGAATCTATTTACTCCAAATGTTGGAGCGGAATTTGATCGTTCCTACTTTGTTTTTAAGAAATGTCAAAAATATCAACTTATTACACAGTAAGTTTGTGTCGTGAAAAAGTTGCCCCGCCCTGCTTGACCAGAAGCCGCCGCGAAACGGATCTATTTAACATGATAAGATGGATGGTCCTGAGTCGGCCCCTATCGACGGATCAATTATGACGGACTTATTGACAATGCCACTTTCTCGACGTTTTGGGCATTAAAATTGCTCAAAGCATAAATAGAGACTGTTTTATGTCCTTCTATGGTCCGTTACGGAACTTACAGTTTGTTCCCCATAGATTTCAATACAGTCTTTTGCCAGGGATCGTCTTACACTGGAATAAACAGAGGGATAGGCTTCAAACTTGCTTTGCCCTAATTATGTCTGCTTATGTACTAGACATAATAGGTGAAATTAGATAATCTTATGGTGGGACCCAGTAACGGTCACAGGGAGCGGCAGGGGAGAGAGGTTGAGTTAAACCAGTCATAGGGTCCTTTCTATTCCTTTAGTAAAATCTCGCTGGCAAAAAGAGCGCTGCACATCGTAAATGACATCAGAATGGCTGCAAAATTAGGCTGTTTAAGGCTGAATTAAGGCTGTGGTCCATATTCGGTGAGAGAATCCATCAATATTATCCGGGATTGGGGAAAATAGGTACATAGAAATAATATGTATGAATAGGTAATGAATAATAATGACGATAGAAGTGAGGAAGAAAATATATGAAAATAATCTGAGTCCTTAAGAGTCTTTAGAATGTGAAAGGTTGCCTGGCTAATGCTTTCATCTTGCTTTCATTTTGTTTTTGTTTCCTTTTAGTTTGTATCTTGTTATATTTTTTAGTTTTCGATCCTTTGTTATAATTTGAGTGTATGTATTCTTATTTTATATGATATATTCTTTTGTGTTTTTTCGCATAGTTTTGTTTTGGGGTAATTATCCTGTTTTTTATCATTGATAACCTCATCATTCTTTTGTTAATTAGCGATCGTGATAAAATCTTTACTTCGTCCGAATCGACATTTTGCATCAATTTGCACCTCTATTTTTCTATTTTTAGCACAATATTAAGTTAATATTCATCTGTATCTTGCTAACATCAAATAGTAGCTAGGAGAGGACATGATGGATTTCTTCATCGGTTAGAGTAATTTGGTTCATCGCCTTTTAAAGAAGTACTTCGACAATTTTTATTTTCACTAATTAAGGTTCAATCGATCCATTACATTTATTTTTGAAGTTAAGGTTAGGTTAGGTTATATAACCAAAAAAGTACCAAAATCGGGAGAGTTTTGTCACTAGTCACTTTTGGTTTGTGTCCCATAAACAAAAAAGCGCCCACCAACGTTAGTCTGTCATTCTTCGATTTGTTTATTGTGAATATGGTTCCTCAGTTTTGAATCCTCAGAGCTTTTTAGATTTGTTATGCTTAGTAGATGTATAGGAATTATGCGGTATGTCAATTTTGGGTGGACGAGCGCCATACACATTCATAGCCAAAAGTTTTGAGACTGTTATATTTTTTCATATATGAAAATTAATTTAACTAATCAAAGCTTGTATTTTGTTTTAGTATGTTTGTATCGTAAGTTGAAAGTGAAATATACCAAAAAATCCAAAAATTTTTTAGCAATAAATATTAAGAAATTGATGCACGCAGTCAATTTTTTCGATGATGTAACTTTTTTTTCAGGAATGTTTTAATTTGTGATGATATATTGACCTGATATTGCTCAATCTTTGTTCAACTGCTCGCAATTGGATGGCTTCCGCCTATCAACCTTCAGTTTGATTATTGACTACAAATTATGTATATGATTAAAATCTGGTTAATTCACAGGCCAAGATCACAAATGTTCGATGTTATTTTCAGTTACAAACTTTATTCTCGATTTTGCTTTGTGAAAAGGTGCACCATCATGCTGAAAATATAGTTAGCATCTTCAATTTGGTCAAATTGTTGGGAAAAAATGCTGATGAAGAACGTTTTTCTACCATTTTGATTTCAAGCCCGTTTTGGGGTAAGATTTTTGTGTTGTAGTTCTTTTAGACTAGAAGTAGTCCAAGGCATGGAGAGTGTCTTCATGCTTCACAGTGAGCACGAAACAGGACTTGAGAAGGCGTTCCACTTTTCTCCTCCTAACGAGAGATCATCCAGAAGCTGCAACAAGCGCAAGGGAGGTTCATTAAAGGATATTACATTGCCGCAGTATTCGACAGTCTATTTTCTATATTTTATTCTTGGTGAGATAAGGCTTCTCCACAGCCATTCTCGCCTTGAGCTCTTTGTCGAAAAGCCTCTTACTCACTAGGCACACTGAAGCGTTCAAACCTGCTTCTTTCCAATCGTGAGCAACCTTGGCACTGGAAGCAACCTGATTGTTGAGCTAGGGGAACCTTACCAGGAGGCGAACTTTGCCTAACAAAGTATTCTTTTCAGGAGCCTAATCAGTCTTTTTAAAGTATTTTATGATTCGAAAGATGGTGCTACTTGCTGCAATACCCTTAGCAACTTTGTTCTTGCATTTCAGGCTTTTTTGGTCAGTTCAACAATGGTTGAACGCTTTTCTTTCGAAATATCTATTTCTAGAATTTAAAATAATTTAAATATTTTTTATAAAAAAAAGAATTACGCCATAGATTATAATTACACGACATCATTCATTTGACCCATATTTGTCATAATTTTACCCGTTTGTTATAGAATAGTTAAGATACAGGGACTGAAACTCACCTCTTACGGGAACAAACCCAGAGCTCACTTTTGCACTCAGCAAAAGAATGCACGTTTTTTCTTATTATTTTCGAAATGCTGACTTTGTAATAAACTTGAAATAATTTAAATATCAGAATAAATATTCTCATCACGTAAATGTTAAAAAAACGAATATTTTTGGCTTCTGCTATTTCGGTTCTGATGAGACTTGTATCCGTTCGTTGTAAGCAGGATTTCCAGAATTCTTCCTTTCATGGTGTATGGATATGTCTCACTGTCATTTCTTATTTCAGTTTTTTCTTCCTATTTACGGATATTATTGTGGATTTGTTTTTGTTCCTCTTTATTTTTTTCATAATCGTGTCTGTTTTTTTTATTTCTCTAGCTGACATTTGGTCTATATTTCTTGGAATGTTCTTGTCACTTGTGATTAGCTGTGTAACATCATCGCATAGCTCTATGTAGATCGTACAGTTATCTGTTGGTTAAGATTTGAGGGTAAATAAACTAACTAAAAAAGTGATTGAAGGAGGTGTAGTACAAAGGAGTATCATAAAAAAGGAGTCATAATGGCAGGTAAATTCAAAGAAGTGACAAGAATATTGTCGTAACGAAAATATTAAATACTAGAGGAGCGGCTTCGCCACTTTGCCTTACAGGTGGACCCTCCCGCTTCGCAGGCAGACCTTCTGTCTTTAGCCTACGGTCAATCTGGCTCTACTAATGGGGTTTTGGTCTAAAAATTATGAATGCTATCCAGTAAATCCATCCTTTTCATCATCATCACTTCACTAACTCTATAATTTAAGAAGGGGATTTTTTTAGTATTTGACCTATGTTTTTCATCAAAGTTATCTCTAATAATTCGTTTATAATATCAAAAGAATGGTAAAGTTTAGAAATAAATATAAGTATCCAAATTTTGTGAATTCTTTAAAATCCAGAGAATGATATTTTGAAAGAGGGGAAATTTAGCTTCGAGTTCCTTTTTAAAATTATTATAATTGGCGAAGTTCAGAAAATTTATAAAAATTTAACCATGGATGCTTTTTTTTCGATTTTATATTTTACTCTTAGTAGCGTAGCGTAAGCCCCCTCCCCCCGTAGAGGAGAGTGGCGTAGCCATTGCCTGGTATCTCAAAATAATTTACTTTTGGTCTATTATTTCAGATCCATGCTTATTTTCTAGGAGGAAATAACACAAAATGAAATTATTAGAACAAATTTAGAGGGAAAGGAGGGCGGGGGTGATAATTGTGTTTTTGTTCTTAAAGTTCAATGTTTCGGTATTCTCTTTCCGTAAGCTGGATTTTTTCGAGATTTCGTACGGAAAGTGTTCTCATATTTTTGGCCATATCTTTTGGGCGCGTTCGTGCATAAATATGTTTATAGGTTTTAGATTTGATCTTTCATGCATAACTCTTGATTGAGTTCCTTCTATCCTTCTGGATCGCGTAATGAAGCGGGTCGCTTTGTTTTGGAAACTATAACTAAGATCAGCTATCTCCTTTTTATATCACTCCTTCAGGTTTAGGCTACTTTGAACGATATTTATGACACTCATTTATTACTTCAATCTCTTGCTATGTCTCTCCATAAATCAAAGAGATAACAGGAAAAATCTATATACCACTTAAATGATTTATATGAATTTATTCCTACATCGTAGCTGTTTTCGAAACGGAATGATGAAAGTTAAATTTAATTCAATTCGTTGTGGTATTGAATTAATATTTTAAGGATTTGAATTCTATTCTTATAATCTCCGATTCTTTGCCAATTATACTCATTCTAACACACACAAAATTAAATAACCAACTTCCTTCATAGTTCACAGTTGCTCGTTTTATTTAACATACATTATTCTCGGTGAGGCTTTGACCTCTTGCACAAAAACGAACCAACATTTGCCACTCTTTGGCAATAGCCTTGGTTCATTCATCTTGAAGAATTTAACAGAGTTCTGAATTTGTTTCGGATTCTTCGCTTTAGAACTCTCTCCCAGTGTCATCCAAATATTTTCATTGGAATTCAGGTCATGACCCTTTGCAGGCCAATTCATATCAGAGATGAGCTCGTCTAGGAAGGTCCTCACCTAATTGATTCACTTAATTGAGGTGTAGCATGGGGCGTAAAACTGTATGGAAATTAAATTGCAGGTTGGGCTTTTGAGGTATTAAGATGAATAAACATGTCGTTGTAGCAATTGCGTGTACACTTGTGAATTAACCATACGCGCACAAGTGGTCCATTGCCTTCTACTGAAATTACGCCACAGACCATGACACTTCCTCTTAAAACTTTACATTTTTAGGGCAATTAAAAGATAATATTTCGACTTTTTTTGCAACGAACGAGCCTACTACCATCGCTTCTAAACAAAGTAAATTAGGATTACTCACTAAAGTAGATTTGGTTTTATTGGTCATACATCAAAGTAGCGTGCTCAGTAGCGAATGCGAAATGAACATTCTTATTCCTCGGAGTGATCAGTGGCTTGAATGCGGAAGTGCGAAGGTGAGGTATGTTTTTCTCCAGTCTGATTGACACAAACTGCTGTAGCCACCTTAATACGGTCCTTCTTCACAATTTGGGTGAAGGCTCGCTCTTCGATTTTTGAGGTCTTCCCTGGCCTAGTGGTGATTTACTAGTTTCACAGGAACCTTTTTTGTCATAGGGTGTAAAAACGCTTAACAGTCTCTCCAATGACTCCAATTAAAAGACTAACTTGAAGGCGTAGCTTTACGATCAGCTTGTGGACAGAGAGAACCTCGAAAGATTTCTCAGGCATGTTAACTGGGCGACAGCTTGCAAGAGAATGACATAATTCACACGATATTAAAGTGAAGTTAGTTGCTATGCAAATAATGCCGGTTCTCTTTATTGGAAACCTTAATTTTCGGATCATTTTGGACACTGATTATTTTGGTAATTTGCTTATCTGTTTATAACTTTCGTTTTATTTATCCAAATTTGAATAACCTTTACTGACATGCAGTTGATACGACAATTTTTGAAATCTTAGATTATCTCTGGCAAATGTCAAGGAAGATGTTGTGTTAGAAAAACGGAAATTCTAATCTTTGTGGCGCTACTGTGTAGACGATAATTGTGATTTTATGATAAGCATTGGACTGGAAGAAAAACGCATTTGAATAAAGGTTTTATGATAGAATCTGTTGGATTGTTCTTTCTCTAAGCAAAAGAGACCTAAAAATCTCAAACAAATGAAAGAAAAAAACTAACGAAGGAATTTCCCTTCTTCATTGACACTCACTTTAGAACCAAACTCATAAGATAAATGTAGTTGGTTTTCATCTGACCTAATATGAAACATAGCCTGAATGGAATTCTCACATGTCTGGAAAACCCTTTTATCACGGAAAAATGTTCTTTAAAGGCTCGCTCTTCGATTTTTGAGGTCTTCCCTGGCCTAGTGGTGATTGTGGCAAAGATTTGAATAGATAACTCCATTCTTGTGGACAAGATTGTGGCAAAGATTTGTATAGATAACTCCATTCTTGAATGATATCTCGTAGATTCGAACTTTCCTCCATCATCATCACTTATCTTAAAGTTTTAGATAATTTATGAATAGACTGTATCTACATATGTATGTTGAGTATTGTAGTTTCTTTGTCATCTTTCATGCGAAAATGTTCTTTTAAATAAGACATTTCATCAATAACATGCATAGTTAATAGAAGAATCAAATCATTCCTCTAACCTACATGAGTCAAGATTTCTATGGAGTATTTATATTTCCCCCTAGAATGTGTGAAAAGAGCGTCCACGTCCTTTAATTATGTCTGTCTATAATCTATTCAGTTGTCCTAAAAATCTTCTTGTTTTCGCTGAAAGAATGAAAATGCTAATGACATCTGAAAAAAACTTCACTCATAGGATGTTATTAAATTTACGATAAATTTATAAGCATTAATTTAAAAACTAAAAATGGAATTAGCAGTAGCAATTAAAGATCCTTGTGCTGGATGAAATCTGCGGTGGGTAGATATTTAATCAGTGGCAACTTCTATTTCCATACCTAGAAACAAACAAACTTCAAATAATTTGTACTACAGTTCTTAATTATATAAATTACGTAATAATCGTATTTCAAACTATATATATTTTTTCCTCTTTCCCAAGAATTCCTATTTGCCCTGTGTATTTATTCTAAGGTAGGTACATATGTTCTGATTATTATCATCACTTATTTTATCTTACTGTGTCTCTACAATTAGCTTACAATAATCACGGGCCAGCGATTGAATTCCAACTTTCTATATATGAGGTCGTTCCTCGATCGTTTTTTGTCGATGGTCCTTCTCATTTCTACTTCAGAACTTTTAATCTTTTTAATATTTTCCTCACTAACGTTTGTGTTTTATATTCTTATTTCACCGCGCCTTATTTCTATAGTCTATCATTCTTTGTTCTTTTGAATTCTTCTGAGTGAATTTGGTTCAAAGTGGTCAAATTCCGCTCCTGTATGTTAGAAGAGGAATATTATTCACTAAGATAGAGCTAAGCATTCCATTCGTTCTTTAATTAATTTCGCTCTTCTGCTGATTTCCATTACCATGTTGCTACCGGGAGTTACAAGCTGTCCTAAGCAAATGCATTATTCTATTTCCTCTTAAAATTTTGTTATCCATTCTACTAGGGCCATCAACATCAAAATTACTGTTCATAAGTTTCTTCTTTGTCGTTTCTACTTTTATGAGAGAATGTGTGTCACCTTTAGAATTTTACTGTTCTTTCTTTTCTTTTGTTTCATTCTCTCCTCTTAAGTTATACTAGTTTTAGCGTGTGTCCGGTTCCTATAGGTAGCCAGAGTTGTCTACCACTCGCATTTAGTTTATTTATTTGTATATTGCTTCTTACTTTAGCCCATTACTGTTTTGATCCCTTTTAGCTTGATACGAATCTTTTTTGTAATCAATTCTTCACTCGGGAGAACCTATTTCGAGTCTCATCCAGAACTCCCCCAAAAAACAACGAAGCATCTGAGACACAGAACAAAGCCTTACTGTTTTTCTTTGATCAATTAGGGTGATTTTTCCATTGCTCTAATCGATTTCTCTAAGATAATAGGTCTTAAAGATTTTTTTTATCTTATTTTGATTTTCTGATAGAATAAACACCAATCATAAATATATAGTGAGCAAACACATGATTATACTTGTGGTGCACTTGAAACTGAATACTGAGTGGCATAGTAATAAATTTTCTTCAAGATTACTAAGTCTAAATGTTTCTCTTTTTTTTATATATACATATTTATCCCTTCATTTTGCACAAAACCGTGCAGATGCCATCCTTAAGCAGATGAAATTAGAGAAAATAATACATTTAGGCATATAATATATATTTTGAAAATATTTCCCCTCCTCTTGCTAAATGCAAGATTTCTTTCCTAATTTTGTATAAATTAGAGGCGTCTATCGTTTCTGGGATTTGGATAACACCTCTATTTGAAGTCTAAGAACGCCGCACCCATAAGATGTATCACTGAGGGATCAACCTAAAGCTCTCTGATGTACAGTGAGACAAGGGGCAAATCTCCAGAAAAGCCCCTATGCATACAATTCGATGGTTATTGCTTTTTTCAAAGGCTATACTAAAGTTTGATACCATTGAATACTCAATAGTTGAAGTGTTTAGCGATAGTAATGGAGTATGAATTCCTGAGAGTCGAGTAATAAAAGAGATAACTAAATTTAGTGCTTTAAATGAACTCCTAAACTAATTTGGGCCAGACAGAAAGGGTCATAAATCTTAATCAAAAAGTCTCTAAACGGTCTAATCATTTGATATATTCTCTGACTTAACTCCATTTGTTTTCGTTATCATTGGAGACGGTTGCGTCTGCAGATTGCAAAATAAAACTGCTGAAAAGAATAAATCGATAATGTAATTAGTAAGAGTTATTTTGAAATCAACTCAATTATTACTCATAATTTTGCGTTCTTTGTGAGAAAAATAAATAAGGAGAAATTAGAAGAGAGATACAGTAAAATTTCAAGTAATGTAACAATCGGCTTATAACAAAGAAACAACTAGGATCTTTTTAATTTCAAGACCTGACATTGTCGTCAAATATTTGGCTAGCATAACTTTCCATTTGGACAAGGAAAGTTAATTTCGATATTTCTACTATTCATTCAGAATTGGAGCCAAGACAAGGATTTATTCTAGACCGTAGTTGCTCGCAACAAGGGGGTAAATTTATTCCCAGGGGGTAAAATATTCAATACCTTGGGGTAAATACATCAATTCCAAAATTAATTAATATTTATGATATATTATTCACTTGTGAACCGTCGTGATGCACAAAAATGTAAAATAAGAGGTAGATATAAATTGCCATCGCGTCATGTGACGTCAACGTATTTTAATCAAGCCGGATTTTTAGCTAAATTTAGTGGCGTTGGAAACAAAGACCGGGCGTCGCATGTAGGCCCATGTCGCTATGTGAGCCGTTACGCCTTTATTATATATTACCATAGATTTTAATTAATTCCACTTCATATACAGTGTTTCCTACAAAGTGTGATGAGCGCAAATCAACGCTGATAAAAAGACGCAACATCTTCCAAACTTTAGAGCAGATAAGGCAAAAAGAGATTATTTTTGAGGCCCAAAATGACCCTTTAGAGCAATGCGTGCTATGTGCTGTAGAAGCTTGCCCAATCAGAGATCATTCTTGGATATAACACCCCAAGAACATCCTGATCACAAACCTCCTCTATCTACTAGGTCCTAGTTCAGGCCTTTCTTTCTCAAACACCCATTCACATAATTATCCTTTCCTAACCTCTGAACCTCACTTTTTATACAGGGTGGTCCAAACAAATGGTCTAGATTTTTAAATTTTAATATTTCCTTAAGTAATGGTGCGTGGAACTGGAAATAAACAGAATGAAGTTCAGTTTTGAAGGAAAGATTCAATATGACCTCCATCCTGATTGATCCGCAAAACGTATAGTCTGGGTTTCCACTTATAAATTACTTTTGCAATTGACTCTTGATGAATATTTTCACAAGCATTCAATGTTTGCTTTCGAAGCTGAATCACATTTTTAATTTTCTCATCACCGTAGAGACTTTCTTGTAACTTTGTAAAACGAATATTTCGATGGAATTAAGATCAGTACTGGTAGGTGTCCGGTTTTCTCGTTTAAGAAAGCTTGAAACATTTGAGATTTTATGTATATATTACTCTTTCATTGGTGACTAAACTTTGTGTCAGTATCTCAGGATGAAGAGAAAGACATTTTTATTTTCCATTTTTTAGTTAACATTAATGACAGGATGGAATCACACTAACATATCCCAGTGATTTTCAAACTGCTAGTGATAGATATTGGTGCTTTTATTCTTAGATAATGCAGCCCAAGAAGCCATTACAGAATCATATAAGTGAGTGTTTTCTAAGCGTTACATAGAACCAGATATTGCGACTAAAGAATCAGAAAAGTGAGTTCTTCGCCTAAAACTTTGAGGGAAGGAATATATTGCGTATTTCAAATATTTTCTACTGCTTTTTCTGATCGAAGTCTCCTCAAAAGTTTATAGTATCTACTCATTCTTTTTATTCTTACTGAGTCGGATAAATCTGTAACGGTCATTGTTTTGTACGTTTTGAAATGCAGAGCTACATTGATTATTCTTTTAATTGAGGAGTGCACAATACCAACATCTTAATAATTTCACGCTCACATTTATTTGTATTTAGTTTATCTTCCTGAATTATGAGAAGACCTCTAACAACTTCAACATTTTCAGTACTTATCCTTAACAGAGGCGTACTTCTTTCTAGACGATCTTAATACTGCCAATTTTGTGAAATTTTCTAAAGAATGAAGCAACAGTATTTTGTTCGATCAATTGCGATTAAGGAGAGACTTTCAGAATTTGTGTCAAAGACATTAGTTTCTCTTCTTTCTCAAGATTGATAATTTAATAATCCCTTTCTTTGACATAGATCGTCTTAATTAAAAAAGGAAAAGATATATAAAGTAAAATGGTCCAAATATACACTATTATAGGTTAATTATGTAGCAGATTTGCTCTATTCCCATGTTCAGATTTACTTCCTTTTTCTATTCTTCAAGCAAAAAGTCTCACGAAGAATTCTCTTTCTCTCTTTCTCTTATTCAACTACAATTAACCTTTGGTTCTCTCTAACTTTCTACCTTCATCAGGGTTTCTCATCTATACACCAAATAATTTAACCTTACGAAGTAAATTCATATAGCCAGATGGTCTCATACTCATACACAATATAGCTTTCATATCAAATGCATCCAACAGGATATTTTTTTACAGGGAACAGATCAATCATACTTTTAACCTCTCCTTCTATTCTTTGCCCAATTCATATATTTATTTGCTTTCTACAGAAAAAGTGTGTTTGGCAAACATAGGTTTCGTCTATCACTTATCGCTAACCTCCCCTTTCCCCATTTTTTTTTCTTCCAGATGTGCCAAAAAGTCAAATTATGCCATCTCTCATTCTGTCACCTATTCCTCCATTCAGATATTGCGCAAGCATATACAGATACCCACTTCCGACTCCATTGAACGCTCCAACTTTTTAGAATGTTCTTCTGAGTATCATGTCGAATCCTCATAGCTAAACAATTTCCAAATATCAATTTGTCTGAAGGACAACATAAATGCAGTCACTATGTCTTAAGCTTAATTTTAAACACTATTGTTAATCACGTTAAGTTAACGCCTCCAGATTAATGTAAGTTGTCTGTTATTATATATTTCAGTTTTCTTTGTTAATTTATCTTAGTTTACGGCCGATGATGATATGAGAAGCCACATATTGTAACTAGTCCCGTTTTTAAAAAAACTTTATGCTGCGTATTCGTGGTTTCTATGTACATTTAATTTGCCCTTTAGTAAAAAGTGATTTCATGTCTATAATTCATTAACATCAGTAAAGTTTCAAACACTATCCTGCAATCAATTTTTTAATATCATGAAAATAAACTGTATAAAAAATAAGACCCAGGACAGATCCCGAAGGCATATCACTAAGCAATATATCCCACTTAGAATTATGACCAGAAAATCCTATTTCCTTAATTTATTAATCCAAGTTAAATAGTCAAAGAAAGTAAAAAAAAATTACCAGCACGAAAACCATATTGACTGCGCTTCGAGGTACGACACGCGTTTCCGACCATAGAGTTTTCGGTAGTCTGCACAGTCCATACACTACAGCCCGCACCGATTCTCTTTAGTAATTCTTAACTACAACCAGATAAATTCAAGCTCACCCATTTATACCAACTCTCTGCATCAAAACATCCTACCTCAAAAGGGTTATCACATCCATCATCAAGGTTTGCGCATCTTCGCACTCCATACCATACGAACTCTCCCCGAGAGATAAAAAAAGAAATACTTATAATTAAAATAAGTGCTAATAACAACATGTGTTATTTGACCTTTGTTAAAGCCTAGGCACAGGCAAGAAATAGAAAAGCAAACGAGTTTATTCGTTCAAATGAATATAGGCCATTCATTTCTATAAATCTTAAACAAAGAGAAATAAATGTTCTCCAATTTCTAGCGAAAAAAAAGTAAAAACTATTAAGATGGATTCTTTAGTTAAGTTTATCTACCTTTTATTATTAAATGATATTGACGAGGTATCCGAAAATTCGAAGGTACAAAGCAATTGGAAGGTACCAAAGAAGTTAAATGTACCAGTAAATTTAGTCTTGGTTCCTACTTTTTTCTTCTTAATATACTTTTTTAAGGACTTTTTGGCAATGTGTTTTGAATGCGCCGCAAAGGTTTAGTGTTTCAAAGCAGCAATTTTCTTTGCCTTCGTTTTTTAAGGTAATTTTTCTTGCTTGTGATCATTTTCCCATGTCATTTGTCCGCAAGGGAGTTTATTTTCTTATTCTTGTAATTATTCTTCCTTTCGCTTGTGTTCTTGAACAATTTGTATTGATCTGGTTGTGTGGTCTTTCATTTTAGTTATATTATCTTTGTTTCTATTTCATTCGTGTGCTTTCTTTTGGCGCTTTTGGTTCTTTTAAAAACTATTCTTTTCTTTGGTTCTTCTAAACTCTCTCCTCTAATCCTTTATTACTGCTCTACGATTCGTATACTATATTTTGCTTTATATTTGATTGATATAGTATTCGAAATAAACATATAAGTAACAATCTATCATCTTCACCTGAGATATCCGCTTTCTATATTTTAGAAAGCGGGAAAATAGGAATACAGGTTTTTCCTATAATTTAGAATAGCATTGCAACGAAGCTCCTTTTAAATTTATGAAAAAAGATAGCTAAAAGGCGGCTTGTTTTGCATCATCTTAATGAAGAGCTTTCCAGAAAATTGAGTGCTGCACGAAATGGCCTGTAGCTAAACAATGGCTCCTTTATTCTATGTTCTTTTTTAAAATGTTACTAAATGCCCCCTAGGCAAGCTGAGTAGTATATTTTCAATAGACCATAGAAGAAATGTAAAACATAAATATCGTATATCACCAAATAATTTTAATCAGAAGGTAGACCATGGGAATAATTGGCTAATAAATAGTGTTCTATGGTTGGCAAAAGAAGAGTCTTGTTCATTCTCGTAACCTAGTATGGTATGAATTGAAATAATTTAAAGAGGATTTAGCTGTTTACTTTATACTCAACTATCTAATTCAGAAAGAAAATTATAGTGAATTTTCTTAGCTGAGAGTTAGTTATATGTGAAAGTTAGGATCAAACAAATGTGCTAAGTTTTTAATAATATTCTCAGGGAATCAAAATTAAGGAGGTTTCAGAAGAACTTGTATTAGTGATTTCTCGCCGCTGGTATATGTATTTAGGAAAATTAAGTTCTTTGTTTGAGTTAGTAATTTTTCATTTATATTCTTCCTTTTTCTTTTTATAATACGTTACTTTTTTCTTTTATCGTATATATTATAGCGTTGAGACGAAAATACTTCGGATAGCTAATTGGCAATCGCTTTCTTGGATGAACCGTTATATATCGTTAATCTTAACAGATTTCCTCCAATTTTACTTCCAATCAGAAGGAATTGAGTGTAATCTCCCCATTTTGTGAAATTTAGTTCTTATGAAGTTTCATCAAATATGTTGATTTGCATTATATAGGGGGAAACCATGCCACCTGGTTCTTAAATTTCATGCTATGTTTATCATCATTATTTAAATTAGCATCTCAAGCCTTTTGGAATCGGCATGGAAGCATCTGGTGCTGTGGAAGGTTTATAATGAGCTTTATAATTCCCTATATATTAAAATTGAACGAATAGTGGATTACGGATACTTTCGTAGCCGTAAGCAATACGTACATAAACCTGAAAGTTATTTTAGTTATGAAAATGATTTGGTTGGCTTTACTCAAATAAATCATTGTAATGCAAAATTATTGAGCATTTAACCAGGATATTATTTATATAGTAGTTTAAAACGGTTTACTTGATCTCCACCTGTAAGTAGAATACCTTTGAAACGACCTAAATGGACCATTCCAGCGATATACAAGACCCACGTAAAGACATTATCCTACATAAGCCTCATTTCAGAATCACATATGCTGCTTATTGCGACGTAATATGATAAAGATAAACGTTATTAAAGGAGAATTTTAAGAAAAATCAATACGAAGTTGTTCAATTTAGCAGTCTTCTGCTAGTATTAAAAATAAGTTTATTGAGTTGGGTTAGGGGATCAAAATTTTTAATAACACAAAATTTCAAGCTAATTGGCAGTGGCGTAGGCAGTGATTGCTGGCAACAACATGACGGCCACACATGTCAACCTCACGCCACTCTAGCCTATTTAGTGACATTGATAAGAGATGTGAATCATAAATCATGTTTTCATCACATCGCCACTCTCTACCACACTCGCTCCACGTCAAGTGCCACTTTCAGCGTCGACTTCCAAGCTCTCCATTCACGCGAGCCGCAGACACTTGACTGAGCATTCAAGAAGACTTCATAGTTAACTTTGTAAACAAGAAATAATATATTAAATAATTGGAGTGTGTTTTTTAACCAAAAGCTACAGCGGGAAATTGCTGATTAAATAGAAGTGAAAGTTATTTTTAGCTAGGGTCGTCAATATGCCGAAATGTTAAACCCAACAAAATGAGTATAAGTTGTTATTTCCAAATATGTTTAAATGTTGTAGATGAATAAATTAGGTCAAGGGATGTAGAAAGGCGATCCCAAATATGAATAAAACGACAATATAAGAATTTGGAGACAAATATTTAGTATTTCCAGCAATGTTTCATGAGTAGCAGAGGCTCCTTCTGTTACAGGTGAAAGCTTGCGAAATGGACGCTTTCCAGTCCACAATTTACAACACTATATATCTTATACACATTTTTACTTCTTACAATCTTCATTACTTTATTTATATATCTCTCCTTATAAAATTTCTGGAGGAGACGCCCAACGTTCGTTTTGGTTTTAAATAATAAAAAAATCATCCATCCCGACGTCATGATTTTCTGATGGCGACGGTTTTTTTATTTAACTTTCTTTTCATTGTCTATTTTTTCCTCTCTCATGCGTTTTCCACGGACTGAAAAGTCATCTAGTTTAAAGAATTAAGCTAATTCTTCTCCCCCCCCATCCTTTTTTTTTAAACCTAACAATGTTAATTTCTTTTATTGTAAAACAATAACAGGTTTAAGAGAGTGGTGTGGCTTCTCACTTTCTAGCACCCTAGTTAATTGCTTCTCTTTCCCACTCTGCAAATGAACTTTTCACTAATATTCCCTTCTTCTAACTTCACTACATTATTTATGAAGACCTTTGAAAATCGCTCATTTAATGTAATGATATTTTACTTTGATATTCACTCGCTCCTGATATGTCAAGAAGATGATAGAGAGCTGTCGATTTCCATGAGCTGAAACTTCTGTTGTGAATTAATAATTTTCAGTTTCATCCGCGAGCTGATTGGCCTTGGGCTGCACATATAGAAAAGGAATCTATAGGACTCAAATTAAGAAGACTCCTAAGTCACTCTTTTTACCCATATTAGATTTAATGTATGTTTCAGGATTGCTGTTTTTACTTAGAACTAAGGAACGAAAGGCAGCGCTGATCCTCAAGATCTGGGGTTCAGGAAACTCTCCAAAACGTAGGAACCAATAAGGTTTAGTCAGAACCCGCTATAGGTCGATAAGGCTGATGAAGGGTAAGCAAACCCCAAGGTGTCAGTTGCAGTATAAGAGCATATTTAATGACTGAACCGGGAGCATCGAGTCAATTTGAGTCAAACACACACTTAAGGATTAACCGATTCTTTCAAAATATATTGCAGCGAATCTGAATCCGAGTCATGGTGTAAAGCCGTCATCAATCTTCTTATCTTCTATTCATTCGGTTCGACTAAATGCAAATTTTATTGGGACTATTGAGCTGTTGAATTTCATACCGTATATTTTTGCAATCTTTCCTTACAAACTGCAAAGTTTAGGCTGATAAGCTGTGACGTTGCTCTCGGTGATATTTTTTATTTCAATCTTAATCTGTTGTTCTTCTCGTTCTCTATTTATTGTAACAAGCCTTTGTCAGTTATCGAGAATCGATTTATATTTCTAGTTATGATCCTTTCGTTTTGGATTTTAATTCAAAACTTCAAGAGTTCAACATGGGCATGTTTTCCATAGAGTGGTGTTGGCCCACTCACAAGTTTTCACACTAAATTGGCCCGTTCATGAAGATGGGGTGCTTATAAAGACGCACAGGCCTCTTCATAAATGTCTGTCCTATGAAAAGAAATTCTTATCCTTGCCATCGAGTGAATTTCACGACGATTTAATGTAGCATCTTGACCAAGCTGCAAAGTTTAGGCTGATAAGCTGTGACGTTGCTCTCGGTGATATTTTTTATTTAATCTTAATCTGTTGTTCTTCTCGTTCTCTACTTCTTGTAACAAGCCTTTGTCAGTTATCGAGAATCGATTTATATTTCTAGTTATGATCCTTTCGTTTTGGATTTTAATTCAAAACTTCAAGAGTTCAAGCAGGGTACACCCATGGGCAGAAAGCCCCCACACGCTTCCTCAAAGTCTCTTTCTATACACACCTATGAGGCATCCATTCTTACACCCTGACTACATTCTCCTTATATGCCTATAACACGTCAGAATAATATCAGTCACAACCTAATTCACTGCCTTTATCGTACCATAAACATCTCTTAACACGTCGTTCTTTAACCTATGTAATTTTCGCACAACATGAATGCTCCTCAAGTTGTCTATTTCTAATGGTCTTAGTTGAGATCTTGCCTTCTCCCAAACCATTTCTTAGTCCCATACCCCAACAGAATACCCTCAGGCACTTTCCTGACATATTCCCCACTCAAACCCTGCCCAACCACTAAAGCTGATTCCTACCATTTACAATGCATCTTACAAATTCGCACCGCAGCATCAGATATAACATACCACCCCAGTCTCACCCCAAAATGCCATTACCTTACCCTTTCGTCATTCACTTTTAGACTCCTTCTATCACACACCCTGTAAAAAATTACAATCAACATTTCTAAATCAGTCTCACTCTCAGCCGTTAACAGCATGTCATCGACACATACCGACATAAATAGAATCCCCCCTCACTATGCCTTATCAACCTCACAACTTTTCTTCAACACTTCCATACGTACTTCTCTCAGTACTCCTTTCATATAGATATTAACCAACAATGGATGCATCACACAACCTTTTATTACACCCCCATAATCCCTATCTACATAACCATGAGCCTTCTCTAGATACATGTATCTAGCATTCACTTTATATCCTTTATACTATCTTTTATACACTGCAATTGCATCATTTATATCCCATTTGCCAACTCTACGCCTAACCTCTCCTTTGTTAATGCCTTATTAATCTTTCAGCTATCCTTCTTTTACGCTTAATTATATTTTTTTTATGTAAATTTTTTATTCAACACTCAAAAGCCTTACACCCCTATAGTTCTTTAATTGACGTTTTCCACTTTACTCATATACAACAGAACGATTACTGTACTCTTCCAGCCTTCAAGCACGCTTCGCCTTTAAAATGCCTTAACACAAAACTAAATACCCATTTCCTAACAAAATAACGATCACTTGTTAGCATTTCATCTCTTTCATAACCCGATAGGGAACCTTATTTAAGCCCACGAAGACAATGATATTTACCTGCGTATATTTTTTTCTTACCAATATTATATAAATCATAAAAATATGCTCGCTATCTTCTTTGACCTCCCCAGTGATCAAAAGTACAATGTCAACTTGTTATTTATTCAACACAGAAATCTTTCTCGTGGTTTCACAACCTTTTCGTTTTTTTCCAGAATAACTTCCTGCTTCTATCCGGATCCTTAATAATTTTTTGTACAAATGCATCATTTGCTGCTTTCCTACTCTGTTTAATTACTTATTCCACTTCCTGTTTCATTTCCTTGTATGAATTGGACCGCATCCCCCTGGCATTTCCATCTGCAGTAAGATTAATCATGTATTCCTCTTTTAGGCTTTCCTCTACACGCTTCATCGTCATTCTACCATTCAATAATTTACCTTCTCTTTCCAATTTTGTTGAACACAAGTTATATTAATTCTGAATTTACTCTCAGGGGGGTTATCTATTTTATATAAGCCCTTCTTCCATTCCTCCTAGAAATACAAAGCACTGCACTTTCTATAAAATGCATCCACAAAACTTTGGAAGCCAAATTCAGCGTCCTTTTGTGTGTACGGAATAAAAGTTTATCTATTGTCGCTCTAAGTTGAGGAGGAAGGAATTTGAATATTGTGAAAAGTTTTGACGGCAAGAAGGAATCCGAAAACAACTTGAAGACCCCAAAAGTCACGAGTTCTTTCGAAAATTCTGAAGGAGTTCCATAATTTTGTCGATTTTCTCTAAATATTTTATCACCTCGTTTTTCAGCATACATCTTACCGTTACTGGAATTGTTCAGGATAAAGAGAAATGACATTAATGTGGGAAATTTTTGTACTTATGAATTGCAATTTGAATTGGCTTCCTGTCCAAGCAATCGTTCAAATTTACCTAATTTAAGTAAAATAATCAGCATTTAAAAGAAGTAAAGAGGCGAAAATATAATAGAAAATAGTCAAAAGTACTAAATAAATTATACCAAGAGAATATTTAAGGTTGGCAGGTGTTTAGTTTATAAAAATTGAAGCAGTTTGGACGATAGTGATTAATGATACACAAAATGTGCTACGAAATATTTAACTCTTACCATTTGAAACTGGAAGATGAATAATAGTTGAAATATTTCAGAAGTAAAAACTATACATTGAGATTAAAGAAATCCAAAAAATTATAAAATAATGAAAATTGAATTAAACTTTTCTTTCTTCGTGCTATCATGTTTGAAATAATGGTACTGGCGATCGAACAAAACAGTTAAGAGCTTTTATTTAAATTTTACTTAAAATCTACAATATAAAACGAATAAAACTTTATTGTAGGCAACAAAAAACAGAGATGAGATGTTGACTTCAATTTCGTTTACTTACTTTTTGAACTGAAAAGTTACCAGTGGAAATGCGATCGCTGGCAGCGGTGGTAAAATTTACCTCTAGAAGTTTTGGTCTTGTAAAATGATTTTAATGTTTAATTTAGATTTATAGAATACACATAAGAAAGAAATCAAATAAATATTACCATCAAAGGATAGGAAGGAAAATATTTCAAAAGTGAATGCAGCTAAAATCGGAAAATTCCTCTTCGCTATCTTATTTAGAATTGCCAATGTGCAACAAATTTAGCGGCAGCCACTGTATCTACATCCAATGTAGGGGCTGCAATCATGAGTTCTTCTTTACCGTTTTAATCAATAAATACGAGTTTAGAATTATTTAGATCTTACTCCGCAATGAACCTCGTTTCCATTTATTTTAAATAGATACAGCAGGAAACAACGAGGAAAAGAAACACCCCCGAGAGGTTTATGAAAAGGGTGATGCAAAAATGTGTGAATAATAGAATTCCACTACTTTGTGTAATGGAGTAAAAGGGTAAATAAAACAGCTCTCATGAAAATCTTCTTGCTCCTCGTCAAATATAAGTTCTGTTAAGTATTCCAGAGTGTTCAAAGTTCATAGGTTTGACTTTCTTTGTTTTTGATACAAACCTCTTCTTTGGTACTTATAAAAAACAAATTATAAGAAACAAATGGCTTTTATTCTTTTAAAGCTCTTGTAACAAAATATTTACTTTAATGAACACCCTACCCAAAGGTTAACATAGAAGAAAACCCAGAATCTCCCTAGCCTTTAAATAATCTCTACACCTCTAAATCAATTGGTCAGGGATCTTAGTAAGAATACCGCAAACCATATCTTGAGACCATAATGTAAATTAAGTTCAGGGAAAAGCTAATTTTCATGCAGGTATGAAATGTTCTGAAAGTTGTTCAGATGTAAAGCTGTGGATGAAAACAAAGGTGATGCCATTTTAAAACGCAGGCTCAGCCCGTAACGTCAACAACATCAAAACTATGATATATTATATTATTTAATAGGCAAAAGATTTATATTGCATTAAAACATTTCTAACTTGATTTATTTTATTAAAATCCATTTAATTGCGGCCTAAAAAAGTGATTTTGTGCCCAATAAGAAAATTAATTTATCGAATTGGCCCTAAGGAAAGAGTTACTAGAGTCAATTTGCTAGTCAATATTTACCAGGTTTGCTCATCTGTTTCAAATAACAAGGATTTGTTTCTTTCATTTCGCCCTGTTACAGATTCTTTTGCTTTACAGGTCTAGGACGTAAGATGCAAATATTTTTGAAATAGGTGTATCAAAATCGGGTAAATATCTTTTTAAACAACTCTTTCGTGACATTTGTAATGGTGAGGAAAATAATTGAAAAAATATAATTGAAAAAATAATAATAAAAAGATGAAAGAGTAACTGAGTGTGGAGCATCTTTTTGTTTCTTTATCAATGTTTCCTAAATACAGCTCAAGAAAATAATGTATTTTATTATCAATTAATCCTAGGCTTTATGATTAATTTTAGGTTCCTGTGCACCCCAACATTTAACAAGTGAAACTTAAGTTACCCGCACGATAGTTTTACCAACAACCTTCACTACTTTATTTACATATCTCTCCTTATAAAATTTCTGGAGATGCCCAAATTTCGTTTTTGGCTTTAAATAATCAAAAAATCATCCATCCTGACGTCAGGATTTTCTGATGGCGACGGTTTTTTATTTATCTTTTCTTTCATTGTCTGTTTTTCCTCTCTCACGCATTTTCCACCGACTAAAAAGTCACTGAGTTTAAAGGATATCGCTAACTCCCCCATCCCCCGCTATGTTAATTTCTTCTAGTGTCAAACAATGAGAAATTTAAGAGAGTGCGTGGATTCTCACTTTCTAGCACCTTAATTAATCTCCTCTTTTGCCAAATCTGAAAATTAAACTTTCAGTAATTTTCTCTTTTTTTAACTTCACTACATCATTTATAAAGACCTTTGGAAATCGAAAATTTAATGTAATGATATTTCACTTCGATATTCGCTCGCTCCTGATATGTCAGTAAGATGATGGCGAGCTGTCGATTTCCCTGAGTTGAAACTTTTGTTGTGAATATTTAATTTTCGGTGGCAGTATGAGAGCATATTTAATGACTGAACCGGGAGCATCGAGTCAGTCTGAGTCAAACTCACTCTTAAGGAATAACCAATTTTTTCAAAATATATTTCAACGAAACTGAATTCGAATCGTGATTTAAAGCCGTCATCATCTTCTTATCATGAATTCATTTGGTTCGAGTAAATGCAAATTTTATTGGAACTTTTATTCAGCTGTTGAATTTAATACCGTATATTTTTGCTATCTTTACTTGCAAGCTGGAAAGTTTAGGCTCATAAAGTGTGACATTGCTCTAGGTGATATTTTTCAGTTAATTTTGCTCCGTTGTTCTCGTTCTCCATTTCTTGTAACAAACATTTGTGAGTTATCGAGAGTCGATTGATATTTCTAATTATGAGCTTTTCATTTTGAGTTTTAATTCCAGACTTCAAGAGTTTAACATGGACAAGTTTCCCATAGAGTGGGGTTGGCCCAATCATACTTTTTATTTTTTTTTCATACTAAATTGGCCCCTTCATGACGATGCTGTGCTATGTGATGTGGCATATTGACCAAGCAGGGTACACCCGTGGGACGAAAACTAAAACACGCTACCTCAAGATCCCTTTCCAGACACACCTATGACGCATAATACAATCGAGTTATTCCTTGGTTATCTCTTTCTCCTTCGAACACACCACATAATAAACCCATCTTTTACTTGGTCTTTCATCCCTTCTGACACTCTGAGACTACATTCTTCTTATATGCCTATAAGACGTATGAATAATATGATTCACAACCTAATTCAGTGCCTTTTTTACACAATAAACATCTCGTACCACATCGTTCTTCAACCTATCTGATTTTATCAGATTATAAATAGAAGAAGGAAGAATATAAATGTAAAATAAATGACCTGAACAGAGAAGTCAAGAGCAAACTTCATCTCTCTTTCAAACTTTCCTAAATATAACGGCACCAAGAAATCACTAATACAAGTTCTTCTGAAATCTCCTTAATTTTGATTCCCTGAGAATATTATTATAAGGTTAGCACATTTGTTTGACCCTAACTTTCACATATAACTAACTCTCAGCTAAAAAAATTCCCCTTAATATCCCCTCTGAATTAGATAGTTGAGTATAAGGTAAACAGCTAAATCCTCTTTAAATAATTTCTATTCATACCATACTTGGTTACGAGAATGAACAAGACTCTTCTTTTGCCAACCATAGAACACTATTTATTAGCCAATTATTCCCATGGTCTACCTTCTGATTAAAATTATTTGGTGATATACGATATTTATGTTTTACATTTCTTCTATGGTCTATTGAAAATATACTACTCAGCTTGCCTAGGGGGCATTTAGTAACATTTTAAAAAAGAACATAGAATAAAGAAGCCATTGTTTAGCTACAGGCCATTTCGTGCAGCACTCAATTTTCTGGAAAGCTCTTCATTAAGATGATGCAAAACAAGCCGCCTTTTAGCTATCTTTTTTCGTAAATTTAAAAGGAGCTTCGTTGCAACGCTATTCTAAATTATAGGAAAAACCTGTATTCCTATTTTCCCCCTTTCTAAAATAGAGAAAGCGGATATCTCAGGTAAAGATGATAGATTGTTACTTATATGTTTATTTCGAATACTATGTCAAGAAAATATAAAACAAAATATAGTATACGAATCGTAGAGCAGTAATAAAGGATTAGAGGAGAGAGTTTAGAAGAACCAAAGAAAAGAATAGTTTTTAAAAGAACCAAAAGCGCCAAAAGAAAGCACATGAATGAAATAAAAACAAAGATAATATAACCAAAATGAAAGAACCCACTAACCCGATCAATATAAATTGTTCAAGAACACAACGAAATGAAGAATAGTTACAAGAATAAACTCTCATGAGGATAAATGACATGGGAAAATGATCACAAGCAAGAAAAATTACCTTAAAAAACGAAGGCAAAGAAAATTGCTGCTTTAAATCACTAAGCCTTTGCGCTGCTTCCAAAATACATTTCAAAAAGTCCTTAAAAAAGTATATTAAGAAGAAAAAAGTAAGAACCAAAACTGAATTTACTGGTACATTCAACTTCTTTTGAAACCTTCCAATTGCTTTGTACCTTCGAATTTTCGGAACCTCGTCAATATCATTTTAAAACAAAAGGTAGATAAACTTAACTAAAGAATCCCTCTTAATAGTTTTTACCTTTTGCTTCGCTAGAAATTGGAGACCATTTATTTCTCTTTGCTTAAGAATTATAGAAATGAATGGCCTGTATTCATTTGGACGAATAAACTCGTTTGCTTTCTTTCTTCTTGTTTACCTTCTGTCACTCACTCAGCTATCCTTATTTTCCTATGTCATTCACAAATTTATCTTTTTATCCTATGTCAATCACTCAGTTAGCCTTTTTTATCTTATGAGAATCACTCAGTTATCTTATTTATACGCCTATACACATTTCATCATACAGCTTACTTAAAACATTCAACATCGGTTTTCTCATTGTGTTTTTGTATTCAGTTTCTCCCCTCCATCTTCCCCAAACGTCTTCTAATCCTCAAGAAGTCTTTCATTTTCAAGTGCTTTAAAACCAATCATCTGCACTCCTTCCACAACAAAATTTCACCACATCTAAGCATTCAGCGACTATCATGCCATTTTTCACACTACTTACCCCACTAGCAACCTTTTTCATACTGATTCTTTCCTTGCTCTGATACAATACTCGGTTTACAATCTCAAAGCCAATCATATCCACAATTACTTCATCTCTAATCCCGTCATCTACCTTTGACCTCCTCATTGTTTAGAGGTACCCTGCCAGTATTATCCGTCATGTTCGCACAACGGATTTCTCTTGTTTCTCACATTTCTTATTTTCTCGCAGAATGACTCTTCTTGTTTTGCTTCGGATAATCTTTTATTGTCCTTCCAATTACATCTTTAATCTAGGAAATTACCCATTTCACTTTTATGTTTGCCACCGTATATTCATCACTACGTATCTCTGATATTCTCATCTGCACTAATTAGCATTTATTAGGTCATATCATAAGTGATGCGACATATTTTGACTCAGAAACGTGTCTCAAAGAATCAAAGTTGTTCATCTTTCCTTTCTCGACTAAAAAGTTAACCATTTTTAGTAAGATTGTTACAAGAGACGAAAAGTGGGTGGCGTAAAAATACTATTAAATGTTCTAAATATGTTTAGACTTGCGGAAAAAAACAATATGCGACTTATTTGTCTACTGTTAATATCCAGAATTTTCAGGCCAAAAACCTATTAGTTTTACCCTATCACCATATTTTCATTAAATTACCTCCTTTACTTAGGCCTCTGAACATAAATGTTATTTTTAAGTACAAGTCTACAATTTGTCGCATCCTTGTCAAAAAATTAACTTCTTTCCCCTGACCTTGCATTGTTTATTCGATAGGCTGCAACAACTGCAAAAATTGTTATTATGGACAAACCAAGAAAGAAATAGATGCCCGGGTTAAGAAATATCAAGTAAATGTACGTAATTACAGTTAGAAATCTGTGCTTTTTCTTTACATATGTACACTCCTAACCATAGCATTAATTGGAACAGTGCCAAACCAGTCATAAAATGCAGTAACTATATTTCGAGAAATATTTTAGAATGTATCTCTATTAACACGTTCCTAAATTTTAACCTTAGCCTTGGTTTGTTCATGCTAGACCTCATTATTACTACATACATAAAATCTCAAATAAAGTTGTTTCAGGATTTTGTGCCCCTTAATTAGGGTTCAGATGTAGGTAGTCTTATCCCCGCCTCTACTATTTAAGGCAATATATGTCCTGCCTCTTGTCATTCCTTGAAAAGATCTTTAAGAATAAAGACGAAAGCGCTCGGAATCGTATTTCACATTTCCTTTGTGGGTTTATCTTCATATATATATATATATATATATATATATATATATATTAGAAGTTATCATATTAATGAGATATATATTCTTCGAAAGAATAATAAACCGCAATATTTAAATCTGATTTATTTATGAACAGAACTAGTTTCGGCTTTCGCCAGTATCAACTGTATAATAAAAGGTATAATTATCGACTCCAGTATATAAAGGCAAAAAATGAGACTAAAAAAATGGAAATATAATGAAAAATATAAATATGTTTAGGGATGGGCAAGCAGTTGTTAATCTCAGGGATTGAGCGATTCTGGTGGTTTATAAATTGATAGAGCAACATTATTCTAGATAAATTTGTTAAACTTCTATTGTCCTTCCGAAATATTAAAGTTATCGACCTTGTAAATAAAGATTGATTCAGCAACCCTCCTTTCTATATTATGGTTGGATTTCTAATTAAATTTGGCTTGGTTGAATTCGATTCTATGGTTATAATTTTGCATATGAGCGAAGAGACCGGAGGAAAGTGAGCCTCTCCTGATATCTGAGCGTGTTCTTTGATCCTTTTACTAAAGTAGACAAGAAAATCAATCCTAAACTCCCAAAACTTTAATAGGAAATAAACAAAACTTTTTTTAAAATTCTCGATGAATGAAATGACAAATGTTAATATGACTGAAATGAGGATACGTAAAGGGTCTTTCAATAAGGTCGCTCGATTTATAAATGTAAATAAAACAATTTGTGTATGATATACGAGGGGTAGCAATAAGTTTTGCAATTCGGATATAAGGAAACGAGATATGAGGAAAAGTGTTTTATTATGTTTCAATATAATTACTCTCGACTTCAATGCACTTGCGCCACTTGTCCCTGAGGCTTCAAATTCCTGACCACCAGAAAGCTCCCGACTGCTGTTCAATCCACTCCTGGACGGCGAGCTAGACATCTTCATCGCCCCCAAACCGGCGTCCACGCAGTGCAGCCTTGAGCTGGCGGAATAAAAAGTAGTCGCTAGGGGCCAGATCTGGACTGTAGGGGAAATGGTTGAGCTCCTCGCGCAGGACAGCTTGTGCTACTCTGGCCTTGTGGACTTTGACGACGTTGAAGTCGATCATGGGGCGTGAGGTTTCTAGGAAACCAACTGGCAGAGACTTTAGTCATGACCAAATTGTTGTGGATGATGTTCATAATACTTCCATGTGATATTACAAGTTCTCGCTCAATTTATTCGACCTACACCAGTCGATTTTCGAGGGTGATCTTCTCCACACGGGCCACATTGTCCTCGTTAGTCACGTCTGACGGGCGTCCTGGACGGGGGTGATCTTCAAGGGACTCACGATTATGGCGGAACCCTCTATTCCAGTGAGCAATGGTTGCTTAGGTAGGGGCGGTGTCAGTGTACACTGCAACTATGCGTTCATGGATCTCTTTTGCATTATTTTCTTTCTTGGTCAAAATTTGATGACTGCGCGGTGCTCAACCTTCTCCTTTGTTGAAAAATTTGTGACTGACGATCTGCGATCAGCTACTGTTTCTTAAATAGACGAGGCAGGAGAGTCCTGCTGCAGGTCCTGACTTGTCATAACTTGTCATAACACCCCCACAAACAGCTATCCCCCTTCCGCTTTTTTGCCTTATCGATTCAAAAAACCTATTGACCGCCCCTCGTATGCCCTTAATTTATTTTAAATTTGAAAGTACATTTTATGGTATTGAGTGTGGAATATTACGTCGTTCAAATGTCCGCCGCGGCTTCGCTTGGTGGAACGTATTCGGGAGGTTTAATTTTCGATGACTTTGTCGCATAAATCTGGCTGAATTTGCCGGATGGTGTTCCTTATGTTGACTTTCAGGACATCAACTGTTTGCGGATTATTCGCATAGCCCTGCGATTTGAAGGTAGCCTCAAAGAAAGTAGTCTACTGGCGTTAAATCGCATGATCTCGGTAGCCAGTTTACGTCGCCGCCGCGCGAGATCACCCTGCCCTGAAATCGCTGGTGCAAAATGTCTATCATGGCTTGCACAGTGTGGTATGTAGCGCCACCCTGTTTGAACCACATGTCGTCAGTATCCATATAATCCAGTTGAGGCCACAATAAGTTGCTTATCATCGATCTGTAGGTCTGGCCGTTGACGGTTATGGCAATCCCATCTTCGTTCTCAAAAAAATACGGACCGATCATCCTGTTAGACGAAAATCCACACCAAACAGTCACTTTGTTGGGAGGCAATTGGTGCTGCTGTATTGCATGTGGATTGTTTTCGTCCCAAATCTGACAATTTTGCTTGTTCACAAATCCATTCATCCAAAAATGGGCCTCGTCGCTGAAGATGATTTTTTTGGGAAATTTGGGGCAACTTCAAACTGCTCTAGAGCCCAATCAACGAACACACGGTATTGTCTATGGTCGTTTACCTTGAGTTCCTGGGTAAATTGGATTTTATACGGGTAAAGACATAAGTCCCTACGCATAATTCGCCAAACTGAAGTCGCAGAAAGGCCAAGTTCTTGTGAACGACGAGAAATTGACTGCCTCGGATTTTCTCGTACACTCTCATTTACAGTAGCGATGTTTTCAGCAGACCTTGCGTTTCGGCGACGTATGGGTGTTGGCTGATTGTTGCTCGACCCTTTTGCCTCGAATTTGGCCACCAAGCGTCAAACAGTGGACTCGGCAGGACGATTGTGGCAAGGATATAAATCACGTAATATGCGGAACGTTTGTCGAACGGAGCACTGATTTTGCTAATAACATTTGATGACTTGCACACACTGTTCAAGGCTATAACCTTCCATCGTGACTTGCCAAGTACTAACAAATAGTTCACAGTGAGGCTCCTAGATGTCGCTGTAACAGTATGGCCACTATCGCCTGACAAAGCTCGAGGGTCCTTGTTGAAAGACCCTTTATTAACAATTTTTTCATCTATATCTTAAGAGCAACAACTAAATCTACAATTTGTAATATAATGAAATATAAAGAAAGTGACAGTAACCTCATCGAAAAAATATATATAAAATAACCGAAATAAAATTCACCCCAAATCTTTTAAGTGTTAATATACTCCCAAAGCGAATTTCTCTTTCATAAAATAACTTTTAACGCAGCGCCCTCTTATCATATTTCAGAATTGCGGTGTATCCCCAAATCATGGTAACTTATAAAAAACAAGATCTCGGCTTGTTGAAATCGAATAAAATGAAATGAAGAAACAACCAACTCAGACTTTTCATAAGCTAAGCAATCATTTTTTATAAAAGGGAAACGTACCATCAGCATTTAATAACTAGCGTCTTAAAGAACCTATTTTTGTTCTTATATTCTTTCTTCAGAATGTTTCAACCTTCAGTGGAAAATCTGATTTGTCCGTTTTAGGCTTTTATGTTCTCTTCTTCCTGGTTATATTCATATTGCATTTACATTTGCCATCTGCGATTGCTCTATAATTATGTCTGAGCCGACTTGATTTCTAGAATGCGTGTGTTGTATATGCGTAAAAGGAGACTTTCATTTGCTTAGCTTAATAGCGATACCTTTCGTTTTTCTTGGGGCGCTAGTATCCAACGTCTCTTCTGTTTCCTACTTTTCGTTTCATCTTTCTTTATTGTTCTTCTTTCTGTACTCCTTCATATTCTTTATTTTTCTCTTATTTACTTTCATTCCTTTATTCGGTATCATTTTCTATTTCGCCTCTTTTATTTTCATTTTGGTAAGTCCATTCTAACAGGTGCTTTTCGAGATTGATCTCTAGAGTCTTATTAAGATTTTCTGGGAATCACATCTCTTTTATTCTTCAATATCAAGCTGGGCGTGGAGGAGAATGAGTTCGGTTGTCCGATTTCATTGATATGTGCAGAAAATATGTATATAAAATTTCAAGCCTGGGGTTTCCTGGTACTGTAACGTTAACTGTAGGTTAGTTTATTTATTTTTTTAAGGCTTTGGCAATATCTGCGTGTTTTATTTTTTATCTTTGGCATTTAGAGTGTTGATTTCCTTTTTGCTAATATGTCCTTGTCCTTTCTTTTTATGAAGGATGTTGCCATGGAGCGATGAAGGAACTTCAAAGTTTAGGCATTTCTTTGTGTCAGAGTCACAAATTCTTAAATCGTGGCACGTTTTGCTGCATTCCGAAAGTTCTTGACATCTATGTTGGAGCAGTTCATAGTCGTGTGTTTCTATCTGATAACATTAAAATCATTTAGAGTTTCGTGTATTTCTCCTACTCGAATTTACCCGAGGGGATCCTAAAGTTAAATACGAGGTTATTAATATCTTTTATTTTATTTACTATGTCCGTGTCTAGGCAGATGATTTTAAGATATGAGTATAACCCAGAAGTTTAATTAATTGCGTGATTTTTATCCGGAGAGCATTGCATCTAATCTCGTTCTTCTCAACCAAGGCTCTGATTTAGGAAGGAATCCTTGGTGTCAGTCCTATCCTTTTGTCGATACGAGTTTCTCCTTGTCCGGTTGTTTATGGCAGAGGGCTATATAGCCATTGGGGACGTCGATTATCTTGATTAATTCTATCGTTAGTTCGCCGTAGAGAGTAGCAATAACGGAGCTCCTTTTGAGCTTTGAAGCCTATTAGGTCACCTTTAATCGGACCCTCATCTAGTCAGGCACTTCTTATTCACGTGGTTGGCTGCACAGCCACGTGAATATAGAGGGAATCAAATATCCCTTAATCGGTGTACAGAAACAGTATGTAGCTACAATCGGTCCAAAGTTCGAGAGAAGTCGAGGTCACTTAAGTTTCGAAGACAATTTCTATCAAATTTCTGACCAAATCAACAAGTAAGGAGAATAATCTCTTGCGTCGAGCTCCAGGTGAAGATGTCAACTTAGTAAGCAATTAAATTCAGTAAACTAAATAGCCAGCTAAAGTATCCAAGAGCTTAAGTAAAGGGAATGTGAACGCGAGCAGTTTGGGTCAGTCTTATCATGATAATATTCGAATTCTGGATCATGATCGAGATGGCATAAGCGATCAAGGTATATGAATTAGAAATATAATCGGAAGAAATAATATGTTATAAGTTGATAATGAAATTATAATAACGGAAGGGAGAGAGAGGTGAATGTAAAAATCATCTGGATGAGAGTGATTATGAGATTTTTAATGTGCCAGGCTGACTAGCTAACACTTTTCTCTTGCTTTTATTTTCTTTCATTTTTTTTACTTTGTATTTTGTGTTTTACTTTAATCATTCAAGCTTTTGTTATCATTTCTTTAGTTAAGCGTTTGTATACGCTGTTTCTTTTTTTATGTTATATATTCCTTTGCTTTTTTGATCGCACAGTTTTGCTTTTCGATCATTATCTTATTCTTACTGATTAGGGATCGTGAGAAATTTATTCTTCGCCAGAATATTCTTTTTTCTCAATTTACATCTATTTTTGTTAAGGGGAATAGTTGGTTAATATTCTGCTGTCTTTATCTTGCTAACATTAAATCGTTACTTGTTGCGAACGTGATCGATTTTCACCTCCCACATCGATTCTGTTTCCTTTAGCTATTGCTATAGCGATCTTCTTCTTACTTACTGCCAGCACCGTTTCCGACCCACGGTTGCTCCTGAATCCCGGTTGTTGAGCGCTCTTTAAATTACTTTGCCGAAGGTAATTTCTCAGCCTTTCGTTCCGAGGTTTTTAAAAGTTTACCTTGAAACTCTATTTATGAAATTTTACGGCAACTTTCTATGTGCTATCTAAGTTTTCTTGGCTTTTGAAGGAAGCTTATCTATGCTGATTTGAATGTTGATTGGAAGTATCCCATATTTAGAAAGGCCTTAAAACATTTTAATATTGAATCTGCATGTGGTTTGGCGAATTTTTTATGGGTAGTTAGGGAATTCCACTTAATCCTGTAGCTTTCTCATGATATGACTTTAGACCCACAAAGTATTTGGTTTTGTAAAAGGTTTGCCTTGCCTTTGCGGATTGTATCCATCCTCAAAGAGCGATTTATCAATTGTATTATTTCTAAGGTGCAGAAAAATCACTAGGATTTCGGAGTATATTATGTGATGGGTCTTAAATCTTTCTCTCTGGTAGGTTTTACTCTTCCTGCAAGGACGTGGAACCCGATTAAAGACTAGTATCCGTAGCCGTTGTTTGTTTTTTCTTCTATTTCAAGCTGTCAATTTTTTCAGAAGATATTTTCTTTTTGTTGGTATGTAATGAGTATAGTTAATTCCTCCCCTCACTACTACCTTGCTCTTAGTTGTGGATAACTGCTAGGATAAAGATGAGGGATGGATGGATGAACCGGGGTGGGTGGGAAAGGAAGCTCATTAGAGGAGACTCATGGTAGATTTGATTTGATGATGGTTGGTGGTTGAAAAATCGCATTCTCCACGGTTCCCTTGTAGAAGTTGGCGAATAGAACACCGAGTAGAGAGCCCATCGTCACTCTCTCAACATGCACATATATCCAGCATCAAAATCAAATGCTACTACCCGGAGTGCCGCTTCATAAGTAATTTGGTTATTAAAACTACTTCCAGCATACAGAAAGACAGCTGTATACCTTTATGTGCTCCTGGCCGGTCCCTCAAAGGTAGAGTATCCGACTCTTCCCCTGTGGATGCAGCTTCGCCTTTTGTCCGGAAAGCCTATGTCCCAAAGTTTCACAATGGGATATTCTTCAATACTGCTTTCTTCATTGCCTCAAATCATGTCTTACCAAATGAAGAGCATAGTTTGTAGTCGGTAGTGATTGGTAGTTACCTCAGTCCAGTGGCGGATCTAGGATAAAATATTTGATTCGGGGCCTAACCTGAATTCCTCCTTCTGAGTTGATGGAGAAAAGGGCATCCATGACTAATAATGGTCATCTTACACAGCCTTGATAATAAATAACAGTCACTCACTCAGGAGTAAGCAATAATTCTCTTACATCCGAATTTTTTCCACACATTAGAAAATAATGTATTATAGTTTTAGGACGTCAGCTAAGGTATAATACTGAATGTAATAATTATTTTTGAGATTTACCTGTATTTTTAACATGTATCATATAAGGTACATTAGATGGAAACGGTTTAAAAACTTTATATATATTATATATTATTACATGACTGTCTGAATAATAACATAATAAAAGTATGGCTTAAAAAAGAAATATAAACATAATGGGTCTGATATTTGGGGAGCTTCAGCCCCTTCAGCCCCCTCAGCCCCCCTTGGATCCGCGCCTGCCTCAGCCATATAATCAGAGGCACAATGATGGAGAGTTCTTAGCTTAGTCTGTCATATTTTATATTTAAAGCAGCCTAAAATAAATCATCACTTTTTTTTTGTCTTTCGTTGGGTAATAAATAGTGAAGGGATGGTGAAAATAATTATCTCTTTTTTAAAAAAAATATTTCCCTAGGGAAATGATCAGTGCATGGGAGCTAATATAGATAGGGTGATCAGAATTAGAAGAAGAGTGTAAATTTGGTTCGCCTAGCTCGTATAGTGCTTTTTTAAGTCCAATTAGGAGGTCTCCCAAGGGTCTTCTATCTCTTTCCTGAAGGAAAATTTAGTTGATGAAGGCTTCCATTAGCAAGATAATATGGCGAGAATGCTTTTTCTTTTCGTTTATATCCGGCTAAGAGCGAAGAGTCATGAAGTTCCGTATGGTTATTTTGCGCGTTTATATCTATGAGTACGGGACAGTATTCGCTTTTAGTGAAGAGTTGTAGTATTTACTCGGAAATGGTAAGCTGTGTTTTAAAGTTAGGAGGAATTTTTTTGATAAATAGGGACCCAAGGATCTTCAGGCGACCAAAAACACTATTAATATTAGAAAAACTCAGAACTAACCCGCTTGAAGATATTTAAGATTATCTTCAGATACTACATGAAAAGTATTTTAGTATTAGTGAAGAAGAGAATAAAAAGTAAGAGTCAAAACATAAAATATTAACGAGCTTAACAACTTCATTCATACGATGCATCCTCACCCCTCAGAAGACTTTGGATAAAATAAAGAAGCCAATGGAGACGCCGCTAGAACTTCAGGAGAACTACAAGTTACGCTCAGCTCATTCGACCAGAATGGTCCAAGACAATCAGGGTCAACAAGATTTAACTACGCGAAGGAATTACCTAACATTAATATTAGTTCTAAAAAGCTAATATTAAATCCTAGAGTTGTCGCCCATCTGATGGAGCACTTCCCATTTAACCAGGATCAATTTGACTTGAAAAGAAGATGCTGCACGGGTATGGCTATCGATTTCATAAAATAAGATTACTGAAGCAGTAAGAAGCCATAGATGATTCCAGATCCAGTAAACTTTTTGAGAGAGTAGAAGAATCGCCATTCTTTATAAGAACAAGTGAACTGCACCATTAGTAGCTATAAACAATGAATAACCGATTAAGATTATGTACCCTATTAAAATATCAAACCAAAATGTGACAAACCCCCCGATTAAGACATACTATTAACCGATTGTGACAATTAAGTATCCTAATTATAAATGAACAATAACCCATAGAAGCAACGACTTCCATTTTACATTAATAGGCTATAAAATGATTAGATGAAGAAAAATGCAATAATTTTTATAGCCAATGATGATGCTTCTTGATTTAAACTTTTCCCTTTATTGCGCAATTCATTTTACCTATGAACCCTTACGAAACAATCTTGCTTAATTCAATCATATATTCTGGAATTACTAAAATTTCTTTTTTGAGGAGAAAACGGGGAAATAAATATAATTTTCTGCTATATACCTACCGCACTATCTATTATATTTTTCCCTATTTGTCAAAAGGTATTTAACATACAGACCAAAGCAAGAGATCTTAAGTTTAAGGTTCATATTTAGAATGACCTTTTTAGGGGACACTAGAAATGGTTAACTCGAACTTGATCATCCCTGGTGGCAAATAGCGCGTTCCCCAGGGGGCTATAAGATGCGGGCGGTATCATTCTGTGTTATACAATTACTGCATATATATATATATATATATACACGAGGGGCGGTCAATAAGTTTTGCGAATCGGTAGGGCAAAACAGAGGAAGGGGGGATGGCTGTTTGTGGGGGTGTTAGGACAAGTTATGACAAGTCAGGGCCGTCAGCCGCACGCTCCTGCCTCGTCTATTTAAGAAGCAGTAGCTCATCGCAGATCGTCAGTCACAAATTTTTCAACAATGGAGAAGGTTGAGCACCGCGCAGTCATCAAATTTTTGACCAAGGAAGGCAAGAATAAAAAAGAGATCCATGAACGCATGGTTGCAGTGTACACCGACACCGCCCCTTCCTATGCAACCAGTGCTCCCTGGAATAGGGAGTTCCGCCATGGTCTTGAGTCCCTTGAAGGTAACCCCCGTCCAGGTCGCCCGTCAGACGTGACCAACGAGAACAATGTGGCATGTCTATAGAGAATAATCCTCGAAAATCGACGGGTGAAGGTCAAAGAAATCAAGCGAGAACTTGGGAGTGTTATCAACATCATCCACGACAATTTGGCCATGACCAAGGTCTCTGCCCGTTGGGTCCCTAGAAACCTCACGAAACCTCACGCCCCATGATCGACTTCAACGTCGTCAAAGTTGGGAGGAGTTGCTGCTCATGTACAACCAAGACCCGGTGAGATTCGACTCACGCATAGTGACAGGTGATAAAACGTGGGTCAATCACTCGGATCCCCTAGCGACTACTTTTTATTCCGCCAACTCAAGGCTGCACTGCGTGGACGCCGGTTTGGGGACGATAAAGATGTCCAGCTCGCCATCCAGGAGTGGATTGAACAGCAGTCGGGAGATTTCTGGTTGTCGGGAATTCGAAGCCTCAGAGACAAGTGGCGCAATTGCATTGAAGTCGAGGGTAGTTATATTGAAAAATAATAAAACACTTTTCCTCATATCTCGTTTCCTTATATCCGAATAGCAAAACTTATTGACCGCCCCTCGTATATATATATATATATATATATATATATATATATATATATATATATAATTAATGGAAGCTCAAATAGTCTCATCTAACTAAAACTCACATTAAATTAATGCGCCAAGTTATTTCAAAGGCATATTTTTACCCTAGGTCAAATATCGCCTGGAAATTAAAGATCTCATTAACCTTTCATTCCTGTCTTTGTTCTCTTACATCCAAGTTGGCGAGACAATGGCTGTCAGCTGGATAAAGGAAGTTGGCCTTTATTTTCCTACCGTTTGGAACTTTGTTTTTGCATTAGAAAATTTATTCCGGGAAGCACTGTCAATAAAGCTCACAGTTTCGAGGTTTGGTTATTTTCTTCTGGATGACGAATAGTACAAACAAAGACACTCAAAAGCGATTTTTAACGGTGTTTTAAGTTTTATTACAAACATATGTGCACGCTTTTAATGCGTGTTTGGGCAAGAAGAAACATTTGATTTTGCAAATGTTACATCTCGCGAAATCTAATATTTGATTTCTCCATTTATCTGTTTTATTTCCATCTCTGCTTTCTTTAGTAATTTTTCCTATAGTCACCAAATTGGTATAGCCATAGAGTAAAGGGGGAATTAAAAGATAGTCCTGTAGTAAATAAGCCTGATGAGCCCCCTGACAGGATAATGAGATCTACATAAAGGTCAGAATTAAAATCATGGCTTCAGGGGAGTATCCTATCTTGAGAAAAGGGTCGGATATTTTTGTCTTTCGACACCAACCAACGATTATGAAACCCTACTTGCGAGCTCATCAGTAGTATGTAGATAGGAGGAGTAAACCGTAGGGAAGACTAGTGCACCACGTTGGGGTATGTGGGTAGAGGGCTAGCTCGTGACGACACTGAAATTTTCATGTCTTTTATACACCTGGTCAAAGATTGGAACATTAGTAAAATTATCTCTCCTTCGAAGAAAGATCAGTAATTAAAAACACTTCTAGGAAAACTTTTCAGCTCTGTTGTTCGTTTCATCATTTCATTTTAGATTGAAAGTTGAAGCCTACTATTAAGGTTAGTAAAGAGCCTCGAGCTAGGAATACTCTCGAAACATTTTGTCAAATTAGAAAGCATTTCTTTGTTCTTCTAATGGGGAATCGGATCTTTTTCAAGATGAAAAGGAAGCGCGAATGAGCTTAGGGAAACACCATAAAAGGAAAAGAGTTTTACCTTTACACCTCTATCAAAGAAATTGAATAAGGACATGGGAAGTTTGGATACAGATGCCGAATTAAAGGAAGAGTAAAGGAAAAAGGTTTCTTTCGGAACGGGATTACTCTTTGTGAAAAAGCGTTTTTTTATGCTATTTAATTCCTTAGATGAACGTTTTTTTTATACAAGCCTATCATCACTTTTTAAAAAAATATGAAGGTCTCCCTTAAGGACAAATAGGACTATGTTGAGCTTATATTAAAGAATCTTTTCCATGAAATAATTAGCTAAGCTAGAATTGCCTAAAGAAAATAAAGTCATAACTTATGGCACTCATATGAGCAAAACACAAGAGGTGATTTACTCCAGCGCAAACCTAGCAATTTCTTCTAAAAATGCTCTATTTTATAAACCCCACTTTAGGAAAACATTTTTACAGACGCCATTAACAACCTACTGAAGTATAAAATTTTCATAATTTATGTCAGACTTAATATACTAGAAATATTCACTGCAAAATCTTTATAATGTAACTTATATCTAGTTATAGGTGCTTCTGTATTTTGATCTGCCTTGGTTTTTGACGATTTATGAAAATTTAATTAATTTTTCCCTCAATAAAAAACAAGGAAAAGTATTATAAGCTCATTGTATTCAGTCTATTTCAGGAAGATTTGTGCATCAGAAGCAGGGAAGGAATTGTGTATGGGAAATATGGACAGCCGCCCAGAGCGCCATTTTACCAAGGGCGTCGAACTTATTTCCTGGGAAAATTAGGTTCTCTTGTATATGTGTTATTCTTTTGGAAAATAAAGTTGTGTAATTAGGAAAATTGAATTACTAATTTATTTACTTTTTATATAATTGTTACTTTATTTTTGTTATATATGGTATATAGTTTGTCTACTTATTTACTATTAATCAATATATTTTTTGGTTTCACGTATAAGAAATGATAATTTATGTTATTCTTACAAATCTAAGAATAATAGTAATAATAAAAATAATAATTGTTGAGACTATTTTATGGAGGAGGACAAAACAGTTCAAACAGAACACCAAAGAGGTGGTTCGTCTAGGGCGGCAGAGTTGGCATAACCGCTAATGATTCAGAAATTTAAAATGTATTAGTTGTAAATGTCAGTGTCCGAGGGAAGGAAGCCACGATCAGAGTAGGTTGCACGAAGGTTATTCATGAGGCAATAAAAAATTACATAAAATATATTTAAAAATTACAAATGATGGATTTAATAATCGAAATTAAACTTTATTCGAAATTTAAAATAAATGTAATAAAAAAATGAAAGGTGATGGTGGAATGGAATGAATGAAAATGGAAAGAAAAATATAGGACTAATACTAAAAGGGGGTGTGCAATTGAAACGGGTGGTGCTCAGTGGATAGGGGTACGATAGATGCTATCTTGTTTGTTACAATACTTGAATGCTTGCCTTGCAGGAGAAAGGCAATCACGTTCGTTTAGACTCATGAAAAGACCATCTTTAGGGTATATTGAAACAAAAAGGACAACAAAAACATCGAAAACGGAAGAAAAAAGTCGACTTGAACCCTTGCTCTAAAGTTTTCCGAAACCAGAGAAATATTAGAAAATTAAATAAATTCAGGGTGGTTGTTTATATTTACATATAAATATAACAATGAAATAAGGAAAAAGAAATAACAAAAAAACTATATTTTCCTGAAGCAATCAATAAGAATTAAAAACAAGTTCTGCTGACCAAAAAGTCCCGTGATCTCACTCTTTCTGATTTATGACCCTACGAGCTTCAAAACTTTCTATAATTCCGGGACTAACCTTGGGAGTACCTCGTCAATTCTATCATTCAAAAGATAATGTAAAACAATATAAGGGTTTCAAATTTCATTAGAATCGGCAGAATAGTTATGATGTTATTGTACCCCCCAAAAATAATTCCAGGGCTAACCTTGCAAGGACTTTGGCAATTATATAATTCGAAAGCGAATGTAAAACATTATGGTTCCAAATATCGTTAGAATCAGCAGAATAATTATGATTTTATTGCCCAAACAAAATAATTCCTGGGCTTACCTTGGGAGAAATTTGGCAATTATATCATTAGAAAGAGAATGCAAAACAACATAAATGCTTCAAAGTTCGTTAGAATCGGCTGGTTAGTTGTGATGTTATTGTCAAAACAAAATAATTCCCGGGCTAACCCATTTTTTTCAAAAGGAGTAAAGTTCAATTGTACCTACTTAGAGCCATGAAATGACCCATATGACTGCAGGACATATGGTTATTCACTTTAGAGATTTCAAATCTGCCATCGGATTTGGCGTTGGTGGCGCCATCTAGTGGCAGAAGCTTCACTTAGCCATTCAAAGGCACTTGTAAGTGATTTGAACCACGGGAAACCATCAATGCAATAACCATTTATCATCTTATCACAAAATGCCGCAGGTCATTGGAGGGACTTTCCTTCTTGTTGGAATAAAAATGCTCTTTTGCGCCTAACTTACAGTTCCATCCATCCTACTTATAGTTATACTTATTTTATATCTGTAATTTATCATTCATTACTTACCTCTATTTGATTTGAAGCTACTGTAAGGTTTGTGATGGGAACCTGTGTCCAAATCATTATGGCTGCTACTGTATATATGATATATCAATAAGATAAAATTTGCAAAGATATTCTTTTATTATTCAAAAACTTTCCATTTCATACAAAACTAATATAAACTTTCATTTCAATATGAAAAAATAAAAAGTTCCTAAATCAAAGATACTTTTTTTGTTTTATTAGGATATCTCAGATAGCGGTATTTCTCGAGTCTAATGACTATCGCAGTCCATTCGACTTACTGACCTCTGGAAGCAATTTCCGGTGTTTCTTCACATATTGGATGAAACATTAGTACTGGTTCTCATTTTTGTCAATTCTCCCCCCCCCCGAGGTGAGACAACCGAGAGCAACAGCTCTTTCCACTGTATCGTTCACCGAGGGTAAAGAACGACCATTGTTTTTCTATTGTGTATGTTTGTCATAAATCTTGATCTTTCTACAGAAAAGTTAGATCGAGGTTTAGTTTGTGGAAGAACAGAACGTAGGATCTGTTTTACCCTAATGTTGTAAGGGTTTCCATGTTCCATCCCTTGATACTTTAACTCGCTTACCTTTTTCATGTTTTCCGACTCTTCTCCTATGTACCAAAATTGTCTTTTGAAAAAATTGAGAACTGCTTCTGTAAGCTAACGATCGTGGAATTCATTGAGATTTGCCATATATGCTAGATTCAGAAGAGGATACGAGATTCCCAATGGATTATTGAACCGGCTATAATATACACAATAAAACAAAAGTCACAAATCTCGTGCTTCCTCCGGAAAATAATGATTTTATGTAATAAATGAGCTTTGCTCTCTTGCTCTCTATATGGCTTTAGATCTTTTTAATTTAATACCTTCCGGCGGAGTCTCACCTAAAAATATAATCTATAGCCCCAGCTGTTCCCAGTAATCGCTTTGTTGCTCATTTTCAGTATTGGTGTAGCAAAAGAAATTAAATGAAAAGCATTCGCTTCTTCCAGCTTCATTTGAAGGGATGTGCAGGATGAGTGATCAAGGGATTTGTAGTTTACCTAAAATCTCTTAAATAAAAGGATTTGTTTTCCTGTAGATAATCCAATCAAGAAAATGTAGGCCTTTCTAACTTTAAGTTTGAGTAGCTGGAGACGAGTTACAAGATTCAATAACTGCTAAGTTTATTGTCGATAGAGATGAATGCACCATCACGTTGACACATATTTGATTTTGTTGTATTAAAGCTCATGGCAATCACCAATTCTTGGAGATTGAGCAAAACCAGTTCCAGGTTAAATGTCTGGAATGGCAAGAATTTCTTCGATACAATCTCCAGATACAATAATTGACAGTTTCTCTACCTCTTCTTATATCAGTCTAATCAAGCATAATTGTTTCATCTAGTTAAAAACAAGCACTTCATTGACAAAAGTTTTTTAATTTGGTTTTCATGTTGTATAACAGCTTCTAGGGGGTGCTTCTTACTGGTTCATTATACCGTTAAATAGCTGACGTAAATCTCGGAGATGAACAACCTCTCTATCTAAAATTCAGTTTTATGGATTTTTTATAATATTCTTTAAGCTTTATGTACCGCCCAATTTATTTTTATACGGTGTCGATTTGGTGCTTCTAGGAACAAGAGAAATTTGTCGCTAGTGTCAGGACGAAGATCTTTGAAGACTCTGGTAAATTAATGGTCAAACGCACCAAAATATTGGTGTGATCAAGGCAACCATTTTAGGAAAAGTGCACCCGGACCTGGGCTACCACTCGTACGTGCTGAAAAGTCATCAGCTTCACACACAGGTTACCTTAGAAAGCCATAAATTGAAGGTACAATCACTCATTAACAAAGTTAAGCACGATGGCTTCGGCCTTCTTCGTTTCTTCTACGGCGAGAAAGTATTTGTGCAGAACAGGAAAATGGAACCACGGAATGATCGCTGGCTGTTCGAAGCCGAATTGGAAGTTCCTAAGATCATGCACAACAAATTTCACACTGCTTTGATAGTGCTGGGCGTGTTCAGCAAAGAGGTCTACAATTTTCCCCCTCACATCTTTCTCCACGGCTTCAAGGCCAATCTTAACGTTTTTCATTGAGGTTGATCCAAAGATTGAGTACAATCTCCAGCTTGCAGTGTTTATTAGGGCAGATGAATCTGTAAGCTATGTTGGTTGGCTTTAGATTCAAGAAGCTTATCTGTCCCAATAAAGACTGCAAGCTTAATAATAACTGAAAATATATTGGCATGACCACTACCACCCTTTCGAGACGTTTAACCATGCATCTGCAAAGCGGAGAGCCTAAAAATCATATGGAGAGCGAGCACAACATCAACCTAACGAGAGATATTCTAGTTGACAACACTGTAATTAAAAGAAAAGAGGGAAATAGAGCTAGGCTGAACATCTTAGAAGCCATCTTAATAAAAGAAGAAAAGCCCGTCATCAATAGTCAAGCGTCAAGCTAGAATTGAAAATTAAATTTGTTTTAAAATCCCACTCACCAGATTGGCTCGTTTCCTTTAACGTTGCGTTCAAGCCAGGCGGAATAAATATCTCCTAAAAGCCGTTTTTTTTTCATTCAGTACGATTCTGACTATACATTTCATCGGTAAAGGACGAAAGAATACATAAGGACGCTCTGAAGATGATCGAATAAGATCGAAAGGTAAGCAATTTAGTTTGTTTTTTACCAAACCCACTCATTTAAAAGAGAGATGAATAGAGGGCAAGTGTTTTACCATCTACAAGATGGAATAAAAAAAGACAGTTAGAAGAATAGAAAGTTGCCAAAGGAAATTAATTAAGGCGGAATATACCATGGTCTTTAACAAAATTGCATTCAAGAAAGACTGCTACCCATCGGGAGAGATTAAAAGCAGTTGAACCTCTGAAATATTGGTCGAAGAGAATGAAAAATAATGTATCAATGGTGATATAATCTTTTCAAGAAGTAAGAATTATTAATCAAAATAGAGATTATGAAACAATGTGTAAGAGAAAAATATAAAGTTATTGCCTAAGAATTGTTAACGAAGTTATTAAATTTTAATATGCTGCTCATTTTTATTCCATTATATGGTATATATTGATTTGTCACAGTGATTGAATGGATTTACAGATAAATTAACGATTGATGTCTTTACAGACTCTTTTTGTGATACATACAGTTCAAACAATTGATTTCAGTCATATTTTGGGAAAAATATATTAATATGAAAGAATTTGTTGGCACACACTCCTCTCCAATTTGTAGTGTAGGAATTGATCAGAAGTATTTGTGATTACAAAGTTTGATTACTAGTGTCCTCTCACTCAGTTCATACACAACTTATCCGTCAGATCTGAATTAATGACCGACCATCAAAACACTTCCTCAAAAATGACGCTACAACTGTTATGAATGTATCTTCAATTATTTGAATCCATTAACTCAGAATGTATATCTTAAAATCCACGAGAGGAATTATATGAAAAGTAATTAAGAATGAATTAAGATAAGGGCGAGCAATAATTTCGGAAACCTAATCGAGCCGTCGCTTTCAGAAAGCATTTGCGAGCAAGTTCGAAACGCTTAAAGTGATGGAAACCGCTTCCTTGTATCATTTTGAGATTTATTAAGAAGTGAATACCTCTTGCCACTGGTCATAAGGATTGGAGGGGAATTGTATCAAGAAATTGATTCTATAGACCTGCTATAATATTGGGGTAAACCATATAAAGATCTATAAATAATTCATTTAAAATAGGCTAATTAAAATCCCCTAAAGAAATAACCGTTTATAAATATTCCGTTATTGAATTAATTTTTTAATAAGAGCTGTAAAACATATTAGCTAATATAATTCAATTAAATTTGGAATTTTTAGAGATCTACATTTATTAATTTTTATTTATTCATTCATTCATTTATTGAATTATTTTTTTTATAAGTTTCGAAACACATATTAGTTGGAACGGTAATTGTGTTACTAAACATCGCTATGAAAATATTGTTTATTACCTGATATAGTTCAACTATATTTTAAATTTTTAAAGATCAAAATTTATTAATTCTGAAATTTTCAAATATTCAATAGGACCTCAGTATTAACTCAAAAACCTAATTATTTTTTATGGATTAGTTTGAATGTATGAAATTACTGTATTTATCTATTCCTTATACTTAACCATCATAACAATCCAATGAATATCTATCATTGATGATTAAAGTGTTTTTTTTTTATTTTACATCTAATAGAAATATATTGTTTTAGATAAATGATCTTTTTTAATAGTATAAATTTACTGCTAAACGGAGTTTAGGTGGGGAATTTAAAATACATGTGCTTTTTTGGAAGAAATTTAAACGAAAATATCACAACTTAACTATTTAATGTATAATTTACTGATTAATATACGAGATTTACTCGTCAATGTTCGAGATTTACTTTTCAGTGTCAGAGATTTACTTTTCAGATATTTACTTTTCAACGTAATAGATTTACTTTTCAATTTCAGAGATTTACTTTCAATGCCAGAGATTTACTTTTTAATGTCAGAGATTTACTTTTGAGTGTCAGAGATTCATTTTTCAATGCCAAAGATCTATATTTCAATCTCAGATATTTACTTTTCAACGTAATAGATTTACTTTTCAATTTCAGAGATTTACTTTCAATGCCAGAGATTTATTTTTCCATCTCACATATTTACTTTTCAATGTGATAGATTCACTTTTCAATTTTAGAGATTTACTTCCAATGCCAGAGATTTACTTTTTAATGTAAGAGATTTACTTTTCTACGTGATAGATTAACTTTGCAATTCTTGACATTATTTATTAACCCCACATTCCATGAGATGCTTTCATTTCGGAACGCGGGAGGGGGCTTGTCAGGTACAGGAAATTTAACTGCTCTCCTGACTCCAAGCATTAATTTACTATGATTCTCATATCATCATATAATAGAATACATTTAATTATTGTTTCTATTACTTTTCCTTCAGAAGAATTATAGCAACTTTGCCTCCAGAAATATATCTGATATTATACTGAGCATTTATTACTCTTAATTGACGCTTTACGAACACCCAGAGACAATAGGGGAACATTTTGTTTTAGATCGATGTAATAATAGATTAATCACACCTGTCGTAAGCTATTCAAATTGGTTTCATACATATGTTATAAATAAAAGGCTTGCGAATTAAAGCTCCTTCAATTTATGCTCTCATACCAGCCCGCTTTCAATACCGTAAAGGTTAAATTGCATATGATTCATTTAACACCCTAACTCTAAAAGACGGGTAGGGGGAGAGGTTGAGTATTTTTAGCTCTAATAAAAGTTCGTGAAATGAATTTTGATGACTCTCCGAAATCAAGTCAATCAATCAGTATGAAGCGAAAATCACTAAAGTAACAAAATACTGGAATGATTTATTCGACTACGAGTGAAAGAATTTTTTAGCAAGTAACGAAATAAGCATTTAAAAGTAATTTTTGCAAGTCCGGAATACAAAGCGACATAGTAGAAAGTGCCTAATACACTAAAAATAAATGGGTGGCAATTAAAATTAATAAATAGAATTTATATAGCGCTATTTTAGATAAAGAACTCTCAAAAAACTGCTTTCGACTGGGGCAGCGATGATAAAACAAAGCACTATTCTTTGATGTAAAAATAGAAAAGGGCGTAATACTGGGTAGCACAGAAAATTAAACAGTAGGCTACTCCCGTTTATACCCGTTATAATAAGAACTGTGCTACCATCATTTTTCCATTTCTCTCACGATATTTTTCCTTGAAATTCATTCCTCCTCCATTTATGTGGTTCGTTTTGCCTGAGTGGGCAGACAAAGCAATGATACAAATTCAATGTTCTTTAAAGAAAATAAATACGCTCTGAGATTGCTCTTAAATTGTAAATATTTTTATGCCTCGATGCTTTTGAATGGTAGAGGAGTAACTCCGATGGAATGGTATTTTAACACTTTGATTTTACTGTAACATTCCGTTATATGACAGTGTCTAACTCGCCTCGCCGTGCCCTCAGCTACAATAGACTTGTGAATTCACACAAAACGATATTAATATCTGAAAGGGAGAATGTATTCCTACTATGTACAGGATATCGGATATTGATAAATATAGGTTTGGAATGTTCACATCGTTCCTAAACTTAAGATATTGGGCTCGTGTACATCTAAATGGGATTTTAACGCTAATAGATCTATAACGTTTTGTCTGAATACCCAAAATATATTGGTTGGTGTTAATCATTTCCTTCCTTTGCAGTAAATCCCTTTCATCGAACGTACTTAGTAACCTCCAGTGATATAAATAAGAATAAAATACTACTTTGCGTCATCTTTCATTACTTTTATGAAGATCTTTTCCATAGTATGACTGAAAAGGGACCATTGTCAGATGTCTTGGATAAAAAGGTAAAAGAATAACATGTGAAAGAAATATGAATAATTTTTGATTTTAGAAACTGAGAGTCGTTTATAAATATTCGAATCTATCTGATAATTGAACGTGAAGTCTAAGTCACTAATAATTTAATTGCATTGCGGAAAATGACAGTAGACTGGGATTAAATCTCTACTACAATTTTAAAATGAAAGCAAAATAAATAAGAGTTAAATTGTTTAATTATGAATACTCAGTATTTTAAATGAAATTGGCACTTTAACTTTAGTTTTGTCTGGTTAATAAGTTTATAAGTTTAAAGCTAAATATTTATCTGAAGAAATTAATTTTATTGCTTCAAGTAAAAGAAGTCTTTTGAAAATCCATTTGATTTGGGGTCGTTTTCATTGCGAGGATGGATGCAATACTGAAAAATGGCATTCTTTATGATATAATTAAAGGAATGTTTTCGCCCTTTTCTCACAATTATGTAGAATTTTCACGAACATAAGCATACACCATTTATGAGGAAAAGAGACAAGAGTAGCTATTGCTTTGTAGGGAAAACTTTAGGAAATTAATTTCTCCTTCAATTTTACGGTAGCTCGTTCTTTTTTTTTTAGTTTAATTTATATTGATATAAACTGAGGAAAGTTTGGGTGACAATTGTCTAATTTTGTTAGGAATGTGGGCACTATTTCTTTCTTGATTTTTCTTTATTTCTTCTTTATTTTCTCTTTATTTTTCTTTATTAAGTTGAAAATAACTAATGTCGATTGACCCGTCTCTCTTTTAACCCACATTTAACTTAATGATGTAGTCTGATGATCAATTTTCTTTTCATTTATCAAGTTATTTTGAAAACGAGGGGTCTTTGAAAACTCATTAGAGTCCAATAGGATAAACCTCTATTTCTTATCAGTCACAAACACACGGTGGCCCCTAAAGAACAAAAATCTTAGATTAAAAGTTGTAAAATATGTTTCGAGGTTTTAAGAAATTATTATCATAATAAAATATTAAAAAGAGAAAACCAAAAAGGCATCCCTGGATTAACATTATATATATATATATATATAATTAATGAAAATAAAAGGCAACAAATGGTCTCCAACCACTGGTTGTGATGAAGGCAATAGAATGAAATATAATAAAAAACGCAAGAAAGCAAGAGATGCCCTCATCACCAAGGCAAAACTAATCTTATTTTTTTCTCCCTATTTTATCTACTACACTCTTCCTAACTTTTTCCATCAAGAATCAAGAATGCTTTTTTCCTTTCAATGTATTTCAGCCTACATAGTTCAAACTACAGTAAAAATTTAAAGTGAATTCGTTAGAATAATAATAATAGAATCGATTCTTTCTATATTTCTTTATCAGATTATTTTTATGGACTCATGTTTATTTTTTTCTAAGTTTATCATTTGATTAAATTTTTTTATTAATTTAACTACTACTTCTCTAAAATACTTCTCCTAATGTTTCCTTATTTTTTGTATGTGAAAATTTCTTTTAAATCTATTCTTTTTTCACTTGATATAACTACTTCTCTATTTTTCACAAGCTATTGTAAAACTCTAATGTATATTGTATTATGTGGTACAAGCAAGGTATTTTATAAATTTTTCAATAAAATCGTAGGAATTATTTAGACGAAGAAAATAGGTTTCACTGAATTCTTACTCATGTAGGAAATGGTTTGACGTAGTTGAGTTCCATAAAGAATAATTTAAACTAAAAATACCATTTCAATTTAGTTAAATATTTTTGTGCACTGAAATAATAATTGCTTGAAAAATATGATTACAATATCAACCGATTTATGAAAAGAGATTAAGGAAGAAACATTTTATGGTTTGTTTATTAATAAAAAAAAACCCTAGAGCGATGCTATTCATATGAGAAAATCCACCCCAAATAGGACAAAACTATATGGAAGGGTCATAAATTACAGATGATTTTGCGCAAAAATTTGTCACAAATGCAAAAATAGTTTAAAATTTTCGGAAAGTGTGCATAAAAGCGTAATGTTAAATGTCTCTCTGAAGAGAGCATATAATGAAACAGGATTTACGTCAAAATGATTAATTTTTAACAACGATGTTGGTCATTAAGATAAATGTATTCATTTTTGCGTATCAACTAACCGATGATTGTGAAACACAATAGATGACCTTCTTCATATAAGAGAAAAATGCTTAACCCTTTCTGACTAAAACAGTTCACCACTTCTGCTTGTTTCATAGGAATATTTAATCAAAATTACCTAAACATCTAAAAGAAAACGGGTCTATATTAAAATGAACATTAACTGAATTATAAATTACATTGTTTACAAAAGTGCGTTAAAAATTACCCTGTTTGACACAAAAAAAAAAAATTTGCATCAAATTGTAAAATAAGGGCACAAATAATACATCCAATGTCATCAGACGAAAATATTTTCATATTATTTTATTTTGAAATTTGTGAAGCCTATGTAATTGATGGTAAAAATAAGTCAAATTTTCTTTTACTGTTTTATGTAGACAATGTGCGGTCTAGTTAGATTTTTTTCTTTTCGGTATAAGAGGAAAAAGTTTGATCGATGAAACTGATGATTTGTGTGAAACATGAATATAAATTAACGCTCACTGTTTGAACTGAAATTTAGCATCTAAATTATTGAATAAATGAATATTTTATAAGCTTACGAAATCGTCCATTGAGACCGAAGAAAACTTAATCATGATAAAAAAAATGTGAAATAGATGCACTTCAATGTTACATATGCCCCAAAATATATCTTCCCCTTGTAAGTTAAGGTAAAGACAAAATAAACCAGCTGTCAGTTGTACTTTCGAAATAAATCTTTTTAAAAATGCACTTTTTTGGCATATTATTTTCAAATGATTTGTAAAGATTAAAATTTTTTAAATTATATATTCTAGTTTTTCCTTAGAAGGCCGTTATAATCTTTTCTAAATCAATCAACAAGGTTTACATAAATGAAACCTTGTATGACGATGATGAAATATTTCTAATCAGCCACATAAATTCACAACTCGAAAAGAATGATTTTGAATTTATTCCGGATACACGTTTCGAATAAAACGCCCAAATCACACTTTTCTAAGCTTTAAAAAGGGAGCCTAGTTTAAATTAATTGAAGATAATTAAACAGCTAAAATGACCTAAGGTAGAGTCATAACATGTTTAAAATTTAAATGATGTTAATTTCGCGGGTCGAAATTTGAGGCTGGCACAAAATACATGAGGAAAACAAAGCACAGTTGAGTAACAAATAAACCCCATGAGCGCCGATGGATTCGTTTCTTCCATTCTCGCCATTGCACGCCATACCATAGCATTAATTTGATGCGAAGTGATCTTGTTGTACATACATGGTATCAAAAGATTTCTACTAGTGATTTTAGTTATATTTCGAACCTAAAATTTACCATTTCCTCTATGCCCGCTCGTGCAAATTTTGCATTTTGTGAAAATTATTTTCAGTGCGTTTTCAGGGAATTCTTGTTTGTTTTCTAGACACAATATTTCAACTGTGGAATTGTTTGGGTATTTTTTATCATGGCCCTATCATGTGTGCTAGTTGTACCTTTCCTGACATTAACAGGGATGGAATACCCAATTGCATATTCCTATATAGATTTTGCATTTTCCTATTTATTTCTTTTTATATATGTATCATTTGCTGGAAGAGATATTGTAGCAGTCCAGCTCAAGGCCACTTTCAAAATTGATTTAACTATCAATAAATTAATTTGATTACGCAGTTCAAAAATACTATTTTTCGCATATGAGAAAAGAATCCAACGCTCCGACACTTAAAAGGGTAACCAAGACAAGCCTACCTCACCGCAACCTTTCTCAATCAAAAAAAATAATTGAAAATTCTTTGGGGTAAGCTAGTACAAACATCTGGATCCACAGGATGCCCATTGCCAGTAGAGAAGCAAAATAACTACCAAGAAACAAAAAAAGAAGAAACTACGACGAGGCCACTAGTGACGCGAGGTGGGTGCATTAAAATATACACGACTATACCTACTTTGTGGTTTAGTTCTTCCTCGAGAGAAATTTCAAACGATTACGTGTTCAACCAGCCGGAAACAATGAGTAGCCATTTCTTCATCTCGAGGTATAGATCATCTCCATTGCTGACCGCCGAATGGCAGTGAAGTTTTCATTAGTTAATCTTCTGCTTTATAATGTCACGTTCACTTAAATATTATTGCTCCCTAATCTTCTACCGGCTCTCTTCTGGAGTTGTTACGGTGGTGAAGGCTGTTTACTGACCTTATATTTCTAATTTGAGCCATCTGTTGACGTGGAACTACTGCTGCATGCTGTTTGCTCTCATAGTAATCTTTCTCAGTGAAGTCGCTCTTTCGCTTTTTGATCTATCAACGACTGAATCTTACAGTCTTCATCTTTTGTTCCGTGTTTCTTGTTGCATTCAATGATTTTCTTACAATTAAGTTTTAGGAGGTTGAAATTCTGTTGTTCTTCTGCCAATCACCACTTCTACTTACAGCCGCTCTTCCTCGCTCTGCACAGCGGATCTCTCCTCATAAGCTTCTGTCTTCTTTCTTTAACCGTCATTATCGGTTCTACTTAAATGAATCTTCTAAAATATAAAACTGTTAAATCTATTAGATTATTAAACAATTGTGGATTTCCGTCTCAGATTATGACAATTTCATTTATGGGTGTGGTTACTTTTTGTTGTTCTTTATTTTTGCTATGAATAATTGTTTCGGATATCTTTCTCAATAAGAACTTGCAATTTAACGAGGTATCCGTCGCTAAAAGGGATTTAAATACAAACTTAAACGAGCCCCTGAACACTTCACTTAATCCTTGTCGAATTTTTTGAGTAGTTATTCTCTAAAACCAAAATAAAAATTCAGAAAAAGAAAAGTTAAAAACTTGAAAAAATATTTGCCTTCATTCTTTCACCGAAAACACGCCACAGACTAAGCCATGAGTGCAAAGTGGCAAAGGAGATTATTTTCTCTCATAGATTAATATATTAAAACCATTTACTTTAAATTTATCATCAGAGCTTAGGTAATATCTTCTCTTACCAGCTTTTGATTCTACACTAAACAAATTAGCCTTTTTATAGATATTTAAGGACGGAATCGAAGAGAGTCTGAATCAGATCTTTTGCTTCTGTTTAATGCGCGTGAACCCATAGGATTATAGGCGCACAAAAACACCACAAGGATTTGTATTCAAGACGCATAGATAAATTTTTATTTTGTTTCGAAATAATCACTGAAAATGATGGAAAATATTCTGTAGAATAAATTATATTGTGGAATTGTATTTTCATTAAGCCACATTGAAAATGAACGAACCTCCTTCAACATATGATACTTGTTTATACATACACTTTTGATTAGACCCTTACATCCAGGAATTAACTCTTCTTGTTCCTAATACTGCCATTCGTCCCCATTATTTTTTAACATATGAATGTGAATTTTACAACAGAGAGTAAATAATTTAAATCTATCGGGGTAGATACATTTGGGTACCAATTTCCTGGCATTGTATTAACTCAGAAAACGTCTCACTTTCGAACTAGCATTGGCATCCATGGTACTCATTTACACTCAGCTTAGCAATAAACCTTTCGAATCGGGCTCCCTAAACTATGTTGCTTTCATTTGACAGAGAAAAGTTTGAAAAAAAAATAAATGCATCTAATCCAGAAGGATTTGAGAAAGCTAAAACTATTTTATTAATTCACCTTCCTTTTACCTTTTATCTATTGAATTATGACTGTTCCCCATTGCTGAGCTAAGTTGAGCTATTTTGGTGTTGATGATTGCCTGATTCCAACATTCCCAGTATTGGGTGACATTTGTGTTAACTACACGATAGCTACTATATGCCATAGCGACACATGGTTGTAAGAAACAACGTTAAACTGCAGATCCTCACCGAGTAAGTAATTTAAACTAGTGTTAATTGGTGGTAAAAAGGTACTACAAGACAAAAACTATGCCATATGTATTAATGGATCATGGCAATTTTGAAAAAAGGAGTGAAAATGTTAGTACATGCTGTAAAAAAATGAGTATATTATTAAATTCCGTTAAGATATTTGGTTCACAGTAAATATGTAACCCATCGTATTCTATCACTTATAAAGTAGTGAACGGTGACTTTCAGAGAGGCATAGCTGAATAAGCATGGCACAAATTGTCCAGCCCATCCCAAGTAACAAACAATCCATGCCAATGGCAAAAGTTTTATATTTGCTCAAACTTTATCAGAAGTCTTCCAAAAACTATGTGCCGTCATCTGAAAAACTTTCTTATACTATGAGGTTAAGTATAATTTTGTATCATCGCATAACGAATTGTTATAAGTAAGTTGACAGTTATTTAAATATTTAGGTAATCTAGCTGAAATAAATTGAAAATGAATAAAATAATCCTTTTTCGAAGCGTTTTCTAATTACTACAAATCTTTGACGCTTATATATTAAACATCTCTTCCACAAACGAATATGATGATCTGAAAGCTTTGGGTTAATTAGGTTCCAAATAAACGAACCCCGAACGAAACTCGTCTGAAAATATAATTCCGATCAAAGCAAAGGGCTTAAATTGGTTAAAGTTCTAAAATTATATTTTGGAAGTAAATGAATGAAAAAGACATAAGAAAATGTTACGGGAAAGTAAAAGATAAATTTCATTTGTTAAAAGATTGATAGGCCTATTTTTAAATGCTATATTTGCGGACATTCGGAAAATGTGAGCAGCAATCAAGTTAAAAATCGTTATGACATGTAGAATAATTGAACCGTGTGAAAAGGCTTCGTCAATATTGAAATGGAAAAAACTATTTTGCTTTATCTGAATTGATGTACGTTATTATCACAAGTTGTTTGATATACTGTGTTTGTTACCTACACGACAGCATTCAAACAGCCACGTCAACAAAATATATAGATCTATGTTCAATAACCCATAGAAAATAAGGAAAGACGATATACAAGTGATTTTGTCTTTTAAAAAGACCAAACAAGGATCATAGATAAATTAAGAAAAGAGAAAGATACTAAAGTGAAGAAAATAATCTGAACTCTTTTATCTGTTAAAATTGCCAAAATAGGTGCGGTTCGAACCTATGCCATCGAGCATTCTTCGCTTTTCAGGCCACCACGCTCAACTCTCGGAGATGGTTGCGAATGGTAACCCTGTATGTATTATATATATTCAAATATAAATTCGCAATCTAGGTACATAGTTTGCCAATTCTGGTTCAATTGCTCTCAACTTTAAATGACGATGCGTGGAAAAAGGTAAATATTTTATGACTAATGTTTATTGCTTGTACCTTTTCATATATAGAAGATCCATTAACTCGAAAGTAAAAATCGTTTTGTGTGTAAAATTATGCTTGAACACATTAGATCAAGACTGTGCAGGGTAAATTTGCGACAGAATTCTCTAAAATACACCAATAGCAATACAAAGTTTGACATGGCACAAGAGGTTAAAATTTTGAAAGAGGTCTCTGCAGTTCAAAATGGTCTGGACGACCACTAGCTCCAGAAGAGATAGTCAACCGGGTTCGCGTAAAAACTCTTGCAAATTCCAAATAAATCCATAAGAAATGGAGAATTGGAAACCCAGATTCCTCCAATGACAATTTGTCGTGTCCTAAGGAAACGTTTTGCGAATGAAGCCCTACAAGATGCTGCTCGTTCAGGCCTTAAAGGCACATGATAAACAAAAGCGCAAACAATTCTATATTGATATACGCGAGAAACCTTAAGGGGAAGAGCTCGATGAAGGTATTGTTTTCAGTGATGAAGCCATAGTTCATATGAATGGGAAAGTCAACACGAATAATATTCCTATTTGGGGCAAAGAAAATCCCCATGTCAAGGATGAGCACGAAATGGTCTCACTAAAATCTCATAAGTTCTGCGGCGTTTTAAGCGAACGCATATTGAAAATTTGTGAAATTGTTTATGGAATCTAGTTATTATTTAATGTCTCATTCAACGCTTCAGTTACATTTGCCTAGACTATGTATTTTCTGGGACATTTACACTTCAAATGTTATCTAATTTAATTTCTAGAAACTCTCTCTCTCTATACACACACACATATATATATCTATATATATATATATATATATATATATATTAAAAATGTGAACGGAGTTTTTATTAATAACTTGAATTGCTCATTAGGGTCACAATAGCTAAGTTGTTGATAACTTTGGTAGATTGTGGATCGAGCCTTATATAGGGATTGATCAAACTGAAGGATGTTTGATCAGGTATTAAACAGATTTTTTTTAAACTTAATGAGCGTCATTTAATAAATTTTAGGGGGGGAGATATGAGTTTTTTTTTCAAATAGCGTGGCGGGAATGTTTTTTTCTTTAATATTTTAAAAGGCATTTATTTTATTTTGCTGGACGTTTTTTGTCTGTAATCTTTCATTTTTGTCATGACTTTTGTTCTCTTTTTAAAATCTATCGTATTTTTGCTCCTGAGTAATCGGAACCAGATGAAAGAACTGATAAATCGGCTCAATTTTGTCGTATACATAGTCAAGAAGGCAGCTAAATTTGCCAACAACTATGCATTATATGGAAAAATATGTTGGCATGAGTTCCAGTTATATGTAAACGAAACGCTATGAATGTATTAAATGGCCTTTGATCTTCTAACTATCTAACCTTCTTTCACGCAAATTAACAAGACCCATTTCGCTACGTACAAAAGATGAAAAACATTAAATAACTAGTTTAATATCTCTTTACATTCTTTCTCGAGTCCATTTCATTTACCTTATAAATCAGTAGATCTTAAATTTAGTTCAAAAATACAAGAAGTAGTTTCAAAAGTAAAAATAACTCTAGTGCTTCTAACTAAGCTTTTAAAACACTGAACTTACTTCTTTTTAGATAACGTTGGTCAATGAAGATAGATTTTTTTTACTAGCAGTGAGATAGGGGCTAAGCTAGAAAAATCCTAAACACCAACTCTTTTATAGTCAAGATTTTGATGAAATTGTCAACTGCTACTGTGGTAAGTGGTGAATAGGTGCGTGTAAGGGGTAGTGGTGTACAAGATTGATGGTGGGAAAGCGGTGAAGTGAGAAGGAAGCATTAGAAGTGCAAGGACTGCAGAGTTATCTGAAGACCAGGCTATTCTCTTTCTTTCTTTCTATTTGTTTGTTTAATTAGTGTTGTTTTTGTCATATTTATACACATATCACTATGTATATTTATTAATAAATTGGCGTTGAAGCATTTGAATTCATATATAAATTTAGCGTTTTTTGTTTCCTTGATGTGTTGTTTGGTTCTTTTGTTTTATTTTCTTTGTTTTTGTCTCTTTACTGCACCTCATATCTCGCGCACTTACTCGTATATCTGAAATTTTTGTTCTTCCTAATGGGACAATCTTGAATTTGTCGTCACTAGTTCAGATCTATCATTTGGATTCATATTCGCTAATCTTTCCTATTTCTTCGGCAGTCATTCGAGCTTGCATAGGCCCATTTTGATATCCACAAACGATGAGTTGGCTTACATCATCGGCGAACTGGATGATCAGGCTAGTGGAGTTGCTTGGTTTTACGATATCAGCTGTATAGATTGAGTACAAGGTTGGACTGAGACACTGCATTGAGGCAATCCTGCCTATAGTGCAAAGGTGGGGCCGTCCGTGCACCCTATGTTAATATAAGCTGATCTCTCCATGACATAGTCACAGAGAATTTTTTCATGTTTGCACTTAAACTGAGCTGGAGATCTTGTATTGCATCACCCTTAGCCATACTTTATCGAACGTCTTTGATACGTACTTGCTTACGATGTTGATATAGCTCCAATTTTTCTTCTCTTGAGGAATCTTCTCCGTGATGATATTTATTGCTATCTTAGTGATTCTCTTATTTCTGAAGCCGTATTGCTGGTTGTTGTGGAGCGAGTTCTTCTCCAAGTGATCGACGAGTCTTCTATTCAGGATTTTCTTGAAGAGCTTACCCCCAATTTCCCAGTATTCCGTGAGAATTTCCTCTATTTCATTCTCCTCTGATTTTATTTCACCGTAGGCATCTTCTAAATACATTTTTAGTCGCATGCGACTCTATATCTCACTATGTCGGTCGTTCGGTCCGTTGGTCCCAGTTTTGCTTTTTTTGGTTTAAGTTATAATATTGTAACTACTCGGCCAATTCTAGCGAAATTTGAAACCCTAATGTTGTTTTACATTCTCTTTAGAATGATTATAATTGCCAAGGTATTGCCAAGTTTAGCTCGAGAATTATATTGTTTTGGCAATAAAATTATAACTATTGGGTCGATTCTTACTAAATTTTAAACCTTCATGTTGTTTTACATTTTCTTTGAAATTATATAATTGCCAAAGTCCTCTAAAGGTTAGCCAAGGAATTATTTGGCAATAACATCATAATTATTCGTCCGATTATAACGAAATTTGAAATCCTTCTGTAGCTTTAAATTCTCTTTCGAATAATATAATTGCAAAGGTCCTCTCAAGGTTACTCCTGGAATTATTGGAATTTCTGAATGTCGTAAGTTCATAAATCAGAATAAGTGAGAGCACGCGACTCTGCTCAGCAGACCTTGTTTTACTCTGGGGCATTCCTTTCAAACTCTTGATCTTCTGCCAGAATTCCTTCGGTTTTGCCTCGCTATCAAGTTCTTCGATAGCTTCATTCCATTTCTCTTCTTGCTGTTCTTAAAGTTATCCCTTCATTTCTCATTGCCTCACGGGATGTTCTCGTGCTGATGCTCATTTGATATAATTCTTTCAACTCATGGTGTAAAGCCTTTATATAATTGGTCCATTTATATGCAGAAAGTATTGTGTATGCGGTTTTGGGAATGTACTCTCTGTCAGCCTTGACCATCTGGGCCTCGAGTCGCTCCATTTACTCGTCTATTTTCTCGAGCCTTGCTTCGTCGAGGTTTGTTAAGATCTAATTTCTTTACAATCGCTCGTAATTATCCAAATTCAACCTGCTGTAATTTATCCTTGTTTGTGATGGTACCAATATAATCCCTATATGGTCGCTACAAGGTATCTCTTCAGGGGCCATGTGATAATTATATGGTACGAGGAAGTTGGCCAAGCAAATGTCCATCTTGGTGACATTCCTTTCCGTGATGAAGGTCGGAAAGTCGAGTCCCAGTCTCTGAGCCATGTTTCTATTCAAGAGAGTATTCAAGCATCTGACTATACCATTAGTACGAGTGTATCCAGACTCGGAACATCGTGCATTCAGGTTCGCCATTAATATCGTAGGGACCCTTAGCCCGAATATACTCGTGATGGTTTGGTTAGGTATATAGTGGCACCACGGAGGTTATTATCGCGTGGCAACAACCATCTTCTCCAGGCTCATCTCTACCTCTATGGCAAGGTAGGACTCTTCCAAGTTCATGAGCTGCTTGAATTTTATTCCATTTTTATCCGCAATGGATGCTCCGTCGTATCGTTCTTGAGAATGGTTAACTGTTAACACGTCATAGTTCCATATCTTGATTATGTTACTATCCATGTTAACCCCGTGTTTCGAAATTAGTATTATATCAGCATCGATGTTTCTTAAAATGTTGCCGTACTGCACTCTCTTCGTAGTCTCAAGCTGTCTCTGCATTTTAAGATTTTATCTACATCTTCTTTATCCTGGAGGCCACCTTGGCGATCCTTTTAGGAGTAGGAGGTGGATGTTCTGTTGTTTCCTCCTGAATTACTTACATGTCCTTGTTCTTTTTGTTTTCTGTTTCCTCTGGGGGCTGGGAGTCTTTGATCTATTCCTTGAGGCCCTCTGAAATCTTGTCATCGCATTCTTCTTCCGAGTACGAATTGCTTGAAGATTCTTCTTGGGTCTCATCTGATTCTTCCTAAATGAAATCGTCAGTAACCATATAAATATTATAAAGTAATATTTTTTATAATAAATTAGATTGCAAAGAGATAAAAAAAATCTATTAGGTTGTTTTTAGAACTTTCCTTAAAAAAGTGGTTGTTAGAGTTGTTTAATTATTTCGGAATTTCCGGTCAGCTATTCATGGGTAACTGTAATAATTAATACCTAGAAGATTTTGATCTTTGTTCAGGCATAAGTCTCTTTGAAAGGTAGAAATGCTTAAACCATTTCAAAGTTAGTAATTCTTGGACTTGTTTTAAAACTGTATTTCGTAAGAAACTTTCACTAGCGATGACAGGAAGTAAAAAAAATAGGGCATATCAGGTTTTATAAATACAAAGAAATTGAATAGTTACACATTAAGAGTGAGATGATTACAGAAGTCTATGAAAATGTGCTGAAATTTCGTAAATATTAGCGTTGGTTAAAGAAATCCGGCTAACCAATGTGTAGACATTTTTGTATATAAAAATGTTTTACGTTCCTTTAATAAAATTGCCTTTAACTTCATGACATTATAATAATTTAGAAACATCGTAAATATGTGGCTTGGTTTAATTAAAAATAATTTTATTTTGAAGGTCTTTTATATTCTATTTTATCCTGTAAATTAGCTCTTTTGTATTAATTGACACGATTCAGAAAGAGAGAAATCATTTCTACCTAAACTAAAACAAAAATCTCTCATTTAATTAAAAGTAAAAAAATAACTTACATTATAAATTTTAAGCGTCAAGTTAATGAAATTTTAAAGGTCAAGTTAATGTTGAAAGTAATTGATGTTTTGGGAAAAAGAGTTTGACTTTTAAGCTATGCCAGGTGTGAAAGGAGAAATTAAATGTGGTGCAGCCAGCAACCGCTGAAAAACCCATATGAGGGACACATGCCAACCTGAAGCCACTCGAGCCAATTTAGTGGCACTGAGAAGTGATAAAAATCGTATTAGATTCTAATAGCCCCGCCTTTCGCTCAAACTCACTTGCTTGCTCCACGCCAGGTGCCAGTCTGACAGTCAATATCCAAGCTCTCGATTGACTCAAGCTGCAGCCACTTGAATTGCGCAACCAAGAAGAATTCCCACCTGATTGTGTAATGAAGATAGAATATAATTGCAGTGTTTTTATATAACCGACCACTCCAAATTGCAGGATATCAGCACAATGTTTGCTGAAACTGTACCAATGGAACGAAACTGCTAGTTGCTGAAAGCAAGCTTCCAAACTCTGATTTCCGAAAGATTTAGACGAGTAGTGATTATTACCTAAAAGCGATCAAGCGACCGAGCCAAAGAGGTAACTTTTTAAAGCTGTCCATAATCACATAATCTGTGATTATTCTTGTGAAAAATATGGCGCATAGTTTATTTTTATACTGCATTTTCCTCTTGAAAGTGATTGATGTGAATTGAGGAAAGAGCGTTTTGGGGGCTAAAATATGAATGAGAAACTATTATTGTTGATTTTAAAGAGTAAAACACCCTTTTTATATAAATAAATTGGTCATTTGTGCAAGGTTGCTAGGATTTCTTAAAATTGAAAATTTATTATATAGTCAGTTTGAAATTTAATGTAGCTAACTAACAATTCATTACCTATTGACTTACAGCAACATTTAGCCCTCATCTCTCTCTCTCTCTCTCTATATATATATATATATATATATATATTCTATTGGTTACAATAATTGTGAAAAATTCTATTATGGGCAGACAGGTAAAGAATTGAATGTTAGAGTTAAACAACACCAAACTAATGTTCGTAATCTTTGTCAATAATTTGTATTATTTTTACATTGCTATAGTCAGGATCATACTATTAATTGGAATAGTGCTAAACCTATTATTAAATGTACAAACTACATTTCAAGAAATATTTTGGAGTGGATCTCTATTAATACTTTTCCAAATTTTAATATTAGCCCTATATTGTTTAGCCTAGATTCTATCATATCTAATTATATTAAATAACAAATTGAAGTGTTTAAATAATTTGTAGCCCTTAGTTCTGGTTTTGATGCAGGTAGCCCTATTAACCCCCCACTCCTTACTATTTAAGACATTGTCTCTTCTGACCTATGTTATTCCATGAAGAGGTATTTAAGAATAAAGAAGAAAGCGCTCGGAATCGTTTTTCCATTTTCCTTGTAGGTGTTATTTATCACATATATATATATATATATATATATATATATATATATATATATATATATATATATATATATATATATATATATATATATATATATATATCAGTGTAAGAAAGGAGAAGCAGCTTTTCTTATATAAATGTTTGATGTAATTCATAAAAGCTAGTGGGAAATTGAAAATTAACTGTGGTCAATCTATTTTTATTTCACCTTTCCTAAGGTATCTTCAGTCTAGAGCAAGGGTGGAAAAACCCTCGGCTGCGGCCGAGAGCCCAATTTTCATCACCCTCTGAGTGATATATTTGTATACACAAATTTTCAATACTGGAATTCAAATAATAAATGTATGTCCAATTTCCGTGGTTGCAGTCAATAAAAATGCTACGTATTAACTATTTTTAGATATTAATTGATGAGTATATCGCACGATGTAATAAATTGAAACAACATTTGCAAAGATACAACAGTCAAACATTATTTATCGCCCGCCGACTTCTTTCATTAGAAACTTTCGCCCACGGCTCAAAAAAGTTTCCCTTCTTCCCTCCTGGACTAGAGCGACTTGCAAGTGGTTAAGTCAGATTCTCGTGTGGCTTCCCGTCGATTTTCCTTCTTTACCAGGTTTATTATGATGATCAAAAGTTTGGGATAAATGATGTCCTTTTGATTTGCTTTGCTAAAGGAGGAGACGTTGGTATAAAATAGAGCGGAGAGTTAAGGAAGTGAATTTAGTTGTAAAACTGAAAGAGTATTTAAGGTTTGTAGAGGGTTACATAGATGCCAGTCGATCTAGGAAATATTTAGCTTTTGTTTTTATTAGTTTTTAAGTTTGTGACCAAGAGAAATATTCGCTAATTTATGTTGCATAATTGTGTGATTTGGTGTGTGTACTATATAGTGGTTGTTATTTTTTCTGCTTCTTCATCATTTGTTTTATTTTCCCGTATGTTTTCTTCTCCTTTCTTTCCCTCTCCTGGTTAGACTGTTTTTTTTTTGGTCATTGTAGAGTAAAATGCCACAATCATCTATCCTTTGGGATCTTCTACATCCTTGAAGCAGATGTCTATAAAATCTGGAGCGTAGAAAATTTTTATTACTCCTGTTCCATTACTTGTATATTATTTTTGTATTTTTTCTTCCCAGTTCTTTGGATAGATTTTTTAAGTTTATATCTTCACCTGTAATTCTGTTTTTCTTTTCTTGTTTCTTTTTATTTGCCAGCATCTTTCCTCTCCATTAATTTATAGTGAGGCCACCTCTTATCATCGTCGGAGCTTGATTCGCCTTGTTTTTCTTCTCTTTCTTCGTCTTTGTCGATGTTTTCCTCTTTTACTACTATGTTTTCTTAGGAAACATGGTAGCAGAAGAGGAAAACATTGGTCCTATAAACAATTAGGACCCAAAATAAATAAATCAAAAGAAGGAAATTGAACAACGCCTCTGAATATACTGGAAACAAATATTCTCCATCACACCAGAGGAAAAACCAAATTTATAAGCTTAAAAGATTATAAGGACAAAGGAAAAAATGCTCTCTATTTACTTCTCGACGAGGATGAACACAATCTATAAAAGTAAGAAAAATTCTTAATAAAGCGGACTACTTCGAAGCCTTAATGTAATTAAAGAAAAACGCTCCAGGAACAAGTTTAATTACAAAGTTACAGCTAAATATTGCCCTAAACAGCATACAAAATGCTTACCGGAAAATGGAATACTTTCCCCTAGAATTCAAAAGGCAAGGATAATCTTCCTCCAGAAGGCATGAAAACCAAACCACAAAATAGAAAGTTACTGTCCCATGTCACTACAATAGTTTCCAGAGGAATTCTTCCAAAAGCTCATGAACGAAAAAATAAAGAACTTATTAGAACAAAATAACTCATATAACTCTCTAAAATACGGATTTAGGAGTCCGCCCGAGGAGGAAACAGTGCTGGCGAAAATTCTAGAGAAGATCGTCACTGAAATACCAAAAGGCAACAGAGCAGACGCGATACTCTGAGATAATGCCAAAACTTTTGATAAGGTTTGGGTGTGTGAACTGAATTTTAAAATTATAAAATTAAATATGAAGCAGAATATGAGAAAGAAATTATGCAATTAATAAGGTCAAAAGTCAAATTGCACATCAACGGGCGCACTATCGATGCATTTAATTTGGAAGGGGCGTACCCCAAAAGTGGTGTTTCAGCTCACCCCCCCAATAGCCTATATACCAGCCACCCACCACAACCGAAACATGAGAATACGATGTACATACAGCTAGCGGATGATGTCACATATATAACCACAAAGGCCGAAACAACCACAGCGACATCGCCTGAATGTTAGTAATCAAGAGAAATAACAAAACATAAATGATTATAAGCAAAGATACAAAATGTAAACAAAAAAATTAAAAAATAATACCAATAAACCGGAGGAAAACAGCAGACATAAGAAATAACGGTGAGCTCTATCCGTACACCATGGAAGGGGATTGGTAGGAATTAAACTTACAACTCTCCTCTGAAAAAAATTTAGTAGAAGCAAAAATATCATAACCACGCTATAGATATTCAGAAAGCTATATAAAACATGAAAGCTGTAAATAGCATTTGTGCACCCAATAAATTCATACCCCACAATCCTTACACACATATTGAGCATAACAAAATTCATAAACCTCAAAGAACTCCAAACTAGGCTACCAGATTTTATAACAAGGAACAACGGGAACGATAGACTAGTGTCGGGAGAACAACATTAAATATCAAATTAGAAACTAATAAACCAAAGAACTGGCAAAAAATTAACTACATTAAAATGAGATCAATCCATCAAATTCGTTATAAACAACGATTTGACAGAAGCAAGAGAAAGAAACTGCAGAATATTAACCCAATACTGTGAATAAGAAAACACAAGAAACAACTAAGACTGCCAATTGAGAAAGAAAAAAAGAGCCAAACAAAGTAAAGAATTTTTTCCAAACGATCACTTACCAATAATGATGAATTACCATATAACTAAGGAGAAAAAAACCCCAAATAAAACAAGTTAATTAATAAAATCAAATCGCCCGAAAAAAACAAAAAAATATCGCGCATTAAATAAAAAACAAAAAATACAAACGCTCAAATGAGCAAATGATAATAAATGCTTGGATGTTTAAAACCAAACCCAAATAAAAATAAAAATGAACAAAAACAAAAGCATTTGCCAGGTCACTTGTCACATTCATACTCATAAAAACCCGTGTCCAGACCATTTACAAATCCCCTTTCTTCCTCACTCCCATCACCATTATTATTAATATCTGCACATTACACATTTATTTTATCTACTATCTCTCCAACCAATACACTTTCACCACTATTGCTGTCTCAATTCCCACCCCGAACATCATTAGAGGGACGAGCATTCGCTTGAGAGAAATGCTGGTCAATATACGCTTGATACTCCATTTACTGGTCAATCGTTATTTTCTTCATAACCTACTGAAAAGATCATTAAGAGACTGTAAGGGAATCGATACCCCACCCTCACAATTGAGCGACTGGTCTGTAACCACAACGTCCTGTCATTAGAGACGGCGTAGCCCGACCACTTAACCTCCTCCCCTCTCTCCCCTCGTCTCGAAGAGAAGCTGAACGGCCGTCGGCGACCATATAATGCACTAATCAGCTCAGGTCTGACCCGTGACCCTAACATGGGTTAAAACAGCAAGATTTTCCCTAATAGTTGATATTCAATTTCACCGCATATGCGAAATCAGAGGAGAGTCGTCTAAAGCCAGAAGCTCCCCTTTAGAGTTAGATGAAAGACTCTCTGAGAAAAACCGTTAGAGGAGGAGACTTAATGCAGCCTGTCCATGCACCCCATCTCTTTCCCCCACCCCCAGTGGAGTGGCGAAGTATAAAATAAAATAACTTTAGTCATCAATAACGTTAGTCATCAAGGCGACGAAGACCAGCAAGAAGCCCGGCTACCAACAAAAGGGATGCATAAGAAGCTCATCCTGAGTCAGTTCCTGGTGGTCACACCGAATTTTGAAGCCTATCAAAGGTAAATCGTTAGAGAGATCTGGACAGCGAAGACCGGCATAAGCGGCCAGTAAAAAAGCGAGAGGAACTAAGAAGAAGCTCCTCCTCGAGCTAGTTCCTGGTGGTCACACCGAACTTTAAGTTAACTTGATTTAAGAAGCAAGTTTAACTAACTCTCGTCAGAGAAACCCCCTATTTTGGTGTATCCCCCCTAAAAAAACAGAGATAGTCCTCACCCGTGAGGAATACTCCAAAGTGAATTCTCTCAAGCACTCCTCTGAGTCAAAAGATTCAAGCATTGGCTCATCGCTGGCCAGTCCGAATAATTCCCAGAGTAACCCGAAGACTAGAAGAGACATTCTTTCCCTGTCCCGTGGTGAGATTATTTCATCTAGAAGGCGTGTGTCTCTCTATCAGCCATATGCTCCGAATTCCTCCGCGGCTGTAAAGCATTCCTCCTTCTGCTCATCTGGACGCTGATCCACGTATCATCCCGGAAACAACATTCTTGAGGTGACAACAATTGAGTTCAAGGTCAGACACAAATCCGATTCTTCTGTAATCTCGTAAGGTATTTAAACCCCTGGTATCTGTTTCGTTAAGGCCAGTTGCATCTAATATTAAAGTGAGCTGTGGGTCAACCATTGCTATTAATTCAACTATGTGATTTAGAAATCCTCACCTAAAAATTTGTTTAATTCATTACTGTGTATTTAGTTTGTTAAATTTCATTGGTTTATGTTTTTAATTAAAGTTCTAGTTTTCTTTGAAACAATTTTTTTATTCAATCCTAGAAACGCTGAGCAGGGCACTATGAACCCTCAAAGATTAACGTAATAATAATTATTAATATAGCACTCTTAGAGAAAAAACGTAACTACGAAGTTTTGATGTACGTAACTAACCCATACGTACGAACATCATCACTCGGTCCTTCCTATACCACGAGATAAATATACTGGCAGCCTAGAAGTAGTAGTCTTTGAGCGTCAAAAAAGGATATATTTTTACATTTTTGCAAATGTAATAAAAATGTATTACTGATCGATTAAACTCTCTAATAATCTCCCGCTAATGCAATAGTGCTACCGTTACTAAACACCATCACTTATTACCTCACTACAACTAAGTCATTCAGTATAAATGACATATTTGGGGGTGCCGAGGTAAGCAGCCCACTATGGAACCCAGCGTCAGAGGGAAACCGTATAATTACTGTATAAGGAATTAGTTGAACTAAGCAAAGGCCGGGGTATCGGTCTTATACATCAAGGGCCCGGTCAGTACCACACTGTCGCTCACAACCGTCTTTGTGCATGCTGAATGCAAATTTGATCACCTACATCCTCAAGTCCGCTGTCATACTTCGTGAGGGCCCCAACGTGTTTTTGCCTATCCAGCCATTACACAACACCAATCTACTAGGCAGAGCTACGTTGAGTAGCTCGTAGTATGCAGTGGTGATCTCTATACATAGAAAAAACCAAAACTTGGAATAATTTTAGAGAGGGAAATACATTTCATACATAAACGGTTTCCTACTTTGCGTTCCTTTAAAACTCCCACTCTTCGGAAATTTTTCAAGGGATCCATAGTGAAGGAAGCACAGTAAAGTTTGAAGAAAGAAACCCAAGAGATCACTAGCCAAAGGGAGAGAGAGAGAAAAGGGCCCAACTAAAAAAAGAACTACGCTGATAGCGATGAAGAAAACTAAAAAATCTACACTAACGAAAATACAAAACAAACAGGAAAATATAGTAAATACAAAGTCCATCTAAGAAGACCCTGTTGTGTAGAAAAGAATTCTAATCTGTGAGAAAATGAAAGAATCGAAAGAGCGATAAAGTAGTCAAAAGAAACACAGTCCATAACTATACGCAAATAGAAAAAATATGAAGATCAGGTAAATTAATATTAAGGGCTTGACTAGGAATCGGTTACAATATGGAAATTTATTCAGGGAAATATACGCTTTTATAATCATCATTTTAGAACAGGTCCTAGATACAGACAATGAAGAAATGAAGTTCTGGAACTATTATATAATAACGATCAACTGCACTCAGAAAGGCTATGATGCAAAAGCCATCGCGTTTGAGAAGGGAATAAAATATAGAAAGTTCAGAAATCAGGAAGCATCGTATCTGGCGATTGAGGTCGAGATGGAGCTTTGGGTTATGATAATCGTTACCAGATACCAACCCAAGGAGTAATTCTCTCCATATTTCGCAAGCGGATCCGGGTCATATTTCTGGAAGACTTCAATGCAAGAGGTCAAGCGACTGAATCTAGAAGAACAAATGGGATAGGCCACTACCTAGGGCCTTTGGCCCTAGTTCCAGACCTAGATTACGGACCACTCAACAAAAAGCCCGATATCTGCCTACCAAACCGTCTAGTCTTATATAATTAACACATAAAGCTATAGCCCGTGCCATGTAGTGATCACGTAGGAATCTCGATCACAATCCAAAGAAACCCCATCCAAATCCAGATTACAGTTTATAGAAAGATACCCTAACTAGAGCAAACCTAGATCCCTCAAAACAATATTATTTATGTAGATAAAACTCAGCCAAATTGGAAAATGCTACGCTTGAATATATAGACGAGGAGGTTCAACAATTAAATATCTTGGTCAAGGCAGAAAGAAACACAATTCCAAAATCCTCACACTAGATCATCCGCCTAAACTTGCAACATGAACTGAATGAATTATGAAAGTTAAGCTTCAGAAGAAGACGCAATTAATATACTTCTGGGAAGAAGAGAGGCGAAAGAAGAATTAGGACAATTTATCTTAATACAGCAGTGTCGAATATGGGACAATGCTATCGATGATCTAATTTCTGAAGCCCCTACTATAGAATTTAGAAATAAATTAATGAGCTTAAAAGGGTCTTTTTCTTGGCATAAAATGGAAATAGAAGATAAGAATGGAGAACTGAAAAGACAAGATGAAAATATAGAAAGAATATTAACCAACATTGGAGTAAAGTATTTAATATCAGTGAAAAGAAATTGAGAACCAAATAATCTACAAAAAAATACCTTTATCCAAAGGACACATCCGGGCCACCAGTTGAAAGAGAAAGGAACACGTTTTAAGGTGGCCTGTAAAATAACAACGGAAGAAATAGATAATAAACGAATCTCTTTTAACCAGAAAGGAGTCTATAAATAAAACTATAACAAATCCCCGTCTCGATTTTGTGGAAGTATTGAAAGGAATAAATTACATCTAATTAAACATCGGATACTTCCCCGATGGCTGAAATAATGATCTTCATAGCCAAGCCTGAAAGCCATCAATGAGGGAAGAAATCTACTCAATTTCGCTCTTAAATTAGGCAGAAAACCATTTATGTAAATACTCAACAGGTGTAGTGAAATGTCAATCTTCACCATTACATAAAAATTTTCTAAATCAAAAGAGAATTGAGTTAAGTGGGCATCGTCTGTCACGATATCACTAAGGCCTTTAATAAGGTATGGCAAAGAGGGATCCAATTAAACATCATGCAGCTGGGACTCAGTGGGACTCTTGAAAGAGCCTTCATGATTATCATGGAGGGAGCTGTCTATATAACAGGCCTAAATTTCAACTGATGCAGGCTTACGCTAAGAATGCTGCCTAAGCCCAACCTTATGCTTATTATATACGGCATTTATTCCAGGAGTAAGCAACTCTCCTTGCCTCAACATTTAATTTGGCTACGGCATTAATTAATTTATCGTATCGACCTTCAAATATGGACAACTAACAAGCCATAATGACTGCCAAGGAAATAAGAAACATCAATGAATATGAACACAAATGGAAGATTCAAACCAATGCAATGACGAAAAATATTTAATGTTTCCTCTAGGAAGGTACAAATTATTAAATATGAGGGTGGGGTATAGAAGGTAACAATGTACTATAGGCGAAAATTAAGTCAACCATGTAGCGGACGCACGTCACATGATGAATCTAAATAGATTTGACAGCAGTCCGAACCCTCTATCGGTTCTTAAAGCTCTGAATGAAAATTAAAAGGAAGGTATACAGTGCAGATATTCGAACAACCCTGGTATATCCAGTCTCCACCCTTCGTTGTTTTTCCAACTATCAAAAGTTGGCATTGCAGACAATACAGAGCAAATGCAAATACCTAATCATCGGTACACGCCGGAGAAGGAGGAAAAAGAAGGAAAAATTCCATTGAGTAATTAACATCACTTCCATTAATAAAGTGCTCGAAAAAAGAGAATTAACAATGTAAGAAAAAAACTTCTTTCCCAGGAAAGGAAGTAAGAACTTACAATACACCATAAAAGGTCGAAGTCCCGCAAGATTCCCGAGGTGCATATATGAAGTAGTAATTGAAATCAAGGCAGCAATCTATGGCAGAAAAACAGCGAAATGGTTAAACAGGAATAAGATGGCCCCAAAATGGAATCACATCGAAATAAATCTCACCGAATTGCCTTAAAACAAAGGATCGAATGTAAAGAAAATACCGAAAATTTACTAATTCCAAAACAAACAAAAGAAATCACAGCAAGTGAACAGGAAAAAGTTTAACAAATTTCGGACACAACGCTTTGAACGCCAATAATTACTGAACCACACAACATCTAAAACACATTACAACTAAAAATGTATACTAACAAAATAAAGACCTAACGCCCCCAAATTAGATATTATATTAAGCAATCTAACCCATAAATACACATCTACAAATTGAAATAAAATTACCATTAAAACACACAATAAATTCTATTTATTTATTTAAAAACAAAATCTAATTATTTTTTCCCATTTCTTCACTAAATTCAGAAGCTCTCATATACAGGGTGGAAACGCCAAGAGTAGACTGCCCTTTACATATAATTGTAAATATAGTTACATACCATTAATAATTTACTTTCTTTCAGGTCACTTCATGATTTATCTAATTCTGTGAATTACAGTGTAAATTAATGAAAAAACAACACTCGTTTACAAATATGACTGGAAAATCTGAAGGCACTCGTGTATCAGTAGAGAAGCAAGAAGACAGTGGGCGGTATTTAAAAAAAAAAAACCCTCATAGTAAGCAATTCCGTGTATTTTAAAGCAATTAAACGGCTTAAGTATAAAGTCAGTTATGTTACGAGAGTGGAGACCGCCACCCTTCATCAAGAACACGATGAGCAAGATCAAGCCAAAATGAGCCATGTAACCATGCAAAAATTGCTAAAAGATGATATGAAACTTCCTCCCTACAAGATAATTAAAAGACATCTCCCTTTCACTCAAAAATGTCATTATGCTCCAATAAAAACGGAAATTTCTTATGCTCTGTTCTATCACAAAAAATTGCCAAAAGGTGCTACAAATTATCAAAGTTAATTTGAACTAAAATGCCTCAGGAGCCATATTTCTCCTCGGCAAAAATCTAGAAAATCTTTAGATTCTCCATGCAAAATGTTCCATGGAATTTTTCCCGAATAGTATAATGAATTTAAAATTTGTCTTGCTAAAAGAAAACGATGCTTATATATTGCCGATGCTAACAAACACCTCTTGTAATATAATGGCTAAATGATGGGCTCGGCCTGAAATAAAAATATTGATTAATAAAAAGAAATCATTTATTCATTCCTTATCTTGATAAAAATTGCAGTCAAGCTGATTAAAAAGGAAATACAAATGTAGGTAAAAATAAGTATATTATGAAAATAAATCTAGATATGTGGTGTCGTAGAACTTGTTCCAACGATCCATTTGACATACGTGCATCCATCTTATGCTAGTCACTAATTCCATACATTCACAATATGCTACAGACTCATTCTCTACATGCAGAAGATGCTACTCACAAATCCCCTTTATAGAAAAAAGCTACTCACTCATAAGCAATACACAGAAGATGAAACTCAGTCATTTCAAACACATAAAGTGGTACTGACTCATTTCCTACATGAGGAAGATGCTACTCACACCTTCCTTACAAAGACAAAAGCTACTCACCCATTTCCTAACTACAGAAGATGCCTTTCCCTTATTCCTTAGATTCAGAAGCTACTCACTCATTACTTACATACAGCTGGTGCTGCTCCTTCATTTCGTAGAGCGTACAGACATAAGTTGCTACTCACTCATTCCCTACATAGAAGAAAAGTTACTCGCTCATTGCCTACACACATAAACTGCTACCCACTCATTCCCTAAATGTAGAGAAAGCTACTCACTCACTCCTTATATACATAGCTACTCACTCATTCTCTACATACATATGTTAATCACCCATTCCTTACATACAGAAGATGCTACTCACTCATCCCCTGCATAAAGAATATGCTACTCCTCTCATTCAATGCATATGAAGACGCTACTCACTCATTCCCTACATGCAGAAGATGTTACTAACTCAATCCTAAATAAAGATGCTACTCAGTCATTTCTTGCATGCAGCAAAGGGTACTCACTCTTACCCTTCAGACAGAAGATAATAATCAATTATTATTTAATATAAAAAAAGATGTTACTCACTCATTCGCTACATAAAGAAGATGATACTCACCAATTCCGTACATATCGATGATGCTATTTTACCCATTTATTACACTCAGAAGATGCTACTCATTCCTTACATAGAGAAGATGCTAATCACTCATAGCCAACTTAAAGGAAATAGTACACACTCATTTTCAACATAGAGAAGAAGATAGTGACTCATTACCTACATACCGAAGATTTTACTTACTCATTACCTACATAGCCAAGATGCTCATCACTCAATTTATACATAGAGAAGAAGCAATTTACTGTTTACCTATTTACAAAAGATGCGACTCACTTATTATCTACATACAGAAGATACTACTCAGTCATTCCCTTCATAAAGAGGATTCTACTCACTCATTTCCTAGAGAGAATATGATACTCACTAATTAATTAAAACTAGAAGATGCTACACCCTGATTATATACATACAGATTATACTATTATCTCATTTAATACCTTAAAATATGTTAATCTCTCATACCCAACATAAAATAATGCTACTCAATCATTTACAGCATAAAGAAGATACTCACTTTTTCCCTACACAGAGAAGATGATAGTCACCCATTCCCTACATACAGAAGATGCTACTAATTCATTCTCTATATACAGTTGCTGCTACTCATCCATTCCTTACATCCAAGAGATTCTACTCACTCACTCCTTACATACAGATTGTACTCACTCATTCCTTACATACATAAAAAGATACTTACTCATGCCCTATATACAGAAGATGCTAATTTTTCATTCCCTCTAAACAGGAGATGCTACTCACTCATTCTATACATATAGAAGATGCTACTCATTCATTCCTTTCATGCAGGAAATGCTACTCACATTTTTCATACATACCGAAAATGTGCTCAATCATTCCTTACTTAAAGATACTGCTACTCACTCATTCTATACATACATAAGATGCTATTCCCTCATTCCTTACATACAAAAATAACATCTCCTCTTTCCTTACATACAGAAGATGCTGCTCACTCATTCCCTACATAGGGAAGATACTACCTCCTTTCCTACATACAGAAGATGATCCTCACTCATTCCCTACATAGAGAAGATGGTACTCATTCATTCCTTACATACAGAAGAGTGCAAGTGTACAGGAAGCGCTTTAGAGATTAAAATAAATCTATGAGCGACGGAGTTGAGTTTAGGAAATATAGGCAATAGATAAATCAAACGAATTCATGACACTTGTACAAATAATAGAATTCTAACCGATAGATGGTTAGGTGTTAGACATATAGATCTCTTAGATTACAATAAGGAAATATTTTTCTCATTTACTGTTGCTAGAGATTTTTTAACTGATTCTAAATAGTTTTTCCACTTTGATTTCCAATCTAAAATCGTTTTTTGGGTACCAGTATGCTATAGATTTCATGGTATTTGAAGTTTATGATTTTTATAACATTAACCCGACTCATGTTTAAGATATAATGATTGCTCTTTCAAGTAGAAATAAATTTATAAGTGATCCTAAAGGATTGTGTTACATCTGTGGCTACTACAGACCTGCTCATCAAAGGCGTAATATAACAAAGTTTGTTGACATAAGTAAAAGGCCTAAGATAAAAGGTTGCCTCCACAGACTGTCTCATAATTACGAGGAATGTCTTTTTGATTCCAAAAAGGAAAATGAAAAGATCTAAGATTTGAGTCCATATTCATAAATTTATTACACATACTAAAATTTCAAACTGTTAAGAAAATTGCCTTCCTAAATTATTGTGTAATGGATAGAGAAATGAATATAAAAATAAGTTGATGCATTTAGTAAGAACTTAATTTTTCCATAATTTAACGCTAATACTAAGGACAATATATCGATTACTCTACACTAAGTATTTTCTATAACTTGGGGATGACTGCTACTATATACTATTTTTGACCTTAACAATAAGAGGGGTGAGAAAATCCAGATTTCTAAACATTTAATTAGAATGTAAATATAGACAAAAGTGGCAGTATATAGACATTGCATTTCCAAGCATTAGCAACCAGATTCGATTCCTACCAGCGAGAGATAAGGCTCATTGAGTAGGCTAGCACAAAGGTTAATTGACGAATATTCTTCAATTTTTCTAATTTGTTACTGTTTTCTTACACGATATTAAATTTACTCCTTGACAATGACGAGCAAAACTCGCAAATTGTTTGAATCTAAATGTGACTCGCCCATTTCATTGTTTTCCATTTAATTATAGAAAGAGAAATTTAATTATAATTCGCCACTTGATACGATTATAGTCACGGAATTAAAATATTCTATTAAGATTCTACGGACATGAATATTTTAAAGGCAAGAAAATCTTATAAATTAATTAAATCAAGATCATATTTTTCATGCCCCTTGATCTTGACTCTATAGAGGGAAAAATCGGTTCATCTGATAATTGGATTTTGAACAAAGATACAAAGAAGAGAAGTTTCCATTTAATCCGAAATCTCATTAAACGAGATGGCGTTATATTTCTTTATTGTCCAAAATAGGGTGGAAGATCCCATGTTGAATACACGGTATTGCAAAAGTACTGTGACACTCGTTACGACGCTTTCAACAAAGGACACCATGATCGTTTTGATGCAGTTACACACATTTTTATTGTTTTAAAAAATAAATGTGTATTTAAAATGTAATATTAATTAATTTAAATGTTGTCGGCGGCTCTTACGTTGCGGACGAAGTCCTTCCTAATGCTGGCCCACACGCGGTTGAAAGAGGACTTTAACTCGTCAACGTTGCTGTGGCAGACCTTACTGACCTTGCCCTCGACATTCGCAGACACGATGTAGTCAAGGAGATTGAGGTCTGGTGACTACCTCGGCCAAACATTCTTCGAGCAGACGTTCATGTTCGACCCCAACCACTCTTTTACGGTCTTGGCTGCGTGAGCCGGAGCACCGTCCTGATGAAAGATGTACTCCTTCTTCTTCGTGATCTTTCTCACTCAGTAAGCAATTTCGCGGCTAGGATGTCCGTGTAATCTGCGGCGATGAGCATTTAACGGGCTCTTAATCACACAGTCGGTATCTTCTCGCCATTCGATGAGCAGAGGCCTTTCCACGCACCTCAAACTTTTGGCCCCCTCCTCCTTGACGGCCCTGGACACCGGCGGTCCCGAGATGTTCTTCGAGAGAGAGAAAGAGCGCTGTCATTTTGAGCTTCTGATCCCTTTCGAAGGCCTTTCTCACAGACAAACGGTTAACAACTTGAGGTCTACCCGAGAAATACCAAACTTGTAGGTGTTCTCCGTTCTTGAGCCTCCCCGCGACTCTATGGACGGCCAGACGGCTGACTTGCAGCCGCTTAGTAATGTCGGACAGGTGTCCCGCGCGTAGGGAAATCAGAGATCTTTATTCTTTTCTCCTCCATCTGGACACACTTGCACACAATGGAAAAGACCTTTTATTGATACGTACTGGAAATGCACAACATTAAGTTTGTTTGACGAAACCTTTTCTATCACACACGTAAACTTCGTAAAAATAAAAAGGCGAGTGTAACCGATCTTAAGCAAAACCCAGTATAATGACTATTTTTTTCAAAATGCATTATAGCGTGGCTCGCAAAAGATGAAAATTCATCAGCATCCACCGGCATTCTAACTAAAATCCACCGCAATTCAAACTAGCATCCACTTGAATAAGAATAGCAGATGGAGAAAAGGAAACATAACTTGAACTTTATGAGGATATACGAGGAAAGACATGGCAAATCGATGACCAGAGGCCTGCTAGACCACACTATGGTAGTAGGTATTATTTAATTCGAAAGTATCCAGTGTAACACTGAAGCCCTTCTATGAGATTAGTAAAGCATAATCGCGTCCCTCGCAAAAGAACAATAAAATCATCAGCCTCCACAACGATTCAATCTAGCGACCCCTCAAGGAGAAGCATAGGCTTAAAATGTGTTATTTTTTGAACAGGTATACTTCTTAATTCTAATGAGGTTTCTCTTATTATAACTATATACATACATGTAAAGTTGATCTAAATATTATAACGAAAAAAATAATTGATCACAATAACAATGAATACACATTGTGAATTATAAAGTACTTTCACGAAAAATTCGTACCTCTACGTATTATCAATTCACTCTTCATTTACTACCGTACGAATTATTAGTTCATCCGGAATGGTCGTGCGGTTTTAAAAAAATAAACTAAATTTAATGAATTATATGTATAGTTACGATTATATTCTTGAACCTTTCCATATTTTATTCATTTGAAAGAAATATAATAAAATTCTTTGATAAAACATGAATTGCTATTCAAAACTTTTGAGGTTAACGACGCACCTCTCCTTCATGAGCGATAAATGAAGCCTAGCCTAATTAGGCTATTGAGTAGGAGTAGGCCATCCTATTACCGGAAATAAATAAGCGAATTTTGAAGGGAACGAACAGGATAGACCCATGTTTTGATATCATCCATTTAAATTGGCTGCCCTGGGAATCGTATATCTCGAGGAGGAGTCTATTATTAGAATCATATTCATCCATTAGCAGATAGCTTTGTGGAAAGCTCCTGAATCATTTCTGGTGCATTACCCCATTTTTGTATGCAAGGTAAGTGGATTGGGTTTGAGTTTTTTTCCCCTGAGTAAAGACATATTTTGGGGTGTTTCGATATTTCGTAGGTTTATACAAACCGAGAGGATTAATTCGACTTGAAGCCTTTCATTTACGCCTGCACACGGAACTTAATTTTTGACAATTTTGTAGTTATTTATGTATCAGTGACACAGAATGCAATTGGAATAGTTCGTAACATGATACATTTTTGGTTTGTGATTTGAATTTCTGATTTATGTTGGCTAAACTCTTTGATCGTGTGATTCAACCCCATTAATTTTTGTCTAGAAAATGGCTGTGGAGCAAATGGTATTCAGTGACGGTTATATTCGCCTTGTTAAGAACTAGATAATTATTAACATAGGCTTCCTCATCAATAGCTTCCATCTACATCTTGCTTCAGTTAAAGAAGCCTCATACTTCAGTTAATGAAGCCTATTGTTTCAGTTAAGGACGGGTATTATTGCTTCAGTCGAGGAAGCCTCTAACTTCATTAGAGGAAGCTTCTAGCCAAAATTGAGGAAGTCTTTTGATTCAGTTGACGAAGTCTATTGCTTCAATTAAAAAATACTTTGCTTCAGTTTAAGAAGCCTCTTAATTAAGGAAACCCGTTGTCTAAAACCACAAAGGCTCTTAATTCAGTCCAATAAGTCTGTTGCTTTAATTACGGAACCTTCCTGCTTTATTTTACAACCTGTTTTGTCCTATCTTTATTTTAAGACGCTTGCTTGTCCTTTCTTTAATTTATGAACTAATTTCTTACGCTACTTAATTTGTAAGTTGATTTTGTCATCTCGACAAATTTTAACAATCTTCGTTTTTCGGAGTTTTTTAACGTTGAACTTTGCTGCACATTTTAGTGGTTATTTGATTAATGTCCTTTCATAATTATAATTATTAGTTAATTTCGGCACTTCAGGTTTTATTGGGTTTTACGGTCATAACAAAAGGTTTTGAGAGTATTAATTTTTTTCAGTTGTCTTAGATGAAAAGTATCCCCATACATGGATAATGTCCTTATGCTACACCCTGGTCACGACAGGACTCGAGAGAGCGCTCCTCTTTTCTTAAGGCAAAAAGGATAGCAAAGAAGCTTCATCTCACCAAGAAGAACCTTACGAATAGGCCCAACAATTCTTCAGATTTGTACGCCATAAAGAATTTATGGGTAATAATAAAACTGGTGGTTGGTAAACATAAGCCATCCAATTATCAGCAATTGCAGGTGCTTAGTGAATAAAAATGGACCAATATTAGTCAAAATATCATCACAAAATTAAAGCAAAACGAAGGAACAAGGGACATTTTTGTAAATATTGGCTGCGCGCATCAATTGATAGTATTTATTAATAATATGGGTTAGGACTCATTCCTTTCTATATTCCACCTTCATATTATGATACAAACATACTGTGACAAAATGCGACGTTTGATCGTTCTATTAATTTTCGTATATGAAAAAATATAATACGCTTCATTAGCTATTTTTCCCAACAGTTCATGAACAATTTATGATGGCGCACCTTGTCCCGAAGCAAAAGCAATAACAAAGTTCTTGGCTGAAAATAACATCGAAATTCTTGGAACTTGGCCCGGCAATTCGCCAGAGAGAATTTGGGAGTCAAAACCAAACTGGCTGTTGATAAAGAGAAGCCATCTAATTGTGAGCACTTTTGGGTGCATATTGAACAAAGGTGTAGATACCGCTATTAGTCAAAATATCATCACAAGTTTGGTCTTCAGTATGCCAAAACGAATTGAAGCCCTCCTATATAATAAGTGACATCGTTGTAAATATCAACTGCGCGCATCTATTTACTGTATTTATTAATACAATGAGTTTGGGCCTCTAGATTCTTTTATATTTCTCCTTCAAGTTATGATAAAAAACATTCTAAAATAAACTGTAACGTTTGATTTCTTCTATTAATCAGTTTATGTGAAAAAAATATAATAGTTTCTAAACCTTTGGCTATGACTGTAGGATAGTTATATTTATTAGAGTAGGGTTCACTTACCTGGTTAAATTTTATGTTCACTTTTTAAAGTTCAATATTAAGCCACATATTTGCTGTAAGTCAGTAAGATTTATATAATTAATTTCTCGTTCATTTATAATCTTTGGTTAGAATATTTTCACTCTAAGTCTGTTGCCCCTTCAAGGCTATGTTAAAGCAATTAGAGTAGGGATAGTAGTTCAGCAGAAACTAGGCTGTTGATCAATATTGTTCAAGAAACATGACATTGACAGACTACTGCCTTTATGGCATTTTCGAGGTACATCAATTTTCAATGTGTACTTATTCCCCATTAACTGCTGCATTGATATTTTTCAGGATTTACCACGCCGAGGGGCACGATGGTGTATTGAAGTATAAAAGTTTGATAGTTCACCAACAACCAAACAGGGTTGGGTTTTGTAGAGGTCACCTATTTCTATAGGTCCTCCAAAGTGCTTGACTGGTTCTCTCACTCTTAACCTGTCCGGCCTTTTTAAAATCATGGCCAACGATCCTTTTTCCAACTGGAAACCTTTACAAAATATCCATTCTTGTTCAATAAAAAAAAATATTCGTAGAGAAAGAGGTAAAGTGATGGATTAAAATAGGAAGCGAAGGTAAGTTAAAGTTTATACAAAGTAAATAGTTTGAGCATCCAATATAAGAGAAACTATTGGTTCTATAGGTCAGGAAAAAAAAAGCCAGGTGTAAATTGGCAATAAGAGGTTGTTGTCTCTCCTTGTTTCGTTTCCAATGCAAAATGCTTGATCCAGTCACTCGATTTCCACCATTAAGTTTCCTCTTAATCAAATTCCCCATTAGTTAAAATGAGTTAATTTAGGAGGATGACAGTCACAAAACTGCGATAATTGCAGCTAAAATAAACTGACTCATTTGTCTGATGTTTGCATACTTCCAGCAGCAAAGTTTTATATGCGTAATTCTTTGAGATATACAACCTTACCTAATTAAATTCGAATCGATGACTGAAATAAGACATACATATATATGAATGGAGTAAGTACCAATTTCTCTCCATATTGCGAACAATGAGTGAGATGTGTAACGACCTCATGGTTGCCATTTGTTAATAAACCTAGATGTCCCCAGTTCATATATCCCGTTGTGGTCCTGCACTTGATTGGGCTATACAGAATATATAATTGAGTTATCACCATCTGTTTTCTTTTACAAAAAACATTAAAAACCTTTCTTTTTGAGAGGCTCTTTTATCCTCTGTATTTCCTAGGATAGTTTTAAAAATGATACTACATTAACATGTAGATTTTTGGAATTAACTCAAGCGAAATTCTCCTAAATGATCACATTTCCGAAGCCATTTGAAAACCATTCTCTTTATTAAGAGATGTTTTATATTTAGATTTTCAGTTTTCACATCTTCCCTTCATCAGAATTATTTTATTATATTTTTTTCTGATCTTTCTATATCATATTGATAGTTATGTATAATTAATTAACGTGTTTGTGCCGCAAGTAGAGCCTTTAGTATTTACCAGCATTCTGCCTTTGAATGTACGGAAATAGGGAAACTCACTCCACCTCGTGTGGTTGTAATGTGTGCGTAAGGCTGTATCTCTTCTGGCCTGGCAGACGCTACTTCTTCGAGAGAAAGGGTAAATCCATTGGGTGTGAAAGCCATTCAACCAGTTTTTCAAATTTTATTTTGGCTTTAAAATTTTCCTTTGTTTGGTATAAATGAGAGAATTAGGTCGAGCATTTTGTATATATTATTTTTGTTCTGGCAGTTTCGAATTAGAATTGGAGTGGGTGAGGCGTTGGAGCTCCACGCCTCGGCTCGGTACCGGGGGTCGATTTCCTCCCAAAGCAGCCCTCCCTCAAGTTCCGCTACTTGAAAGAGGCTGCCACCTGTATGAAGGTGTGTCGAGTCCTCGGAATATACTTAGATACCACATGCCATCTCCCATATTCTACACATAATCACTACATTCGTATCTTCCTCCATTTTCTCACTCCCTGCAAACACTCTCTTCCGTCTTGAAACCGGCACAAGGAGTTTACTTATCCAAATTCCCCTTAAAGTGAAAAGATGGGAAAAAGGGTTTCTGCTCTGATATTAAGTACCATTCTGATCTTTATATGAATTTCCTTATTCAGTCGAAGGGGATCGTCAACGATGGAATAAAGGAAAATGCGCGGCGCGATTAATTAAATAATTAACCAGTTCCTTCTTCTTATTCGCATATTTAAATTCCAGGATAAAATGACTTTCCTTGCATACAAATTCTCCAGTTTATTTGTCCATTTATGAACGCTGTGATTGGCCTTTAGTTTGATGCTTATCTAACAATCTCCTCTGTTGAAATGGGATTGCACTACCCTCTGCTAGACATTTTAAAAATTTCATTCCTCTTATCATCTTAATTATATATCATTTTGTCATATAAATTCAATAATTTTCTTTTTAATTATGAATTAGGGAAATCACCCTCAAATTAATTCATATTTAGAATGGCGCAATATGATACTAGGTCTGTTAAAAGACAAAGATTCCATCTTACTAAAGATAAAAAAGGCACTGAATATTAAACTTCACTCTTTCTTTATATAAATAAATGATAATAAATTACAACCTATAGGAAAATCAGAAAGAATTTCTATTCATTCTATCATATAACTTCATTTCTGATGTCGCTTCATTTCCTATACTTCCATGTACTTTGAAGTTTGAATTATGATGAGCGAATATTAAAATTTACATGAGGTTCGCTCCTTTTTAATAGGCCATGTTTGATTCAGAGTAGTAGAATAATGAATACATTACTAGATATGAAATTCATAATCCCAATGCCTCAAAAGCGCTTAACATTTAATCATAATGAGAGATTTAATTATTAAACCTACGACTCGGTTAAAATTAGATTTCATAAATTATACCACATTGACAATTTCCTATTTATATTAGTCCCTACTTGCATTTAACCAAGCATTCGAGGAACATAATTTTGCCATATACATTGAAAAATTTTTACGCTTACAAATTAATTCGGGAGTATTAAGGAGAAATAAATGGGATCAAAGATAAGAAACAATATAGATTTTTAAACCTATTTACAACCCCCATCTCTTTGATCTTTGTATGGAAATTACGAGATTCTTCCTGTCAGCTCCGACCTTTTGGGATGATAGTGTCTGCCAGAGGAGACATTTTTGCTTTCAATTCATTCCGAGTCTTTCTCTACTCAAATTTCGCCCAAAGGCATCTTTCCTCATCGAGGAGGGTTTCATAGCTTCCCGGTCCGTTGCGCTCTAAATATTTCCTCCTCTAGCTTCTCGGGTTGTTTCTTTCCATACTTATTTCATCTCAATATTGGTTATATTCTCGACGTATTATTTATGCTAAAATCTTTCTAAATATACATATAAAATCCCTCCTTTTGTTCTTTCCCCACTGAACTTAGGTTGAATCTCAAAATCCTATTTATCTTTCCTCTAAATAAAGAACTTTGCATCGATAAATGAATATAAAATAATCATTTATTTAATTATGTAAATTTCTTTGCTATTTATTACACCGGCGGCCGTTTACAAATATGATAAAAACTTTACTTTGATTCTCTCAAAAATATTTTAGCATGTGTACATAAATATTCAGGCGTATATTTTGCTCTGACAAAATTTTATTAATGTGTACGTAAATATTTAAGCATATCTTTTTCTCGAACAAAGTTTTATTAATATGAACGTAATTATTTTAGCATATTTTAATTCAATGACATATGTTTATGACTGTATGCGCAATTATTCAACGGTACTTTTTTTCTTGCAAAGGTTACTAATGTGTACTAATTACACAGGGAAACAATTTTAATCACATTTTATGGTGACTTAGATTTATCTGCCAATTTTAATTTGTTTTTTCATGCTGATTTCAAATATATAATCCATTTTCCCTACATGCTATAGTTATTCTGTAATTTCTATTTTCTCGTTTCCTCGAAAACTGCACTCCGGGTGGAGGGTGCTTGTAGAAAGAAAATACTTCACAGTACATAGGAGTAAGATAGTAATAAGTGTTATTGAGCAAAATATTGACATTATTGTTTTTTTTTTCAGGTCTCATGTTAGAGTGATGGCCTCGTCAAGAGGAAATTGCCTTAAGGATCCAGACACCTTCTGCTACATATGTAGCAGAAGGCGCAATATATCAAACTTTGTGATCCGCACTTATAAGGCATATTTTGATGTTCCTCTTGGCGATCAAGATAAGAAGTAGGCCCCACATGATGTTTGCCATAGTTGTGTGGAACATCTTCCTGACTGGAGAACGAAAAGAGAAATGGTCTTCCTTTTGAAATCCTCATGTTGTGGCGAGAGCCGAAGGATCATGTATCGCACTGTTATTTCTATCTGGTGAATACTAAAGGAATTGGCAAAAAATATCGGCACAAGATAGACTACCCCAACATTCCCTCGGCGATTAGGCCAGTACCTCATTCTGAGTCTTTACCAGTTCCGATTTATAGTGGATATGTTCCTCCGAGGATGAAAATGATTTATCTGATATGGACGTCCACAGAATGGATTCAGAGTCTGCAGATTCATTATCAGATTCTGAACAGTCATCAGCTCCTCTCTGTTTCAATCAAAAGGATTTAAATGACTTGATACGTGATTTAGCGCTCTCCAAGAAAGCTGCAGAACCTTTAGCTTCCAGATTGAGTGAAAGACATATGCTTGACAGGTCGGTACGGGTATCGTATTACTGAACAAGGGAGAGTAAATTTGTAAAGTATTTCTCTGAGGACAAAAAAATTGTATACTGCCACGATGTTACTGGTCTGTTTACCGAGTTGGGACTTGGCCCCTATAGCCCTGCTGAGTGGAGACTAGTTTTAGATATCTCCAAGCGTTGCCTCAAGTGTGTCCTTTTGCATAATGGCAATGACTTTGATGCAGTTCCTATCGGTCACTCTGTCCATCTGCGAGAAACTCACAATGACATAAGAATAGTCATGGATTTACTTAAGTACCATGAACGGTCAACTTTCTCCTTGGCCAACAGAAAGGATACACAAAGTTTCCATGCTATATCCGTATGTGGGACAGTCGAGCCCGTGAAAAACACTGATCTTAAAAGGATTGGCCAGTTTGGGAAACTTTAGAAGCAGGAATGCCAAGCATTGTCAATGAGCCAATCGTAAGTCGAGAGAAGATCGTTTTCCCTCTACTTCTTCTGAAACTGTGATTGATGAAGCAGTATGTCAAGGTGTTGAGCACTGACAATGATTGTTTTTAGTACATAATATCCGCGTTTCCTGCTTTGTCATACGACAAAATAAAAGCAGGATTATTTGATGGGGCCCAAATCCGAAGACTTCTGAGTGATTCTAGATTCGTGAACACTATGGATGAAACAAAAAAGCGCATAACTACGAGGATCTGGTTACTAATATGCTTTTAGCATATTGTGATCTGGGATGCGACACGAGTGTGAAGCTGCATTTCCTAAATAGTCACATCGACCGATTTCCAGAGAATCAGGGAGCCGTGAGCGACGAACAAGGGGAACGCTTCCATTAGGATTTGATGACAATATAAGAGCGCTATCAAGGTCACTGGGATAGTCACATGATGGTGGACTACTGCTGGACAATTAGAAGAGATCAGCCAAAGAAGACTTAGAAGAGAAAGAGTTACAAACGTAAATTGTTGCCCGATTGAAATCAAGAAGAGGTCCTCCAGCCTGATGTAAGGTCATTAATAAATTAGCCTCTATTTGATTACAGTATCTGTTATCTTAATGTGTAATTTAAGTTTCTTCTCATATGCAATAAAATGTGTGTGCAAAAAAAAACCTGCTTTACTATAAATAACGCAAAAGGATGATTCAAAATTACTTCAGGGCATGATGATTGGCGTGATAAAATGAAAAGTATTGTATAATATTAGTTGTTGTTATTACGAAAAATGTGTAGCATTTAAAAAGAATCTGATTTCAGATTTGAATTCAGTATGCTCGAATTAGGTAAGTTAATGTACTTTCTTCAATTCACCAAATACATTGTTCCCCCGTGGTATTCTTCAAACATATTTTGATTTTGTAGTATACATATGTTTGAAAATGTGCGCGTAATTATTAGTCTTTTTTTCATTCTCTATATATACGAATGTATGCCTAATTATTCAAGCGTCTTTTGTTTCTTCGCCATATGTTTACATACATATGTATACGTAATTATACAACAGTATATTGATTATCTGGCAAATATTTAGGAATGTGTGCACGTACACATGTTACAGGTATACAGGTATACATCTTCTTGTGCAACAAATCCGCGAATCTTAGCGATTTTAGAAATATGAATCTGAATACAATATCGATGGAATGGTATTGTTAAGGCTATAGATATTTAGGGATCATTTTTATGATTCACTTAAAACTAACAAGCGTAAGCAAACGAGAGCATCTCCTGCCAATACTTAGCCAGCAGGAGTGAGTAAATAAAGTATGAAAATATATTTAATTACATGAACTATCAGCATTATGAACTCGAGATTGTCCAACTCTTCAGAAAATACAGGATCTCTCTCGGTGGGTAAGGATATTCTAAAGAGCTGAACGTTTTGGATCAGGAGTGGGATTGGGGGTTAAGAGGATATAAAATAATCGTCATGTCAGCTCCGGCGTACGTAAATTAAGCCCCATTGCAAATCTTTCAAAAATGGAGCGCAAAGATCACTCGCTTGACATTCTAAATATGCCATATAATATATTTTTAAGTGCGTAGTCCAATTGATGAAAATAAAATGACTCAAAGTATATTAACAATATATCGTTTTGTTATAAATTATATCATACAATAATCTGTCTTATACACTCCAGTGATAAATATTATGCAATAACATTATATAAAGGTAATAAGTGAGATCTTGGGAATTCTCAGACCTAAATCATTAGTGATCTGACGTTTCGTGGGCCGCCTTGAACACTGGCTAGGCTGCTCATGGTGGGCAACGTGAATTATCAGTGTTCGAACGAGGAATGATAATAGGTGCCTGGCGGAAGGAAAATTTCATTTGGGAAACTGTTCAGATATTCAGAATCCCTCGATCTACCAATAATACTTCATGCCCTGTTTCTTTCATTAGGGACAGGGCAGTGACCATGAATGGGTGCTTAATTATCATGACCAGCGGCAGCTGGCTAGAATTATCCGAAGGTAACAGACAAGCAACATTGTCTAAAATCGCATCCACATTCAATGCAGGAGGTACAACATTTTTGCATTCTATGGAAAGTGAGAGCGGAAGACCCACCAGACTATGATGTTATAACAACGAGGCCAGATACAGTGCCACACCTGGGCTTGTGACATCGCTAATTGGAACTTGGATGACTGTCAATATGCGGTGAGTCAAAGTTCAACTTGTTTTGGGATTATAGTAGTCTTTGATGTGACACAGACCCCATAAGAATATGGAGTCTAGTTATTAACAAGACTTCGTTTAGGTTAGTGGTGATTAAATAGTGGTGTGAGGTGTGTTAAGGTGGCATAGCTTTGGTCTGCTTGGCCTTTTAAACACGTCCTTGACCCGTGACTCCTTCGATGCAGAGATAATTGACAATTTGTATCTATTCATGGACATTTTGTATGAAAAAAAGGCTGGGATGATTGCACCTTGTCTATGAGCACCATGTAATGCAGAATTGGTTCGAAGGGAATGCTAGAGAGTTCTGACGATTGCACTTTGTCATTGAGCACCATGTTGTTCAAAATTGGTTAGATGGGTTTGCTGGAGAGTTCTGACGATTTCATATTGTCATCGAGCACCATGTTGTTCATAATTCGTTGTAGCGGTAGGCTGGAGAGTTCTAACGACTTCACCTTGTTATCGAGCACCATGTTGTTCAAAATTAGTTCGAGGGGCATGCCGGAGAGTTCTGATGATTGCCCTTTGTCATAGAGCAATATATTATCCATAATTGGCTCAAGGGGCATCGTGGAGAGTTCAGACGATTGCTCCGTGTCATCGAACATCATGGTGTACAGAATTGGTTTCGGGGGAATGCTGGAGAGTTCTGACTTTGGTTTCGATCACCATGTTTTTCAGAATTGGTTGGAGGGGCATGCTGGAGAGTTATGACAATTGCACCTTGTCATCGAGCACCATGTTGTGCAGAATTGATTTAAAGGAAATGCTGGAGAATTCTGACGATTGCACTTTGGTTTCGATCACCATGTTTTTAAGAATTGGTTGGAGGGGCATGCTGGAGAGTTCTGACGATTGCACCTTGTCACTGAGCACTATGTCCTCCAGAATTGGTTTGAGGGGCATGTCAGAGAGCTCTGAAGATTGAACCTTATCATCGAGTACCGTGTTGAGCAGATTTGATTCGTGGATCATGCTGGAGAGGCCGGACGATTCTACCTTGGAATCGAACACCATTTTGTTCAGAATTGGTTCCAGAGGCACGCTAGAGACTTCTAACGATTGCACCTTGTCATCGAGCTCCATGTTGTCCATAATTTGTTAGAGGATAAAGCATTGTATAAAGTTCTGTTGAGCGATGTGATCATTACTTTGATCCTATAAGACCCAATCGAGCATTTATGGGACTTGGGGGCCAGATTTATTCACATTTAAAATCCAGCACCTACAAATATCAGGAAAATTTAGACAGCTATCGAGATGTAATTGGTAAAAATTTTTCCATAGGTCTTCTGTCCACATGATAAATCGATTGCACGTCGAGTAGCATCACTTTTCTGACAAAGAAGTATGCCTTATAATATATCAAGTATCTATCCAATGACTTTAGGCTCGTAAAGGTCCTTCGCGCAATATCTCGATGTTTTTTTATATTTGATTGGGGAAATTTGACTAACTGATAGAAATATTTATATCAATAGTCTAAAAAATCGTAGTATTCCCTCGCACGTAACAAGAATTTTATTGGCTTACTGGCCAATTTGGTAGCAATCACAGAGATCAGATACTACAATTACCCAAGATTAATTTGTCATTATATCTATACTTAGCACAGATGGGAAAATGGGGAACACTCGTCACTTAAAGCACGTGGATGTATCCAATAGACCAATCTTACAGCCGTAAAATAAATTATGTCAATTGGCTATTTTCACCCTTCACATTTGCCTTCACAGCACAGGAAATTATTTTCACCAATCGTTCGTCGAAAGACAAGATCGTTTTAACTCATCGATCATTGCACTATACGGGATGGTTTTAACACACTTGTCGTTGCAATGGTCAAGTCATTTTTACTAAACGGTCGTCGCAGTACACATAATCATATTCTCCCACCGCTCCGCGCGGTCCATTGGATCTCTTTCACCCACAGGTCATCGAACTACGCGAGATCGTTTACACCGATCAGTCGTCGCAGTAAACGTCATCGATTTCACTCAGCGGTCCCTCGCAGTACACGGAATAGTTTTAACCCACCGCTCGTCGTAGTACACATGATCGTTTTCACTCACCGGCCATTGCAGTACACAGAAACATTTTACTTAAAGGTCATCGCAGTATACGGGATCGTTTTCACCCATCTGTCGTCCTAGTACATGGAATCCTTTCCACACAACGGTCCGTCGTTGTCCACGGTATCGTTTCCTCCCCAAGGGTCGTTGTAGTACACATGATTCTTTTCCCCAACGGTCGGCATGGTACACAAGATCATTTTGACTACCAGGTTGTCGCAGTACACGGGATAATTTTGACTAACAGGTCATCGCAGTACGCGGGATCGTTTTTGCCCACCGGTCGTCACAGTAAACGGGATTATTTTTTCCCACTGGTCATTGTGGTAAGTGGGATAGAATTCATTCACAGGTGATCCAGTACACGTGATCGTTTTACATACCGGTCGTGGCACCACAGGGGATCATTTTCACTTACCAGTTGTCGCAGTACATGGCATAGTTTTCAATCATCGGCCATCACAGTACACGGAATCGTGTTCACCCATCGGTCGTTGCAGTACACGAGATCATTTCACTCACCTGTCCATCGCAGGACACGGGATCGTTTTCAGCTAACGATCGTCGCAGTACACATGATAGTTTTCATCCACCGGTCATCGAAGTTCAAGAGATCGTTTTCACCCACCGCTCGTCGCAATATAGAAGATTGTTTTCAATCACCGGTCCGACGCATTGCACCGGATCGTTTTCACCAAACGGTTATAGCAGTACACCCGATCTTTTTCCCCAACCGTCATCATAGTACACGGGAACGTTTTTCCAGACTGTTTGTTTTGATCCACGGGATCAATTCAACGACCGGTTATCACAGTATACAGAATCGTTTTTACCTAACCGTTGTCGCAGTACACAGTATCGTTTTCCCTAACCAGTTAGCGCAGTACACAGGATCGTTTTCATCCACTGGTCCTCACAAGGTAAATTATCATTTTCCCTACCGGTCTTCGGAGTACACGGGAACGTTTTCACTCCCCACTCAAAGCAAGACAGAAGATCGTTTTCAATCACCAGTCCGCTGCATTACACAGAATGGTTTTCACTCACATGTCGTCGCAGTACACGCAATCGTTTTCCCCAACAGGTCCACGCAGGGCAAGGATTTATTTTCAAACACCGGTCGTCCTAGTACCCAGGATCGTTTTCGCCTACCGCGCTTCACAGTGAACAGGATCGTTTCACTCACTAGTCCTCGCTGTACACGAAATTATTTTCACTCACCAGTCGTCGCAGTGCACCGACTCGTTTTCAACAACCGGTCTTCGTATATACGCGATCTCTTTCCTCAATTATCTTCGTGGTACACAGGATCGTTTTCAGCTACCGGTCATCGCAGTTTACTGGATCATTTTTCCCCACCGGTAATTGCAGTACAAGGAATCCTTTTCACTCAACGCTCTCTCGCATTACACGGGATAAATTTTCCTACCGTTCTTTGCGTTACAAGTGATAGTTTTCACCCTTCGTCATCCTAGTACACAGGATTGTTTTCACCCACCGGTCGTCGCAGTACATGGGATCGTTTTACCTACCTATCGTTGCACTTCCACGCATCGTTTACACTCACATGTCATCGCAGTACACTTAATTGTTTTCATTTAACGGTTGTCGCTGTACACAGGATAGTTTTCACCCACCAGACATCTTAGTACACAGGATCGTTTTAACTCACCGGTCATGCCAGTACATGGGATCTTTTGCCCCACCTATCTTCGCACTTTAACACATCGTTTTCACCCACATGTAAGCGCAGTACGCAGGATCGTTTTTATCAAATAATTGTCGGAATACACGGGATCGCTTTCACCTACCCGACATTGAAGTAAACGGGATCGTTTTCATTCACCGGTTATCGCAGTACACAGGAACGTTTTCACCCTCCGGTCGTTGCAGTACATACCATAGTTTTCACTCACCTTAAATCGCAGTACACGAATAATTTTCACCTACCGGTCATTGAAGTACACGAGATAATTTTCGTTTACCGGTTCGTCGCAGGACACATGATCGTTTTCAGCTACGGGTCATCGCAGTACACGGGATCCTTTTCACTCACCGTTCGTCGAAATACACAAGATTGTTTTCACTCACTGGCCTGACGCATTGGACGGATCGTTCTCACCAAACAGTTATCGTAGTATACATAATCCTTTTCCCCAACAGTCGTCATGGTTCATGGGATCATTTTCACTCTCCGGTCGTTGCAGTACAGGGAAATCTTTACCCCAGCCGGTCATCGCACAATACAGAATCGTTTCACCTAGCTGTTGTCACAGTACACAGGATCGTTTTCCCTTACCGGTCAGCGCAGTACCCTGGATTGTTTTCACCCACTGGTCGTCGGAGTATATGCTAACGTTTCCCCCTTCCAGTATTCGAGGTACACGGGATCGATTTCACCCACCGATTAAAGCAAGACACGAGATCGTTTTCAATCACCGGTCCCCTGGAGGACACGAGATCGTTTTTTTTCCATATGTCGTCGCAGTATACGTGATCGTTTTTCCCTACCGGTCGTCGAAGAGCAATAGATCGTTTTCACCCACCTATTATCCTATTACAGATGATAGTTTTCACCCACCTCTTATCCTATTACAGATGATCGTATTCACCCACCGTGTTTCACAGTATACGCGATTGTTTTTACTCACCGGTCGTCGCAGTGCACGGGCTCGTTTTCACCCGGTCTTCGTATATACGCGATCTTGTTCTACACTTAACTTCGTGAAACACAGGATTGTTTTCACCTACTGATCATCGCAGTGCACGGGATCGTTTTTCTCCATCGGCCATTGCAATACAAGGCATCCATTTCACTCAACGGTCGCTCACATTACACGGGATAGTTTTTTCCACCGATGTTCGCGGTACAAGGGATCGTTTTCACCCTACGTCATCCTTCTACACAGGAGCATTTTTCCCCACTGGTCATCGCAGTACCAGGGATCGTTAACATCCACCGGTCGTCATAGTACATGAGATCGTTTTCACTCACCGATCGTCTTTGACAATTATATCATTCAAAAGAGAATGTAAAACAACCTAAAGGTTTCAAATTTCTTTTCTTTGGAATGGGCCAAATTGTTATGATGTTATTGCAAAAACAAAGTAATTCCTGGGCTAACCTTGCATGACTTTGACAATTATAACATTTAAAAGAGAATGGAAAACATCATAATGGTTTCAAATTTCGTTAGTATGGGTCAAATAGTTATAATGTTATTTCCAAAAGAAATTATTTCCGGGCTAACCATGGGAGGACTTTGGCAATTATATCATTTACAAGAGAATGTTAAACAACATAAGGGTTTTAATTTCGTTGGAATTGGCTGAATAGTTACAATGTTATTACAAAAAAATATCCAAACGGGGACCGACGGACCAACTGACATAGTTAAATGTAGAGTCACCCTTGACTAAACTCTCACGCACCTATAAGTTTTGGACACTTGTATCGCTATTGGTAAGATTTTCAGGAGTTTACATATACCATGCTATAATGGCAAATTAACATAGACTTGACCATAAGAGAAACAGGGTTCTTCTAATTGCAAATATGCCACTAATAGATTCTCACCTCACGATTTTTTTAATTTAAGTTGAAAAATCTAAATGGCAAGTCTGACCCCGATAGATTTAGGGGTATTTGTGAATCAAGAAATCCTCTTCTTTTCCACTTCCAGTAAGAATTTTGCTTCTGTGTCATGTAGCATCTAAATCTTTACCGCTAGTCAAGTGCCATTGCATAGTTTATTCGATCCAAATTGCACAACATTTTTTAGATTTACAACCTTCAGTTCAAGTTGGTGAGGAGGTATGTAAGGAGGTTCTAGAGAGCTCAGCAACTATATGGATTAATAGACAATTTGAACATGATCCGAAATTGTATAAACTGACTTGTAAATTTGTGGACTTCTTGAGACGGTAAAAAGTAGATGTTTATTTATTTTGCGGAGAGTGTTGTTCTTCGGAGCCAATATAGCTCTTTCACACAGCCAGTTGTAGTTTTTGTAGTTTTTCTGAAGATTGGGTAATACCATTTCCTTGAGATTATCAATAGTATTAATAACTATACAGAGAGGAGGTATTTCTATTCCACCATTAGCATCAAAGAAGATGATGATTAAAGGCAAGCCCGGACCTCATCTGCCCTGGTTCCTTAAAGGATTACTGGAAGTGTCTGCCTGAAATCACGCACAGAAAAAGAGTGACACTTCCCATAGGGGCCTCACAATCCCTGATGTTTCGCATTTTTCTGCCTAGTGCTTATAAGTCTGCCTTATGAGCCAATTAATGAGGTACCTGGACTTTGCCCGGGCCCCCTAAAAATCATAAGCAAGCTACAGATTGAAATTCTTATATTTATCATATATTACTCTTTAACCAATGCATCATAACACTTTTTGGTAGACAATATTCTTCCTCTTTCCTTCTGGTGCATGGACAAGTATTGATTTTGATCCCCATACATGAACAAGGATGTAGGGTAAAACTAACCTGTCTCTTGGGGGGCTTAAACCCAGCTTACGTTCCATCGGTCGAACAGATGGGAGAAGTTAGTAAAAAGGCCCGTAGCTCCATTAAGGGGGTATTTAGAAACTCACGACCACTTCCATTGTCTTCCTCAAAAAAATTAGATAAGAATACACTTTTAGTTTATATGTAGATTGTCTAACCTTTTATCCATTAAATAGGCAGACAGACAGACACACACACACAAAGACAGAATTCGTTTCTATTATATGTATATTTAGTTAACAGCCCAAAGAAAGTAAAAGTAGTTATATAATGAATATATATATATATATATATATATATATATATATATATATATATATATATATATATATACATATATATATATATCATTATTTTCTCTACCTTATCTATTCAGCCCTAATTGTACAACACTACAACTTTTAATTCCAATTCAACAGTTAAATTAGCAAGAATAGTTTGAACCTTTAGAGATGGTCACATATTATAACGCCTCTTTATCTAATTTTGGCCCTTAATTAATAACATCATTAAAATGCACCTATCATAACCATTGTGTGAATTTACCCTTCTACATAATTTTTATATAAATGGTTTATTCATATATTTTAATAACACCAAAGTTTATACCTTTTTTACTAATTAGTAAACAGTGTTTCCTCTATGTATGCGCGTGCACTAACGTTATGAAAGCTACGCACATACATATAAAGTTTTATGGCGCAGAAGCAAAGTGCTAATTCTATTTGTCTAACTTCTTCAGCCCGTTTTTACTCGCCCATATGCACACATTATATCACTTTCTCACTTTTTTATATAATTTGTAAGTATTGAAACTGATTTATCTAAACTGATTTAGTGCTTAGTTTTACATCTATTTATTAAAATGAAGGTAAAATATAACTTTGAATTGTATATTCAAAATTCACTATGTGCATTGAATTATCTCTTTTCGTTACACATTGATGGAAAATACGTTAGTGATTGCAAAAAACTGGGGTAGGTCTTGTATTTAAATATAAAGATTCCCTCTTGTACGGTAATATTTTTACCATGATAAATCTAAAATACTTCTTATTAACATATTTAATTTTTAATTTTTAAATTATTTAATTTTGTGTGGATTCATTACATTTCAGATTTAGCAAAGCATGAATGAATTCATCGAAAATCACTACACGTTCCCTCCTTTTGCCATCGAAACGCTGCCAAATACTTGTAATTTTGAGTATTTTATTAACAGTATTATTTGATTAGTTCTCAAATTTACATTTAAAAAAAAAATCAACGATTATAAAATTATATTGAATTGATATCTGGTATCGCTGCTTTACAATTCTCAGTTAGCTGCAGCAGTAGCTGAAGCATGAGAGATAAGTGCAAAGGAGTGAGGTTTACAACTTTGTTAAAAATGTTAACTTTCTTTTCATTCCATTATTCAAATCTAAACAATCATTTTACTTATATATATTTTATATTTGCGAACCATTAGGAAGTTTATTTGTTTTATTAGGTCATGTTGATACTTCCACATATAATTTTGCGGCAGAGCTAGAGTGATGCTCGTCATTTATCATCATTTATATTGGTTACAGCAGTGGTGTATATAATACGCACTAGACTTTTACACTCTCACTCTTTTTCTTCATCTACATCTTTTTGAATAGTCTTTTGCTTCAAGAAAAGTTTAACTTATATCCATGTACAAATATTTATTTCTGCCAAATAATAATTTAATGCTTTATATTTATTTGTTTAAATGGTAGTAGCTGATAAGTAATCTAATTATTATTTTTTAATAATATAACACTAATATTGCCAATAAATCTCTTTTGGCAATAATTTGACAAAGTAAAATAGAAAAAAAAAATCCCAACGCTGCAGTAGAGTATATGTATATATATTTTCATCTTGCACATATCTTACTTTATTTTATTTGTTAGAATAAAATGTTGTTTATCACATTTTAATTTATAATTAAAAGATGGATTTTTTAGGTTATAGCAATATATTTTTACAATTAATTAATTTTACTCAAATTTATTTAAAAAGAATAGTTAGTTTTTGTGATTAAAATGTAAAAAATTGTATTTTAATTTTACAGGATTTTAGTATCAAAATTGATTTACAAAGTCACACATTTCTTTTTTTCCAGAGATTTTAGTACTTACTTATCATGTAATATAATAACACTTTTTGCAGTATCCCAATATTTTCCAAGCTTTTTTGAGTTAAGAATGATGCATTCATTAAAAAACATGGCCTCAGGTGCATTGCAAATTAGCTTAGAGCAATCAAAAGCAAAAAGTTTCTTTTGAGGGTTGTAGATGCCATTATATTTTCATTGCTACCTGAAGTAGATTGATTTAATTCGTTCAAAATAACCATTGTATTTTTTTTTAAAGAAAATTGAATAAAGTTGGGCTTCCCAATCTTTATTTCATCCGATCTGTATCTAGTTAATTTGATATGCAGCTTTGTATAAATTTTTTTCTCTGGATTTTCCACTGGTGTAAAAGGCATTGCAAAATCCCGTTACACTCTTTAGGACGCCTTCAACAAAGAATACACTGATAGTTTTGATGCTGTTAGCTTTTATTGCTTTTTAACATATGAATCAGAATTTAATTTGCAATATTAATAAATGTGGCTACCCTCGGAGGCGAGCACGAACTCCAGATGAGACCTGAAGGCCGATATCGATATTTTTTACCTTCATTTCGACACAAAATAAAAAGGAGGTTTTAATGAAACGTGCTAGAAAAGTAGAATTTTAGGTTATGTAACTAAATCTTTTCTCTCACAGACGTTAACCTCTCGAAAGATAAAAAAGGAGTAACGGATATTTTGCAAAGCTCGGTTGTTTTCTGAAGGTATAACACGCGCTATTAAAGTAATAATACTACTTAAATACCTCTCAAATAAGAAATAGGGATATTAATATTTAAGAACTATTAATAACATGGATGAAAAATCCCTACAATATTTAAACTTTAATTGTAACCTGGGTGAAATAGGCCCTGATATTTAAAAAATAAAATCGGTTAAAATGAAACCCACCCACCACTACTAAGAACTAGTTGTAGACTGGGCATAAATAAAAGAGTAGCCTGCCTCATTAATTAGCTGAAAGGAAACAAAAAGAAATTGTGTTGGTAAATTTGTCCAGGTTATGAATTAAGGGTTACTTTGCTTCAGACACCTTCTGATAATTACCTTGTTGCGCCGAATGTGAAAAATAACAACCAATATATATTTAGCCTTACTTATATAAAATAAACAAAATTTATATTAAATTTTGTTAAAACATAACTAGCGAGGAAAGGTTTCATTGATTTTAAACCGAAATACTTGAAAAAAATATAGAATTTGGTGCGAGCCGCCCGCTTCGCCTCTGTAGCTGATGTAAAACTTCCAATAAATTATTGTAATTTATTCAAGTAAATGTTCTTTCCTCTTCACTAGAAAAAATTCTGCCACACTTTCTCACGTTCATATCCTGGGGCATACATCATATTTCACTTGTGACGATTTCTTGCTTATACAAATGATCACTTTACAATTTTCAATATTTCTTTTCCTTTATTAACTCATATTTTAATGTAACTAAGTATTTTTAATGCTAAATTTTTCCCTAACTATATATTAACATTTGAAAATTTTCTATATATTTACTAATTTTGGGGGGTTTAAGACTGACCATATTTTTGAGTATAAATATTCAAATTTTAAAGAAAATGAAACTTTTTAACACATATTCAATATTATTTTTATAAAATAAATTATTTTGTAAAATATTTATTGAAAGCAACCATATTTGGTCAGCTAGTCCATTAAGTACACTTTCTGTAACTTAAAACTAGCATAACAAAATACAACAACCAACGCCAAGTCGAGAAACACACACACATACACACACACACACACACACATATATATATATATATATATATATATATATATATATATATATATATATATATATATATATATATATATATATATATATATATATATATAGTCTGAAGGATGAATGGAAGGGCGTATATGTAAAGGGAAGTTCATCTCGTTTAAATGATAGGTACAACGATTCGGGTGTAAGTTTCACCCCTCTTCTGGTACTGGAAAACTAAAACATTCGTAAAAAGACTAGTGTTATACGTTGAAATTTAAACATTCCAAAATATGTATCTCCTGGTTTGAAGAAAACCTATTCAACCAAGATTTGCGAAACATTATACCTGTTCTGTACCGCCGCTTTGTCGATGATATATACTTTCTTTTAAATTCCGAAGACACCTGTGATAAATTACTACAACTTTCCAACCACATAAATCCCCAAATCTACTCTGCCTGTGAAAAACAGCTAAATGGTTCCCTCTCCTTTTTTGATATAAACAATTTCCATTCTCCCACCGGATTCCAAACCAATGTTTTTTTAAAAACCAACCTTTAGTGGTAAAGACCTCAACTTCTTCAGCTTCAGCGATTTTTCTTACAAAATCAGTGCAATAAAAACACTAATATTTAGCGCATATAACATTTGCTCAACTTACACTGATTTTCATAAAGAAGTTGAATTTTTGTGTAATTACTTGAAAAAAATGGCTTTCCCGTGTCGTTGGTAGAGAAAATTACGGCAAAATTTTCAACAATATCTACCGACCCCAAATAAAATTTCCAACTGTATGTAAAGATTCCCCGTGATATAGTTTTTAGGGATATGGGTTTTTTAAACCATAAATTATCAAAAGAAATTACGACAATATGAAAAAATTCTTTTACCATACCGAATTTAAGATAATTTTCATAAATAAACATCTCTTTGGACAATACTTCAATTTTAAAGACAGAATCACTTGCCACGGATGCAATTTAGGGAATTAAATAGGAAGTACAGTGCGCTCGCTGAAGGCGAGATTCTGCGCTCATTTGACAATTAGCCCCAGGTCCGGAAGGGTTCTGTCAAAGACCATCCTAGATCCAATATCCTTAAGGATTCATGAATCCATGTTTCTTAAAAAAATATTCCTCCCACTCTAAATAAAACTCTTCATCCCACCCAATAATTCCGATCTAAAATATAAACCAACCTCCTAAATTTTTCTTTCTGCTTACGCTCCTTGCGCCTCCCCATTAGTCTTCTTTGAACATTCGTTTGTAAAAGGTTGGTCTTTTACCTAAAATAAATCAAGTGTTATTTTCCAATTAATATATTTAAATTTTATTTATTAATTTAAATTCTACACCATTTAAAAACGAACCTGCAACCAGTATAGCTCAGCATCTTCCCTCCATATTTACTGTTAGGTTAATCTATTACATCCATATTTTTAAATGTTTAAATTTCAACATATAATACTAGTCTTTTTATGAATTTTGTAATTTTCTAGTACCAGAAGATGGGTGAAACTTCAACCCGAAACGTTGTACCTATCATGTAAACGAAATTAACTTCCCTGTATAAGTCCTTTGTTGTAAATCTCAAAAGGACAAGCCTAAATCAATATAGGTATATATATATATATATATATATATATATATATATATATATATATAGAGAGAGAGAGAGAGAGAGAGAGATAGAGAGAGAGAGAGAAAGAGGATGAGAGAGAGAGAGTCATATTCTGTTTACTATCTATAATTCAGAGCTTAGCAAAGTCATTATAATTCTTGATAAAGGCACAGCGTTCGGATTATGGATGTGGAGGATGCCTACCCACTGTCCATCTTCTTATATAAAACCTCGCAATCTTAAATTACTTACACAAATTGATATATCAAGAGTACTGTCAATACAAGTTTACAACTTGACATCAATCACAGTTGCAGAGACACATTTTTGCCATTTTAGATCACTTACACTGCATCTATTACCTGCATAGGCCCACTCAGTTCACTTTATCAATCATTTTTCGGTGGAAGGACACAGTCTTATTCTTAATCCACTTCTTTTCATCCGTGACCCCAATAAATTAACTACATTTAATTTACGAAAAAAGAACTGTAACTTTCCTAAGTCAACTCAATCACTTCTTATTCACTATCTTAATTAATTTTGTTAAAGTTAAGTGATATTTTTACAATAAAATAAGTTTGTTAATTATCTATAATTCAACCCACGTTGAATGAAAGCGAATTTGCGTGAACTAACCTTAATTATGGAGAAAACTCTTGCCGAATAAGATAAAACCCAGCAATGGTCTTTATAGAAGTTGGAGAGCAGTGTCAAGTGCTGAAATTTATAAACAACTTCACTGACTCGACATCTTCTCTCACTCTCTTTATATATATATATATATATATATATATATATATATATATATATATATATATATATATATATATATATATATATATATATATATATATATATATAAGTGAGTGATTACTCATCTTGTCTTCATCAATCCCTTTGCTTCATAGAAGGGGACTTCCTTCTGAGAAAAGTGTCTAACTTCAATGGTGCATAATGAGCTTTTATGTTCTGACGGGAGATTGGCTCCAACTTTCTTCACAGTCCATCTCTTCTTCTCACTTTTCCTCCGGCCGTCATTTTCTCCCGTTAAATTGTTTCGTTCCACGTCGTCCTGTCAAAATTAATGAGAACTCTCTCTCTCCCTTCCCATTTTTCTTTTGTTGAGTGTGTAGTGGCCTATCCCGCTCTTCAAATTGATATTTCTTAGTTCTCCTTAGGATATTACTGCTTCCTAAAGAACTTCGATAATTTGTTACAGAGAAAATGACAAATTATAAATTAATCCATTTACAAATACATATATAAATACGTTCCAAGTTAAAAATAAAATAAAATACAACAAAACCACAAAAAGTAAATATACTAAGGTAAGCAATCGAAATTTCTTTGTCTAATTTCTATTGTCTGCTGATATTTTTTCTTCTTTAAAATTGTTAGCTAAAATTTATAATCAGATTCCTATTTGCTCTCGAGAAATATGAACAAGAGAAGATGCAGCCAAACAGCTCTTTACAAATTAGAAGTGTAATATACTCGTTTGATTAAATATTAAATTAGAACTGTGATCAATAAAAATATACAAAATGTACATGTATGATTACTAAGTAACCAAAAATAAAAATGGATTAAAGTCTCATCAGCTCTTTCTAAATTAGACTTAAGGTTGGTTCAAGGATATTATGTAGAGGCAGAGAAATAAGAACATAGTTGAACCTTAAAGATTAAAATAAGCCCGAGCTTTCCTCATTCACGTACAGGATGTACATATATAAAAAAGAGAACAGTTTCACTTTATATATAATCGACAATAAAACATAAATGAATAGTCTTCTCATTAATAAAAATATAGGAGAAAGGGAGTATGAATCTTTGGCTTAATTGTATATAGGAACAAAGAGTATAAAATGAAGAAGAAATATATGGAAAAAAAGATGAACGACTATAACTGTCGGTCGGACACATTTGGAAATCCATATCTATGTAAGAAAGTATTTGAAAATAAGAGTCCAAAGAGACTTCTGATGAGACACAAGAGAATTCTGACTAATGATCGTGGTAAGACGGAGAGTATTCTCATTTCTTTTCATTTAGTGAAACACAAAGGAAATTGGCATATTCCAGCCAAGGCTCTTTAAGATGAAAAGGATATTGGAGCAATTATATGAGGATACGCTCAGATATTGGGAGAGAATGGGGGTAAGAATATTAAGACATAAATGCACTTAAAGAATAGTAAAAAAATAAAGTAAAAAAAGAAAAGAACATGGCTTATAAAACCAAAGAGAAAATCACTTTAATTTTAAATATGCTGCATGAGTTCACATTTAGACCCTTGTGCAACATATTCCTTCAAATTCTCCTCTCAGAGGTATAAATATGAACCTCTTTAGGTGATAAGACCTAGTATGTAAAGAGAAAGAGGGAAAGAGAGCAAACATAAAGAATAATAGTTTCCCTAGATTTACTTTTTATACTTACATATAAACTCTTCTAATTTGGCTTGTTTCACTCTCTCTTGTCTTTTAATTTAAATGCTTTTATTTCATGGTTTCTCTTTCTCTCTCTTTCTCTTTCTTTGCCTTGCGCTGTGTCTTCTCTCGTGACTCTTTTAATTATTTCATGGGTTTTTCTTGTTTCTATATCTCTTTTTTTTGTCTTGCGCTGAGTCTTCTGCTGTGTTTTCCTCAAATAACGAGTGTTAGGATCAAATCCAATCAGGAATTTATCGTTCATTCGTATTTTCGCCCTTAAAACGAAGTCCTTAGATCCCTCGATTCGAGGCTAGATTTTGGCTCTAAACTGTAGGAAGCCACATTCTAAAAATGCATAAGAATGTATAGGTTGAAAGAGCGGTTGGAAAATAAGAAGTGTCGAACTCTTGATGAAATTTGTACCCGTAGCACGGCGTCACTCAGATCAGTTAATGTATAATTCCCTTGTCTTTACCTAAAACTAAGTTACAGTGCAAGGAAAGCCATATAAGTCACCTACTTAGAATATATATATATATATAATTAATACGTTAAAACTAATCATATATATAATAAAATAACATTATTTAGTAAACGATAATTTTGAATAAGACAGGCGCACGCGTTTGGAAACTAAATCCTGTATTACTTCTTTGTATTGTTACAATAGCATCCTAAGAGGGTGTATCGCCTCCTTTTAAAGTCACCTAAAGTCAAGATTTCAACATGATCCGTCGAAGCAAGAATGCATTCACGAAGTTATCTCTAAATGCCATAGGACGGCCTCAGTTACCTCGCAAATTTGATTTTATAAGTTCATTTTTGGGTTTTAAGCCACTATGTAGAAGGTCAGGAGTATTATGCTATATAAACATTTTTACTAACACGATCGATTTTTGATATGTTCTGGCGTTAATCTGTAAAATTATCCAAATTAAACATCGTTGCTCAGAAAATATTAGTTTCAAGATTACTTACAAGATAATAACTTTCTACCTTGATCACAGAACAACGAAAATTTATTCACAAACCCACTCTTGAATTACTCATATGAGAGTTTCACTAGTTCTATCGAGTACCAGCACCATACAAGTCCTTTTAAATTCACGTTCAAAACCTTCCGAAACCACATATCTTTGATAACACCCTCTTAATTGTACTTTCGCTTTCTGACTTTGGCCTCGTCTAAATAAAGCGTTTTTCCCGGGCCACCAATTTTCTCTGAGCGCTTTTCGAAATAAGAAATGATCACCCCCAGAGAAAAATTAAACCAGTCCACCGAGGTTCTTGCTGAGAATCGATTTACCTCTGGAAATTACCTCTGGAAATAATGTTTAAGTCAAGACTAAAATGAATTTGTTAATTAATTTTAAATTTATTCCCCCACGTTGGAAACTCCATCTAGTTTTATATAATTTTATGTTCTCAAAAAAAGTTAATAAACTTCCATTTATCTTCACACAAAAGAGTTAGATCTCGAAAGTTGAAACAATAATCTTGACACACTGTTTCTATAATGAAAATGACTGTGTTGGAGTAAAAAAAAGGCAAAGAATCTTAAACAAATCGTGTACAATAATAAACTTCCTTGGGACGGGGTACATCTCTCCTTTAAAGGGAAGGCCTTTCTCGCCAATCTAATTCAAGATGTCGTGTAACGCACCCAAAGGAGCGTTCGAAACAGAGCGAAAGCGGACGTGCGCCAGCATGCCCGTGTCACTCCTGGAACGACCTTCTCGGAGGTCGTCAAAAAGGCTGTGACCACGAAAACAGAGAAGCCGGGAAACGGAAGAGCGTAGGGAGTCCTACACTAGGGGACTCCCTCAAAGTTCTTCTGTTCAATGCGAGGTCAATCAGGAATAAGTTTCTTGAGCTCCGTGGCCTCGTAGTAACAGAGGAACCTGAGATGGTGGCCATAACGGAGTCGTGGATAAAAACCTCAAGCCGAGATTTTGAAGGTGAATTCACGATTCCCGGTTACCAGCTCTTCCTGAAAGATAGGCCAGACAGAGAGGGTGGCGGTGTGATGTTGTATGTCAAGGATACTCTCAACTCGACGGATTGCAACATCATATCCGACCATGAACTACTAGGTGTTAACCTAGAGATAGGTCCTGCCAATACAGCACCATGGTTGTTTATAGACCTCCTTCCCAACTCGTTGAAAAGGACAGAGATCTGTACCAGCTACTAGGAGAACTTGTCGAAGACAGAGTGGGTATCGTCATGAGTGATTTCAACACACAAGTTGACTGGAAAACCAGAGAACCCTGTGGCCAGAACGCACTACTCCTGGAGTTCACGAACAACGAGTTCCTCACTCAATGGGTGAGAGAGCCAACGAGAGGAGACAATATCCTCGACTTGGTTTTCACCTCTGAAGATGACATCGTTGAGGACCTCTCTGTTGGCGAAGAGCTCGGTGGCAGTGACCACCGACTAATTAGATTTGTAGTCAAAGTCCCCAAGGCAGAGCCTGCAACTAGTAAATCAAGGAAACTGGATTTGAGAAGAGCAGACTTTGCAGGTCTACGCGCGGGACTGACTGACGCGAGGCTAGAAGAGTGCGATGCTGTTGAAGACTCTTGGAACAGTTTTAAAACCACATTCATGAGTCTTCAATCGCGTTTTATTCCTCTGAAATGCCCCCGTTGGTCTTCTGTTCAACCAAAGTGGTTTAATCGAGAAATCGGGCAACTGCTTAGAAAGAAGAGAAATGTGTACCGGCATTTGAAGATCTCGGGTGACTTTGACGAATACCGGAGGCTAGCCAGGAGAGTGAAGTCCAGTATAAGGGCGGCTAAGCGGTCTGAGGAACTCCGAGTGGCGAGACTCTGTAAAGAGAATGCCAAGGAGTTTTTGGGATATGTGAACAGCCGTAAACCAATCCGTCAAACGATTGGCCCTTTGAGGAATGAGGAGGGGACATTAAAGCATTCAGATGCAGAAAATGCCAACCTCCTCAACGACTACTTCTCTTCAGTGTTTACTGAAGAGTGTGGTCCCATTCCCCAGCCGACGGATTCCTACTCGGGGGAAAAGCTGGAGGCAATGGACTTCACCGAAGGAGAAATAAAGAAAAAGATCGCTGACCTAAAGACGAATAAGTCCCCTGGACCGGACGGGTTTCTACCTAAAGTGTTGAAGAAAGTGTGCGATGAAGTATCACGACATCTGTGCGCTATCTTTAACATGTCAATCCGGACCAAATGCGTTCCTAGAGACTGGCGTGAGGCGGAGGTGACTCCGATCTTCAAGAAAGGAGACCGTATCCAACCGTCGAACTACCGACCTATCAGTCTGACTTCGATAGTCGGTAAACTCATGGAAAGCATCATGGTGGACAAAGTGACGTCGTATTTAGAGTCAAACCTGCTACTGAGGAGTTCCCAGAACGGCTTCCGAAGGCAACGGTCATGCCTGACGAACCTTGTAGAATTCTTCCACTTCGTTTTCAGTGAGCACGATCGGGACAAGGCGGTGGATGTGGTCTACCTAGACTTTAAGAAAGCCTTTGATAAGGTACCACACCGCTGCCTTCTCCGGAAAGTGCGAGCGCTTGGCATAGACGGAAAGGTAGCCGGCTGGATCGAGAACTGGCTAAGTGGCAGACGGCAACGGGTGGTGGTAAATGGACAGTCTTCTGAGTGGGTGCCCGTTACTAGCGGGGTGCCTCAAGGTTCTGTCCTGGGACCACTACTATTCATCATCTACGTCAACGACATGGACGGTGACATGGTTGCCAAGATTTCCAAATTTGCCGACGATACCAAGCTTGGTATGAACGTTGCAAAGGATGGAAATACTGCCCGCCTGCAGAAAGATCTTGGGAAGATTGGGGAGTGGTCGGACACGTGGCAAATGCCTTTTAACGTGGGCAAATGCAAAGTGATGCATATCGGCCACAGAAACCCCCAATCTCAGTATATCCTTAAGGGCACTGCTCTTGAATCGAGTGACACTGAGAAGGACTTGGGTGTTACTATTACTAGTGACCTCAAGTTCTCGAAACAGTGCATTGAGGCGGAGAAAACGGCCCAAAGGATGCTAGGCTATATTAAGCGCCAGTTTGGTTATCGGAACCAGGAGATTGTACTGTGCCTGTACAACTCACTTGTCCGACCACACCTGGAGTATGCCGTACAATTTTGGAGTCCTTCATTGCGAAAGGACATCGCGAGATTAGAACGCGTACAAGCCAGGGCAACCAAGCTGATTCCCTCTATCCGACATAAAAGTTATGAGGATAGACTAAGGGAATTAGATCTGTTCTCGCTGGAAACCCGTAGACAGCGTGGTCAGCTCATCGAAGTTTTCAAAATACTTCGAGGGTTCGACAATGTTGACTATCGGGATATTTTCACACTGAGTGAGAACAGAACGCGCAATCACGGCTTCAAACTTGAACTGAAGCCTTACAACCGCAATCTGTGTGGAAATTTTTTCACTTACAGTATCCGCGGTATGTGGAACGCACTTCCAGTGGAAGTTGTCAACAGTGAATCTGTTGACCAGTTCAAGTCAAGACTAGACAAAGTCTTGAAAAGTGGCCGTTTAGGGACGCAAAACAATTGAGCAGCCTTGTGCCCGCTCAATTGCTAGTCCAAAGGTACCCTCTTTGAATGGACCGTAAGGTCTCCTAGGGTACCTTCTTGTCTTGTTGTTACTCCTTGTTGTTATTATCAAAAGACTGTCTCATATTATTTAAATATGGTATCGTGGAAGAATTTTTTTTTTTGCAGAATCGGGTTGAAATATTGATTCTGTGACTTTATAAGAGGTGATACATCCTTTCAGCCTTTAAAATACTACTACGACCCTAATACAACGATGAGAAGTATTACAGGATTTAGTACCCTAAAACTCTTCTGCTCGAATTATTGAAAGTTATTTAATAAACTTTTAATATGATTAAATATTTAGAAACTAAAATAAAATTCCCCCAAATTATAGTATCTATCTATTTACCCCAATTTTAAAATGATTGAATCACATAAGTTAAAAAGATTATACAGGGCATTTGAAGTGAAAGAGAAACTGATACTAAGGGACTCTCACTTTACTTTACGGTTTTCGAGTACATTACGAGAATGAAGAAATGGTAGGTGGGAAACGGAATTGAAAGTTCTTTTCGTTTGTTGTTGTGCTTAGCCATTATAGCGGTGGATGGAAGGGCAAGTCTTATTAAATGTTGATTTGTGCCTATCACTGTAGTGAGATTCTAATAATTTAAGCGAAAATATAGAAGGGGTAGAAGAGAAGATAGAAAATTAATTTATTGAAATTGAATGATCAGTACTATGTGAATGATTTCGTATACTTGAAAATTCTCTAGTAGAAAGCAATTTTGGGCTTCTATAGCACATTCCCAGATCCTCTATTTTAAAAAGGAGGCAACAATGGATAAAAACACCAAAGCTATAAAGCATATATTCCCTATAATGACAAAAATATCTGCCTCTTCAAAACCTATAATAAGGGCATTTCAGTATTAGCGTGATTGGTGGAACATCCTTTGTTCAATTTAAACCCCCGCCCACTTCTAAAAATAATTAATTTTTTAGCTTCCCTTTCTTCCCTTGAAATTTCGTTATAATTTATTTCGTAGTGAACAAACCCTAAAGAAACCTGGATCGTAGCATAATTGAAAATGAAATTAAACAAGTACTTATTGAAAATTCTCTTCAAATGATTGTTTGTATGAAAGAGAGAGAACATATCTCTTAGGAAATTAAATTTTTTTCTTCTAACTTGGTGAAGGACTGGATGAAATGTGGTTCATGTTTGGATAAATATATTTGTTTTAACTAAGTTAAAACAAAACGTGTCAATTAGAAAGAACTCTTTCCTTTTTTATTCTAAATTAAGGCTTGAAAGTTTGGCTCAAGCAATTTTATATGGGTAAAATGAAATTAGTGAAACTAATAATTCTAGGTTATTAACCCTCTGATTAAAAACTCTGGTCATTTTTATAATTTCTTTCCTCAAAGATGTAGTAAAAATTTTTCAAATAACCCGATTAAACTGGGTGAGTCTGGTGTCACACTTCAAGTTAACGAATTTTGCTTTTCACACAAACATAAACATCATAGAAGAAGCTCTCCTTTATCATCTCCAAAATCACACCCACACGCATCTGTGCTTGTAGGATAGTAAATATTGAAGTAAAACGTAAAAGCATCCTTTCTTTCTACGACCGAGAGCTATCAACCATTTAATTCTAGTCGACATGCAAACTAGCAAGCATCTACTACGTCCATGCTTATCCTGCCTGATAAAGAAGGTACGTGCAAAGATTAGGTTACACAGAATAGGAGAACAGAGATCTTACAGGAGATGACCCCCCCAAAACCACGAGAATAACACATCGCCCGGAAAGGAGTCGAACCTATGAGAAAATATAATAATTATAATTAAAAAAAATATTATTTATCTTTTTTCTACAAAATAAAATGATTAAATCACAGACTGCAATGCCTGCTACCTCTGCCAAACTGCTGTATATCTTAAAGATATCTATGAGCGAGGCAAGAAAAATTAAAACTAGACAGCAAGTAATGGTGCTAAAGTGAGTAAAGGTCATAATATTTCCAATAATGTAGACACCGTATTTGTACCAGCCGCAGCTATACTGGCAAAATATATAATCCTTAATCTACAAATTGCTGCATTCTCTCGTTAAGATTACCACATTGAGTCAATTGGTATGTGAGGGTAAAAAATGGACAAGTCCTTATATCATTTTATCCAGGAACTCGAAAGTGCCTGTGTTCTTTGTTCCAGCTTGTTATTGTGGCTTAAATACAGTTGACCAGGGTGCGTAAGATAAAAAGATATTAAAGGATATGGGATTGAGTTTGGAAATGCTACCAGATATAAATTGCTACCCTTATATCGGATGGTGTGGGGAAAGCAAGTCCTTCGAACGTCTCAATAATTAACATTTTTATTTATTCATAATGTTATTATCTCTGAGAAGTTAAAGGAATAAGTCTCCTTATTTTATGTAACTAACATGAGGATACTATTATTGACCTCTACAACAAAAGGAAAGTTAGGGACTAGCAAAGTGAGAGGGTTATGAAAGGGAATACGAAGGGTGTTTCTCTTCATTTCCTGTAGGTGAGTTATGCTGGTGGAGATAAATGGCCCAAGAAAGATTGATGGGAGTGGCAGGTGATTCATTAAAATGGAACGAAGTGCGTTGTAATCTGATGAGTGAATGTTACTAGGTAGAGAATGAAAGTGAGCAAGTAAGGAAAACTTTCGAAAAAATGTAAATGATAGAAAAGGTGTAATAATGAAAAATAACTTTGATGGCAATAGCTTTTAGAAAATTGATGAAAGACTGATAAGGCTGTGAAATTCATTATAAGAGTTATGGAAGAGCGTGAAATCTAATTAGTGCATGATCACTAATGCTCAAATAAAAAGGAAATAGGATGGCAAATGATAAAAAGGCAGAATCAATAGAAAAAGAATAAGCAAACGGAAAAAAATGAGAAGAGAATATAATAGTTATAAATACGAAAACATAAAAACTTGTAACTTGTGGAGAAGAACTGGGAATAGAGCGTAAAGAGAGGAAAGAAAGCCATAGGGTTAAATAACAGGGGTGGGATAATTGGAAATCACATAAAGATAAAGAGAACTCCAATAACAAAAATTTTTATCACCAAATGTTCTTTTGGAAGGGGCTATAATAAAGCCAAAAGAGGTGTCTACAAACAATAGAATAAAAAAGTATAACAAAAAATGATAGAAGTGAGAAAATAGAGATAATGTACCTACTATGCAACTGCACGCTGGAGTGATAATGACAAGAAGTGTCGAACGAAACAAAGTGACGGGTGAAGGGTCCTTCACATCTAAGGTGAGCGTAAATGTAACTAATTGAGCGTTGTGCAAGAAAAAAGCAAATGGAAAATGTGAGTGTTGCAAAGAGAAATGGCTCTTTGTGTGGATGAGAGACTGGCCCCTAACCTTTGAAGTGATAAAAAGTTGTGAAATTACATGAGCTAATTGGTACAAATTGTAAGTGGGTCTGAGCAAAAGACTAGGAAATGGTCCTTTTGGCGACGCTGTTGTTTCTATATTTTCACCCTTGGATTAATCCAAGGATGACCTCAAGGATAGGGGCGCATTCAAACCGTCCAAGAACAAATTCGAACAAAGAGTATTATTATGATAATGAGAAGAAAGAGCACTTGAGAGGTGAATTATACGTGCTGTGTATGCGTTAAAAATAGCAGTTATGGAGCACATGAAAGGTTAGTTTGGTTAGCACTATGGTAATTATAGGTGGAAAAGAGTAGACGAAGAGGGAATTAACTGCTGTGGAAGTAAATTCTCAATTGGCTCTAGCTAGTAAAGCTTTAAGCAATAGGATTTATCCCCTAAACTTTCTGTTTATACACCTGGAAATAGGAGAAAACCGGTGCAACAGAAAAAGGCATTTTCCGTCTCAGGTGGAAGAACAAAGGGTAGGGAAAACAAGGGAACAAGGTTGGATAATTACGCTTCGGCACTGGGATGAAAAAGGTCTAAAGGGAAGAGAATGCAATAAATATGACAAGACTTTTAGGAATTTCGATTTAAATAAAATTAAAAAAGTATGAACTTAAATCCCCCACACAGAGGGTAATAGAAATAGGATTGTAATTGTAATTAAATGTTGAAAAGTATTTAAATTCCTGAAGTAAAAAAACAGTCCTATGCACGCGACTAAATGGCAATTAAACTGCATTTAACGCAACCTTAATATGGAGTTAATATAAACTACCGAGCAAAATAAGAGAATGCTTTTCCATTATGGAAATATTTTAAAAAATATGATGAGTAGGAAAATGAAATTTTCATGGTACTAAAGGTTTGCATTTTATATATTTTATAAAGATTTCATATGATACGATCATAAATTCAAGAAAATCAAATATTGACAGGTGCAAAATAAGTGAACCATCATTCACCTAATTGATTTGCAAGAAAATACGCTATACAAAAAAGCAAATTGGACAATGATGAAACTTAAAACACTTAATATGAGCTGATGAATCCTTTGTTTTATATTACTTCGGCGCAACGACAACGACAGGACTTCACCAGTTTCTTGCTAAATTCTGGTTTCATTTTGTTCGATTCTTGCTTAATTTTCGTCCATAAATCCATTACAGTTGAAGGCTGCTGTTCTCGAACTATGTCTCCAATTATCTTGACCTCCATATGATCACAATTTGGTTATGGTCCGGTCTTTGCAGTATAAAATAGCGCGTTGTAGTGCATTAATACTGCCGGCTAGTTCAGAGATGCTCGGAGACAAGGTATAATATGTTATTGTACGAGGTTTTGGTACATATTTGAATTTACCGTTCCAATTTTTCGCACTAACGGACCAACTCCTTCAGATGAAAACAGCCCCGATACCAATACTCTGGCACATCCATAATTGACAGACACTTGAACACGTTTAATGTTAAATCTGTCACGGAAGCGCGTCTGACAAAGCGTCTGCCATCAGATTCAACTAATTTAAACTTACTTTCGTCGCTGAAGTGAATTCTCTTCCAATATTCATCCCTCCGAACAACATGAACTTTGCATATTCTACTATCGCCTTCTAGTTCACCTTACTGATGATTGGTTTGGTTACTGGATAAAAGCTTTGAAACTAGATGCATTGAGGCGAAGGACACTGTGAAACGGTTTACTTCTTTGCCACTATTCTTCCTAATAATCAAAATATTCCTGGTTCAGTCTCAAAGGGATCCTTCATAGAGAAGCGCCTAATTTCTCTGTCCTTTCAGACAGTGGTTATAGGGGTCTACCGACTTTTAGCCGAGATTTATAGGGTTTCTTTTCATTCTATAACATCAGTAGGCACAAAATCGCTCTCTTTGAACCTTCTTACCTCCCTTGAAATCGCAGAAAGTTTCCTCTTCAAAGTATTCAAGCCAACAATTCTTTGACGGAGCTCAGCAGTCACATTTCTATGTAGTGCTATTTCTGCATAGGGAGTATGACAAAAATGGCGGTTGTTCACTTCTTACCTCCTGAACAAATTGCTTCCAGATGATTTCAAGGAACTTCTAGAATGTTCCTGAAAAACCGTTCTCTTATTTTGCATGTGTTTATTATTTAGTATAATTTCTTGAATATACAATTGTATCAAATGAATTATCCGTAAAATATATTGGATGCATATCTTTATGTACAATTAAAATTTCCTTTACCAACTCATCATATTTTTAAAACTATTTTCTTTAAAGGAAAATCGTTTTCTTATATTTTTCGCTAGTGCAGTAGGTGTTAGTTACCTTCAATCTACATCGGATGTGTCTGGTTAATCACTTACTTAGCGTGGATTAAGAGAGTTCCTCATACATGCCCAATATAGTGCTAAGGAGGTCAACCATTGAAGTATTTACTGTAAACGAGATGAATGACACTATTGAAGAATGAATGAGAAAGGAAGGACGGCCCGAAGAAGATAAACAGGCAGTTTTTTGTCTACAACTAAAAGTGGTAGGTATGGTAGAGTGGTGATGTGTGTGCGTTATGTGAACAAAATATGAATTTTACCCATTTTTAATTTTCCTTGGGACTTTATTAATTGTATTAATGAAAACAGACTCTTTTGTGATAGCGTCAAGGACGTAGCATCTCCACCAATGATAAGTAGGGGATGAGAACCTTAAACGCGAGAATGGTTAAATTCAAAGTATGAATCTTGATATTATGACGGATGAATAACATCTGTCATTTTAGTTAAAGAGTGATTGTTAAGGATGAGAAAAGAAGATTCATTTCTCGTCCTCGAGATGCCAAATTTCGAACACTTCTATACAATAAAGCACCACAACAAAAGCACACAGTGAAATCAAAATCCTGTGAACCCTCGTAAAAATACAGGATTATTCCATTGAATTATGAATAAAAGGAAGTATTTTTCATTCACGAGGCAAAAGATCAATAAGAAAGTAATAGAAGCTACCATACAAAGACAATAACAGCTGACTCTGAGAATTGCAGTAGTGGTGCAGAAACTAGACTCTCTTAAAAATCATTCATTGGCACAAACGATGCGATCTTTCCCCAAAAAATGACGTTAGTGGTCGTTATGATCCCGGAAAAACAAAGAGAGGGGATAAAAGTGTGACTTTTGAAGAAAGAATATCCAATAACTGAGTATTATTGAGGGCCAAAAATATTTGCTACACAAATATTTAGAATTTGAGCCACTTGAAAGTATAAATTCTTGAACTTTAGCAGTAATTATACAATACTTAAGATAAAATATATACCATGAATTTCTTGAGTCCCTCAAAAATGTACAATATCAAGGCATATTGGGTGAAACAATTAAAATAAATGTATGAGCATATTCTAAGCAAAACAGCTCCTAGGATAAGACTTCTCAGTCTAGCTGTTTTGGTATTATGGCCCATCTATCATCATTCTGCAGATTGTCAGCTCTTTTCCATGCATATAAGCCTTAAATATAAATTCAGAGTGTTATGGCCCATCTATCATCATTCTGAAGATTGTCGGCTTTTTTCCATGCATATAAGCCTTAAATATGAATTCAGAGTGTTATAATCATCACTCTTCATAATTGCATTTGAAGCAGCAGTTTGACTAAGTCAATAAATGCTATAAAATGTTTTGCAAGTAAACCATATTATTTTTAAAGAATTCTCTACCTATATTATTATTATTTGTAAAGTGTTCTACACCAAATTAAAAAAAAATGATACGATGGCAGAGAAAAATATTATATGTTTTGTTTTAAAGCATTATCTCATTCGTATTTTTCTATTTCGTAGAAGTCAAATTGTGTACTTAAAATTTTAACCCTGTTGAGTTGTCTAAAACCATAGAACAGCAGAAAACTTGGCCAACTAGTCGCTTTATAACGACATTAATGTATTTAACAGCCAAAAACCATTTGATCTTTTGCTTGAGCTAGAGACCGCTCGACATTTTTTTCAGGCCAGAAATGGTCATTAGCTAAGAATGACTTTTATTCATTTCATAACTATTGTCCTAAAAATATACTATCCTATATTAATGTCATCAATCTTGAAAGACTATAGTAATGATTTTACTTATCAATATTCGATAAAAAATAATATAGTAAATACAACGTCCATATATGTATGCCGAAAAGGGAGAATAGAAGATTTTCTTATAATGGCAGTGCCATTTTAATTCTTATGCTAATCAGTCCATTCTCGGCTCAGGGATGTTATCTATTTTGTCTCCAACGCACCGCCTGAAAGGCATTTTGCAAGATTGAGCCTATTAGTTTAAAACATAAAAAAATAATTTTGAATTGCGCGCCGGAAGGAAAGGCTCTTTGAGAAGCTGCGTCGAAGAAGACATGCCTCACTAATTTCCTGCCGCCTGACGAAGCAGTTTTGTTGCGGCCGCCAGAGATGAAAAACGAAATCTCGTCAATAAATCAGAGAAGGCAATTTAGGTGGATGGGGTGAAACTTCTTTTCAAGGAGGGGAAGCTGGAAGGAGGAGGAAGAGGAACTTAGTTATTAAGGAAACTTCAAAATCCCCAAATAATTCAAACATTTTAGGAAAAGTTTTACTAAAGAGATGAAATTTAAGCCATCAATATAAGGCAAATTGCGCTAAGAAATAGACGCCAGACTTTTAGTTATGACACACCTTGTTTTTAATTATGAGAATGACTAATACGTAAGTATATTAATTTTTATGCGTTAATAATTTATCATCAAAGCTTGAACCTTAGAACTTTAGATTCGTATGTTCTGTGGATTTTTTATTAATCGGGCTGGTAAAGATACATGGATAAAAATATATTCATAAGAGACGACCTGTAAAATTTGATTGCGACATCTCATAAAAAATTGTTTGAATATGCTTTTCTTATTAATAAAAATACACACAAACAGTCTCGTATATTCCATATCTCAACCTTTCTTCACTGTTCTCTATGCACACATCACATTGAATGCCTTCTCAGTGGCTCTTGTTTGGTCTCTGAGCGAGATTCATAAGCATTAAGTCAATTCAGGCAGATATTTTCTTACTAATAGTATAAAATTCTTTCAAAATTATTTTTATAAGAGCAAAATAGCAGCTCTAAATGTTTGAATTCCTTGCTCTTGGAATTTGACCTAAATATACATAGTCATACTGTGTGGCAAAATGGAAAAAATGATTTCAAAATAAAAAGTACGTATGACATTTAAAGTTAATATACAGTTTTGGGCTTTGGAGGACTGAACTAATTTAATTCAATGAAGAATCGCTAAATAAATATTATGAACAGCATTAGATGAGAGATCAAGCTATTATTCCCTACAAATTACTACTAAAAAATTCCCTGAAAAATTATGGCATAATATCAGTTTCTATTCTGATGTTTCACTTGTTAGAATATATTTAATAAAATTCAAAACTTGCGCTTTTAGAAGCCAATATAAGTGTTTGCTACTGGACCATGTTTAATAAACTAATCTGCAAAGTTGCTAACATTATTAAAGTACACTTTCACGGCGATTTAATTCACTAGATATCCTTGATTTGGTATAGTTACTGTAATCGATCCTCATAAACAATACAATCAAACTAAGCTCATTAAAGACATGTTCGATGATTTACCTTTGAAACTAAGCTAACCAAGGTGAGGCCTTCATTGGTGCAGCCCAGAAATTCAGCAAGTAGAATGACGTCCTCAACAGCCTTATATTCCTGTCTGCCTGAATTCCATTATTAATAAACATCCGATTCTCTTTTCCTTGCTATCAGAGGATGAGATGCCATGTCCATAAAATATACAAAGAGGTATACGCATCGTCTCCCTTCTGACTGAGATAAAATATTCATTTTAACAGGCAACGCTTATTTCAGACTGCCATTGGAAATAAAACTAAAATGAGCATCGAGAGAAGTCATGCACCGAAAATAGGTGAAGAAGACCTAAACAATTCTTCGCCAGTTCTTTGATGCGTATAGATTTAGCGTTTCTCATCTTACAATTTCCCAGACAATATATCCAGATGTAGCGTGAGTGTGGATACTGCAATACGAGAAAGAACTATTTTTCTAAATGTGTAAGTAAATCATACAAGGATATATCTCGCTTGAGATTAGAATTATTGAGAACTAGGGTACAATTGAGTATGCTACTATCCATTTGTCCATCTTTAGTTATTCATACTCATTAGACCATTTTTTGACTTTCACCCGATAAATATTTGACAATTTAAAAATAAATTAGCTCTACCATGAAATTTCCAGTTAATTCTCTTTATAGAGGCTTCTAAGTAATGTTCACTTTGATCTACATATTTCTTTTTCTCTGTAGTCTCGCGTTGATTTGGGATATTCTTCGATCTTATCCTTCAGCCTTTTAACTAATTAAAGAGGAAATGAGATGCAAAATAATCCGAATATAAAAGCTCCAAACAAAAGGTTAAGTCTGTTATAAACATTTAGCTAGCAAGCGGATAGATAAACAAAGATTTGATGCATTTAAAAAGACTGGTAAATTTTAAGTCTAAAATCTTGAACTAAAGATATAAAATGACTTTTTGATATCTCTTATTTAAGTGCTGATGGTTAGAAACTTTAAAGTAATTGGAGTAAGTTAGAAGTGTATTAGTTGAATACTCCAACTAAACTAAATTAAAGTTGTGCTGAAGAGTTTTTGATTTCCCCTTTCACACCGAAAATCATGAACCTATGTAAGTCACCATAGATTTCGTCATATTCGTAAAATTTCACAGTTCAGCGCAATTTTGATTATGAAAATATTACTGAGGGAAATTGCAAAACTTTGTTCGAATAAAATAGAACCATAGAGCGGAAGAGAATGGCTTCTACTATTCATTATTTTTTCTTTTTCAACTTACGAAAATGGAAAGAAGTTCTAAAACCAAAGCCAATGAATTTTATATATTCAGCCAGCTTAGATTTACCGTGTTTCTCTAACCTTATACGAATAAGATAATGAATTGAGGAAATATCTACGAAAAGAGCAGCAAATATCCAAAAGATTTTCCCTTAGTTCTCATCAAAAAAGCAGATGAGAAATCTATTCTTATTTATGAAGCATTTAAAAGGCAAACGACAAATTTTTCGAACTTTACTCACCTTTTACAACCACAGTTACCGGAAAATAAAGATCTATATCTAAAGGTCTATATTATTTGATTGATAAAGTGAGTGAAGTAAGAGGCTGCTAATAATTATCATTATTACTATAACACAATCGCTCTCTCTTACACTTATATCTAGTAAAGTAATTGGAAGATAATCGTTTTTGCAGTATTTTCCCTCTTCTTGGTACCATATATCGCCGTGAAACATAATAAATTATTGTTATTAATTTACCTGAAGCTATAAAATATTTAATTATAATTTTATACTAATTGTTATGATAGATGCTTTAGAAAAAAAACACTGGGTAGAGGAATATATGTATATATAATAATTGTGGAATGAGCTCCAAAATTTAAAAAGATTTGAAATTAAATAAATAAATAACGCATTCAAAATGTCGAACACAAATGGAGGTTTTGAATTTGCTTTTAACTTCTTGCTGTAGAACGAAGCGTAATAACTTCTGGTGGTACTGTATGAAAGCCTTGCTCATCTTATTAAGATCAAATGATGGTTTCAATATGCTAATTTTCAAATAAAATATATATTATATAAATATATATATAAAAAGTAATTTTGGGCTTACAATGTTGTACGAAAATAAATTCTTGATTACTTTTTACGAATACTAGTTCTGTATTATAATGTTGTACGATAAACTTTTTTGGATTAATATATAGAAATAATCAAATAATTATTTTAAAGAATATAAAAATATAAAAACAGCTTTTTTGATAAAGTAATGAGAGTATTCATGGAGTTCATGCAGAAGTGTCAAATCTCTTCGCATGGCTTCTCACACATCAATTTTTCTTCTGAAAACGACTCGTTTTTTTGTCCGGAGCCAAAAGAAATGATTCCGTGAATAAGCTTACCTCAACTTGGGCTCTCATGATTAAGTGGAGGGGAACTTTCTTCAAGCACTTTTTGAGAGGCTCTCCCAACTTTTGTTCCGAGCAGTTAAGAGCCTTAGCGATCTGCTTCGTATACTTGCGCGGGTTTCTTACCAATGCCCAAGGAGATAAGGAGGAGCCACTCATCAAAATGACTCGATGGAACAGATCTGCAGAGAAAAGATAAAGAGGACTGTTAGTTAAGGGATGTAACTGAAATGTAATCCAAACACGTTGGGAAAAATTCGCTGGAATTTTAGTTATTAACAGAAAAATACTAGACAAATTATATCGCTATGCCTTAAATACTTTGTTAAGTCTTTCCAGAATTAATTTTATATATGGTAAGGACGTATTTCACTGAAAAGAAATGAAAATTTGATGGCGTCACTTTAGAGACTGAACCGTAGTAATAGAAACAAAATGCTCAGACAAAAAGATCAAAAGTTGAATTTTTCGTTATTATAATCCATTTATCATGGTAGGCCAGCTTAATATCATCGATACCTATTGAGTGGAAAACATTTAGTTTTTATTATTCTGATAAGAATTTATTATTGATACCACCCATTTAAATCATTAATATAAAATTGAGGACTCTAAGAATTAGAACGTCAATTTCTTCTGTTGATGATGATAAAGCGCTGTTTTTTGCTTGGTTTAATCCTCAGTCGTCAGTTTTATAGGAATGGTTTAAATTAAATGTATCGTTGCGTAAATTTCTCTTGACTTCAGTGGAAGTTATGGTGAAAAATACATTTTATACTTCTTTTTATTTTAATTTTATTCCATTTCTCTGCGAACATTTTGAAGATCCAACCTAACGCCATATGTATGGGGAGATACATCATAGGGAAAGGGGGAAACATGGATAGCAATATATTTTTCCAAAATCTTTTCTCAGGTGTCTAAGCAAACTCAAGTAATAACGTTTATAAATAAGTGTTACTAATGCAGCTCATTTATATCTTTCAGGTTAAAAGTAATTTTGAAAGGTCAAAGGCTAAATAAGTAATGATCTCCTACGTCTAGAGGTCATGTATTTTTTATTTTCTTAATAGAAGAATCGTGTAACCTGTGAATTCAATACTTGAAATCAACTTTTATTGATTTTCGCCAATACATAAAATATTTGCTGAAAAATATATAGTTTTCGATATAATTTACCTCTTGTGAACGTTACAAAAGTCAGAAATGTGTAAGTTATACACGTTATACATATTTAGTGTAAGATAGTTTTTTCTTTCTGGGTACGGATTAAAAATAATCATATCTACAAAAGCTTAATTGGATCTTGTGCGGAATATTCTTCAAGTCCTAAAGAAGTATATTTATTTGTCAATCAAATGGAAATGTGACAATGTTAAAGTTTGTTAGGGGTGAATTATTCTAGCAAAATCAGTTCCTCTTCATTAATTCAATCTATCTAGAATAAATTAACTACTAGACTGAAGTCTTATCCTAGGAGCTGTTTTTCATGAGGAGTTAGCAAACTAAGGAAAAGTTGGAATATGTTCATGCATCTTTTGAAAATAGGAGTTATTTCATTTTTTGCTTATCGGCCGTAAGATATATAAATCAAAGCAGAAACCCTTCGATTTTATATACATTAATTGTGGAGTTGCTGCGAAATTTTAGTACTCAATGAGTGAAATAATTCAAAATATCTTCTCTTTGTGTGCTTAAAGTATAAAGAATTCTTAAAATACCGCGAATCAGATTACCTCCCATTCGGATTAATAAATATGAAGTCAATTTCTTATTTTATTCTACAAACCTTAAGCATGAACTGGGTCTCTTTTAAATGGTCATATCACATTTGGTCGGAACTTTATCAGAGGTTTTGCCATCCTCTTCCTTCAAATATTAATATGAATTTGATGTCAGTTTCTATATTTGTCTTTTTATCACCTTTTCTCGTACTATATTTCGTGATATGGTTAAAAAATTTACCTTTTGAGGAGAAACTTTCATTTAAATCTTCCAGGGGACGTTTTATAGTTTTCCGCTCTCTTGTGGTGCTCCCAACAGGACTACAGGAGTCACAAACTCCTCTATGTATATATATATATATATATATATATATATAAATATATATATATATATATATATATATATATATATATTGATACCTGCTATGAAATGTGACCTTTATTTTTAATTACTTCTTCGTTGGAGAAACATTAAATCATTTTTTCTGGCTGTGATGAGTTTATTTTCAGCCAGACATTTAGACTGGCTTCTGGTAAATCTCTTATCGTTGAATGAATTTATTTACATATTATTTTGAAATAACAGATTATTCCTTCAAATTACCCTTATTACTACTATTTTGTGATAATATACGAAAGCGTAATAATTGAAAATCACACGACACGTGATATATAGATGTATTTAAAGGCCCAAGGAAATCGAAATTGGTAACACAACCCAGAAAAACGCTAAGGAGAATATTACACGATCCAATGAAAGCTTAAGAAGTAAAATGGGTCATGTAGAGAACGGAAAGATAGGACATTTATTTTAACCGTTATATGAAAATAAATAAAGAAGTTGGACTTTAACCTGTGTCATCAAGCGCGTCGTGATCATATAAGCGATGAGCGCTTGATGACACAAGTTCAAATCCAACTTCTTTATTTATTTTCATATAACGGTTAAAATCGTTTGCCCTATCTTTCCGTTCTCTACATGACCCATTTTACTTCTTAAGCTTTCATTGGATCCATTTTTAATATGGGGAGTGCGTATTCCTTTTATTAGAGACAATTCCACATATTCACCAATGAAGCTTTTATACCGTTTAGGTTCCTTAAGTTTAATTTTTTTGCCATAAGGTTCCCTTTATCTCTATCTATCTCTCTTTGCCTATCTCTCTCTATCCATCTCTCTCTCTGTCTCTGTCTGTCACTCTGTTGGTCTGTCCGTCTCTCTTGTGAAATATTGAAAAACTGACTTCGTTTAGAAGACAAAATCAAAATTTTAATTTCTAAATAAACTCTTTAGATTGTTAACGCTTTACACGCAGTTATGAATTTAGTGAGATTGATATATCTTGAATAATTAATACCATGTTATGTACCCGCACAAAAGGACGACGATTAATATATATTTTACATGTGTTGAGCCTACTAATGTTATCAATTCATAATATACTATATATAAAGGAAAAAAAATTACCTTTGTGTATATTTAATAATGATAAATAAGTTGCCTGATCAATAAATTCCAAAATGAGTAATAATTAGAGCAAAATAATTTTATCTTTCGGCAGTTTTGACTAAAGTTCTTTTTAGGGAGATTTTATTTATCTGGGTTGAGGGTTCCGCCTTTTTAGGCATAGGCTAGAAAAAGGATACATAACATAATTTCATAGATGACAAAAGCCACAATGGCCTATCAAAGGTCATCTGCATCTCGATCACAAACCAGGATCAGGAGTGCCTAGGGAGAGCAGCAACAAACCAGTGTCTAGGCTGCTCCCTGCAGCCAAGGATGAAGCTTGGTCGTCTCGAGCTTTTTCTGCAACCAGGATCCTTTCCCCCTTTGTCAAGATACGGCTCCGAAGACTGCATTCATTACTACCCATTTAAGCCTATTGCAGGTTGATGCCCACAAGACGGGATCCGTCATCATCGATTTCGATGGAATTTCCAAAGCCAAATTATGTGAAAAAGATTTAAAACCGAAGAATTTATTATATCCGGAAAATCAATAACTTTGTCCGAACAACAATCTTATAGTAATTATAATTTCCTGACACCAAATTTATTCATCATCTCTACTTGCAGCAACATATCTTTTACCCTGACCAAAATATTTGAAAGAATAAAGGCCTGATGCAAGATGTGTCTTTACAGGAATTTAACCTTGTCAAATTTTAATAGCGGAGATATTTACGAGTATTTACTTCGATTACTTTCCCCGCCAAACAACCATAAAGTCCTGCTTATATTCTTTCCATAATTATCTGTAAGTACTACAGATTTCTGAATCGTTAATCCTCTTCTTAATCTTTAAAATATTTTATTTACTAACCCACCAAAAAATATTTAAAATCCACAAATCCATTTAAGAAAGATAAACTAAAGATGTCCAAACCCTCCCTTGTAATTAACCCATTAGCGGCCAGATTTTTTTATAAATCATATAAAAAGATGAATACAATGGTAAGATAGGAAAAAGATTTTACACCTTCACTCTTTAGTTTTACCTGTTCTATACATAGGACGCTGATCATTAATGGGTCGTCTACAATTTCATAGTAGTAAAATAACACAGTAAAATTATAAATAAGAACATACAACTTTTTATATTACAAATACTTAGGAAATATATATACAGTATACACCTAAAATTTTAAGACAACACTAAGTTTAAACACTATCCACATGTGTATAACTAATTGACACGTGCAGAATTACCAGTGTACGCATGGTAAAATCGTATGCATCTTGAATGAGTTAAAGTTGAAGGATTATTTTTGTTCAATAATGCGAAAGATCATAAGGAGCTAAGCTTTGAACGAACCAGAGGAATCTTGCGTATATTTTAATTCTAAAAATTATGAATTTTCTTCTCTTAGAAAAGTTTGATAGCAGAATCAAAAGGAGATTGGCTATGATCATAATACATTTACTGATACATCTATCTTCGTATAATTCCCATGAATTTTCACTCAAAAGATAACAGAAAACCCTGCATTAAAATTTAAGTTATTTGTAAGTTCTGGCGAAAATATAAAGATTCTTATAAACCCAAATAATTTTGGTCATTTTCTTTGTGCAAGTAGGCGGTAGGATAAAAGCTTTCAAAAAGCCACGTTAATGTTAATAGCATTCCCCTCTCAGAGGCAGAAAAATGAAATCCGAAAAACTTCCATTTTTAGATTGTCATACTCCCTAATGTCCTGTCCTTTCTTTTTTTTTCTTTTGGAGGGGATTTTTAGAAATGTAAGTGTTTCACTGATATTAATTAATTTAATGAGGTAATTATTCCCTGTCACTAAATTCACTTTTCATCTGCCTAATTAGTGTTATTAAGTAGAGGTGTAAAAGGAGAGAGGTACTATATAAGGCAAATGTGGGATATATTCTTAATTAAAGGTTAGCACTGATGTTCTGCGAAAACAATTATCACTTAGCCAAAATAAAGTGTGACAATGAGATCCCATAGCTTCTAGAGCAATTTATTCTCCTCCCTTATAAAATAGTCGTTCAAATAGGGAACACTAATGGCTCTCGAACATGTTTTCCAGACATTAAGAGGTCAGATCACCATTTCATTGATTGTTGTTTGCTTTTATCTTCTTTTTAAAGAGAAAATAGACCGCTCAAAAGGCGAAGATCATTGGATGAAAACATTAATGGGACAACAAAATGTTTATTATCTTTTCTTTACTTGAAATTTAAATCTCATTGGTCTTGAAAGTGACATGAGCAAAGTGACGAAATTTTATTGTAATGAGCAATTAAAAGAGAACCGAGTGACAAACACAAGAAAAAAAGCATTAAAAGAAATGTTAAAGAGAAAGGCATAAGAAAATAAAGGATGTAAAGCAGTCAGAGGTCATCACTAAATACATTTAAAATATTTAAATACTAAATATTAAGTACATGAGAAAAATGGGTTTAGATACTAAATACTAGCTACATTTTGAAAATGTATTTAGTATTTAAATACTAAATATATTAAATGTATTTAGATACAATTTTTAAATAGATTTCAAATAAATGATATATAATGTCAATCGATAAGGACCATTAGTATCCCAACAATAAATATCCATTAAAATGAAATTGTATGTTATAATTACTAATGTAGGATTTGATGACAAAAGTTATATAGAATGAAATTTCAGTTAGCTATTTATATCAGCATTACATTTAAGTTATATTAGTTTCTGAAGTGTTTCGTCAGATAAAGTACTCTGTTTTGGAGATAAGGTCAATCCTCCTAAAGAGAAGAGCCGTTCCACAGGAACTGACGACGGAAGGGTGGTGATGTATTTTATAAATAACTTTTTATGTTTGGATGTCTATCTAAACTTTGAAGTGTTTTATTTGAATCCTGAAGGTAACTGAACAATTCTAAATCTGCGGTTGATCGTGTTGGAGTGGGTTTTGTAAATCCAAAATAATCGTCACTGTCCGATACACCACTGGATGATTCAGCTTCGGGTCCCTCTGCTAAATTCTTAATCATTTGAATCATAATATTTTTAACAAAGTGTTGGTGGCTTGAACTATCCCATGAAATACTGATATCTTACCAGCGAAGTTTAAAGAATGGATGGCTTGTTGATGCAATAATGGCATCTGTAACGCTGGATTCATTTGCCAAGGTCAAATAAGATTGGTAGCGCATTCCAAAGCCCTTAGTGATTGCACTTAGAAGAGGTTGGCAAAATTTCAGCGAACGTTACTGAAGGCTCTTCAGCTTTTTCTTTAGAGTGAGCAAGGTAGGGAGCAATCCGAAATAACACAGTTTTGTTCTCCCTGTAGGCGATTAATTGCTACTGTAATAAGAGACAAAACTAAGACATATTCCTCAAGAAATTCAATCTTGTGACTTCTGACCACTGGAAGTTCAAGAGACGTTATGAGTTCATGGAATTTGTCCTTGTGTTTTAAAAGTAATAAAAATACATCAGACAGAGAGTTCCATCTAGTAATGCAAGGCACCTTTGATAAGCAGTTGATAACAGTTTTGATAATCTCTGCTAATTTTGGACGACCGCTTTTGTTCCATAATGCTGAGCATTTCCCCATCGCAGCATGATTGATATTTGCCTGAGGAGATATTTTCAGTGCCTGTTTTGAATCAGTTGTGGTGACGAGAATGAGTGTGTGTGAAACATAGCGCACATGCTTAGGTAGGATGAAGCTGCATGGGTCAGACGAAAGGTCTTCTTCCTGATCTTCTTTACCTACCTGTATTTCATCTTCTGAATAAGTAGACACATTCGAAGCAGTGACTGCAAATTCCTTAAACGCTTTAGCAAAAGTAGAGCCGCTATCAGTGAGGGTACTCGTGATTTTATGTAGGAAGATATCGTATTCAATGATGATACTCTCCATATGTTCAGCAATCTTGTAGTTATGTTCTCCTTTGAAGCAACAGCATGTCGATACTCCCCTGTGACGGACAAGAGCAACTTCCTCAAGCTAAAAAATAAATGAAATAACAGTCCAATGTTTGTCTCATAAATGTTTCTATAATTTTTTATATTAATATAATAGAGATAAATTACACCAACAAATAGGTCTGCTTTCAGCCAAGAGCTGATAACTCCCTAACTGTAAAGAGATCTTAAATTTCATATTTCATAGAAAGCAAAATCTTTACATAACCAGTGAACTGTAAGCCCCCACAAACTACGGTGACGAGTTGACCAAAAATATGCAGTAAGACATAAGTAAGAGGTGCTGTCTAGTATATTCTTAAGTAGAGCTCTTGTCACTTTCTCTTCTTTTATAAGATTTTGGCCTAGCGTCCGCCTTGAAATGACGTCAACTGAAGGAGTTAGACCTACGGTAGTGGAATGTGTGATTATTGTGAGTGAAATTGATTTTATCAGTGAAATGAGAATATTTGGTATGCATATTAAAATTTTATATATAAAATGTAGCTATATGAATATCCTATAGCTATATAGGACTGGTACATTAATTCATAAATATATTATTAGTCTTTCATATTCAGAAGTACATAGTAGAATATTAACTTTAAGTATTGTTAGGAATATATACATTACTAAGCTTTATTTCCTACATTTTTGACCGAAGGGCATGCTAGTATTGACCTAATGATATATGTACAGGTATTGCTATATAACGAAATACTTCGTTATAGAAATTCATCTAATAACTACATATAATCGATCAATAATTGTACTAATTATTCCTGAAAAATTTTTATTCAATAATAAATGATAGCGCACTTTAAGAATAAATGTATGTGGATTCTCATGAAATTATTGCAATATATTAACCTCTGATGTTTTTATATGTCTTTATTTATTTAAGTTTTTATATAGCCTACGTAGTCACCAATGATCCAAACGCTTTAGTATTTGGTCGTTATAAGAGCTTAACCTGTACTACTAATACTATAACTGTAAACAACAATTGTAACTCAGGACTTACCTTTAATTAATCTTACAAAAGCTGGTTGCTTTCTGGTTGATAGAGGATGCACACCTTGTATGATCAAATCTGCAATCAACTTATCAACAACATATTGTTTGACCTTCTTAGTATTCACCGCGAAACACTCCGGTAATGTCTTTACTTTAACACCGTTGCATGAAGGACCATCGTCTAATACTGAACATTTTCTTTTTGGGAATCTTTTCTTTGAACTGACACGTAGTTATCCGCTTTTTGGACCAAAGCAGGATGTTTTTTCTGTTGATAAATGTGCATGATCAGATAATTGAAGGACATTTTTTTCACGATGCCATAATTCACGTTAAATTCAATCAGCATATACTATAAATAAAGGTGTTGTAAATGGAAGTAGGAAGGTTCGTGCATGGTAAACCTCCGCTACTTGACACTATCGTTATAAGATCCACTAGAGACCATATAGGCCAAAGCTAGATCTCTAAGCGAAGGAGAGAGTACCGCCTGCCCGTCAAGGAAACCTCGCCCCTCTTCTGAGATGACTTATAATTTGAGAGTGTCTCACCTAGCCTGGAAATTACCTTACTCGCTTCCCAGGTAATTTCGACCCCCTCCGTCAAGGGTGCAACGCCTTTCGAGCCGCAAGAGTAACTCGTCTCGTAAGAATCGCTCCTATCACAAAGAGTCAAGCGTTAAGGTAAAATCCTTTTGTCCCGCCACCTGATATCCTCCTCCCGACCCATTAATTGGACTCTCCAGTGTTTACCAACATTTTTTTTCTGTCTGATCAAGTCCCATATTTTGATGCCCGTTAAACTAATTAGTATTTGATTTATTATTTCAGTGGTAGAGACATTATTGTCCCATTCCTTTGCCTTTGTAGACATTTCCATAATTAGCATTATCAGTTTAATCAAAGTTTATTTTTGTTTGTAATCTTTCAATAACCTTGAATGGAAACCTGGTATTTAAGTCTCCCCTTTGGCCAACCATTAATCTCCTCACGCACTCACCTCTTATTAGCCCTGTGCAGCTGGTCTATCCATTTGGTCGTCTGCAACATAAGTAGACTGTATTCTCTGAAGCGAAGGTATCCGCTCATGAATACTACGACAGTTAGCTACTAGCTGTTTTGCCATTTTTTAAAAATAAGAAATAGTGAAACTTGTCAATTTAATTAAATATCATATAATTAGCTTTAATAAATTCTTGCCTTCAAATGAATTGCTCGCCTCAGAGATTTTGCTATTGCATGATGTACATACACACTTCACTTTTGTTCCGTCGGAAGATTTCACTCTAAAGAATTTACCATCTTATAAACGATGACTAAAATTACATGATTCTTTATCTTCCTCGTCTTTATTATTGTCTAATCTCTCAATTTTAACTCTATCGAAGAATGTGAAGTTGCCATGCAGCAGTTGAAATAACACTGAGCGCTCTCACTATACAACCGAACACAACTGTGGCCATATGTTAACTGAATTTTAACTGATGCAAGCAGTCTTCCCTCACCGGCTCACTTAGTCAACCGTTTGTGTCATAAAAGTTGCGGCAAGCTAAAACATGCATTACACGTTCTTCACAGATATATACACCTATTATCAGTAAAGAATATGCAAAAAGTATTTAAATACTTTCAAAGGTATTTAAATAAATGATTCCAAATGTATTTACAAATACAATTTTGAATACATAAATGTATTTGAATACAGTATTTCAGTCGCGTCCAAAAGTAAAAAACAAATTACAAATATCTACCGTTTCTGGAAAATATTCATTTAATAGCGACTAAGTTTCATTGCATATAAATAACACCGGCTAATAATAGTAATGAGAAAAATTGTGTATAATTGAAGAATGTATGAGTCCAAAACTTATCCTAACTTGCAAACTTTCAGTTTGCAAGTAAAAAATCGTGACGTACATATCTATGGTAAAACTATCGTATATTGCAACTGCTACTGATTTTATTATTCATTTATGTGGATGGCGAGACGATTCAAGTCGAAAAATCCTTCAAAAAGTAGGTTGACCAGTTGAAGAGTGAAGAATGACAACGCTGACTGACATTTCAAGGCTTTGAAATCGGTAAAAAAGTTTAATTTATCGCATAATAAGGTCCATGAGGATTTCGGGTTTGGGTGTTGACATTCAATTTCTAGGGATGATCGTGCGATGTAACAGATATCTATGAAGGATAGATTTGAGATAGGAGTCAGTATTTCATGTACCTTGAATATTGAATGTGTAAAACGTCGTTTGTAAGTGAGGTACTCATAGCTCGCTCGCCTGCTAAGAAACCATTCATAAGTAAAATGAATAAAGTGGCAAGATTGTTTTTTGCCTTTGAACAATTTGCGTCGTTCTGAAAAGTAGAAGAGAGTGTTTTTTAGCCACGAAAGCAAATTAAAGTAGCAATTAAGGGGTCGTAGAGGTACAAAATTTAATTTAGTAAGCACGAAAAAAAAGAGTTAAATTGAAGGTAGCAATGTTATGCTGTAGGCTATGCTTTAATATGTGAATTCTGCTCGCTCGTTTGCTTACGCGAGAAAGTAAAAACTGTGGCATACAAAAATCTGCTTCAGGAATAGATGATCCTCTCTCTCTAAACATTGTGAGTACGTGCGTCTGTTTTATGGAACAGACAGCGGAATGAGTTCTTAGATGCTGAAAATATATACGTGATAAAATGGTGTGCAGAGCAAATCCCCGATAATACCTGATAGAAACGGCTTAACCTCGTAAACAGAAGAATAGTGAAGATCTCTGGCAAAGATTGGAAGAATAATGTAATAAAACCAAAGCCGAATAATGCGACAAATTGATCTTTCAGAATAAGGTCATCCTTACATATTATTAATACTTTGTTCAATTATATATGAGGTAATTATGTTTTTGGCCGCATTTATATTTAGCATCCTCTAGTTTTGGCTGCATTCTTTCTTCAAATTCAAATTCGTTTCCTCATTGATTTTTTAAGAAAATGAATATTTTGGTATTTTGCTCCTCTAATTTTGGACGGTACTTTAGATAATAGAGTAAATATTCGTAAATTATTAAATGTTCTTTTCCAACCTAGGATAAAAAAGAATCTCCCAAATAACAATTGGGTTCTAACTACTTAGCCAGCTTCCAGACTAAATTCATACGTTACCTGATCGATCACAGGATCTTTACTTGTTCAAAACACCTACACTTAAATTATTTTTCTCATAACTAAGCACAAACACCAACAAAACTGTGGATAAATGACACTTTTCACTTAGCTCGGAGCTCTCGTAAACCTGTGGGATAGAGTTAGTATTCCACACCTTGATACCAGGGTGGTATATTAAAAAGTCATGGGTTTGCTACCGAGTGTCGTGTTAGATATATATTAGCCCGGCTAAACTTAGAAACTCGATGTGGCATAGATTCCACAGGTGGAAGGAAACCTCTGCAGAGAAGAATACCCATAAACTCTGCATAGCGCTCCATATTTCCCTGATATTTGTATGTAGGTCATTATCTTTAGCGGTAATAGATCTAGCTACTACATCACCAAAATGCTAAATCGAGTTAAGAATGGGTGTTTGTGGAGGCTACAACTTTTTTCAGAACTTTTCAGAATTCCTTTCAACCAATTTTTGTCAAGTTTGCCCGATGACACGGGGTATTATCCTACTGGTATATTCCATCTATGTTTGAGTACATTAGGTCAATAATTGGCTGAAGTGATCAGTAATCAGAGCGACATAGCAGTAGCAGGTGAATGTCTTGCCAGGAAAATCAGATAACCCAACAACTAAACCGTAAATAGACCCTACACCAGTTTGGAACCACTATCAAACTGCACCGTGCCTTTTTGAGAGCTGGGATCAAACACCTCATGCGGTATGCGAAAAACTCAAACCCTACCATCAGCCCCAAACAACTATAGCCGTAGTTCATTGGACCACGCCATAAGATGTTAGTTCTCTAGGAGTCAATTAGCAGCGTCACGATCCCAGTTGCGATGGTTGGGCCAGAGTCTCAGATCCATTGCAAAGTAAAGAACTCTGCACTGACCTAATATATATGCGTCTGGTGCCTGCTACATTGAATGTAGAAGTGAGATGAGCAGTTCTTCTGGAAAGGTTAAAATGCACATTTTTTGACAGAAACTAGTTGTCTCGAAAATTAAGCGCTTGTGGTATATCATTACCCAGGTTGCGAGGTAATATCTTCCATGACGTATTTATTCTCCGTATACACTTGGCACGTGCGAGGGACGTTGAATGGCTCAACATTTTCAAATTGTAATTTTCCAGACATATTTTATTTACTATCATGAAGATACGAGTTTTGTTTAAAGGTAGAATCTGTCAATTCACTGTGGTTATGGGGTTTTTGTTGATTCGCGGGTGTCTGGTACGAATAGTGTCACTGATGATTTAAGTAGGGAGTTTTCATGCAGTTTCGTGTGTTCTATTGTTCCATGATGGTTATTTAGCTTTTTATTGTCCTGGTTTTCATTGTATTAGTATGCGCCGAAGATGAAAGTTATTAACTATTATTTTTTTCTTTGTCACTGAGGTTGGCGTTGAGAACTTTTGTTGCTAGGATATGTTGAGGCACTGTGTCGAAGTTCTGTTTATACCGATTTCTGTTAGAAATGTGTGGCAAACGGGAGGATGTGTTTTCTGTTCGTGAGATGGATATGTCTGAAATTATTTTTCTGTGTATGAGTTTTTCTTATGTTTTAGATAAAGCGTATGGTAGAAAGAGCGATGATATGATTTTGCTTGTTATTTCGGGCTTACCTGGTTTAAGTATTTCTTATGATTTGTGCTATTTTCAGATTGAAGGAATGGTATTGGTAAGCTAGAAGTGGTTTAAATGTCTGTGATGTCTGGAATTGCCGTTTCTTAGCTGTTTTATGAGTGTTTAATATATTGTCAAGGTTGTGTGGATTTGGATTTTGGGGGAGATTTGATGGCGAATTGAACACTTTTTCGGTTATGCATTTATTTTTAGGTACTTATGGATTGTTCTGCTTTATCGAAAGGGGTAGGAAGCTAATATTTGCGTAGTATTTAATAAGTATGTCAGTGTTATTTTGATGAGGATATTTTGTCGTTGAAATTAATGAGTGACCATTGTGTGGGGCGGCAGTTGTTTATTTTGTGTTTTATATATGGTTCTCGAGAGTTGATTTGAGTTTGTTTTGTTATCTATTGAGCTCCTATATTGGTCCTGAATTGCGGGGATTTGTAATAAAGTAGGTGATGCGAATATTGAAGTACCATATTTGTTGTAATTCATGCTGTGTAACTGCTGTTTTATTTTAGTTTGTTACTGTATTTTATATAGTCTTAGATTTCTTTTAGAAAGTTTGGGTTTTCGTTGTGCTTTGACTGTAGGGAATGTTTTCATATTTTTGGTATGAATAGTTGATTGTTTTGTTTGTGTGCGAAGGTTTCGTCTAAGAATGGGTAGTTCTCGATAGTTAAATCTTGTAGTTGACACAAACTGTAACTTTGTCTTTTAGTAGTTTGTAAATTAATTTTGAATGAGATTGAGCTGGGTGGTGGTGGCTTTGAATGTTAAGATGCTGAGAAGGTGGTATGAGCGGAGGTCTCTTATTGTTTTCCACATTATTCTGGTGTTTAATTGAGGTGTGAGGAATTTTATGACTTGTAAAGCACAAATTTACGTGATTGAGCATTGTGTGAAATAGTATAAATGTGTGTGTAACTCTGTTCTTCAGTTTCGTTTATAACTATGAAGGTTGATGTGCATCGAATTCACGGGAGAGGGAAAGGTTCGGATTTTGCTTTAGTGATTCTACAAATGGTGTTTAGTTTCTTGGTATTCTTTTGGATGTAAATATATCAGGTTATAGTCCAAGTTTGGGAATTTAACGGTTATTGATTGTATTTAAATTGTTTCATAGTTGATTAGAAGTGTTGCAGTAGGTGATGTGTTTTAGTGAAGAATATTGAATTGTGCACTAGTGTGAAGCGATAATTGGCTTTTGGTGTTGTGGGATATTGACTTTGTGAAGTATATTAATAGAAAGGCTGGGCATTGGTTAATTATTGAGAGAGGGGAAGCTATGTGAATGTTGTTAATGTAAGATGAAGAGTAGTATAGCGTGTTTTTTTTTGAGATTGAGTGTACAGTATATTTAGTTATCGGATACTTAGGGTGTGTAGATCCCCCCAAAATTTGACCTGACGTGTTGGGATGTGTGACAATTTGTGGTGTATGTGCAGTACCTGGTATATTGTAGTGCACAGGTATTGTTAGAATTGAAGAATTACGAGGCAGCTAAGACCATAATATCCTGTTGAGTCGTGTTCACGAGAGAAGGGAACGGGTGGAATACAGATGTGATGGCAAGATAAAAGAAATATAAGGTATGAAAAACGGAATTTTATTTACAACTCTTGTTTCTATGTTATATTGTATAGTAATAAATATCATTTATATTTTTAATCATATTCACTTAAGTCTTTTCCACGAAAAGCCAAAGCAAGTTTTCCATGTTTGTATTATTTTATAAGAAAACTCTTGATCTATTATAGAACTAAAGGTTTAGTTTACTAGTTTATAACAGTTATTTCTGGTCGGTATTCGGTTGTCTAGTTCGAATATTGAATTATAGTTCATATTAGTGAACTGGTTAATTATTCTAAATACCTCAATATGCTACCCGCTCAGATACTGATCTTCCGGTGATATGAAATTCAGATGTCTCAGTCGGAATTCATACGATCTTTTCTAAGTTCAGGAATTGATTTTGCCGCTGGATGCATATAAGATGGCCAGAATTGTACCGCAAACTCCCAATGTGGACTTACAAGAGGCTAATATAGAGTTTCCTATGAATAGCAAATTTAGAAATCAGGCTCCGAGAACAGATCCCTAAGGAACGTCACTAGTAACCTAAGCCCTAAAGAAAACTATTTCGAATGCAGTTTTTTATATGAAGCTGGAAATTAAAAAACAGGTGAATAAGATACATTTTATCACGCGAGTAAGCAATAAATATAACAAAGCACACAAGGACAATAAAATGAAGAATTCTAGTACTTTCGAAATTTATTTCAATTTATTATCAATTTCATTATCCTTGATAATGAACTATATGTATATATATATATATATATATATATATATATATATATATAGATATATATATATATATATATATATATATATATATATATATATATATATATATTGATAAATGAACAATAACGTTCTAGTCAATGTAGTTAGGTAGAGCTAATAATAAGAATTATTTAATCCGCTAGAGGATTTCCTGGAGTTCCTCAACCCTTTTCAGGGGCGTTACATATACGAGAAGGGAACCATCCTTTATTCTAAAAAGAGAAATTTCAAAAAGCCTTTTTTATAAGATAACGTCTAACTTCAACAGAAAACGGAGAATGTGAATTTATTCCACAACTTCGTCCTTCCTATTTTTTTTAGAAATGACAATAACGTTCTAGTCAATGCGATTAGGTAAGGATATTAATAAGACTTCCTTAGTCCAGTAGGTAAGTCTCCGAGAGTTCCTCAACCCTCATCAGGGGCGTTACATATACGACTAGTCGCTGAACTCAGCTACTAAATAATCCTGATTTTGTTGTTCATCTAGTTGGTGAAGACAGCCAATTAGGTTGGATACATTTAATATAAGTGCGAGGGATTGGTGGGTATATGGAAAATTTTTGTGAATATATATGCGCTAGATCGATAGTTAGATGATAGTTTATGATGGAAATTCCTGTTCTCTTGATCGCAGGGTTTGTAATTTCTAATTAATAGGTTGATAAGATGTTCCGAGAAGCTGCGGCTCTCATGTCTCTGTTTTTGGATTTGATCCAGACAGGATCGAGGGCAATGAACTCACCAACAACAAGAGTGTTTTTATTTTCATCGATTATGAAGTGGTTTTGCGCTGGTTGATAGATTGCTTGACATAATTTATTCGGAGTTATGTAAATGTTAGGGAAACTTTAAATATTATTTACTTATGACTAGTGCAAATATTTTCATTGATAATTTAATTGTTATATTCCCAAAGAAAATTATCCCCGCTCTCGTTCAGATCCGTTTTATTCATCTAAATTTCATTTAGTTTATACATATTGGTTATCGTACATAATGAGCTAGTTATTTAAGGCAACTAGGAGACTTCCTTTGGACATATTGCCCTACGTATCTTTAGACAGGAACTTTCTAGCATTAGTTAACACGTTTTATGCTAAGTTATCAGCTTTCTAAAAAGACTTAATTATCATTTCGTCTGCTGACACTTCCAATACTCTAAAGTTCTTGAAGTACGAAATAAAAGCTCATTAATCTCCCTGATTTGAAGCAAATATTAGTATGGGTGTAGTTCTTTGGCAACCATTGACAGAGAGATCAGAAAGATCTTCCATCTCATTTTTATATTTTTAACTAACGCCCGATTTTTGCTTAACACCGAGCCCACCTTTAATATAACCAGATCTCTGTAGGGAAGCACGGGATTACTCTTATCTCTTTCTTTCCTGCTCAGTCTCAGACTTTCATGGGAACAATTTTCCCAAGTTGACTAAGGAATCAAGTTTTACAAACTTAAGTAAATCAAAACGCATTTGCGAATTCAAAACACAATAGAGAAAATGCGGTAAACATTCTCATCTTGAATAACCATAATCATCCGCAGGAAAGACCTTCTCCATGTTCAAGGCGCTCAAACCGCTTCGGTCAAGTCCGCGCTTCTCCACTGGTTCATCGTTCATAAAATGCAGGAAGCGCGTTAAACCAATTTTGTCTGGTTTGCGCGTCCCAATGGATTAAATCCTAAACTGAATCATTTTTACTTATCCAAATGATTATTTTACATACTAAAAGATTTCGCATTGTTGGTATGTGAAAGTGATTACTCCGTGCATTACAATAATATAACCAGTGTTCAAATTAATTATACCATCTTTGTTCTATCGAATTATTATCCATCGATAACTTTGTTTCATTTAATCACTCAGGTGTTAAAACTCTCGCATTATCTAGGGAGTTAAATATATTTTTGTTTCAACAATTTTGTTGGTTTTAGTGCTTTTAAATTGACAGCTACTACTGGCTGCTACAACCTTATAAGGGCAAAAACTGGTAACATCACACCGTTGGAAGCCTATTTAGTGACACTCGCTCCACGCCAAGGGTTAACTTTCACTTTCAACCTAAAAGCGGCGTACAACCATTTGATCAATCAAAAACAATTGCTAGCTGACAATTTTTAATAATAAATGGGCCTTCCTCCTCATTTATTTAAGTTATCATTTCGTGTATTGTGGCTATTCATTACGAATTCATACTTTCGTATATGATCCTTAAAGCTTTCTATGATGTTGCTTATGTTTGTGATTCTAATTTCCTGTTTATCCTTTGGTGTTTTCATTTGCTGTCCTCTAATTTATATAATACTCAATATAAAATAGGCTTTCGCAATCGATGGAGTAATTTGAAGCTTTACATATCCGAACCTTGTTATCAGTGAGGGCAAGGGGAAAGATTTATTCTTCTTCATGACTATGACCGCCTCCACAATGCACTTGTTTCCAAGCAATCGAGGAGGCAAGAGAGTTTATAGGTCGGCAGGGGTAAAGACGCTGCTACACTGAAGACCTCGAGCAGTGGCTACCCTGCAAGGATGTGTCTACTATAGAGTCGATAAACAAACTGCAACTAATTTGTCAGGCCAAATATCCGCAGGAAGAACTGCAGTTATAGATCTCTGACACGTCTTCACTACTTCTATCTACATCACTTTCTGTACGGATCTTTCCTTATAGGGTTTCTGCGGAATATCGCTTTCTTTTATTTTCGCTTTATTTTTAATCCAGAGAAATATCTCATTACCTGAGATGTGAAATTTTATTTCATCCTTCATGTGATTAACGATTAACGAATTAAATAGCTAAAAAGAAGGTGACCAATCATATCAATCCATATACTACCCACGTTTCATTTCAATAAAAGCATAAAAAAGTTATGAAGATTTTAATGTCATTTTGAGAGAGATGCAGCATGAAAAAGAGAGAAAAATAAGTTTATAGTAGCCATAACCAAAGCCAGTATAAAACCTTCTTCTGAATGACGTAGGCGCATCTTCTTCCGTCGGAGTTCACCAAATTGCGGCATTGTTCGCGAGCGAGTATATTCCATTCTTCTTACAAGTACGAGGGGCGGTCAATATGTTTTTCAAATCAGTAGGGAAAAACAGAGGAAGGGGGATCGCTGTTTGTGGGGGTGTTAGGACAAGTTATGACAAGTCAGGACCTGAAGCCACACGCTCCTGCCTCGTCTATTTAAGAAGCAGTAGCTGATCGCAGATCGTCACTCACAAATTTTTCCATAATGGAGAAGGTTGAGCACCGCGCAGTGATCAAATTTTGGACCAAGGAAGGTAAGTAAGAATGCAAAAGAAATACATGAACGCATGGTTGCAGTGTACATCAACACAGACCCTTCCTATGCAACCATTGCTCGCTGGAATAGGGAGTTTCGCCATGGTCGTGAGTCCCTTGAAGATGACCCCCATCCAGGACGCCGGTCAGACGTGAGCAACGAGGACAATGTGGCCCGTGTGGAGAGGAGGATCCTCGAAAATCGACGGGTGAAGGTCGAAGAAATCGAGCGAGAACTTGGAATATCACATGGAAGTGTTATCAACATTCTCCACCACAATTTGGCCATGAACAAGGTCTCTGCCCGTTGGGTCCCTAGAAACCTCACAAAACTCACGCCCCATGATCGACTTCAACGTCGTCAAAGTCCACAAGGCCAGAGTTGCACAAGCTGCCGTGCGTGAGTACGGATTCAAGGAGCTCAACCATCCTTCCTTCAGTCCAGATCCGGCCCCTAGTGACTACTTTTTATTCCACCAGTTCAAGGCTGCAGTGCGTGGACGCCGGTTTGGGGACGATGAAGATGTCCAGCTCGCCGTCCAGTAGTGGATTGAACAGCAGTCGGGAGATTTCTGGTTGTCGGGAATTCATACCTCAGGGACAAGTGACGCAAGTGCATTGAAGTCGAGAGTAGTTATTTTTAAAAATGATGAAACACTTTTCCTCATATCTCGTTTCCTTATATACGAATTGCAAAACTTAATGACCGCCCCTTGTATTGCTAGAAATCTTCAGGATTCGTCGATTTCCGAATAATAAACTTCTCACTGAATATCTTCCATAGGCTTTCTATCAGGTTTGAATCAGGGATCTGCTCTGGCCCTTTCATCACGGCTTTATTTTATTTTATTGTGGCAACCCTCTCACGTACTCGCATGTTTGTAGAGAGGAGACTAAAGGTTCTAGAATAAGCTTCTTTTATACCCCAGCGATTTCTTTGACGAGAAAGCGGATGAGCGGACACAAAAAGTCGCTTGTAAACCTGCCCCACATCTTAACGTTGCGGCCTTTAAATTTAACTATTTTTCTTACATGTGCAATTTTCAATATCTAAACTGTACGATGCCTTCCATGCTTATGTCCATCCGATCTGAGAAATTGAAGTTCTTCTACTTTTCTACTTATCAGCAATTCACAGGACACGCTCATTAGCGAAGGCCAACAAGGCTACATTAATTTTTTTTTAGCAGAAGAGCGAGATCGGAGTTTCACCTCTATAAGCGACATGAGACAATATGGTGAGACACATTCTTGTTAATGATATTGGCATATTGACATTTAATAGCGGCGGCTATCTTAAATATTTACTACATTTACATCCTTCGCATCTTGAGATCTTCTGTGGGAATCTGATTTTTAGTCGCGTGAGAGTCTAATCGCGAGCGACTCTATATCGAAGTAGGTCGGTCGATCGGTCCCCGTTTTGCATTTTCTTATTTTTGTAATAACATGATAACTATTCGGTCGATTTAACGAAATTTAAAAACCTTATTTGGTTTTACACTCCTCTTCGAATGCAATAATTGTCAGAGTCCTCCCAAGGTTATTCCGGGAATTACTTTGTTTTGGCAATAAGATCATAACTATTCGGCCGATTATAAGAAAATTTAAAACCCTTATGTTGTTTTACATTCTTTTTCAAATGATATAATTGCCAAAGTCTTACCAAGGTTAGCCCCGGAATAATTTGCTTAGGCAATAACATCATAACTATACTCTGATAGACTAGACTAGGCTATAATATGCTAAACTCTGCTAGGAAGCCTAGGATAGGCTATACTATGCTAGGCTATACTATGCTAAAATATAAGGTATAAGGGTAAGATATACTATGCTAATTTAAGCTATAAAATGCTATGCTAGGATATCATATAATATGTTAGGATAGACAACAAATACTAAGTTATGCTCGACTAGGGTATAATAACATAGTATAGGCTATACTTGTCTAGGTAAGTTAACGCTAGGCTAAGTTATAGTATGCTTGGCTAGGCTAAGATATACTAAGCTATACTAGGTTAAATAGGGCTCTACTATGCTATGCTAGGGTAGGCTAAGGTATAATAGGCTAGAGAAGGCAACTAGGATCTGATATGCTCGGATACTCTAGGTAATACTATGTTAGGGTAAGATAGGCTAGCTAACCAAGGCTATAATAGGCTAAGCTATGTAAGGTTATTCTAGTCTAGGGTATGGTATGATATACTAGTCTAGGATATACTAGCTTAGGCTATAATATGATACGCTCAGCTATTTTATGTTAGGTGTGGTTATGCTAGTATAAGCTATACCAAGCTAGCCTATAGTAGGCTACTATAGCTTAACCAATATATCTTTGCATACGATACAAAGATATATTGGTAAGCTATAGTAGTCTATTCTGGCTTGACGATACTAGGCTAGGCTACTTTAGGCGATGCTAAGCTCGGCTGTAGCATGCAATGCTAAGCTATACCTGGTTAGGCTAGGTTAAGCTATAGTAAGCTAGGCTACCCTAGGCAATGCTGCACTAGGCAAGGCTATAATAGGCTAGGCTGCGCTAGGCTATACTATAATATGCTGTGTTAGACTAGGGTCTACTAAGCTAGGCTCTTCTTTACTAGGGTACGATAGGCTAGGCTATGCCAAGCTAAGGTAGGATAAATTAGGCTATACTATGCTAGGTTATATTAGGCTAGTTAGATTATACTAAGCTAGGCTAGGTTAGGCCCGGCTCAGCTAGACTATTCTATTTTAATCTAGGCTATCCTATGTTTGGCTAGGCTTGGCTATATTAGGCTAATAGAGGGTAGGTTATACTATGCTATACTAGACAAGTTTATACTATGCTTTTTTAGGTAATACTATGCTAGACATTACTACGCTTTGGTAGGCTAAGCTGTTGTCTACTATGCTATGCTAAGGTATGTGTCTATACCAATGTCCTCCAATGGTTACTCCGGAAATTATTATTAAGTTTTGAAGGTCGTAAGGTCATAAATCAGAATAAGTGAGAGCGCACTACTTTTTGGTCAGCAGACCTTGTTTGACAGCGACCCGTTTTGTCATTCGACTCCTAAATTTCGGTATCTTCGTGGAGCTTCAGAAGGCTTGAAATCACTCTTTTATTAATAGTAAGCTCATAAGAGATTAACCGATTTACGGTTAATATTAATAATACGTATTTGCTCGTAAAAAATATTATATCTTTACGTCATACCCACAAATACCTTTTGATCAGCTCTAATGTTGTGAGTTTGTTCACTAATATTCCTCTTTCTAAAATGATTCCAATTTGCCTACATTCTCTTCCCAAATTCTATCAACGTAATATGTCGAGAAAAAAAACGTATTTAAAACTCTCTTTAAACTTGCTGTTTATATTTCATTCTTTTCGTTTGGTGGTATTTTGTATCAACAACCTGAAAGGGTTGGAATGGGTCTTCCTCTCGGTCTTTCGTCAAGGAATTCTTTTGCTCGATGATTGTCCCATTAGTTCCCTACGGTCTTATATGTTCGAGATGGCTGTAGATCAACATGTTTTTATTATTTCGATATATATCACATTGTGTGCTATTTCTGAATTATTTAAAATCTAAACGTACTAATAGAATATTTCTCCTGAGCTGAGCTAAAAAATAGTATCTCCTTTCTTGACGTGAAATTTACCCGAGAGGATATTCATCACGTCACATGTTTACCAAAAAACCATCTTTCTAAACTTGGCTTAAGTTTATTTATCTTTCGCAAGCTCAAATTTGAAAGTAATGCCTTCCATAACTTCCTTTATAGATCATATAACTTATGTTCAACGTTTAAATCTAATTATTTGGAATTCGAATTGTTGACTCTATTTTTTGCCTACAATGGTTACCCACAAATGATTTCTTCAGAAAGAAATTAGCTTATTTCTTCACTTTGGCTCCATTACAAAGCGTAAACAAATTTATAGGATTTATTTTACTTTCCATACTTTAGTTCCTAATACAAGAAATAGGAACGTTAGCTCATCATTGATTTTAACTATGCAGGCGGCATGGAAGGACGCTGATGAGAACGCCTAGGAAGAGGAACGCGCATTGGAAAACGACGAGCGAAGCAGCAACAAGGAAGGAAGTTCGGATTAAACCGAAGAACAATCCAAGAGGGTAACAAGAAAAACACAACGTAGCAAAAAATTCAAATGTGGGAGGAGCCCAAGCCAGACTGTGCCAAAGATTTCACCTAGCTCTTCTCCCAATACCACGAAAAAGAATACCCTCGCCAACGGAAACAGAAAGCAAGTAAATAAACGGAAGTAAGCGCCACTTATTTGTAAGGACGACCTAAAACGAGCAAATGGACCGGGAGCGCTATAGGAACTACCCAACTCGAATGCCCAAGGAAAACCTAAATATACTACAAATTAACGTCAACGGATAGAGGAAAAAAAGAGAAATTTTCGGAAACATTTTTAGAAGATTAGACCCGGACATCATCTTAATTTCTGCACACGGAGTAAACTTAGCAAAGATGAAATAAAAATATGGAATTACTATGTAATAGCCGTAAACTCCACAGGAGAAGCACATGACGGAGCTGCAATAGCGATCAAAAAGGCATCAAATACAGAGCTTGCGATGAACTGGACGAATCATACAACGCACTAAAAGTGAAATTAGAACTATCGAGCATCGTAATAGCAACGGGATATCAACCACCTAGGAGAGATCATTTGCCAATAAATAACTTAATTAACATCATTAATAGCAGAAACCAGGTAATACTAATGGGAGACCTCAATGCTGACTGCCGAGAGAGAGGCTACCGAAACAAATACAGGAGAGAAGGACACCTGCAGGCAAGAGGCATCTGCCAACGACTGGGCCCAAAATACCATACCTTTCTGACAAGAACCACTGCCACAAAGCCAGATATCTGCTTAAGCAAAAATTATCTACCATACAACTACTATATGAGGCCGGAGGATATACCATATACAAATCATACTGCAAATCTTCTCACAATTAACCAAAGACCAATTTGAATCCCAGGTAAAGTAAGAAAAGCCTCCCATAGAGCAGACTAGGAGAGATACAAAAGAGAACTAAACTCATTAGAATCTAATCCACGATAAGACGCAACTTTGGAAGAGATAGATACTGAACTAGAAAAAGTAAGGAAATCTATGCAGGCAGCAGAAGATAAGGCTCTCCCCCCAAACCGCTACGAGACTATCAAGACTTTCACATGGTCACCCTGAATGGTACAGAAACACAGACGGCTGAAACAAATTTCAGAGGAAACAAGAAGAAATGGACCAACGAGGGAGCTACACCGTCTACATGCCGAGTTGAGAAGGACTAAATGGGAACTAAATATGGAAATTATAGAAAAACAAAAAGAACACTGAAATGAAACAATCCAGAAAATCGACAATAATGCACCAGTGAAGGAATTTTTTGAAAAAGGAAAACAGATGAAAGGCAAAGCAAGAGCAAGGAAACTGGTAATCAAAGAGGTCAAGAATACGATTTCGCAGTTTAAACAAAAGGCACCAGGAAGATCTGGACTCACTAAGAAGCACTACGAAGAAATACCCGAAAGTATACTACAGGGTATTACTTTTGTTTATAACGCCAGCCTGAACACTGGCTACTTCCCAAAAGAACTGAAGGTCGCCAAGGAAAACCACTAACAGAGTAGATAGCTATAGGACCCATCTCTATATTCGACTTGATCGGGAAGGTGTTTGAGAAGATTATAAACAAACAACTAAGTGAGCACCTGGAAGAAAAAAATTTACTGAATAAGTCTCAATTTGAATTCATGAAAAAGAGGAGCACGGAAATGGCACTAACAATTATTACTGAAAAAATCGCCAAAGCGAAAAAAGAGAAGGCTAGCGTTGACATCGCCTGCCGGGAGGTTTCAAAAAAATTCGACAGAGTTTGGATTAGAGGAATGCAATTTGAAACACTACAAATACGTATGAATGACAAAATGGAAAGACTCGTCTACAATTACGTGATGGATCGACGTGCATACATCGAGATTGGAAACCACCGAGGGGAAATATCTAAGATGGAGGCTGGTTGGCCACAAAGAGGGTGCCTGAGCCAATCACTATACTCAGTGTATAGCTCAGACATTTCACCACCACTTACATACGGATGCCTCAACATGCAATTCGCGGATGACGTCACACAAATCGTCGTCTGCCCGTACAGGAACCCAGAAATGCAGGCAAGATTAACAGAAGAGGAATAACAGAGAGCATTAATGTGTATGAACAAAAATGGAAAATTTGCATCAACAGAAATAAGTTAAAAATAGTGCCAATTTATAGGAGGAAAATCAGAGACATACACGTTGAAGAACAGAGATATGAGTACGCTAGTGAAGCCCAGGTACTGGAACCTACAATTACCAGGACGGGATATCAAGGCATGTTAAAGAAAGATTTGAAAAAGGAGGAGGGGGAATGAGATTGCTATATAGGCTCAGGTCCCTTAGCCGCAGAAACAAGATGAGAATATATCAAGCCATCATCCTCAGCAATGGCATACCCAGTAATACCTATGTACACCATTTCAAAGAGTAGAATGATGGAACTACAGAGAATTCTAAACAAGGCAGTATTAAAAATCACCGGAATGAGGAGAAGAGACAGAAGAAGAAAAAGAGACCTACATAGAAAAGTGAAGATGAAACCAATTAAGAAGATACTAGAAAAAAGAAAAGAAGCTAATTCAACAAACACAACAGGAAATAAGAGAGGATATCAAGAATTTAATCTCCAGGGAGAGCACATAGCCTCTTTCCCACCTATACAACTAGGTTTGATCAAGAAGAGGATGAATAATTTACGGGCTAACACGGAGTTAAAGAGAGAGTAAGTAATAATTTGATAACTTTAGAAGTCAGAAGAAAAAAAGAAAGGAAAAAGGGAGGAAAGACTAAAGGAAAAAAAGAGAAAACTAAAGAAGGAAAACTCAAACAAGAGTAATATCAAGGATAAAAACCTTATCAGTAATAGTAATATAAAAACAATTAAAACGGTTTGGACGCCTAACAGCAGCACAAAGAAGGATTAGCCTGAAGATCATGCATATACCAACTTAATCTATCGTCTTTCTAAACTAGCCATTCAAAAAGGAAAGAGATTAGCATGACTTCCATGCAACTTAGCATTCAATTGCAACTCTACTACTTCCTTATTCTTCTCTATACATTTTTTCTTCAATAATTCACACCTAAAGGGCGAACACAGAATATGTGGGACAGAGGCACTATAAAAGAATGAACGGACAGAGGATATAATACACACCGTGGTTCGGATTCCACATAAAGCTGTAGGCCCACTGACCAACTTAATCTCTTTCAAGTCTACAACGCTACTTCAAACTTTGCTCTCTCTAACTTTTCCTCTCTCTCTCCTTCTCCTGGTTTCTTTCTTCCCCTTCCAGTAGTCTGCCAAGACTACGGAGAGGTGAGGGGAGGCCTGAGGGCGGGGTTTTCTTCCCTGCCCCCTCCGGTCATCTCATAATGACCAGAGTAGGGAGGGGAGGGGGAAAGCAATCTTCCTCTATCTCTCCTTCCAAACCTTTTCCCCTAAAAAAAATAAAAAAAGTAAAGAAAAGCGAAGAGCACCCGATGGCATATGTTCGAATCCACCTATTTCACATTTTTTTAATGGGTAAAAGAATTTATATTATTCGATTCCCTTTGCTATCTTTCTCTTCTTTCTGTGTTTTTCTTGTTTGGTTTAATTTATTATGTGTTATTGAGCATCTATCGTGCCACGTGTTAATGTTATTTTCAGATCATATATATATATATATATATCGGTCTATGATGGGGTTAGCTTCCCTTCTATATATGTTTTGTTAAAGATCAGGTTATATCTCGATTGTAATAACTTTATTTTAGCACGTTATAACTATCGGGTGCAGTTATTATATGACGCTGAAGATTGAAAATGAACCTAGAGAAAACACTCTCAACAAAAATCGCGCATCCCACCCAAACTTAAACTAGATTTTTGATGACATATATATTACAACTAAGGACGAACCTCAATTACTACAACTCAAAAGAACCTTAGAATCTCACTCCGTTCTCAAATTAGCGTAGGAGTTGAGTGTGAACGGCCGTATTCCCTTCCTGGATGTAGACGTAAAACAGAACAGCGACGGAAAATATAGCACCACCGTCTATCTAAAAGGAACAGACTGCGGTAGATGACTTAACGCGAAAAGTGAGTGAACCACGAAATATAAAAAAATCGGTGATCAGCTCATACAAAAGAAGAGCTATCAAGAACTGCTCAACGTGGAACTCAATCGATGAAGAATTTCGACGATCCAAACAAATCCTAATAAACAACAGCTACCCCAATACAGAATTTGACAAATTACAGATGAAAATTCTCACTCAAAGTTTGAGGTATAGGAGGAAAAATAAAAAAAGGAAAAAGAAACAAATGACGGATGCCTACAAAGCAGACGAACGAATACTAGAAAATATCATACAAAGTAACACTATCCAAGAAAAAGACAATAAGTTATATCTACGAATATATTATAAAAAAGGCAGCAAAATACGAATGTAAAACACAACCTCCGTTAAAAAGAATCCACCCTAAAGACTACAAATGTGGTATACAAATTTGAAAGCTCCCGTGAGGACTGCAAGCTTCATCCAAACAACCAATATATAAGTATGACCACCACTACCCTCAGCCGACGCCTAACAATTCACTTGCAAGAAAGAGGAATCAAAGCACACTACAATGAACAACATTATGAACAGATTACAAGAAAGTTCCTTGTTGAAAACACTACGATCTTCAGAAAATAACTCGGATCTCCATCGCCTGAAGATTCTGATGGCTCTTCTCATCAAAGAGATGGACCCGAACCTGAAGACACCGCGAACCAGCTTAAAGCGAGTATTGCACCTTTTCTGCTAAAAGAAAAACGAATCATACTCTGACTCAGACCTATAAAAAGCACCAAAGAACGAAGAGCATTTCAGAACTACAGGGAACAGGTGGCAGACTTAACATACCTGCAATACTACGAGGGAAAGTCTCTCGCCATCGTCAGTTCCCAAGCACCAAACTATGCTCTCAGGAGAACATATCATCAATATTTATATGACTGAAACACTAAAAACAAACTCATTAAACAGTACAACAGAGAACAAACAAGAGGAGAAAATATAACAATACACAAAATGGTCACAAGATAAATTTCTGAACTAAAAACTAATAAATGCTTGAAACCTCAGCAATTAGACCAAAAATAAGTACCCCGAAAAATGCACACAAACAATAAAAAGAACACGCTAACAGCATATGAAGAGATACAAACATAAAAAGACAATTAAACAAAGAATAACACAAAAACGGAAAATTTAATGACATAACGTAAAGTGATGCCCTCCCTGCTAGGGAAAAATATCCTTCCATCTTAATTTTTACCCACTATCATCTACCACTATCCAAACCGTCTTCTAATATTCAGTACATCAGTTCGAAATTCATTCTTTGCTGCTCACCAAACAATTACCTAGCCGCTAAAGGAGGCAACGAGAATAGAAAACTTTCTATCAATGCCGCCTCAAAAAATAGCCAAGACTTCTTTCTGCCTGAAGATGCTTGAAGAAAGGCGTAAGCTCACGGACAAAATTTGTACAAAAAATTGAATATTTTAAATAAAACCAAATAAAATGGATCTTCCTCTCTGATTTTCAATCTTAAGCTTCATATAAAAAAACTGCATCCGACAGTTAGAACGTGCTGAAATAAAATTGGTAAAGTCGAAATACAACCTTGTGTTAAACAATATATATATATATATATATATATATATATATATATATATATATATATATATATATATATATATATATATATATATATATATATATATATATATATATATATATATATATATATATATTTTTATCCTATTCGAACGGTGAGATAAAACTCGGTCCGAAAAATTTCTTAAAATTTCCCCACCATAATTAAGACGATTTTTTCGCAGAAATTCTTTGTAGAAATTAACACGTTCACTCTATCGGGGTTTTCAATTAGACGAGAACAAAATTGTTTCCCAGGTCTCTTGCACTTTTAGCGAACGATTTGCTTCCTAATTCATTGCGTTATAATTAAGGTTATAATGAAACCAAAGGAAATGAGAGAACATTTCTTTTTTAAACTAGAGGGAAGAAATAAGCATAGTATACAGTATGTTACAGGAAAAGGCAACAAAACTTGATATTACTGAAAATACTAAACTATTTAATATTTTTTTTATATTATAAACGCGACTTTACTGGACAAACATTTTCTAAAGGTACATAAATTTTATGTTTGCTTAAAAAGGTAGGAATAACATTACATTGACTTAAATTACTAAAATAAAAAAATATACATATTTAGATGAGCAGCAAATGAGGAGTAACTGAGAATAAATAGTTCCCCTCCCCCAAAATTTGATTCCAAATAATAGAGCAGAAATCATAAAATAATAGGTAACAACTACAAAAAAGATAAATATCTCCTTTCTATTATTCTAAATACGAGCTTTACTTTTCATTGCTAATTTTTTTTTTCAATGTTTTAAACTAAGATTAATCAAAGCAATAGAGATCAGCCATATTTTAAGATAGCTTTGTAAAAATATTTATCATCATCACTAACTCTATAATTTAAAAAGGGGATTTTTTTGAGTATTTGAATAATAATTTCATCTTAGTTTTGTTATGACTTAGCTTTTTTTATCAAAGTTCAGAAATAAATATATGTATTGAAATTTTGTGAATTTTTTAAAACCCAAAGAATTACAAATTGTGAACTTCATAAAATTTATTTTTATATATCTTCTTTTATAACTATATTTTAGCAACGTGATATTTTAAAAGGGGGGGAAATTTAGTTCCTTTTTAAAATTATTATAATTGGCGAAGTTCAGAAAATTTATAAAAATTTAACCATGGCTGCTTTTTTTAATATTTTAAATTTTAATCCTAGTAGCAAAACGCAACCTCCCCGGTAGGGGGGAGTGGCGAAGCCATTGCCTGGTATTTTTTAAAAAATGTTTACCAAGTAAACTGTCGTATAATCGAGGAAAATATCGAATACTTTAGAATTTACAATCATTTGAAATTAGGTTGTCTTTCTATGGAATACTGTATATTATGTAATTATTGCGCGAGATTGTTGTTCTTACAAATAATTCTATGTATACTCATATATATACTTCTAAATTGAATGCTATACACCATTTTTTTTAGGCAGAGTGAAGCTTTCACCAATTGGCTAAACTTTAATTCTCCAAGGAAAAGGAGGTCAAGAACTCTCAAAATTTACACTACAAAGTTAAAATAAAATGGCAACGGAGACCGAGTGATGTATGATAAAATGAATCATGGGCAAAGGTTTTAGGCCTACTATATATTTTTATTTTTTTCATTCGTTTTTAAAATTTACCTGACTGAATAATTATTCCAGTATTTAAACTATTTTAGGTTTATTAAAAATTTAGAATTTAAAAAAATAATAAGAAATAAGTTCATTGTTTCGCTGATTCAAAATTTTTGCTCTGATCATGTTCCTGTAAAGATGAGTTTCAGTCCCTAGACTTTGGTTATACATTCACAAGGGTAAAATGATGACAAATATAGGTTGAATGAATGATGTCGTGTAATTATAATGTATTTTTTAATATTTTTTTTTTTAGAAATAAATGTTTGAATGGATTTAAATCCAAAAAAGATTTTTCCCATTATTGCTCTGCAAAAAAGTGATCTAAAACGCAAGAAAACAGTTGTTAAATGTATTGCATCAAATAGCATTATCTTGGGGATTATTACTGACTTTAAAAATGGCTACACTCCTGCAAAGATGTATTTTGGACCCCCAAGAACTTCAAAGGAATGCCAAGATCGTCTCCTACTAAGGCCTCATGAGCTCAATTATCGGGTTACCTCCCGTACCGCGCTTACTCAAGATTGGAAAGAAGCATGTGTGAACGCTTCAACGCGCACAGTGAAGCGTAAACCTTTTGACAAATGTTTCAGTCGAGAAGAGTTGCGAAGAAACCTCATCTTACAAAGAAGAATCTGGAAGGATATACTCCACTTTTGTAGGCAATATAAAGAATGGATTGTTAAAGATCAAGTCAGTGATAATCTCTGATGAAGCTCCCCTTCGCTCGTTTGGGGCTTGTGGAAAATTCCTCGTTTGAAGGAGTGGTGTGTCGTGCCACCGGCAAAGCACCAAGACACGCTCTGTGTCTGGGGGTGCATTTAACCTAAGGCCAAGAACACTGAAAATTTTGCCATTAACTCAAACTGGTACCGAAACTTGCTTTATCGGCACCTTTTCGAAACAGTTCAGCACCAATTTGGAGATGATTCTTGCATTTTTCAGCGTGATGGCGCACCTTTTTACATAGCAAAAGCACTATCAAAGTACTTTCAAGAAAATATGATCTGGACCAGAGAATTCGCCAGATTTGAACTCAATAGAGAAATTGTGAGCGATATATATATATATATATATATATATATATATATATATATATATATATATATATATGGGTAGGAGAAAATCTTTGGAACAGTAGAAATTTAACACCAATATTTCAATGAGCCATTATATTAAAAATATCCATCTAAATTTCATTGTAAGTGCTTTGTTTTTATTGTAGATCCATAGTTTTATTTATCAACTTCAATGATTATTTGTATTTCTTTTTCAGATGGCGGTATACATAGATGCTAAGATGTGTGGCCTCACTGAGTTCGAACAAGGGTTAAATTGTTGGAGCTCGAATTGCACGAGCTTCCTTCACAAGAACAGCTCAACTCCTTTTTTCTAGAGCTACCATATCAAAGACCATGACAAAATTCAAGAAGCAGGGGAACCCTCCAGCAGGAGGAGTAATTCCGGCAGTACTTCGATGCTCGCTGAACGAGAGCGACGAGTATTAGAACGCATTTTGCTAAAAAATCCCCGGACAACTGCCCCTAAAGTGACTACAGAGTTGAATCAACATCTCACTAGCCCAGTTTTGACCAAAACTTTTTGCCGTAAGCTCAATATGCCTGGATATCATGGAAGAGCCACCACCAAGAAACCTCTTCTTTCTCATCAAAACATTCAGAAAAGGCTGAACTGCTGTAGATATCACAAGGGCTGGTTGACAGACCAATGGAAATAGGTAATATTCTCCGACGATTCCAGTTTTTCTATTTTACCCACTGCAGGGCGAGTTTATGTGTGGAGGCAGCCTCGGAAAGCATCTAATTCTGACCACCTTCTTCCTACAGTGAATCACGGAGGAGGGTCAGTGATGGTTTGGGCAGCCATATCTTGGAATTCTTTTGGTCCAATCGTTGCCCTGCATGGTAGAATCAACAACAACGAATATCTGAATATTTTGGAAGATCAAGTCCATGTCATGGTCCAAACATTATTCCCTGATAGTGAGGTCTTTATCCAAGATGAGAATGCCCCAATACATACCACTCATGTAGTTAAGAATTGGTATGAAGGGCATAGGAGTGAGCTACATCTCATGGAGTAGACCCCATAATCCCCAGATCTTAATATTATTGAGCATTTGTGGTGCGTATTGGAGTATATATATATATATATATATATATATATATATATATATATATATATATATATATATGAAATGAAAAACTCACAAAGTACCACGTGAGAGTAGCAAATGAATGCAATATCCCGCAGGAAAAAAATGAAAAGGTGTTTCTAAGTATTTTCGAACTTTATTAAGTTCATTATCAAGGATAACTACAAGAAATAGTATTATATTAGAGGTATATATACGAAAGAAAAATATGAAAGACCGCCTCAAAAACAAGAAATCACCAATGAGGAAGAGGGAAGAGGAAAGGTAAAAAAACACATAAAGGATCACAAGAAGCAGGTAGTAAGGTCAAACTAAGTCGAAGGAAAGGGTAACAGATTCAAAGAAATGGAGATAGCCTAACGAGGGAGGTTATAAGACACGATGAGCAAAAGGGGAAAAAATACAAAGTACAAAACAGAGCAGTGACAATTAAAAAATAAAAAATAATAATAAAAAGAGAAAAAAAAGAAAATAGGGGCCACATAACTAAAGAATGTATATAAAAAACAACACTAGGAACGCAAGACAAAACTAATTTCTTTGAGTATTAATCTTTTAATTATAGAATCTATTTTATATAAACCAGGGGAAAGGTTAAAATTATCACATTAGCTTATAGAAGCACATTCAATGATGTTCCTTTTTATATGGTCATTGCATTTATATATATAAATATATATATATATATATATATATATATATATATATATATATATATATATATATATATATATATATATATATATATATAGAAAGAGAGAGAGAGAGAGAGAGAGAGAGAGAGAGAGAGAGAGAGAGAGAGAGAGAGAGAGAGAGAGAGAGAGAGAGAGAGAGAGAGAGAGAGAGAGAAGTAAAAGAACTATGAGAAATGGATGGTTACAAAGTAATTTGGGTGCACACACAAATAAATGTTTGGTTAGATTATGGCAGAAATACTTATTATTACTAAGACAAGAACACAACTCTACATTTATGTAGGGAAGACCGGATAAGGAGAGGATTATATTACATATTAACACATGATATTAGAAAGTTGTTGACATTTAATAATGTGTATAAGAATGAAAGGTCTGAAGATTCATTTTAAAAACTGTGGTTTAATTGAGAATTCGGAGAGGAAGTATTTGGAATTATCAAAACTCATAAATTTGGTCGTAATTTGTATCTACGCCAAAACTAAATAGACTCTGATAAAGAAACTTTCTTTATTAGTATGTTCAGAACATGTACGTAAAAACAGACTCGTACTTTTAAGGAGCGGCATATAAGTTCTCTGGTAGCAACTGAGGCATTTTTCCCCCTCAAATTTAAAGAGCAATATCGAGGTCGTATTATGCTGAAAGTTTGTAATGAAAGATCTATTAAGAAGTGCTGACTAGTGAATGTGGAATTGTATGGAAGATATATAGCCGCAGATCTACTTCTAAGCATCGGTGCTGGTGAGATGGGGCATACAAGTCTGTAAATGTTACCTGACATCAATTTGAGGGTGTAGTAAAAGTGGAGGGCGGGAACCGAAAAGCATGATAGAATACAACCTCAATCATTATTGAAAAATTCCATCAGATAAAACGAAAAGCAACCAGGAACCAAAAAATAACATCAACCCGTTTTTCTAGAAATCAAATGTCATCGGCCTACAAAGTAAATGAAAATCCCGTCAAGGAGTTTGTTATCTGTAACATCAATGTCAAAAGTCAAACGATTATGCGTAAATTTTTGTGCAAGAAACAATAAGCCACAATATTTCAATTAGATTTATTTACGAATATAACTAGTTTCGGCTATCGCCATTATCAACTGTATAATGAAAGGTATGGTATCTCACTCCAGTATATAAAGGCGAAAAATCCCACTAAACAAAATGAAAACAATGGTAATATAAGGAAAAATATAAAGATGTTTATGGATGGGGAAGCAACTGTTAATCCCTGGTATTGAGCGATTCTGGCGGTTTATAAATGGATTGGGCAACATTATTCGAGATATATTTGTTAGCTTTATATTTTCCTTCAGAAATATTAAAGTTATTGATCTTGCTAATAGTGTTTAATTCAGCAATCATCATTTTTATATAGTTGTTAGATTTATAAATAATTTCGGCTTGGTTGAATTCGATTTTATGGTCATAATTTTGCATATGAACGAAGAGACCCGAGAAAAGCAAGCCTCTCCTGATATCTGCGTGGTTTCTTTGATCGTCTTACTAAAGTGATTCGACTCACCAATGTAGGATATGTTACAATTATTACAGGGGATTTAATATACACCTGCGTCTTAATCAAAGAATTTTGGATGGTATGCGTGTATTTGAGTGTTATATTTATGTTATTTTTTAGCCTTCGATTTTAAGGGAACTAGAGCTGGATCATATGGAAAGATTAAACATTGTTTAAAGTTCTGCTTTTGGAATGTGGAAATAGAATAAAAGTTTTTTCTAGCCTTGAATGGCATTTGTGTATGAAATAAATCGTTTCAAATATTGTGGTTTATTATTAATGGCATATATATATATATATATATATATATATATATATATATATATATATATGTGTGGTTAAAGGGAATTGGTGTAGCTAACTAAGCTCTTCATCAAGCCCTAGCTAGCTTTTCTAACACTAAAAAAAATGTGCGAATCAATGGGCCATTTTAATTGTTATCTCTGCTTTCGGAGAGAGTGGAAAATTTACTTTATCCATTGTAGCTCGTCATTATAAATCGAGAATTATTTTCAAGCATAACATTTAAAATCGCTGATTAATAGGCAAATTCTTGTCTATCGTTAAAAAAGTTTACTTATACGATGTTTTCTCGTCACTGTGAGAACTCATTCCGAGGGATCGATGAATAGCTTAGTTAGCTACAACATAGCCTTTTTAACCGCATAATTATAATTCGCCATTGTTAATAATTCTCTCTCTCTCTCTCTCTCTCTCTCTCTCTCTATATATATATATATATATATATATATATATATATATATATATATATATAAATATATATATATATATATATTAAGGGGAAATAAAAATAAAATAACATGTGTAATGCAATGGATGTAATTAATAGACAAGGTAACGAAAACTGGCTTCACAATCGGGTAAATAGCTAACCCTAGAAAGCTTATCAACGAAAATATTTTTTCAGAAACGGAGAAAAGAGGGCAACTATCTTAACCACTATATGAAAGTAAATAAAGAAATTGGATTCGAACCTGTGTCCTCAAGTGATTTTACAACTTCTTTATTCACTATCATATAGCGGTGAAAATAGTTTCTCTCTTTTCTCCGTTTCTACAAATCCCCTTTTTTTTAAGCTTTCTATGGTTGCCGTAATATATCCCTCATCGTTTTTCCGGGGTGTGACACTAGTTTTACTTTCCTTATGCTATTAATGCCATTAACTCTTCATCATCGGCTCCAGCTCGTGTCCGAGCATTGGTTTCTTCGTCAGTTATCCTTTCTCCTCGGCTGATGTTTGTGTCGGATATTACTTAGGAGACCCAGTCTCTTACTGAGAAGGTGAAATCCGGGAAAGAAAGAAGGCCAGAAAAATCAGGGACGATTCCGTTTCGCTGATGAATATGTTTTTGGCGATTGAGGCTGCGCGCGCGCACTTGGAGAGTAACCCATCCACTGCGGCTCAAAACATTAAGACATGCGGTTTCGGCGATGCTGGTTGCATTGGGCTGCCTGGCTTTTGGTCTATCAAGGCCCGCTTTTATCGCACCTGCCCACTGGACGCTGACCTCCTCCACCGGAGCCAGACATAGAATCTTATATGGCAAATGTCTTCTTGGCCCGACGAAGGCCGTAGGATAAAGACTGAAGGAGCGCCTCTAAAGCGCAAGTTCCTCCTGCAAGAGGACTGGCAAAGCCGCTACTCTTGTTTTGTTATAAAAATTAATAATTACGAGCGGTGGAACTGATCCTTACAAGAGCTTTTAGCTCTGGATGTGTTTAATCAGTTTATTCAACCCCTCCCCACAAAAATTCCTCGTGTGAGATCAGATGCGACGTTGCTTTTCATTTTCTGGCCTTTAGGATACTACTGAAAAAGTTCCTGAAATGGAAGATATTGATCATGTGAATCACTTATTCAATGAGCCTTTACCAAAGCCCTAAGTGGTGGAAGGGCTTGAGTGTTCCAATGATTCCAAGAGCGGAGGTTGTCGGGAGTTTCGAACTCCTGTCAGGGTCACCCAAGGCGGTAACCATCAGCTATTAACTAAACACACACACACACACACATATATATATATATATATATATATATATATATATATATATATGAACATATACTAATAATTTTAATAATAAAAATTAATTCTGTCTGTGTACATATGTTGGGGTCTGTCCATTTATAAGAATAAAAAAAATCCCATTCTAACCGTCTCCCTACCCCACTCTCCCCTCTCTCTTCCACCTATCTTTCTCCCCTATACCACTCTCTCCTATCTTTTCCCTCTCTCTGATCCCCTTCCCCCTCTCCCCCTTCTCCCCTATAAAGCGCCATCCAAATCAAGAGAGAGAGAAAAAAATCCTGTTCTCAAAATATAGATTTATAGAAGATAAGAAAACTTTTTGCTCCTAAAAATTCCACCTTTTGAAAACTTAAAAACACCATTTTTAGATTTCAAATGGTTATAACTCAGAAAATAAACAAAGATTTTTAAATAATTAATAGCCAATTTAAAGCTCGAAATACAATGCGGAAACTAGAGGTTGCTATCCCAAACTGTTCTCTTGTTATATGTCTTTGAGGGTTGATAATTTACATCAGAATTTGGCCAAATTTGCCGATTTAAAAGGACATGGTGGATTTCATGGCTAAAAAATTACATATATGAGGACAAAATAAAATGAATCTTATGTAAAAATTATCCGAAGAATATATGATGGATCTTTTTTTGTTTGACTAAGGAGGCTTTACTTAGTTTTAAGACCATGGAATTAAAATAAAAGATATTTATAGCCAGAAACAATAAGGATCATAGATCAGAAGTTTATATGCACCTATGATGATATTAGTAAGAAAGAAATATCTTTATCGTCTGGATGAAAGTTGAGATTCATTTCTTATATGTTGGCCAAAAGGAAAACAGCTTTATCATCTATATGAAAGTTAAGAGTGACTTCATATATATATATATATATATATATATATATATATATATATATATATATAGTACAAGAGGAATAAGAATTGGACGCGAATGAGCAGCCGGTTTATAATGTTCTCTTGAATGAGTCATTTTTTATTGTCCTGCATTAATACGGGTATCGCCGGCATCTCCTATCTGCTCTTCTCGCTCTTCCTTTCCTCAGGTTGGTGTTTTTTTCTGTCTATACGACCGTTTCCTGTTTTTTCTTACCTAATTCAAACTTGTGCTGAATGCAGTATCATCTCGGGGGTCTTACAATCTTAAAAGGAGAAAGTTTGTTCCCCTTCCGGTTTAGTCCTTAAGGCCACCAATTCCTCAGAATTAATGTTAATGGAAGGCGTAACCTTCTAGTTTCCTTCCGCCTCCATCGTGTTTTTTAATGGACTTTCATTTTGGCCGAGGTTGATTTTCCAATATTAGGTCTGGATTTGCTTTCCGCCAATACCTTTTGGTTGAGTCTCGCACTGCAAGCTTATACACCTTCAACCGCAGATAAAGATTCACTAAAGTGAAACATTTAAACCGCTCACTTGCATTTCTCGGGATGCAACAGCAGCAAATCTCTAAAATGTTCATCGTCGGTGTTTGGAAACTTTTCAAATTATAGATGTATACAGACAGCTTTAATTTATGTAATGAAAACTAATGTTACATTCCTTAATTTAAAATGCGTTTTGCGTTACAAATATGACCCTTTAATGTGGCACAGGAAACAAAGAGGAAGGCAGATGTAGCTCACAAAATAGTATAAGGGTAAACCTAATGTAGATTCGTCAGTAAAATCCTTATTTAGTGTGTTTTATTCCATTATAGACTGATTTTCGCATCCATAGTTTGTTTTTGCTCTTATTGAGGGGCTAGAGGGTAGGGCGCAAATTGCAAGATCTAAGAAAGTCGAATTCTTCTCCCATTCAAAAAAAGTGTCGACAAAGGAAAATATATTCACCCTTTCCCATGTCTATTTGAATAAAACCATTATCGTTATTAATTATTTCTCAAAACCTTTTGTGGGGAATTTGTCGAGAAAGTTTTATAGAGTGTATATAGGCAATCTCTCTTCGTAAAAATAATGATAGAATAGAGCTTCATAGATGGGGTACGTTTGTCAAGACATAACTCTTCACATCGCTAAAATTGGTTAATAAGGACACTTTCCTTTTATAAAAATCTCTGAGAATTGCCATTCATGAAATTACTCAATTGGTTTATAAAAATTCTTGCAATTTTGTTCATTGAAAAATAGTTTCACTTTTTGTCATTCGTATAACTCCTCCATTAAATTCATTGTGAGCCATTTCGAATGTAGTTTTTTAAGAATCTTTCAAAATTCATTTTATCTTCTTTTCACTTAAATTCTTACCCACTTTTAAAGGTAAAATGAAGCAGAAGGCAAACTTTATAAGAGATAATTAAACTTGGCACAAATTATGGGGTTCTTTAAAATTATATAATTAATTATTTGCCTTTTTCCAACTTCACTGATTTTCAAGTCCATTTCCAACTTAAGAGGGTCTTGAAATTAGAATCCATTTTTCATAAATGTGTACATCATTACACTCTAACGAGTAGATCCATTTTTCATACATGTGAACAGTACATCATGCTCTCTATCACGAGTAGATCCAGTGAACATATATGTGTATATCATGTTTTATTTCATGAATATATTTATTTTTCGGGAATGTGTACCTCATGTTCTCTCTCAAGAATAGATTCCTTTTCCATACATGTGTACATATATGAGAATCACTCTCAGGAGGGGATTCCTTATTCATACTTGTGTACATCATGTTCTCTGTCACAATTCGATCATCATGTTCTTTCTAGAGTAGATGAATTTTACATAAATATGTACTCCAGGATCTCTATCACGAGTATAGACCTATTTCATACATATATACATCATGTTTTTTCTCAAGAGTAGATTCAGTTTTCGTTCATGTGTACATCATGCTCTCTGTAACAAAGAATCCATTTTTACCTACATTTTTACCTCCTATTCACTCTCAAAAGTATATGCATTATTCATATATGGTATATATCATTTTCTCTATCTGGAGTAGATAAAGTTTTATACATGTGTACATTATGGTCTCTCTAGCGATTAGATTCATTTTTTATACATGTGTACATCACGTTCTCTCTCACCATTAGATCCATTTTAATACATGTGTACATCATGTTCTCTCTCACAAATTGATCCATTTATTATACAAGTGTACATCATATTCTCCTTCACGATTAGATTAATTTTTCATTTTGTATACATGTGTACATCTTTACTCTGTTGTGAGGAGATACATTAATCATATATGTGTACATCACCTATTCTTACGAGTAGATCCATTATCCAAAGATATGAAGATAACGTTATTAAATAGAATTAGATCATCTTTTATACATGTTCACTTCATGTTTTCTATCAAAAAACTGATTTTTCATACGTTTGTAAATTTTTACTCACACCAGTAAATCCACTTTTCGTACGTGTGAATATCATCTTTTCACTTCAGAGTAAAATACATTTTCATACATTTGTACATCATGTACTTAGTCGAGAATCGATACATTACTCATACATGTGTTCATAATATTTACTAAGGAGTAAATCAATTTTTCATACATGTCGACATTCTGTTCTCTCTCATGAGGAGATCTTTTTTTTCATAAATCTCTACATCATCTTTGACATTAAGAGATCGATTTTTTATAGATGTACGAGGGGCAGTCAATAGCTTTTGCAATTCGGATATAAGGAAACGAGATATGAGGAAAAGTGTTTTATTATTTTTCAATATAACTACAATCGACTTCAATGCACTTGCGCCACTTGTCCTTGAGGCTTCGAATTCCCGACTACCAGAAATCTCCCGCCTGCTGTTCAATCCACTCCTGGACGGCGAGCTGGACATCTTCATCGTCCCCAAACCGGCATCCACGCATTGCAGCCTTGAGCTGGCGAAATAGAAAGTAGTCGGTAGGGGCCAGATCTGGACTGTAGGGGGGATGGTTGAGCTCCTCGAATCCTCACTCGCGCAGGGCAGTTTGTGAAACTCTGGCCTTGTGGAAAGGGACATTGTCGTGGAGGAGCAGGACACCGCGTGTTAACTTGCCGCACCGCGTCTGACAGATGCACTTCTTCAACCCAGCCAGTTCCTCGGCGTAATATTGGCCTGTGATGGTCCTTCAACGAGGGGTATAGTCCAACATCAACACTTCTTCAGAATCCCAGAAGATGGTGGCCATGATCTTCCCGGCTGAAGGTTGGATCCGGAATTTGATGGGAGTCGTAGAGCCTCTGTGCTTCCAGGCCATGCTTTCGAGCTTGGTCTCAGGATCCCGGTGATTGACCCACGTTTCATCACCTGTCACTATGCGTGACTCGAATCCCGCCGGGTCTTGGTTGTACAAGAGTAGCAGCTCCTCCGAACTTTGACGACGTTAAAGTCGATCATGGGGCGTGAGGTTTCTAGGGACTTAACGGGCAAAGACCTTGGTCATGGCAAAATTGCCGTGGATGATGTTGATAACACTTCTATGTGATATTCCAAGTTCTCGCTCGATTTCTTCGACCTTCACCCTTCGATTTTCGAGGATCATCCTCTCCACACGGGCCTTATTGTCCTCGTTGGTCACGTTTGACGGGCGTCCTAGACGGGGGTCATTTCAAGGGACTCACGATCATGGCGGAACTCCCTATTCCAGCGAGCAATGGTTGCATAGGAAGGGGCGGTGTTGGTCTACACTGCAACCATGCGTTCATAGATCTCTTTTGCATTCTTGCCTTCCTTGGTCAAAAATTTGATCACTGCTCGGTGCTCTACCTTTTCTATTTTTTTAAAAAATTGTGACTGACGATCTGTGATTAGCTACTGTTTCTTAAATAGACGAGGCAGGAGCGTGCGGCTGCAGGTCTTGACTTGTCATAACTTGTGCTAACACCCCCACAAACAGCCATCCCCCTTCCTCTGATTTGCCCAACCTATTCGCAAAACTTATTCACCACCCCACGTATGTGTACATAATTTTTAGTCGCGTGCGCGTCTAGTTGCGAGCGATTCCACATCTTAATATGTCGGTCTGGCCCCGTTTTGTATTGTTTTTGCAAAAACATCATAACTATTTCGCTGATTCTAACGAAATATGAAACCCTTATGTTGTTTAACATTCTCTTTCGAAATATATAATGGCCAAAGTCCTCCTAATGTTAGCCCAGGAATTAATTTGTTTTTGCCATAACATCATATCTATTCGGCTGATTCTAACGAAATTTGAAACCCTTATGTTATTTTACATTCTCTTTAGAATGATATAATTGCCAAAGTCTTCCCAAGGTTAGCCCGAGAATCATTTTGTTTTTGCAATAACATCATAACTATTTGGCCGATACTCTTCTAGGCTAGACTAGACTAGGCTATAATATGCTATACTCTGCTAGGCAAGCCTAGAATAGGCTATACTATGATAGCCTAGGCTAAACTATGCTAAGATATTCTGTACAGGGCTAAGATATACGCTTTTAATTTAGGCTATATAATGCTATGGTAGGATAGAATATAATATGATAGGCTAGATAATAATAAACTATGTTACACTAGGGTATAATAGGATAGTAAGGGCTATACTTGTTTATGATAGTTAATGCTAAGTTAGGTTATACTATGATAGGTTAAGCTAAGCTATGCTAAGCTACACTAGGCTAGAGAGGGCTATATTATGCTATGCTAGGACAGGCTAAAGTATAATAGGCTAGTGAGGGATATGCTCTGCTATGCTAGGCTATGTTTAGCTATTTTTAGGTAATACTCTGTTAAACTACGATAGGCTAGCTAACCAAGACTATAATTGGCTAATCTATACAAGGTTTTCTAGTCTATAGTATGCTATACTAGTCTAGGATATACAAGACTATGCTATAATATGATACGCTTGGCTATATTATGTTAGGTGTGGTTATGCTTGGATATGCTATACAAAGCTAGCCTATAGTATGCTAGGCTAGGCTATCGTAGGCAAAGATATATTGGCTAGGCTATTGTAGCATATTTTAGCTTAGCTATACTAGGCTAGGCTATCTAGGGGACGCTAGGCTAGGCTCTGGCATGCAATGTTAAGCCATACCTGGTTAAGCTAGGATATGCTATAGTACGCTAGGCTACACCAGGCAATGCTACGCTAGGCAAGGATATACTAGGCTAGGCTAAGTTAGGTTAAACTAGGATACTATTTGCTAGGCTATAGTAAGCTAAGGCAAGATAAAGTATGCTATATTATGCTATGTTATACTAGACTAGATTGATTATACTAAGCTAGGCTAGGTTAGGCTCGGAACAGCTAGGCTATTCTATTTTAGGCTATGCCATTCTATGTTTGGTTAGGCTTGCCTATACTAGGATACAACAGGTTAGGCCTATACTATGCTATGCTTGGCTATGATATGCTATGTTATATAATGCAAGTTTAGGCTAGGCTATTCTAGGCTATGCTATGCTAGACAGTCACAATCCTACGCTATGCTAGGCTAGGGTATTCAAAATGAGGGAAGGCACGCAACGTTTTGGTCAACAGACCTTGTTTTCCTAACAAATAGATTGGATTTTCTCCTAAATGTCTACATCATTTTTTTTCTCACGAGTAGGCCTACATCCATTTATCAGACGTGTCTAGATAATTTTTTTCTCACAAGTACATCCATTTTTCATAAATGTCAACATCTTGTTCTTCGCTTGAAATTCATTTTTCTTACATGTCTACATAATGTTCGCTCTCATGAGGAGATCCATTTTTTATACGTCTACCTCATGTTCTCTTTCACGAGGAGATCCATTCTTCATTCATGTTTAGATCAAGTTCTCTATCATGAAGAGATCTAATTTCATACATATGTACAGCATGTACTCTCCCTCTCTTGGTAGATCCATTTTTCTGACATGTCGACATAATGTTCTCAAGATGATGATATCTATTTTACATAAATGTCTATATCTTGTTCTCTCTCATGAGGAAATTCATTTTTACTACATGTCTACATCATTTTTTTTCTCACGCGTACATCCAATTAGCATACATGTGTCGATCATTTTTCTCAAGAGTACATCCATTTTTCATAAATGTCTACATCATGTTCTTTCTCGTGAGGAAATTCATTTTGCATACATACCTACATAATATTCTCTCTCATGAGGAGATATAAAGTTTATACATGTCCACATCATGTTCTCTATCACGAGGAGATCCAATTTTCATAGAGATCTACATCATGTTTTCTCTCAAGAGGAGGCTTACTTTTCATTCATCTTTACTTCACGTTCTCTCTTATGAGGAGTTCCATTTTCATAGATGTGTACATCATGTTCTCTCTCATGAATAGAGCCATTTTTTAGTAGTGATTACATAGTGTTCTCCCTGATGATGAAATACATGTTTCATACATCTTTACATCATGCTATTTCTTATGAAGAGATCCATTTTTCATACATGTAAACATCATGTTTTCTCTCCTGAAGAGACAAATATTTGATACATGTGTATCTCATTTTTTCCACGATTACACCCATTTTTCATACATGTCTAAATCATATTCTCTCTCACGATGAGATCTTTTTGTCATACATATTTACATCATGTTGTATGTCATGAAGAGATCCACTTTCTTTACATGTCTACATTATTTTTTTTTACGAGTAGATCCACTTTTCATACACGACTAGCTCATGTTCCCTGATGAAGAGATCCATTTTCATACATTTCGACATCATGTTCTCTCTCATAAGGCGATCCATATGTCGTCCATGTCTACATCATGTTCTCTCTCATGAGAAGATCAAATTTTCTTACATATCTACATCATTTGTTTATCACGTGTAGATCCATTTTTCATACATTTGTACCTCATGTTTACTCCCTGAAGAGATCCATTTTTCATACATGTCTACATCCTGTTCACTTTCAGCATTAAGTCCATTTTTTATACATGTTTGTAACATGTTATTGTTCAAGAGAAGGTCCATTTTTCTTTTAGGTTTAGATCACGTTCTCTCTCATGAAGAGATTCATTTTTTCTTACATTTCTACATTTTTTCACGACTCCATCTATTTTTCATACATGTCGACATCCGTTTTATTTCTAACGAGTAGATCTCTTTTGCATAAATGTTTACATCATGTTCCTTTTCATCAAGAGACCAATTTTTCATAGATGTTTATCTCCTTTTTTTCCAAGAGTACATCCATTTTTTATACATGTCTGCATCATGTTCTCTTTCAGGAGGAGATCCATTTTACTACATATTTACATCACGTTCACTCTCATTAGGAGATCTGTTTTTCATACACGTCTGCATCATGTTCTCTCTCACAAAGAGATCCAGTTTTCATACTTGTCTACATCATGTTCTCTCTCAATAGGAGAACTATTTTTCAGATATGTCTACATCATGTTCTCTCTTATTTGGAGATCCATTTTTCATACATTTCTACATAATGTTCTCTCTTATGAGGAGTGTCATGTAATGGCCAAACTCTATATTTATATACATCTAGGTAATTTGGGGCTTGGGGCTGAAGTTGGTTGAAAAACTTTAGTGAAAGAGGAAATTGTTATGAGTCTAGTGGGGATAGTTTATTATTAACTTGGCGGGATCCTTCTAAACAAATATTTCAGAGTGCAAGTTGGCCAAAGATTAATAGGTAGCTGGTACGCGCTGGGGTTGCAAAAAAAAGACAATGACGAAAATATAACTTTACTAACAATAAAATGATATTTATATTTACATAGAAATTGGTTTTAAAGGGAATGGTCGCCCAGACAGGGTTAAAGGCCCACACACGATAAGGTAGGTTAATTAAGGGAATAAAGGTGTCAGATTCAGCTTGGTGATTTGAAGGGGAATTTTAAACTGCGGAGTTCACACAAATATGGAGCAATTGGGTAAGCCAGATTCAAGATCAATCTGCTAGCAGCAACGGTTACGATTACCTCACGTGCTCGTTGCCAAAAAGGTGCCAATTGGGGTACGGTAAGTGCGACGGAAGAAGTCGGTTTAAATCTTGCTTCAGACGAGCGAGGATTTGTCGCCTTCGGAGTTGGTAATCTTTGTCAGTCCTTGCCGATTGGCTATGTCAGAGTTTACTGATGTCTAAGCTTGCCGATTGACTAAGGCTGAGTTCACGGATCGATTTAGCCCTCAACTTGAGTCAAAATCGCCGCTGAGGGGCGGAGGGGGAGAGCGTCCTTTAGGTCGTTCGTCGAAGTAGGTGGAATTCTAACAGTGCTACTCTCTAAACCCAGTCGAAGTGTTATATAGGCGCCTGGTGAGGAGGCTCCAGACGCGCGCGCAAATTTAGGGAAGGGGAATCGTGATAAGGTTCGTTGGAATGTGTGTGTGTGGGGGGGGGGGGTGACATCGCTCCCTAGGCAAATACAGCTGGGGCGTGTGATAACGGCGTCGGCCGCCTCCTTGCCCAGGCTCAGCCATGCTTTATCAGCTCCATGCGGTGATTTCCAGATCCACGTGGTTACAGGAGGGCACGTGGCCGCCATTTGATCTCATTCTGCTACATCCCTCTCATCCAAAAAGATGGCACTTTCGGAGTTGGGGGAGAAAGGTCACATCCCCTTAGACGAATTAGTGGTCACGAGTTTAGCGGAAAAGAAAAAAACAACAACAACACGGAATTACTGACCTGTCGTCGAGCAGATGTACAAGCTAATTCTACCCGAGCGCGTGTACATCAGAGCGGAAAACGAAATTAATTATTGCCACCCCTGAGAGCAATAAAGGGGACATAATTGAAAAAAAAATTATACACTAAGCTATACAGAGCAAAAAAAAAAAGAACAGAAAAGAATGAAATGGATATTCAAAGATACATTTTACATAAATGACAGAAGAATTATGGTGGTAAATTTACACATCTTTTGGTGCCGGACCAGGTTTCTAAATACTAATTTCATATATATAAAAGGGTGGTGTGCATCATAGACGTATAAATCGAGAAAAAATAAGGACATAACATAAATAATTAAATAGAAGCAAATCTCTATCTGGCGGTTATAATAATTACAAGGTGGACAAATTGATATGGAACAACTACAATTAAAATTTAGGTGGTGTAGAGCTCGCTAATAAATTTTGCTTTTTCGAACAAGTGAAGGTTTCGGTCCATTAAATGAATCGAAAACGGTCATGGAATTTAATTTATGAAAATCTACATACATACTGAAAGAGTTATCTGGTTTTCGTACCAGAACTATTAAGGAACAATAATTTGTCAAGCGGTTTTTCTTGGCCTTGGCTGTCAGACTTTGTCCCTGGCACCTCTTGTAGGAGTAGTAAAGAAGGTCTCCATTCAGAGCCAGCTTAATGGTAGTAATTTTAACACCACCTCTTATGCCAAGGCCCGGATTTACTGGCTCGCGTCTTTCATTACCTTGTTTTGCAGTTGTTGGATGAATTCCTGCTTTTGGACGCAATCAGAAAGCCTGGTATACTTCTTTCTGTTGGCCACGGCTTCGTAGTATCTGTCGCAGCTTCGCATGTCACGTTATAAAGCCCTTGTAGTGTAAACAAAGCATCAAATGCCGGTCATGTTTGGAATTTTAATACCCCACGCGAATCATTCTGATCCAATATTCAGATGTCTACATCGTGTTCTTTCTCATGAGGTGATATATTTTTCATTGATGTCTACTCTAGGAGCACATCTCGCGACTGCCTACTTGTGGCATAAGTCGTGTACTTCAGAAAAGTCTACTAATAGATTATATTAAAAAACAAATAACGATATATAAATGACATATAACAACGATAAAACAACAAAAAATAAAAAGAAAAAAGGCAGCAAAGAAGCGGGCTCCGGCGTCGGGGGTAGACCCGCCTTTCCCCGGCGCAGAAACTTTCGACCTAAAACAATCAAATAAACTAAAAAGTCGTATGGTTCGCAAGTCAGTTTGTACGAAACAACCCAAGTACAAGGAAGAAGCGGTAGTGATCAGGCTCGTCCCAGTACCGCTACAGGTAACAAGCGCGAAGATCACTCAGACTGCGACATTCAACAGAATGTGCCGAACAGTCTGGAGAACAAAACAGTCCTCACTGTAAGGCGCAAGAGAGTGCTCCATCAAATGGTAATGCCTCATCAAAGTGCATCCAATTCCGAGACACAAGAAAACAACCTAAACCCGTCGCGGAATTGAAGGTAGGTGTATTGGAACAGTCGCTGTGTAATGGCACGTAAGTTTAAGTTCTCTTCGACCGTCTCCAATCTTTTTTGCCAAGCAGCTTGGAGAGCTGCTTGTATTCTACCATGTAATCAGTATCAGGAAAAGAGAAACGCTGGTATGGTCGCCCAGTCCTCGCGGATCATTTAGCACCATCATTGGCGCGCTCATTCCCCACAATTCCTACAGGTCCAGAAACCCAGCAGAAGATAATATTGACATCCACCCAACTCGCAAAAACCGTGACGTAAAGGATATCTAGAACAAGAGGGTTCGGAGATTTCAATGGCCCGAGAGTTTTCAGGGTGCTTTGTGAGTGGCTATAAATCACAATTCCGTCTCCGAACCGGTCACGTCGCGTTATCTCCCGTATTGAGCGGTGTATTACAACCAGCTCGGCCGTAAAGATAGACGCAGCACCCTGGCAGAGCCCTGCTGACTTTAAACAGAGGGGGGCACGGCGTGAAAACCGACAAATTCTTGGTACTTGGAGCCCTCTGTATACAATGGCACTGTTCCAGCCTGACTCGAAGTGTGCTCCAAAAAGGACGAACGCAAAACTCCAGGCGCTGTAAAAGATTTGAGAGCAGAGGCGTGGCGAAAAATAGTCAAAGGCGGTAGTCTATAGGGTGGCGTCCTGGGCAGAAATAAGGCCACCACCAGCCCGAGGGCTATTCCAAGCTCTTGAAGGAGTTTTATAGCCCTAAACACAAATAAATTAGGGTATGACTGGCGTCTCTCTGCGGCATAGGCACTGTCGAGATTAGCTGCGGATGCAGTGAGAGATGTTGACGACTGAGGGAGGTGCCAGACACGTGCGTACAGGCAAATAATGCACTCTGCATGGAGCAGAGCGAGTGGAATATACTCATTATCGACAAGTAGGCTCTCAATGGAGGAAGTGCGGAAGGTCCTGGTCGCAAGGCGAAGGCCGGTGTGGAGGATCGAATACACCTTCTGCAATACATGCTCGGCTGCGGATGCATGATACTCGCATCCGTATTCGAGCTTTAAACGAACAAAGGATCTAAAAATAGTAAGGCAGTATCCCTATCAGTGCCCCAGGCGCTGAAGGTCAAGGAGCGAAGAATATTCATGGCGCGGGTACAAAAGATCCTAAGGCAGCGAATATGAGCCTCCCAGGTGAGGCGTGAGTCAAATACAATACCAAGGAAACGGTGCAAATCTACCACTTCCAGGCGAACCCGATTTAAAAATAAATCTGGGTCAGAGTTGAGCCGTGACTGGTGGCAGAAGTGCGCCACCTTAGTCTTGGACAAGGAAAACCTTAGCCTGTACGCTTCGGCATAGCGAGATTTGCGGTTTAATGCCTGTTGGAGTCAACGCTCCAGAGTTTGCATCTGGTCTGCGCTAAAAAGGGTTAAAATTTTGTCTAATTAGACTGTAGCGAGAACATCTTCAGGCAGCACCGAAGTGATGCCGTTGATGTTCATGGACGTGAGACGACAGTTCCGCGCAGGAGAATCCCGCACCGACAGTTCCGCGCAAGACAATTCCACGCCAACAGTTCCGCGCCAACGGTTCCGCGCAGGACAATTCAGCACAACGACAATTCAGAGACAACTCAGTGTAAAGATATAAAATTAATAGTTTTTGAAACAATTTTTTGAAATAAAAAAATTAATAATGTAAAAAAAGGTATAAAATAACTTTAAAAAATAGTAATAAACAAAAACAACCAACTAACAAACGCAACATGACAACCTTGACGGTAAAAATGTAGCTTGTAGTTAAAGCATAACCGTGAAGATAGACAGTCTGAAAGTCCCGTGAAGTGAATATAAAAAACTGACTAAAAATACTCTCATGGAGATCATTTTATCATGGAAAAGGAAAAAGCCAATTTTGTTAAATGGATTTTTTTTATCGTTTGGATAGAACCCTTGCTAATCGAAAAGAATCATGGCGATGTACAGATGATAATTGTGAAGAACAAATTTACATTTATGGAGATACTTTGGAGAAAAGAGAAGATCATAGTCACGTACCACATCCATCCGAAGCAGCAAAAATAGTCATGCAATCTAAACTTAGACAGAAAGCTGTTGCATCAAATGATGCTTCACTGCGCTTAATTCAAGAAAGTAGACTCAATTTTCCAGACGAAACAACCGCTATTCTTCCTAAATACACGTCACTACAAAGGACTGCTCAGCGCCACAGGAAACAACTAGAAAACCCAATACTAGCACATAGTAGTGTAAGTGAAATTCAAATCCCAGATTGGTTAGCAAAAACACACACTGCAGAAAAATTTCTAATGTTTGATTCAGGCTGATCAGATCCAAATATAATTTTCATTTTTTTCACACCAAAAAATATAGAACACCTTGTAGAGAACAAGCATTGGCTGGCAGATGGTACTTTTAGAATTACTCTTCAACTATTTTATCAGCTTCCTGTTATTCACATAGCTCGTAATAGCAGTGTCTTCCCAATGTTTTATGTGTTATTGCAAAATAAAACTCAAGAATCTTATGATAGAATACTGCGAGAACTAAAGATATTTAATCCTAATATAATTCAAGAAAGCATTTTATACGATTTTGAAAAAGCATTTCATAATGATGTAGCAGCTATTTTCCCAACGACTCGAATAGCTGGTTGCCTTTTCAATCTTAGCAGAAGTGTATGGCGAAAAGTACAAAATCTGAAGCTGGTTCAACTTTACCTACAAGATGAAATCATTTGTACGTTCTGCAGTACGCTAGTAGCTATAGCTTTTGTCCTAGTTGATCAAATTGTGTCTACATTTGAAACGTTGCAAGATGAAATACCACATTGATTGGAAGAATTGGTTAATTATTTTGAGAATACGTGGATACGGTACCCATTCAGGCGTGAAGGTAGAGATCCTGTATTTAACCCATATATGGAGCATTTATGATAGAGTCCTAACAGACGTACCAAAAAACAATAACGCCCTAAAAGGATGGCATAGAGCTATCCAACTATCTTTAGGCCATTATCATCGTACCTTTTATAAATTAATTTATTTTTTTACAGTTAGAGCAGGACCACACGGAGAAAACTTTCTACGTTTAGCGATAGGTCAAATGGATAAGAATAAAACTCTAAATACTGCAGGGCTTACGAGGCTATAAAAACTAGTTTCACGGTTCAATGAGATGAAAAATAAAATGGACTACCTTAGGTCAATCAGTTACCAGATTGAACTTCAGAAATAAAATTTATTATTATTTTTTATTTTAAATTCTTTGATACCTTTTTTACATTATTAATTTTTGTATTTCAATAAATCGTCGCAAAAACTAGTAAAATTATATCTTTACACTGAGTTGTCGCTGAATTGTCGTTGCGCTGAAAGGGCCTCCGCAGAACTGTCGGCGCGGAATTGTCTTGCCCGGAACTGTCGGTGCTCCGCTCATGGCAAAGAATGTGACAATGAGGAAACTTTCCTGCGGGACACCCTCTTCCTGCTCCATTGGGCCGGAGACGGCTCTCCCCACCAGTATGCGGAATCGAGGATCTCGTAAAAATTCAGATGTAAATATTAGGAGGCATCCCCTCGCTCCCATCGTGTAAAGAGTCTCCATGATAAGTTATTGACATACGATATCATAGGCCTTCTTCAGATCGAAAAACACCGTGGTGTAGTGCTGTCTAAGAAGAAAAGCCTCGCAGATGGCATTTTTCAGTCGGAGCAGAGCATCGATGTGGAGTGAAACTTGCAGAAGCCGCACTGTACATAAGACAGATGACCTCTGCTGTCCAGAAATAAGGCTAATCTAATATTTACCAATTTCTCTAGCAACTTTCACACGCAGGAGGTCAGAGAGATTGAGCGGAAATTGGCCGGGGTAGAATGATCTCTTCCCGGTTTCCGAAAGGCATAGTAGCGATTTGCCAGGGGTCTGGGAGGATACCCTTTATCCAGATCCTGTTAAAAAATCTAACAGAAAGGCCATGCCTCACTCACGCAGGTGTTGAAGCATGGAGTATGGAACATCGTCCAGATCAGGAGAGTGTCCGCGCACGAAGCGAGAGCGGAATGCAGCTCACTCGAAATAAACCTGTCGTTAAGAGTTCTCCGCCTATGTAGATAAAGTCTAGTTGGCGGTGTTCCGCGCAACATCAGGACGCGCAGTGAATGCTGGCGCAGCAACATCCCGGCTAGAGAATGCGGAGAAATCCTGCGCGAAGGATTCCGCCACGGGCGCGTGGTCAAGAATGCGCTCCCATTCTCCTAAAAAAACAGGAGGGGGGTCTTGCGAGAACTTGTTCCGAATCCATTTTACTCGCTTCCACATCTCTGCCATAGGGTTCTTGCCGTTAAGTAAAAACAATTATGCCCGCCAAGAAACGCGGCGGGCGTGCTTAGAAATATACCGTAACCTAGCCCTCACTCGATCAAATTCACCGACAGTAAAATCATTCGGGTGCCGCTTATAGCGCATGTAGGCATAACGCTTCTGTTTGAGAGCCGCCTCACACTCGGCTGATCACGACGGGAGCGGTGGGCGTGAAAAACGGCCAGACGTTCTAGAAATAGTAATTTGGCCCACGGTCATGAGGTTGCCGGAGAAGAACTCATCGACTGAGACAGAAAAATCAGTCATTTACTGAAATGCGGACCACCTCGCCCGCGCCAAGCTCCATCGAGGAAAGCTATTAGTCGGCAATGTCCAAGAAAATGCCATTTGAATGTGGAAGTGATCACTACCATGGAGTGTCTACCGTTCAGATCTCCGAGCAAGAGAAAGGGCATCGGCAACCGTGTCATGTCACGGTGTAAGTCCTCGTGGTCAAAGTCAGCTGACGGTGGAATGTACAGAAGAAATAACAGTATGCCTCCTATTCAAGTGCAGCTGCACGGCTACTACCTGAAAGGAGGTATCTACAGAACGAAAAACGGAGACATCATGCTGGGTTAAGTAAACCGGATTGTTTATTTAATTTAGAAGATTCTCACGTCATTCTATTGTGACATGTTTAGTTTAATATTTTGTGGTATCATGCAGCCCCTATACTGTCTCTTCAGTGTTGTGCCTATAGATAGCTTCCTCTAATCACATATCAAACATCCTGTGTCTGTTGAGTCGCAAGATCTTAAATTTTCGCCCATTCATTGAGATATTCCGCTTTCTCTCCAAGTGCTTGATATTCCATATCTCAAGGGCTAGTTCGTGCCAAAACTTGTATTCTTTTGTAAGATGAGTCAATCAATTGATAGGTGGAGCTAGTGTAGTCGTAGAAATTCACCCACAACCACTTCTGAGGTAATGTCTTAAGGTACACAAATAGTGCATACACTGACGCAAATAAGACACAAATAGTGCGTACCTTAAGACATAAAAAATTGTGTACCTCATAAAATAAAAAGTGTGTGGCTTAAGACACAAATCATGCGTATCTTATGAAGTATATAGTGAGTACATTATAAATAAGTATTGTGTACTTTAGTAGAAAAAAATGTGTATATCTTAGCAATAAAATACTAGGTGCACAATATTCTTCTCTTATGCTTCACACAATTTATGTCATAAAGGTCCCACTATTTGTTTCTTAACCCATTAATGCCGAACGGTAACTATTGTTACCAGTGTGAATAAATGTATATATATCTTCAGAAAGTTGGAGAAAAATCATTTTAAAGCGTTTATAAGTTTGAAACAACTTTGAGCACGAGGTTGAAGCGGATATATAAGCATTCGACAGCATGAGTCACATTCAGTCGTCCTTGAAAGTTCAGAGGAGGTGGATGTCATTCGCGATGGCTCGACACACGATTAAAAACCCGTAAGTATCTTTATTTTAGTTTTATATTTCTTTACTCGCGTGTACTTGATTTATTAGCTTAAAGATGGTTCTGTCACATAAAAATATAATATAGTATGTCTTCATTCTAGATATCTTTATATAGAGAGATATATTTACAATGGTAACAAAAGTTACCGCTCGGCTGTGGTAGTATATAATGGTGGATAATGTACAGAATACGATTGTAGCCTTTTTTCAGCGCATTTGAACAGCGCTTTATATAAATTTTAAAATTAATAGTTTTCTATACATTATATAACTACTATAATATCACATTTGATACGAACGACTACGTATATATTTTGTATATATCTTGATAGCCGTTTTGAAATGGGAAAATTCAAATGGTTAAAACATTTTTTACGCCATTTGGAGTAATAGAAATTAAAGAGGCCTAGCTATTTTAAGTTTTATTTTTACTTGTTCTTTATTTTTAAAATAAAATGTTAATTAGTTTTTCAATTTTTAGGATGAAATTAAATGAAATTCACGATGCATTGTTGGAAGAAAATGATAACCAGCACGTGTTTGTTGGAATTGAGCCACCAACTGAGGATGCGACAGCTGAAACCGACTGTGATTCTGACTGCTCTGACGACGAGGTTTCCTGTGACCCTGATCATCTACCGAGAAGAATTCTTCTTACAAGTGTAATTTTGCCACCTGAGGAGCAACGACAAGACGTCGAAAGCCAACCTTCAACTTCCTCTGCTCTTCCAGCACCGAAACGACGAAAAGTAACCAATGTTTGGCATAAAAATAAAGCAAAAGTCATAGATACAGTAAGTGATTATGAACCTTGTATATCAAATAGTGAAACGGAAGACATCCAGAATATATTAGAATTCATTGGGCAATGTTGGACCGAGGATTGGCTGGAGTACATTTGTCACCAAAGCAAACTTTATGCCCAACAAAAATCACTCCAACACGACTGCCTAACTCCAGACAATTTAAGAGTTTTGTTCGGAATTCTTATTCTTTCCGGATATAATAGATTGCCAAATAGAAGGTTATATTGGACCCAAATGGAAGATGTGCAGAATACGTTAGTAGTAAACTCAATGAGGAGAGACACATTCGATCAAATAATGAGGTGTCTTCATTTCGCTGATAATATGTTAATTGATGGGGATCGGTTTTACAAAGTGAGGCCTATTTTCGAGCATCTAAATCGAACAAATAAAATCAATAAAACAGAAGAGTTCATCAGCGTTGATGAGATCATGGTGCCGTATTACGGGCGACACGGCGACAAGCAGTTTATAAGAGGGAAACCGGTTAGGTTTGGTTTCAAGCTTTGGGCGAGTTGTACATCCGATGGCACTCTTCTTCATGTGGAGCCTTACTGTGGCTCTCACACGAAAGTTCCAGATCATGGGCTTGGGCATGGACCCAATGTAGTTATGGAAATGATAAATAAAACGGATTTGATAAAAGGGCAACATGTCATCTGTGACAATTATTTTGGCTCAATTTCGCTTCTAAAAGAACTGTCTAATAAAGGAATCGCTGCTACGTCAACACTTCGAGAAGATCGCCTCGGAGGAGCTCCATTGCCGCAAAGAAAACTCATTGAGAAAAAAAAACGTGGTTACATGGAAGAGGCATTTACCGAATGTGTGTCAGTTGTCAAATGGAAGGATAACAAAGTACTCAGTGTAGGGTCAAATAAGCTAAGAGCTGATCCGATTCAAACAGCCAAGAGGTGGGACCGAATTGCGAAAAAACATGTTCAAATTGATGTCCCGAATTCTGTGAATGTGTATAATAAACATATGGGAGGGATTGATATTTTTAATCAGCAAATATCTGTGTATCGTATTCGAATCCGATCTAAAAAGTGGTGGTGGCCTTTATTCGCTTGGAGTTTGAATGCGCAGGTGGTAAATGCATGGATGCGGTATCGAAAGATAAAAGCTGCAGTAAGTCTGCTGGATTTTTCAAGGAATTTAGTTATTTCTTTGCTGAAAACATACGGTGTTGGACGAAAACAACCAGGACCAAGATGGCATCCATCTAACACGATTGAAAACACAGTAAGATTCAATCAACAACAGCACTGGACAGCAAAAGGGCAACAACAACGCTGCAGGTGCCGAGAATGTGGTCGTCGGACAGTATACATTTGCAAAATGTGTAACTTACCGATCCACCCAGAATGTATGGAGGCATTTCATACAAAGAAATGAACCGTATACTAATTTAGATTTGCCGTTAACTGTTTTATTTTTCATTTGATTAATTATCACAAAAGGTTACAGTAATCAAATTTAGTTATAAGGAACTTATATTTCAAAATCGAATATTTTGTTACGTTAATGCCGAGTGGTTACAAAAGTTACCAGGCTGTATTTTCTGCATTTCTGAATAAATGTCGATGTTAAACATATTATTGTGTTATTAATACCTACATTAACTATTTCCAAAGAAAAAAACTTATAAACTACCTTCAGATAATTTTCGGCATTAATGGGTTAAGGTAGACAATAGTTGTGTATATGTTACAAACATTATGTGCCCTAAGTGCATACTATTTATATTTTAAGGTACCCCCTTTTTCTTCCTAAATTACACACCATTTGTCTCCTAAAGTAAACACTTATGTGTTATAAATATACAAACTATTTTTTAAGGTACTCACTATTTATATCCTAAGGGACACAATATTTTTATTGTCAGGTAAAAAATGAATGTAGCATATGGTTCTATTTTTATCCTTAGTTACACATTCATTGTGTCTTAAGGTAACCAATATTTTTGTCATAAGGAATTTGTTTCATAATGTACACAATATTTCTTTATATGGTACGCATTATTTCCATGCTAAGTTACACAGTATAGTATCCTAATTTCCACACCTTTTGAATCTTAATGTACACACTATTATATCCTAACATACACACCATTCTTGTACTAAGTTAAACACTTTTTGTGTCATAAGGTACACACTACTTTTGTCTTAAGTTACACACCATGAAAGTTAGCATGTCTATGGTAAAGATCGAAGAGAGAAGTGAGCTCCAGTATCCTTCTTTGCAATATCTTGTCTTAGCTCGAACTTTGTGCCAATATACTACTAAAGAGAGATGTGTACATGCAGGTCCATTTTTTATTCCTTTATTTGTAACTCGTATTCTTCTCTACCGGTGCCATTTCCCTCGTATAACTACCCAGCTACGCAAATTGATCTCGCTGCCCAATCGATAGAGAATCAATTTTAAGATCCTTAAATGAGACATCGCCCTCCTTGTTCCTTTTTTTTACCTGACGCTATCATATGTATTTCTCGCAGTTGGCCAAACTACATGAGGCATCCTGCTTTCTCTATACTCATCCTGAGAGTGTGGATTGATACACCTGACTCCTTCCATAGGCTCATCCTCCCACTTGGTACCTTTAAGCTTGCTTTGAAGACCCACATATTTTCTCTACCTTTATCGTAGTTGAAAGACAAGCACCACTGAATACGCATGGTCCTAAAAGGCGCCAAACAAAAAATCAATACTACTATTATTTAAAAAAATAAAAGGAAGACTGCAACAAATAACAATTTATTTCTTCAAGTATCAAATCTTTTTACTATTTTACTACGGCTTACCATAGGGGATGTGACTTTTATTTTTGGTAATAGTGATTTAAAAATCTATAATAATTTTTAGTTGAAAGGAAAGTAAGTATGTATTCTATCAATGAAGAATCAGTAATTATACGAATATTTTTGCGTTTATGAGAATTGGTCTTTTTTCTTCACTTATCTGATTATTATCCGGCCCCAACCTATGAGAGTGAAACAATTTTGTTTTCGTTAACAAAATTATAAGCAATTTTAGGAAAATCTACAATTTTCTCATCCTGTTACAATTCGATTAATGCATAAAACTCTGGAATAGGGAAAAATAAAGATGCGTTGGTCGAGACCAAATGGTGAAAAGGAGTGGAATATGATATCTGTCACGTTCATCTGTTTTGTGAGAGTGATTGATATTTATTGTAGCGAATACGACACTTCGTATTGACTAGAAATTTATGAGCGAATAAATTAAAGTGACAGCTCTATTCCGTTGTTGGGCAAAAGGAGGATGTGTTCTGTAAGTAAATAACCACAGAAGCACCAACAGTTTTTCCCCTTGAACATTGGATCTAAACCTATTAAAAAAATAGTTCTATTCTAATCGAAACAGAGTAGTCCTTTTATAAGTTCAAAATGTATGTAATATATTTATTCTTAGATAACACCTGTCCTCGGTAGCATAACAAACAAAAGACTCCCAAATTAGGACTGTATCGAAGAAAAAATATATGAAAAAATAAATATGGTAGAAAAAGGCCATCAATAAGTTAATATAAAACCTGATGCGAGAGTCAATAAATATTAGTATTGGAAAAAGCTCAGGACAAATTAAGAGACTAAGAATTGAGCTTAAATGCACCAAAAATGACATTTGTTCCCTGCATGCAATCTTTATCTGACTTTAGTAAGATTAATTTTGCATTTATAACTTCGTACATGATTGCTTTTTCTTACATTTATTATCGAAATTTGAATTTTATTTGTGTGTGAATAGAATTTTTAAGACAAACCATTGATTTCCAATCATTTATTTTTATTTTGCCACATTTTTCTTACATTTATTATCAAAATTTGAATTTTATTTGTGTGTGAATAGAATTTTTAAGATAAACCATTGGTTTCTAATCATTTACTTTTAGTTTGCAAATTAAAGTCAAATCTGTCACTCAAAAATCTTTTTAAGTGCCCTATGAAAAATTATACGGTGCCACTTAGTTATCTAAAAAATTAGTAGATATTTTTGTATAAAATTTTCATTTCATGAAATTTGAGCAAACTATCGATTTCTTGCTACGTATATATAGATTTTGATGGTTAGAATTTTTCTCAAAATTTTGAGCCAGTAAAGAAAATAGTGACCTGCCTTTGAATCTAATCCGATTTAACCTCACAAAATATGGTGTGGTTGTGAGCCAAAATATTTTACGGGAATGTATGCTATGAAGATCTCAATGCAAACAATCCTTATCATATTTAGGTTCACAAATTTAGATCGCAATTTCACAAAGGTTGAATTGTATTATGTATCTAATTTATGTCTACTCATGATTATATTAGATATTATCACTGATTGAGGGTAGGCATAATAATACAGTCAAACACTTGAGTTTCTTAAAGATATTTTCTAATTGATATAACGCAGTAATTCTGGTCATCTTGACCCTTGCAATAACGTTATATATCGTCATCTTTCCTACGAAATAATGTAATAAGATTTTAAAACAGTTAAAAGTCGGGTAACAAAATTGATATATACTTCTGGCACAAACTTTACGAGGATGGATATTGATAATGGCGCTTACATTAATTGCAAACAATTCGATTAAGTTAGGAAATAATGTCAAAATATTTATAATCGGAAATAATTTGGCGGGTAAGTAAAGGTGAAGGAAAAAAACGTTTCTATGAGAGAGAACCCAAGATGAGGTATTGTCTTGAAGTCGGAAAAGGAAACAGGTTTTAAATGTATCGTGAAGAGTTTTGTTCTCAAGACTTTTGATAAATTGAACCAATCTACTCTAAGACATTTTAATACCAGCTATAAAAACTGACTAAAACAATCTGAAAATTAAAGAAAAGGGTTCGGGTATTGAGTGGACAATGACGGCTTTTAGGTATCCTTGTCAACTGTTGGTTGTTATAATTATATAATTTCTCATTAATTTTGGAATTCACTATTAATATACAGTACCAACAAAAACGGGAAGCAAAATACCTAAATCTCCATTTTTCAGAAAAATAATTTTTAGTTTCAATAAGAATTGCACACAAGATAATTTGAAATTTGCCTCTGATAATGTCTAAATGCTATTTCCTAGAACAGCGAATGCAAAATAGCTGAAAGAACGAAATTTTTTTGGAGGGAAATAATGTGTCCAATGGCATTACCAATTCATTAAGATGTTGATAAGAGTTGAGTTCGAGAAATCATTCGGGAAGCAGGCTTTCCAGTGGAAGATTTTCCGATAAAACAGATGTGATGTAGGCAGGCTTTGATACAGCAGTCGATATTAAAAGTCAATATGCCAAAAAAGTAACAAGAATTTGCTTCATCAGACGGTCTCACAGCATCTAAAAGAGCTTTGGCTCATAACACTCACCATTGCTAAGAAAAATCCATTTATACGTAAAAATAATAATGCGGCAAGGTTGGACCACGATACTGACCATGTGCTGTGAAGAGCTCAAAAATAGGAAGAGGTTTTTTGCAACGAAAACAAATTTAATTTGTTCGGGTTATTTAAGAGGCAGCATGCAATATGTCATACAGTTAATAAATGAATCGCACATGCACGAAAGATTCAGTTAAATTTGGAGGGGACAATCTTATGTTGTGTGTTATAGTTTAAGGCACTAGTTACCCCCACTCGCCCTGGACCTTTTACGTAGCAGTGGAAGCGTTGTAGTATACAAGAAACCTTTCAGAAACTATTCATTCAGTTTTCTAAGAGCATCGAGAGTACGTGGGAATGATCTTTGGAGAACAATATTCCACACAGCAGAGAGAGTGAAGCAGTTATTGGGTAATGAAAACCTTGATGTGATGAACTGGCCTGAGCAGAGCCGTGATTTATCCTCCATAGAATAGCTAAGGAAGATAATCCGAGAGAAGTTTATGGCTCGTCAACCGAGGAATGTTGAAGATCAATGGCAAAGATCGGAAGAAGAATGAAAGCAAATCACGCCTATATAATACGACCAATTACTGAAGTTTTGTGGCGTAAGATGGGCTTAGGTCATTCTGTTAAATGTCCTGCATACTTATGTTTAATATATTGTTCAATTATCTATTATATAATTATATTGTGTTTGGGTTAGGGCCTCATTCACCAATTTCGTTTTCTAGTTTTTTACGCATTTTTACTTTGAAATCACACTACTTTCCTTTAAATTTATTTTAACGTTGACCTAAGAAATGAAACTTGGAACTTATTAGAGGCAAATTTCCAAGAATATTATATGCAATCTTTATGCAAATGAAACCACTATTTAAAAAAATCTAGATTATGGTATTTGTATTCTAGTTTTGGACAGCAATATACTTACTCTCTTTAGGAGCCGAGAGATATCTTCCAATAATTTGAGATCCTCTTTCCCCCAAAATATATCCGCCAATAAAACACTTTGGTTCCTAATCCTGACCTTCATCAACCACCAGCCCAGTCTCTGGTCATTTTTCAATCATACTCACCTTTCTTTTGATACAGAGGACGTCCAGGATTATAAAATATATTAAATAAAACCTGTCCTTTATTTCATCATTACTTCATCTATCACATATATCCATCATATTGTAAGAGTAGTATCAGAAATGATTATAATCAGTGGCATGTAAAATATATGGATTTTTGGTTTTAACTATATTTAAAATTCGTTTCTCCTTTAATTTAATATCTCAATGAGAAAAGAATACTCCCTATTTAATTAATGAGAGCCTTAATCTCTTTCATTTACATCTGATCAATTTTCATTCTTTATTAATTGATTCGACTCAACTGAAATTGCTACAGCATATGCGAGAATTAACTTTCAAGAGATCGTGAGTGAGAGACATCAGAAAGATTTCCCTCTTATTTTCACTTTTTCTCAAACTTTTGCCGAATAGTTCTTAGCGGAATCAAAACATTTGCACAAACTTGGAAATCAATATGAAAATAACCCAATATCGTAACCTCCGTTGATATTATCTTAAACCGCATCCCTCGCCTTGTTATTAGAAGAGGCCGCAACAGGTTGAATTTCACTCACATGCCGGCAAGCCTGGTTCAGTGTTTAGTCAAATTCGCTTCATAAAGGAAAATTTATCATAAAATGAAAGGTAACAGTATAAGTAAAGGGTCAATCTTTGAGTCATATTATTCTCTTACATTAGATTATGCTACTTGTATATGGAATAGGAAGAATACCCATGTGTCTTAAAAGGCAGCTAAGCCCGGATAGAGCAACTGATATGAAAGTAGCCCCTCCAAAACCATTGTATTTGCAAAAGCGATACGTTATGCTAGTAATCGTCGGGACTATTGCAGACCACTAGAGTCTTTTTGGTTAATCAACGTCAATTTTTGGTCTCCTTGATGCTCGCCAATATCACCTTATGATAAAACGGTTGATGATTATAGCGATGAATTTCGACTGTGCTTGCAAACTTCTCTACGAGTATCATCAACTGGTTATGGCTGTAAGTTCAACCTTCCTGTGGGTCACATTATCAAAGCTTGATGAGGTGTATTATCTCTACATTTCGCCTATTTCTTCCCTAATGCTTAGTCAACCAATATATGTTCATTTCTTAACCCAGTAAATTACTAACAAATGTTAGTGATTGAAAAAATATATTCCCGGGAATATTCCAAGCAATTTATACACATATCATTGTTAGAATTAAAAGAAAATATTTCATGTAGTTTATGTTCCCTGTTTCTATACATGTTTAGTTTTGATACCGATAATAAATAATTAATATTTCCTTTAACTATGTATTATACATACACAATTTACCATATGCACCTCTAGTTCTAAGTTCTAGAATACTTCCTGCTAATTCTCATGTTATTATTTTACGAGCCATGAAATAAAAGACAGCGCAATTTTACTCTTCCAAAGCGCACCTTCAGCAAACTAATTTCGGAGTTTACATAACCATACCAACCATTGCAGCGACACCACACTTAAATATTTTGAAGGCCACTCATGTTGTTGCAAACGATCCTTTGCATTTTCTATAATTATTTTTCCGAGTATTTTACTCCCACATAATCCAAGCAACGACCAATTTTCTCTTTTAAATGTATTGAATACCCTTCTGCTCTTTCCTTAATTACATACACTACTCATTTTTAATACATCTAGTTAATTAACGCAACGAGAATAAAAAGGATAGCTTAGATGCGATCCACTCAAACACCAGATTTTTATGCCCTTTACATTCGAAATATTTTGGGAAATTTTCATTTTGATTTTCAATGAGTTTCAAAAGATCATATGATTAAAAGCTGACGACAGTATTTCAAAAAACTGCTTTCAAAACTTTTCTTAATAATTAAGTATAGAAGTTACAGAATCCAACTAAGATCTACACAACTTCTATGTTTTTTTTTATTTATAAAAAGACTAAGGAAAATGAGCATCTTTGAGAGAAAGTTCATGAGGGAAAGTTAAAAAAGAAACGTATAGGAAGAGAAAATTAGTGGCGTGGGAATGTAGCATGATTTTCTTTATGAGAGACATGCCTAGTTTACCAACAAATTCAGATAGATGCAACCATATTCAGTAACTTAACTAACCTACTTCAGGCAAAGAAATTAATCCCTCTCTAAATTTTTCGCATATCTATGACATGAGATTTGAGTAATAATTAATATTTTAATTGTATAAAACTTACTCACCCTCACACACAATATTATTGGCCTAGTACATGATACAAAATACCAATATGTGAAAAATATGGATAAGTGGTCTCCGATTTCGGCACATGTTTTATATTTTGGTGTTTGTTTATTGCCTTAAAAGAAATATATGAAAGTTATTTAAATATCTTTAATTACGAGGCATTAGACTACAATTTCATAAAATTTTTCAATAAATATAACAGAATATTCATCTACATAATATGGCACGAAGATCTTATATTTCCACTTCTTATTCTTCTGGCATATCCACTTCAAGAGCTTTCGAGTTCTACTTCTTTCTCATTACTTTTTCGTTATTTTGTAATAGATTCTCTAGATTCTAGAATCTCAAATCTTTTATCTTTATGAAACATGTGATTCAACTTTACATAGCGAAATTTTCAAACTAAATCTTATAAAAGTATTTACTATTTCAGGTGCTATATTTATAACTGACTTTTGCTAACTTTATCTCTAATGAACTCGCTTTATTCTTAATTATAATAAATATAGATAATTGATCTTTCCTTTTTGAATAAATTATGCGCTTCTACTTTTCTATCACTATTAAAAATTTGAGTTAAACTGCGAAATGGAGGCAAAAATGATGGCTGATAATATGAAGATACTAGCTTATGAATGAAAAATGTTTCAGTCATAATGGAGTAACTAATATCAATCATTTTCTGAAACCATCTTTAATTATTATCTTATCTAAAAAGATAGATATCAAACAATCGAAAAAGATGTGATATATTGTGAACTTATCGAATATAATTCATTTTCTGTGAATTATGAGCAACTCGATCTGTCGTTCTTTTCTAAATGACAGCCAATATTATATGCATAATTTGAAAAGGAATATAGATAAATTGTGCAGTTTACTATGCATCTTCAAATCTATTATTAACTGGAGCACATAATGTACTATTTTGCCAAAGAATTACTCTAATAGTTAAATTATTTTCAACAGAATAGAAGAAAACGAAGAACGTAAGTGCGCTAGCAAAAAATTGGAGACACCTTAAAGCGGATGTATATATTGAGAGATGGATGATATATATATATATATATATATATATATATATATATATATATATATATATATATATATATATATATATATATATTGATTGACGGGAATGTGAAGCCTAGATCTTCACCAACAGGAATGAGAATAGAGGTGTCACGTGTTAGATTCTAATAGAGTAAATATGAGAATAAGCAACCGGCAATTTCGGGGGAAACTAAGAGTGGTATATTTTTATATTTATTTATAAATTAACGAGAAAGATATAGAAGTTTAAAAAAGAGCAAGGAGAAAATGGGAAATACACAGAATGAGAATAATGAATTTAATCAAATATAAATGTAGGTTTAGAGTAAATATTTATATAAATTTGAGTTATAAATTATGGAATGATATATGGATATCGTTAATATAAGATACGGTTGATATAATTTATAGGATATATGATATATTTAATGTATGTATATGTGGACTTGGGAATAGTTTCTGACAGAATAATTGCTCAAATTATAATCTCAAGGGGACTGGAAATACAGAGATAAGAGAGAATTACATTTTAAATAGTTAAGTTATTCGATTGAGTTGAATAATGGTAACGTTATTTGACTGACCTTTGTCTGGAAATCACAAGAGCACGAGTGAACAAATTTATCAACGGAACATTGGGTGCGAGAAAGGTTGATGCTGATTGGTCGGTTTAAAATACGTCAGACAAGGATTTTGATTGGTTGAAATATTTATTCTTGGATGGTACGTAGGGTAAATTTTGTTGGAATGAATATGAATTTATGGAAGTGAGATGAGTAACCTCTCAGACGGGGAATTATACTTTTGTAGGAGCTAGCAAGGATGTTAGCTCCTACAACCGAAATAGAAATTTATAGAGTAAGGGTTAGTTATAAAGAAAAATTGGAAGCTTACGCCATTAAGAAAATTCATTCATACATATTAGGACTTGAGCTATAAAGATTATATACGTATTACTGCCAAATATTAAGTGCAATAATAATTATAATCTTCTGGAGTTGTGCATTTACATGTGACTGAAGTTTACTTATTTTCCGATAGTTCCATCACTTTTTATCTATATCAGTTCTTGGCAGCTTTCTTCAAATACACTGTATTCCTCAAAATCCATGCCCTTGTAAAATTTGGCTCTAACATCTTCATAACTTGCACCATCTTAAATATGAAGAAAAAGTTTATCCTGCAACAAAATCCCTTGTACAAGCATTACTTTACGATTCTTGGAGAAATACGATAAGAAGAAGTCGAAAAAGCCATTTTACCTGAAGGGAAGTTGTGATAAGTGTCGACTTGGGATGAGGCAAGTTTTAATTACTCAAATAATCCGAAATTGCCTGTAAACTTTACAACGATTTACAAGATTTAGATAGCTTTAGTCCTCTCCTAGAAAAGCTACTTGATTACGAAGAGGAAGAAATTAACTCTATATAGTCAGCTAATTGAGTCAGGGGAATCTAATTTATTGAAAGAGATTATAGGCAAGTGGTTATTTTTGTCGCTAGATAAAGTATTAGTAGATCTTAATGTTTCCATTTGCCCAAATTATGTATCTGAATCTGTCTTTAATCCGTCTTTGACTTGTACTTGGTAGTCGAAATAGAGATATAACTTTCCAGTGCGTGCTATAAGAGGCAAGTAAACCCAGATATGGGTTTCTGATCTGAGAAGTGGCTACTATAAAACTTCTTCTCACGTCACAGCTTCAACGTATAACTACTAAGAAAATATAGCTAGGTTTTCTGAGCTCCGAGGAATTAATCTACTTATAAGCTTAGAGGCGGTCGTCCATTCCTATTTGGAGGTGAATTTTAAAAAGGTAATACTAGAATATATACAATATTTATTAAACTCCGAATCCCGCCATGAAATTTAAATTCTTATGAACTTTTATGTTCATCATAAAAGTGTTAGAATTTATTAAGGCAAGGCCGCTATGCTAAATTAGGTTTATATAAGAAATATTTAACCTTGTTTTGGGGCTTATTGTTCTCTCCCTCTTCATTTATATTTAACTATTTACTGCATTTTAATACAGCAGTGAATAATACTACCTTCGTCGAATGATATTTGCTTTATTCTCCATTCAATGATTCACTAATAAGCTCATCTCTTAACAAATCATTTGAGGAAATTTAATTGCTTTAGGTAATGCGAAGAAGCACTTTGAGTATGGCAGTACGCCACGACTTCCAATACAAAGCCTAGTTTTAATTATAGTAGAATGATATAATACTCTGTAGCGCAACAGTATAGGCGAGTTGAAACACCGCCCCCACTTATAGCAAAGTTAAGCCACATTTATTGGATTTTGGTGATGACTGCTGTTTCGTTTCTGGTCGATTTTGTAGTACCTGACATGCGCTGAAGAGACCATTGTGTTAGATTTAACGTCTAGCTGTATGTACCACTGAGAAAATAGGGTATCTTGAAGAGTGACATTGAAATTGCTTACAAAACCCCTAAAAAATACTATCTCAATGGGAGGATTATATAAATGCCTTTTCTTCGCAAAATACTTTATGATAAAAAGTCTAATTTGTATTCTATAAATTTCTTGCTCATGGCAAGACCTGGAGAAAGAGCCTCATTTGCTCTCATATCTACACTTTGGGAGGAAGGAAGAGTAGAAGATTAGAATGCAAGGATATAGGAAGGACGTAGCTTTAGCATACCCTTCAGGAGGAAGTAAGGGTGTAAATTTAGCATGCAATGATAACTTAATTGTTAGTGAAGGACAGAAACTGCTATTTTACGGCGTCAACCTGTATATTTTAAAACTCTATGGAGGAGGCATCGTTGAGCATCGAAGAAACTTTTCCCCAAACTCTTCTAAACTAAATCCATTAACGAAACTTTATGAGATGTATTTTTAATTCCATACATAACATTTATTATTTATATGACCTAAAACTTAGTTCATTAAAAATTCATGCTCTAAATTTAGGTTTCTCTGGAGCGGTCATTCAGCCTCGCAGGTGTCCGGACCTAACTCTCACTGCGAGCGGAAGCAACGTTTGCACCATTTCGTTCCCTAGCACTTATCGTAGGTTAATTTCTCTATCTGCCATTCACATTCTTCCATTTAGAATCCTGTAGAAGGTGATATTTTATTTTTATCCTAATGAACTTAATCATATTCGACGAATTATAACTAAATACACTTTTTTTGTGTAGGTCTTGAAAAGAAATTAATCTAACTCAATTTAACCTACTTAGGGTTTGTTTCTTTTGTATAAGAACTACAACGAATATAACCTAACTTAACTTAAGCTAGAAAATTTTTTGTTTTGGTATGTACAGAATAGAGTGAATGTGGCTGTAGTCCACAGCCTAAATGAGAACCTTGCCATATTTAATTACTGCTTCATTCAGGATTCTGTCCAAATCCTCTTAATGGATTTGATCGGAGCTTTTAACAAAATTCTAAAATTGAGACAACTCAAATTTCATCTATATTTCTATTTTATTTCTATTCATGGAAATATATATTTTTTAATTTAACGTCTGTTTTCCTTGAATTTAAAGCATAAATCACAAAGGCATCTACGCAAAATGTTTTTAAGGGCGCACCTGTAAAGAGGGGAATGGGGAGAAAGTGAAAATGGGTGGAATAGAATGACAGACTTTACTACGGGATTAGGCCTGGGAGGGCCTTTTAAACGATTCAAGTATTGGAAGAAAACCAATTATCCAGATGTCATCCGCAGCAAGATTGTTCATGCAAAATCTAGCATCCTCCTGCCAAGGCGTAAAGGAGAGCTATGCGAAAAATAAATGTGGTGGGGGCGAAGGAGCAAAGAGCGGGAGAAATGCTGATAAGTTGAATCCAACCATCACTACCAGAGACAAAATGAAAGGGTAAACTAGCCCACCAGCTTCCCCTCCTCAACTAGGGATTATCGAATAACGTTTTAAGACTAGTCTGCAGATATTAGGGCTGGATAATAAAATAGATGCACAGATGCGAACAGAGTAGCGAATAAGGATCAAATGATGTCTCTAAGGAATAAAAGCCAGATAGACTCAATCTAGTTTGATTGCCGTGGTCAGTAATGACGGCAGGTCATGACTATCCACCAAGTACCAGGTATACACGTAGCCCGACCATTCCCGGTTGTACGTTAAATTGGGTTTTGACTCTATTTTCTCTCGTCAGGTTACTACCACAACCTTGTTTTTATAGGAAGAGGGTAGATGGAATCGAGCAGAATCCTAGAGATAAAGGATTTATCAATGCTACATAGTAAAATCGCGATGCTTTTAAAATCAAATCGATGAAATCCATTTAAGAAATAAATCTCTGTAAAGAGTGATTAAGAATTACTACCTGAAATACGTTAAACTCAGTATCCTAAAAGACACAAACAACCAAGTCACCATTAGGGCTAGGAGACTGAAGGGCCCCCAAAACGACAGACAAATCTTTGTGCAAAAGGTTTTATTGAAATTTAAAAGTACCGCATTATGTAAATAGTAGAATGCGATGGTATGGAAGGATTTAAAATTATAGAGGTTGACCTTAAACAGGAAACTAAACTTTATGACAATCTAAAAGAAGCGATACATTAATAATCTTTGCATAAGGAATATTTATTTTATGTAATACAAGTTGTTAACATGGTTTAGAATGGTATGGAGCTCTACAATTGGAATATCAAGATCTTGATAATTTATGTAGACAAGTAATCAGTATGAAAAGTATAAGATAACTTAAATTTACGTATTTCGAAGATAGAACAAATATTCCACAGTTGTTTTTTGTATGTCACTAAAGAGGGGGGGATAGGTATGGGGGGGGGGACTTGACTGTCTATGAAAGAAGTTTAGCATAACAACTTAATCAAATAATCAAATTAAATTTGGATAATTCAGGATTTGTCTGAAAGTGTGTGGCACGACTAAGGTAGTTGGTGTCAGTGCCTGTAGATTCGACGAGTTTTGCTATGATGCCACGTTACAGATGGGTACAGCTGGCATGATTTTTTTTAATGATTTTGGATCAAATGTTTTGTAATTTAATTAAAAGTGTAAGCAAGTTGCAATTGTTCATCTTAAAACGAGTGTCAGGATTTACAACGAATGAAGTACAGAAAGCCATCATGTTTAAGAAATTCTCACAAACAAAAACACCCTGACGGCAAGTAGAAGACTTTAATCATTACATATGTCTCTGGAAAAAAGAAGTTTATTTGTCTGCTCTGTAAAACAAACCTGTAAACTGGAAAATTTTAAAACAACTCCATAACTATTTTTTAGAAGGAAACTACAAGTGTTGTTTATTTAGTATTTAACGCAGACGTTTAACATAAAAGTGACTATAAATTGCAAGCTATTTTCGATAAAAGAATCAATACTTAGGAGATTTAATTTCTTACCCCAGACGTCAGATAAAAGTTTCAGTTTTGTTACTAACATTAATATCATCATAATTTCAGGCATTTTCATCTCACCATTAAGAGAATCTCTTCCCCATGTTTCCGAAATTTTGGTCAGTTTGTGCCATTTGTTTCCATTTTTTAGCATATTTTTGAACGAATTTCTCCAGCTTGTTTTTGGTCTACATTTAGGTCGTCATTTCTCAAATGGAGACCAAACGGAAATTTTTCTGGCCAATCTTGCTGCAACCCATTCCCAGCTCCATTTCATAGATACCGGGTTTTGTAAAATTTCAGTTACACTCGTTTTTTATATCTTTCGAGAGGTTTACGTGTGTGATAGAAAAAGTTCCTTCAAACAAACTTAAAGCTCTACATTCTAAGGACCTGTCATTAAAACGTCTTTTTCTTGGTGTACAGCTGTGTCTGCATTCTTGCGCACGGACTACAACATGTCCGACATCACCAAGCAGCTCGATGTCAATCAGATGACCGTCCACAGATTCGTGGAGAGGCTCAATAGCGGATAAGACCTCAACGATCGATTTCGTTAAGGGAGGCCTCAAGTTGTCAACCTTTTGACTCTGAGAAAGGCCTTCAAAAGTATTACGAAGAGGAACAACATTTCGGTGGCTATGGTATCCAAGGGCCTTCAACGAGGAGGGTAGTAAGATTTTGAGGTGTGTGGAATGACCTTTGCTCACCAACCTATGTGAGAAAAACTTCAGGAGCACTATCGTTGCCTTCTCAACGGCATCTCGGGTCATGGAGATGGAATTTCATTATTCTGATGACAAAACTTCACTGTCAATCCGGTCATTAACAAGTAGAACGACTGTATGGAAACCTTCGGCCAGGACATCTCCTTGGTCTGCTAAGTGTCCACGACCAAGGATCTACCCTCCGTAATATTCCTCGGCGTCGTGGCTTTAAATGGCGAAAAGATGCCGCCAGTATGGTTCGTGGCCAGTTATAGAATCACCACTCTTATTGCAGGGACGTTTTGGCCACAAAAGTCCTGCCAAGGGTGAAAAGATGAGAGAAAGGTGGACTAAGTCTTTCACTAGGACAGTGGCCTGGCCAATACGGCTAAGACCGTACAAGAATGGTTAGCGTCAAACAGGAACTACTGGTCGAAGTAATTTAACCACCGTAGTCACCAGGCCTCAATTCCCTCGATTACATCGTGTGATCGTATGATAAGGTAAAGCCCTGTTAGGTCAGCAAGAGTAACCTTGAGGAGCTGAATTCATCTGTCACCTGCGTGTGGGCCAGGAAGGCTTTGGTCCGCAAAGGGTGCGCAGGCTTCAGGTCCTGCTTGGAGCGCATAGCCACCACTAAAATGGTTAATATTGCAATATAACACATATTTATTTATTGAAGCAATAAAATCCTTGGTAACAGCATCAAAATTATCATTGCGTTTTTTGTTCAAATCGTCGTAACAAGTGTAACAGGACTTTTGCTGGTCAGCGAAGTGATTTACTGAAAATGATAGTTCTTTACATTCCAAATCCTTATTTTTCATCCGTAGACCAATGGATAAGTCAGCTAGTATAAAATTATCTGTTTTTCCATTAGTGTTCATCATTTTTTAGTCATTTTTTCTCAGTGAGGAGTTATTATTTAAGGTCGACCCAAAGAAAGCGTTTCCACAACGTAATGCAGTCGCTTTAACGGCGCCCTATTAGAAGAACCCTATCCTGCGACTAACCATACCCGATGTGCCTATCGTCACTGTAATCCAAAACTGCAATTCTATTCGTCTAGACCATATCACAAGCCATCTAAATAAATGGGATAATTAGCAGGCCTGAAACGAGGAAAAAAAGAGCAAATTGTCTTGTAGCCTGAATGGCGGAGCGGGAAATACAAAGATCGTAATAGATAATAAAAAGGGCATAACAGAGAGGTAGATTTGCATGTCATCAGCGATGAACAAAGGCTTTCAAAAGTGTAGGAGTTGATGTAGATAACTAAAGGATGAGACAAAATTTGAAAGGGTCTTAGTTTGAGCTCTAATTATCTGAATATATTTAATTGATTTATGTTCCGATAGTATAGTAGTGAAAAGAATTCTTAAAAGTTTTACTGAATTTCTTACCCTTTTTTTTAAAGGAAAATTTTACAATTTCTCACTCCAATTATACAAACAAACGGAAACGCGAATGTAAAATTATTTTTTAATCAAGTAAAACAGGAAAGAGAGGAAAAAGTTATACCAATAACAGAATTATAGGCGGTATTTATGTGCCTGCACATTTATATCTTTCATTTATCTTAATTCTGTTACTTTTCACCTCGAGAATATTGATTTTCTATTATATATTTATTTCAGTTTATATACACAATACTTATATCTGCTAGTATTAAAAATTAGGTTAACAAAATACTCTTCCTTTAATTAAGAATTGTATAAGCTAGAAGGATATTTGGCATCCACAAAGGCACTCTTCTTTGATTGATTTCCGTCAATATCTGTGCGTACTGAAACAATGAAAACTCATTAGTTTCTTTTCCTCTTGGTATGTCCATTGCTACATTTTGATTAAGTGGAGAGAAGAAGTAACATCCAACGAAGAACTAATCCGAAGGGAAGAAAAAATTAGTAAGGGTTAATTATCAGGAATACGAATGTTTTGTTCTGAAATGTACGTCGCACATATTTCACCCAACCAAGCCGGGTAAAATTAAATAGCTGAGAGAAAATAAAATAGCTTTATCAAAGACAAGTAGGAAGCTACTAATGAATTGCTCCATTACAAAGTTAAACAAAAGAAGGAAACGAACGAAAACAAAGGTATGGTTACTCTCTAAATTATTATTTAATAAAAGTTTTCTGAAAAGTTTACGCCTTTGTTTACGCTACCTCTCAAAGAAAATGGATAATCAAGCCTTCGGCCACTGGAAAATAAGAAATTCTATAGAAAGGAATGAAAAAAGGCAACGATAAAAAGTTATCTCCCCCGAAAACAATAGAAAAGAATTATTCATCCGTCATAGTAATAAAGAAAATATTACTTATATCTTCCAAAGTTTCTTTTTGTTCACTGTAGTTTCAATTATATTTATGTTTATTCCCCAAAATATCTATTGCTCGTTCAATTTTTAATAATTTAGATAAAGATTCGAATCGTATTTATTTATCTGATACAATTAAATAAATTAATGGCTTTATGTTAGCAATTTTTTAGAGAGAGGGGGAATACAAAAATTTCGAGGCTAATGCGAATTAAGAAGAGTTGAGCATTAAAATTCTTCTCTTGTCCCAGCGCAATGTACGAATACAAAGATATTACAGTGATTTAAAGATTAAAGGAGTTGATAGAGTAGTTGGAATAAAACACCCTTGCTAAAAGAGCCTCAATTTTAGCAGCATAACTATGATTAAATTTGAAGTAAGAATAAACTTCAATTTTTGGTATAGTTGAAAAGAGCAAGGATGAATTCGATGTCTTGGGTAGATTTATCCATATTCCCCAAAACTCCACTAAGTATTAAATATTTTTCCTGCTGCTTCAATTTTAACAGTGGTCATACTGATAAATGACTTTCTTTTTAACTCCTGCTTCTTCAGTGATAAACGATAAGTCATCCCCTCTTGACAAACCTCAGGAAGAGGTTTTATCGTCCCACAAGAATAATTGAATTTCTTTGCCTTTCCTTTTGTTCATATTCGCTTTTCTGTATCTTTTTATTATTCTTCTCTTAAATCGGGATAAATAGATGAGATATTTTATATTCCAGTAAGTTCTATATTTTGTAAATTTTTCTTTTAAATTATTTTTTCCTGAAGTTCCTTACGAATTTATCCCACGTGTCAAAAGTGATTCGATTTACTTCAAATATCACGAGGTCCAGTTCATCACAGATACCATAATTTGAAAAGATCAGAGGGCAATTTTCCACAAATTGATTCGAAACATTTAGAATTTAACAAATTTAAAGATGTTATATTTGTTAGCAAATTATTCAACAAGGACTTCACTTTGTGATAAAATAGTTTCAATAGGAAGAATATTAATAATGAGTAAAAATCTATTAAGTTTTCCCAATTAATGAAATATGAGCATTATTGATTGTTACGTATCTTTGTTTTACTCTAAGGCTCAGCATTATCTTCATAAGTTATCTTAGTTTATAAAGCAACTTACGCATCTCAAAGTATTTGCCTGTTTATATATGCAGAAGTTCCTCCTCTCTTCGCTGTATATTTTTTTCTTATATATCTATCCAATCCCCAAATTACTGTCCAGGTTAATTATCGAAGTTGGAACGCGATTTTAATCATCTTTTTAAGTTTTATATGTGCGCCCGCATTAATATTTTTCTAATTTTTGATAATTAAATGCAATAAAAGGAAAATTTGCATTCAACAGGGAAATGAGGATGGGAAAGACCAGCGTGTGGTCTAAAACAGCAAACAAGATACTCTGTTTTATAGGTGGAAATTTTCATGCTCCATCTAAAGACTTTCCCTCCATTATGTAAAGCGGTACTTAGACCACAAATGGAGAAAGCGGTTTAGTTTTGGACGATAACATTTGCGTACGGATGTTGCAATTCGGGAGCGGATACAGCGCATAATGACAAAATTCATTATTGAAACTGAACGAAAACTTTGGGAGGGAAACTACGGTATTTAAATTTTATGTTACTTTAAAATAGATGATTAAGTGGTAAATTCAATGAATGTTATGATTGACAAAATGGTCTTACAAAGAAAAACGTAAATTATTTTTCAATTTAAATAATAACATAATACATTAATAACGAATTTTGCTTCTAAATAATCAATTTTACACATATAACAAAACATTTTCACTAATAATATCACTGATTTTAAAATATAATTAACGGTTCGTAACAAATTAGCTTGGAAATATACGTATTATGCTTCAATTCTTTTTAAACAACGGATATACTACACTTACTTTAGTGTCAACAAGGCCACCAGTGACTAAACTGTTGTGGTTCTTTTCTAGTTGGCCTTTATTTTTAATATATATTATATACTAACCATAGATCTTCAAAAGGCTCTTCGTAAAAAGACCCTTGTGTATATTTTTCTATAGAATTCTTATACTAGAAAGGCGGATATACCAGGTCTCAAAATTTAACAGTTCGAAAATTTAGTATATGTGAATTAAATTGCAGAATGCAGAAGAATAAATTAATATCCACCCGGAATTAATATACAGAAATGAGAAAACCCCAAATCGAATTTAATTTATACAAACTAACAGCCATAAGAGATTTAAATTAACATAAATTGCATTTTTATGGCATAACACATAAAATATTGCAAATTTATAAAAAGTAAACAGATTATAAGTTGTGTTTGACAAATTTATTTGATCAAAATATTAGTTCAAAAAGACATAATCGCGCCTCGATGGTCAATGCTTGTACACATGCTTCTCACAAATGAGGTTGCTAGTTATAATCCTGCTGGAGGCTAATATTTTATGCTGCGTTATCTTCTATTTTTTTTTAAACGTGATGCTAAATTAAATATTATAACTTCAAAAAAATCTTTTGGAGGCTCGTTTCCATCTTTCAATTGGCAGGTCACTTGTTATTGCCACTCAATATCCATTTATCATAAAAAGAACAATACGAGGCAAAAGAGGCTAAAGTTGTCTTGAGTTTAGGATAACTGACCTCCCCAATTGAGTCCTCAATTTCTGATGTACAGTCAATTGGTGTGAACACATTTTCAAACTGCTTCTCTTTTCCTTCATATGAGATACCGCCAAGACTATCCCAAGTTATTTGCTAATTAGAATCCTGCTGGAAGCTAATATTTCATGCTACGTTATTTTCTATTTGTTTTTTTTTAAATTTAATGTTAAATTGAATATTATAATTAAAAAAACCCTTCTTTTGATCCGTTCACCGATATGTGGATTCCATTTAATTTCTGAGCAGTCTTATTCCTTATAGATGGAAAAAAGGAAATCGTGGAATTTTCGCGGGAAAACAGCTAAGAATTGATTAAACATGCAGGGAGCTTGCCAAGTCCTGCTACCGATTTGAATTTACTTGAACGGCGCGCATCGGGAACGGCTTCAAAGCGCCATTGAAATCGGTGTGTGTCACCCGATTAGGAATGAGCTGCCATTCACCGAATTCCAATTTCTCCAACTATACAAAAGACCCAAAGGCGGCACAAAGAATGTTATCAAAGAGGACTGCCTGATTTGAATAAAGCTTTAGACATGTAAAAAAGAGGAAGAAGGGAATCCTAAATGATGGTCATTTCACTTAGTTAATACTGAATGGTGGGTGGGATAGAGGACTGAAAGAAACGGGAATAAAAGGAAATAAAAGGTATATGAACTGTCTTATGGACGGCAGGGACTGCACTAAAAGCCCCAACCGGAAAAGCTTCAACAAAATGGAGTATTTTAAATATTAATGTATATTTTCAAACCAAAGACAGCATATAATGGAAATGAAACCCGGAATCTCTTTACGGAACAAAAAGAACCATTCTTTTGTTTAGAAAAAAAATTGAGGCAAATTTTATTTTGCCAGTCAAAATTTTATTAGGTCAGCCGAAAAGCTCGTGCAAATTTTGGGAAAAATATATATTTTTACTTAAGTTTAAAAATTTATCTAGTTACCATTTGGTTCTAAAAAATTTTCCCATTTTATTGTTTTGAAAAAAATTACAGAAACTTCATTGAAGCCATGAATTGCAATGCCTGAAATGTTTATCTAACGACCCACCTTTACTAATAAATGAGGATTAGACTATCCTAGTAGGCAATTAACTAGTAATAGCTTAACCTATTATCAGAAAAATATGCAAATTTTAGGGAACAAGTTATAACTTAGTAAGTTAAACTGCAATGTACTCAGTAATGGTATACGGTTAATATAGCAATGAGTAATAAGTTTCAAACTGTATCAGGGCAAGCCTGCCGGACGCTGCTCATTCACGTTAAGCAACTGGAAAAACTGTAGGTTAAAATACCCAATTGATAAATTTCTTTTTAGATCTGTTAGATAGGTCTACTAACCGCACTACTTTTCTCTAGATGTCGCAAATTTTTCCATTTTTATAATGTATTTAACAAAGGTAACGGTGGAAAATAATCTTAACCTTGTAATTTTCTGTGATTGTAAGTTAACTGAATATAAGGGGATCTCTTGAAGTGCATATTTGTTGCATTAGTTGATTCCTAAAAAGTCAGCGACTTGTGAGGAACGATGCCAAACCCCCAGGAAATGAAGCAGGGTCGTTTATCAATTTTTTCTATCCTAATAACCGCACCATTTGTCTCGATATTTCTTTACAATTTTCATATATACATATATATTCCATTACTTTAATCTAGAAAAATTAAGTTGCAAATAAATGCAAAAAGCGAAGAGCGTTTATGAAAATATAATAAAATTTAAAGTTAAATCAGGACTCGCACAGGGAAGTTGCCTAAGCCCTATCCTATAATTCTTGAAAACAGCGCAAACCTAACCTAGACTAAAGAACTGCTGCAACTTTTAATTTTTATATGCTACCAAACAAATAGTAATTTAGACGTTAGCCGAAGCCTTCATGGAATTCAAGGCAAAAAAACAGCCATGGAAAATACAATCATAACAAAAGATACGAAACAAACTGGAACATAAAGATGAACAAAGAAATAACAATACATAGAGATATACAAAAAATATAGTCATTAAGAACGAGGAATACGAGCGCAGTTAAGAAGGAGATGCAGTAGGAATTAAACTCACATCGTATGGTTAACGAAGACATGAAGGAATGTCAAGGACTCAAATTCCAAAATAATACTTACTAAACATATTCACATTATAAGTAAAAGTAGTCAACGTACTCTCCATACAAAAATAAAGCAGTTTATCTGATCACTGATAACTAAAAGCAGAATGAGATGCGATGAATAGTTTCTTAAATAAGCTTTAAAAAAATAGGAGAAAGGATATACGGCAACATTCATTATATCGGAAATACGAATAAGTACTTAGAGGCAATAGTATTTATAGTCTGTAAAGCATTAAGAATATATTGACACATTAGGTGAACAAAAGAGAAATAAGAGAACTACTACAATTGTAGGCTTCTAAGCCACGGTGATACTTATAAAGCCGACTTGTATCAATTAGCTAGTACACCTAGCTTGTAAGCTATGAAACACCGAGAATATTCCTGAGTGGAAAGTAAAAAAGGAACAAAAGATCTAGTAAAATCACAAGCCACGAAGATACAATTCAACAGCAAAAAAGTCTAACAAAAATAAATCATAAGAGAATAAATACTAATACAAATTGCCATACGGATTAAACGCTCAAAAGAAAAACAAAAGACTGAAAACATTCTCTGTTGCTTATCTCCCCCTCTGTTTTCTTTCCTTACAATTTTTATTTTCCATAACTTGTCCTTTAGAATGACCGGTGATACACCGGTCATTTGTAAGTTATTTAAGCAATCACCCATTAACTATGGTTTCACTGTTGGTAGAGGATTAACACTTCACTACAGTTTAACTTGGGTTCTGAAGCACGATATTTAACACTTTCCAGCGACTTACTCCATCCGATTAGTTTTACCCTAGCAAGACACAAGGTTATCTAGTAATAATATAAAATATGAAGGATGTTCTTATCAAGTGTGACAGCATTATATATGCACCATCTAAATTGAAAAAGTTATCTGCATGAAATTAAAGAGATGGGATTACATTATTCATTTGAAATAAATTAATCCGTTTTTTAATAATACTTTCCAGGAAATTCAGTTTTAAAATCATTTAGCGATATTATGTCTATTTGTTATCAATTTCCGAAAATTCTAAACATACAAAGCCATGTAAGAATTAAATAGACAGTTTTATGATAACATGATTAAATTCCGATTTTTGCAATGATTTCAATATGTTTTTGCCTCTTTTATGTGTTTAAAATTTTAATTATTAAACATATCTAAAAAGAAAAATTCCAAAGAATTATTGTTGGCCAAACTTGGTGTTGTATGTCCAAAAGACAAATTGCTATGAATCATAGAATACCTATTTTTTCCGTTAACATAATTATTGTTCAATTAAAAAAAAATAAAAAATCATTAAGGTCAAGAGCTGGTCTTCCTGGAGATTCTCAACGGTGTATTTGTGCTGTTAAAGGACCCACTGAGAACAACCCTTGGTTCAAAGATTCTGAAGAAACAGAAATATTTAAAATCTGTCCTTAGAACAGTGGTAAATTACTTGCAGTCTCTTGATACTTATGGGTGTAGAGCCAAAATGAAGCCTTTTTTAAATAAGACCAATATTTAGAAGAAGAATAAGTGAGTTAAAGAAATAACCAGCAAGCCATTGGAAATTTGGGAAAGCATAATTCTTTTGGACTAATGAAGTTTACTCAATTTTCAGAAAATTAACTGGTATGTGTTTGGAGATTAACCCCCTCCCCCCAAATTTGAGGTAAACAGGTTACAACCAATGGTGAAACATGATGGTTTTTCTATTATGTTTTGAGGAGCAATTTGAAATGATGGGCGATTAAAGGTAGTAGAGTGTGTTAGTTATATCAACTGAGGAAAATAAAATCCATTCTAAAAGAGGGGATGCTAACGTTTTTTCAAATTGTTAGCTTGAAATAATTTTTTTTATTTCTTCTAGAAAATAAAGCTCTCTAACCTACCCCGAAAAAAACACTAAAGAATAGGAAGACCAAAATGGCATTAAGGCAACTTCGTAGGTCGAGTCTGTCCCTGGACAAGAACCAAATAAGAGGTGTGTGGGCTAAACTCAACAAGACGGAAAATGTACATATAAAAATAAACTCTGTCAAAATTAATGAATACCATGCACTAACCATGGTAGGAAATAGCACAAGCTGTAATTTCATAAAATATTAATCCTATGCTTAGGAAAGGTGCACCTCTGAAAATCCTATAAAAGAGAGTGCAAAACGTTTTACTAATCTATTATAACTTTACAGAGTATTTTATTTTTTCAAATTTACAAATAAATGAATATTAGTAATTAACTAGGTGTTTAATTACCTACTGTATGTCTGTATATATATTTCTAAAGAAAATATTATACAGCTTATGAGAGTATGCGTCTTAACTCAAGAGTTTATAAGAAGGGGAGATATTTTAAACGATAGTTGAAGTTAGTATGACAAGAGACAGCACTAGCACAACTTAAGCCACCGCTCCAACCGAGTGGGCACATTCACATCCCTAAGACGGGCGTTTTTAGGTTGCTCTCACTTAACACGAGTGGTCCTCGTATAAATAATTTGTTAATGTTTTTACTACTGATCTACAGTATCTTTGAGACTTTTATTCCTAGTTAAGATCTGAAGTTTAATGCGAGATTCGGACTATGGGCATTTACAGATTATATTGGTCTCCATTAAATCGAGACAAATCGGGACTCAATCCGGCTGCTTGCCAAACACAGTTTAATAGACGACTATATTTTCACTCAGCTAGGTAGTAGCCCTTGTCTAGTATAGGGTATAAAAGAGAAAATGATGAAGAAATGTTATGAATAATAACGGCCACCTTTCAATATAAAATACGTGATACAAATGATGACCACTTGCATCCCTTTGGAAAATCAATTGAAGACTCGAACTCCTGCCGGAAACACTATTTCGCTTTTGGCAACCGATGCAACTAACTTTGCCACAGCCCGCATCTATAAGAGGTGTCTCTTAAGTTGCATGTCTAGGTTTGCGTCATATAAATTATTAAAGAATGCCATAGAAAAATCAATATATAAATTTATGTATCACACAAAACCTCGAGAAACCGATAAATAAAAATCGTGGTGCTTTCGGTCAACGGCGAAGATTCAAATTCATGCCAATAAACGCTACTTGATTTTTCGAGACACTCATATCAAGAAAGATACTGTAGTTCATATCTATAAACAATGTTAAGAAAAGGCTTTTAAGCACCCTCATCTTGTATAATTAAATACAAAGTAGGTAAATGGAAACATAGAGAAATCACACAAGTTATAATTTAAGTAAAATGTATTTGCTATGAAGAACGCTCTAGGATTAGATTACATCTTGTCAAGTGCAGCTAGATTTTCGCTCAACTCTCTAGCCTTGCCTTGATGTAAAATGTATCCATTTTCATAGTATGCAGAGACGTATCGGAAGCATTCGACAAAGTTGGGAAAAGGGATTACAGAGTGACCTCCAAAAAACGGGCCCCAACTTTCGATATGCCTAATTTCATAATTTTCTGCAAGGATTGAATGAAACTTTGGTGATAACTAATTTATTGTGTTTAAAAACATCTTATCAAAATATGAGAGTATTTGGACCTTTCTTCTTTATTCTATAGCACGTGTTCGAGATAACCTTCATTTAGCTCTGTGCATTTCTTGAGGCGCAGCACAAAGTTGTCCATGACGTCCTTAAAAGCCGACCGAATAATGGCTCTGATCAGCTCCCCGATGGCTTCTTTGAGTTCCGTTATGGTCTTGGGGCTTCCTGCGTACATCCGGTCTTTAAAGTAGCCCCAGAGAAAGAAATCTCGGGGGCTAAGTTCTGGGCTATGAGGTTCCCACTCAAAATCAGTCTTGAGACTGATCACACTGCCACCAAAGTTCTCATTCAGCCAATCTCGGGAGAAGTTTGAGGTTTGTGTGCTTGCCCCATCTTGCTGGAACCAGATCTTCTTCATAAGCGACGGAAACAGGGTCTGCAGCTCCCTCTTAGAGGTTTTGAGGTCCTTAACATACCGCTCCTTGGTGACTGTCACTGTTGCGCCAGATTCCTCGAAGAAGAAAGGTCTGATGATGCCTCTGGCTGAAATTGCAGTCCATACCGTGCACTAGGGAAGTATAAGAACTTGATGGGTACCTAATTTGGGCTGGAGGCACCACAGAAAACATTCGTCTTCGAATCTACATTTCCTTCAAGATGGAAGTGAGCTACATCTGAGGTCCAAAGGAGAATAAGGAAAGTTGGGGTCTCCTGAATCTTCTCCAGTATCTTGACTGCCATAGCCTTTCTCTGCTCCTTGTCTGAGGCTATAAGGGTCTGCTTCCTCTATATTTTGTATGGGTAGGCCTTTACATCCATTACTTGCACTCACCTGCAAGTCTCACGGGATATACCGATGGACTGACTTCGCTTGCGGACAGAGTGTTTTGGATTCTGCTGAACTGACTTTCTCACGCTCTCGACCATACCAGTGGTACACTTCTTGGGGCATCATGAATGGCTTGGATGGTTGTCACTGGCTTCATTGAGGTTCTCTACGGTCCCTTAGTTCTCGAAGTGGTAATGTTTTACGCAGTATATTCTTTGCTCGAGCTCCCATTGAGATCTAATTGTGTTCACAGGAGTTGCTTCTGTCATGTCCTACAAAGTAATGGTGATTAGTGAATGAATGAAAGATATATCACAAAATGTGTGTGCAAAATCCTCAGATTGGAAATTACTAATAAGATTAAACGGATATTTGTGACTACGTAATGAACAGATACACCTACATAAAACATGGAAAGTATAGAAGAAACAGATTCCAGCTAGAAGAAGGATTGCCGCAAGAAGGATTACCGCAAGGATTGGTGGATAGCCCTCCACCAATTTTACGAAAGAAGCCTTAATATAGAGTATGCAAATGATTTAACACAAGTAATTGTTTGCCCCTACCGAAATGGCCCTCTTTAAGCAAGAATGATAGCAACTAACATATAATTCATAAACAACTACGAAAAGAAATTCAAGATCAGGACAAACATAAACCAATTTAAAATAGTACCATTATATAGGATAAAACAGCAGAAATCTTTTGAGAAGGTTAAAGATATCGATAGAGCAACGAATGCAAAGTTTTAAGCCTAACTATATAAAAAACAAGTTTCAAGAAACACATAACAGACAGAATTAACAAAAGAAAAATGGGACTAAAACTTTTCTTCAGATTAAGAAATGTTAATCTAAAGAACAAAAAACATATATACCAAGCTATTATTCAATCAGCAATGTTCACTATTTCTAGGACTAGCCTACAACAGATTCAGAGGATAGAGAACAAAGCAGTGTACATAATAACGAATACTAGACGGGCGGAGCTAAGAAATCAACGAGATTTACACAAAGGTAAAACTTACAACTAGCAACAATATAATAGAAAAAAGAGCAAAGAAAATGATATGGAAAACCCAAAAGGAGATGACAGAAGAACTTTACAACCAACTAGATCACCGAGAAGGACGGACAGCCCATTCACTATTTCTCAGTAGCTTAGAAATAATGGAAAGAGAAATAGAATAATTATACAGGTAAGTAGAAATCTCTCAAAATAAGCTGACCAAAAGTAGATAAAAACATGAATAAATCAGGTAAAGTAGATCTTTATTTATTATTTTTTTAATTAAAAACAAAATAGAAAGATAAGAAATAAAATTATGTACTCGAAAGAGAATGCGTAACAGTAGCAATTTATTAAAGCTAAAAACGGTTTGAACTCTAAAATAATTAGACAAAAGAACAACATGAAACTTTTAAGCATACTTAAAAACAACTGTATAAGCAAATACCTACTTACACAAATTCTAACTTAAATACCTACTTAAACTGCAAGAGATTAGCCTGACCTCCAGGCAACCTTGCAACCCTAAGCACACTACTTACTTCCTTCCATTTCAACTTATGAACTTTCACTCTATCAAAACACACATTACCGGGCCTTCAACTTACATGAGGGACAAGGGACCTAAGAAAATAGTGAATGGACTGAGCCCCCCAAAACACACATCATGGTTCGGATCTAACGTTAAGCTGTATGGCCAATGACTGCCTAGGTCACATATATTATCTCAAACTATGTTTCCCCTTGTTCTATCCTTGGCCTTTCTTCTTCCTCTCACTCCAACCCCTGAGCTTCCACTATTCCAAGTCCCAGACTCGGCTGGTGGGGACTCGGGAGACTATGTACAAGGGAGTACCGAGCCCTCGCCCTCCCTCCTTGTGCTGGCAGTAACGAGTGCCAGGATGGGGGTGGGGGAGAGGAATCGGCCGATCTGTTTTTTTTTCTCCCACTTTCCTTTTCATTTCATTTCATTTCAAATGATTGAAATTACAAATTAAGAATTTGCTGATATTAAATACACCGAGGTTCAAAAGTTCTCGAAATAAGTTGTTTCCACTCTATTGTCGTTAAAATTTCATTCAAAACAAAACAGGTTCAGATAAAAAAAACGTTTATATCGATTATTCCTTTATTATGCTAAAGAGAGATGCAAAATTATATATGTATGATGAATTTGAACACCTTGTTTCAGTATGTAAAATTATCTTCCACATAAATCGTTCATAATCGGGAAAATCGGCGAGTGTTTTAAATTTTTCTTATGCCGATTTTTGTCCCAGTAGAGAAATCAGGTTTTCCGTTTTCGCTTGAGGAGTTTGGGAAATTTTTGAAGAAATCATAGGATTCTAATCATCCAATCTACGGGACTAGTAAAAAAAATAAATAATTTGATAGCTAATGATACTATAAACAAGGCTCAGGCTTAAATAGGTTAATCTGAGGATTTAAATTTTACTTTTGTTTTCAATAGAACGTAAAGGTATGATTCTGAATCCCGTGACTTTCCCTACAAAAGTCAGAGATGGAAGAGAAATATCCTTTTTTTATTTTTTCCCTTTAAATAAAAATTAATAAAAAATTAGCTATTAGTCTTAGCACCTTGACTCTTATATCACTATGAGGAGGAGGCAAGAATGCGTATTTTCTATTTAAAACAAATCATTGTTAGGCCACATACTAATCGCAAAAAAGATGAAAATTGATAACTAAATAATGATCCATGTTGATTAATTCGAGTTTCTGGCCGCATTTCTGACCTTTGCCGCAATTTTTCTATTACCTAGGTCAATCGACCGCTTTTAAATTGAACTCACAAATATCAAATTTGTGCCAAGTTGAGGGATGAAATTTTAAAAATAGGAAGGTTGTCATTTATAATTTGAAAGGGAATTTAATACAAAATACAATGGTATAAAATCAATGCCCCTGCCCACCACCACTACACTGCCCCTACCTACCACCACCACCGTCCATGCCTACCACAAACACCGCCCATGCCCACCACCACCACCACCCCCAACATTGCCTCTGCCCACCACTAGCACCACCGCACCTGCCGACCACCAGCAAGAACCCCATATGGCAAAAAAACAATACCCCTACCCACCAACCAGCATCGTCCTTGCCCACCACTAGCACCACCGCACCTGCCCACCATCATAACTCCTACCCACTCTCCACCAGTTCCCCTACCCACCCCAACCCCTACCCACAATCACCGCCGCCCCTGCCCACCCCCTCCATTTTCTGACGTACAAATACTGACGGGAGAAGGCATGCAAACATATGAAGTTAGTGCAACAATTGAGAATATTGTGCTCAATTAAACTCAGGCCACTATGTAACTTTTTTGAAGTCTAATGATAACTGGGTTGAGTGTGATGACATAAGAACCACTAACCTATGGGAGAGTTACTCAAGACCAAAATGAAAAGTTTATATTATGGTGTTAAAAAGGCTGATGAATTACTTCATTTCATTCTTAAACTGATATTGGAGGACGTGGTTTGTGAACTTGCAAATTTTTTGAATATCTCAAACCACAGCGAAGATTCAAGGAAGTTAAGCCCTAAAAGGGGAACTCCTGCAAGTGTCATAAACATTAGTTTGTTATTTTTTAATTTTCAGTTTCTTTGTAAGTATTTGGGTGTATGAAGATTATGCTTTTTAAGTGTATGAAGACTGCCTTTTTGTTTAATTTGGTAAAAAAATAATAAAGTATTTTAATTCAATTTCGACATGTGGTATATTGCTGCAGAAATACTTTGTCTAAAGTTTAAAAAACTTTCTTATTCTGAATCTTAATGACTTTTTTGATAAAGCTAACACATATTTTGTGAACTCGTCTTTTAATCTACAATCAAGCAACCAAGATTATATGTTACATTGTGCAATTCATTACTCTACATTATTCATTTGATATCTAGATTGATCAGAAAGGCTAAGAACTAAAGTTAGTTGATTAGATAGTAAATACAGAGATAGTTGAATGAGGATTCCATGAATTCAAGGATATAAAAGAGAGAGAAACAGATTGTAAGAGAGAAAGGCCGAATGACAGACAGAGACAGAGAGAGATGGAAGAATGAACAAAAAACAAAACATCAAACTTTTATACCGATTTTTCTCACAGCGGCAGTCGCTTTATTGGTATCTACCCTTGAGCACTGAACATGGGTATAGTTTCCCCAAGACTAGTGACGTAATGCGCATTTATCCCCCTCTCTCCAAAGGCAAGATGCTGGGAGTCTTTCTAGCTTCAGTCTAGCAAACGCTCTCATAGAGTGAGGCCACATCGGTCCACTCCTCAGCTTGGATTTCCAGCTAGACCCCTTTTGCGGTACCGTTTACCCTATTTCAGTGCTAATTATAGTAAAAAAATATTGGGCATCCTTTACCAGAGTTCAGTGGTAAAAGCGTACAAAGAGAAGTTATAGTAATGTTGTAGTGATAAATTTCTCTCTTTTCAGGCTGTAATTCTTATTTTGAGTGACTAATAGTGTGAATTTGTGCCTGAAATTGCGAAAGAACAAAACCTGAGTGGGCTGGAGATTGATGAAATTCTCTTTACTCCAGATAGTGACAAGGATAATGATTGTGTTGAAACTGATGTACTTTATGCCAGTGAGAATGATAAAGAATATGTTCCAGAGACACATGAAATGGCTGAAAGGTCAGACAGTGTATGTGGAGAAGACGTTCCTCGGTGACGCAAGCAAACAAAAGCGGATGGTGCGAAGACAAAGAGGCATAGGCGTCTCTTTCTCCCCTCGCCTCCTATCCACCCACCACAGTTGATAAGCCTACTGCTGGCCACTCCTACAACTTTGCTGCCGTTTCTGTACAGTACCCTGCTGTGTCATCAGGCTCTGATGACCCTAACGACACTTATTCTGCTGCTGCTGTTCCTGCTGCCATCCGTGCTGCTGTTGCTCCTGACACCCTTGGTGCTGCTGCTCCCACCCATGCTGGGGCTGACCCTGCTGCAACCCCTGCTGCTTGCCAGCGACAACATCGATGACGTGCAGACGATGGGGAGTTGCTAGCGACTTTTAACTCTTGCAGCAGTCAAAAGTCACTCAGGCGGCTATGTATGACACACAAATCTTCAGATAGCTGCAGCAACCAGGACAGCAGCCCGAAATATTGTGAAATCAATTAGGCCAGGTCCCACACAATCAGCTGCTACTGCCACCGCATCTGAAGAGTGTTTTCGCCTGTTTGTGACTGATGCCATGGTGAATCTGATTGTGTAGTTCACCAACAAGAAGATTGATGTTGGCAGGAGCTACAAGAGACAGTCAGCGACTGTACAGCAAACAACAGCAGCAGAGATACGTGCACTGCTAGGTTTCCTTATATTAGGTGGTAACAGAAAGGATAACCACCTGAATCCTTAGGTGTTGTGGTGCTCTGTGGTAGGGTCTCCTTTCTATAAGGGAGCAATGTCTGTGGTGCATTTTTTGCTTCTGCTCTACTGCCTCAGATTTGACGACATAGCCACACAAGAGCAGAGGCGGGCCACTGACAAATTTGCCCCAGTCAGGGATTTGTGGGACATGTTTATGGCCTGCTGTCAGGACAACTACACACCCCACGAAAACCTCACAGTAGATGAAGAATTGGTAGCTTTTAGGGGTAAATGCCCTTTTAGGATGTATATCCCAAATAAGCCAGCAAAATATGGGATAAAAATTGTTATAATGAACGATGTGGAAAGCAAGTACATGTTAGAAGGTTTTCCTTACCTAGAGAAACAGGGCACAACAACAAGACATAGACTGCAACTCGGCCACATGTTCACCAAAGATCTCACATGCCTCTACCGCCAAACCAACAGAAACATCACTACCGACAACTGGTTCATGTATGTGTCCCTCATACAAGACATGTTCAGTAAAGGGCTGACAATAATGGGGACAGTGAAGGCGAACAAGGCGACAATCCCTGAGGTAATGAGGCAGAAGGACACCCGCACACCAGGCAGCTCTGCATTCCTGTTCACGAAAGATATGACACTCGTTTCATATATCCCTAAGACCCAAACAAGCAAAAAGAATGTGCTCCTGCTGTTAAGTATGTACACACAGGCATCGGTGAATAATGTCAGTGGGAATCCTTCGATCATGGAACAGGCACGTTTGACCAGATGTGTGCAATTTATAACTGCAGCAGAAGAACAAATAGGTGGCCATTGTGTGTGTTCTTTGGGATGGTGAATGAGAGTTGTATAAATTCGTGGATCATTTACCAGAGCAACATTGCAACGGTAGGAGGCAGCACCATGCAGAGACGGAAGTAAATGCACGAATTGGCCCTGCCTTTCATCAGGCCCTCAGCTAAGGCACGACTCAACAACCCAACACAGCATCGACAGTTGAAGCTGGTCGTCAGACAGGTGTGCTCCCTCAACCTTACCTCTGGAACGGCTGCAGGTGCAGGACCATCGGCAGCTGAGATGAGGGAGCCCATGGTACGGTGCAGCAAGAGTCATTCAAAGGCAGACAAGAAGACACGCTTCAAGTGTAACAGCTGCCGCGAACCTGTCTGCCCGAGTCACTATTTCCCTTATTGCTGTGATTGCGTCTGAGGTAGGTAATAAACATGAAATAAAAATGAAATGTTTTTTTCCGTGTGGGTATGTGAAAATCTCTTAGATTTATATATCTAAAACCATTAGGTTCATGTTATTAGCCACCACAATCTCATAGCAATAAATATTGAAAAATAATGAAAAGTTTCCATATCATTGACAAGAGATTGCAAGGGATAGACAACAAAGGAGATGCTTGGTGTGAACGGCCATAGAACATAGGCTGTATTGTATCTTCTTAGTCATTTCTAGGTGGTTTGAAGGGGTTTTCTAACAGCAAAAAAGCATTATATTGAACAATTAGTCATTTTTGGTGCACTAAAAAAAAGAGTCTTTTTCCCACCCTCCTTCCTACAGTTTGTGCATCGTCAGTTTCATGGAGAGTCCCTGGGAGGAAAGCCTGACAGCTTTGGAGGCCTGTGCAAACGTTGGGTGAATTCTTTAGAAGGGATTCTTTGTGGTGAATTTTTCACCCAAATTTTTGAAAACTTTTCACTTTTTGACGTTTTTTTTGGTTATTTTATAATATACCTTTCTTAAAGTAAGTATGAATTTTTATTAGTTTAATTAGCATTTACATGCCTTATAGTTAGTGTGTACATGATAGGATTAATAAATTTTTATATTTACTATTTTCCTTTTATTTTCCAAAATCAAGTATAATATACCCGAGTTCAGTGACTGTGTAACAGGAAAATATGTTTAGTGCTTCGGGGTTGAATGTGTTGTGGGGAGGAAATTGAAAGCTAAAGAAACTCTTTATAAAAGAAAAGTACAGAATTTGGTGGCAGGATATCGGAAATATAACGTATTTGAAACTTCAGTGCAAAATTAGATAAATGTCTAATCTACAGTGGTAGACCCAGAAATAGAAAAAAAAAGAAATTATTTAAAGGCTATTGGAATATGTAAATTAAAAAACAAAATTATAATATATGAAATGAAGTTTATTACATGATCCTAAGAAGTATATCAGCATTTCTAAATAAGAACCCGTTCCCTTTGAGGAAGAAAAAGGAGGAAGAAAATCAATAGCAAAAATATTCCGCTATATATGTATTCATTAATGTTCATGGAATCTTAAACAAACTTCATTTATTATTTCATGGGAATGGGACCACTTCCACATTTTTTAAAGAGTTGAAGAGAATTTTGGCCCTAAATAAATATTAATTTTTGGGCCTTTCCAATAAAATAAATTAAATTGGTATATTTTGAAGAATCGTGAAGAAAGATAAACATCATAAATAGTGAACAGTAATTTAATTTCCTTTAAGCAATTTGTAAATAATTATATAAATTTATTCCTAGCCTTTGTAGGAAATATGTTTTCAGCAAAATAGTGCTCACATTCTCTATTTTAATTAATGCGAGAAATTGAATTTCCATTACAATTCACGTAGCGTGTAATCAGTTGCGGCGATAAATTCGACAATCCAGTTTTAAATCTGTTTTTATTCCTTTTTTTCCTAAAGGACAACAATGGAATGGATGAGACTGAATTGATGAGATGATTCCCAATGGGTGAGTATAAAAGTGTAACGCAAAACAGTATTTTAGAATAAAAGGGAGGTCGTCACGAGCTATACATAGCTATTTTGTTCTGAGACCCTTGTGTCTGATTTGCATCATATTTCCGAATTGTTAATTCCAGGATTCAAAATGCCTATTTTGCTCAAGCAAAATAGACGAAATTCTCGAGAGTACTGCGTGAAATATTGAGAAATAGTATAGCAAACAATAGTTTCGGAGGAAAAGAAATGCGTATCAAAATATATATTAACAAGGTCTGCTGCCCCAAATTTGCTGCTCTTACTTATTCTGATTTATAACCTTACGACCTTTAAAATTTCAATAATTCCAGGACTATCTTTGGAAGTGAGGACCTTAGCAATTATATTATTCGAAAGAGAATATAAAACGACATAAAAGTTTCAAATTTCGTTAGATCTGCCAAATAGTTATTATTTTATTGCCAAATAATTCGCTGGATAACTTTTGAAGTACTTGGGCAAGAAATTATTTCATTCGAAAGAGAATGTAAAATATCAAAAGGGTTTCAAATTTCGTTAGAATCAGCCGAATAGTTATTATGTTATTGCCAAGTAATTCCCTAGCCTACTTTGGGAGTACTTGGGCAAGAAATTATTTCATTCGAAAGAAAATGTAAAATCTCATAAGGTTTTAAAATTTCGCTAGAATCGGCTGAATATGTATGATGTTATTACCCCCCAAAAGCAGAACGGGGACTAAAAGAACATGGATCATTAAAACTACGCACGGATTGTGCGGCAAGAAAAGGACTATTACTATTACAAAAAATAGTTGCTTAACTTAAATTTACACTTGAAAGTTCCGTCAACAGAGAAACAGTATATAAAGAATAATACTAAGCCAGGATTTCAATTTATATAACTAATGACAAAAAAATTTACATGTAAGAAAACCTACATGTAGAATAGGGTGGTAGATTTTAAAACATAAAAAATAATGTAGTTACTTGATGCCTTCTTTGAGTTAATATTGTTGAACGAATTTTAAGTTTGTGTATTGACGCTCTCCTGAGAAGGATATGATCTAAATCTATGGGGTCCAACTGACAAGAGTCGATATATTTGTCATTATATTTATCCCAGGTATATGCCTCCTACTGTTAAGATAAAGTCTTTCTTATGTATCGAAAATTGAAAAATATTGTGCAGAGTTTTCATCTTGGATAGATTTTATGAGTTAATATTTCCCTCCTGTTATTTGTATCCCTTTTTCTTCACTCTTATCATGTGTTTTAGATTTACATCTCAGATTTTTCTTTTGTGCTTAAAAATCTAGATCTCTTGCCAAATGACCAGGGAAAATCAACGTCCAATCCTTTTCTGTTTATCGTATGCATATCTTGAACTTTAAACTGTTCTATCATCTAGATATTTTTTTCTGTCACGCGAAGCCTTTGCCATCATAATGTACCCAAGAGCTATCAGGGCTGCATAGAGTTTCATCAGAAGTTTTCTAGTTTTGTAGACACTAAGTTTACTCTCCAAAGTTTATAAAAGATTATGCATTGATTGTAAATTTTACCGAAGAGATTGTGTTGTCCATTCAAAATACTTGCCAACCGAATGTACTTCTGTCCTGGATTGTTTACTTTACTACATGAGGCATTGTTTTCAGTTCCTCTGCACATGTGGTTTAGTATATGATTTCAATTAGTCAATAGTTAGCATTTTAGAATTTTAGGAACGCACAACTTGGTTGGTTTTGTTTGATCTTATTATCTCGAGATAACTATTAGATTCAATCCCCTGAACTTACATTTAAGTTCTTGAATCCATGTTGGAATATATTTCTACTTTTGAGAATTCAAGTTCGTTAAAGAATTCCCCATTTGAATAATGATACCTATCATTTGCCTATTTAGGTTTCTGAATACTTCCTCATTATATAAAATGTACAACTTTGGTGAGATGATGCCTCCTTGCATTAATTCTTAGAGAAATTTACAGAATTGTGTCTGGGCAAATTAATGAATGGCTTAGAGTTTGTAGATGTGCTCTATGATGGTGACGTAGAGTGATCCCAAGCCTTGATGCTTTACAACTGTTAAAATGATTGCATTTAATTGAGTTATAGTTATCTGCTCAATCTTTGAGAATCAGTCTTTAAAATCATCTAGTTTACATTGTCTTATCGCATAGCTGGCTTTGCAATCGAATGGTAATATATTTTTCGTGCGCAATTTTTCTTTAGCAGGGGCTATTTTAGTAGATCTTTCAAAAGATGATGGATTTTGGATTAGGGAGTGGGTGCGAGGATGTAAGAAAACTTAATAAAATTTAAATTCTTAGTTGTGTATCTGAGAGAAACAGAGAGAAGAGTCTTGTTAATTAGTAAGCAGTAAGTGAGCAAATATTTCGCTTTCGTTGCCTGGATCGAAGAAGGCAAAATCTATAAAAATTAAATTCACACACAGAAAGGCTTTATGAGTATAACCTGAAAACGAAAAGGATTAAATCTAGAACAATAAATGATATGTGGATTTCTGTACATTATTAAATATCTATAATAATAAAGTATTTTAATTCAGTTTCGACATGTGTATATTGCTGCAGAAAAACTTTGTCTAAAGTTTAAAAAACTTTCTTATTCTGAATCTTGTTTTATTACTTTACGCGAAAATAACTTTCTAGAATCCCTTTGCAGATTAGGGGGAGAGACAGGTAAGAATAATTAATCATAAAATTTCAGTCAAATTTAGATGGATTATCGCCAAATTAAAATTATACTCTACTATCACTACCAAAATAAAGAACTAGCAAAGAAGTAAAATTAAAAATAAATAAGCAATAAATAAGTTATGAACCAAAAGAAATAGATATTATGAAAAATAAGTTAATAACACTGAACTTATAAAAATATCGATATGCGTCGTAGATAAATTCAAAACATGACTGAGAAAAGCAAAATTAAATACAAGATAGATCTGCGCCGGCAAACTTTGAGCGCCCTTTCAACCTAATTATCAAAATTACTAAAAAATATTTTTACCATACACACCACCTAACAGTTACAAACAGTTACAAACGATACCATCAAAATACACTAAATTTTCTTCTGTATTTCCAATCATGCTGAGTCAAAACTCAATTAAAGGACTTATTTGTACAATGAACACTTAAATGATGCGAAATACCAAGTTGTTAAATAACCGACACAACACAGGAATCAAAGGAACAAAAGGGATCTTCCCTTAGCTGTTTGGAATAAAACATTTGCATTTGGCCACCACCTTTAGGAGTAGCCATGTATTTGTGATATCAATTTTTTGTGTTTAATAATGCAGTAAACATCATTTATTTATTTCCCTTAACAATCACTTCTATACAGTTCTTGTGGCATAGAAACACTATGATTAGCTATTAATATTTTTAAAAAAGACATAAGCATTACTACAGCTTATAAACATCGATTCTTTACTGCACTCAACTTTTATATAACACATTTGTAACAATTTGCGTAACTCTCAGGGGCATTTTTTTATGCCATCTAAAGACGACTTTACTTTTAACAACATAATAATATTAACAACTACCATATAATAATCCTAAATTTTTTATATAAGGAATGATTCTCTCAAAATCGGTTGAAGAATTTTCCCTAACTCTATATATTTAGTGGTTTCTTGATCTCTGCCTAACATATTGAGGTTAAATTATTATAACCTCGTTATACCATGTCGACCGTGAGGAAGTACCAATAAATTATGTTAATTGTATTATAAATCATGTTAGATTTGTGTAAATATTTTTACAAAGTAAGTGAACGAAGGGTTCTTTTTGTGAGTTTGTATCTGTAGTTAAATGGAATGATTCAATCAATTTGCATTATTAGCAACTAAATTTCCATACGCTCGACTTCAAAAAGAAATGAGTAAGAGAGGAAATGAGATTCAATCCAATTAAATTTACTACTAAACAAATTAAATTCATAGCAGTGACGCTCAATGGGTTAACGTCATTAATTTTATAATATATTTAGATTACGAGAAGAAATAAATATGTAAGATAGCATAAAATAGTTAAAAATAGATAAATTACATGAAAAAAGTGTAATAGAAATAGCTGTAGTGCAAAACATTTAAACTTTTAAAATTGCCAGCTCAGAAAGAGTCTTTTCGACCTGCATTTAACTATATCCAGCGATTCTACGTAACATATATTTGCTTCTCAAAAAGTGAAAGGCTTTTTACATTTCAGACTATGCAATTTAAATCTGATAACTCTTTTTACCTATTGGCAAGAATCTTTTTTACTCTTTCAAAATAGTGAGCAGTTTCAATCATTCCTTTATTAACCAATCGGTGTTTCTTTTAATAAGTTTAATGGTGGCATCATTCTCTCTATGCACATTAATTTCAGTGTTTATCCGTGTTTTTTGTAACCTCCATCAGTACTATTGAAAATGAATGATTATTTCTAACCAATGGTCACGGGGTAGGGGAAACATTGTTTGACTGGTCGAAATAGTAAATTTGTTTACATATTAAATATCCCCAAACTTAGCGATAAAGTAGCAAATAAATCCTCTTGCATGGAAATCTCCATGCATTGAGCAATCAGTTTTGTTGTTTATTTTGAAAACATTTCGAGTTTTCATATATGCCTTCCAATGATGTTTAGAATTTTAGGGGATATTCAACTAAAGCCTTTTAAAAACGAACTGCGATTTTTATATGAAAGAGACCTATCTAATCCGTGATATCTTTTTGATGCTGAAGCAAATAATAGATATAGAATACAAAGGCATTCTAAGAACTTAGAGTACTGGTCATCGAGAAATATCATATATATTTTTTTTCTCTATCTTTCTCATAGGAAACATTCTTATACTAGAATAATACCATTTAATTCCTCGTATTGTGATATTGAATAAGGTCAGAGCAAATCCTGTAAAATAAAGCTGATAAAAATTAATTAACAAGTTTCTTGTTGTAGTAATATTTTTTGTTTAGCAAATAGTGTTGAGATTACTAAATTGTAGAATTGGTGTAGTAGCCATGTGATAAAAGTATCATCCCTAGTCAGTTTTAACAATATACTAGATAGATTAATGGATCAAGAAGCTAGGTGGAGCTGAACCGGCTGATAAGGAAAGGAGTAGTTATTACCTTTTGTAGACTCCTTATTTTCGTAGGTCCTTATTTTAATGGTATAATCTTATTTTGTAACCTTTCATGTACCAATCTTTTGCGTTTTGAATGGTAGGAGTTTCTCTTGATAGAGCATGCATAAAATAATTTACGCAAAAAGTAACTCACAACATATGTCAATTTTGTTTGTATTGTAAACCAAAAAGTGGTTTTAGCTATGAATTAAATGAATTCGTGTAAGGTAAATAGTTTTTGATTGAGGAGACTATTACTTTAATTGGTTTACAAACTGGTGAACTCCAAATTTAGTTTTTCCATACCGTTCTCCTGGCGAAAATTTATTTATTATCTAGAGAGCTAAAGTAAATATAATTATAGAGTTATTAACCAGTAAAGACCATCAGATCCACTCGAAGATAGTTATAGAAATAAGGGAAAAGCTGGTAAAGAGAGGACAGGTAAAAGGAACAGAAAATTTAGATACAGAAGTTAGATATACTCACAAAATTGTGGAAATAGTATTCGTTGAAGATTTTCATCTATATAATAAAAAAATAAAAACTTTTATTACAAACAAAACTGAATGCTAACAAAGTGTTTGAATTAAACTTTCGTTCGAGCGATTTTTCGGTTCCATTCTTCGTTGTACCATCCTTTCGTATATATATAGCTTCCTTTGTCTCTCTGTCTATCCCAACATATTTTACTTTTATTCCTTCTCCTATATTCTGGTAACTTGCTTTGGTCAAAGGCCAGCCTCGATCAGCAACTTTCGTACTCTAAAATCATTGAAGCTTTTTTCCCCAAATGTGGTGAGCTGAAGGTCTTGACATGAAAGGGGTCGTTATCTCACGCACAAACGAGCTCGCACCTTATCCCACTTCGGGAGAGTGGAACCTCTGGTCTCCCAACCTATGGTTTAGGGGATTGGTGTGAGATATAAATGTGGACCCGAAAAATAGGGATCAGTTGAACTTTTAAATCAGAACACCAGACAAGTCTAACTATGGCAGAAGACCAGAAACCTGAATCGTGAGCAAGCCTTAACAGTTCAAACATCTCCTCTCCCGTTACTTATGATTTATCTAATTTTCTTATGGATCTTAGACCTTCTTTACCTCTCTCTTCCACTCTGACTTTGCAACATATTTAGTATATTTACGTTTGATGGTTTCTGTAAGGGTAAGTCAATCAAATTCATATTAAACGGAGTAGTAGGTAAATTTATTATATTTGATCTTCTCCGTCAAACTTCAAATCGTTCAAACCTGATTCAGAATGTAATCACAGATTTTATTCAAATTCAAATATCATGGCCAAACTTCAAACTAAAGGTTTCTTAATTAACTAGAAATATCTTTAGAATTTAAAGTCTACTCAGCCTGCAATCTTGCAGATTTAAGTTTGAACTTAAATATAAAATATTTAATGTTTTAATTAATGCCTCTATTATTTTCATTTACATTAAAGAGTGAATTCGGGAAATATAAACGTTTTCCGCTACCTCTAAGAAGGCAACAATCTTTTTTTAAACCAAAATCAATATATTTGCGATCATTTATTATTTTCCGTTTACATGTAACACCTACATAATAGGTGACGCTAGTCCTATTGGTGCTATACCAAAAACAATAATATGTTATATGATTAAAATCTCTAACGGATTGGCGACCAATAACAAACAAAACTGACTTACTTTTTGGAACAGTTCTTGACGTCATCAGAAAATTGATACAGGCAGCTCCCGTTCCGTGACCGAAGATTGTGATATTGTTTGGATCTCCTCCAAAGGACGCCACGTTTCCCTTCAGCCAATGAAGCGCCGCGATTTGATCCATTAATCCGTAATTAGCGATGGAGCGTTGATGAGGATGGTCATTGGTATTGAGGAACCCTGCAAGAAGGGAGATAGACAGTTAGAAACTAGATTTCTCACCTATTACTGTTTAACTTTAATGAATTTACGAAGATTGATACCACTGTGATTTCATTACATAGTTTTTAATGTAGCAAAATATTATAATCGAATAGTTTCCTGCAAATTATCCTTTTCTCATTGCATCAAGTCAAACCAATCACTTAGTATTCACACTATGGCTGATTTGCTAATCGAAAAGTTCATATTTTTTGTGAGTGACTCAAAGGCAGACTAATAAATTTGAAAGAAACGGGTTAAAGAAATATTAGGGATATAGAGGTTCCCTTTCCTATGGAGAGGGAGACATTTTGGCGAGTAAAAAAGGACACGTAACCTAAAAGAATGAAAAAAGAGATGGTTGAATAAATTTCGCTCATTTCGGTATGAAAATTGGCTAGTTCATTTTAAGAAAATGGAGAGATTTTTATTAAATAATGCTATTTAAAAAAGAAGACAAGAAGACAGCAGGAATATCCCTGCATAGAAAGATTATAAAAAGCGTTTCGAAAGGAATGTGAAGAAGTAATGGAGAGTGAATATGTTTCGAATCAAAGAGATTCTATGAAAAGATTATTGAAGGTCAGGGAACTTGGTTGAGTTTACGCTGCAGCTTTTAACCCTTTTCAACGAATTTTTCTTCACGATGTGTATGGTCAGAAAAAATAAGGGCAAGTCGTATTTCTGTATTCGCCAAGACTCTTTCTGTTTTATATCCTTGTTAATCGACTTTTGCGAGTATTTTGCGGAAACGAGGACACGGGAAAGGGCTAAAAGATATCTTGGTGAATAAAAAAATGACACCAGAATTTTTTCTTAACTTATGCTCCCTGAAAAGAGAGTCGTTGAAAAGGTTAAAAAGCTGCAGCGTAAACTCAACCAAGCAAAGCATCGCTGTCGACTTCAATAAATCATAAATACAATATTACCTTTCACCACTATATATACAGTAATCCATCGCTACTTTGTGGTTCGAATTTCGCGGACTCGCTACTTCGCGGATTTTCCAAGCGCAGTACGTAAGGCCGAGTTTTCGCCATATCGCGGGTTTCTGCGGTGCGGATATTTATCAGTAATGTATATTGGCTGATGAAAATTAAAAACAGTTAAAAAGTAAGAAAATAATTAAAACACATTAAAATAAATAACATACGCAATACGTTTACTCTAGATGAGATCATACAAAGCGTTCTATAGGCTAATGGATGCGAGTCGACCAATCGGAGTGTGGTGTTGTGTATCCTAGCCACTCATTGGCTCAAAGTCTATAGCATAATTCTGATGTGCATCCGCGCATTCAGCATCTCGCCTTGTTGTCTGCTATGTTCTAACCCACCTGTTTCGCTGCGATTACGTGCTCACTACTTTATTAACATTTTTATGATGCCGTCTAAACGTCCTTCATCATCTTTGCCTTCTTGCAGTGAGCCTAAGCGCATGAGAAAGATGCTAAAAATCGCTGAAAAGGTAAAACGGCTGGACATGCTGAAGCAAGGAAGAAGCTACGCAGAAGTTGGCCACTATTATGTTATTAATGAATCATCGGTGCGGTACATAAAGAAAGATGAAAAGAACATAAGGGCGACAGCTGTTGTATCTTTTAAAAAGACCGCGAAGAGGGTTATTACATCACGTAATAAAGTAAATGCAAGGATGGAGTCTGCATTGGCCTTGTCAATCAGTGACTGCCGAAAGAAAAACATCTTGCTCGAAACAATCATCATTCGTACAAGGGCCTTAAAGCTTTACAACAGGTTTGCAGGAGATGACGTTCGTGTTGAGAATGAGGGTTACATCGACGACCCACAAGCAGGACCATCAAGGGCTTCACCTCCTAGACTAACCACATTCACATCCAGCAAACGCTGGTTCGATAAATTCCAGAAAAGCTTTGCCCTTAAAACCGTTTCTTTGCATGGAGAAGTTGCCTCTGCGGATCATGCAGCAGCCGAGGACTAGGTAAAATACTTTTAAGTCACTTATAATGGAAGGGGACTACAATCCTTAACAAGTATTTAATATGGATAAAATAAGTCTATTTTTGAAATGGAGCCCACAGCCAACTTTAATAATGAAAGACGAAGCCAAAGCTCCCGGATTCAAAGCCTAGAAAGACCGAGTGACACTCATCATGTGCAGAAATGCTGTGTGTTTTATGATTAAGTACGGATTTATTTATAATTCGAAAAACCCAAGGGTCCTATAAAATAAAAATAAAAATGTGTTGCCAGTGTACTGGATGCATAACTCTAAGGCCTGGATAACAAAACTGCTTACGTCTGATTAGTTTCATTAGTGTTTCGTCCCGGAGGTGAAATATTATCTCACAGAGAAAGGCTTTGAGTTTAAAGTCCTTCTCCTCATGGACAACGCTGGAGGTCATGCAGTTGATGCGTCTTACGATGGTGTTCAGATTGAATTCTTGCCACCAAACACCACATAAATTATTCAGCCAATCGATCAAGGCGTTATTCGCGCCTTAAATGCGCTTTATACACGCTCTGCCCTAGAAAACATTGTTGAAACTCTTGACTCTGAAGATAACCTCTCCCTGAAGGCGTACTGGCGTGACTACACCATTGCTTTGTGTCTGCAAAACATCCAAAAGGCTATCGAGGTCATGAAGACAGAAACTTTGAATGAAAGTTGGAAGAAATTGTGGCCGGAAGTGGTCGACAGTTACAAGGGCTTCTCTGCTGACGAAGTTCAGCACTCTACAGTTGATAAGGCTGTGAGACTGGCAAGAAGGCTAAGAGAAGATGGCTTCGGTGACACGACTACCAAGAACATAAAAGAATTATTAGATGCACACTCGCAAGCGTTGACAGATGACGACCTGACAGAGATGACAAAGTCTCCAAGTGAAGAAGAGGAAGAGGAACCAGAGGCTGAAGAAAAAGAGGTTGGCCTAACACTCAAGCGCCTTGCAACCATGGTCAGAATGGTTAAAGAACTTCAGCGAGTGGCTCAAGAATGGAACCCTAAGATGATTCGTTCATTGCAAATTCAATAGACGGATCCATGTCAGTGTATAAATCCATTCTTGACCAGAAGAAAATACAGCACCAACAACTGCCCATAACCATGTTCCTAACTCGGAGGACGCCGCCAGTTACGCCTACTCATTCAGTGGAAACAGAAGCTACTAGCGAAGCGCCTGATGAAACGGCACCTCCAGAAGAGTTGTAAGTGCTCTCCTTGGCTGTGCAGTACATTCATCGTCCTCCGTACTGCACAGCAAATTCATCATCGACATCGGCATTCAAGTTGTAGTACAGTACGTAAAAATTATGTATCATTACGAGTGTTTAAGAGCATAGGAAGTATTTATAAGAGTATGGGAAAGGTTAATAAGACTGTGGGGAAGGTTGTCAAGAGTGTGGGGAGGCTTCAGAAGGGCTTAAATTATATATAAATACCATAATAAACATATAGTTTCTACTTCGAGGATTTTCGCTTTTCGCGGGGGAGTTTGGAACCTAACCCCCGCGATAAACGAGGGACTATGATATATATATATATATATATATATATATATATATATATATATATTATTCAGCTAAATCTTTAATATAGGAAATGAAAAAGGATGAACGATAGAGATAAAAACTTATATATGGAGTTCGTTTTACGATTCATTGGATATAATCCAACAGAGTGGATTTTATTAAGAGAAAGAGGATTGATCACGGAGGATAAGGGGTAACGTGTAATTCACTTTCAGTTATCTATACTCTAATATTTGAATTAAATGCTTGGAAAATAGAGCTTGGCCCTAGTTAATGGTATCGTTTAGGTTGAAATATTGATTTAGGTAATGTTTTTATTTATCGCGAATTTGATTTAATAATTTTCGTAACTCCTGCAGCTATTATAACAGTTTTTGCTAGTGATTGTGTCACTATTTAGAAGGAGTATACTTCTAGACTCTCCTAAATAGATGCCTAAATATTGGGGTATTTCGTTATATGAATTTAAGCCATTTTTTTTAACAGAATCTAAATAACCTACAAATTATTACTGAAATATTTACTGGTAAAACTGAACTCTGCAATTGGGAAAATATTTTTTAAAAACTCAAAAATAGGCCACTGAAACATAAATTCCTTTTAAATAAAAGGCAGAACACCTGCTCGTCTGATTTTTGCGAGAGCTTAACGAGAGCTCCCTTTTTCATCTTGAAGGAATTTTTTTTTTAGGATATTGTGGCGTTTGACCCTCGTTCGCGGATGAAAAAAAAACCAATATTGGAATTGGCTTGAACTTGAAGGGTTTGTTTGTGCCTGGAAAAAAATGACAGGGGATTGTTTAGCTAAAACCTGGATTTTGGCGTTCGGCAATGCTAGAGGTAGCTTTTCCTTCTCTCTCGGTGCCTTCGTAAATATTTAGGAAAAATCTGTTGCCCCACTAGTGAAAATAATTTAAAAAGGAAAATTTCGAAGGAAATATTTTAGAAAAGTGCATAATAAGTGTAAATGGACCTAATGTGGAATGATAAATTGATGACGAAAATGCGGATTATTGGAAGCGGCTAGCCGAAAAATATTAGGAATATGTTTAAATTTAAATTGATGATAGAAGGTTAAATTTGTCATAAGATATTACGAAACCTACTCAAATAGTGATGGTATAATCAATTATTTGGATTATCAAATTCAATTTAACACGAAATTATTGCTTATCTATCCCGATCATTTCTAATAATTAAATTTTATTAGCAGGTTTCTCTCTTGGCTCTAAAGAAAACTTGTTTTCCATGAGAACATTACCTTAAACAAATATTGCTGGATAGGTTAGATTAGTTTAAATAGATGCGTTTATTTTAATAGATTATGAATACGTAAAGTTATTTAAAAAACTAGTAAACTTAAGTGTATATATAATATCATTCCAGTAATTTCGCGTCTTTGCCCTGGTTTTAGAATAATTTATCGTGTTAGATAAAAGAGGAGCTGTACAAACTAGCCATAAAAAATCTCTGATTCCATATTTATGTATGCTTAGACAACTAAATAGTAAGCATGGAAGAAGAGGATTCTGAAATATGTGAACATTTTCAACAAAACGACGTCCCAGTTTACTAAAATACCACAGCTTCTGGTATCTATCCTCCTTTGGTTGAAACCTAAAGGTGTCGTTGTATTTCTCATGTAAATAATTTGAGACAAAAATATAAGCACATGTGTGTGTGTGTGTGTGTTTAAAAGAGTGGGATAAGAAAAGAAAGAAAAAAAAGAGAGTTGTATGTGTAAATGAGAATAATTATAGACGTCAGGACAAAGTAAATGCGTTAACGACTTCATCCAACTTTAACTGATGATTGACAGGGACGTGAGACAGGGAAATTGCGAGCGAGAACTTTTTAAATTCACAGATGCGATGCGTCATTTACACTTTCCTTAAGATGGCTACGAAAAGTGAGCAAACAATATATATAAAATTTTACCCCTGCCAAAACCTTTCAGGCAGAAAGATGAAGAACTACAGATGCAGACTACAGTATATAGCCGAAGAATAGAGAAATTGGTCGTGAATAGCCATTAGAGACAAAAAAGGAGTTTTTAAAGGCAAGAGAAAGGGGTATTAGAAGACACAAAAATCAAAGAAAGTAAACAAAGAAATAATGAAAAAAAAAGAAATAACGTCATGGAACAAAAATGAATTCACCTGGCCGCGAATCAAAACTCGTGTCCTGATTGCCGGTGAGATGCTCTACCATGAAGCTACCAGGCAGCGCAATTCAAACCTCCGCCTTCCAAACTCACTTCCTCTCCTTACTAGAAGAAACATAAATGGGATTTTTATACCATGCATCATTATCTTTCACAACCATTTTATTGTTCTCTGTTCAAAAGGTTTGTGAATGGTAGAAACTAAATAGGGCGAAAGCCCAGTTGTGGATGTTACTACTCGCAGAAACTGTATTTATTTTCTTTATATTTGTTCTGGATAGTGAGAATTTAATTTGTGAGCGGGTTAAAGGATATAGAATAAAAATCCTTTGGTAGTACCTTCTATTATCGGGAAATTTTGTGCTTGAGAGGGGGACACTTTTGGTTGGATTGATTTGCTTTGCCTGTTTTTTTTTTTAGCGGCAGAGTAACTGATCAGTAATCGGGAGACCCATGTTCGACTCCACCGCCAGGATATTTAATTTCTTTCCTGTCGGCATTATTTCTGTCTTCTCAATATGGTTTGCCTTCAATGTGGTCTCCTTTTTTCCCCTTGATCTCTGTCTTACAGTGTCCCTTTATCCTTCCGTCATTTTTTCTCTCTATTGTGATACATCGATATATAATCTGCACATCATGGTTTCTGTATCCTTCTTTCTGCCTTCAAAAGGTTTTTGAAAGGCATAAATTAAAAATGGCGAAATCTCTTTTTAAATGTTCATCATTAGTGTTTATTTTTTGTGTGGGTTTCATCTTTGCTTCCAATATTCAATTGTTAAATTGATTTCTTGCCCCCTCCCTTTATCAAACATCTAAGTTACTTTATCTTCAGAATATTCGAAATATTTATGTTTCACAAATTCTTTACGAATTTATACTTGCCAGACACACTTCCTGGCGCAGATCCCCTTCATTAGTTTTTCTTTTTATTTATATGCGAATCATTACGATCCTTCGCCTCCTCCCTATCTTTAAATATAAAATGAATATCAATGCCAGAGAACTTACCACAAATCCAACTCTTTTAGCTTCTGTTAAGACCAGTTTTTTTCTATCCCATATTTCCCCTATATAACTACAGCGTGATGTGTTATAGAATTTCGCCCATACATGGTTTATCTCATGGTAGTAGGCCTCATAAATCTCATACAAAATGTTATCTTTTGCTATTTCTACCACTCACTTATTTCTTTAAACACACCTTAACATACATATTCAAGCCATCTTTCGTGTTTTCTTTCAAACTACAGAATGTCAATCCTGCCACTCTTATTCATTTACCCGAACCGATTATTCTAATTTTTTACTCTTCCATGTCCATTGCAAATTCGTACAATATAGCTCTTACCAATTTATTACTCTTACTACACACCATACTTAACTAAATATCCGTCGCAAGTCGTTTACTTACACTTCATTTAATCTCATCTTTCTTTTTTGTTACACACCATAGGAAGTATCACTCTAATTTACTTTATTGCCTGTTTTCCCTACAAAGTTATTGTATCATTAGCATTCTAATCTTTCGTGAAATTTATTTGCCACACATCAATTTGTTATCGCTGTCTAACAGTATGATTTACGACACATCAGAATCTGCTAGCGCACTCAACCAATCCCTGATCTCATAGTTCATCACTTTGCTCTTTTCAACATTTATCTTACACCTCTCAACAACATTAACAACCAAAGAGTCCGATCAAGCTCTCCAAATCACTTTCATTATCAAACATTAATAAGAAATTCATCACTATTCAGTCCAATCAACTTGCTAATCACTTAATAAGATATTATAACCTGGACTAGTGCCTGTCCACCTACACAACTCTGCGCTTTCAATAGATCACACAACCCGGAAAACAACTTCTACTTCTTATCTTGGGTTTACTTGACCTTATACCATAATTCACCAATTGACCCCTAAATATCCTTTGTTATTATTTTTCAGCAAACCGTCGTAACTTTTACAGAAATTTGGCAGCAACACAATACATTTATTCCTTCACATTTCTTTCATTTACTTTTCTCAAAACATTTTTTCACTCATCAGAAACATAAATTTTTGAACAACATATAAGACAAACACGAAATCTAGAGCATCAATTATTCCTCAACTCTCTTTAGAAACTTTGATCTTGATTCTTCCTCAATCCGAGGAGCAGCCTTTGAAATTTTAAGGCTTTTATTAGCTTTTCCAAACTGTTTTCTGCCTCTCTGTTTGCACTCTCAAATACAAGTATTATATTCATATCTACTACTTCTACTTTAATCAGATTATATAGCCCATAAGCTTACTCTTTACTCGTCCGAGTACTCTAGTTTTGTAGAAGTACCTTCCTTTGGTTGTCATTGATCCTAAAAAACCACCTTAGTTTCTTAGGTATATCATTTCCTTATCTCCCAATTCCTGCCGTTATCCTGGTATATCATCATTGTCCTTTCGAACGCTTCATTTATTGTTCTTATGTATCCTGGTATTCGGTCTGCTGTATCTCTATATTTATATTTTTGTCCTTATTTCTGCTTTCAATTTCTCTTGCATATTCTTTTGCCATTATTTCAGCGTTCGGATTTCTGCTTCTTGCACATTTGATATTTTCTCATTCATAAAATAAACAAGTTAATCTTGCATAACACAATCATCTAGTAAAATAGGCAGAGGATTAAGTTCGGAGCATTCACTTTAGTAAATTCTTCCACATATTCTATATCACTACGAGTAGATCTATCCTACTTCTACACTCAGCCGCTTTTCTTTTGCGAACCATGTGTATTTATGCGTTTCCTGCCACAGGAAGAACGTATTTGGTATACACAACATTTTCGCAGTGACTTTCCATTCTCATTTTCGCCATCTATCATCCTGTCATCAGCCACACTCGCATGAGCTTACCCTCCCTTTACGTCATATGACAGACGACTTTGTACATACTCGTATATACTCATATATGATGGTATTTTGAATTCCATAAAATGACCTAAATGATGTTCGAACGTATATTTAAAAAAATTTTACAGATTGATTTATGTATTCAATGAACAACCTCACAAAAGTAGTGCGTGAAAAAAACAAAAGAAAAACGACAAAGTCCAAGCACGTTCAAACTTTAATTGATGCCCGTTTATATTGCACATTTGTATATATTTATAACGGCCTTGCATTTTATATATAGCGCGACTACCAATTACCATATTTAATTTTAATTACTTTATTGCCCATATGGTTTTGTCTTTATATTTTTATAATGATGTCATGAAATGTTTTTAACCATACCTTGAAAGCATGAAACATAGAATGAGATATTGAAAAAAAAACTAACAAACAGAATGAATCCTGTTAATTAAGAAAGGTAGCGCTTTATTCGTATTTTTTATAGGAATTGAAATTAAATCAGGAAACGTGGAGCTTTATTTGCATGTTTTATATATATAACGTTAACTCATAAAAGGTAGCACCTTAAATATAAACTATTTTAAGAAAGGTAGCGATTTATTCGTATGTTTTATATTGAATGAATCCTACTCAAGAGAAGGTGCGCTTTTATTCGTATGATTTATATAGATTTAAAGTAATTCAAGAAAGGTTAGTAGTTTAATCGTATTTTTTGATATGGAAACTTTCCCTTACGGGGGGAGCTTGCCCTTTGCTACTAATATTAAAATATAAAATCTAAAAAAAAGCAGCCATGGTTAAATTTTTATACATTTTCTGAACTTCTCCAATTATAATAATTTTAAAAAGGAACTCTAAACTAAATTTCCCCCTTTCAAAATATCACGTTGCTTAAAATATAGAGTTAAAAAAAAGAAGATAAAATAAAAAAAACAATCTTGATTAAATTTTAATAAATTTTCTGAACTTCACCAATTGTAATTCATTTTCTTTTAAAACATACTAAAACATTGGATAATCATATTTTTTTCTGAACTTAACCATTTTGTATTCTCAAACTATAAAGAAATTCATAAAAATTACCTTGATCAAAATTTAAAATATACTTATATAAATCATAACCAAACTAAGTTAAAATTATTATTCAAATACTCAAAAAATTCTTCTTCTTAAATTATAGAGTTAGTGATGATAATGATGATGATTATTCCTTTATTAGTTTAAATTCATCTAAAACGCGAATAAATTGCTCCCATTTTTTAGTTAGGTTCACTACATATAATACATACGAATATAACACTAATCTCTTGAAGTAGGTTTAATGCATACACAACATACAAAGTTACAGAGTAGAGAGCTTTCTTTCATGAATTGGTTATCATCATCATCATCATCACTTTATCATTAACTCTTTGTTTTGAAGACGGGGATTTTTTTTTATATTTGAATAGTAATTTCATCCTAGTTTAGTAATGACTTATGTTTTTTTTATCAATGTTATTTCTAATAATTCTTTTATAATATCCAAAAACAAAAAGGTGTAGTTCAAAAATAAATATAGGTATCGAAATTTTGTGAATTTTTTAAAACCCAAAGAATTACAAATGGTGAAGTTCAGAAAATTTATTTATATATATATATCTTCTTCTTCATTATAATCACTAACTCTATATTTTAAGAAGGTTTTTTTTTGAGCATTTGAATAATAATTTCATCTTAGTTTGTTTATGACATGTTTTCTTATCAAAGTTATTTCTAATAATTCTTTTATAATATCACAAAAAAAGGTGAAGTTCAGAAATAAATATAAGTATCGAAATTTTGGGAATTTTTTAAAACCATGTTGAGGAATAGGTCACTCCCCAAACAATACGTCTATATATACATATATGTATTTATTGATTGGGAGGATAGAGATGAAAACCACGAGAGTTTTGATATATACAGTTACATACACATATATCCTCTAATGTATGTACGCGTCCTTCGCTACGCACAAGAACTTTCACTTCGTAAAAGTAATCCGTTGATTACGAGGTATAAGAGTGCGATTTCAATACAGGGGCCGATAGCGTTTAATGAATTTACCAAGTTGAAGTTCTAGGATATATTTAAAGAGTGAAATCCCAAAATATAATTTTTAATAAGTCACTAGTTAACATATATTTACATACGGGAAATATAGGAAATGTAAATAACGATAATACTGACAGACTATAGAAAATTGGCAATCGGGTAACGTTAATTGCTTGTTAATTAGCTTTTAACTGGGATACTATAAATCAGTTATACAAAAGGAAAGCGGGTCGATTAACGAGGGATGCAATGGTTTTACCTTACAGGGAGTCCTCGAGGAAGGGGACTCCTTTAGCCAGTCGGCAAGGGGGAATGGAGACGGAAAATGGTCTTGATTCTCGGCCGAATATCCGGATGGTGACAAGGATGAAGGAGGGGGGGGGGGCAGAAGATGAGTTCACAAACCTCCTTGAAGACGGACAAAGGCACCACTGCTCCAGAGAAGTGCAACCTCCCAAAATAGAGACTCTGACGCGGCCCGGCGTGAAATCTCGCACGGTAAACTGGAGGTTCTTGAAGGGGGGTATTGATGAGATGACAAGAATATCGGCCCGTTCTTCGGGGACAAAATGATTCGAGGATTTGCTTTAAATAGAATGAGATCCAACCTCGATGGTATACGCGAATACCAGGGACTTGGGGAAACAGATACACGATCTGAACCCCAGGCAACGAGATCTCAAACTCAATCTCCCGATCTTTCAAATACCGAGGGTATTTATATGACGGCCATTTTTTTGATGCTCAATAGCTGGAAGGCACAGACCTCTGAAAGAAAGCTTCCGGCGCCGAGAGGGATTAGCTTTTTGTTGCCCGACACCGGTTTTAATCGTCTTCAACGATGTGAGTGAGAACTTTGGGCTATCCTTTTCCCGACTACAAAGATTAGCATTTCCTCGGCGAGGTGAAAGCTTTTAGCATTTAGCTTAACTGATATTTAAATTCTTCCTTTTTTTATTTTTCTCCTTGGATACTGAGTGTTTTTTTTACTCCACGTGGAGTAAAAGTTACAAAAGATAGGAATGGAAGGAATTCAAGAAACAAAAGAAGGGGTATTCCTTTTGGCGTCCTCTTTTCCTTTACAAACCTAAACAATTACAAATGGTGAACTTCAGAAAATTTATTTTTATATATCTTCTTTTTATATATCTTTTATGCGGATCAACACTAAATTTCCATATAGTTTATACCAACTGGATCCCTTATTTTAGAGACTGGCGAAAGCAAACAGCTATTCGCTTTTTGAACTTTCATATATACTTTTACGCCGATGGGTTCCTTTTTTTACTTTCTTTTAGCTCCTTTCCCCGTTTTCTTATATTTTTCAAATCTCCTCACAATTTCAATTCCACTTTTCATTTTTCTGAGAAAATTCTATTAATTAATTTTGCCAACTTTTGTGAAACGCGATGTTGCAGCTCCTCTGAAATAATTTTAGACTCTTTTCGTGTTTAATCGTCCGAAAGCACTTTACGACTCCGTATTTTTCTGCTATTTATCAGTTTAAATACACAAGGTATTTCCAATTTAATGTAATGGAAAAATAATTTTAAATTTCATATGCGGTCTATTATTTATTTAACAAAAAATGGATTATTCCCTCCATAAATTGTATTTTTCTTACCGTTTTCTCTTCGAATTTAAAAATTGGGTTTTATTTGAAGTTATAACGTAAGTGTGTCTGTATCCAATAGATTTAATTTCTATTTTTTAAACTGACATTGATACTTTTATAAATTTTTCAAACTTAGGACAAATTCTCGTTTATTTTTAATGGTGTTTCTTGTTTAGTTTTAGCATTTCTCTCAATAAATTTGCATTATATATATATATATATATATATATATATATATATATATATATATATATATATATATATGTATATATATATGTATATATATATTTATATATTAGTGTAGTTGGGTAACAGTCTTTCTTGAATGCAAATTTTGTTGAAGACCATTGTGTATTTTGCCTTAATTAATTTTCTTTGGAAACTTTCTCTTCTTCTAACTATCTTTTTTATTCCATCTTGTAGATAGTGGATTATTTATCCAGTATTCATCTCTTTTTTAAATGAATGTGTTTGTTAATAACCAAACTAAATTGCTAAGCTTTCAATCTTATTCGGTCATCTTCGGACCGTTTTAAAATGTTCTTGCCTTGTTTACCGATGTAATGAGTCGAGTGAGGATATAGCAGAAAAGTGAAAACCCCCCGATTTTTAAGGGGTATTTATTTCGCCTTGGTTAAACGTAACGTTAGAGGAAATGAGCCACTCCTGTGCGTGGAATTTTTAAAATAGTTTTAATGTGCGATTCCAGCTTGTCGCTGGAGTATTGATGGCCAGCGTATCTTCATTTATTAATATGGCTTATATGATGTTACGCCTCGCTTCATTATCCTCTTCAATTTTAATGATGGTGTTATCAACGATCATATCTCTCGAGCATTTTCTCTAGCGCTACGTTTATCCAAAGCGGAATAAATACTTCTTAAAAATCGTTTTCTATCACTTTTCTGCCAGATTCTCACTCGACTCATTACATCGGTAAAAGAGGCAAGAACATTTTAAAAGAGTCCGAAGATGACCGAATAAGATCGAAAGCTTAGCAATTCAGTTTGGTTTTTACCAAACACATTCATTTAAAAAAGAAATGAATACTGGACAAGTAATCCATCATCTACATGATGGAATAAAAAATATATTCAGAAGAAAAGGAAGTTGCCAAAGGAAATTAATTAAGGCAAAATACACAATGGTCTTCAACAAAATTTGCATATATATATTATATATTAAGAAAAAATATTGCAGTGACACAATTAATTATGCAGTTAAAAGGTGATTTTTGGCAAACACAGTTTTCCTCAAAGCCCTCGGAAGGAGCTTTTTTTTATTACTATTACTATATATATATATATATATATATATATATATATATATATATATATATATATATATATATATATATATATATATTATATATATACATATATCCATAACCCTATTTTTCAAGAACGAGATTTTTTGAAGGGGTTTGAATAGGATTTTTTCTTTTAGTTCGGTTGTAACCTTAGCAGAAGAAGAAGAAGTAGAAGAAGAACAAGAACAAGAACAAGAAGAAGAGGGTGTTCAGGGTGTTAAAATAAATAGTCTATAAAAGGGATTAAAAAAGGCGGTTAAGATTAGCAAATAAGACCGTAGGCCACACCCCGCAGGGGTGCCTGTGTAACCAAGCTCTTCCTGTTAAGGAAGATAACAGCAGCTTGTATATATATATATATATATATATATATATATATATATATATATATATATATATATATATATATATATATATATATACTGGTAATTGATTTGTTCCTTGGGAACCTGATATCTAGCAGGAATATGAAGACCCAGGTGATTATACTAATCATTTATTGGCCAGACGTTTCAGACCTTTACTAGGACCATCTTCAGCGACTATATCGTCTAATGAGAAGGGGAAGGAACATTAATTGATAACACTTAAAAGAATGCATTAAAAAAAAGCGGAAGAAGGCAAGTTAAAATAATAAAATTGACAATAATTAAAATTAAAGTAAAAACACTAATAATATATAGAATTAAATAATATTACCCAGTGGTATTTAAAAAAAAAATAGAAAGTGAAATTATAACAAACTGACTTGATTATCACGTATTAAAAGTTACTGAAGTAAACAAAAAATAACATTATATTAAATTCTAAAAAAACACACCAAAAAAAGAAATAAATTAACTAAACATATAAAATTACTGACGAAATTTATTCGGTTGGTCGGTTGGCTAGTTAATCTATTGAAGTGTTGGTTGGTTATATTGTGAATAATTTAATTGAGGAGGCGTAATTATTTAACTTTGGATTTATTTTAATGATATATTATAGTGACTCTAAGATTTTCAAATCGAGAGAAGTTAAGGCTGAAGATAATATAGTAAATGAATTAGAATTAAGAGGATGATGATGATACTCTGAATGTTGCCTGATGGAAGGGGCTTCAGGTTTAGAAATGGGAATACCAGTCCTATGAGACAAACCCGGCCAATAAATGATTAGTATAATCACTTGGGTCTTCATATTCCTGCTATATATATATATATATATATATATATATATATATATATATATATATATATATATATATATATATATATATATATATATATATATATATGTGTGTGTGTGAGTGTAGAAGTAAACGCTGTTTTGGAGCATAGAGTTTATTAAAACGGGACTGGTTTCAATATATTACTTCTCATATCATCTTCCTAAAATACTGGAATATATAATAACTAACAACTGACACTACTGCATCTTTATTTTGCAATTTTGGCATAGCGAAAGGGAAAGATTTTCTGATTGTTGAGTACGGTAGAATAATGACCTAGCTTTCTTACATGAATGTCAATCCCTTGAATCCCATCTGAAGGATATTAGTATAGATAATCTTTTTACAATCTTCTTCCCTGCATTCTTGGTCTATCCTCATGTCATCGTGACATCACGTTGTATTAAGTGAAAAAGGCCTCTTTATGACTCTCCTTTGTATCGAGGTCATTCTTCAAAAGCTGCATTTAACTGAGCTAAAAGATTGTACTCTTAGTCTATTGCTCTGAACCAGAAAGCTCCTTCACAAATATTTATATTATTCAGAAATTGATTTATATGGAGATTCCTCGCCAAGTTAAACATTTAAGATTGTAACGAATTTATTTTATACCTCATTTAGGCCTATTTATTGAAGTTGCTCACATGGTAGGTTAGATAGCATAACTTATTGATAATAGTGTGAATTTTGTTGAAGATGCCATTGTAATGAAATTAGTCAACAATGTTTAAGTCTCTATTTTACCCTTGCAGCATTTATCGATTTAGAAACCTTATACAAAGTGTTTCTTATAGTTTTTTAAATTGTTCATAATTTGTTGCAATCTGTTAAATATCACTCTAGTAATGCTTAGGGCCTTTTACAGATGTATTGAATGCCCAGGCCTTTCTAAGCTAGCAATGCCTAGGTCTTTATACTAGCAATTCCTAAAGACTTATTGATTGGTCAGGCCTTTTCTAAGTTAACAATGCCTGAGACTTTTTAAAGCTGTATTTTTGTTAGACTTCTTCATTATGTGGGCAAGTGAGCACACATAAGGCATATCATGATTTATAAATACAAAAATGGGAATAATGCAACATAAGCAGTAAAAAAACATTATAGAATTGTATGGAAATTTGTTAAATATTCATAAATGTCAGCGTTGCTTAAATCAATTCCGAGGATAGAGGCTGCCATACTGCAAAGGCACTCTTAAGGTCCTTGTGGATTCTAATTATTGCTCCAAGAAAATAAAATACGTTTGGTTGGGAAGTTATTCCTCTTCCTCCAACGTACCTTGCCCCATCTTATTAACCTATATTAAGTCATTACAACATATCCTAAAGAGCGAAGTTTACTTAGTTATGAAGGCGGTGGAAAAGGATATCAAATGACATATTTCATCAATACTCAGTGAATTCTTCAAGAAAAGAATCAAAGCCTAGTTAAACCATGGGGGAAGTTGTCACTAATGAAGGCTAGTTTTGTGGGTGCATTTTTCATTGTTGTTAGTTTCCTTTTAAAGACAAGATTAATTTTTGAAAAGCCTACAATATTAATTAATATGTTTCATTATATGTTACTAACAAAACTACCCCCCCCCCTCCATATTTTCGAAGCCCAGAAATCTTTACTGACCATCTCTCTACTAAAAAATGGCATGAGTAAAGAATCGAATCTTCAAAGTTATTTTGAAGTCATAAATACATGTTGATTATTCACTATAGAGGTAGGCTCGTCATTCCATATAAACAGAGGCTTATTATTCCATATAGAATTACGGTCATCATTTCCTATAGAATTTAGCTGATCTTTCCATATTGAAGTAGACTTATTATTAAATATGGCAGTAGGCTCATCATTCCATATAAAAGAAGGCTGAACACTTAATATGGTATTAGGTGCAACATTCCATTTAGAGTTAGGCTGACTATTCCATTTTGAAGTACATTCATCGTTCCTTATAGAAGTAGGCTTATCATTCCATATATAACTAGACTCATCAATTCATATATAATTAGACTCATCATTCCATATAGAAGTAGGCTCATCATTCCTTAGAGAATTAGGTTTATCCTTTGATTGAAGTAGACTCATCATTACATATAGAAGTAGGCTCATTATTTCACATAGAAGTAACCTAAAACTTCCATATAGAATTAAGTTAATTATTCCATATTAAAGTAAACTCATTAATAATCCATATATATAGGCTTATAATTCCATATAGAAGTAGGCTTATCTTTCCGTTAGAAGGAAGTTCTTCATCTATATTTAAAGAGTCATCATTCGATATAGAAGAAGGATCATAATCCCATATAGATATAGGCTCATCACTTCATATAAACTATACTCATTTGTCCATATAGAAGTAATCTCATTATTTCATATTTAAGTAGGCTGATTATGCTATAAAGAAGTAGCCATATAATTCCAAATAGAATTAGGCTTATCCTTTCATATAGAAATAAGCTCATTATTCCATATAAAAGTAGGCTTATTATTCCATATAGAAGAGGAGCATCATTCCATAAAACGTAATCTCGTCATTTCATATATAGGTAGCCACATCAATCCATATTTTAAGGAGCAAATATGGACCAAGACCGATCTCAGATGGAGAAGAGACTACTCCGAGCACCAACAACCAAATAGTGGTAGCCGGAACGTTGAATTATGAGTGCTCAAGAGAGTTTCAATTTGGAAGACAGGTGTGGGATCCGGCTTTAACGTCTTGACGGATGGATCTTGTAGATATTTTCTCCTACAGCAGCTCATTTATGACGATACTATCCTATATAGTTATATTGGGAAGTTACCCGTCTTAGTTTATGTTTATGTCTCTCAAGTAAATAGAAGACGTCGGTGATCACACACACTGGGATCGATGAGAAGAAAACGCTTGTTAATTTCTTTCATGGTACCGTCAGAAGTATTTTAGATTCCCTTGACCTTTTTTCCAATTTAAAATTTGTTTTTCCGAAAAATTATTCGCGAAAATTCTTTATTCTTTTTGGTCTCGTTTAATTAGCATAAATTTCCAATTTTTTTAGCTAGTTTGGTGGATGAGAACGGCTTAGTGCTATATTCTGCTTAAACAATACTTGTCACTGTGATGTCCTTTTCCTGCGATCTGAGGCTTAGTTTATAAATTATTAAGAAACATTTTTTCCTTTACTTTACAAAATTTGGTGATAGGAAAATTATTCTAATATTTACATAAATTATTACAGGTTGGTAAAAAATTGAGCATTTCAAAATTTATAAAAAAGCAAGGTCTGCTGACCAAAGGGTCGCGTGCTCTCACCTTTCGCCCTTCAAAACTTTCGATAATTCCTGGACTAACCTTGCGAGCACCTTGGAAATTCTATGATCGAAGCAACATAAGTGTTTTCTAATTTCGTTAAAATCGGTAGAATAGTTATGATGTTATGGCCAAAATAAAATCATTCCTGGGCTAACTTGGGAAGACTTTGGCATTATATCTTTAGAAAGAGAATGTAAAACAACATACATGTTTCAGAATCCGCCGAATACTTACAATGTTATAACGATGGCAAAAAATAAAAGCAAAGCGGGGCCGGACCGACCGACATAGTGAGATGTAGTCTCTCGCGACTAAAAAACATGAGTTTTTGGAGGAATCGAGAGAAGGGCAACAATTTTATAGGTTGCTTTTTTCCAGACCCATTATTTTCTTGCAATAAGAAGAAATCAACCTAACCTAGCGAAAAATATCGCAGCCCGTATCGAAAACACAATTAAACTAGCTTCAATTGTGAGAAATTAAAGCAATTCCTATTTGAATAGGCTAAAAGGTGACGTCAAAACATTAAAACATGAGAGGGATAGACTTTAATTGGCAAAACATAGAAGAAACAAATATCAACTACGTTAAAAAAATATCGAATCTCGCATCGAAAACCCAATTAAAATGCCTTTAGTCGTGTGAAATTATAGAGATTCATATAGAAATGGGCTCTGATCTGACGTCATGACCTTAAAAATGAAATGAAATAGACTGAATTTGGCGAAACGAGATCAACTTAATCAATTTAGGGGAAACATAGAAAAAATCTACTTAACTTAGTTAAAAATATAGAAGCCCTCATCGAAAATACAATTATAATAGCTTCAATCGTGTTAAATTAGAGAAATTCCTATAGGAATAAGCTAGGGAGTGAAGACATAGCGGTCGAAACTCAAAGAACTAAGCCTGAAGTGGCCAAAAATTGAAGAACAAAACCAAAACTAACTCTCACTATCGAAAACCCAATTAAAATAGATTTAATCGGGTGAAATTCACGATATTCCTATAGAAATAGGTTAAAATCTGACGCCATAACGTTGAAACATGAGAGGAATAGACCCCAATTAGAGAAAAGCACAATAACTAAACCTAAACTATCTACAAATATCGAAGTCCGTTTCGAAAACACAATTAAAATAGCTTAAATCCTGTGCACCTAGAGCAATTCATATATAAATAGGCTAAAGGAAAAAACGGATCTTCGGATTTTTTTTTTATTATTTCTTTGAAGATGTAAGCGCCCCCCTACCACGAGTTTGGGCGGTTAAAACGAGAGCACGAATTTGTAAAGTAATGTTCGAAATTATTTGGAAATGAATATGAACGGCTATTGTTATTTTATAAGGTTAGTTCATATATTTGGTGTTTTTTTATTTATTTGGGTATGTACTCGTTTTCCCGTTGGGTTTGGGACGTAAAAATAATTTTAGGGATTCAAATTTATTCGGCAATCATTATGAGCGGCGATTAATTTATTATAAGTTCTTTCCTTTATTTCCTTAGTCACGTTTGCGGTATTTGTATATATATGGGTACTTAATCGTTTTTCACCTGGGTTTGGGCTGGTAAAATATGTCTATGGATTTAAAAACTAATGTAGAAAATAATTTGGACACCACTATGAGCGTTTTATTTTTAGATGTTATTCCCTTTTTTTTTTTTTGCTTAATCACGTTTGTTTACATAGCGATGGGCGGCGCTTTTTCCCTTTCACGGCGCATTTTTGGGCTATTTCCTCGTTTTCCCCAGCGTAATCACTAATCAATTAGATGCAAGGATGTTTGAGTTGATTTATTTTAGTCATATTCTGTAGCTGACCTGAGAAAAAAAGATTTTTTGCAGAACTCGGTGGTTAAAAGAATTTTATAGTTTACCCTTTCCCAGCCCTATTTTTTGTCTCGGTTCCGTTTTCTTTGAAGGCTCTGATGTAAAGTCAGAACCTTAAAATCTGGAAGAAATAGACAGAATTTGGTGAATCGTAGGAGGACTTTGGCAATTATATTCTTCGAAAGAGAATGTAAAACAAAATAAGTGCTTCGAATTTCGTTAGAATCGTCAGAATAGTTACAATGTCATTACAAGAAAAAAAACAAAAACGGAGACCAACCTAACAATAGACAGTGAGGTGTAAAGTCGCTCGCAACTAGACTCGCACGCGACTAAAAACATTCCCTTGAGTTAGACTAGATTTGTCATTTTGATTTCAAAACTGTTTAGTTTTTCTTTTATCCTGTCAATTTCTCTCATGCACAGCTTACTATCTGAATAAGTATAATTGTATTGATTACCAGCAGTAAGTAATGTATTATATATATATATATATATATATATATATATATATATATATATATATATATATATATATTTCTAATCATAAATATTGAAACAAATTATCTAAATTAGCTATTTTATGAATTAATTTTATTCACATTTTGACCGCGACTAGTAGAACAGGCACTATTAACAAATGGCGACAGATTGTAACTTGTGTATTCAATTAAACAGGGGAAAGTGCGGCGAGACGTTAAATATCGTTCTATTCGATAATTATTATCGTATTCTGAAAACAATATATACAAGTCTGTTTACAAGGGGTTAACAGAAATTAATTTATATTCAGTTAATTATTTTTTTTCTTGCAGAAGATATCTGCCCCAGCTACTACTCGTCATAAGTGTCTAATTTAAAATTGGGATACTGAGAGGGTGTTCAATCACTGTGTCAAGAGTTTACGGATGTGGACAAAGAGAAACGTGATAAGGTGGCATTTTGTATACCTATAGTTGGTGAGACCAAAAGGTCATTAAATACTGTTCCCTTTTTAAATCAATACGAGTATTTCAGGATATATCAAGAGAAATTAATGTAAAATCTAGTATCTAAGTATACCATCTAAACTATACTTTCAGTGTCATTCAGTTGAAATCCCAGTGCCAGCTTCCGTTCAACTACCTTAGCCTGAAGTTTTGGATAACGTTGAAAAACTCAGTAACAGCAATGATGCATATTTTTAAAAGGATAAATGTGAGTTGAATGTTTGGCACGAGATTTTGGGCTATCACAAAAGGCTTCAGAACTCAGCATTATAGAGTTATATAGAGTTACATAGATGAACAGGTCACAACATACCCTCTGATCCATACTAGGTTATCTTGTATAAAGATTATGGAGAAGATAGATAGTGGAGATCCAAATTAAGAGAAATTTGAAGACCTTGTCACCTAAAGATTAGGTAGTTTTGTTATTCGATAGAAAACGCTATTAACCAGGGAGTAGATTCAAAGTATTTATCTATACGATGTTCGAATGTATTTAGGGTGTTGGAGTATATTACTTTACGAGGAAGGAAGGCCATTCCATCAGTTGACGAATCGGTTAAAAAAGAAATTCTTAGATTCATGTGAGTTTAAATGTTTACTTATAATTTTACAACCGTTTCCTCTAATGTGAATTGACTGATTGATAGTAAAATATTTATTGCAATCCATATTGTCTATGCCTTTGATAATTTTAAAACCCTGAATTAGGTCCCCTCTTAATCTATACTGAATTAACAGAAATAGATTGAGTTCTCTAAGTCGCTCTTCGTATGGTTGTTCTTTAAACTTGGTATAATTTTAGTAAGCCTTATTTGGCCTCGTTCCAACTACGCTATATCTTTCTGGTAGTACAGGCACTAGGCTTGAACGAATTATTCCATAATGGGACGGACCAAGGAATTATCAAGACTAAGGATTGTATTTTTTGACTTAGACTCGAATGCTCTACCAATGAATCCAATTATTTTCTTTGCTTTCTTAAGGAGTTCTGAACATTGCCAACTGACTTTTAAGTCGCTCGATATTGTTACTCCTAGGTCCATCTCTCTGTCTACGCTTAAGAGTCGAGTATCATTTAGTGAATAATTTGCTTTGCCGTTATGATATCCGATATGGGGCACTTTGCATTTATCCTCGTTAAAAGGCATTTGCCACGTTTGCGCCCAGTTCGACATTTGTCAAGATTGTTTTGTATTTTATTAATATGTGCGTTAGTGAGTACTGAATTCGAATTTTTGGTGTCGTCAGCAAATTTCGATGTTATGTCTGAAAGGCCTTCGTCTAAGTCGTTAAGGTATACTAGAAACAAAACTGGTCCCAGAACAGATCCCTGAGGTACCCCGCTAGTGATGTCTGTCCAACTAGATGATTTTCCATTTATAACCTCGCGTTGCCTACTATTACTCAGCCAGTTTTCTATCCACTTTCGCTATGGTTCCTTGGACTCAGTGCGCTTTTAATTTACTTAGTAAGCGTTTGTGGGGAACTTTATCGTAGGCCTTTTGAAAGTCGAGGTAAATTATGTTAACTGCATTACTCTCGTCGTATTTATTAAAAATATGATTAAAAATGTCTAATAAATTCGTTAGGTAAGAGCGTTAATTACGAAAGCTGTGTTGGATGACTCTAAGTAACTTCTTTTCTTACAAATGCTTAACGAGTTCGTCGCGTATAAGTGCTTCTAACATTTTGAAAAAAACCGAGGTTAAACTAATCGGCCATTAATTACTAGGTAGAGATTCACTGCCTTTTTTAAATATTGGCGTTCCGTTAGCGAGCTTCCGCTCATTGGATATTGTTCAGGGCTGTAATGAATAAGTAAACAACAACGACAGCGGTGTGGCTAGTTCACTTTTGGCTTCCTTTAATACCCGAGGGGAGATCATATCCGGGTCTAGTGATTTATTTATCTTAAGTTTTTCTATGCATCTCAATACGCCTCTTTCTGTAACGATGATATTACTTAACGCTTCGATGTTGCCTATATGGGCAGACACCGGTGTTAAGATATCGCTAAGATCTTCCGTAGTAAAAACTGATGCAAGGAATGTATTTAAGATACAGCATATTTACTCTTCGTTTGTGGTAAAGTCTCCGTTCTCGTCAGTCAGTGGTCCGATAGATTAAGTTGTTTTTCTCTTTTGTCTTATGTAACTATATAACTCTTTCGGGTTGGTTTTACTTTGATTCGCCACGTGTGATTCCAAGGACTTTTCCTCTGTCTGATTAACTATTTGGATTTTCGTTGTAAGTCTGTATACTTGACGCGTTCTCCCTCATAGTCAGAGAATTTTAATCTATTATGGGCATTCCTCTTATCACGTAAACAGTTAGCTATCTCATTACTCCATTACTTAGGTAGATTTTTGTGTGACGAACGTCGATTTTTTAAAGGTATATATTCTTTGACCGCTTGGAAGTATGAACTAGTAAAAATGCCCATATAGCGTTTATATCGTTTATGTCACGCAAACTGTTGTAGTCATTTTGCCTTAATTTTGTTCTGAGCTTAATAAAATTCGCCTTTCTAAAGTTTAGGACTTTTTCGTTGCTACTAATTATATAGCTTCTAGGGAAATTTATATTAAAGGTGATTGCACGATGGTCACTATTACTAAATTCCTCTCCGACATTAATATTCTCTATTAAGTCTTCTTTTGTTGCAAAAAATAGGTCGAGTATGTTGTTTGCTCGAGTAGAGCGTAGTACAAACTGAGTTAGTGAACTTTCTTGCAAGTTAGTATAGAGTTCATGTCCATAATAAACGGATAGCAGTTCTCGCCAGTTTGGTACTCGTAAATTAAATTTGCCTCAAATTACGGTATCATGCGTATTACTTATTTCGCTGATTTTTTCAAAGATATCGACGCAGGGCGGCACTGGCTGAGCTGGCGGTGTGTATATTAGGGCCAGCGCTATTTTCATCCCGTATTTGTTTTTAAGATGTACGATGTGTCTACGTTTGAGATTTGTGACTTTGATAGTTGGATCGGATTGAGATTTTCTTCGATATAGAATAGGACACCACCTCTCTTTTTATTAATTCAACTTTTCTCAAACATTTTGTATCCGGTTAGCTTATACTCTGTTAGGAAATCTCTGTTTTCAAAATTTTACCACAATTCTGTTATACTGGTTATGGCGTAAATTATCTGTTAACGCAATTTCCTCAAAATCTGAAAATTTGTTACGAATGCTACGAGCGTTGAAATAGAAAACCTTCAAGTAGTTTCGGATGGGTGCCCTCGCGCTTTTCTCAGTTCTTAATTGAAGATCCCTAGATTGGAAAGAATTATTTATTTTATCAATGTGTGAAATGTCTTTAGTATCTGAAAATTTGTGATTCCCCTCTAAACAATTGTGACATCCTTTTTGAACCAATAGTGTTGAGGTGGACTCCATCTGGAAGAAAAAGTTCTTTTTGTTATAAAAGTACTTCCAGAATTTTAAAACTGCTACGCCTTGACTCTGTAGATAATCACAAGGTAATTCTTTGTGGAGTGGGAGCTACTGAAGAAGCTATCCTTGCCTTTGCTGCGTGGGAAAATGCCGGAAATAGTAAGATTATTTGTTATTTCTTCTTTTAACTGATTAAATCATTTTCTTATATTTAGCTAGCAGTTCTTCTGATCTGGTTGATAGGAGGCCGTTTTTTCCTACGTGCAAAACAAATACTGTGTCCTTCTTGACCTCATGAAAATCTTGCTTCAAAAAGGAGCGAAGTTTTCCTACTTTCGATCCAGAAAAATTTATATTTGCAGTACTTTTGAAGTTACAGTAGATTTATATATTGTCAACTCATACAGAGAATACTGAAGAAATTTGGAAATCAGTTTACAAGTCAACTGAATGATCACTGTTTATTGATAGCTCAAAGCGGCGCTTAAAATGTGTCTTCCTACACAATGGCAATTTATATGGTACAATCCTAGTTTGGCATTCAGTTATTCTTCGTGAAGAAGATAGAGATATAAAGAGATTCATTTAGTTGTTGCAATATCACAAAAACAATTAGATAATCTGTGTTGACTTTAAAGTTTTATGCTTCATTCTTGGTCAGCAAAGCCGGTACAGGAAATATGCTTGCATTCTATTCTTGTGGAACAGCAAAGCTCGAGAGAAGCATATGATGTAAGGGAATTACCCTGCAAGCTCACACAAGAAACCTGGTGATCCCAACATTCTACATGAACCATTTATTGAAAAAAATATTATTATATTTCCACTCTGCAAATCAAGCTGGGTCTCATGAAGCAATACGGTAAAGCATTGAAAGGTAAAGGCGAGCGTATCAAGTATCTCCTTTTTGCATTTCCTTGTCTTTCAAATGAAAAAATCATGAGTGTTATATTTAATAGTCCACTGATTAGGCAGATCATCAAACATGAACATTTCTTCGATACAATGCAAGAACTAGAAGAGGATGCTTGGTTATCATTCTAAGACCTTGTCCAGAATTTTCTTGAAAATACACTAACAAAGAAATTCCTTTTTCATGTCCAGAACTATTAGAGAGTTACAAAACGCTCATTGGCAAGACATTGAAAAGTCTAGAAGAAGCTATAAGCCTATATTTTACCTTAAGTTCTTGCACACAATTTGACTAGTGTAACAATATCCTTTGTATGAACAAAATAAATTTGTACAAACATTACAATTAAACAATATTATATTAGTTTCCAGTGTACGTAAATTGTTAAAACCTTATGATATAAGCACAAATATGCTACATGTGGTATGTTTATGATTTTGATACTAAGAGATGGTATCTTTGATGTGATTCCAAAAAACCGGAATAATTTTTGGATTCAGAGTCCAAAGGTTAGTCAAATATAATGTCCGATCTAACATAACGAAAATTGCATTCTCTAGTGTAATTACTCAAATTATAATTTATTAATCTCATTATCCACATAAAATTTTATATGGAAATTATCCAAATTAAGTAAACACGTGTCTTTTAACTTTTACACAATATTCATGAAAGTTTGTTTATATTTATCAGTGCAGAAAAAACATCATCAATAAATCATGTCCCATTTACTGGCAGACTGCAACCTCAATTAAGTTTCAAACTTATTAAATGTTTTAAATTTAAGTTTCATTAATTTTTTAATTTTATGGTTATCATTAAAATTGAAAGTTACTTCGTACAATGGAATAAGTGTAAGTAATTCATCGCTCGAAATGGTTAATCTGATTCTGAGCATTAAAATATTCCCCCGGTTTAATTGGCTCTCTATATTCATGTGACTGAGGGATTTACACCATAAATGAATTGTTTTCAAGTCTCTTACTTGACTATAAAAAAGAAAAATTTTAATCTTATACTTCCTTTGATCCTGCCTCAAAGAAAACATTTTTTTTCAAAATTATCTCCTCAGACCGGGACAAATAACGACAAACCAAGCCATAACGTCACATAACGTAAATATATTTTCTTCGAAAATAAGACTTAAATGAATTAAACTGATTCTCCAGTTACCGCTACGTGAACTCAACAATACCAAGTAACTTTTGAAATATTTCTCCAGGACAACGAAATTCATTTTCAGCGATAATACAGTATTCATTCCTAGAATTGATTAAGTTGGTTTGAAAGCCAAGAAAGAAATAAGGAAGTTATGGCAGTATACCCTAAATAGGGTTAGAAAATTTTATGAGAAAAGGGAATAGAAACTCAGAGTTGGAAGATCTAGAAGTATTAATAATATCACAATCATTCGGTGGTAAAAGTCCTTTTGATCAAGGTGCCATTTATTTTTTTACTCTTCATCATCGTGAATGAAATCTTTGATGAGTGCCTGTGCCTTCAGGTTATGGCATTTATAGGTAGCCTCCGTGAAAAGTTGGAGTCTCTTCAATATGTACAAGTGGTAGTTTAGATAATACTGCACTGCTCTGTGGATACTGACTACCTCTTTTACACCTATCTTCTTGCCAAGTTTGCCCATTGACTGCCGAGGCACATTGGGATCCCCAGCTTTGACACTGGTGACAAATTTCTCCTTCACACTGGTGACAATTCTCTCATTCTCACCTTTCTTGGCACTAATGGATGCGAGTATGGCGTACAGATTTTAATTATAGCTGGCAATCTCAGAAGTAACTGTGTATGCTGTTACTTGCGTAAAGGATAAACTCTTAGTGAGTGTGTCCAAAGTCAAGTAACCTGTATTGGTGCGCGGAAATTAGGTCTTAGGCACAGCTTCAACTTTGTATCGATTTACATGAAATGATATATATATATATATATATATATATATATATATATATGCCTCATGCCCTCAAGCTTCAGGCATTCCCACAGCACTCGCATATCTCCAAACTTCCTAATTCATACGACAATTCTGAGGGCATTTTTTTCTTCGAACATTATTCCAATCCACAGCGATTAAATCCCTAATTATATGTTTGGAGATCCATCAAGCAAAGAGTCAATAACTTATCATTTCCTGCCTTCAAGTCCTGAGATGCAAACACAGACACAAATTCTGAGGAATCTCGCTTACAGACCGTGATAATCATTTTCCTTGAATGTCAACTGAGGCGGATTAGTACTACCGAGCTAGCACTTCTCCCTTAAAACTGAAGCAGATAGGCTCTGCCCAAACGCTTTTACCATATGTATAAGGAAAAACTTACCTTATTTTCGCTTTTACTTCTGATTCTTATTAATTTTTTTTATAGAATTCATTAATTTCACGCGCTTCCTCATTATTAGCCATAATTCCCGCCGTGTTTTGGAACTTTAATCAAACTAAGTTCTATTCAACAGCACTTTCCTGCAATCCCTCACTGGAGTTATTATATCAAAGTTGTCAAGTTAAAGTTTCGGATTCATAAATTTAACTTCGAAATATAGATTCGTTTAAAAAGATATTCTCCCCACTGCATGAGAAAATGGTAAAGCTCGACATCTGCAAACAAGGCACTTTTGCCGGAAAGTGGCAACTCTGGAGCGAAAAGTCGAATTCCCACACGCAGGAAATTGTGTGACAACACCGTAACAACAACCCAACTTCAACGCAATAACCAAGGACGGAAACAACACACCAACCCTGATAAGCACATCTTGTGTCTTTTTCTTGCCCTAAGTTCAGGCTGTCCACCTCACTCGTGGTTTCCCAAAATCGAGTTAACTTTCTTATTGGACAGAGTAATGAGTGTAAGAAAACACAAGTCACTAGTGCGGGAACAGCCATACGCAGTAATATTAGCAATTTCGTCTCTTCTAAGAGACATCTACCCGAACTTTACCTATTATTGCCACAGGCACGACCTTTTGAAATAATTTACACTATCGAAGGATCAAAAGATGTAAGTGTTCAATCGGTCCCGAGCTACCCAATCTTATCTCCGATTATCTTTCAAAGAAGTTAGGGGATTTAATTAGAGACAGGGTCAACGGGGACTTCCTACTAGAATTTTTCATATGTCGTCTTTCGACCGACATTCACGAAGCGCTTGAGCTTCTGGCAGCATAAACGCCCATAAACTCGGTAAGGCTGCTGCACGAGCTCTCTGCCGATACCTCCGCTCTCCCAAACAAAAGCTGGCCTCCGTCATAAAGGACCCATTCCAACGACTTTGTAATCAGATGGATGAAGCAGTAGGCTCCATTAAAAACTGCCTGCTCTTGAAATATCTAGATCCCATTCAGGACAACGCTCAACATATGGTTCATGCAACTATTCCGCTGGATAGCGTAACTCTCTTCTCTTTTGCAATATTTTTTAAAGTAAAAGTTTTTTTCTTTGTGGCCATTTTTGATCACATTGTGCTTTTAATTTGACCTTCTGTTCCAGTCGCACAAGAAAAATTTAATTTTTGTGTAGGTTGCCTCTTGACCTAAAAGCGGGCATATGATTTTAAAATATCCAGACACCTTCCAGTTGTAATGCTCACAGCTGGTATTTTGCAACAGCTTCTTTACATTTGTATGTCTCCTTAATTGTACAGAATGTGCTACTAGAATTGAAGCATACTTATTTGCATTGCGTAGCAGAACACAGCATTGCTTCATCTTGAGTTAAAAAGGGTATCAATTCATATTCTCTGTGACGTTATCAATAAAATAAGGCTTCCGGTGTTTTTCGAGTTCAGCCTAGAATCAAGAACTTCCGCTACATGCTTAATTCTGTTCAAATCTCTAGGCAATCTTTCAAATATGCCCATTAATCATAGTAATGCAGATACAACAATAGTCAACGTGGTTATTCATATCTAGCTACAGCAATTCTTATTCTAAAGGGAACTACTTTTTTCTCACCGGCTTTACAGTCTCAGTGGTCTACCTTATGTGGAACCCATGGTCTGTCGTCAAATTTGGCACCAACATAAGAAAAATATATGTACGTTTTTTACAACTTCTCTAATATTTTGCTTCTTTTTAACGGCAACATACCTGCCGCATATATCATCGAATACTTTTAGATTGTTAACATATTTAGGTCCATGAGCAATCAATTTAAATGGACAGGTTTATGACAAAAATAACATTAACGAACTAGTAAAACGACAGTAAAAATCTGTTGGCAATTGAATACATGATTTTTAAAGATCAAGTATTAGAGTTGCTAAATTATATTTAATATACCTTATTTCTGCTGTTATTTTATAATTGGTTAATAATATTTATCAGTAATAGGACAAAAACTGTTTATAGCAATCTATTTTCCTGAGTAAAATAAATCAAATATTTAGTGTAATCTGATTTTATGATATTATGTAGTTCATAATGCTGTAAATTAACAAAGCTTTATTAATAGAAAAACTATACATGATGAACAAAAACTAATGACAGATTTGAAATCGACATAAAATGAGTTTCTAACATATCTAGACGTTCAAACATTAAGACAATGCAGGATCATACACACCACAAACTGGTACTATAAACTAATTATGTAATTATATTTTATTTTCCCCTTACTCCATTCACTATCATAAGTCAATTCTTAAATACCTGATGTACAATTAATTCCTATGTAACGGAAACTTTTTACTACGCTTCATTTTCATAAAATTGCCTTAATTTCATCATATCACTCTAAAACATGTAATCTTTCTTACGGCTTTCTGCATACATACTTAACTTCTGTTTCAAGAAAACTAGCCTTTGTCTATACCACAAACTGGGTGGACCATTTGGGACTCACACCATCATCAAGTCTATCTCAGAAAAGTTTGTTTGGAAATAGATGAGAAAAACTTACATGAATGGCTTATAAATTGATTCACAGGACAGAAATCCGAAGTAAAGAGACACAGAAGACTACTTACACAATTTGCTGCACCGTGAAGGCGACTTTGAACTAACCATGCAAAAAGTTTAAGTACTTTTTCCAACACAAAAATATGGTTTCAAAATGAACAAAAATATGTCCACTAAAGCATATAACATCAGAGTTTGGTGTTGAAGATTTATTCACGATGTCACGTTTAGTGCATCCTTTCTAGATAATCTCTGATAATGGATTAAAATTCAATTCACGGTTATTTCAGGAATTACTAAAACACTAGCACTGGACGCATTTGTAACCAGAAATGCTGTTTTGTGAAGATATCATACAATTATTAAGTCAGCTTATTTAGCAAAGGGAATAGCTGGAGAATGCATAGGCAAAATAGAGCAAGCCAAAGAAATAGCATTTTTCCATTCACAATTATTCTATTTCTCCATTATGCATTCTAGGTGACTTGTTTGTCATCAGGGGCAACGACGATTTTTATAGTAGTTTTATATAGCGAAACTTGCAAAATATTAATTCCTTAGTACCTATTTTTTCATCTCCATATACACACATGAAACTTTTATTCCTAAAGATTTAGAAAAATGCTCCTAAGTCTGTTTAAAGGACACTCAAATCTGTTACCCTTTATATACAGGATACAAATCTTTATGCAGTTTCGGAATAGCGCAGACATGCCTACACATTCCAACGTAGCCAAGGAGACATGATACTCACATTCTTAATTTTAACCAGCATATATCGAATCATATACAAATCCTCTCTGAGACAACAGGCACACATTATCCAACACACAAATTTCTCATACACACCATAAAAAACATACCAATGGAATTTGAAAACCAACAAGACCAAATTCATTCCAACAATGACATATGGAAATTCACATCATCATTAGTTTGGCAATCATTGTTTGCAGTTTAAATACACTCCTATTATTTTATTTTACGGTCCTTATTATCCTTGTCTGACATTAAGGATATTGATCTTAGAATCGGCATAATAGATCGAGAGGTAAATCCAACATTATCAACAAGAACAACAGTTCCACAGGCAATGCGGAACTTCCCACTCTTTAAACATTAATCTTAAAATAATTAGCCTTGAAGAAGAAACCATATTACAGCTGGGATCCTGCCCATTACACATATATATTTATATACAATTAAAAGGTAAGAGGCCAGAAGGATTGCGTGATGTCAAACGTAAACGTAGTTAATGAAGAAAAACAAGGCTGTAGTTACTCTTTCCATCAGAGAATTTTATTAATAACAGCCCACGTTTCGGGATAAAGGCCCATTTTATGAACCTATGGAAAATAAAAACAGAATTTATGATCTTGGTGCAAGTTTGAAGTAGTCTTATAACATACGAAGAAATTGGATTTACATGGGTCTATAATGCTGGTCTAAATCGCGGATTTATGCTTGTTCCTTAAATACCTAAAGATGTTATCTAAAGGAGTGGCAAGAGGACTGCTCCATCATAACACTTGATGCTCAGATTTGACATCAGTATTTGTGTTTATCAGGGTATTAGGATCTGGATTAGGTTAAGTAGGAGGACATAATTGGGGTGAACATAATTTCTATTTATATATCTATGTATGGTTCACATAAATCTGCTAATTACTTATATTTTAATATTTTCCTTAGATATATTGCGGTTAAATCAAATATTTCTATTGTTGGAGTTCGGATTAATACCTTACAATTAGATATTTTTCTAATTTCTTCCATTCCATGTTCTCATAATATGACCACATCTCGGTCTATGTCCCCTATATTGTTCTTGTAGGTTTGGTCTTTTCTTTGCAGCCATTTCTGTCAAGTTTTAAAATTTTAAATCTTTCTTTTGGTAGTATGTTAACTCGGTGTTGTTTTAGTTTTCTTTTCTTGTTTAGTTCTTATTTCTTAACTTCCAGGTCTTGGTCCGCTGTTTGTTTGTTTTTCTACTTACTGTTCTGAACCTTTTCAAGAACTCTCACCTAACCTGCTTACAATTGTCTGTGTTGATACATTTTATTATATCACAAGTTTGTGTTGTTTAAGTAAGGAATTGCTCTAATTCACGTGGATTTTCATATTTAATTTTCTCTTCCTTCCTTGGTTGTTCTGTCGCTCTTTGTTCAACATTTAGTTTTTCCTGGGTTACAGAGTCCTCGTTGGTCATTTTCCAATTATTCCTTTGCATCTAAATTTCTGTCATATTTTCTGGGTCTTTATTCATTGGTGTAGTGTTCAGGACCTGTGTTTTTCCGATGAGAATTATTCACAGTATATTTGAGGATGGCGGCTTATCAGGATACAACACCTCTTCGATCTAATTTTTTTTAAGCATCATGTTCTGATTTGAAGAAAAGGTTCCTGACTTTCGAATATTGACCATATATTTGCCTAGAATATTCGTGTTAATATTTCTATTATGGCGTCATCGGAAAGCTTAACGTTTGTCGAAGGTTCTGCCATTTTTTTGATAGTCACCCTCTCAATTCTGGTGTAAGTTTCATTCTTCTTCTTTCCTTCCACATTTTTCTCATATATTTCCTTTTGTCCTAATATTATTTTCCTTTCTTGATAAGTTATTGCCATTGTGCGATGGGTCTTGCCACAGTTGGGATATTACTTTGTCTCTTTTACGCAGTTGTTGAGATCATTACAGACTTGTCGACCTTTAGAGCACTTCTTAATGTCTTTTTTGCGGTGCACTTCTTTAAGTAACCCTCAAGTTTTAGCAGGTAATATATTGACGCGCTTCTCTGCATCTGTATTTTCTGGAGGTATCCTCATATAGTATGTGAGGATTCCTTGCTCATTTATCTGTTACGCCATGTATCAATTAGCTTACACGATTTTTAAAACGTGTATTTGCTGGCCGAATTTTATCTGGTTGCTCATCATGTCTCTTTGGCATCTTTCTTCTTCGTGCACCAATTATTCACTACTCCAAGATCCAAACCCAAGCCTCAACCTTAGGGCACATACCCAACTAATTTGCCAGGATTTGCGTTGTTTTCTGGGCCATTCTAGACCGGTTCCTACTAAAATTATGTTCTAATTTTCAGACACCAATGTTTCTTCATCTTCTTTTATATTACAAGGGACAACATACCCATTGTTCACATTAATATTTTTAATTAATGCCACTTTTAGTTCCATGTATATGGTTTATATTATTTTGATCCTGTATGATATTTTTGCTCTGTTTGGTATTTCAAACATGTTTGACAATTATCTGTATTCGTCTCATTTGAGTTTATGTAATTTTCATTGTTTATTTACGTTCTTATGAAGGTGGAGTTATCTAGTCCAATCCAGTTTGGCGGTGAAAAAGATATATGTAGATGGATCCCCCGCAGCACCTCTTCCCTTTTGCTTCTGGTGCGGCAGGGTGGAAGTAGATTATATTCGAATTTTTCGACACCAACATCTATTCATCTGATTTCATATTATAAAGGACAACATAACCATTGCTCACATCAATATGTCAACCCCTTTCTGTCCACAGTAGCCCTCCTTTACCAACTCCTACCATGTTTGGTGAGCCTGGGGAAGAAAGAATGGCCGGGCCCAAGGAGGGAAGAAAAGAGGAAGAGATATAAGATGAATAGATAAAGGAGGCAAGGAGAAAGGGAATTGTTTGTGATACGATGTTGTGAGGCCTCTACGCAACCTAGGCAAAGACGTTTATGGCTGAAGTCTTATATCGCTAGTCGAGTTTTCCCGGTTGATGAGGACTGTTCCTGCCATTTTTAGTCAAGTAGATGAACCTCAAGATCTAAGATGCTGACCAGTCGAGTCGCATGCTGATCATTTTCATAAAATCTCAGGGCAAGCCTCACGAAGCCAGTGTCATATATGCAGCTTTGGCGATTGTAAAACTCCAAGAAATAAATTACTGATTCGAAATTGGGATAAAATTGTGCTAAAAAAATTTAAGCATAAGAAATAAGGGCTTAAGAATTTTACTAAGGAGCCCAGATGAAAAACTATGTTAAAATTGATTACTAATGGTGTGTGACTATAAATAAAAGATTTAAAATTTGGTAGAAGATAGATTGGCTGTAAGAAATTACAAAACCTTACTATAACTGATAACGATTAGGACAAAAAAGCTAAAGTTACCACATTAAACAATGCACGTCTTACGATGTTTATTAGAATAATATAAAAATAAAAATGGGGAACCGATGATAAATAGGTATTTTAAATCAGAAAGATGGCTATTTTGTATAACGTTTCTAGTATTCGAATGGTATAAGATCATTTTTATCTTAAGATTATAAAATCATCAATAGAAGCATCAGTTTTATACTATATAATATTGTTTTCTCTCTAGATTTTTTTTTGCATGAAATATAATTCTTCTTCTAATTTCGAATATTCTAAATCAATGGACATTATTTTATATAAACCTAAAATCTATATCTTTTTCCTCTCATCACAGTGCGATTAGTCGTTTTGCACCATTAGATTTATTAGAACTTCTATGTTAAAGACAAATATAAAGGAAAGATAGATTCTAGAAAAAACTTGAACACTTTTTATTATTTTAAACTTTTTAAATCAACAAGGCAAAAATTAGGGGCTGATGCTTAATTATACTCAATCAAGATCGACAGTGGATATAAACAAAATAAACTTGGCAAAGGTGATGAGGATATATTTTGGTTTACAGCTGCCACAAACCGTCATGTGGTGTATTGACATTTTTACACAGACAGCAAAAGATGTATTCCACACGAGAAATACATAATAACAGTATGTCTGATGTGAGAATAAGGAGATGAAAACACATATGTTAATTTGTATAAATACAGATGAGGCAAGCAGTCGGTAGAGTTGCACGTTGGAGCACACAAAATACGAACGCACAAAGCAGATATCAATTCGAACACATGAGTCAATATAAGGTCGCGGATAAACAAACATCGCTTCTTGCGAAAGAAAACGGCAGGCTACAAAGCAGCTGAGCAAATACAAAATTTGACCAGAGAAATTTTAATAGATCTGTAACAAGCAATTCCTATAATAAAGATAAAACTATTGTAAATATGAAGGTATATATTATACACACAGCAGTTTGCTAGCTCAGCCCGAGTGGTGGAAAATAATGAGCCAGACTATTGGGGTCCGTCCCATGGGCAAGTCTAGCTCACGCCCTTTAAGAAAAGAAACTAACACACGCACACACACACACACACACACACATATATATATATATATATATATATATATATATATATATCTATGTATATATATATATATATATATATATATATATATATATATATATATATACATAGATATATATATATATATATATATATATATATATATATATATATATATATATACGAGGGGCGTTCAATAAGTTTTGCAATTCGGATATAAGGAAACGAGATATGAGGAAAAGTGTTTTATTATTTTTCAATATAACTACCCTCGACCTTAATGCACATGCGTCACTTGTACCTGAGGCTTCGTATTCCCGACAACCAGAAATCTCAGGACTGCTGTTCAATCCACTCCTGGACGGAGAGCTGGACATCTTCATCGTCCCCAAACAGGCGTCCACACAGTGCAGCCTTGAGCTGGTGAAATAAAAAGTAGTCGCTAGGGGCCAGATCTGGACTATAGAAAGGATGATTGAGCTCGTCGAATCCGCATTCGCACAGGGCACCTTGTGCAACTGTGACCTTGTGGACTTTGACGAAGTTGAAGTCGATCATGGGGCGTGAGGTTTCTAGGGACTTAACGGCCAGAAACCTTGGTCATAGCCAAATTGTCGTGGATGATGTTGATAACACTTCCATGTGATAATCCAAGTTCTCGTTCGATTTCTTAGACTTTCACCCATCGATTTTTGAGGATTCTCCTCATCAGACGGGCCACATTGTCTTCGATGATCACGTCTGACGGGTGTCCTGGATTGGGGTCATCTTCAAGGGACTCACGACCATGGCGGAACTCCGTATTCCAGCGAGCAATGGTTGCATAGGAAGGAGCGGTGTGGGTGTACACTGCAACCATACGTTCATGGATCTCTTTTTTATTCTTGCCTTCCTTGGTCAAAAATTTGATCACTGCGCGGTGCTCAACCTTCTCCATTGTTGAAATACTTGTGACTGACGATCTACGCTCAGCTACTGCTTCTTAAATAGACGAAGCAGGAGCGTGCGGCTGCAGGTCCTGAATCGTCATAACTTGCCCTAACGCCCCCACAAACAGCCATCCCCCTTCCTCCGTTTTGCCCTACCGATTCGCAAAACTTATTGACCGCCTCTCGTATATATATGGTGAATATCACGAAAGTTAGCGCATGAAAACTAGAAATATGTATCACGGAAGGAAACGGAATAAAAGACGGATTGACGTTATTACTTTCGTCTATTCGACATTTTTAATCTCACAATGGTAAGAAAAAATAAGACACACAGTATTTATACTAAGCACGTTTCCCTATAAGTTCAACTTTTTAATGCTATCAGATATGTCGGATTTTAGAAAAAGTGATAAAATTGGATCTAGCAAAAACAGCTTTGGGCTAATATTGATATTAGTCTTCTTTGTGTAGCAGATTAAAAATGATTCCAGGATATTTTTCTTTATAAAATCATTACTATGGATTATTGTTTCAGTTTTTGACCAGTTAATTCCGTGTCCCATCTTGGAATTGTGGACAGCTAAATCATTATTCAGATATCCCTTAATTACTGCATTTTTGTGTTGTTGGATCCTTATGGAAACATTTTTTGGAAGTTTGGACTAAATAGACTAAATTACAATCTAAACATGGAATTCGTTAAATTACATTATTATAATTATTAAGGCTATGCTTTATTATGAGATTTTTTTAATGTATGATTGTATTTAAAGGCTACCTTAATATTAAGTTGATTTGAAATGGGCACTACAGACATAAAATTATGATGATATGGTAAAATTAATAGGTTTTTGACGAGCTTCTATTGTCTTAATTTACAATTATAAAATGTTTTTTTGGCTATATTCATACATTTTTCTAGAAGGTACTTTAGGTAAAATAAATTAGAATCAATATCTTCAATTTTGGAGTATTCTTTATCTATATAGTCGGGACTACATATTCGAAGGGTCCTAAGATATATGGAAGAAAAAACAGCAGATTTTATATTTTGGGGCATGACTTGAATAAAAATGGACATAAGATAAATTATTTGTCGATTTCCTATAAACAGTAAATCTAAATCTATGTGGTTCTTTAATTATTAGGACATCCAAAAATAGAAGGCTCTTATTTACTTCCTTTTCTCCGGGGAATTTAATTGACGGAACTAATGAGTTGATAATTACAAGAAAACTATCGATGTCAAAGCTGTTGTTTAAAATTACCAGGATGTCGTCAACATACCGGAACCAAACAATTTGAGTAGACCAAAAAGGGAGAATCAACCTAGTTTCAAAAAATTCCATATATAAATTTGACAATAAGGGAGATAAGGGATTACCCATAGCCATACCAAACCCTTGTTCATAAAATTTGCCGTTGAAACTAAATTTACATTTTTTAATCCATAAACAAATAAGCTCAATAATCCTATTGGTTGGTAAAGGGAGGTCATAAGCATTTAGAATAGAGGCTAGAAGGTCTAATAAGTCATTAATGGGCACTTTGGTGAATAATGAGTTGACATCAAAACTAACTAGTCTTAGATCTGATTTTATCCTCAATTGTTTAATGTATTGCAAATGTCAAGGGAATTTTTCATATGCGAGGGGGATATAGTTCCTAAGATAGGAGAAAGTAAATTTACTAAGTATTTTGAAAGTTTATATTGGATTGAACCAATGGCACTTATGCTTGGTCTTATTGGGTATCCTGGTTTATAGGTTTTTATTAGGCCATACAAATAGGTTAAAGAAGCGCTACTGGAAGAGACAGAGTCTATAATTGATTTGTGTTTTTTTAAAGTGGTTTTTACGTCTCTATTAAAACACTTAATTACGTCATCTAAGGGATCCTTACTTAACGGAAGGTAGCTAATAAATCTAACACGTTTGTTATAATGAACAAAACAACGTATTTAGAAAAAAATGTGCACCTTATTATCAGATAGGTTGATCCCCCCTTCTTGGTCTACTTAAATTGTTTGGTTCCGGTATGTTAACGACATCCTGGTAACTTTAAACAACAGTTTTGACATCGATAGTTTTCTTGTGATTATCAACTCATTGGTTCCGTCAATTAAATTCCCCGGAGAAAAGGAAGTAAATAAGAGCTTTCCATTTTGTGATGTCTTAATAATTAGAGAACCAAATAAATTTAAATTTACTGTTTATAGGAAACTGACAAATAATTTATCTTATGTCCATTTTTATTCAAGTCATGCCAAAAATATAAAATCTGCTGTTTTTTCTTCCATATATCTTAGGGCTCTTCGAATATGTAGTCCCAACTATATAGATAAACGATACACAAAAATTAAAGATATTGCTTCCAATTTATGCTACCTAGAGTACTTTCTAGAAAAATGTATAAATATAGCCGAAAAAACATTTTATATTTGTAAAATAGAGGCAATAGAAGCTCGTAAAAACCGCTTAATTTTACCCTATCATGATAATTTTATGTCTGTAGTGCTCATTTCAAAACAACTTAATATTAAGGTAGCCTTTAAATACAATCATACATTAAAAAAATCTCATAATAAAGCATAGCCCTAATAATGATAATAATGTAATTTACCAAATACCATGTTTAGATTGTAATTTAGTCTATTTAGTCCAAACTTCCAAAAAATGTTTCCATAAGGATCCAACAACACAAAAATGCAGTAATTAAGGGATATCTGAATAATGATTTAGCTGTCCACAATTCCAAGATGGGACACGGAATTAACTGGTCAAAAACTGATAAATTAATCCCTAGTAATGATTTTATAAAGAAAAATATCCTGGAATCATTTTTAATCTGCCACACAAAGGAGAGTAATTTCAACATTAGCCCAGGGATGTTTCCGCTAGATCTAATTTTATAACTTTTTCTAAAATCCGACTTATCTGATAGCATTAAAAAGTTGATCTCATAGGGAAACGTATAAGATACATTGTCTTATTTTTTCTTACCATTGTGAGATTGAAAATGTCGAATAGACGAAAGTACTAACTCCAATCCTTCTTTTATTCAGTTTCCTTCCGTGGTACATATTCATATATATATATATATTAAAAAAGTCAGAAAGTCAATCAGAGTCAGAGAAAGAGAATCATTATTCATTAACAATGTTTACACCCTTAGTACTGTTAAGGAACCCGTTTAATTCGCTTAAGTCCTGTCACATTTGAACGCAATACTTCGCATGGAATAGAAAGTCTACTTATTTACCTCAAAGTACTCATGATGTGTAGTTTGTTCCTTTAATAGGCCAGTGTAAGAATAAGATTATATTTGCTTGCTACGTCCTTTTCGAAGTCCTTCTTTTCCCCGATTACCGTGAAACCTTCGGTAAACCTAGCTTAAATCATAACCCTTGTGCTTAATTGTTAAGGAGTCAAAAATAATCTGACGATGGGATAAAGTAAGCCCAGTTGCCAAAGACCCTCACCACCCGTCGTGCGCAATAGCAACGAGGACTCTTCAATATACCCGCCATTGTGGCTAACGACCAAGCTCACACTAACTAGGTAACTTTTATCTCCAATTCCCTATTACATTAACCACCTTTTACCGATCCCCAAGCCATTTATAAACCTGGCGATATCCCTATAGCATCAATCATTCTCCAGATGAATTCTGTCATATTTGCGGACAGTTCATCGAAACAAGAGAAAAAAGTTTGGTGTGATAGCAACTATGAGAATGTGTTAAGCTTACAAAGTATACTTTGGCTTGCGAGTTAGGGACAAAGATAAATCCTGGGACCTTATTTTCCTTGTGAATGCTACTAGAAACCTTTGGAAGGTAAGAAAATTATTTGTTGGACATAGTAAAATATTAAATATCACAAGAATCTAATCTATTATGTTTCTTTGTAAGGTAAAAAAGTAATAAAGTATATTTTTTACTTTTACAGGAAGGTATAGAGGGAAAAGAAGAGTCATGAAGTTTGCTATTTACAGGATTGGGCGTGAACCCATTGACCACTCAAGCAGTTGCTATTTCTGCATGGTGGACTATCCCAAACTTCAAAGTGACTCTTTGCTATCCCGATTTTCCATCATCTATTAAACCAGTACCTTACAGTGCTGATCTTACTAAACCTACCCCTCCAGAAAGGAATAAGCCACCTTCAGAAGAAAGCAACAATTCAGAAGCTGAAAAGATGAGTTATCATGGTGACTTGGTGACTCTTTTTTCAGAAATATGACAATTGAGAGGATCCATACTATCCAAACTAAAGAGACCTCATTTACTTTGTCAGAGATCCTGGCTTGTAAAAGTCAAATGCTGCGCTATTAATTTCTAAGATCAAAGAGTAGGAATTGTTGAATGAAATGTGAAAGTGACAAGACAACGGAAACGCTAAAAAACATTTCTCAAGATTCTTTTCTTATAGGGCAGGGCTATCCTACTGCAACAAAGTATCTAGTATGTTTGATGCAATTTGAATTACATGTAATCCAGATGAGCGTAGGCTCTTCATTGACAGCTTCTCAAGAAGCATGAAGGATGTACTTCAATACAATTGGACTGAGTATCCATCGCTTACCTTAACTCATTCAGTATATCTCAAGAAAGACCTTAACAGTTTTAAGCTCCTGATATAAGCGCTGAATTATAAGGAATGTGGCAGTAAATTGATTGAAGACTTCAAAATTATAAACTTTTTATGGGTATCCGGGGAGGTTTTACCAAGTTTTCATGTTATATCTGCCTTTGGAACAATATGGATATCACAGCAGATGGCCACAAGAAGCTTCCCTCAAGGACTGAGTCCTCTCTTCGAGGGTATAATGTCGAGCATGAGCAATTCATAGACCATAAAAGTGTTGTATCCATTGCATTTATAACTAGGTAGCATAAAGCAGTTAAAGCTCTTCAGAAAGCGCATGCAGCCTTCAAATTACTTCAAAATTTATTTTCCCATCTCTCTGAGGCAAATGTGATATCTGGTGTCTTGGTTGACCCACAAATCAGGAAAATCATATTGTTCAGAATTCCCCGAAAAGCTTGACAGAAAAGAAAAAATGAGGCCTGGATGAGATTTGTTTTGGTCTATCAGCGCTTCTTGGGCAACCACAAGGCTGAAAATTATGTGGAACTGGTTGAGAACCTAGTGAAAATCTATGGCCAAATGGGCTTCAAGATGTCCCTGAAGGTGAATATCTTTGATGCCCATCTTCACATAGTGTATACTGTGTATACTGAACTTTGAACATAGATACCACGGTGTATACAATGAAACCATGATGGGAGACTATATTTTGGGGTCTGTATTGGAAATAGATTTACATTACAAACGTAAATCGAGGCAAACTGTTTATTTCTAACTTTCTTGCTTGTTTTTATATATTTCTTGTTAAAATCTCATTAAAATTCTAGAAATTCAACTCTAAATTTTTGTTTATATCCTTACAATGGCTGAAAAAATTAAATTTGCTTATTTTTAGTAAATTTTTCATCATACAAGCCACAAAAGCAAAGTTAAAAACAAATAATGGCTATTTTCTATTGTTTTGCAATAAAATGAGTTAGAAAATATAATCTTTCCTTTGCTTCTGTAGCGTATTTTAGAAGGTCGATAAATCATCAATCATTAGATACTAATTACATTTTTCATTCTCTCGTTTATCTTGTAAAGTAAGCATGGAATTCTTTCAGACAAGAATGGGTAACTGTCGATTTTAATTTTAACACTTCAGTATACTAGCATAATACTGCACAGAAAGAAATATTTTTCGCCAAAATAGGTTTTGCCAAGAGATTCCATCAAGTTTTCTCCTACATAACTCTCTATGTTTGGAAGTAAGGCGAGCGTTCGGAACCAAGATGTCGGAGTGATTGGTTTGTAAGTTTGTAATACGGAGACGGAGGAATCATGGATATGAGATTTCTCCATGTGAGTTTATTTGTGATATTTATGGCGTCAATTGTGAGGGAAAGTTGTAAATGGTAATCGAAAAATCTGACATGGTATGTGCAGGGTAAAAGAATGGTAACGGATGTAATACTGTATGATATGGAAGAAGAAGAACAGATCTTGAGTTAAACCATAAAAATTAATGACTTGAGGGAATACTTGGTGTGCAAAAGATAGAGTTTTATGGCGTAGAGAAAGGTGATGGAGGGTGTTATGAGGTGAAGTGCGCATATTAGAAGAATAAATGGAAATATTCCTATATAGAGACTATACGAGACTGAGGTAAGCTGTGCGGAGTTGGAAAATGGTGGATTGAATATTAGAAGACTGAGAAAGGAAGGGGTGACAGGCGTTCAGGAGGATTTTATGGCCCTTGTAGGAGCATTATTTCCAGAGATGAACCTTTGTGCTGGATGGAAATCAACAGATGTGTGTGAGGTAGAGGGTATTTTTAGTGAGTTTGATCCCTACTGATCCATCTTCATGAGAAATATGTCATAAATTAAGAACAATCATTGATTAACGTTAAAGTACATAATCGTATTTAAGTCAATTAAATTAGCCTCCAGAAGATTTTTGAGTGTCATTATTTAGAAAAGAATTTCTTTTTCATCCAGAGGTGGGTAAATGAAAAATCATTAAATAATAAATTATCTATAATTAAATTATTCTTCGAAGTGTAAAAAGCGAAGGGAAAATTATTGAGAGAATTGATTAAAAAAATAGAATTCAAGTCAAGATTTTAAAATTCAAGTAGATGAATAGGAGTTTACCTTATTTAATTAATTAATGCAGATTAATGTATATTTTATTCACATTATTTATTTGTCTCACTTTAGATAGACAGAAAAATAATGCTGAAAATCTGGTGACTTTAGATACGAATTTTTAATGTAGAAATAAAATCTTACAAAACACCATCATCGTAAACCAATTTGCACCAAATAGGGGTCGACCCCATCGCCACTGATGTACCTTCTCAAAGCCAGTTAAGACGGGCGATCAATAAGTTTTGCAATTCGGATATAAGGAAAAGTATTTTATTATTATTCAATATAAGTACCATCGACTTCAATTCACTTGCGCCACTTGTCCCTGAGGCTTCGAATTCCCAACAACCAGAAATCTTCTGACTGCTGTTCGATCCACCCCTGGACGGCGAGCTGGATATCTTCATCGCCCCCAAACTGGCGTCCACACAGTGCCACCTTGAGCTGGCGGATCCCAGTGGTAGACTCACGTTTCATCACCTTTCACTATGCCTGACTCAAATCCCGCCGGGTCTTGGTTATAGAGGAGCAGCAGCTCCTCCAAACTTTGACGAAGTTGAAGTCAATCATGGGGCGTGAGGTTTCGTGAGGTTTCTAGGGACCCAACGGGCAGAGACCTTGGTCATGGTCAAATTATCGTGAATGATGTTGATAACACTTCCATGTGATATTCCAAGTTCTCGCTTGATTTCTTAGACCTTCACCCGTCGATTTTCAGGGATCATCCTCTCCACACGGGCCACATTGTCCTCGTTTGTCACGTCTGAAGAGAGTCCTGGATGGGGGTCATCTTCAAGGGACTCACGACCATGGCGAAACTCCTTATTCCAGTGAGCAATGGTTGCATAGGAAGGAGCGGTGTCGGTGTACACTGCAACCATGCGTTCATGCATCTCTTTTGCATTCTTGCCTTCCTTGGCAAAAAATTTGATCACTGCGTGGTGCTCAACCTTCTCCATTGTTGAAAAATTTGTGACTGGTGATTTGCGATCAGCCATTGCTTCTTAAATAGACGATGCAGGAGCGTGCGGCTGCAGGTCCTGACTTGTCATAACTTGTCCTAGCACACCCATAAACAGCCATCCCCCTTCCTCTGTTTTGCCCTACCGATTCGCAAAACTTATTGACTTACCCTCGTATTACCCTATTAAGTGCTTATTAACTTCGAATCGAAAACTAGATTATCAAAAGTTTCACGAATATATACTAGTTCAACAGCAATATCGACGATTTTTTAAAATATCTCTGATATAATAAATTAGTTGATTTCATTGGCTGTACCAAGTTGAAATAAATAAATTATAATAAACGAAAAATAGTTAAAATTGTCATTCCTGTTGACAAATAAATGGTTGATTATGTGTTAGAGCACAAAATTACCCATCCTGTATTGCGCGTCATTCGCTTATTATTGTGATAGGAGTTGATGAGTTCAAATTGCGCCAAATAAAAATCCCCTTTTCTACACCATATCATTCACTTCTCCCAGGCGACTTTCTTATAACAATTTTACATCTTTGTACACTAGCCTATTCACTCGCAGAATCTGTCTCCTCAAATCTAATCTTCCTTTATTTCCCATGTTCTTATCACTTCCGAACATTCTCGATCATGTCCTATTTCACTTTTTATTCATACCATTTGAATTACATATTCATTTCAAATTTACTTACCCTTGTCACAGACCTCATTTGAATTTTGCACATTTTCACAGGCTAATTTTCAAACTTCCTTGCTATTTCTAGCTGATATTCCACAACATTACCACAATATTAGTCTCAGTATAGCTCAATTGAACTTCTTTTTACACTCCATTCTCAAAGTTTAAGCAATCACTATTACGCTAGTCGTCCTTAGAGCTTTGCTGCTATTAAAGATAATGATGATTAAATACAACTGCAAATAAAAAATAAAACAAACAAGTTCTGCAGTTTAGACAGTTAAAAATAGACGAGAGCAAAGACTATATATCCTGTTTATATATATTTTCCTGCCCATGTTTTTTTGCCTTATCTGACGAGGAAACTTTGCTACAGTCTCGAAAGTTTGTCATATACAGCATTTTCGAAGACTAGAGAACCTATATTTTTTTAAAATATTCGTTTAATTTCCATAAAAATTTCACTTAAAATTCTTTGAAATTAGCCTTTGATAATGAGCATGTTACATTTCATAAAACAGTTCACATAAAATGTTATGAGGAAAATAAAATTAATTTGACGTAAGGAAGAGTACAAAACAAGAGAACACCAACTTATAACTCTTAGTTTACACCTAATAAGTTGTAATTTATCTATGACTACGCAGTCCCGCGTGTATGTGTATTTTGAACTTCTACTGATGTTAATACTTATTTATCTTAATGGTGAGGGGATTTATATTTGAGAAGCCCTACCGAAAGTTGGTTGTCCATTGGAAGATTTAAGAAATGGAACTGTATGACATTTTTAGGCATTTTAATCGATCAAAAAGTATGTTTTTACTTACAATAAAACTCCATGAGGATTAAAGGTCCTGCGTTTCAACCTAGAAAACTGGTCGGCCACGAATAAATACACGTAGGGAAGATCGAACGATACAACGGATGTCAATGAAGAACCGATTTGTGATAGCAAGCGTTTTTTTCCTCAAGTTGACGAGAACATGACCTTGAATGTGCTTATAAATGCCACGCTTATAAGATTTTTCAGGTTTAGATACAATATATGAATCCAACTCTTTTTCAATCTCTTCTAAAGATGTACAAGATAGGTGTTTTGAAGCGACTTTAAAAATTATAAGTACATGTTCAACTTACATTAAAAAGCCAGAGTACAAGACATTAGAAATACCTAATGTTGCTATGCATAACATCAGATATAGGAATGGCCTGCGTGCTACAGTTACCATCAGGCCTGGTTCCTTTATGTCTGGTGGTTTGATCACTGAAGAGGACAAGAGACTTATAGTTGATCACAATAAGGGAAAGAAGGCCTAAGATAAAGTTATGAGATCCCTGGAACAGGATTTTGTGAACTTTGTAAAAACGGTAAAATTGGCTGCACTTAAAGTAAAAAAATTCAGATCGTCAGTTCTCCAGCATCATCAGAAGAGCATTTTTCTGTATGCAATGAGGCAGGTGAAAGATGTATCTACCACTTAATACGTGAGAAAGGCTCAAGGAGTAACAGATGTGCCCTTTAGGTAGGAAGGTGGTTTCATGTATTGGGTATAAGTCAAGCTTGTCGGTAAACAGATCTTATTGGTTTGTGGCCTCTGCATTAACAAGTTACCCCTACGACACTTGATACCAGCACTGGATGGGAGGAAAGAGAGAGAGAGAGAGAGAGAGAGATGCAGGACAAGAGAAACAAGTGGTACAAGGTTTTTTATTCCTGACGTTTCACTCTTGTGGAGCTTCCTCAGAGTAGCGAAAAACTAAGACATGTTTCTTTGAGACTCGTAAGAAGCTCAAGAGGAGCCAAACGTCAGTAATCACAAACCTTGTACCCCATGTATTTTCTCTTTTCCCCCGTTTCCATATATATATATATATATATATATATATATATATATATATATATATATATATATATATATATATATATATATATATATATATATATATATATGGAGAAAATAAAAATAAAAATGCAGATGAGACTTGTCGAGCAATTACATTTATCTTAACAAAAGGCTAATCTGGGAATCCTAATACATAAGATTCATTATCTGAATAAAAGCGAAAATTGCTCCAAATCATTCTTTTTCTCCTATTGTATTTTTAGTCGCGTGAGAGTCTAGTCGCGAGCGAATCTACATCTCACTATGTCAGTCAGTCGGTCCCTGTTTTGCTTTGTTTTTGTTTTTGTAATAACATCATAACTATTCGGCCGATTCTAACGAAATTTTAAAACCTTATGTTGTTTTACATCCTCTTTCGAAAGGTAGGACTGTCAAAGTCTTCCCAAGGTTAGCCCGGGAATGATTTTGATTTGGCAATAAAATCATAACTATTCGGCCGATACTCTGCTAGACTAAACTAGGCTATATTATGCTATATTCTGCTAGGCAAGCCTAGAATAGGCTATACGATGTTAAGCTATATTATGCTAAGCTATACCAAGATATAATGTACAAGAGTAAGATATACTCTGCTAATTTATTCTATAAAATGCTATGATAGGATAGTATATACTATGTTAGGCTAGGTAATATTAAGGTATGCTTGACTAGGATATAATAGGATAGTATAGGCTATACAGGTCTAGTATAGTTAATGCTAGGCTGGATTATAATATGCTTAGCAAGGCTAATCTATACTAAGCTATACTAGGCTAGGTATGGCTATACTATGCAATGCTAGAGTAGGCTAAAGTATAATAGGCTAGGGAGGGTTATGCTCTGCTATGCTAGGCTATGTTAGGTTATGCTAGGTAATACTATGTTAGGCTACGATAAACAAGCTATAATAAGCTAAGCTATGCAAAATTATTCTAGTCTAGGTTATGGTATGCTATACTAATCTAGTATATACTAAGCTAGCCTATAATATGATACGCTTGGATATATTATGTTAGGTGTGGTTATGCTAAGATAGGCTTTACTAAGCTAGCCTATAGTATGCTAGGCTAGGATATATATCGTATGCAAAGATATAATGGCTAGGCTATATTAGCCTATTCTAGCTTGACTATACTAGGCTAGGCTTGGCTCTGGTAAGCATTTTTAAACATACCTCGTTAGGCTAGGCTAGGGTACACTAGGGAAAGCTATACTAGGCTATGCTAAGCTAGGCTATACCAAGCTAAGGTAGGATTAAGGAGGATATGCTATGCTAGTTACACTAGGCTAGCTAGATTATACTAATCTAGGGTTGGTTATTCCCGTCACAGCTAGGCTCTTCTATTTTAGGCTAGGCTATCTTATGTTTGGCTAGGCTTGGCTATACTAGGCTAATACAGGGTAGGTTATACTATGCTACGATTGTTTATGATATGGTATACTAGGCAAGTTCAGCTAGGGTATACTAGGCTATGATATGCTAGACAATACTACGCTATGCTCGGCTAGGCTATTCTCTACTATGCTATGCTAAAGTATGTGGCTATAATATTTTATTTTAGGCTAGGCTAGAGTATGCTATGCTATACTATTCTGTGCTATGCTATGCTAACTATGCCATAATATACTATGCTATGTCATGTCATACTATGTTATTTTATACTATGCTGTGCTATATTATGTAATGGTGTGATATGATATACTATGATATGCATTAATATTCTATAATATACTATGCTGTAATCTGCTACGACATATTTGCTATAATATGGAATACTGTGCTATTATTGTGTGTCAATCTTTTTAACGTTCTAATTACATAAATGAGGGGTCCTCAAAATTTGCAGCCCTACTTATGAATTCTAAAGTATTTTTTTAATTTTAATATAACTTTAGTTTTACTTGGTGTGTTATTTAAATGTTTTGACTTATTTTTGTCATCTTGGGGAATTAAATGACTATTTTTATATTTTTAATTATATCTATTTCACTTTTTGCTTATTTCACCGTTTGAATCATATTCAGCAGTTTGCTGATGAATACATGACCTTCAGTAGTACCATCCTACCAGTGGGATTTGACTTACAATTGCTTTTAAAATTAGGACAAGACTGGCGACATTCACACATTTAAACACCTAAATTGAAAATAGCAGAGTTGTTGCCCTCTCAATTCCAAACTCTGATTGACGTTCTAAAATGTGGATGTGAAAAACTATCCAGTAGCCTATCTTGCCAAGGATATTTACCCTAAAATGCTCTAAAAGTGGGAAAGAGGTAACAGTTCTTTTCTAGTCTCCGTTGTAAATTCAAGAGTCGCAATCTTAAACAGATCCCCAAAAAATGGGAGCAGGCCAAAACCTATCCTCAGGCGCAAATTTAAAATTGCTATTTGTTGTTACTTTGGCTGTCCTGGTTGCAAAAACAAAACTCAAACTAATTTAAATCCCGTATGGAGATGAAGATCTCTGTCAAGGAACTTTCTTTCATTAAAGGTCGAAGAGAAATGATTACTTCTTTTGGACCACATCGGGTTTGTTTTCGAGATTAACTTAAGTAAATTAGACAAGTCAATAAGTAAAATCGACAAGAAGGTGAAGGAAGAAGAGTTGCTTACTATAAGTAGGCCAATGTTTCAATGCCATCAGGTGAAATCAGTTTCTCTCGAGAAGAAAATGAAGAACAAATAGCTAATGTTCAAGATGGAAATGATTGAATTTATGGAGTGATATTAACCATTAAAAATACCAAACATATCTTCAAATTCCATTAAAAAGCAACCTTGGAATTATTTTGTTTTGGCAATATCATTATAACTATTTGGCTGATTCTAACGAAGTTTGAAAATCTTATATTGTTTTACATCTTCTTTGAAATAATATAATTACCAAAGTCTCCCGAAGGTTAGCCCAGGAATTATTTTGTTTTGGCAATAACATCATAACTAGTCAGCTGATTCTAACAAAATTTGAAACCTTTAAGGTGTTTACATTCTCTTTCAAATGATAGAATTGCCAAGGTCCTCCCAAGGCTAGGGTGGGAATTATTGAAAGTTTTGAAGGTCGTAAGGTCATAAATCAGAATAAGTGAGGGCACGCGACTCTTTGGTCAGCAGACCTTGTTAACCGTCACTCGTAAAAATTGTTGAAACGGATTTTATGCTTAAGCCCAGTATTATCCATTTTTAATTTAACTTGCCAAACTGACCGAGTACTCTTCTAAGTATAGTTAGAAATTTTAAATCTCAATGGGATGGAACTTTATCAAGTATGTAGTCTTATGCAGGTTTGAGAGTTAGCGACGGACCTTTGTTTTGTCGGTTTTAAGGATGTAGTAGTTTTTCGATTCTGTTTATTGGCTCTCCGTTTACACTAGAAAAAATGTGAACCTGCCTTAATTCCCTTTCACTTAAGCCATTTGGTGTTTTGTTCACATTTATATTTCTTCTGAGATTGTTGTTTTCTTTTCCGTCGTAGTCATACCACTCACAATCTTTCGAATGCATCAGAAAAATAATTTAGCAAAGTCTCCGATAAAGAAAATCTCAATCATCTCTGTAGGTTCTTTTGGGGATGAGACACGACATCACTGAAAAAACAAAGGTGTCGGAACACCGATGAGAGCTGTTAGAACGGATGAAGATTAAAATTTTTTGGAACCAACACAGAGATATTCTCAAAATGTTGAAGCAAAGATGGTAGTATTCAGTTATAATAATTTCTAAATAAGCCTTATAATTGAAAATATGCAGTAAAAAAGAGACTACAGAAAAGAATTGTAAAATTAATCCAATTTACTTCCTTGTATATGAATTATGGCAACCACTTCCCAGTGAGTGACTCTGCATGTTTTGTTTTAATATGAATCACAGTAAGGGAAAATTAAGTAAGATAAAACCTAATTCCATAATTTTGTAAAGTTTGGGATTTGAATTTTTCATGAGACTAAAACCAATTTTGAGAGTAGTTTTATATTGTCCCTACAAAAGTGAAGCTCCAGTTGTAGAAAATTGATTGCTCCAACTGTCTAGATATCTGACATATAAATACTACAGGCAATAAATAATAGAAACATGACTTTCTCTTTTGTGCCAAAATAAACTCTTAGCTCAACGTTCATACTTTCTCCGACTCATCCTTATTTCCATTTTCTTTCCATTATCTTTTATGCCTTTATATACTCTAATATATGCAAACATATGCTTTATAAATTGATGAGCAGTACTTGCATAAATTTTTGTACCGATTCTTTAATAAAAAAGGAGATTTATCTGCCGAGGTTCATTTTTCAGGCTTGTCAGTTCCCCTCTAGATCCATTTCATGACAAGCGAGAACCATCACTCCTCCAGTGCTTTTTATGGTCTACATTCTTCTTTTTTATCCTATTATATGTAGAATGACATATACAGTATCTTATTTACCTTATTAATTTAAATGTGGGGGAAGTTTGAAAAATGGATTCTCTTCTTTATAAGAAAACGAGGAGTTAGTGGGTTGTCTTCTAATTTTAAAGCCGTTTTGCGCCGGCTTATTTCTATCTCAAGTAGGACGTCTACTTTAACCTTAGATTCATGCCAAGGGTGGTTAAGACACATGAAACTTGTTTTATAAAATGATGAGGAGAGAAATGGATGACATTGCAAAGGAACGAGTATTTTATTTCCATGACGCCCTGAAAATAGGAAAAATAATATTTGTACATTAACCAAGTAAGCCCCCAAATCAACCCGAAAACTTCAGGCGTATAACCTTGCTGGAAACAATAGCCAAACTACTGGAAAAAATGATCGGCAGAAGATTGTGACAATACCTCGAATCTAACAATCTGATTACTGGCTACCAACAAGGTTTTAGTAAAGGTACAAGTAATGATGCTGCACTGGTAATAATAGTCTAATCAATAGCCAAGGCTAAATCAAAAAGGATTATACGGATCTGGTATTAAGGGATGTTCAGAAGGCTTTTGACTAGGTCTGGAGAATAGGCCTTAGATACAACATAAAAAGATTAGGACTGCAATCTATCTTAGGTTCCTAACCAAATACATATGTGATTATGTAACAGACCGCACAACATTCATTGCCATAGAAGAACATAGGGGACCCGAATTTGAAATCAATCAGGGTTGCCACAAAGGGGGATGTCTCAGTCCGACGCTATATAGTATATATACAAGGGATCTACCAGATGCAGTCTTCGAAAACACCCAATATCTTCAATTCGCAGACAACATCTCAGTAATCACTTATAGTCCGTGTAGGCCCCCACCAACAATAGCCAGAATTACGGCAGCAGAAATTGCGAACATAAACAATTTTGAAAAGAAATGGAAGATAAGGCCAAACGCCGATAAATTTACAATCATCCCAATAGGACAAAGGAAAAAGTCAAGAGTAACTAGAAACGAAGAAAGGTACAGATACCTAAAAGAAGGCAAGGTCCTTAGACTAAAGATAACTTTTAACGGGTATCAAAAAAACATATCAGAGAGAATAAAATTAGCAAAAGCTAATTTGGCCAAATTATACCAGTTGAGAAACTTAAATACAAAGAATAAAATCAAAATATATAACCAACCATCAGTTCTATTATATCCAGCAATCCCACTCAGCAATCTCCGCAAAACCAATTATGTAAAATTCCAAATACAAGAAAAAGAGAGCTCATAAAGCAGAGATCTACACCAGTATATACAGATGAAGCCAGTAAATATATGTCGTAGGTTGATGTTAGATCTTAACCTTTTCCAAATTCCTCAGCCCGAGAGAGGCCTATAAAGAGACTAGTCCGCTAAGAGCGTGGGTGAAGTGATAAATACAAATCAGAGTGCAATTAAGTTTCAGAGTGCACTTTAGGTTGCCTAATGCTTAGCTATCATGGAAGGTTCTGCGGTAATAGAAACGGAGTATAAAATATGCTTTACTACTATGAAAATAATATATTTACAAAATTAAAAGGGGTTTTAAGTAAGGTATATAAACATAGGAGACGCACACGAGGTTCGGCTTCAAAGAGCGACCTGGGCACTGTCGACCGCCATACACATGAACGGTCAATGACAGATGGGACACACAAATGACCTTCAGCGCACGCGAAGCCCAAGTGACGGAGGCTTAAAGGGTGGAGGGTGGGGGAGCTTGCACAGGATAGTGGCGCTTTATGATTACCTCGAAAATTTGGTCCGATGGAGTGATCCTGCCTTGTTAGAGACTGTATAGAGTCTAAAATAATAGCCTATTGACAAACGACTATTAAACGAGATGAACTCAGATCTTGCCTTCGGGTTTAGAATCCTGAGTCCAGAATTTGACGCGTCGCGTTCGGGTAACGGGTACTAAAGAGTACGGGGTTGACTCAAGCAAGTTCTAGGAGAATACACTCGGCTTGACGAGTTCTGCAAGGATTCGCGCGGAACTAACGGGGACTGGTAGATGGCAAATACTCGCGGATACTGGTGGACACAGGCGATACTCCTGTCCAAGTCTGGCGTCAAGCGTTTTAAAGGATGAGACAGAGGGGCTTTTTCCCGCGCATGACGGGGGGAGAGCTCCAGTTGACAGACGCTTCGCCGGGCGAGGTGGACTTTGCCCGATTCACGCCATCGCAGGATAATCCCTGTTGGGACTCCTTGTGCTATTAAGCACACCTCAGGCTCCTGCGAAGTCGGACCTTCAGCCCATCATGGCCTTAGCAATTTTGCGCCTTCGTTAGGGTGGATTAAAAACGATCGCCCAGGGGTGTGTTCTCTCTCTCTCTCTCTTTGAGAAGGGCGACTGCGCGCATCTTTCTTCTATCTCTCTATGACAATATATCACTACATAAAAGAGCTCCTAGACGAAGACGATCGAACAAAAATAGAGATCCCAATAAAACACAAAGAATAACAGGGAAAGCTTTATAGGCGGAAAACAGATTAACGGAGTTAATTCCGCACCAATATACAGATAGAAGAAAGATCACTAAACAAATTCCAAATAAAGCCAAGAAATACCAACAACTGCACAATACTTAAATATGACTCAAATAAGTTCTTAGAGAAAGAATAGAGGCGTGACAGCCCTTACATACATAACCATATATTAAGAAGAATCTAAAAACGAGAAGATAAACATCCAAGTGATGGCTGGTCACCCAGCAACCAACGCTAACTCTTTCTCATTCCCTTTTATCACTTTACCCTTATAATTACTGTCCACTCTACTCTTACTATTCTCTTATATCTTCAAACTTTTTCAAGACGTAAGACGTAAGTTCATTATTATATTTTAACTTCTCGGTATAGACGTTTCGGGGAGAGACCCATTCTCACGGATATGACATTATAAATATATACAAACTTAAGAATTTGTATATAAGTTATCAGATATATATGAATTAATTATGTGGGAAATGGGAATCTACTTATTTTGAAGAAAATGGAATTTAGATTTCAACGACTTGGTATTATATAAAAAATTAAAGTTGCTTCACCATTTTCTTTCTTTTATAAGTATAATATAAAACGACTAGATATTGTTAAATTATTTAATATAAGATAATTGTAGTTTTTAAATATAATTTTAAATTAAAAAAGGGTGAAGTAACTTTATTTTTGTATAAAATATATATACTTTTTGTGAACCCAATTACTACAGTATCACAAAAAGTAGCACAAATACCCACTTCTGCCGACTATAATTAGGGTTTAGGGTGGGTATATATATTAATGAGGATTGTTTCTAGAGAGCCTGAATTTAATTTTTAACAGAAATCTTAAGACGAGGGAAATTGCTGGTGACATTTTTTTTATTTATTTAGTGGCAAGGTTTAGACCATAATACGGTCATCTTTTTAGGCCTATGAAATATATACTAATGAACAATTCTAAAGGAACAAATATAATGTTGTACAAATATAACATTGCAGGGATGAGCTTGCGCTTCGCTACTAAGATTAAAATTAAAAATCTAAAAAAAAGCAGCCATGGTTAAATTTTTATACATTTTCTGAACTTCGCCAATTATAATAATTTTAAAAAGGAACTCTAAACTAAATTTCAACCCTTTCAAAATATCACGTTGCTAAACTATATAGTTATACAAAAAGATATATAAAAATAAATTTTCTGAACTACATCATTTGTAATTCTCTGGGTTTTAAAAAATTCACAAAATTCGATACTTATATTTATTTCTGAACTTCACCATTTTGTTTTTCTATTAAAAAAGAATTATTAGAAATAACTTTGATAAAAATGTTAAATATACTTACAGGGTATAATAAAAAAAGACCGTTTTTCACTTGAAATTGCTTTTATATACTAAAAAATAAAAAACATCTATCCCTTAATTGTAATACATTTTCTAAACTTCACGATTTGTAATTATTTTTTAAAAAACGCAAAAAACCTAAGTCATTTGTCTCCTAAGAAAAAAAAATGTATTAATTTTTCACCGATCTTTAAAAGTCCCGTTATACAATTATAGAGTTAGTGATGATGATGATATATTAAGCACTATTAACTTTCAAAGGCAACATTTTAATTTAGTTAAGTAGGAAGAGAACCGACTTAAATCACTATTTAAGTCTGGGTTGAGCTTTTTTATATATTGTTTCCAAGATTCGAAGTGTAATTGGGTAATTATGCGACTTTAAAGTTTCAAAATCCTCTATAGAGATATCGCTTTTACAGTTTATTGCGTGATCTCAGATCGCTGAATGTTTTTTAGTTTGAAGTATTTTGCCAGTTCGATTACTTAGGCCTATATAAGACGAGAATGTTGCCTTCAGAGTTTTCATGGAGCTTCCAATAAATTGTCATGGGACCACCAAAGACATTTAAATAAGTATATTATTGAATTCCTAAGACTCTTTGGAACCGGATCCTTTATTTTAAAGAAAGATTTTATATTTATTTTGTTTATAAAGGCAATTTGAAATTTTATTTGGCAAAAATATATCTTTACCATATATATATATATATATATATATATATATATATATATATATATTATAATATATATATAAACAGTGTATATATAAATGCACTGTTGAAGTCCACATCAGTGGCAGCGTCATTGATTTTAACTTGTATTCTCTTTATTTTTCTTACAAGTTTTTTGTCTGGATCTTGTAGGCAAGAAAAAACATTTGCAAAAGACATATTTTATTCCGAGACGTCTTTCGACCTTGGTCCGTCATCTTTTCTCGCCTACAAGACCAGGACAAAAAACTTGTAAGGAAAATAAAGAGAATACAAGTTAATATCATTAATGCTGCCACTGCTGTGAACTTCAACAGTGCATGTATACAACATTGCCTCTACCGCATTATATATATATATATATATATAATATATATATATATATATATATATATATATATATATATATATATATATATATATATATATATATATATATATATATGTGTGTGTGTATGTGCAACAATACAAATACAATTTATTAATTTCATGTCTTATAGAATATTGGGATTAATACCCCTGTCACATCATGAAGCAAACCCGTGAAAATAGTATTGAAGATTAGCAATCGCAAGACAAGCGCAGAGTATATGAGGTGTTACAGAGCAAGTCAAAGTCACGACAACAATCGCAGAGACGTTCTTAAGATGCTGCTGCTGGAAGAACTAGACGATCTCAAGAAACGGAGGACAACACGGCGAGAAGATGAGAACAATTTCGAGACAGATACAGATTCATGATTAAAACTGCTATTACAGATGAAAGATCTAGATTGAAGCAACAAATGACAGCGGAAACTTCTATTAAGATTCAGAACGAATCAGAAGATGAGAGAAGCCGACATATTGAATATCCTCGCAATAGAACTCAAATAACACTGAAGAGGAAAGAAATTAAAGATTAGTTTATCTCAAAGACAGAGCACAAGATAGGATTAAAAATAAAACTGAAGATGAAAGAAACAATAGACTAAATGACAAGCATCAGCAAACAAATGACAGGATACTAAATGAAACTGAAGATGAAAGACGTGCAAGACTTCATAATATCAGACTACGAGTAGCAGAATCCTTACAAAAATTAAATGAAGAGGATATAAATATTATAAGATAAGCAAACGTAGAAAATAGGAGAGTGGCAAGATATAATATACACCACATGATTACATTCAGTAATAACAACTTTGCTGAAAGAAATGTCATGCAACACTCTGCAGGAGATTTTAACATCTCATGTCATTTTTGCTCAGCTAAGCACTTCTTAGCTGAAAAACGAAGTGATGCCCTTTTCAATAACTGCTGTCATAAAGAAAGAGTTCCATATCACCCAAAAGGGCATTCCAGAATATCTTCAAAACATTTTTTCAAATCTAATAAAAGGTCTTACAATTCACTTCTATCCTTTGCGTCAATGAGAGCGCAAATAATTGAATCTCCTGGTCTTGGACCATATTGTTTTAGAGTCCATGGGCAAATCTATCATCACACATCAAACCTTCACCCTCAAGATGGCAATTGCATATCTCTTAATATATTGAGCACTAACCTAGATCGAATGACCTACGCTCTATTTTATTTTAATGACAAACCGTGATGGCAACCCATTTTACGTTTCACAGAAGAAAGACTGAGAAATAATGGATATAAAATTATTACCATGTTACAACACTAGATAACACAAACTGTAGTAAGAGACGATTTAAATCCAATTTGCACGGCGGAAAGTTATTCCAGCCATGGATTGTTGATAGCCACCTTCAAGTTGAAGCTAATAATTTAAGCTACGTAAGATACCTCCAAGGTCAATTAAGAGTTCAAGATTACAAATACTCAGTAGATCACATCGCGAATAATTACGAAGGTAAAGTTGGGCGCATGGTGATATTGCCATCTTCTTTCCAGGGATCACGTCACAACATGAAAGAACGCTAAAACGTTACAATGCTACTAAGAACACTACAATGTCTATGGTATCTAAATTTGGTAAACCGGACATTTTTATTATGATGACTTGTTCTCCTTAATAGCCGGAAATAAAAAATAACCTTTTTCCTGATCAGAATCGATCTAATAGACAAGATTTAGTAGCTTGAGTGTTCAAAATAAAGCTCAATGCATTAATTGACGATATTGTTACATATTCCTGCTTTGGAAACGCTCGTGTATACTGCTATTCCATTGAGTTCCAGAAATGAGGAGTACCTACACTTATTTTCGTGGAAAATAAAGAATTATTCAGTGACCCTGAGCTCGTTGACAAAATAGTATGTTCCGAAATTCCTGATTTTGCCACTGAACCTGAACTATATGAAATTGTTAGTATATGCCATATCAACGCACCCTGTGGTACAGATAACCCCAATTCTCGCTGTATGGATAACAACAAGTATTCATAAGGATTTCCAAAACAATTTCGGGACACCACTGACTGCACCGCAGACTCTTATCCTTTTTACAGAAGACGTCAAGATCCAGCACATCATATTAACAACCTTCTAATTGATAACAGATCACTTGTACCATACAAAAAACATCTTACTTATAAGTACAACTGCCATATTAATCTTGAAATATATTTTTAAATGCATTTACAAAGGCTGCGACTGTGCTTAAATGAAAATCGCACAAGGCAATAACATTCATGATGATGAAATAGTGCAATACGTTAATGGCCGGTACGTCAGCGCACCAGAAGCTAATGCACGACAAATCTTGTGCAGTAATTTCTCTTCCTGTCTACCTGGAAAATCAGGAGCCTATCTACTTTAAAGAAGGCAATGATGAAAGAGCTATGGAAAAGAGATTTCACTTACAACCTGGCTTAAGTTAAATCAAACTGACTTAATGCCCAACAATACACTTATCCTGAAATTCCTTATCATTACGTATTTGACAAGAAACCATCATTTTGAAAAAAAGAATTCGCGGCCCACACAGAATTATATCGCGCCTATATCCTGGACATCTAAGATTCCATCTAGGACTGGTACTGCTTCACGTTTGAAGACCAACGAGTTTTGAAGAAATTCGAACTCATGATAGAATAGTTAATAAAACGTATAAATCTGTGTCCGAAAATATGAATTTGCTAGACACTGATGAAGAATCGACGCAATGCCTACAGAAAGCATCAGAAGTAAAGTTACTCGAACTATTTGCAATCATCTGTGCACTGAATTAGCTTAGCAATCCTCTGACATTATTTACTCGATTTGAGCAACACCTTATAGAGGCTGCCGCAGAACCGAGCGAGCAGTTTTAAGGAGTTATAAAAAAGTAAAGGGGGTATATAGAGAAGAAATGTTATTATACTCGAGGTTATCAGTACATACCATTTATACTTCGTCGGTTCTGAAAATAATGTCATGAAGTTGGCGGTCGTTAACAGCAAGACACTGTTAGAGTTGATCTCTGAAGTTTCGTACAGCACGTTCGCACATACTGCGGGATATGGCGTTAACTTCTTCAATAGTCTGCTCCCTTAGCTGTGGTAGGGTTTGAGGGCGACGTTTAAACGCCTTATCTTTCAGATATCTACATAGAAATAAGTTAAAAATGTTCAAATCAGATGACCGCGCAGAACACCCTAAATCACGCTTCAGAGACACCAGACGTCCGGGAAACATTCATCTCAAAACATTGCGTGAATTTCGGGCTGTGTGAATTGTAGCCCCATCCTGCTTGAACCACACGTCTCCCAATCTCTCATCTTCAACAATCTCATCCATTCTGGGCTGCAGAAAATTTTATAACATTGAGACATAACGTTCGGCATTCACGGTCACGGTCATTTCTTCCTCCTCAAAGAAGTACGGGCCTACCACGCCAAATTGTGATATGGCACACCACACCGTTAGTTTAAGGGAATGTAGTGGTATTTCCTGGATAATTCGGGGGTTATTTTCAGCCCAGTAACGGAAATTTTGCTTATTCATAGTCTTATAGAGGAGAAAATGTGCCTCGTCGCTACTGAAGAAACCTGCCTCGGGAGCGATCTGAGCAAGCATGTTTTCACACAGGTTTTGGCGCTTGGCAAAGTATGCTCCCATCCACACCATGATTGTTACTGAAATGGGGATGTCTATGGAGTAGAGCGAAACCACGCCCCCCCTCCCCATACCCCCCCTCCGAGCATTGACTCCTTAAAACTGCTCATTTGGTTCTGCGGCACCCTGTATTTGGGGGGAGGTTATTATTTTACAAATGTCATCATTTCGATGCGATACCCTCCTAATATTATGGTCTAGGCTTACCTAAATCCGGAAATACCAACATTTGGACCATAGGATCATCATAACCCCCCTGTACATACTGTTTGAAATTTATCCCCCTCAAAATCACCCCAAAATATCAGGTTTGTGTGATTTTGACAAATAATCGATTCTTTTTGGATGCTTTCATGTGAACTAATGAATGGAACAGAGTATATATAAATTATGTATATAATATAATTTATACAAGATGTCCCAGAAAAAAGTTAACAGTACTTTGAATTAATATAACTAAAGACCTATTTAAGATTTTGGAGTCAAACAAAAAGCGTTTTATTTACCAACTATTTATCTGTCGATTCTTGAAATTTCATTAAATTCCATTTTATGATATTGATACACTAATTAGTTTAGTGGAGGCTATCAAAAAATATATTTGCGTAAGGAAGTAAAATAATGAAACGAAGCCTAGGAAGGCTAGGCCACCGTGCACTTTCAAGAGAAGTGTAGGGAGCCTAGGTAGCCTAGGTCACTGTGCGATTTTTCAAGCAAAGCCTAGGCCATTTTAGAGTGTTTTTTCAGCCACGCTGTGCTATGGTCTCGTCATTATTGTTTACTAAGCAAACCAAAGCGTTTCTGTGTAAAAGTTTACTTCCATAGAACCTTTTTAATCATGCAAAAGATCAACGCGCATTTACAAACTTTATTAAGACTGGCAGTATTCAAAAAGTACAAGATTCATTGGCACAACGTTTTCCTGGTAGGCACCCACCAAGCAAGCCCACATTTGGAAAAATGTTGGCAACTACCAACGTAAAGGAACATGCTTAAATCTAAATAAAGGTAGTTCGGGTCGTATGAGAACCATAAGAACTACAGAAAATATCGAAAATGTTCAAATGACACTTCTTCAAAATCCACATTTATCAGTAGGAAAGAATGAGTTACAATGGTCAAAGTCATCATTTAACCGCATTGTTAAACATGACTTAAAATGGCATGCCTATAAGATATATGCAAGACACCAGCTTCTTGAAACTAATTTTCCTTGTCGTAGACAATTTGTCGAATGGCTTCTCCATAAACCTGTTCGTTTCTTGGAAAACATTGTGATTGGTGACGAGGCAGCCTTTTTCATGAATGAAAAGGTAAATAGCCATAATATTAGGCAATATGCGCCGCTGACCCCCCCCCCCCCCCCCAGCATTCAACTTTGACATACCTATTTATCAGCAGAAAGTGTCTCGTTGAATCGGAATATGCGGGAATGGCTATCTTGTCGGCCCATTGTTTTACAAGAATAACTAGAAGGGTGCTGCCTACCCGAGCCTGATCAACGAAAGGATCCCCCCGGAACTCTGCCAGATTTACGGCAATCAATTCAAAAGACTTTGATGGATTCAGGACGGCGCACCAGCTCATAGACAGCTTGCTACATCATGCAATTGAATGGCCCTCAAGATCCTCTGATTTAACACCGTGCGACTATTTCTTATAGGGATATCTAAAGAATAAAATGTATTCTTCTTCACTACAAAGCATCAACCAGTTAAGAGATAGTATCAAACGTGAAGTCAATAGTCTTTAGGAAAATCACAAGTTAATCAAAAAAGTTGTTCCATCAATGCAATCAAAGGCACACCTTAGCTTGGGAAGAAATGGAGGAAATGTGGAAGGAAACGGTGCTTAGAAAATTAAAAAATAAATTTTTATTACCAATATGAAGAGGTGTTTTTGTTAAAAATTGATTTAAATATATTTGTTGATTTTAAACTTAGAAGTTTGATTATTTTACTTCCTTGCTCAAACATAATTTTGATGGCCTACCCTAAATTCATTAGTGAATCAATATCGTAAGAGGGACTTTAATGAAATTTCAAGAATCGACAGATAAATAGTTGTTAAATTTGTTTTGTTTTGTATGACTCAAAAATCTCTAATAGGGTTTGAGTTATACTAATTTAAAGTACGGTTAACTTTTTTCTGGGACACCTTGTATATAACAAAGTATATATAATAAATAACAGAATATATATATATATATATATATATATATATATATATATATATATATATATATATATAATTATATTATAATTGTTTACAGGAACATAATACTATTTCTCTTTTTTCAGTTTGAATAGATATGGCTAGCGTAGTCACGGGATCTGATTCCAGGAAGACGATGTATGGTGTGGACTTTATAGAGAGATCAGAATTCCCACATGGGATGCTCCCAACTGTCATAGATGTCATACAGAATATGCTCTACTTGCTGCAGCCAAAGCGGCCCGGCCAAGTTCGGTGCTCTAAGGATGCAGCAGCTCAGCTGCTGTCAGAGCTGGTTCAGGAACACTGGCTCCTTTGCAATTTGTACACCATCCACACCAGGCACATAAAGAAACACATCCTGATGCTAGACAGTGAATTTGTCACTCTGATCCAGACACGGAAACACCAACAAAGTGAACTTTGTTAAGCAAGAGCAGCAGGCTTCAATGAAAGGACGAAACAGTTGATGGACGTCTTCTTGCCAGGACTCTGAAATACGCAAGATGAAACTGAAACATGGGATGAAAATGGGTGAAATGGAATGGGCCTTCCTATGAACCAAAGAACCAAGAAGAAAATGTACTGTGAAGACTTATTGGACATAAGATAGATGAAAACGATAGAACGTCTGAGAAGGGATATGTAAAGACTAGAGAGAATGAGAGCTCAGGGTAAAAAGGAGGACGAAATATCTGTCAGTTGCATTCTTTGAGGACAGCAAACAGCCTGATGTTGAAGATGCTGGCATGGAAACAGATAACACTTACTCTGATGTTGAAAGTCAAAGTTCTGCTGAGAAAGGTGAGGGTCCAAGCGTTAAGAAGCGGCGGACGGCGACAGACTCAGCAACATGATGAATTTTCACGTGAATATCAGCACATCCGTGAAAGTATACGAAAATTCTGACCAGAATTCTACAAGACTGTTGACAAACTGAAGAGCTGCTACCGGATGTCTGATTGACAAGCAGAACAGCTGTGATCGTGGTCAGCAACAAGATGTTTGGGCGAAACTGGAAAACACATGATGAGCAGGAAATTACTGATCTATGCACCTTGCTACAATCCAAGAGTGTCGGGAATGCAGGCAAGAGCATTTAAGTCATGGCGCTGTATGAGATCGCGCAGAAGATCCTGAACTCTGATGAACAAGTAGTTGTGACTTATTCTGATGACAGTTCAAAGAATTCAGGCACTGGCTCTTTTTCCGTTTACGGTATCATTGTCAATGGAACATACCGTGCCCTTCCCACTATGAGCATTGCTTCTGAGTCCAGGAATAACTTGGCTGCTCTCATGGTGACAGTTCTGAAATCATTAAGGCGGCAAGTGGTGTCGCATCTAAAGCTCTGTTCAAGAAGATAGACTTTGTACTTACAGACCAGACAACTCATAATTTGAGAGTGGATGAGCTATTGGCAAAACAAAAAGTCTAGTCGGAACACAACCCAGATCACCTGTTCTGCAATGTACAACCAACTCTAATGTTTAATCGAGTCATCAACAAAAAGTATGGTGAAATAGAGACCATGGTGGGTAGAGACAAAATCTACCCAAACTTCTTCGTCAATGCAACAATAAACGCAACATGTGTGACTGAACAAACCCTCGATTGTATGACACAACTCATCAAACATGTGTTTGATAACAAGCCATGGAATGAGGCACATGAATTTGATATCCACATAGCGCCTCGACCAAACAAGTCTTTTAACCTTAGGCACGAGCGCTTCAATCGCCTGACACTGACATGCGCCATCAGTTTTTCTACCATGTGGAAGATGTAGCCTCTTTTCTTCAGAAATATGTACAAACATGTTACTCATCACTTGGCTTACATTGTGAGGTGCTTCTTGGGCTTGGACTTCTTGAGGGTAATGTACTGTGTAGGTGCTCTTCTTGGACTTCATTTAGTCGAGCCATACCTGTCTTCGACGACGTCAGCTGAAACAACCTACAGCAGATAATTCCAGCAATTCAGCAGTTGTACCAGGAACTGGAGGAGGTAGAGGCGGCCACCTTGCTGCAAGTTCATGAACTAGCCTTCAAGTTTTTGTTCCGAGAAAGGTTCCAGCATACAAAGTATGTTCAGGACTTCTGTGATGCCATACTCAAAGTAACAACCTCATTCTGACCATAGGTTTTTAAGCTTCTGAAGATGGTCGTTTCCAAGTTGGCAACACAGGCTTTCAGAGGCATAAGGGCGATATCTTTGCCTTTGGAGACTATGATGAGTCTGTAAAGCATGCTGTCACTCAGATTGACCCAGAGAAGTTGGAGAAGGCACCAATTCACAACCTGAATGCAGAACACAGTGTTGGATTTGTTAACTCCGAGCTGTCTAGAAAAGGTGCATCACAAGCACAGGTCAAATCTAAGTCGACGCATCTAATCGACCATTGAAAATCAGGGTCATTCAGAGCACGTATCAGTGTGGTCAGGAATTGAAGAAAGCTTCCAGAAATCATTCTGGCATGACACACAAGGCAAGATGAACTGAAGAAACAGGGCTCGGAAAAAAAAGAGACTTGCCAATGTGGCAGTAGATCGGCAAAAAAACGACGACCTGGACAAGCTGAAAAGAATGGGAAGACCATTCACCTCCGCTTGTGCACTAGATGGGTATGTGGCAAACACTGACACCAACCAATACACAAAAGTAGAACGCCTGTACCTGGAGTTTCGCTATGCTCGAGACACATTACTTTCCATGTCGAAATCAAGTGACCTATTTCGCCTCATGAAAAAACAGAAGAAGCTTCCAACCAACACATATGCAACGATCTTGAAACTGTACCTAAAACACATTACCTCCAACACCCAAAGGTAACATTGGAAGACTTTAATGAGGCCATCGACACAATTATACGTCACTGGCTATCTGTTGACAGTGTTGTTAAACACTAACACACTCTGGAAACTCAAATTGAACACTAGTATGGACATACATTCTGGCCTTGCTGTGTTTGATGTACATTATTATTTGTCTCAAGTAAATTTAATGTTAATAATATTGAGTTTCCTTACGGTATTCCAGGTCTTTACCAATATTGTGAGGCGATTTTGAGTTAAAGATGCTTTTTGGGGAAGTGTAAACTACAGGGACATATGTACAGGGGGTTAGGCTTGATTAAACGGGTTATGATTGGTATTTTCTCGTTCATACTGACCATTTCAATATTCTAAGGCAGGTATATCAATAAATTGGTACTACCCTCCTTCCCTATTTATAGAAGACATTATTGCAGTTAGAGATTAATATGGAACAGGTTACAATTGGCATTGCTGCCGACTTGCTCACAAATTCTAGCACAGTCCATAGTGGATTTCGCCTCCCAATGCACATTCTAGAAACCTCAGTATCATCAATGAAAATTCCTCCGAAGATTCTTACAAGAAAAAGAATTCATCACTATTAATTATAGACGAAGCCTCAATGCTCTCCGGTCAAGCACTTCGTATTATTGACCTGCTACTGAAAACAATCATGAACAATGTTAAGCCATTTGGTGGTAAGGTCCTTCTCTTAGGTGACTACTTTAGACAGACAGCTTGCCACATACCGAAGGGCTCTAACGCTAACATCACTAATGAAACTGGTGATTTCACTGAGTGGTTGCTGAAGGTTGGAGATTGTCGACTTACTAATGAAGTAGGACTGGATCAAAATATTATTGAAATACCACAAGAAATCTCAGTAACTGAAAACATAATAGACGCAGTTTATGGAAATTCGCTTAACATTGGCAATTACGAAAGATATATATATATATATATATATATATATATATATATATATATATATATATATATATATATATATATATATATATATATATATATATATATATATATATATATATATATATATATATATATATAATGTCACTATTAAAATAGTTCTGACACCGAAAAACAGTGATATTCTTCTTTTGAATAATAAAGTACTAAATCTTCTACCTAGTAAGGAAAGTACTTAAAAAATCGTAGACACAGTTATTTCAGATGATAATGAAGAAATTGTAACTATCCTGTAAAATTCTTAAACAAAATTTCATTATCTGGTGTGCCCCCACACGAGTTGAAACTTAAAATTGGCTCCATTGTAATGCTAATTCTTAACATAAACAGAAAAAAAGGAATGCCGAATGGAACTATATTAATAGTGAAGTCACTTCAAAGGAATTTTATCACCGCACAAATTATCACTAAAAGTAGAAATGGAGACACAGTATTTCTTCCAAGGATTAGTCTAACACCCAGTGATATTTCGTTACCATTTTTTAATGAAATGAGACAATTATCAATAATTCCTTCATTTACAATGACTATAAATAAATCATAAGGTCAGTCATTTACTACAGTAGGTATCTATTTGCCAAAAGCCGTTTTTAGTTACGGACAGCTGCATGTAGCACTGAGCAGACTTAGAGATCATAGAAACATGAAGATAAAGATAGAAAATAATGATGATCAAGGAAAGCCCAAACAAAATTCAATAAGATCTACACGAAAAATGTTGTTCTGAAAGAATTATTGGAGTAAGCAATAAATCCATTACAGTGCTTATAACATTAGAAATGTATATACATATATGATATGCAGACATATATATATATATATATATATATATATATATATATATATATATATATATATATATATATATATATATATATATATAGGCTATTATCTTACGTAGATATTGTTATTATAATATACGCTGAGGAAACGTGATCTGAGACTGTATCCTCTTTTCATTTAAAAACAGTTTTCACGAATGAAATATAGCTCTAACTCTAAAATAATGCCGTCATTTTTGATAGCACAGGCACACTAGTATATATGTATATAAATTTCAAAGTTGAATCACTCAACCATTTTCAAACAATTACACATGATAACTTGACCATATTAACACGTATGTAGAGTCACAGACAAAAGTTTTGAGACTAATTTATTTTTCCATACAACAAAATTAATGACTAATCAAAGCAATGCTCCAGGGAGCGAAACTCGCCTCCTACAAGAAAAGGACTAAAGCATGATTTTGGATTTACCGAAGAATACTCATCTTTTTATTATTTTTTAAACGCTTACATAATCTAAATATTAGAATAATTATTCATATCACTTTACCTTCCAAAAACAAACGAAAAAAGTATATTAGCCTCAAAATTCTTGCCAATGACTGTAGGTTTCATATATTCTGCAAATTATATTGATTTTACTATAGTACCCTTGTTTTGTCACAGCAAGACTTTAACATCATGTCTATAAAAAAATATTTGACGTCTCGTGGCCATGGCGGAGGGATGGCATTGTACGAGTATAATAAGATCATAGACTATATAGGCTAAATCTATTTTTTGTTTTTTGTTCAAATACCTCCGTCAATTTGGTGTCATACTGATAAATCTGCAATAATTTAAATATTAGAATAATTATTATTATCGCTTTAATTTCAGAAACGAAAGAAAAAAAACATATATTTGTCTCAAAATTCTTGCCCATGACTATAGGTTTCTTATATTCTGCAAAGCATATTGATTTTACTATAGTAATCTGATTTTGTCACAGTAAGACTTTAACATGATGTCTAAATAATATTTTACCTCTCTTGGTCATGGTGGAGGAATAACCTTATATAAAAAGATCATAGACTATATAGGCTAAAGCTATTTTTGGTTTTTGTTCAAAATACCTTCGGCAATTTCCTGAGTGAAAATGAAAAATTATTTCAGATACATTATTTAAGTTGACTGGCTGGGATGGAATTAAGACTTTTCGTTAATTTCCTACTAAGTCATGGAGACTTCAACCTATTTATGTTATTTAAAATATAAAACCTACCAGTTTAGTAGCCAAAAAACAAGATAGTGGTTTGCATAAAAGTGCTATAACATTAAATAAAAAGGCAGCTGTTGAAGTACCTATTTTATATCAATCCATAGACAGAATGCGCTTGATCAAGGTATATCCCGTTTCTTTGTACAAGCTATTTTGAAGAGTTTTAAATTGAATGCCTACAATGAAATTCGTGTTCAGAATGTAGTACAATATAGAAAGATCCTCTTAATTGTTTACGATGGCCGCTCAGCTGACAAATAATCGAGTTCATTTGCGAAAATATCTTCATTTTGGAAGTTATCATGAACAGGATAATAAAAGTGCTTGTGGTTTGAAGAAAAGAGATATTCGACCTTCAGCGCTTTATTATGAAACCTCTTAAAAGAAAAGTAATGGTGTTGGTAGGAATATCGTGTGAGGGCAAATCAAGAAATCATTTTATTTACAAAAATGAATGAAAAGTAAACACTCTAGGTTGAACAGGATCTTAGATAGCTATCTACCTGCTGATTGTAGTAAGCTATACAAAGATGGCGCTCCTTCTCATACAAGAAACCTAACTCAGAATTATCTAGAACAAAATTTTTCTAATTTCATCAGAAAGAACGAATGGTCACCTCAATCGCACGACTGTAATACAATAGATTATTTCATATGAGATTCTCTCAAGGAGAAGGTTTACAGCAGGAAAGAGATAAATTTAGCGGAAATTATCTTAAAGAAAAATACTTGAAGCATGGCAAGCCATAAGATTGGAGTATGTCCAAAAGTGAATCGCTACGTCGAATATGAGATTGAGGAGAATATTCAAACAGGAAATTGGTCACATTGATCTTATTATTAAATAAAGCTATTTCAATTAAGATATATTTTGATCGGGTACGATTTAGCCTACTTAGTTTGTGATTTTAGCGAATATAAGTACTTGAGGCAAATGATTTTTTAGCACATGATTTAAAACTTTTCACTGGAACGAAACTACATTAGTAAAATCAATGAAATTTGAAGTAATTATAAAATACACAAATGAGTTAATATTAACAATATATCACTTGTAAAAATATAAGATCTAAATTGTATGCTATTTGAATTATATATATATATATATTCTTCCATCAGAAGTTTTTATTTCTATCAAATCATCTTTCATAGCATTTGGCACAGAAAATTCTTGTTTCCAAAATTTGTGTACGATAGGTCAATATTGATAAATAAAACGATAATTATCTGCGGATAAGCAAGTTACTAAAAAAATGCTTTGCAAAATGAAATGAACGCTAAAATTTCTTGTAGAGAGAACCAACATTGTTTACATAGCAACTTACCTAGGTTCAATGGCGTGTACTTTATGTCATTCACTTGTCAAATGTTCTCCAAGTAACACGTCTGAAATATCGGTCACGCCTTTCTCCGTCCGCGAGCTGCACCAACAAGATAGTCTTTCAGTTGGAGCCATTAAGGAAACTGTCAAGGGCTCTAAAAGTTTAGTCTAGTATTTTCTGTCAATCTATGACAAAATATTATAGGTAAGGTTTGTAAATCAACCGTTAGGCCAAGAAAGACCGAACCATTACCTAAATTGGGAACAAGGGCCATTTAAAGACGGCTGAAGTAGTTTTTCGAGAGAGTATTGAGATTTTGTCTTTTATTTCGCAAACCAGAATGTTACGTAGGCTAGAGGAAGTACAAGGAATTCTCGTTTTGAATTCCTTACTAAGCTATTTACATGGACGGATGAGCAATGGATCCATGTCCCTTTGAATAAAAAATCTAAGTTAAATTTGTTAAAATCAGATGGATAAGGTTCGTTCATTGCACAGCAGTGGAAATATTGCTTTTCATCTGCACCAAAGATGGTGCGAAGTTTTGGAGGAGGAAGTGTCAGGATCTGATGCGTGATTTCGGTAGATGGCACTGGGCGACTTTCCCGCTTACGGGGTACTGTAAAGGCATGTGGAAGAATAAAGCATTAAGGTCCACCTCAGATCGCCAGAAATATACATGGCCTCAAACTCGAAAGAATAATGCTTGAGGAACAAGGTTGAATGAGCAGGAATCGGGTCAACGCGGCTTTATTAAGCACGGAGGGGTTTACTCGAGGAGACCTATCCCTTGCACTTGAGGCGATTTGATCTCTCAACCCCCTACCCTCGAAGCGAGAAAGAAATCGGGAGAATATTATATAGGCCTCCTTATTTCGAATTCCTCGGCTGGAAGCCGGCTAATCCCCGAACTTCATGTTTATCTAAGGAGAGCGCGCCGAGGCCAGAGGCTATTTCTCCGCCTCTTCACCCCATATTTAACCAAAGGTTTGGCTGGATTGAGTTAGTACTCGCTCGCCCTACACACGAAGACACGTGACGATTCTCGATTCGGCTCCCCCTTGGTTTATTAGAGCACCGAAGGCTAGAACTCTTTCCCCGTTGGACTCTGCCCCAGAAGATTGGCAAGCTCCCTGCAACGGCCGTTCTTTCCTGGATTAGCGCAAGTACTCCCTTAACAAGAATAAGGTGGTAAAGTTTATACCTTTGCAATTCTCGCCTCCCGAATTGCCTTTACCCTTCGTCGCTTCAAGCTTCAGCATTGAAAGCCGCCGTCACCCACGGATCTTATTATAATTCGGTCTTCCCAAACTAATAGTCTTTGTTTGTATTTCGGCCTAACGTCGCCCCTTTTAAGACTCCGTTCCGAGTCAGGTCATTAACTCGCTATAATCCCTTTGACTTGTCCCTTAGGCCGACACCGAGCTTCATTTTTCATCTGACCAAGTATTTTCATTTAAACCCACTTTTGTAGATATTTAATATTTCCTTTTTATGTTATTAAATATTATTTTTGGCGTCCTCCTTAAATAATCTGAACTGCACTCAGCCGTAGCTCAGTATTTATGGTCAATCTGCACTCGCTTACTTTGATAGTAAAAACCCACATACTAGGGGAAGGTTTTATGACCCTTCTCATTAACTCCTCCCGCTAACTGGTTAGCCAAGCCCATCAGTGTATTTGTATATATATATATATATATATATATATATATATATATATATATATATAATTGCTATACCACGACAAGGCACTATTGTCGAAAATAGCAATAGCATGAGAGCCTCTGAAGCCTAACCTGAAATTTCCATCTTAACGACGACAACGTAAGTGTTATGAACTGGCCAGGACAGTCATGACCTGAATCCCATTGTAAGTTTTTGAAAGACGCTCGGGGAGAAGTTTACGCGAGCAAAGAGCCATATAACAATTTATACAAACCATGACTGCCAGTGTTTATTGATACATATATAGGCGGAAAATCTTGACCATCAATGAGTAAAAAAAACGAGATGCAGGATCTATTACACCTTATATGCATCTCCCTTATCACCTGCGCAATAAAAACTAGGCCTCCCACATTTGACTTCTCAGATATCTAAGATGGCTTCATATACTGATTATTTAACCTCATTTCTTATCTAGCATGGATCAACGTCATCAACGTGATCATCTTCATCTCACTAAGCAGAGCAACAGTATAATGAAGAATGTAGGTGAAGTAAATATTCTTATATTTATTTTGAGCAAATGAATTTGACCTGAAATGGAATCAAACCCTCATTTACAAGATGAAGGACAATTTTTTAACTTACCCAATTACCTTCTTCTTTAGTACTTATCTTCTTCTATTTCTTTGTATTTTCGCTGAATATCATGACATCTAAGTTATCTACTTTCATTCTCATTTCTTCCACTACTGAAACAAACTTTAGGATAAGATCTCATTTATATCTCCGAAACTGATGGGCGAATAATGAGCCTTTTGAAGATAGTGAACGCTTTAAATTATTCATAATTCTCCATATTTTCTATTATATTATACCAACAAAATAGAAAGCCTTTTAATTTTCTTTGAATGTCTAATTCATCCTTGGATTTTCAGAAGCATCCATTTAATTTCATAAATTATGCTGAGCGTTATTTTATGAAGGAATATTTACAAATATTCTATTTTCCTTCTATACATCATGTATTACATTCGGTTATGTTTGTTTTTCTAATTTATACCAAGGTAAATTTAATTAAAAATAATATAGTTTAGAATGTGCGAGTGTTTCAAATTTGAGCACGAACGAGCAATAATTAAATCGTAATTTTTAACACTCCTAAACATTTTTAATTTTACTCTTTTCGAGAGATACGACCTATTGTACGAAAAACTTCTTCCATTTTTTCTAACTAAACATATAATTCTTTATAGTTACATTACAGCTTCAATTGAAAGTCTTTTAGCTAAAGTGGAAATACATTACCACTTTTTTCCACTACTTAAACAGCTTAATGAATTTAAAGATTTTCAGTGTCGATAGAGAAATTTTTTTTAAAGATTTTAATAATACTTACTATTTCAATGCTTGATAACCTGAAAATGCATCATCTTAGTATCATAAAAATTGAATTCGTCCGTCGTGGCACAGCCATTTATGAAACATTTTCCAAAGCTAATTGAAGTTTATTATCTTGCCCTGAACGTAAAGTCTGATTGTATTGGTTCAAGTTATTTAAACGAGAAGTTTGTGGTCATGTACGGCAAAAGAGATAAAACAAAGATACTGAAAAGCATACATAGGATTAAAACTGATTGACGGCCCCCATTAATGCCACACAATGAGAAAATTTGTGGTTGCCTTAGAGTCGAAGATAAACTAACATCGAAATATGTATCTCATACTACCAGTACATAAAACTTTCTAAATGTGGAAACGATTTCGAATATAGGGGGCAGATTATAAGTACATCCTCCCACTAATTCTCTTTTACTCCATCATTCTACGATAAGGACTTATACGTAATTTGATTTTTAATTATGTCGGGAAAAGTAACTTCGAAATTCATAATTGGCCTTTGCTTTGTCTTTAAAATAATTACTATTCTCTTAAGATGAAGATTTTTCAAGTGCGGAAGTTTGTATATCATGAAACTATAGAGGGTGAACCCTGATAAAAGTCAGTACGAACATAGAAAAGGCTGGTTTCTATAACAATGAGAAAAAATGAAAGAAAAGCAAAGTAGGCGAAAGAAAGGACGAATGCTTAGTCATTATATAACTTTAAATACGCTCCATTTACATAAGGACCATTATTGAATTAATGAGTACTAATGAAATAAAGGAGTAGTTCCTAAAACAGTAATAAATTAAAATAATGAATTCATAGTGATTAATGAAACAGTAGTACATTTAAAAATAATGATGTAATAATGACGCTGTTACTCTAAATGGAAAAGGAGAGAACTAATGAAATGAATTCACTTCTAGCATCGTGTTATGTGTGTATGTATATGTTTATATGTATGTGTGTCGCTATGTATACGTGTGATATACATGTATAGTTCAGTTGAATATATTGCGTAAGAGAGCAGATGAACGGAGAAGGTATTATGCCCATTTTCAATAAAAAGAGATTGAAGTGTCCATTTAGTGAAATTCCTTGGGCAAGTCGTTTTAACTTACACCTAATTACTTTCCCTCCAGCCTGATCATACTTCCCATCACCAAGTAACACCTTCATCTATTGCTCGAATTTGCGTCTCCCTCAGAATTCAAGCGAACAAATCAGATCTTTTAATCTTCCTGAGTAAGCGATTGATTTGCTTAAAATCATAATTAGTCCACTCTCTTTACCATAACGTGCCCTGGTTAGATTGACTTAAACTCCAGTTTAAGCTCATCCTAGTTCATTTTAAATAAGTATATGAGGAAAAATTTCTTTATAAATCGGCTAATGTTCAGAGACAGTCAGAGGCGAAATCCGTGCTAATTTGATTATTAGAAATTGTAACTTGCGAGTCTTATTAAATTATTAAATGTTCGGTCAAGAACATAAACAAAGACTCGAAAATTCATTCCGGTTCGGTTCCCATCTCACCTCTTACTAAGAACACTTTTCGGCGGAGTGGCTTCATTTCCTATGCATGACGAGAGGTCGTAGATTGGATTCTAACCAGTCACGTTAGAGAAGAAGACAGGAAAACGGCACGAATAACCATTACGCCAATTAAAGAATTACTATTCAATTTAACGGGCTCTAAGGAAAGAGGCTACCTCAATACCAGTGACTCCACTCTATTTATATAACTAAGCAATCTTGAAATTGTAATTACTCAGTAACAAAATGTGAAAAAATCTATATAAAACCTGATGTAAGTCGATATTTGGCAGGATTTTTTTACTTCGAAAGCCTGTTCAGAAAACCTACATTTTTGAATCCATGATTCTAATATAAACTCCTCTTATGAAGCAATTTAAGCGTTTTGCGAGTAACTCATATGCATTAGATTTATACACATAATTAATTTTTTCAATATTATCTTGTTTACAAATTGAGAAGGAATAATATATAATTTTATCTTTATTAAGAATGAGTATTTATTAAATATATTGTAAAAAATGTGCAGAGATAATTCAGATATATAGTTGAGATATCGAATTTGAATAAAAAACGCAACATATGCTCTATAAGTTACTATATTCTTGACAAAACTTCTACAGCACCAGAAGTATTGTTCTCAATTTTTTAGGAGCACAGACTCTGTCACTTTGGAGTCGTGCCAGATTACATGGATGGCTTCAAATCTGATAGAAGACACATCTGCGGAGAACTTTCTTTAAAAATCGATATTCCTCTCTCTATTTCTTCTTTATACCTAAACAGATTCATACAGTCGCTAATACAAAGAAAGACATATAACTTTATAATGACAAACTTATTTTATTTAAAACTTTTCAATAGGATTTGAAGTTAATATATGCAAATCACTTATGCTTTTTATTTTAAGATTTCTTATTTCCTGCTAAGAGAATTTCCTAGTACTAGAATTTTAGTGAATTTAATACTCCTAGAATTTATATTTCTGGAAATTTAAGATATGTGGCATCATTTTGAAATTGTTTAAATAAATAGTCTGAAAGTAATAAAAAACAATACATAGTTCAAAATCATACAGCTTCCACGGCTATAATTCAATACTTTTCAACTTTCAAAAGAAATTAATTAAACATTCCTATCACTCATAAAATATTATTTAACATACTCGTACTTCATAAAAGAGGAAAAGTTTGCTCAGTTTTGTTTCAAAGAGGAAAAAATTCCTTGAACTTAAAATGGATATTTTATATTGGTAATATAAAAAAAAACAAGTTGAATATTCTGCGTTGTTCTGTGTCACAAATCATGGGGAATAAATAGTTTCATAATTTGTGACATAGAACTGCACCTCTTTCGGTTTTCTTCTCTCAGTTCTTTAGTGTTTGTCACATTCTCCGACGCCGGGAAAATGCCGGCCTCCCCGCGATACCGGAGAGTGCAGGCCTCTCCGCGATGCCGGAGAGTGCTTACTGCTTTTGTTTGTTTGATTTTTTTTTTGGGGGGGGGGTTACTATTTTTAGTGTTTTGTTTTTAGTCTAGCCTAGTATTAAGCTGAAAAGAAATTGTGGTGATGTGTGCCCTTAAGGCAGTTGCCAAAAGTTGTTATCCTAAGAAAAAAAAATCTTCCCTCAGTTAATTATAAAAATCTAGCAAGATCTCGATGGATTCCGAATAAAACCTTCAAAATATATAACTTCGACTGCAGCAGAGGTTGAAAATCGAAAATAGCTCAGCCATTTACATAGGTAGAGAATGCTACTTAATTATGCATTCTCTAGAAATCCATTTTTTTTTAAATATATCATATGTGAATTGCTAAAAATTTACTTCACCGTTTTTTTCATTGAAACTATTGTTGAGAAAATTGGGGAAACAAGCTGTTTGATTTTGACGGCAATTTTTCTCTCATATCTTTGCGTTTTAGAATGTCCAAATAATTCAAAATGAAAATTACCGTTGAAAACATTCAGTTTAATTCCATCTAATGCTCATATTTTCTGTAATATTTTCTAATCTGTTTTTTAGAACTTGTATTTAACCTTTTTCATTTAATCAAAAGCTATATGATCTTGCTTGGCATTATCAGCGTAGACGTTGTTATAATTTGAGGCCTTGCACTTCTCTACCCGTGTTTTGAACGATCCGATTATTATTTAGATAATTTCCAGCCAATGCACCTTTGAATGTTGTATTAGCGATGTCATTGCCACATTTTTACTTGGGTCCGATAATACGTGACTTTCTATCATGGTTGCAAACGCATGGAGGACCAACAGGGTGCTAGTAGAAGTTGCCTCTGAGCCGCTATTTGGTATCATTTATTGATTATACGGGACTTCTTGTGTCAAAATTTGCTTCATCAAAGACTTTCGCTAATAATAAATGAATATTACTGAAATATTTAATTAATGGACACGCTGGTTGCGCATTTAATCGCTATCAGATAAACTAAGCAAATATACCGAAGCTGCATTATAAAATGATATATGGGATCAAACGCTTATTATCAGGATTTTGGTAGTAGGTACACCTTACTTTCATGATTAAGCTTGAGTTAGTGCATCTTGCATTATGCACTAATAAATTTGATACTAATAAAAATCGTATAAGTCTGTGTCGAGGAATTGTGGCTCCCTCTTTTTGTCAGAGAATTATATATTTAATGACTTTAGCGCGCCAGTCTGACCCTACTACTTAGGAAGGGAAACAATTTCTCTATTGTCTGAGTGGACTCTTTAATTACTGTATCATGAGAGTACCACAGCGTCTAACTGTTTTAAGGAAAGAGCCGGTCAACACGTAAGGATCCAGTGAAACACCAAGCATTACCCAAAAATATATATCTTTTTAATTTATTAATTAACTAAAATATCTACACTAAATTCTAAAAGTTTAACATGGTTCGCAAGAATTAAATAAGGGCCTATTTCTGACGCCAGTCCTGATCAAAGAAAAGTAGGCTCCACGTAAACAAACCAATTGCTAGTTAGTTAATTTATGGGGACCTTTTAGTACAGCATTCAACTACAATTTAAGTTTCACTAATCTAACTAAAAATATGACAGAAGTCACTAAATATTGATTCGTAATTAATCAAAACAAATATATATAGTCATTCAGACTTACATGACCTTCAAAAGAACAGGGGTTGACGGATGTCGCTCTATTAGATTTTTCACGATTCTTCGCGTTGCAGAGAACGGATGGTGGTTGTCCCGCAAACGGTAGAAAACGATGTCTAATTCTTCTTATAACTTTATCTATCCCATTATAAGTCTAAAAGACGGAGAGAGGAGTTGTGCTCTCTAGCTCAAGGAGTACTCTTCTTGGTTGCTCTTGAGTTCTTCTATTATTCTTTTCTTCTTTGCAGGGTTACCCAACTGGGTTTTGGTTTATGAGGTGATTCCGAAAGTAATAAATGGAACTTCCTTGAGGATTAATTCTTCTTATCTTACAATTACTGAGATTGCAATTTGAGAGTCCCTCGAGGGTGAATGGATCTTCTTTTGTCTTGCTCCCGAAATTCCTGTTTGGCACTTAAGAATTGTGATCCAGCCAGACCTCTTGCTAACTATGTGAAGGATAAATTGTTATGGCACCGATAAGAAAACGAGACGAACTTCTAAGTCTTAGAAATGGAGTTCAGTACTGGGCGAGGGACAGATCACAATGATCTAGTCCTCTATCGTCTCTAACAGAATAATAATTTTATTTCTTTCCTCACGGGGCTTATTTATAGACCGGAGACCGCCCCACCTAGGGAGACGAGACGGAGGAATGCCACTAAGGGGAGCGCGAGGAGTGAGGGGGGGGGGGCATCGCGGAGCCCAGGTCTGCTTCTTAATGAGAGGTACCGACAACCGTCACATTATTTCTCCTTGGTGTTATTTTTTTATCTGACACCGCTTTTTGGCTCTCTACCCGTGGGCCTCCTGACCTCGTATGCAATCGGGTCTTTTGTGGGCTGCTTAATGGACTTTTGTGGCTACCTTTGTCCTGTAGCCTGACTCGACTACGCACTCAGCGGGGAGATCAGAGCCCCTTCAGAAGTTGGACTGTTAGTCAGGCGACTAACGTTCTCACGCCCCCTATCTTCTGGTACGTTTCTCTCGCTCTCTCCGAAGAGGGATTTTAATATATATATGTTGTCTTGGCCCTCTGGGTGGCGTTATGTTATAATTCCTCTAGAGTCTGTTTATCCTATTTGTGCATATAATTGAGTGAATTATTAAATAACGAACATTGAGTGAGTTAATATGATTAGAATTAAGAAAGTTATCAAGGTATATCTTGTTGAATGTGTAAACGTTTTGTAATCGTCCGTATGGAAAATTTATAATAGTAGTCGGAATTAATTAGTTTTTGGCGTATTGTGTGCCTAAATCTATATCATTAATTAGAGGAATATGTAAATCATAGTCGGAAGTTTTCGGCTGCAACATATACATGAATTGCAAGATATTTTTTGTGTATTTTAGATTTTCAATAAACATTTTATTCAACCCAACTTCCATTTTTTTTCACATATAAGTACAACGTTCTTATATGAGGATAACTATTGCTGGCTAATTCGTAGTTAAAGATGTAATCTTTTTTTTAACCAACATTCTAAGAGATAACTTTACTAAATTCATTTAAATGCCTATTTATCAAGAATATAGCATTACTTAAACTAATGGAAAATTAAATTATCCAAGTAATTTAACATTAGGAACTAAATTAGTAAACGAGATCTCAAGTTTACTTATTATTACGAGCCGGCTCTCCCAAGATCTATTAAGTTGTCACGTTTTCAAGAAACTTTCTCTTCATCCGCTTTCTTTTTCTCGCCTAACTACAAAATCAGGTTAATTCAATATGTGTATTTAAATAATTCAGTTGTGTTGATGATATTATTAACCAGCGTCCCAAAGCAGGAAATTTAGAGCCCACAAAACTAACTCTTGATAATTTGAGACTCGGTGACATTGAATTAAAAATGGCACCAACATGGGCCTTATAAGAAATTCAGAAAGAAAGTTAGGCTTGCTATCTTCAAATCATAACCGAGACTCACCTAAACACTCTATTATTAATTAAAATTCAATTAATATCGTGGATAACAATCACGGAAGCAGATAACTGAAGAGATAGTTCAAAGGCAAGATCAAAATTCAATGTCAAGAGATGAGTTTTTTCTCGTTAGCAATCCAAATAACACAATATCTAAATGGCAGTCCAAACGTTTGCTGACCTTTCTATAGAACATAGAAAATAACATTAAACAAGACGAAGTTTTGGTTGGCCTTTGCCTACCATCCAGACGGATCAATTGATGCAACCGATCTCATTTCTGAAATTCCTGAAGAGCGGAGAATCTAAGAGTTCATAGTAATTCTTGTTTTGAAGCATAAAGAGGATTCATATCAAAAGAAGCGAAAAAATCTCAGGTGCTAGACAGAACAAAAACTCCCACACGTTAACATTGATATAGCAAGGGATCGGAATTTTTGCTAGGTAAACTGCTTTAAACTTTCCTGAGTAGAACTTCCACTGCAAGTAACTAGACTAGTGTCAAGAAATCAGAAAGCCCTCTCTAAATATGCACTCTTTTGTCTCATATCATGACCTCAACTCATAAGATAAAAACGTGTAAGTAAACTGTTAGGTTGGTATATAGAAACTATTATGGCTCTCATTTCTGCATGAAAATAATAAGGGAATTTATTTATGACAGTCGTCGACAGGGGCTTTGAGAAGGACCACGGCTTTGAAGACTAAGATAAAACTTGTGAGAAAAGATAGATTTTCCACGGACTCTTAATGACAAGAAAATATCAGTAGACAGAATATTCCACATTTTCAGGCAAATATATATAAACACGATAGCACATACAAAAGAGATGAATACGAAGAACAAACTGTAAGGGAGCAGAGCTTGAACGTATGGCTCTTAGAGGTTAGAATATTTGTTAGGTCAGTAAGTAAGATATGCAGGAGGTTGATGCTGCATTTAAGATTATATATGTATAAATGGGGACTTTACAGATGATTCTGTACTGAACAGGTAGGAATTGCAGATCATGAAGGAGAAAGGTTGCAAGAGAAATACATCATAAGCGGTGAAAACCACGGCTTGTACAGTTTTGAACAAATAAGAGTGATCTGCAACTGGAAACTTGTAGTACAGCGAAGGCCTGTTTACAGTAAATAAGTAGGGAAAAGTGTCAATAGGACTGCCAAAACTGTTTTGGTTAATTTGAGAGCGGTGGCACTTAAGATTACTGAGAAACAAGAGATTTGAATTTGAAAATGTTTGAAACATTAGCATTGAGAAATAGCTGACGATCAAAGGTGAAGTTCATTTTTTTATGTAATATTGGAATATGCTACATGGGAAGCGCCAAGGTTGAAAAAAGAAGGATATTCATGCAGCAAGCCATATCCAAAGCACTACCCACCATTGAAATCAAGAATTGTTTATGTATTGTGTTGTTTAGGCATGGGGGTGTACCCCGTGCTAATAAGAGGCTGGTTCAGGAATTGAAAGTACTCTATATCAGGCAGGCTGCGGGTGGTGGCCCAAACACCTCTATTTTGTAGAGGTTAGATTCCAAGAAATTGTTCGAGAGCCATTCACTGTTGTTGAAGTAAGCGGATAGAAGATTTTAAGTGTCAACAAACGAGGCATACGAAGCTAGGGGAGGGAAGAAATAGATTTTTGCATCAAGGGCATTGGAAAGAAAGCATAGACCAGATGACACATTAGAATATTGAAAAGAAGAGGACAAAGAAGCGATCAAGCTTTGTGGAATATCAAAACTTCTAATCCATTAGCCAAGATATACATATGATTCCCGATATCAGAAAAGGGTATGATATGATACTTATGAGCCAAGCCATTTCAGAGTATTTTTACTAACAAACAAATTACCGAAGTCGGTGAAAAACTGTAATCCCCCACTTTAAATGCTGTGCAGAGATGGAAAAAGTACTAAAATGGAACGTTTGGCAGCATCGGTCACATGACGAACTAGATCAGTTACACTTAGGAGTGCTGCTTTAGTTCTGTGTCCTGCCTTGAAGCTAAATTGTAATATCTCATTCTATTTGATGACAGCTGATCTAGAATGCTGCCTGACCGCAGCATTTTAAGCGCTCTATGGAAGAAAGGGTGTTGGTAAATTGAAAGGGAGAAAGCAGGGGCGTCTGTGGTAAGGTAAAGTTTCTTAGGTTTAGGGCAAACTACACTATATTTTAAATCTAAAGGCGTCGCTCAATTTAAGACGGAGATATTAAAGATATTTATGAGATAATTAAAGATTTTTAAAGAAATTCTTGTAAAGGGATTAATTACGAGTACTAAATGCATACGGTGGCGAGAGAAAGTAGTTTCGGATCGTAGATGCGACTGGGGAATTAGCTGGTGGCGAGGAATAGAGTAATAGTTAATCCTAAAATGGATATGTACTCTTGCCAAGAAGTTTAAAGGGACAAAGAGACTGGGGCATTAAAAGCGGCAGAGGGAGGAGCAAAAATTTGGAAAAAAATAAAAGTGGATTGATTTGTTGTTGTCAATGATACGGTGGGTGTGAGCTTGCCGGTGAGGCTTCATTAGGGCGGAGTATGAGAAAATAGCAAGGCACTAAGTCATGGATGATGTTTATATCTCCGTAATACTAGCAAGAACCACCAGAATACTTCTCTAGTGGCTCATTTGGGTTTTTTAACATTCAAAGTATTGAACAAGTACCAAGAAATTTGCCCTAGGCGAGTAGAAGTGAAAATAAAGCAAATATTTACATCAAGGAAAGAGAAAAATATCTGTCAATAAAAGTTGAAGATTTGATCATACCAGTAAACTGAGTGGGGAAAACTAATGAACAGAGCGCTTTAAGATCATCAGTACTTGATTAATTAATTGAAGAGGGCCTAGGATGACAGGTGATAGCAGTGTGTATGAATAGTTAAGGGGAAAAGGAAGATAGAATAGAATTGGATGAGGAAACGGTCAGAATTCGCCGTTGCTGGTCGGTTGTGAACAAGGTCTGCTGACCTAAGTAGCCTGCTCTCACTTATTCTGATTTAGGACCTTACGACCTTAAAAACTTTCAATAATTCCCTGGCTAACCTTGGGAGGACTTTGTTCAATATATGATTTGAAAGAGAATGTAAAACAATATAAGGGTTTAATATTTCGTTAAATTCGAAAGAGGATGTAAAACAACATAAGGGTTGCATACTTTGTTAGAATCTACCGAATAGTTACAATGTTACTACCAAAACAAACAAAAAAGCAAAACCAGGACCGACGGACCAACCGACCGACACATAGAGTCACACACGACTAAAATTTATTAATTGTTCATCAAAGGGTTTTAATTCTTTTAACAGAGTTGCTATTGGCAGGTGACTGTAAGAATCATATATATCATTAAAATAACGCATAATTCTGGTAATTTCTTTTGTTTTACTATCCTTAATTGTCATCTTCACTTCTTCTTCTCCACTCCTCTTAAAATGAGAAAAGTTTCCCTTATAACAGTAAAAAAACTCTTTGTGAAGTTCTAAAAACTCTAATCAGACACCATTAAATCTTTACTTTTCCAATAAATGTTATTTTACTTCGTTCTGTCCTTCTTTCCCCCCGTTGGGTATGGCTTAATGTCGTGTATTACTGATCATTTAACTTACTTACATTCTTTCACAGATAATAACATAAATGTTCTACCTATGTAGTTTCTTTCGTTTAGTTATTGTCCGCCACACTTTATTTAATTCATGATAATTTATTTTTTACTACTTAATTGGTACCGTTACTCCTGTGTTATACCAACCCTTTTAGGGTTAAGGTAAAATATTTAATATTTTATGCGTTAGTTCTAGCTTTGAAGCGGTAAAATATAATAAAAAGGATTGATAAATTACCTATAGATATTGGGTTGTACTAAGAGGAACTCTACGTGATCTCTTTGCGTCATTGTTCTATTGTGTTTCGTCCCTCAAATCGGAATGATGCCTACTTTTCCAATTAAACTTGTGGAGTCGTTAACGTTGCAAAATTTCTTTTTAATTAAATTTTTTGTAATTCTAAAAAAATATATTTAATTTTTAATGAAGTTTATGAATTATTTAGCTTGTATTTTTACTCTTGTAATTTTTATGTGCTCTCAGTAAAGTAATCAAGTTCTCAAATTTTAAATTCTTACCCACGAAATCAATATTTCTCTCATTTTATAGAGATAACAATTGTAGTTGTCTTAAAATATGTGTATGAAACGCGTCACTAATAAATCATTGCTTTTCCAATGAACCAACGTTAATGGATTTGAAAAAAAATAAACATGTTATTAGGAATAGTTCTCTCATATGACTTCACATATGCTCAGTGCAGTTCTAGGTAAGAATCGAGAAAGGAAACTGTTGAGGAAGAAACGACGTGGTCATTCATCTATAACTATCATTTTCCGATCTTTCCATGAATATTCAGTTACCGTTTAATTCTTTTCTTATCCCCCATTTGATGAAGTTCCTTAAAATGTAGATAATAATTCCAAATGGCTCATTTAATATGGCCTACATCCTTGTTGTTCCGCTATCTTCACAAGAAATTGATCTATTTGTGTATATTTTGTCAGAAAAATATAAGGAGATATATTAGTAAAATAAAATGATATAGTGAGCTTGAAATCATTAACCTCAAAAGTAAACGAATGAACTAAAAACTGCAGGAGTTCTCACTAGCCCAATTTTTACAGGGATGGATTACTGACGGGTATAGCAAGGGCTGAATCCTAGAAAACCTGGTGCTATACCTTTCAGTGAGGTCATCAGTGGCCACCTATTGGGTAGATACGCCGATACTCACTTCCACGGGGGTAAATAGCTCATCTAACGCCATCATTAAGGAAAACAAATCTTTAACTCGCACTGATTTCCTTTCCCGCCTTTACAACACCTGCTCATATAGCAATGCTTTCTTGGGCATTCCTATAAATAGTAATAATCCTGTAAAATCATATTCATATGTATATAATATGTATAATTATCATCCCAAAATATAATATCAATTAATTTGTAGGGAGAATTTCCATGTAACTTCACCCTAATACATCAGAAATACTTTTTCATTAAACTTTCCCACACCAGCACGAACATACAAACTCACGCCTTTCACCATCTGCCGTGAAGTGCTGTACAAAGTCCACTTGTGCAGAGCGTCGCTTCGGATAAAGGATAGTCACTTTTTCTCTAACAATTATTCTTCGCAATCAGTCCATACGAGAGTAGATTCTAACTCCTGTTCTTCTCTCATTGCAGATTCCAATTCACACTCCATAATAGTTCTATCCTACTAATTATACCCATTATACCTACACAACATAATTATATATATATATATATATATATATATATATATATATATATATATATATATATATATATATATATATATATATATATAAAGAGTGTTCCAATAACTTGGAGCGATTTTAAATGTGAGTTAAGTTTAAGCGTCTAATGATTTTTTTCTTTTTCTTTCAGATTTAACAACTTCAGTCTTTGGCAATTTTAATTAGGGAAAGATTAACAATCAAACAACGTGTTAAATTTATCGAGGCCTATTACGAAAATGGACGTTCAAACAGAAACGCATTTCGGGCACTTCGCGATTTTTTGGTCAATATAATCGACTAACCGAGAGTGCAATTGGGAAAATTGTTCGTAAATTCAAGAAAACGCCGTCGGTGGTAAATATAAAAACGCTATTGCGTGTTCGTTTACGCCGTTGAGCTGAAAACATTGCTGCAGTGCGTGTGAATGTGGCCGAAGATCCAGACACCTTTATTAGTCATCGCGCGCAGGAATTGAACCTCTCTACAACAACGTTACATCGAATTTTGAATAAAGATTTGTCTCTACACGCTTACAAAATTCAATTGACACAAGAACTGAAGACTGCTGACCATTTGAAGCACCGTACATTTGTCAATTGGGTGCACGAGCAAAGACAAGCCGATGATGATTTTTCGCCAAAAATCATCTTTAGTGATGAAGCCATTTTCATCTTGGTGGATTCGTTAATAAGCAGAATTGTCGCATTTGGGCTGATGAAAATCCCAGGAAGATTGTTGAAAAGCCACTGCATCCACAAAAGGTCACTGTTTGGTGCACATTTTTTGCTAGCGGAATCATTGAGCCGTATTTCTTCGAAAATGATGCCGGGAATTCTGTTACGGTGACAGGCATGCGAGACCGTTCCATGATAACCAACTTTTTATGGCCTGAATTGAATTCTATGGATGTCGAAGATTTGTGGTTTAAACTGGACGGCGACACATGACACACAGCCAATACAACAATGGCTTTATTGAATAAGAAGTTCCCAGGTTTCATCATCGCTCGAAATAGCGAGGTCAATTGGCCACTACGATCGTGTGACTTGACGCCTCTAGATTTCTTCCTTTGGGGTCATCTCAAAAGTTAAGGTCTATGCCAACAACAATGCAATAGCTGAAGGATGAAATAATAAGGCATATTGGTGAGATCGAGGAGCAACTATGCTGAGAAGTCCTCAATAATTTTGACCATCGAGTGGAAGTGTGCCGCCGAAGCCTTGGCGGACATATAGGGGATATTATTTTTCACACACAATTGCCATGACTCAAATAACATTATCCAATAGTGAAATCAATAAATTTTCCCCAATAACACTGTTAGTACTCAGAGTACTAACTTGTAGTCACACAATTGTATTACTTGTATTATATTTCAATCTCAACCTCTTACTTATCTTTCATATTATCTGTATATTAATTTATTATAATTAACTTCAAATCCATACAATCTTGTATAATTATAATATATCCAATTTTGTTCCCATCAGATCATTTCATTCCTTTGGCAGCTCGGAGAGTTGCAATCCACATTAGGGTTTTGCCATACGATCAGTCAAACCCAAATAACAAACTTATGCACGTACCGCCTATTTCATCACTATCTAAGGACTCCCCAAATCATTCATGCCATAGTTAGAACCTCAGCATTACTCACACTCTAATCAATCCCGAACCCTGATGATAGCGTACTAGAGTCCCCTATAGGGGAATTCATATCCACATATTCTTGAGTTAGAACAGGTAACCAACCTTGTTGAGATTGTTATTCTAATCTTTATGCACATTTAATTATCTGGGAGATGGATCTCATCTATGCTACGACTATCCTGCTTTTCATTTTTAGGGAATATCCACTCGTCAGATTAGAGAATTATCCATTTTTATTTAACAAATCGATCACTAGCAGCCATAAGACTAATAAGAGTAAGATGAGTAGCACTTCTTAATCCTTTTCTATTTGCTTATATAAATGGGCGAATTAATTTGGGTATAATAAATTTGTGACAGCCTTTTTGCAACCCTTTCATACCAATTAAATTTCGCTGTAAGGCAGCTGCGAGAAGATTACCTAAAAGTAAAGGATTCCATTAAAAGCTCCAGCCAGAAAAATAATATCAGAATGGTTTTGTCTGAAAATCCAATAGCGTGTTACAGAGGGGAAAAAAATTCTAGAGCAATATAAAGAAAACATTCCAAGTTCAAAATGAAAAAAGGAATTTATAAAAGAAGAAAAAAGAAGAACGCCATAAGAGGAAATACAAAATAAACGTGACGACCGAGGCATTCTCCGGTAAAACTACCTTATGCATAAAACAAAATTCTCAAAAGGCACATATTCAAGTTTTTAATAGTCTTTTTTTTTGGTATTAGGGCGTGATTAACCAAAGTATTAGAAACTGTTTAGTTGAGAAAATAAAAATCGTTTTGAAAAAGACTGAATATCGTTAGGGGGATAAAAATATAGATGAAGGAAGAATTTAAAATCAGAAAAATTTCTATTATGGAATCAAAAATAACAAAACAAAATTTAGACAGAGGTGGAAAGAATATAGCATAATCAATAAAAAATATTAAAAATATACTATGCATCGCTTCTAAAGTAAATTGCAGAGAGGAAGAGTAATGGCAATTAGCCATAGGTATAATGTCAGGAATGGAACATTACGAGTGTTTGTCTCAAATCTAAAATCACGAAAACAGTAGAGACGAGAGATTTGCAAATAATTTTTCTTTAGAACGAGAAATTACTTTACCTTAATTGAGGATATATTCGTATATATATATATATATATATATATATATATATATATATATATATATATATATATATATATATATTGGTGGGGGTGTTTAAACAACCACATGGAATGAGAGAAGCCCCAAGTGCTACACGATTCTTTATTACTGAAGTTTCGCTCCTCTGGAACTTCCTCAGGGTAAAAAGAAACTTAGTTTCCTCCTTCCTTGTTTTTTACTACTCTAAGGAAGCTCCAGAGGAACGAAACGCCTTTAATAAAAAACATTGTAGCATTTTGTGTTTTCTCTTATTTGACTTGTCCATATATATATATATATATATATATATATATATATATATATATATATATATATATATATAGTTTAATTAGGTGATATTTTGAAAATAGTAAATTTGTTCTTAGTGGACGAGGAAACTCTCCCCCTTCTCCCCATCCCTAACCCCCCCATCTCCCTTCATCTGATCCTCTCTCTCCTCAACCTTTCTCTCCCTCTCTCGCCCCCTCCCCACCTCCCCCTCTCTCGCACCTCCCTCCCTCCCCATTCTTACCCTCTCCTCCTATCCCATCTAACACCTCTCTGACCATATTTCTCTTTCACTCTCTTTCTCCCTCTCTCTCCCTCCCCCCTCCACCTTCTCTCCCTACCCCTCTATCCGTTAACTCAACACACTTGACCTTCCTCATCTCTCCTTCCCCATCTCTTCCTCCTTATCTCTCCCTCTCCCCCTCTTCCTCTTCCCTTCCTCTCCGTCCCTCCCTTCCCTATATCACTCCACCCTCTCCCCCTCTACCGAATCTCTCTCTCTCATCTATCACTCATCCATTACTCATTCCCGCTCTCTCTTTCTCTCTATTTTCTATCCCTCTTCCTCTCTCCATGGAGGTGATTGACGTAGATATGATCAATATAGTTTTGAAAGATAAAAAAGGCCGAAAGCCATCACACCGAAGGGCTGGTAGAGAGCGCATCGAAGCGCAAGATACTACCGTAGGGAGGGGGGGGGGGAGTGGCGACGCCATAGCTTATATATATATATATATATATATATATATTTATATATAAGGATAAAACATCTCCTCGAGTTTATTTCTACATATTTCCACTAAAAATCACCAAATTAATATTGATAATGCTAAAATAGTTTAGAATTTTCAAAATTATATACATCGACGTTTAATTGAATCGGTATTTATAAAAGGAATTCCCATCATTAATACTTCCGACGGCCAATTTAATACTAATACCTTAATAAGCAAGAATTTCATACTTCCGCTTCTCAAAAATGCCGCTACATTCCCGCATCATCCACTTTAGGCCCACCGATTTGTGTGCTTGTACGTTAAGCAACTTCTGTTTTTCCTTTGTCCACCAGCGACTGATCATGACGGATGTTTCCGTCGAAACCTGGTTTCGCATATAAAATTAGTCCTATTACTGTGGTTTTATCCCTATATCATCTTCAGAGAAATATTAAACAACATTTTAAGAATTGGGTTAATATTTTACAATAGAAACTTACTAACAGAAAAAAAACAAGAAAACAATTAAGCTAACATCCATTAGACCATTGGAGAACAGGTAGGGAACTTCCTCCTGACGGATAGGTCAATCGTTTTCCTTTGCTGTTGATGTCAAAAGACCTTTTTTAATATTATTTGATTCTTAGAGTCCCTAGGTTTTTTTAGATATAGTTTAAATGAATGGTATCATCACTCAAAAGAGTTTTGACCTCCAAGAAACTTATATTGAAAAAAGATTTTTACCTCATTTTTTAAAAAAATTATTCTATTTTTGTACGAACTTTTTGAGGACCCGTTTTATTATGTTTTTTCCCTTATGTTAAAGAGGTTGCAAAGTCGAGAATTGGATTAATTGGTCTTTATGTTTGCCGAAGTTTTAAAAAAATTGGGCTTAAAACTTGCCTGGCCAAGTGGGATGTAGCTTCGATTTAAGAAGTAAACTTCAAGAATAGTTTCTCGACGATAATCTAAGGAATGGAGTAGTGAAATACGTAGTTTGATCGTGAAATGCAGACGACCGTTACCATGGAGACCTGTGGGAGCCCAGAGGTCTCGTTTAGCTGGTATATGCGTCGCCGACGCGTAAAGGTAGGATGAAATTTGACATCTGCACTGCTCCGAAGTATTTAAGTGCCTTTCTCGACATGATTTTTTTTTTCTTAATTGGGGAGCCAGGTATGTTCAGGATTTAGGAAGAGTTTCATTTCGAATGGAGATTATGAACGCGTTTATCTGGTAATGCGGAGAGAAAGGTCGCTTCACCCCATAATGATGAAGGCATAGACTAGTTTGGAATTATTTGGTACCACGAGAATGTACATAGGTGTAAGTCCTGTTCGACAGCTGAGGTTCGGTGTTCCCTACAGTTTTATCACTATAGAATGGAAGTACTCTTATATGTAGATTGATTGCTAAAGTATTTAGAAATCCATTAGAAAAATAATAGTTTTTTTCAGATCAAACCCTTTTTATAAGGTCGGTTAACCAGGCCATCGAAGATGAACGAAAAATAAACATTGCAAGGATCTTCAAAGAAAGAGATGAGTTTCAGATACAGGAAAAATGAAACCATAGGAGGATATATATTCACCTTCAATAGTATCAAACGTAGAATTGAAAGATTATATCACTGAGTTTTTATTTAAGTAAGACGCCAACATTGAAAACATTTTCAGCTCTAATGTATTATGTATCTCTCCTAATGTGTATGTATATTCCTTTAGTTTATTTATCACAAAAAGACAAACGAAATTTTTCACTGACTCAATCTACCTGAGATGTAGAAGTCTTCAAGCCTTAGGTACATTTCAGGTGGTGTGTCTGTGGGAGAAATCTCTTTTGGATAGTCCTTTTACATTATCTCTCTTTCTTCTTGTTATAGACGTACGTTCACTAAATTCATTACAAGTAAACTAGATTTTTTTATAATTGCAAAACCCCTGCACCCTATTGTACTTTCCATAATTTTGTTTTCAGGATGGTTAACATTCATTGCAAAACAATATGAAGTTAATTCAATTTAGTTTAAATTAAAATATAAGTTCTCTTCTTTAAATATTTCGATTTTTGCAAATATTGTTTATGTTAAATTTTTATGCATTAAATCTATTAGGGAATTAAGGTTAGAACTTGGGGTTTGTGCAAAATTATCATTAGCAGAAGCAGAAAATTAGAAGTGATGAATTCTTGGTCATATATTGTGTAGGACAAATGAGAAGAATCCTTACAATTGTGCGAAAGAAATGAAGCCTTTTTAATCGTCGAATTTAAAGTCTAATATCAACGAAAGTGTATTCCGCTGAATGATGATTAGTTGAGATTTAAAAAAAGTTGTAAAGCTAGACAAAATAAAAATGTGTAGAGGATATATTGCTACAAGTACTCCTATAGTCATTGAAGCCGCGACAGGCAACTGCGGCTATTGGGGTGCGGGAGGGAGCATAAGCTTAAATGTATCATCTGAAATCCCATGCAAATAAAAACCACCTTAAAATCATGTCCCAAAATCTAACTGAACCCGAAAAATATCTTGGTGAATATATATATATGGTCGACCGCACCTGGCAGCTTTTCTAAACACTTTAATATCATATCTGAAAACTACAAAAATTGTACAAAATTGTATGGTGTATGTAAATTTCTAGTGATATTTAAATCTTTGTTCCCACCTGTTTATGATCGAAAATTGACAAGAAATATGGTGGCGTTAGAATATTTGTCGCTATTTTATAATGGGAAAAGATCAGCGACAATTGGAAAACGTAATTGTCACTTCACCTCATTTACAAAAACCCGGCGAGTAAAAGTATTTTCAAACTGCTCCTTATCTGGAAAGTTTAGATTGTTTCGATTCGATCCATTTAAGACAACTATCTCAAGACACTTGTCCATTGAATCCAGAATTTCTTCGTGATCGGAGAAACAAAGTGTAAATCCGTTTGAAGCAGATTTTCTTTTATCAGAAAATACAATTTTACTACGAGAATCTTTAAAATAAAAATATCATAATAACACTAATCTCTCTTATTTTTAATTTTTAAAATTCCCAATTGACATTAGTTAAAACAAGGTCTGCTGACCAAACGTAGCGTGCTCTCACTTATTCTGATTTATGAACTGACGACCTTCAAAAGATTTAATAATTCCTGGACTATCCCTGAGACGACATTAGAAATTATATCATTCAAAAGCGAATGTAAAAAAACATAAGGGTTTCAAATTTTGTTAGAATGGTTTTGATGTTATTTCCAAAACAAAATAATTCCCCGGCTAACTTGTCAATTATATCATTCAGAGGAGAAAGTAAAACAACATAAGGGTTTCATATTTCGTTAGAATTAGCCAAATAGTTACAATGTTATTACTAAACAAAAAAAAAAACAGAACGGGGACCGACCGAAATAGTGAGATCTAAAGTCACCCGAGACTAAATATTCCTCCTGTACGATTGCTTCTTTTGTGCTTCTTTTCTCTTCTCAAGACAGATAACTAACTTTGGACTGAATTTTAATCTAACAAAACTGCATTAAATAAAGTTTATTTGATATTTTAATGGGATCTAGTAAAGATCGCTAACCCCAATGTAACCATGTACAGATTAGCTACCCCCCATATATTTACTGAGCTTGTGAATAAAATCTTTATACAGTTACGATCAATCAATTCAACAATAGTCAAATAACGAGGTAATATAACTTTTTATTAAAAACATTTATAATTAAAATAAAGCTAAAATGTTACAATAAAACGTTAAATTTAATTATATTGATCAGCAATAACCCCCCAGAATGCGTGAAATGTAACATGTTTATTTCTTTCTCTCCACATAATGTTTTTAAAATATGAATGTAAACTTCATTTTTGCAAATTCGCATGCTCTTGATAGCTCATCTTTGCCTTCCCCAATAGCTTTCAATTAATGATTGTGTATGCAGACCTTAATGTGGGTCCATAAAGCATATAGAATGGTTGACTGTGTGATGCTCAAAAGCGAGGTCTAATTGAATATTTGAGTATGCTTTCCACTGGTCACTATGAATGACTGTTCCAGGCCTGAATACTTTTTTCATTATGGTTAATATGGTCATGGCATTATGAGATTCTACTCTCTCGATATTACCTAAACAAGGCACTGTATTTGTATGCACAACACAGAAAACCTATATGGTGCTCGTGCTCTATGGTAATTCGGCTTATGGGAGAAACATAATTGGTCAATTTGGACAATCAGTCCTGCACACCAAGCATAATGGGTTATTTTTCGAAGTTATTTCTGCGCAACTCACGGAAAAAAATGTCTGCTTTTGTCACCCTTAACAGATTTAAGAAATTTACAGTCTGAGCAACACATCTCTTCACACAAGAGAATATTGCTTCTACCTATTTCTGAATTGACAATCTTGATCGGAAAAAGAACGTGTCTGTACAAAAGGAAACGGATGTTTGTATTTTTCACCTACTTTCTGTTGACATTTTAATATGTATTTATCTCGTATTCACAAACATACTGCTAAGTTTATCGCAGTCTCACACTATCCCACTTTATTTTAATTCACAATAACCCATGTTATTTCATCCAGCTTATAGCTGCGAGTGAATTTTTGACAGTAAGCGGATTGATAATACTTTGGTATGTTATATATATATATATATATGATTTGGTAAAGTTGACAGTGATGGCTGCTTGATTAAGTTTAGGTTGCAGCTTTTTATTCTTTTCAATTCTCATCTTTTCAGAAAGCCAAAGGTTGGAATAAATGCTGGAAAATGGCATTTTCAATTTTCATAGGTGACTATTTCTTGATCGGAAAGGAATTGTAGAAAATCATCGTAATTTATTAATTATTATTTGCCCGAGGTACCTTTCGACTTAATGTGCATCATCTGAGTCTATACTGATGAATATGAGTCTTGAGTCTTGAAAAAGTAGGAAAAAATTAAGTGTATAGTAGAAGTTGAGTGGATAGAGATTGTAGAGTAATGTAAGAAAGGGAAAAGGTTGAGTTGATTGTAGTTGCTGTATGCTCAGTCATCTCTTGGTTTCTTTTTGCTTCGATTTTTTTTTCAATCCTCTTTCACTGTTGTTGGGAGGCTCTCGCCTCTTTTGTTCTTCGTTTGTACTTCGTTTGCTTTTACTTTTCAGTGCAGTTGTAATCTCTCATATTGTTTTTAGCATTTGAAAGCAGCCTCAGTTATATGTGTATACAGGTGCCTGCATCCATCTTGGATCCGGTTTTCCGCCCTGAAAGTTGCCTCTGTTGTTAATCCTAAGTATTTGCGGGATTTGCAAGGATTTTAAGTCTTCTTCATCTAGGATGTCATTAAGATTATCCCATACCTTACATGCCCTTTTGGGTAGGGATAAGATTAGTTTTGTAAATCTGAATTTCTTTCTTATCGGAATTGCGACGCCGTCAAAGTTGGCATCGTCTTTATTCTTGGCTATTACTGTGTAATTAAATATTCTGATTTTATTAAGCTCTGGGTTTAGATTAATTTTATTTAATATTATAATTTCTGGGTCTTCTTTTAAATATGCGTTGTTTAGTGGATGTCTTTTTCGTCCAGCCCGCAAAATTATGAGTAATAATTTATAATTTTCTTCGCTGAACCATTATTTTGATATTTTTTTCTTTCGAACTTGATCTCTTTTCTGCTTTTATGAATTCCCTTATGACGGGCGATTTAGCTCTCCTGCTTTGGTTTTTTAAAATTCTTTTCTGGTTATTATGTGACATAGTTCACGGGGAATAAGTAAATACCACCACTAATGAGTATGTAAACTTCTGTCGGTGTACGGACATTCAAATTCATTTTTCACCAATCCTTTCTTTAGCCCTTTAATTAATTCTTCGTTGTTTTCTGGGAAGGATTTCGCCTCCGATGCGATGAACCTTAAGAGGAATTCTTGTTTCTCCTCTCCATTTTCCTCGGTGGTTTCGGTGGTGGATGCTTCACTCGCTACCTCTTGGGTTTTGGCTTGGAGCTGAAGGATTAATCTCCTTACGACTACTTTCTACTGAGGCTTTCTCTATCTCCATTGCTTCTACAGTATGCTGTTGCGTTCTTTTCCTGATTATAAGATCTCTTGATTCTGCTGCATTGGAAGGCTTTGTTTCCGGCTTCCTGTTGCTGTTGTACTTGGCCGGAAGACTCAGGTTTGTATCGCACGTTCAAGATATCTGCTAACGGAGGATTCTCAGGGAACAACATCTTATCGAGTCCATTATTTTTTAACATTAGGTTCAATTCTTTCGAGTATGTCCCCGGGTTGAACATTTAGAACATGAGCATGTAAAATGCATGCTAGAATGTTAAGTGACTCAGCTTGTTTGACTTCTATTATACCCTGTGTTGGTTTTATCGTTGCGCTATCGCATTCGAGACCTTAGCTAAGGTGATGTTCAGTTTTTTTCCTCGATCCTAACTTTCTCCTTCTCTTATTTTCTATAATTTCACGTTTTTTGGAAGGCCATTGCCATGGTTCAATAGCTGCCGTTGCAGTTTAAGCACTTCTTTACTGGGGAGTCACACTCGCGCCACGTGTGTATCTTGCTACTACATTCGGAGCACCCCTTGATGTCCTTTAGTGGGCATTCGCGGTTAGTGTTTTTCTCTAGAGTAAAACAATGGAAACATGTTTTTATGCTTATAAACTCGTCACTCTTTATCTGTTCGGGGGTTATTTTCAAATGGAATGGTAGCAACCCGAACTCTCTTGCTTTAATCGCCATTTTGGTCCCTCGGAACATAACTTTAAAACACGTGTGAATATTTTGCACCATTGTTTCTATTGGTTAACTTTATTATCTCCTTTACTTTGGACCAATTCGGCAGAATGCTCTCCGATACACGGATAAATTTGGCGACAGTAAATTGTCTTTTGGGCTTTTATTTGTTGGGGGGGTTTTGCCTACAAACCGATACCTTCTAATAAAATTGTGGCTCTTTCTAAAAATAATTTAGCTACTTCTTTGTCGTGGTGGCATATGATAATATAGGAATTTGAATAGTCCAATAGGTGAACTAGCACCTCGCCGAGTTCCCCGTATATGATCTTGAATGTAGAGGCCAGACTGAGATTTTGCGCGCCCTTACGGCCACGCAAAGAGACCCGTTTTGTCGAGTACATCGCTGTTTATCCAATATCTTTCTTCTTGTGTTTTTTCAACTACTAAGAAGGTAAAAGGGGGAAAAGGGGAGACGCTAGAGGAAGATAAAATGATTCAGAGCGCTGTTTAATCCAGTTTGCTATCCAGTTCTTACACGCTACTAACCCGTCTACGGCTAAGCTTCAGCCTGCGCTGAGGTAGCCACCCGGTTCATATTTGGCTCCTACTCAATTAGGTTCTTATGGAGACTTAGTTTCCCTAGCCGACTTGCCTTAAATATGGTAGACAGAGAAGGAAGGACCGGCCTTGTAATGCATTCAGCCAACGTATTGTCAATCTGTCGCAGTCTCTTCAAAAATCTTATTTTCTAAGAGAGACCGATGAATCTCGCTTAGAACGATTAGATGTGAGGATTGCTGTTTGAAATCTTTGAAGCTAAGAATATCCAAATATCTGTTGCTTTTCCTTCCTGTTCCATCCTTCTGGATCGCGTAATGAAGCGGTTCGCTTTGTTATGGACCTTTTGTATTTGCATGATCTTCGTCTTTGCCAAGGTGTGTAGTTGAATAATCTGATAAGTAATAATTGGGCGTACTAGTGCTAAGTATAATTTTATTTTATTATTTGCTAAAAGGATATAGAACTTGTACAGGGATGATAGGACAGGCTTTGTATAGTTGATTTTTTCATTTACGTGTGAGCTGTATCTTCTTCTTTTGATCTTCAAACCGATGACTTTTCCTTCGGCATTATAAGGATATATGATGTTGTTTGGAGTGACTTGGTGCACTTTTTATCTGTTCACTGGAATCGTGTTGAACTTGTCCGTGTTTGTGTTAATTTTATTGGCTCCTTCGAGATCCTTGATATTTTAGATTTTACGAACAGTTCTCTGCGCGATATCGCTCGAGTTTTGTTGTTCACTCTTAATGATTTGAGAGATATCATCTGCCAATTAAATATACATTGTGTAGTCATCCGTGGGCTGGGGAAGGTCTCTTATATACAAGGTGTTTAGTGTGGGGATGAGATTCCCTCCCTGAGGGACCCTTGCATTTAAGGTGAAGGCTTCGTCGGTAAAAGAAACTATAGAAATTCTTGCTTTCTTTTTTGTAAGATAACTGCAGAGGATTCAGGTGAGGTTTGTGTTCAGTCAGAGGGAAGCTATTTTGAGCTTCACTCCTGGAACCCATACCTCGTCAAATGCTTTGGCAACATCGTGAAGCGTGTAAACCACTCTGTTGCCTCTCGCAATTTCTATGGCAAGTTTTTTCAGTGATGAGTGCCAGTGCTGTCTCGGTTTTCGATGCTTTCCAAATCCATGTTGGATGTAATTCTGCAATTCGTTATCTTCCAAGAAATTTGTAAGTCTATCGTTGATGAGTTTTTTGAGTAGTTTACCAATACACTCTAACGTCGAGATCGGTCGGTAGCTTTCGATGCGCCCTTTAGGTTTGCCAGGTTTCGGTAGAAATATAATTCACGCTGTTTTCAACGCTGCTGAAAATTGCCCTATGTTTAGTCATGGATTGAAAGTTTGAAGTAATGATGTCAAAATGTTGTCTGGGCCGTTTGTTAGAGTAAAGGGTCATCCCGTGTTTTCTTGTTTCCTGGTTTCGCTTTCCCCTGAGTGAGGGTGGAGTTCGGGTTTCCTTTCCTCTAGTTGTTGTTTTGCCCTTTGTTCGAAAGCTATCTCGTAATTCTGTTTTTCCTTCCAGGTAATGGAGAAGATTCTTGATCAGTGCTTCTTTAAGTGCTTTCAATGAAGTCATTCAAAGTCGTATGTACGTTATTTCTAATAAGTTCCTTTCCTCCTGTACATAGTTTTCTCAGTCGTACGTACATATCTTACCCTGTTGTTGCCGTGTAGGCGGACTTCCTAAAACATGATGTTAATTTGTTGCATTTTTTGTTTAATTTCTTCTGTCCATATTGGCGGGGGGATTGTTTTGTAGCTTGTTCTAGGGATTTGGAGTCAATTAACTTCTGTTATTAGTTTGGTTATATTTTTTAGGTGCGAGTCTATTTCTTTTAATGTTTTTTTTATCATAGGAGTCGATGTTGTATCCGGCAAGGTGGGCTTTGTATGCTTTCCAGTTGGTCCGTAATAGTGCTTTTCTTTTGGGTATTTGGATTTAAATAGGAAAAGTTGGGATTCTTGTGACAAACCCGGTGTTATATGATGGGATTGCAGGGAAAGGAACGGTATGGAGGTTTAGTACGAAGTTCGGGTTTGTTAGAATAATGCTCGGAGTGGTTGAAAACCGCTCTGTTAAGAATGTTGGAAAGTCAGGACCTTTCCCTGCACTATTTGTCTCCTTAACAGGAGTTCCAGGGTCTTGCTGGTGCCGTTAATGCCAGTGGTATAGCCTGTTGACCGGCATCTTGCGTTTAAGTCTCTTAGAAGTATCACTGATGATGGGCAGCGGAAAATGCGAATGAAGTTGGGGGTCGGGAGATACGATTGCCGAGGAGGGGGGGATATACCCCGGCGATGACATTGTCCCAGGTTGTCATTTTAAATTTGATGACTAAATATGACTCTTCTAATTCTTTTATTTCGTTTATTTCAAAGAACGTTATTCCTCTTCTGATCCCTATGGCAGTCAAATCGTAGCGTGCTTGCGCTGTGTTCACTGCTATTACGTTGTAATTGGGAATTTTTATTCGTTCCTCCTGTAGGTTAACTCCGTGTTCTGTGATTATGACTATTTCCAGGTCTATTTTTCTTATTATATTGCATAATTCTAGTTTCTCTGTTCTCCATCCGTTTACGTTCAGGGTAAGGATCTTGAGGTTCTTCATGTAACATAAGACTTGGTCCATTATTGTTTAGAGATTTTTGCCGTCTTGGTCTTGTTCGATTTTGCCGGTGATCTCATCTGACCTGAGCACATTTTATGGTACTGTTCAACCGAGAGGTTGACGCATGAGTTGGCTGTGATTTCGATTAGGCCTTGGTTAAAGGCATTGTTGATCTTAATTTTGTCATAATCTAAGACACTCACACTTGAGTTTTCATCTAGTTTGTCCTTCTACGATTTACTTTTGCTTTGTGATTAATGGTAGAGGGTTTGAGTTTGATCCGTAAATTTTTATTTTAAATTTCTCTGTATCTTTTTGCTTCGTTTCTTCCAATATTTGTTTGATTAGCTTGATGTGTTCAGACACATCCGTCTTATCTTCTTCTTTGGGTTGATTTTTGGGTGTTTTTAATTCTTATCCTTAAATTTGTCCCTGGATCATGGAGATCCAATATAGGTCGTTTGATGGAGGGTTCTTAGGGAACCACATGGGTTTAATTCCATTTTTTGTTAGCATTTTGATTAGTTTCTTAGCATACGAGCTGGGTTTCGCTATGTTAAAATGTGTATGCAGAATGCATAGGATGAGATCCGGTCTCATGTTATCGTCAATGTTTACCAGGTTTTTTTTCCTTGAAGTGGTTGGTTTGCGGTAGCAGCTGCATAGGTTGTGTTCTTTCTGCGTTCCTTCTCTTTAATTATGGCTGGTTTTTTGTTTTTGATAATTTCTTTCTTTTGGGGGCACGTCTTTACAAGCGTGTGGTGTAGGCCTACACAGTTCACATACATTTTTCCGGGAATTTTTCATTTATATTTGCTATTTTTTTTACATGGGAACATTGGAGGAGGCCATTTTTAAAAATAATCCTTCATTGAAACCTTCCATCTTTGCTCGATATATTGATGACATGTTCATCAATGCAGATAACCATTCCGAGGTCCTTGAACTTATTCAAACTATTAAAGAAAATTCATCCCTCAAATTCTGTTACGAAATAGAAAATACCTCCACTTTGCCATTTCTTGGCGTCCTTATACAGTCGCGAAAAACATATTTTATAACTGAAGTTTTCGTTGTCTACAAATCTAGTTTTCTGAATGAACGAATCGTCAGAATGTCCCAGCGGATATAAAAACTCGGTAATAAAGGCACTCATTAATAGAGCATTTTCTCATTCTTTAAACTGAATGATGGTTGATAGAGAAATAAAGAAAGTAACTAAGCTGCTAGTAAATAATAGATACCCTCCAATATCAATAGACAATCTCATGCAACAGAAGATGGAATCATACAACAAATTAAAGGAAAATAAAAAACAAACAAATACAATAGACCTAATACAATAATTACTACTCTGTTCCAGATAGAAACTTAAAAATTTGTATAATAATCTCAAATTTATTTTTTCTATTTAAGTATTAAATTAAATTTGTATAAAGTTTACAAAAGTTTTGGATTTATTAGACTGAGAAAAAACATCATAATAATGGCTCGGCGAAGAAAATTCCAAATTATTAGTAAAAATTTTGCTGGCTGGAATAAAAAAGGACATTCACTGATCAACGCATATTTAAAAGAAGACCCAGAAATTATACTATTAAATGAAATTAATATTAAACCATAGCTTAATAAAATCATAATATTTAGTTACACAGTAATAGCCATGAATACAGACGATCTCAACTTTGACGGCGTCGCAATTGCGATAAGAAACGATGTCAGATTTACAAAACTAAATGAATTGGATCAAACATAACTGGCAATTACATCTGCAATGAAAGGAAAAAGCAAACAAAGTAGCAACGAAGAACAAAGGAAGCGTAAGAGCCTCCAAACAACAGCAAAAGAAGATTGAAAAATAAGTCGAAGCAAGAAGAAATCAAGAGATGGCTGGTCACCAAGTAACTATAATCAACTCAACCTTTTATCTTTCTTACTTTACTATACAATCTCTATCCACTCAACCTATATGATAGACTTTATTTTTTCTTACTTTCTCAAGACTCAAGACTCATATTTATCAGTATAGCTCCAGATAAGGACCATTAAGTAGAAAGGTACCTCGGGCAAATAATAAATTGCGATGATTTTCTACAACCCATTTTAGATCAAGAAATTAGTCACTTATGAAAATTGAAAAATGAAAAAGTTAAAAATGCCATTTAGCAGAATTTATTCAACCTTTCGCTTCCTGAAAAGATGAGCATTGAAAAGCTGAAACGTTAATTTAATCAAGCAGCCATCGCTGTCGGCCTTAATAAATCATGCATGCAACATGGTCTCCTACCACGTTATATATATATATATATATATATATATATATATATATATATATATATATATATATATATATATATCGGTGTGTGATTGGAGTAGCTTCTCTTTTATACATGTTTGGTAAAGACTAGGTTTTATTTTAACTTTACCAATTTTATTTTCGCATGTTCTATCTGTAGAATGCAATTTTTCCTATGAGGCTGAAGATTAAAAATAAACCGAGTCAGATCAATTTTATTTGTTCTTATTTAAAATATTCAGATTTGTAGAAAATTTTGGCCGTAAGCTTTTGACTTTCTTCAGGCATCTTCAGAAGGAAATTATGGTTATTATTGATGTTGCCTCCTTTCTCGTTTCCTCCTTTAGCGGCGAGGTAATTGTTTGGTGAGCAACAAAGAATGAATTTCGTCTTCGTTCTTTGATGAATTTTATAGGTCTTACGTAGTCAGAGTACGGTCCAATTTTCTTTAGAAGAAAAGCTGAAATACTCGCTCTGAGCTGGTTTGCTGTGTGTTTAGTTTCGGGCCTATCTCTTTGATGGGAAGAGACTCCAGAGTTTTTAGGCTACGGAGATCCGAGTTTTTTCCGAGAATGTTAGTGTTTTCAAAAGGATCTTTCTTGAAATTTGTTCATTATGTTGTTCATTGTACTGTGCTTAGTTTCTTCCTTCTCGCTAGTGCATTGTTAGGCATTGGTTCATGGTAGTTTATGTCATACCTATATATTGGTTGTTTAGATGAAGCTTCCAGTTCTCATGGGGACATTCAAATTTGTATACAACATTTGTAGTCTTTAGGATGGATTCTTTTTCACGGAGGTTGTTTTTCATTAGTAGGTTGCTGACTTTTTTGTTTTATAATATATTCGTAGAGATAACCTATTGTCTTTTTCTTGGATAGTGTTACTGTTTGTGATGATTTCTAGTAATCCTTCGTCAATTTTTTAGGCATCCGTCTACTACACTACCATTCTACTACAAGAACCAAATGACGGAGCCTACAAAACAGACGAATGACGACTAGAAAACATGATTAAAGTAACACTTCCGATAGACTATTTTTCTTAATTAAAATCATAAATGTAAAACTGAAGAGAAACTGGTGTCAAATATTAGAGAGTTATTCATAATAAGTAAAAAAATTTGAAAGGTTTATCTTAATATGTATGATAAGTTATCAATAAATTCTTTATTTTGCACGCAGGCAGCCAATATTTTTGGCATGATGGTTTAGAGCTGCTTTTCATCAGCAGATACAGAAGTTCTTCAAAACATAGAAGGAACGAATAACTCAGAAGAAAACTGCAAAATTTTAGAAAACATCTCAGTAGCTCCCCTACAAAACTCAAGATGGATAACAACTTTAAGCATATGTCAAGGCAAAAAACTCATTTCTCAATAGGCCTCGTATTAATGTCCTCGAGTGGCGTAGCCCTCCAATTTTGCGGATTTGAAGCATATCACCAGGAGTACGGCGTGGATACCCACCACTGTGTGGAAACGCCCTGTTGCCTAAACACCAATGGACTGACCCCCCTAGTACCTTGTGGGTTTTGCCTTTTTAATCAAAGGCTAGATGAAGAATACCTCGAGGAAGAATATCGGTCTCGGCAGCTCCCCGCAGCCGAGGATGAAGACTGGTCGTCTCGAGCCTCTTCTGCCACCAAGGTCCTTCTCCCCTCGGTCAAGATACGGATCCAAAGGCTGAATACATTCCTACCCGTTTAAACCTAGTGCAGGTTAATGCCCATGAAGGCATCCGTTATCATCGAGCTCAATAGCCTTCCCCCCCAAAAAAAAGTTCATACTACTTCAATAGATTTTACCTTTGTTAAATAAGCCCCATATTTCTTTTTCTTCTCGTTTTATTAAGGTACTCGTTTATTTTCTTTAGCTAAAACTCATATCACTGAAATCATCAAACTCTTCTGCTGGTTTGTTTTAGCTGAGCCCGATCTATATGATTTACGGTGAAATCATATCATCATCCATTATTTCGATTTTAACAAAAGAAAATAAGTAATATCACCAGAGCAAATAAAATAAACAAATGAAAAGAAAATTCATTACCTTCCTAAACAAAGAAACTATATAAACCTCAAGATTCGGAGCATTATGAACGCATATTAACTCAGTAATGACAAAATATAGGCAGAAAAGAAAGTAGTAAATAAATTGTTATTAATAAAAAGTAATAAGATAATTATTCATAAAGAAAGTGATGGAGGGAAATAATATCGTTTCATTGAGCTCGTGCGTTATGCGTTTTTATCTTGAACCGATAGTGATAGGCTTGTCATAGTGCAGCATTTGATTACTGGGGCATATTTTCGAAGCATATTTTAAAAATAAGAAGCGCCAATACACCAGCTTATCTGACTAAAGATTTCTACGTCTGCTACAATATCAACGGTACTGTGAAAATGTAGATGTAGCAAGAATGTTACGACTCCCTCAACTGCCTGATATTTAATTGCACTCAAATACTTATCTATACCCGTAGATCATCACCTATTCTCTCGGTAAAGATTTTGTTGGAAAACTTGTAGTAAACTCGTGTATACATTAATATACAGTATAACGTTTCTATTCAAAACGTGTTTATAAACCACAAGGAAATGGAATAAATTCCAACGCCAAGGTAAAGTCTTCCTTGGACATAATTTTTAGGGAACTTAAGAATAACTTAACTACGGAAACCTTTATGTTGTACGATTGCACAAACGTTATCCTCTATAGCCTTCGAGCAGTGTGCTGTGGTTAGTAATGTTCTCCTAGTGGTTTATAATATACCTTTATCCGGGTCCAAAATTAAGCCTCGCGAGGATTGATATTGCAATCGTGGCCGTTTTGCATTCTTACAAAGTGTGTGTGCTTTCTATTTTGCCACTGAGCTCCTTTATTAGATTTTCAATCTTAACATTCATTTTACTTGAAGTGCAAATGCACCCTTGAGTTACTCAAGCTCCCCTTAAAATATCCTGCATTGAATTCCAATATATCTGATTTTTTAAAAATTGTTTCTTCTTTCAGAGAGAATCATGCCTACTAATAAATTGGACCTATTTATCCTTGTAAAGACCTAATTCAGTGCGACTTTATTAACGGAATCAACAATCGACTCTGGTCTAATTAAGGGAAAGATGAGAAAACTTCCGTTCCGCTGCTATATAAGTCGTTAAATAAAGAACAAAGCTGGGACTGCTGCAACCGATCTTTAGATATTTGGCTTGCTTCCATGGCAACGAAAATAGCCAAATTTGACTAAAATTCCACAAGGAAAAAAGACCAGACAAACCCTTTAGGTCTCAAGATGAGAATTAAAAACCGAAAATATTGTATTATTTGCCAAATATTATACGAAAACTTGTGAATTTGAAAATGACGAGATAAAATATATTTGACGAAACGTTTCATCTAATGTCGTGGTTGATGCAAGCAAGAAACATGGTCTCTACAATGAAACATAGATTCATTGTAGGACATTACCATGCTCAAGAGAGGTACTTGACTTATGAGTTCTTAGAGCTGCATGTTGTTTAGGTGGCCTTTGAAACTTACACATATTTTCAATTGGCCCAACTATATGTAATTTTGTCCGAACATCTTCTTAAGAAAGGTTCTAGCACCACTACTCGCACTGGCATTCGTTTAAATTTATTAATAACAGGTGTTCACGAAAGGTTGATCGTATTTCTAACATACGTGGGAAAATGAAAATAGTTCAAACAATAACATTTACGCTAGGAAATAGTTTCCATCCATTTCCCTTTACGCCTAAAGCAAAAGACATTGAGGTATTTCATCGAATGCTTCATTATCAAAGAATCTTTTATTTCGAATCTGAGTCCTTAGATACAAAAAAATGGTGACGTATACGACGTATAACGAATTCAACGGGAACTAATATGAAAGCATCCAACACTGGTCGACAACTAAGAACTTGTGTCTCTGCATTAGAATGCACGACCGCAAATCGGAAGTGTAGTGCAAAATACATTGATCGACAACACTGGTTGACAATAAAGAAGTTGTGTTTCTGAAATACAATGCACGACCACAAATCTGAACTGTAGTGCAAAATACACTAAATATTCTAGGTTATGAGTTGCTGCCTATTCCACCAATCTCTCTTGATATGTCTTTTTCGGATTGTCTCCTCCTTTGTATTAGAAAATCAGAATCGCAATGAAAGATGCTTTGATGGGACGCACTCGAAGAGAAATTTAATTTTTTTTATATATTTTAAACCTTAGAATTTTCTTAAAAAAAATATAATGTTATATTAGGATTATTATTTTAGTAGGAGTGAACAATTCTAGAGATTTGAGTCTATTTTTTGTTGGTTTTAAAAGGGCATGTTCATTTCTGGTTACTTGATAAAAAAGTATTGTATTGATTTCTCCTTTTGTGCCAAGGTATTTTGGGCTTTCGAACAAATTTAAGGTATCATGGCCATTATTATTATTTATTATAATATTTATGCCAGGTGTTTGTGGTGAAGAAAACGCTTCTTCCATCGTAAGTTTTCAAAATCACTAATTTTAATATCACCATTGAAAAACTAAAAACCAGGTTAAAAAAAAAAATTATTCACTGTTATAAAATTTCACTATTTTTTATTAGCTTATTGCCTTTACTCCGCACCCACCTCCCTCCGGTATGAGTCTTAAATATCCCCGCCTTGACGCTCAGGGACAAAAAACAGGCAACTGAACAAGATGAAGGAATTGTCATGCAGCTTTGCGTCCACTGGGACCTCAGGCATACAATCTAGTAACAAAATGACCTATACGTGATCGCATTCATCTTACTTACCATAAGCTCAAAATTTCACGGGCGATATGGGTCAATGTAACTTTATATGACTGGAAGGATTAATTGGTCCTTCTTCCGAATGGGACTGGATAGGATTATAATAAAGAGGGAAACAACGAAGATCGATTTATTTTGCTCTCCTTAATTAAATCAAGATTCATTGCTGTTTTACTTGTTATTACCCACCAAAATATATTAATCGGAATAATAAAAATATATACAAAAGGAATAAACCTGAAAGATATTAAATAATTTGTAAAAACTTGAGATGGCCACGAATTAACCTCACTTGGCTCTTGCGCTTGGATGAAAAATAAATATGAAAAGTGATAACAAGTATCCACCCGAAAATGGAGAGTAAACAATCATGTTTGTGATGATGTTAGCTGACGGAATGTTCGAGTGATAATGTGAGATTCTGCCCTGAGTTAGCAGTCAGGATAAACAGCGACGTTAAGTCTATGCATTGAAAGATGCAGCAGTCAAATGACATATGATACCATGAAATTCTGCCATAAAAGAAAATTTTCAGGTGAAAGGGACTCAACAAACGAAACCTGGTGTAAATGAAGGGTAAGTACAATTGCATCCACTTATATCTAATCGTATAAAAATTAAGTAAGGTAAAGTGGTATTTGAAGAACCATTCGAGTAGAATTCAAGTATCAAGTTAATCTGTGGTTCTATTAACTTTGTTTTTAATAGTTAAATTTGTGTTGGTTTAATTATTTTTAGACATGTTGACACTTATATTTTATCTACATTATCTTACAGAACGTTTTAAGTTGAAACGATTTTAAAAATAAAGATGTTCCACACTATTATTGCCTGATAACCCTTGAATTATTATTAATAACAGTTTATTCGCAGTTTTTACAGCACGTTCATCAATTGAATCAAAGTTATTATATTTTAACCTTCCAGAAACTTATAAACTTCTAGCATCTGGCCGGGAAGGCTTCTATCTTCGAGCAAGAGCCGTAGAGAGTTAACTTGGGAAGGTTAGAATGCCTGTAACCTAGGTTCATCAGGCAAGAAGAAAGGACGAACTTAGAACACAGAACCTAGTTAAATAACGAGCAGGAATATCATCACAAATGTTAGCCATAGATTGAGGCATTTTCAGGTAAAGTGCGACGGGCCGCAATGTGTTTGCTTCGATGTTGACTGCTGTTATTATTTGGGAAGGCTCTTGATTTTACTATGTAGTGGCAGAACAGGTTGGATAGTATTCATAATTACGCGAACTTCGAAACTTTAGCTTTGCCCTATTGGTGTGCCATGGTGCTCTATTCATCTCTTATACATCTTCTATAGACGTCTGTTAAAAGTAGAGCGAATGGAAGTGTGGTTAATACTTAATTGGAATACTTCTCCAAAACGGCTGACTCGAAAATGATTATCTCAATAAAGAATTCATGTTTGGCTTACTTTCTGTGACACATTTTACATACTGAGCTAAACAACACACAAGGGCCAATAAACTATTTGCAAAATTCTTTATTGAAGAGGAATTTCTTTATTGAGCTGGAATCACTAAGTAAATTCCTTTTCAACAAAGAATTTGGCAAATAGTTTATTGACTACATACAAGGGGCAATAAAATTTGTTTTGAAGAGGAATTTCCTTAGTGATCAAAAATCGTATGAATTAAATTGAGTGTATCCAAAATCACTTTAATTCCCCTTAATAAAGATCACAAAAAATAAACCAGATACATTTCCCCAAATAGTAGAACTATTAGCTCCAGTCAGACCAATTTAGACTTTGAGACGAACGGTAAATGGTGTTGTATTCAAGTGACAAAAATAAACGGTAATTTATTTTCGGTTTACTAATTTTGTTAGGATACGTTAAAAATTAAGTATATAGTATAAAATAGACATAACTTAACTAAAGATACTTGTTGAAAAAATGTAAAAGTACCAATAATGACACTTCATTTAAGTTTATGACTATTTTAGTTTTAGTTTATTTCGTTTTAACAGTAAAAGAAATCAAAATTTTTGTAATTCGTTTTGTTGCTTTCCAGTTACAAGAATTCAAGGAAAGATTGAATGGTCTGGCAAACAATGTATGTTAAAATTATGTGCTGTACCATTGGAAATGTTCATAAAATTTGCTAAACCCAAATCCGTCCGCTTAGTTTTCTTCACGATTATTAATTGGAGTGAAAACTGAGCTTAAGAGACATTGAGCAAATTTTCTAATCCTCAAGTAATTCCAAATATTGCCATGATGCCCCCAAATTGCCAAAATTGGTCTCTTCATGGACAATAGGAATATTGCTTACAGCGACAAAAAAAATCCCTCCAATCCTTTCAACTTGTAAATTAAAGCTCTTAATTTTGTTGAGGTAAAAGAAAATTGACACCATTTATTTTTATGGTAGTATGCTCCATTTCTGAGATGAAATGGATTATTTTTCATGTATTCTGTTGTTCTGAATTCAAATAATAACATTAAAATTGCTAGTTGGCTATTGTTTAAAGATACAATGGTTATGATATTTTCATTGTTCTATTATCATATACACAACGTATTTCGATTGTGCAGAGATAAGTTGTTTACTCATATAATGCATAATTATCCTTTTTATCATGCATTCTTCGTGATTATACTTAGTTATTTCACCAGTATGAGAACAAATAACAACACCCTTCTTTAGTTTGCATTGCTTAGTGAGTGAGATTTTAAAATGTGGTATTTGAAAACCTAATCTGTTTTTTCATGATTTTGACAAAGTTTTCATAAGGCCATATAATTATGCAAGGGAGGTAACAAAATATAAGTAATAGGATAATTTTAACTATATCAGGTATATTGCGTTTTTGCGATACCAAAGGCACTTCGGCAGAAATTATTTCTTCTTTACGCATGTACGAGTCATATAAAGGAAGAGGAATTAAAAATTATCAATACAAAATAACTTGATACATCAATGAGAAAGCCTTACAAAATATTGCCATATACACTATAGTGACTAAATACGCAATGTATCAATGTGGCTTATTAACCGTTTCATGTGGGATGAATAAATATTTATATTAGAATAAACCAAATTTAAATCTAAATAAATTAATATGTTTTTATTTCACCTCTAATCATAAAGAATATTGCACAATATAGCTACCATCTTCGTTTTACATTACTGTATCTTGAAAAATAGACCTACTAAACAATTTTAACAATTATTTTCCTTATGATTGATCTATGTAGACTTAATAAAAATTAACATCGTTTGCTTTAAGGGTATTTGGACCAGTGAAATATTTACCTTAGGAATTTTATCTTAAGAGAGGAACTTTTCATGAAATATATATTTAGAAAACAAAATGAATAACATGAAACTACCTCCTTATAGAAAAACTAACGGAAAAAAGAGAAAAAGGCGAATAAATAGAAGAAATAGGAAAAAAACGAAGTGTACACAAGTTACATTGACTACCCAAGGAATTTCTGCAACCTCATATATTAAGTTCGCGTGGGGTCCTGTAAATATTCTTTGACAAAGTACTAAAAGGAGTGCTGTCACATAGCAGTTCGAAACTAATCCCATGAGAGAAAGTTCGCCTATGAGAGCCGCTCATTTATTATGAAACCAAGAAAATACTTCTAAGAATCATTGAACCTTCCTGTACATCTTTATCAAAGGCAGCCCATAATCAGATATAAACACAGACATTAAATATGAGAAAATTGCTTAAAGGAAGATAGTCAAAACCTTCAAAATATGCTAACACAAAGACCCCTGCGAAATATTTGTGGCCTTTGGGACGAGGTTCTGATTTTTTTTGTGTTTGAACATAATATATGATGTTTTGTTGTTTACACGAGGGCTAATAACTTGTTTAAATCTTACATGTAAAAATTGTTAACCAAACACAAAGTAACATATGCTTTCGCGTAAAAATATGATGAGATAATAAACCGCAAATAATGTGAAAATAAGTTATATAACATCATTACTAATACGGCCGAGTTTTATCCAACAAGATAAGTTTTTCTAGGCTCATTTACATAAAGCGACGTATGAACAAAGGAAAACCTGACTATTCTGAAATTTACATTTATATAAGAAATGGCTTCGAGAAACGCCACCAAACGACCAATTTTATTCGTGTGACAATATACAAAAGAGTTAATTTTAGCAACATCCTCATTCCGAAAACCTTTGGGCCTGGTCTTTCCCCAACTTATTTAGCGCGCACTTCCCCTGACCCCGAACAATTCAGATACAAAATTGCCCCCTCCCACCAAAAAAAAATGATAGCGAACCCTATTACATACATCTAATATAAGTGCTTTTACGACACTGTTTTGAGATTCTAAAGAGAATGAATGGTTAAAATAAGCTGATATATGAAGTTAATCGGTACCATATTCGAGCAAATGTTATTATTATGCAGTTAATCTTTTACTCCTGTAGCTCATTTCTGTAAGCAAATTTCCTATTTTATATAAAGTATCATTTGAGATTTTCTCGAGAAATCGTTAGAGGTTTTGGTCCTCTTCTATCGCTTTTAGAATTTGCTTATAGATATGGCTTGCAGACACATTATAATAGGATTATGAAAAGAGCATACCACCCAAAAGCAGATGATTCCCTAAAATGACTTTGAATGCAGGTTAGGCAAATTACGTAGTAAAATATTTTGAGTTGTTCACTACATCCCTAGAATTAGCCAATAGAAAGTGCTTAAGATATATATCCAGGATGGGTTTATCGGGAAATACACTTATCTTGGTTGTTTGGATCCTATTCTTATAAATATTTCAGCCTACGGTGCATAAGCTAGAATCAAATTGAGGTGGTATTTTGAAATTGGTAATACATTTTGAGAGGGATTTAAATCTTTTTCGAATCCATTAAACTTACCTATAGGAGAAAATGGATTTAAATTAGTGTAAAAAGTAAAACTTGGTTGTCAGTGACCATTTAAAAAGATGGAAGAGGCCTACTCAGAAACTTTCCTCACCCTAGTAATCTTTATAACACCATTTGTTTAAGGAAGATTAATTTAATCACTCAACACTGAGCCCCTTCCAATTTTGCAATGTCTTTTCGCAAATATGGAGGCCAGAATTGTACTGTATACTCATAATGAAGTTTTGCAAGCGATTTATTTAAGAGAAAGATATTATCCTTCGAGTTAAGTGCAAAATCCCCAGGTATGTAACGTTTAAACATTTTTGAGAATTTTAGATCACATGAAATTAAGATACATATATACCTTTTCCCTGTTGACTGATCATTACAATTTAATCAGAAGTATTGCAATCGGTTCCTGGTTTATCATAACTTGTGCATTGCCTTATACAACATGACTTTGTTAAATTAAATTTAAAATCTACTCGACCTTTTAACTATTCTGTGCAATTCCTCATTGCAGTTTTTTTCCTAGCACCTATTTAATTTTGAGGTTCCTTCAAATTTTAATATTTTACATAAAAGGTTTTAGTCGTTTATATATATATTTAAAAAAAAAAAGGAGTCGAGAATAGATCGCTGGGGTAAGTCGCAAGGGACGATTTTTAATGGACAACGACTCTCATCCTACGCCTTTTCAACCAATTTTCAATCCATTTTAGTACACTGTACCCTATTCTGTGGGCTTTTAGCTGCTTTATTTGAGTTTTTTATGTTCAAAACGTCGTGATCATTTCCTGAAAAATACTTCATAGACAATGGCTGGCTTTGTTGAAACTGTGTTGCGAGTCCCATATTAAATAAGGAAAATAGAACGAACGTTATCAGGATCTGCCTTTAATTTTTTTAATTGAATAATAATAATTTTGTTTAAAAGGGCGTTCTCTCAGGTCCTTTTCAGTCTCTGATAGTGTCAGGTCAGAAGCTTTATCAGAGCATTTAAAAGTTTTCTTAGTACTGCAGCGCATTCGACGTTAAAGTTCAGTCCGTTTTACAGGAATAGCTCGGTTTGGAGGTAGAACGCGCAAAATATATTAGTCAAAATTGTCTTCCTCCTTCCTGGTAGAGAATCTTAAGAAAGGTTAAAATATTTAAAGGTCTTCCCTAGAAAACATTCATCGCACATATTTACGTAAGAATACGTGGATAGGCAATGTTCCTTACTCCTCTCCCTCAGCTTTTCATCAGTTGATGTCATATTTGCACGAGTTCCTTGGAATTTGTAATAATTTTTTTTAAGGAACAATAAATTTTTTGAGAAAGAAGTACATTTTATTCCCAAGTAGTTTCGGAGCATCATGATCCTTACTTTACCATGGACCATAATGATCCGCAACTAGTCCTATACTTGTGAATACAAAAGTCGTTCTTTTGTTTTGCATAATAGCGTATACACTATTATAAACAAATAAAACCCTTTTAAGTTCCAACATGCGTACTATTTATTGTTTCTCGCGTAGATCCGTTTATAAAGATCGTTTAATAAATCGATCAAATCCTCGATGTTTTTCTTTTCTGCAGTATCTTCTCGGTCGTGTTAGTTTCCTTGAGTAAAATTCTTCCAGCGCATTCTATAAAAAATAACTCTAAATGTTCTTCATTTTCGTTAAAACCGATAACTCATTTGCCATTGTTACCTGAAATCTTGGCTTTGTCAGTTTCTGTGGTGCTACCCTGATAAACTAAACGAACGCGTCACCTTCATCTGTAAAATTTCTGTCAGACAGATTCTTACGATTGGCCGGATCAAGACTGGTCGAAAGTCACTGATCCTTCTTACGTTAAACTCTAAGTGTGCAGCCATCAACCGGGTATCCTAAACGCCTTTTCCAGACAGAGAATTTCTATTGTATTGAAAATTTTTAACCTCTAAATCTTTACATATTACGCCCCCATGCATATGTCACTGGATCTATCGAATTGAACTGGTAGAAACAAACCACTACACGCTCTAATGGTTCACTTTTTTTAGCCATTCTATAATTTTGGGAGATAAAGAGGAAAAATATATGTCACGAGAGAGAAAAAAAGTATATACACCTAAAATCTATAATAAATCATAACTTTATTCAGGGAAACAAAAAAAGAGTTTGGGGTTTTAAACTAATGTGACAGTTTTTGAGTTTTAAAAAGTGTTTGTTATTGAGTCACTAGGATCACTTTAGAGATTGCGATTAAGTGCAGATATATACTTGACCTTTAAAGTTAACTTAAATTTTAAGCAGATTTTCGATAAATTATAATGACATGATGCTTCTTTAATATTAATTTCTGCACATTAAATCTCTACCAGAAATAGGTAAAGGAAAGTAATGGCAATTAAATCACTCTAAGAACAAAGCCAGTTTGAAATGTGCAAATAGAAGAATAGAGATTAAACAACATAAAAGGACAATACAAAATAAAATACATAATAAGTAAATAAGGAAACTTGTGATATAATAGAGATGGCTAAGCTTAGTTTAGCTAAACACATGATAAGAGAAATCGAAATGTAGAAAATAAATGCTGTAAGAAAAAGACTAAATTTGCAAACTTCCTTTTTATCGCAATGAAACAAATAAAAAATTCTCTCAATACAACTTTTAATAAAATACTGAAAACAAAATATCAAGCTGTTTTAAATACAAGATACAAAAATATATTTACAGCATACTTTTGAAAACACCCTTCTAGTAAGCAATTAGGTAAGCGAGTGATCAGTCAGGTAAAAGAGTGAGAGGTAAATTAGAAATGTAGCAACCAAGAAAGCGATACTAGGCAGGTAAGTAATCGGGCGGGCATCGAAGCAGTCAGGGAACCTCATTAAAGTCACCAGCTATAAAATTTTCCTGTTCATTCACTCAACTAACCAGGCAAGGATGTCCGAAGGATAGATGGCCCATTACCCTCAGGATTTAGTTTTTATGGCTAGTAAAAAACCAATGGTCTCTTTGAACTCCGAGGGGTAATTTTGCCTGATATGGCCGACCGTACCATTAGTGTGAGGAACACCACACTCTATCTTCAGCACATTAAGAAAGAGATAAATGAGTAGGGGCATTTAATTTAGATAAAGATATGAGGTGATGTGTTTTTTGACTCACTCAGACACTCTTCGCCACGTTTTACCTGGAAAAGTTTCCTGAGACGGTGAGTATCGGAGAGTATCGGCTGCATGTGATGGTATTCGTGCACGCAAAATGCGTGAATTGAAATGAATAGCAACTTATTATCTCTCGGGACAAGGAATCGCAATTTTAGAAATAGAGGTCATGGATTTCCATGCTTCGGACAGTATTTCCTACTAAACTGTTAATGAGATAGTCTTGTGTCTCTCTCTGGCTACTTAGTACCTCCTATGCTTCATAGTTAAGAAAGATAATCTCTGTTCCTATCCTTTCCATTCCTATGAGCGCGATGGCCTCCGAGATATTTGTAACTCTTCAGTGAGTTTTCTGTTAACTTATCTTGGTCAGACCAGAATTCCAAGCAAAAAACTGGTACTTTTCGGACCTAGCTTTTCTATTACATACAGAACTACACCTGTAAAAGATCCATTGTCTTATTTTCTTATACCTTCAAACATGTGGTGTGCCCAGTTTTGAGAACTTTCTTAATTTAGTATTATCACAGCGTGCATTAAAAGCCCTTTAAGACAAATAATCTTTGCATCTACTCATCTGAAGTATCAGTACTGACAAGACTAGTAAACTTTAGGGTCAGTTTAGTATTTTATTCTTCTGGGTTACTGATAATTTAGTAGTGCTAAGTACAAAAATACTGATAAGGGGACCAGATTGTCTGCACACTATGACATACCGGGCCGGCGGTACGATCTCATCGCAAACATCAAGAAAACCTCAGGTCCTCTTGTAAAATATTATATGAGAATAACAATTAGATATTTAATTTTACATACTATTGTGCCGCTGCTATTCGACAAGAATCATTCCTCAAACATTTACTGTTTTATCTTAGTTTTGTCCGTTTAAAAGAACGCTCGCTTGGCCCCTTCTGCAATGACTGCTTGTTGTCTAAGACTATGCACTATAAATTTGTTGTGTCGCACGCCCTGATTGCTTCGTGCAAAGTAATCCCCAGGGTACCGAGACAAATTATATTGTTACTTCTTGTCTCTTGTGTTTGGGACATGCTTAAACGTTCCAGTGTATATCAGGGTTCGAATTTTGTTCCTTGCGATGCTTCATTTTTAAATCTTTACTATAGTTATCCTGTTTATGTTTTTTACTGTCGTTTTGGTTGTCGAGGCTCCATCGGTGGCTGGAAGAAATCTCTCCAGAATTTCAAAATGGGAAGCTGTACAAAGGTTTCCACGCTCCTGCGTGGAAATTTGGTTACATGAAATTTCTAAATTTTTATCGCATAAACGAGTTAAAAAATAGAGGTAATCCACGAACATTAACTTCTTGTGTAAGGAAACTATATGTAAGCATAATTTTGATCGGTCAGAATCCTCTTTCTAAGCTACGAGCAGCGAGACGGACGTTCTCTGTTACAATAAGGGAGGCTAAATTTGTACAGTTGAATTTTACAGGGCGTACCAGAAGTCGCCATACAGGTATTTTTTCAGAAACTCTTGAAGAATGCCGCTACCAAAAGAATAAAATATAAAAATCATCCTCATCCTCATAGCTGGTAAGTATCCCTGTGGAATTGCCTACTCGAGCTCTTGATTTCATCCCATTCATCCTTTAGTTTTGTGGAGAGGGCTTTTAAAGGCTATGGTGTACAAGGAAATGATTTGGGAGACGTTTTCGTGTGTGTTTACAAATAAATGATAATCATGTAGAGAATATCTTGTTTTAGAATGAGCGACTAAACTACCTCTAAAGTCGGAGGAAAAAGTAAGACAGGGAACTTATGACAAAGAGAGAACTAGAATAGAAGCCGTAGAGGAAGAATTCCCGGTAACTTTTGAGGAGAGAAAAGTCATTCTCCAAAGACTCGAAATAGTCTCGACGCCCGAAGTCATCCGGAGGAAAAGGTGAGAAAGTAAAAAGGATGGCAAGAGTTTCAAAACCAGGTCGGCAAATTATTTCAGAAGCCTTTTCAGGAATAGAAAGCAGCAGGAAACATGAAATAAGTTCGAAAGTTTACCGATGGATTAAACAAAAATGAAAGAAGATAAATGCAGTGAAAGAAACAAATGGTTTCCTCGTAGAAGAACAGAAGCATGATGGGATCGGAACAACCCGATTCAATTTATATCTCAGGAGGATTAAAAATGAAAATCCGAAAATAATCCTAAATGTTCGAGTCCGTTGGAAAGTTAGGCCACTTGCGGAAATATATATTTTCCCAGGCATTTATAGCTAAAGCAAACGAGGGCGTATCTATAAAATGGTTTGTATGATACATCTGTAAAGATATTTGAGGAAGCTAGAGGAAATGAAAATACCGGCAAGTCATATAATTGTACATCCTCCAATTGGCATTGAGGACAGAAAGGCAAAAGCTAAAATTATACCTAGTAAAAGACATGTAAATTTTGTTGAAACACTTAGGGTAAGGTATAACTACATTTAGGTTGTCAAAAAATCAGTCCTTTTTCTAAAGTAAAATCATTTCTAATCTATAAAACCTCCACTTCTTCAGCCCAAATAAATTACATCATTATTGGCAATATTTCCACAGCGCTTAACTAAGAAGTATATATATATATCTTATATGAACTATTTATTCAGTTTTGAAGAAGTATATTTTTAGATATCCTTTTAATCTTCATATCAGAGTAAATGTTGATATTTAGCTGACGTTTTAATGAATTAAATTGATAGTAATTAAATAGTGCATGGGCCGGTGAATATAGAAGATGAGGAATAACTTTCCACTTAATGCATTATTTTTCTCGTGCGTTAAACAGGTCATGTGTGGGCTTATATTGTCATCTAGGAGAAGGAAACATTTTCAGTTCACCAATAATGGTCGGGAGTTTTAAACACCTTTATTAAAACGTTGTAATTGTTCAACATATATATTAGGTAAAATAAGAAGCATTATTGACATCCTGTAAACGTTGTCATTCAGACAATTCAAGAGGCATCGAAACACAATTTCTTCAACAAATTTTCAACATTTTAAACCATCCAAGGAGCATTGTTTATGTTTGTTAAAATAAACACTAAGTACTCTATAACATAATAATTTTTCGGGACAAGTGATGAAAAAAAGAACAGTGAAAAGAATAAATACATTTACCATGACCAATAGAAAACAGGATACACACACATATATATATATATATATATATATATATATATATATATATATATATATGCAATTAGATGGCTCCACTAGTAAGTTTTTAATATCTTTTGATGTTTTAGAAGACATCTGAATTAATCAACACCTGAAAAAGTTAAGGTTAATGAGAAAAATTCTTGTTATGCATTTTTTTTATCTTTGTTTGGTGTTTACAGGCGTGGAATAGATATTGAGAGATTTCAACTAGGTAAAAAGGTCGACCCGTGTGTATGCTCAGAAATGACACATTAAGTTTATTTGCATTAAATATATTTTATTTCATTCTGTTGAACTTCCGGTTTTTCGTCTAAAAAATGTATTTTTAATGGAATGAACAAGAGGGTATAATTTCATACGTTATCATTAATCTAAACTTAAGTCATATACCTATGACACCATCAGAGAAGTTGATTTTATAAAGACACATTTGAGAGTAAAAATAGACAATTAAAATGGAGCAAGGGAGCAAGATATACACATAATATGTGGGTTGGACTGGAAAACCAACTAGTTACTTTTGCTGATGATGTTACTTTGATAGCAGTCATACCTTCTCCTGTTCAAAAGCATTTGATCTCTGATTCACTGAATAGAGATCTAACAAAGATAAATGATTAGTGAAATTTATGGGATATGAAGCTGAAATCAAATAAAACCCAAAGTATGATTGTTAGTAGATCTAACACCCTGTATCCCAATAATCCTTATCTTATCATAAACAATGTTGTATTAAACAATTGTCTATCTTTTAAAATTTGTTGGAGTTCTGTGAGACAGCAAGTTTACCTTTGAACAACATATGCGCTCTATTTCTTCTTTCGTTGCCCAAAGGATTGGTTTACTTAGGAAATATTATAGAATTTTTAAAGACATTCCTGTTATGAGAGAGTGTTTCAACTCGTTCATACTTCCATGTCTAGAGTATTGTTCTCCTGTCTTTTCTTTTGCTGCAGGATGTCATCTTAATTTACTGGACAGGATCATAGACCATGCAAATTTTTAATTCCTGATCTTGAGGTTGACTTGTGGCACCGCAACTCTGTGAGTTCACTGTGTATGTTGTATACGATACATCATATTCCTAACTATCCTTTCTACAGTGAACTTCCTGATGCTTTTCGTCCAGCTCGGTTATCTAAGAATGCCACTAATGAAAATAGCGATTCATTCCAGCAACAACCAGGTTATGGAATGAGCTCCCTAGTCCTGTCTTTGAATCTCAGGAACTTCAAAGGTTTAAAACTGGTGCTAATTCCTTCCTCCTGAGGCGTTAAGTAGTGTGTGTCTTTCTCCTGCCTCCTTTTATTTTCCTCTAGTTTTTCTGATGGAAAGACCTTCTCTGCTAGTACCTTAGGGCTTATAGCATTCTTTTCTACCAGTAAGCGCTTGTAGTCCGTCAGATAATAATAATAATAATAATATTGATCTTTTGTCATTCTTAAAATTGAATTTTGAGATTTGTGGTGACCTACCTCTTGTAAAGTACCTTAAAGGATATGAATTCCTACAGGATTCTCCAAGACAAAAATTGATACTTCACACTTTTCTTTATAAATTTAAGAGTATTTTGACTGAAGCCGATTCTGTTCCTTTCAATTCTCTTATTATCAATTCTTCTTTGAATTTCTGGGTTAGATGCTCAAAAAGAATTCATACCCCACTTAATTAGCCCGTTGCTGAAATACTTCTTCATCTCGATTCAAGAGAACTTTGATAGGAGCGACCAATGATGCTTTGCAATTTCTTTTTAAAATGATTTTTTAATGAAGATCTTAGAAAAAAATAAAACCCTATAACCACTGGTCAACCGAAAATCTCTCAACTTCTTCCTGCTCCTTGTTAATGTATGCCTACAGATGGCCGCTTTGACCCACACATATACATGGCTTTTTTAACCCACGCCTAAACATGGCCTCTTTGAAACACGAAAAGAATAAAACTTTAGGTTGAAAGTTCTTCTCAACCCTTTATGTTTACCAGACCTTTACCATTCAATTTGGTGCACCAAATTAAATAACTATAATTAGTTATTGTAAAATTTATTCTTGTACACTACCTGCAATATTTTACTAGATGTTCTAGTACATATATTAGTTTTTTTGCACATGAATTAAAAATCATCCATTGGCATCAATACCTCATTTCTATAAGACTCTTTGAAGTCTGTTGGTGACAATTTTTTATATAAAACCGGAATTATGTCTTCCCCTTCATTAAAGACCAAAGTCCATTAAATCAAGATTATCAGTATGGGAAATGTCAGGGGGATAGGGAGAAAGCTGCAAAACTTCACATCCCAACTTATGTTTAACCGGTTGAGAAGTCCAGCATTGTCATATAGCAGTTTTTGTTCTATTCTCTTGATCAAAGGAAGCTGTTTAATGGGTTAACTTGAATGCATTTCAGCATGATGTCGAAAATACGATTGTGCTGTTATTGTTTCCAATGATTACAAAAAAGAAAAAAAGAGATTCCCTCTCTCATCGACTAAACAGTAAATATAACCTCTGGAGAAATGGGCTACAATGGCTTTGGCATAGGACTTAGGTGTCCATCTTTTACTAGTCCTTCTTGTTATCGATATATATATTCTTTTTCCTAACATCAATGAACAGATTTAATTTAATGAGACCCACCCTCTAATAGTTTACCATTCCCTACTGAATTGAGTATACGTGATATGGGAGCTGCTGTATTCTTATTGTGTTCAGGAATTGCTCAAATCTTTTGTTATTAGGCTGAGAATAGTTTTGAGCTTTGTTTCTTGATTCAATATTGGTGTCTTTATTAAGAGATCTACAGTTATTGAAACACAAATTACTGTAGAAGTGTCAACCAGAAATCATTTTCCTATCTGCAACTTAACAGCAGTATTGCACATTTAAACTTTTACTTAATGATTACTCCTATTTTGTCATAGATGCTAATGGTCTGCGGGAGGTAAAGAACGTAAAAACTTTAAATTGCACTTTATTTACATTGAATCAGCAAAATAACTGTAATTGCACTGTAAATGATTAATTTTAGCGTTTTCTTATATGAAGTAAAAAAACGAACGATGATATTAATGCATATTAAGATCATAAATAGCAATCGAAAGCCCTCTGTTAGAAACAAATGTATTTTATAAAATTCCTAAGGTGATATAATTATATATATATATATATACACACAATTTATATTTATTCATATGTTATCTCTCTTGGTTTTTACGTCTCTTGGAGCAGAGAAAACTCATTCTTCATCACGAAGTAATCCAACCCCATCTTCGAGATCTCCTCGTCTGGACTCCCCGAAGTATCTTCTTGAAGACCTGGGCCGTTGTCTTCCACTCCCTCTCCAATTCACCTGCGCTTGAAGGTAAAGCGATCTTGCATGGTCATCCCCAGATTACCTCGTTAATTTTCACAAAATTCATTTAACTACCTTGATTAAGTATTTTTGTCACCCTTTTTGTATATATATATAAATTTCGCCTTTTATTATACATACTAAAGTTATATTTTTTGCCATTGTTCTTTATATATCCTTTGAACTGCAAGCCATTATTCAAAACCCGGTCAACCGTAAATTGCACTCTTTATTAAGAGCCCCAGAACATATCTTAAGCAGCCTGTGGTCAGCTCTCTGCCCGTGCTTGTGTACGACTCTGTGCGCCAAGCTAGTCTAAACAGGTTTACCTTGACAGTATGTTATGCTTCACAAATCTCTATTTATACTGTTATAACTCCACTTAGCTGCGTTGCCTCATTTCTTTGTTTAGTTTCACTTCATTTTGGTTCGCTTTACCATTTGTGCTTTCGATATCTTTCGTTTGATTATTTGAGTTGTGTTCTTCATGTCTCAAAGTCTCTGCTCGTATTTCTTTTAATTTTTGAAACAAAACAAGAAAAAATTGTCTTTTCCCCAACGGGTTGTTTTGGCGGAAATGCAATAAAAAAAATAGTTCACAGAAAAGAAATCATCATTTTCTCCGGACAGAGCCGATATTTTACATTCCTTGTATGGAAACGTACACTGAAACTCATTTTAAAGCTCAAGAATAAAAACATGTTTGTTTCACTATGTTTAAAAATGTTCTATACACTTTTCTTTTTAATTTATGTTTAGGTTAGATTAAGTTAGTTTAGTTAGGTTCGATATATATCGGAAGAGTTTTATTGGCGACGGAAATTAAGGTTCAATTCATTTATAGAACTTAAATAAATAGACAAATTATATAAAAACATTGACGAAAGCGTTTATGGTCCTAATCTGCATTTTTACCAAAAGACATTTCATTTGAAACAGCGTAATATTTTCTAATCTGTAATCATGTTTTCATTGGAATTGGATTTGGGTCCTGATCCATCGTCGAATTTCGACACGGGAACTTTGGGAATAAACATGTATGAAAATACAGTCGTTTAATGCATGAACAACTCTAAATACATTTTTACTAAACAGGAGATGATGTGTGCACAGTTTCCGAATAATGAAAGAAAAGTGCAAGGAAGAGGTATGGTCACTGGTTGATGTGTAAAGAAGCACATATGACTGTGCAGACAATTCCTTGATATTATCTTATGGCTCAATAGCGAAAAAGATTAGATTTAGAAAATATTGTTAACGTAAAGTTGTTGAATGCTCCAATATTCTTTTTCCATATTCAAGTAATGATAATAATAAATATTAATAATAATAATAATAAATAATATTAATAATAATAAATATTAATAATAATAAAACACGAGGGCACGAGATAGAGAAAAATGTGGGGGCGAGGGATGCAGGCTCCTTACCCCCAACCTTTTAAGTGTAGACCAAAGAGAGGGAGGGTTTGTCCCTTTCCTTCCTCTCCACGAATAGGGATTAGTGGATTTAAGCTGTTCTCCGATTATCCTGAAAAATTAACGCCGGCCAAGATAGATAGGAGAGGGGCGTATAGTTCAGCCTAGGCACTTTCAATTTATTTAGAGACTACCCTGGGCACGGGATAGGAAGAGCGTTGTGTTCATCCAGGTGCTATGAGTAGTAGTCTTCATGAGGCCGCCCCAACCTTTGGGGGGTGGGACGCGACGAATCCTTACATTTCTGGGATCAAATGTCGTTGGTTGTGATGGCGACAGGTTCGTGTGGTATGATAGATTTTATTTTGATGGCGGAGGGGTAAACAAAAGTAATTGTTTTCATCTTCCTCATTTTCGCATTAATTGTAGTGTAAAAATGATAGAGCTATGTAAAATTTAGTAGGACAGGTGAGGAGGAACAACATGTAAAACAAAGGTTGAATACTACACAGAATAATCAAGGAGTTTATGGTTGTCATGGCTATCAGTAGCGTGCATCCACAATTGCGGTTACGTGGCCGTATCCTAAATGTTAAATGGTAAGTTGCCCCACAAAACAGTGACTGAAACCTTTACTAATAGCGCTGTGAAGGAAGTCCCTGATGTAATCGAACCGCGGCTATTTAGATCCTAATTAGCTGATGACATCTTGCCAACTCAACTGCTCTCGCTCTGTGTGTCCAGATATTTAAATTATCTCCATAATAATTATCTAAGAAATCCTCAAAAATCTAATCTCTTATAAATAAAATTCATTGTTTATTTAGGCCAAATTCATAGAATTATAATGGCTGCTCTACAGACAGTGATGCTACCTCTACCTTCTCAAATATACCCTAGTACGAGTATATCTCTTAAACTCACCCTATCCCGATTTGCTGTTTCTATAGTAATAGATGACTTGATATTTAAAACTAAGAAATAGGCAATTTGTTATTGGTTGCTTTCAACCTCCTTCATAAACCCAATCTTGCTTATTAATTCCTCATTTGCCAATGAACCTAGAGAAAATATCCGGGTTTATTATACTAATTATTTCTTGAAAATACCATAATGCTCCTTGTAACATAAGCCTCTATAGTGATAGATGACTTGATATTTGAAACCGAGAAATAGGCAATTTGTTATCGGTTGCTTTCAACCTCCTTCAGAAACCCAATCTTGCTTATTAATTCCTCATTAGCCAATGAACCTAGAGAAAATATCCGGGTTTATTATACTAATCATTTCTTGAAAACTCAATAATGCTCCTTATAACATAAGCCTCTCAGTAGTCAGGGAGAGAATTCAAAGCTAGCAAACTAAATTATAAAAACGTACATGAAGGAATTGAAGATAAGAGGAGATTGTACATCGAGAAAAATAAGTTCACCAGTTATGACACGAGAGGAATATTTCCTCGCTGTATCTGGTGCACAACAGGTTTTAGGTGTTATTTTGATATAATCCTTATCGGGAAAGTAGAACTTATATACTGGTCGAATTTTAAATCCGGGTTGATGTTGCAGGTTGTTGCATATGCGCGTCCAAGAGGACCAGCATTTATGTGCACGTTGATGCATATGCGCGCCCAAGAGGACCAGAATTTATGTGCACGTTGATTTGCCTCTATTTTTCTTCCCTTTCGCTTCATTTTAATTCACTTCTTTGAGTTATAACGAATCTACTGGGTGACTTAGTGGCCCTCTTGATCGAGTACATATGTGTGAGCAAATCACCAGCAGTAGGATTTCCAAACCTAGATACCAGGTTGGAATCTCGGTGCTTGAAGACAGCTTGTTGATAATAGGTGGTGCTCCATACAAGGCGTGTGAGTAGGCAAACCCATTCACACTCCTATCTAAGTAGGACAGTGGGTCGGTCGATCGGTCCCCGTTTTGTTTTGTTTATGTTTTGATAATAACATTGTAACTATTCGGCCGATTCTAACGAAATTTGAAACTTTTATGTTGTTTTACATTTTCTTTAAACTTTCATAATTGCCAAAGTCCTACCAAAGGCAGCCAGGGAATTATTTGGCAATAACATCAGAACTTTTCAGCCGATTCTAACGAAATTTGAAACCTTTATGTGTTTACATTCTCTTTCAATTAATATAATTGCCTCAGTCGTCCCAAGGGTAGCCGGGAAATTATTTGGCAATAACATCAGAACTTTTTGGCCGCTGCTAACGAAATCGAAACCTTTATGTTGTTTTAGATTTTATTTCGAGTGATATAATTTCCAAAGTCCTCCCAAGGTTAGTCGGGGAATAATTTGGCAATAAAATCATAACTATTCTGCCGATTCTAACAAGATTTGAAACCCTTATGTTGTTTTACATTATTTTTCAATTGATATAATTACCAAAGTCCTCCCAAGGTTAGCCACGGGATAATTTGGCAATAAAATCATAACTATTCTGCCGATTCTGGCGAAATCTGAAACACTTATGCTATTTTACATTCTCTTTCGAATTATTTAATATCCACAGTCCTCCCGAGGTTCGTCGGGGAATTATTTGGCAATAACCTCATAACTATTCGGCCGATTCTAACGAAATTTTTAAAACATCATGTGGTTTCACATACTCTTTCGAGTGATATAGTTGTCAAGCTACTCTCTAGGTTAGTCCGGGAATTATTGAAAGTTTTGAAGATCGTAATGTCTTAAATCAAAATAAGTGAGAGCACGAGAAATTTTGGCCAGCAGACCTTGTTCCTCCACGGAACGGGACGAACAGCGTTTCTATTATCTACACTACCTTACCATAGAACGAGTGGCTTTCTCTAGAGCCTCGAGCGATCCTCTGATCATTTGTTGATCAATTGATTTAATAGACAAATAAATAAATATATTTTAATCAGATCTACAATTTAGATGAATTTATTTGCTAGCATATGTTGGGCTGACTTTAATATTTTTGGATGAAATTTCGTCAAATGAGATAAAAATTATGTGTAAGGAATGAGGCCAAAAATACACTACAAAGTTGATTTTCTGGACTTTTAACCTCAAACAGTTAAAAAGGTTCTTCTTTCAACGGCATAGACGATGAACATTTCTTTCATACCTTTCCAATAACTTTACCGATTTCTTTATGAAGCTTCTTTGAATTTTTTGTGCTTACATTCCTCCATTGGTTTCCATTTTTAATAATATTGATAATCATTAATGTTTCCAATATATGCCTATCTTTTCTTTTAATAATGTCCCTTTATTTTCCGAATTTTCTCTTAAATAGAGACGAAATAAAGAGGGTTTATTAGATTCCGTTTCCAATATCAATATAAAAGTTAGCATTATTTTTGCGAGATAATTGTATAAGCTTAATAATGGAAAAAAATGTATTCAGTTTGATACAATTTGAATTTTATAGAAAGTTACGGATAATTATTTGAGCTAGTGTAATTAAAAATATATAATTTATATTCTTCCAAAGCGGTGCGATCTTAACGGATAACCTAATATATGTACATATAACAGTTACAAACAATGTTCAATTTTATCATTAATTTTTTTTTTCACTTAATCGTTATCAAATCTATTCGTAAAAAGTTTGAGTCAATTTCTTTATTAAACGACTTATGGATCAAATTAGTCCATATCTGAGTACTTTTGTACGAGAAGACGTTATTTCCTAACAATGTATTATGTTGTTGATAAGCTTGAAGCTGTTATTCCTAGTTGCCGATTGGTTATCTAACTGAAATAGTACTTCATACTTTAGATGAGTACAACCATATTGTATTTTAAAGACTTTGATGAGCTGACTGCACAAACGATGATTCTCGAGGGAAAGCAAATGAATAATCTCACTCTATTTCCATTTGATTTATTTCTAAATTTCGTTAATAATTTCCTTGATCTAGGTTGAATGCATTTTGGAGACGAGGACAGAGCCATTAAACGCCATTTTCGGACTCTTACAACTGTCCTATATATCGAGAAATAATATTCTTCGATTCAAATAAAAAAAACTTCTAGCTATGTGTCGTAGTATTATTGTTGTTGATTAATTATTCTTTTTTTTGTCAGACAATTTATATGTTCAATGACTTTAGAGCCCAAGGCTGATCATATTTCTTACGAAGGACAACAATACTTCTATATTGGCCGAGTGGACTTTTTAATTACCTTATTATTGAGAGTGTCACAGCGTGTGATCCGTTTTAAGGAGAGAGCCCGTTAAACACGTAAAGTATCCATTGAAACACCAGAATTATCCAAAAATAAATATATTTTTTAAATTTATCAATTAACTACAAAAAATAATATATTTACAATCACCTCATAAGTTTAACGGAGATAACCATACTTGAAACTGGCTCCAAGTAAGCAAACCAATTGCCGATTAGTTATTTTATAGTGACCCTTTTAGATTAGCATTAAACTCTACTTTAAGTTTCAATCTTCTAACTGTAAATCTGACGGGGTTCACTAAAAATTGTCTCTACTTCAGTTAATTGGAGTACCGTAATAAACTCATACTAAAGCAAAATAAATATAAATGGTTATTCTCACTTACATGAAAGAAAGGATCAGGGGTTGCCAGATGTCACTAAATGGCTTTTATCGCGCTTCGTTTTATTGGAGCGGCCGATTGAAGATTTTCCACGAGATGGGAGTGGGTTAGGGAAAACGATGTCACTTCTTCGGATTTACGTTAAAAAGCGGAGGAAGGAGTGGTACTCTATGGCTCAAGGAGTACTCTTCTGTAAGCTCTGGAAGACTCTTTGTATGGTCTTCTTCTCTCTTCGGTATTAAGAGGGCAATTTGAGAGTCACTCGAGGGTGACTGGTTCTTCTATTATCTGACTTTCGAAATTCCTGTTTGGCACTAGGAATGTTGGTACAGCCAAGCTTCTTACTAAGGCTGTGCAGGATACTTCGGTCTGGCACCGATACAAAAAGTAACGTTTCTAAGTTATTTCTAAATTCTGGGAGAAGGACCGATCTTCTCGAACTGGTCCTCTATCGTCTCTCACCGAATAATCCTTTCTCTTTCCTTAAGGGGCTCATTTATAGCCTAGCGACCGCCCCATCTAAGGCGGAAGGGGCGAGGCCACAGAGGGGAGAGAGATGGGTGAGGGGAGGGTGGCACTGCGGTGCCCAAGTCGGCTTCTTAATTAGAGGCACCGCCAACTCTCACCATCCTTGCTGTTCTTTTTGACTTGCACCGCTTTTTGTGGCGATTTAACCACGGGCCTCCAGGTCTCATAGGTAATTGGATCCTTTGAGGGCTGCGTAATGGCCTTTGGTGGTCACCTTGGCACAGCGGCTCGCTCCCGACCACCTAAGCGGCGGACGGTTCAAAAAGGGTAGGCCGTTTGACTGTTATTCCGCCGGTTAACGTTCCCACGACTCTCCTCATGTAGCTCGATTCTCTTGCTTTCTCCGCAGGGGGTAGGACTTAAACGTATATATCCGCTTGGCCTTCCGGGAGGCTTTATGTTGTAATTCCTCTACACTATGTATCTCAAAAGCTTGTTTCCCTTTTTCTGATTAAAATTTAATACATCCTTTCTTTGTTTTTCAACCAAACTGTTTATATTATGACTTACCATTTAAAATACTTCCGGGGATTTTGGTGTTCTAATTTCATTAGCTAACACTTCTCTACATTAAATCTCCAAGAAATTTAAAAAAAAAAGGATATAATAGACTCCAACAGGAGAGATTCAAATTAAAGAAAGCTAAACAATGGCGATAAAAGCTGGCCATTAAATTGTAATGCTTCTTTGTGCAGGGATCTTACGCCGTGGAAGGCTTATGGAGTAATCCTTTCATAGAATCGCGGATAAGATAATTTTTTGTTAAATATCCAGTGTAAAATGATACGATGCATAAAATCCTCTTGAATGGCTCTCAGTTAATTCATTTTGGTGTGAAACTACCTCCATCCTTTACAACATCTTCCAAAGTCTCTGAGTCTTTGCATAGAGAATTTTCGTCTGGAAACTTTGAGAAATAATATTGTTGAATTGTGGATATCGTTAAAGTCAGTAAAATCAATTAATAAAGAAAGTGTAATATTATTATTTTCTTATTTATCATAGTCCATTTGCTTCATATATTCACGCACTCATGAAATAGTGTATTTATTTTTCTAAATTAATATTATGTAACTATTCTATTCCATATATGTACATATATTCTTTGCTATATAAGCATATGATACGAGAAATGGCGGATTAATTGCTAGCAAAGAAAAGGGACCCTTTAGTATATTTAATATTTAAGAAAATAAATCAATCTTAAACGAATAAGAAGCCACTCAACTGGTTCTCAGAAAACTTTAAACAGTAAATCTATTTTTGACTATCTATTCCTACAGATAAAATTATATACAGCGCCCTTTTCACACGTTATTTTATTGATTAATGTTAAAATACCCTAATTCCATATTCTATAGTTGAGTAAATGTTTACCTTTACTATCTCCACTTACCATTATTTTTAATAGCAAATGACGCCTAAAACATAATAGAAACTTACTTTATTTTTCTAGCTTAAAAGTCTTGACACTTCTCTATGGATGAAGTGATCTATCTTTAAGTTTATAGATTTTTCAGTTTCCGCTAAAAGGATAATGTTTAAAAAATATTATCTCAATATCATCAAATAGTGTGGTGAAAAAATTAAAGGGCATGTCAAATTTTGTCATATGAGCAAAATTGGGCAGTTTCTTTTAAAGGTAAAAAGAGATCTCGATGTGTAATACTCTTATAAATTAGTAGTTTGTATTCATCTCGTCACGAAACAGTTTGCAAAATGTTAAATGCATTATAAGATAAGTGATACGTGGGCTAACAGGAATGAAAAAGGTTTGAATATATACGGTTACGATAGCAATCTTTCGCCATATTTGGGGCGTTTGATTGGCCAATTGCATATAGCCACTTACTTGGTGTTGTTTAGGAGCCTTTCCTTAACGTGCTCGATGGAGATTCAATAGGGTAAAAAATTACACAAAAAAACATGAGAAAAACAAATAAAAATGTGAGTTTATTACGCTATTTATGTGGGCATAAGTAGTTTTATAAAAGCTTGTTGTTCAAAGTGGGAGTGTCATATCTGTTACTAGTACCATATATGCAATACAGCTTTAACCACTTACAGTTTACTTTCCATAACCTTACCATTTCGCTTATGAAACTTTTTATTCAAGTTTATGGAGATGAGCTCATTGGTCATAAATGTTCATATAAATGGCTAAAAAAAGACATGTCGTGTAACGGTTTGGTTTAAAGCAATTAGTAATTTTTGATCAAGTAATATTGTTTTATCCTCTAAAACTGGAACGTTACCAAAACTGCCTTAACACCTAAGTGCGATAAATCAAAACTCATAAACTGTTAATTATTAAAAATTATCGACGTAGCGAATGTGTAAGTTTGTTTCAATTGTTTCCTAACTGTATGCCAAGGATAAGGTCAGTCTTTTCTCCGTTCAGATTTTTAAGGAGTTAGCCCGAGAAGTATAAAAAAATTCAACCTATCTGTCATCTCAATCAATTACCAGGTTTCAGTCATGAAGAAAACATGTGGGCATAATTGGTAAATTAATGCAATGGAAGTTGGATTGGGCAAATTTCTGATGACCTTAACTAGGAGGTCTCTGAGGTATGGGAGAACTAGCTTGGTTTTATGGCTCTATCTAGTTTACTCGATGCGAGAAGTCGGATAAAGGTGGCTGGTGGAAATGGTCAACAAACAAAAGTTAAAGGCAGTTTTTGCTTACTTATTTTGAGAATTAATTTTTTGTTGTTAACCAAACTTGTGGTAATACATTTCAGAGGAGAAAATTCTTAGATGGAAATACATGAAAGTATTGAAAAATATAGAGGATTCTTATGCTTAAACCCTGGCTTCTTGAAGCATAATTTGTTAGAGAATAAAAAGAAATCTATGTTCTTAAAAAGGATATTAATTCATTTGGGAGAGGACAGGGGAGTAAGTTGTCTATAAAGAAATTTTTAAACCTAGATCACTAAATTTTTGAATAATGATTTTAGAAATCTGTATCAGAACGTTGTGTGTAACACAAGACCCACCCTTTGGCTGCAACATTTTAAGCATTTATACATCTTTCAACAAAGAACACCAGAGATTCACTACATATTTTAAAAGCGACCTTACGTTGGCCGGGTAGAGTGGAAGAAAGATCTCCATAAGCGTTTATTCGATGACTGCATACAGCCATGGCCCAAAGTTTACAAACACGTTGGAAGTTTTAGGAAATTAGATAGATGCAGGGTCGTAAAGGTTTTATTTGCATATAAATTTTAATATAAAAGTGAAATAAGGAAGAATTTATAGCAATAGGCTATATATGCCCTAAACAATGAAAACCAATTTACAAGATGAATAATTTGCCAAATCATCTAACATCAGCAAATTAAACCAGATACTGTGGAAATTATAGCTAAGCTAAACTGATACAGGAAGCTCTTTATCATGGCGAGAGGCCATTAGATTTGATGATGGTATATATTATTCGAGGCATGCTCTCTGGGAAGACGGCGACGCTTGAAGGGTGTGATACCTGCTCATAAAATGCAGGCCGACCGGTGTGTGGACACGCTCTCTCGCCTATCAACCCCTCCCCCACTGCCTTGTGGCTTCTGCCGTTTTAGGCAAAGGCGAGAGGAAGGATACCTCGATCACAAACCAGGATTGGGAGTGCCTATAGGCGAGCACCAAAAGACCGGTGTCTCGGAAGCTCGCTGAAAAAAGGATGAAGTCTGGTCGTATCGAGCCTCTCCTGCCCCTAGGGTCCTTCTCCCATCGGTCAAAATAAGGGTCTGAAGAATGTACACATTCCTACCCATTTAAATCTAGTGCAGTTTGATGCCCTTATGAGGGAATCCGTCAGCATTGATCTCCATGGCTCCCGAAAGAAAAGTAAATACCTACCCTCACCTTAGTGATGACTACCTAAACTTGATCATTGGAGGATGGCAGCGACGTCTTACGGCCTCATTTAATTCCTGCCAAAGTTTTGAGTCGCCTGCGAGTCTAGTCGCGAGCGACTCTACATCAAACTATGTCGGTCCGTCCCCGTTTCGCTTTTTGTTTTTATAATAACATTGTAACTTTTCGGCCCATTCTATCAAAATATGAAACTCTTATGTTGTTTTACATTCTCTTTTGAATGATATAGTTTCCAAAGTCCTCTCAATTTTAGCCAGGGAATTATTTTGCTTTGATAATAAAATCATAACCTTTGGGCCGATTCTAACAAAATTTGAAAACCTTATGTTGTTTTACATTATCTTCCGAATGATAGAATTGCCAAGGTTCTCCCAAGGTTAGTCCAGGAATTAATCAATGTATTGTAGGTTGTAAGTTATAAATCAGTATATGTGAGAGCACGCGACATATTGGTCAGCAGACCTTGTTTTTCAGTGGATTTATATCCGGAGACTGATCTGGCCTTTCCATTAGCTTTGTATTTTTGTTAAAGAACCACTGTATGGTGGTGGCAATCTTGTGACACGACGCACGTTCTTACTTCAAAATCATATTCCCGGCATTTACGGCGAGGTTTCGTTCCCAGGAGACTTGTCTGTAAAAAAAGGTTGTAATGGCTTCTTCCTCTCTATTTTTAATGATTTCCTCAGTTATTTCCCTCCCTTATTAATAAATACACCATTTTTTGGATAATATATCCAATATTTTGGTTGATTGTGTTTATGGCTTTTCAAAAGCAGATGACCCGTTTTTCCCTGCGACTTTTTCGGAGATCAAGGGAGAACGCCATTGATCATACAGCTGACGCTGTAGGCTTCGTCAACGTATTCACAATTTAGTGGGGCTGCTCTTTCTGTCAGACTGTCCTGAGAGACTAGTTAAGACTGTAGGGAGGCTGTTTCATGCTATGGGATTTATGGCGCCCTAACTCCTGATATAATGGTCAATGTAGCATTTTGTTGTGCCGCGCTTTCGTTGCCAGAACTTTTCTTAGGTGACTTAAAATTCCTTTGTTCACTTTCTTCATGACATTATCTTAACAAAAGAAAAAATGTATACAAAGTATTTCAGGTATATAGCATGCATGAAGCCACTCGCCTCAAGTTGTCTCTCCAATAGTACTTGTTCATACTTTTTGCTTACATTCTCGCATCCCTTAACTACTCCACCCTCCTTTTTACAGTAATGAAGCAAGCAAGTCTATTGGTTATGCAAATCTCGTGTTGTGTTCATCTTCTGTCCGCATCGAGTCACTGGCTCAATGTAGCCAGCTAAAACGAATGTTTCCAAAGGTAATTGACGTCAATGGGTTCAAATATTATATAAATTGACCACCAGGTAGCGCCAACTAGTGGTTAGAGGTGCTAAATCCCCCAGTTTTAGAGATATGAAGGTCAAACCAATGTCACAAAGGTTAATTGAGTCTAAATCTGATTGATTTTCGTCGTAGGTTTACTAGATCATGTCCCTCTAGTTTAATCACTTTTGAAAAATGTTCTAAACAGAGTTTCGAATTTTCTCATTAGAATTAACCAATTTTTTAATATATAAAACAAACTTTTAGCATAAATTTATGACTTGTGTATCTTTTGTGCTTCAAAATTGAAACCAAGGAAATATAATCACTCCCAAAGGATAAAGGGCCACTTATCCTCTGTAATGATCTTTTATGGGGGCTTATCTTTATATGGTTAATTTGTGGACTGCTTATGTCTAGTATTGGTCGTAAAAGTGTTTCTCATTACTAAAGGAGTTGGGAAAGTGGGGGTAAAAGAATATGGGCCAGATTGATGGTAGGCAGTGCGTTCAACGCAACTAAATGAGTTAATGTAAAGGGACAGGTGGATAGAAGAGGAGAACATGAGACTCAGGAGAATGAGTTAAGAGGATTTCATTAGAGTTTGATGAGGATATAAAGATAACTTAGAGCAGGTTTAGGATGTCTCTTTGAATGTTCATGGAGTGCTTAGCGAGTGTTAAAGAGGTCCATTATTATTGTTCAGGTAGGGTACCATAGAGGTTAGGAAGGGTTCTAAAGGCTTTCTAAGATTCAAGGGTGTTCGTTTAAGGCTAAATGGGTGGCCAGAGATGATCCGTAACACACATACTGTCACCGGTAACATGTTTTCTACCAAAACAGTAACTTGATCCAGGGAGGGTCCTATGGGTGTTTAGAGAGAGCACAATTGATTCTCAGGAAGGAATCAACAGGGGTTTAGGGAGGGATCAACGGGTTTTCGATGAGGAACCACACTACATGGAGCACTGATTGACGCACTCTCGCCACCCAAATAGTGCTTTGATGCAGAATAACTCGATAAGAATTAATGGGGGTTAAGGAGGTCCCACACTATGTGGATAGCGGAAAGGACCGCCTGAAGCTCTTCGCCAAAGACTTCAAAATGGGCTACTGGATTACCTTAACGGTCAAGGGGTTGTACGGGAGAGGTTATTGGGTGTTACTAGGTCACTTAAGCAGTCAATATGGAAAAAATAGGGGGCAATTGATATTACTAGCTCACTCAAGCGGTCATTGGGGGTAAATTAGGGGGTCAGTGGTTGTTTCAGAATTATATGAGCGATCAATAGGTGTTGTTTAGAGGGTCTGATGGGTATTACGGGGGTGGGTGGGTAAGTTAAGGTAGTGGTGGCGACCCCGTCCCCGGCCCGATAGTGGGTCGGTGACCATCACACTTATTCCAGGCCCCACCCCAGCTCCCAAGACGATCACAGGAGCAGACCCGCCACCTCCCGAGATCTCTTACAGGGATCCACTGGGACCAGGTCTGTGTGTATGTGTGATGTGTATGAAGAGATGTGTGAAATTGTGTATCTGTGTTAGGCATTGGGGCACTTTGGTGTTGTATGGGTGGTAAGATATATTTTTTCCATGTATGATGTAAGGAATGGTGAATTATTTGTTCGTATATGTGCTAGCGTTCTTCTGATCTGCTTAGTGAGTGTTTGTTCTGAGTTGTGTATGGTTAGAGGTGGTGCTCCTATTATTTTGTTGTGGGTTCTGTGTGTCAAGTATTTTTGTCTACTCTGAGAGTGGATTTTTTTCATGTTATGCTTGATTGTGTCTTCTGTTGGTGGTGTAGTTGTTGTTGTTATCGAAAATAGTCTTTTTTGTGTGGCGATGATTGGGAGGTTGTCTGGAGGGGATGATTTGGATGTTGCGTTTTTGCCTGATTTGGGATGCATGTAGTCTTAGGTGATTTTTGATTGGTATGATTTTCGTCTCGTCGTGTAGATGTCTGGCGTTTGTGTCAGGACTGCATCCTGCGGTAATGCGGAGGGCTGCGTTTTGTATTGTCTGTAGTTTTTTGGTGTTAGATTCTGAAATGATTGGAGACCAGATTGTGTTGGCGTATTCTAGTACTTGTATTGTGATTGTCTTGTATTTGTTAATGAGCGTTTCCTTGGTTTTCCCCCAGTGTGGAGTTGTGAGTGTCTTTATGACTTTGAGTGTTTTCCTGGCCTTGACTATTGTGTATTTTATGTATTTTGAGTAGGTAAGTTTGAGGTCGAAAGTAAGGCCAACGATCTTCCGTTCTTTTGTGGTGGGTAGTGTTATGTTTTGTATCTATAGTTTTATGGTTGTGTTGTATTCTGCAGAGTCTGGTGTAAAAAGAGTGGTAATTGTTTTCGTGGTGTTTAGCTTTAGTGAGTTTTCTATTGTCTATGTGTGTATTTTGTTGAAGTAAGGTTGTATCTGTTGTACAGCTGTTTCTGGTTTGTTGTGTGAGGAGAGTATTGTGATTTCGTCTGCGTAGGTGACATTTTTTACTGTTTGTGGGGGAGTTGGTATATCTGAGGTGTAGATGATGAAAAGTGTTGGGGAAAGTACTCCTCCTTGTGCAACTCCGAATTATGTGTGCCTGTGTTTGGATTTTTTTTATGTATTGAGATGTATTGGAGTCGTCCCCTTATGTAGTTTGCTATGTACTAGATGAGGGTGGTAGTTATGGTGAGTTTGTGGATTTTGTGATTAGTTTGTGTAAGTCTACTGTGTTGAATTCTTTGGACATGTCAATGGCAACTGCTATAGTACTATGTGGTGGAATTTTGGTGTTGAATCCATTTGTAATAATGTTCTTTATTGTGTGTAATGCTGTGGTGGTTGAGTGCATGGGTTTGAACCCAAGTTGGTGTGGTTTGTTTTAGATGTTGAATGATGTAAGATAGGATGATTTTTTCTAGTGTTTTGGCTATTTGGGAAAACAGCGCTATTGTTCTGTAGGAGTCTATTTTGTTTATGTCTTTGTTTAGGTATGTTGTTTGTGTTTATGGCGAGTTTGTAAATGTACATGAGTAGGTTTATGGCGTTTTGATTTAGGTGTTTGAAGTGTTTGATATTTATGTCATCAGGGCCGGTGGAGTTGTTGTATCTTGCTTATTTTCTGGCCCTGATGGTCTGTTCTGTTGTGGTTTGTAAATTGTGTTTTTTTTTTGTATGTCTGTCTATTTTACTGCTTTAATTTTTTCGTTTGGTTTATGGTTGTGTTTGCTTGAAGTGTTCTGCTTTTTGTATAGGTGTTGTGGCTTCTTTGTTTCCGAAGGTGATGGTGTGGTTTTGTGGCTGTTTTTTTGTTTGTGAGGCCCTTAATGGTTTTTCAGAATTTGTGTGTTTGTTTTGTGGTTCATTTGCTGGTCTAGGTGATCTTTCCATAATTCTTAGTTGTATTCAGTTAGGGCGCGATCTATTTGTCTGTTTTGATGGGTTTTGTTTTCTAGTGTTGTTCTGTTGTGCTATGAGTTTTCAGATTAGTTCAGAGAGTAGTTTTTGTGTGTTGTGCATTTTTTCACGTGGGATGTTGTGTTTGTCTGCTTGTTGGAGGGTGTTGGTTAGTATTTTGTTTGCCATGTGCACCTTTGGGGAATTGGATATTGGAGAGTCCTTGTTTACTTTCTTTTATGTATGCTGTCCAGTTTGCCTTGTGATAATTTATGTATGTTTTGAGGTTTTGTTGTAGCCTGAAGTTTGTTTTTGTGTTTAGTGTGATTAAAATAGGGCGTTGGTAAGAAGAAAGAGCGTGCGTCGGGTTCCAGGTGAAGTGTCTTTGTAGAGTGTTTATTTCAGTGGTGATATCTGGCGAAGTAGGTTGTTGGTTGGGGTGTGTATGTATACGGGTTGGTGTATCTGTGTTTAAGATTACGTGATTTGAGTTTTGGGTGATGTTGGCAATGAGTTTTCCTATGTGGTCTTCTGTGGGGGGGCTCCTAAGTTCTGAGTGTGCCTTGATGTCTGCTGTGATTATAGAGTTCGTGAGAGTAGTTGCGTGAGTGAGGAAGTTTATTATGTCTACATTTTCATTTGAGGGGTTGAGGTCCGTAGTGTCTCTGGGTCGGGTTTGTGAGGTGTAAGTGCTTAGTTTAACTTGGGTGGATTTTGTTGATTTGTGCTTCAGTTTTTGTGTGCGTGTAGTTGTTTGGGAGGGGATTCTGTGTATAGATGATGTTGTTTTTGATGTATGTGATGAGGCCTCCCCCCTCTGTGTGTTTTCTGTCTGTTCGGATTGATGTGTAGTTTGTGATTTGAAGAGTTTCCTGTTTTTCTAAGAGTTTGATTTCTTGGATGGTGATTATATCTATTCCATGTTTGTTTGCGAGGTGCTCGAGTCCTTTTGTTTTCTTGTTCACTCAATTTATATTCATTTGTAGTATTTTTAGGTGTTTGTTGTGTGTATTCGTTTATTTGATTGTCTAGGGGTTTGTGAGGTTTGTGAGAGTGTGGGTTATGAGTTTGTTGGTTGTGGTTGGGTGGGCGTTGATGAGTGTAGTGCTTGGTGTTCTGGGCACATCCAGTGTTTTGTGTATTGTTTTATTTCAGTATTTATGCATTTGAGATAGATGTACCCGGTGTGTGTCGGTGTTGAGGCACATTTTGGGTGTTTGTCTTTTTGTGATGTGTTTATTGCATAGTGTACATGTCCATGTTGTGGGTTCTTGTTTGGTCTCCACGTCCCACCCGAGGAGGAGCAGAGCCGCTCCCCACGTGACCAGGTCCACGGGGCAGAGCTAAAAAAAGGTGACATTAGGCCCCCTTTGCGGCGGGCAGGGGTTATTTCAATGTTAAGTTAAGGTTATTCAATGTTAAGTTAAGGTCATTTCAATGTTTGAGGAACAAAATACACAACACATGCTACCTACCAGACATAAACACAAGTAACCAACCAGACCTAACTCCCAAAACACACCGACATAACTAACATATTTAAAAACCTAAAAAACTAATATCTAAAACACATCGAAAGAGTATCTATCTCTTGTTGCTAAGACGAATACACTCCATCATCAGCGTCACCACTTTCCCATAAGTTGAGGTTGATCCACATCAATGCCACGACAAGCTTGTTAGACTAAATTCGAGACAACCCCGCCTATTACAGGCATTGTTTATTAGGTTTTTATGATAAAACTTTCAGAAGAACTTCTTCCAAGCTGAGTGACCCGTATCTGGGATTAGTCGCTTCATTCGACACGCGCCGGAAGACGGTATAAGTATTCTTTCTTTCTAGTACCGGAACAATATATATTTCGGCCCACTCCTATTATTTAATTATTATTTAAATATATTTAAGTATATTCACGTGTACTTAAGTATATTTAAGCATATTTAAGTATATAACCCTCGCAATGAAATTGCTCATTTATAGACGCTGAAGGTTTTACCGAATCGTGTAACCTTAAATAGGCAATGAAATTGCTCAACCCTGGAAACTAATTTTTTTATTTGTTTTCCCGATTTGTTACGTGAAACACTTTTTCACGATTTTTTTTTATTGTAGTATACGATCAAAGCGTTAAGTTTGTTGTTCTCAAAAGATCTATAAAATCTAAAGGGCCCCTGAGAACTTTCGATGGTTTTTTCACCCTATTTTTATGAGGTTATAGCTCTCTTGGCAGACATTTGAGGAGAATAAAGTGTCGAAAGCATGAAGTAGTTGGGAAGAAAATATTGTTTCATTTACCACATTGTTTTGTTTGCAATATTTCTAAAAGAGTAGGATGGGGTCCGAAAAAATTGAAGAGATAAAAAAAATAGGCCGCCAAATAGTGCCCTGTGGAGTAAATGTATATGTTTTCCGTATTGCTTCCAACGCTCAGAGACGAAGTTCTTCCAGAGAAGTTTTTTATCCTTACTTGTCTATGATTGAGACTTGTCTTGAGTTAGAATAGAATCCTGCATGAAAAAGAGGTACACTTCTTATTATAATTATCCTAGTATGTGTGCGTGTTGGGTCTGTCCACTTTTTACAAATATTTGGTGAAATGATTTTTTTTTATTGCACACCAATTTTTAATGCCTTGTGAAATAAAAAAAAATCTTTTTCTCACCCACACTTTCTTAATTTTGCGAGCCAATTTTGTACCCGTTGTTTCAGGAGAAAATTTTTAAAGAAGAACCGTGATTAAATTCAATACATATGTAGATAATTTTGTGTCAGTGATCTCTTACTAACATCGGAGTTAAAGTTATTATACTTCAGAGCCGCTTAAATTGTACGATAGTCAACCTAGTTTGTCTTTTGATGTAGTATTTTGGAAGCTTTTTCAACTTCTTAAGTCTCCGACTAGCCTTGAGTGGATCTAGTGGTTTTGTTGGTCTTTATTCTGTAGTTTAAGAGATAGGAGAATTTCTAAAATGGTAGAACAGCGATGTAAATTCTCGACACAATTGTTAACACAAGCCTAATAATAATGCTCGAAGCCCAATTTAGTAAAGGAGATTGAAAGGATAAATTTCAAAATATTTAGAAGAAAATCACAAAGCCTAGAAAACTAACATTTTAAATGAGGTTATTGTTTTTATACATAAAGAATATTCACATATTTTCCCATACATTAATTAAAAATTTGCTTTGAATTAATTGTTAAATATTTTTGTATTTGTAAATAAATGAGTAAGAAAAATCGATGAAATACGATCATAGTTTTACTCTTACAGGGTGGCCCGAGAGTCTTATCATCTCCTACCGAAAAGTAATATGAACAATAGAGGAACAACATAAAGATACCAAACACATCTAAAATATAAAATTAAAACAATATTTAAAAGGAGGGGGGACGAGACCTTTGGACTACTCAGTACATATTAAAAATATAATTAATTTTCTGGTTTAAAGGAGATTTATATAGATAAATTAAGAACGCTAGAGATAAGATCAACAGACCTAAGTCGCTTGCTCTTATTTATTCTGTCTTATGACCTTGGCAATTATATCATTCAAAGGAGAATGCAAAATAACATAAGGGTTTCAAATTTCCTTAGAATCGGCCGAATAGTTATGATGTTATTGCCTAACCAAAATAATTCCCGGGCTAACCTTGGGAGGACCTTGGCAATTATATCATTCGAAAGAGAATCTAAAACAACATAAGGGTTGCAAATTTCGTTAGAATTGGCCGAATAGTTACGATGGTTTTGCCAAATAATTGCCGAACTAACCTTAGGGGGGCCTTGTCAATTATATCATTCGAAAAAATGTAAAAAAACATAAAGGGTTTTAAATTTAGTTAGAATTGACCAAATAGTTACGATGTTATTACCCCAAATCTCATTTCAAATTAAAATGCTTACCATCGATCCGACCAACCTACGAACCGACATGGTAACTTATAAAGTTACGTGTACACCACTATATAGGAGGTTGATGAAGTATATAAATAACAAAACCAAAATATACTAGTGTTAAAAATGAGTCCTGAGGCGAGTATTTAATTCAAAGGAAGTTTGAAACGTGGATTGAGTTAAAAAGATGTAAGAAACGCTCCAAATTTTAGTTTCAGTTACGACTGAAGATGTTGGGATGGGAATAGATAAGTTTAATCAAAAAACATCTTTGCTTGGCTGCAATCAAATTACACCTGACTCGTGAAACCAATTTTCCTCGAGCATCATTTGATGGAGATCATCTTGGGCTCTCTTTATTCAATATTACTTTCTTAGTGAATATACATTCTTCAAAATTGAGAGCATACACAGCGTTTCCCGCAAAGTTGATATACTTATATGGTATGTATATCATTTTTAATTTTAAAAATGTTTTAGCAATTCCCAATGAAAGCCAAGTTAGTTGTGTATTACCTAAAAAATTGTTTTAGTGAATTGTTTGCAAATATAATTAAATTAATTAAGTCTTATTCTTTTTCAAAGATCTTCTCCGGCAATGGCATTATTACGTCTGGATTTGTATGCTAATTCTGGCTTTATTTTATTAATGTCATGAGGTAAGATTGGCCTGAAGAATGCTTAGTCTAATGGAAGTTTAGCCTGAGGAAAGATTAGTCTTATGAAAGCCTAGAATGAGAAAAGTTTATCCTGAGGAAGGCTTAGCCTGGGAAAATATTCGTCTAAGAAAAGCTTAGCCTGGCGAAAGGTTAGTTTGAGGAAAGCTTAGCCTAGGGTTGAATCAACTAATTGCACAATCAGAATACATCCATGGCGCCAAAGAACTTTTCGAACCTTGTAGTATCTAAATTTGCTACTTCATTTAATAGAATCTATATTTTTAGACTAGGTATTTAATATATGGACTTCATAAAAAGGAAGATTAATTAGGTTTGGTTTTCATGGATAAATATTATGATTGAGAGAAATATAGGTAAAAATGACTGTAGGCATAAATTGGTAATTTCTGGAATGGACTGCCAATCAATGTCATCGAGCAATTATATATATATATATATATATATATATATATATATATATATATATATATTTAAAAATCACTACGATTCATACATTAAATGTCTAGGAATACTCTAAAGAGGTGTTATCCCAGATATGAATTCCAGGGTCTTTGCTGGCTCCGTTCTCTTATAAAAATTATATTGCGTTTTTGGCTGAAACCTGTATATGCTTATTATTTACATTCCCTGAACCCCCCGACCATAAATATGTCATAGTCTTAAGCCTATTCTCAAACAAAAGTGACAGATAGATAGGGCTTTCAAATCCATTATGGGAAAGAAAAATATCTGTGGACAAAAGTCTTGCCGCATATGATAATCTTGTAAGTTTTATCTATTAGAAAATTCATGACATCGTAAGTAGTATTGAAAGATGGTTTGTCTCAAAGTAAACATCCGAAAAAATATATCAATATATCATTGACAAATTTTAAAGAGAGATTTGTTTTTGTTTTGAACTTGCAAGCCCTAGGTAGAATAATTTTGTTTACAACTTTACGGCCTCCTTTAGTGGCGGAAGGTGAGGGCACATTCGCCGAAACTCCAAAAAGCCTATCTTGAGTCCACGTAAAACAACTTTAACAATGACTCAAGACTTTATAGTACGTCCAGCGAACGGGAAACTATTTATAATCTTCTGTAGCGAGCATATAATTGCAGACAGCTAGCTTGGGGTAGGGGGGATGTGTAGTATAGAACGTATGGAGAAGCCAACTTGCTCCTGAGATTTTGAGCCATCTGTATGCACTAAAACGGCTCAGTTTGACACAAGGTACCCTCTATGGTGTAAAAAAGCATTCCGCAGTTGTTTTACAATCCTTTGTGACAGAGGCGTAGTGAAAAACATTCAAAAAGATATCAAATAGGGTCGGCTCCTCGGCAGAACCATCTGGGCCACTGACCAAAGAATTTCGTCGAACTATTAAAGGAACTTTCAAGCTATAATATCATATATTGGCAGAGGCCTCACTGAGATGAGCTGCGCACGAGTTGAGAACAGTTATCAAACGGAGAAGAACCTGAGCCCCTGTGTATCAGCGCATGATGCATAAAGCGGGACGTGCGTAAGGCAATAATCACATATCTGAGAGCAGCGTGAAAAATGCTCAGGTGCAGACGAATTAATATCGCATCTATATTCAATCATTTCTTGAACAATGAAAAATGGAGTGGGTTGCTTTAAATGCACTTTTCGTACTGAACGCCGCAAAGCTTACATCGTCCAATGCGCGCGTACATTCATTCTAAGGCTGAAAATATTTTCCTCATATGTAATGCGTTGCTTGAATACAGGACAAAAGAATCAGTGCGACTCTATCACTTCCAGGTGAATCCCAGTTAGGAACATAGCCCTATCGGCTTTATGATATTGAAGGTGAAAAAGGTTTAACAAATTCATCTTGGCCATACGGAGATGCGATTCAAAGCCTAATAGACAAAGCGCTACTAGATAGAAATCTGATCCACATCAAAAGTAATCTACGTAGAGCGTAGCGAGAATATTCCCAGTAAACACCGAGATGATAGCTTTGATGCCCACGGAAAAAAGTGAGGCTGGGCACTTAGCCCAGTGGGACACTTACCCTCTTTCCATAATGGTTAGGGGATATCTCCTCATATTAGGCGCAATCTACGATCTCATAAGAACTCAGGAAAAGGAAGAGGCATACCATCTGCCCCGTTAAATGGACGATTTACGTGATAACATTTTGCATTGCGGTAGGTTAGGCTTTTCAAAATGAAATAACACTGTTGCGATGTGTTTCCCATGAAAAAAGGCATCCGTCATGGATTAGAAAATAGGGAAGCTGCATTGTGCAGTAAAGAATTTACTTGCTCTGTCCATGATATAAGCTAAGATAATATTTACCATTTTTTCCATTAACTACCATACGCAAGAGATTTTAGAAATTTGATGAAAAATATCGGGGATAAAGTGCTCTCTCTGGACACATTGAATTGGCCAGTCTGGTGGCCACTTCTGATCCTCGAGACTCGCTCGAACCCACTATCACAAGTCTGGGGAATGGTTTTGCTCAAGACATGATTTTCTAAGGGGAGTATTCCATCTTTACCATGGCGGAAGTGGAGGTTTTCCAGGAGAGGAGCTGAGAAATTATTGTCATTGAATGCTCTGAATATCATTTCGCGTCCTCCTTAGACATTAAATAAACTGGGGTCTATGAATCTTAGCCGGCTCCAATAGGGTATGTTATTCAGGGTTATCCTGAGCTGATCATAAACGGATCCTATCTTCCTGTACTAGCATGCGGACTAACCTCTTCCTCTCATGCTCATATATATATATATATATATATATATATATATATATATATATATATATATATATATATATATATATATATATATATATATTCCTCTGAGAAGGATAAGGTGAGGCCACATCCGCAATAAAGAAAGATATGTGTTTGTTGGGGGAGGGGGTGCCAGGGAGAAGTACTCTTACGCCTAGGTCTGACTGCTTTCTACAAAAAGGGATTAATATGAAATACCGACAATAAAATTTGACATGGTGCCAAAAGATGAATATTTTTATCTGACTCGAAGATAAACAGAGCATGGGAATAATATAGCATGTTCTACATAAAATTTGTACTATAATAAGCAAACAACTAGAGTATAAAACACATGGATATAAAAAACTGCAAACAATTAGAATAAATACTTAAATATAACAAATATTTAGAAATCTTAAAAAAAATTATATATCAAATATTAGAAGAAGTCTGGATCGAGGAATGCAAAGATAGCAATACTTATGAATTGTCGGTTGACGACAGGAACCTTGTCTGATAAATAACTGGTGGTGTTTCTTCAAAACACATCATAATGCATCAGGAAAACTGTTGTTGGTAGTATAGATGTTGTGAATTTATAGAATGTAGGCCTAAAGCAGAAATGCCTAACAAATTATATTTTAAATGTTAAGTTTGGTAGAGTCATTATCCATGAAGAGCTGTACGACGTGAAGCGAAGTCTGAAGATTGCACTTAAATTTCTTTAGGGCGAGGATGATTGACAATACTTCTTTTCAATTTTGGAGTAATTTCGTTGATTTTTCTTCAACTTTCAGGATTAGTAGGCAATAGAGTGCGGCACGTTGGTTTCCTGATCAGTTTGTCGCAGTAACGATCCCAGTGGAACATTAATTGTATGGATTTTATAGTTCGAAAAGAACGTTGAAACCGGGAGCTCATAGGATGGATAAAGATGACAAAAACAGCTTCGAATATAAATTGTCTCGTAGCATGCAAGGATCCATTTAAAATACAATTTAAGCCTGGTCAGATTGGTCAATGGCGCAGACATTCTAGATAAGTTGCTACAGAGTCGGGGGTAGTATCCAGCCATGCAAAAAACAGTATCACTTCCTTTCTGGTATTAGAAGTTGGAAAAACGACAATGACGGATATGTTGGCTTCCTTCGGACAGACCATTCTTTTTCCAACAGTGTGCCTTTAAGGATTATTCTTTTGATTTTCCTGAATTGTGTGCAAAGTCAAAATGAACTATCAGGTTCAGACACTAAGATATAAGGGAAAGGCCAAGGAGAGATTCTTGGTTTAGCTTAGCCATGAGTTAAACGATACCCTACTAATTGCTTCATAATTTCTTTCTTATTTGGATGTCATTTCTATGGGGCTTGTCAACTATGGGTCTGGCAATAACAAATCAATTTAATGTTTGGTTGAATACAAATACACAATCCTGGGGAATCAGAAATAACTAAGGGATGGTTGATGCAATAGCTGAACCAAAACTGTCTTCCGGTCTGAATTCAGATCACAAAAAAATCAACAAGGTTATTCATTATATCTCTGTTGGAAAGAGAGTGTTGGTTGCAAAGTAAGTCTTCAAGAGGGCTATTCTCACTATCAGTGACCAACCCCATCTCATTGATAGGGATGATATCTGATAGACATAGTGTAGCAGACGAAAATGATCCAATATCTACCTCTAGTGATGTGGAACATGAACCAACCCCATATCTTTGATAGAGATGGTATCTGAGAGCCATAGTGTAACAGGCGGAAATGTTCCAACATCTACCTCTGGTGATTTGGAACATGAACCAACTGAGTATTCCATCTACAGTTAGGTGGGGCAATTATAGGGTTAAAAGAATCTATCCGTTTCTCAATAACTTCAGGTTCCAAATACTTCTTCTTCAAGTGAGATTCTGGAGGGATTAAAAAATGCAAGAACTTGTTTCCCAGAGCAAACTCTGTATAGATGGCTTCACGATGAATATGAGAATATGATTCTTTGATTTTTTTTGATTGTGACTTAAATTAGCATGGAAAATTTTATATTTTGTCGAGGTTTTGGGACTGTAGTGTATTTGGAGGATTTGGATAACAAATTATCATCAAGGATCATTAAAGACCCCTTTGAGGTCCGTCATAAACTAGTTCCAAAAGGGATACTCATCAAAGGGTTTGGCTGATTATTGATAAGCAAAAAGGAACCAATCAATTTCCTCACCCCAAATCGTGTAATTCTCTAAACAATATATTCGCAACACCAGCTTTAAAGTATAATGAAATCGTTCCAGACACCCTTGAGACTATTGGTGGTAGGCAGATGAGGTAACGTTCTCAATTGCCAATTCTATTGAATTGCTGAAAAATATGACTAATAAACTTCGTCTCATGATCTGACTGAATTTGGATACTATGCTTTTGGATGTAAGCCGATTCGAGTGTTTTTAGAATTTACTTAATAATGAGGTTTTTGAGAGTAATTGTTTTGTTATATCTAGTTGCAGAGTTCATGAATATAAGTAAATAAAAATTTCCTTTTTTTTTAGTTATTGAAAGTAGTCGTACCTAATCCAAAATCAATTTTTGAAAGGTTCATTTACCACTAGAATATATAAATGAGGGGCTGAGGGTATAGACTTATTAACTCTTCCTGTTAATTGAAAACTACGGGGACTTATCTAACTGAGTGAATTCCTCCTTAATTCCAGTCCAAGCCAAGGATCCTTTCTATTAGAGAAGGAGGCGTCATGCCCTCGTAAAAACTTTATCGTGATAATAGAAAGCGGTTAAGATATCAATATTGCTCCTGTTTACTGCACAATTTTGAACGCTGCCAATGCAAGATCAGGAAGGATTATAGGCTCTGATTAGTTTATACTTTGACGATGCTGTATAATGAGATTATCCTAAAGTTAAGAGATTACAAGGACTTTAATTGATTACAAGATTTAAAAGCAGCAATCCCGGCTTACGGCATATGAGGGCAAACTGTCAGGTGATGCATCAAGAACGCTAAAAATCGGATCATCAACAATAGTCATGTTAAGTAAAATATTAGTTCCACAAGGTAGTTCCCATCAACAGCTGTAATATTGACCAGTTAATTTATCATATTTGACAGTTAATTTGACGTGATAAGTGGAAACACAAAATAAACTTGTGTAAAAGGGTATAGTTTTAAGTAGTTAAATCTGACATTAGAACTTCATTTCCTGTGACCTTTTGACTTAGATTGTGGATAGCATCATGGATAAAAATGGATTAACCCGCACGACTATCCTTAAGAATAGTGAGTGAGAGTTTCTGATATTTTTGGCTAAGCATGACATGTCCCGTGAGAGTAGAGGGTCTTAACATACTTCTCTGAAGGGAGTTCATGCTAGAAACAATAGGTTTGACATTGAACTTATAAATAGTAGAACCCATTCTTCGAAAACTGCGACCTTTGATGTCTCAATTGACTAATGATACGTCATACTTTCTTAAAGTAGTCATAAAAAGCTAGATTTCTATCTGGCTTTCGTTTGCAATACTTAGTGAATTTTCTTGCTACTAACCATTTTTTCAATAGCACATCTTCTCACTTTCGAATTTCAAATATTTTTTTATTTAGCTTTAGTTATATTCCTAAATTTCTAAAAATAAATTTCTGGTTTGACTGCATGCCTATGAAGTATTTTTCTCCTGCCAGAGTTAATATCTTTCGATTTATCTAGAGTACTATAAACCCTCAAATCTTTTCCGGAAAATTTAGTAGTTATAATGTTCATCCACTCCTGTTCAGACGATTTTCTGTATCAATTTCCTAAAATAACTTTAAAAAAACATATATCTCCTTTGACAGAGGACCAGACTTTGGAATAACCATTGGAAAACTTAAAAGATACCTCTTTATCCTGTATACTTGTCCCTTGTCCTTATGCTTGTCGGATTGTTGTAACTCTTTTAATTTAGTTCTCTTTCCATTTACACATTTCTTCATTTGATCTCTCTTTGTTCTCTTTTTTTATATTTCTAATTCTAACTTTCTCATCTCAAACGCCATCTTATTATGAATTTCCTATTTTTACTTTTCAATCTCAGAGGGAGAGGGAAAGAAGAAGGAGGAGGGGAGTTTGAAGATGTGATGGAAGGAGAAAATGGGGAGGGTCTACTTTCGGAGCAGGTTTAAGAAGTTTCTTTTCTACCTTAGCCCTAACTGAATTATCGATCCCATTTAGAGTAAACTCTTAAGCACTATCTTGCAGAAATGAAACATATCCAGCAACTATGTACATCAAGAAGTTCTGATCAATTAAATATATACTTTAAAACGATGTTCTCAGCACTGCTCTAATTACCTTGGAGGAATGACCAAGGATAATGTTCAGCAATTTTTAAGCAATCAGTTTTTTTTATATCACTTACTTGATCTCAAAAACGATTCTTTAAGACAAATTCTAAATAAAATTCTTTAGAAGCCATGATGTATTTCAAAACTAAAGCTGAAGCTAAAAGTAGAGGCGAGGGATCCATAGAAAATACAGCAGCCATGGTTAGCATGCCCACGTAATCTATGCTTACCAAACCCCAAAACTTCACTGCTAGAGGAATATCACCACACTAGGCTCATTTACTAGCAACTAGAATAAGAGGGTACCCATTTCGATACTTGAGTAAAGGAGTCCTTCACAGTTTAAAAGACTTTAGTAGATGGGTACATTTCCATATATTTGAGCATGATACATCAAAGCACTCCACAAGAAAAATCTTTCTTAAAATCATATCGATCTGTATAACACCCTTTCATGCAATAAAGGGACTTAAAATTATCTCATGTTCTGAATAGAGTGTCTGATAAATGAATCATTTTAGCTAACTCGAAAAAAAGGATATGGAAAGAATAAGATAAGTTCTATACAAATTTGTATGATCTTGAACAAAAAAATAAAATAGAAAGACGATTGAAATAATCAGATACTACAAACACTTAATTTGTAGGGGTGCGAAGTTGTATCAGAGAAAAATTCCTTTCAACTTGATAATATAAATAGGCCATTAAATTACTAACTCAGAACGGGCTAAGCCGTGGCGTAATGGCTAAGAGCATCGGCGTTTAAATCAATCAGTACCGAGTTCGAAACTCAATGTTCACAACTTTTACGAAAAAATCTCCAGAAGAAAACGGAAGTCAAGGAAAACGCTGAAGGACCAATTCAAGAAGACTCAAGAAAAATGGATCGCCTCCAGAAGAAAACGGAACTCAAGGAAAACAACTTCAAGGGCTAACTCATCAAGAATCAAGAAGGAATCATCAACTCAAGATAAATGCAATACTGTAAAATGAGATGCATCAAGAAGGAAGGATACGAAGATCAAGAATCAACCCAGCCAAGAAGAATATCTAAGTCAAATGGAAGACAAATGTCAGAAGGGCGAACTTAAAAGATAAAGGAAATTCAGAAAGTAAATATATTCGATAAAGAGAAAATCAAGAGATGAAGATTAATATGGATAAATAAATAAAGACTATAATAAAAAGGCTTCCCCCATAAATTCAAACAATCATTTAAATGTTGAATGGAAATGACTAGATACACTTAACTAAATAGATCATCGAACTAATGCGAGAGATAGAGAGTATAGGTGGGGAATAATAACGTTACTAATACTTATATAATAACTCAGGAGCCTTAAGTGTAGGTAGGTGTAAATTTTGAGCCTGTAATGCCTCTCGGGATGTTAAGTGTAGACTATTGGGTAATAAAAGTAGTTCTACCAGATGATTCAATTTTCGAAAGAAATTATACCAGATGGAGATGGGCAGGGATAAGCTGGTAGATAGCAGCGGGGAGAAATCTATTCACAAGACTCTTTTTGGTAGGGTGGCTGACGGTCGGGGTGAAGATAAGGTGTCAATTCCTTTGTTGGGACTGGCTGGGAGAGATGGAGATGGTAAAAGGGCCTCTGATTGTTTAAAAACGAAATTTGCATGACCCATAGACCTGCTTGCTTCGTCGCAGTTAAAAAGGGTCGTGATGACTTATATGGAAGCTAAGCAGTTTTTGCCGTATGGGAGATAGCCCGGTATTTGTGTTGGGCGTAACAAGTTGGTAGAGGGGTAACTCTTTTATCTTGAAATATAGAATAAGGTGAAACTTTCTCTCCGCTGAGTGAATTTCGGTTGGCCCACTGAAAAAGGATAATATGGTCAGTCACTACGGTAGAGTGGAAGGCCCTGGGAGTGTCTAACTATACTTACATGGTACTAGGCACTCTAGACAGGTTTTTTTTGATAGGAGCACGCAAGAACAAAGAGTCCAGTTTGACCAGATAAAGTTAAAGCGGAAGTGTTAAACGACAAAAATACTTTCGTATCGCCCCTGCTCTCGTAGCCAGCCCGGATGGGCCAAATGTGTCTACACCGAGACCCACACACCCTTTGATTCCGCCAAGTAGTCTCAATAAAGAAATAAACAAACATTCTTCTGACCCTATAATTCCTCCTCGCGCTAGATCAGGAGAAAAGAAGTCACACCCCTTTAATTGGAGCTGGTATAAATAGACAGGTTGGAACATTCTCATGATTATTATTTATTTATCATTATTAGTTTCAGCCAGTCAGAAGGAGGGCCCCCAATTTAAACCTTAGGTAGGCCTGAAGAAGAAGCCATTGTCACCGGTTATGGGGTGCTCCTCTCCCATGTAGGTAAACTCTATGACCGGTGATCTTTTGAAGGATGGGGAAGAGGAAGCCTGGCGAGTTCTTCTTCAAAATTAAGAGTCCGCCACCCTATTCCTCGGTCTGATCATCTCTTCACCTCTATACCTGGTAACCCCTTAGAATGGACAAAAAATAACGGATAACATGGACTTGTCGGACCAACAACGGGCAGAACAAGGAGAAGAAAATTTCGCCAAATCCAAGCCTACTCCCAGTTCAAGAGAAAGTAGGACTGGCGAACTCCATCACCGTCGACATAAACGTAGTAACCGTTAAAATGGTAGCAAGCTCATCTCTTTTCTACACACCGGACCACTGCAAGCAGCTGGATGAGCTAGGAGGAACCATTACAGGTGGACGTAGGTGCAGACCTAACCTTGCCTAAAGTTTGTCCAGTCACCACTTAGAAACATTGCACCCATCATCGCAGCTCAAAAAGGAAAACGCTGGATAAAAATGAAACCAACGGACGAACATACGCCATACGTAGGGGTAAAGTTTTTCAAAATTGATCAGAATAATGTGTAGAAAAATTCAAGTACAGACTAATCTAACAACCTATATCCAGTGCTTATTCAATTTTAAAATATTAAAAATGATCAGATATCCAGTGACCGTTGGTGTGGAGAATCGAGTGTATAACGTCTGTAAAATTATTAATAACCGGGTATTAAGTGTACAAAGTCTATCAAATAATTAATTTAAAATTAACTCTAGATTAAGTGAAAAATTCAGTGTAGATATTAATTTTGAGTTAACCCCGTATTCTTAGTTCCGTCTGGTTTAGAGAAAAGAAGTGCGGAGCGTACACAAATTAATGTATATAAAAGAAGAAAAAAAAAGATATAGGTTTTGTTCGTGAATTAAGATCTTCAGCTCGGACATCCGAACCCCTTGGCATTACATGGCTTAAACAAAGAATTGTAGGATTGCTACCACCTTAAAATTCATGTTGTACAACCAAGCATAACAAAATTAAATAAGAAAGTAGAATTATTGTTGTGGTGCACGTGCACAAGTCTGTACAAGGTAACAATAATAAAATAGTGGCGCGCCACACACGCACAAGAATATTGTTTGTATTAAAGAGGTGCAGTTCCGACCTCCGAACGCTCCGAAGAACACCTAACTACCGTGCGTAAATATTGCTATAAAAAAATATATAAAGTATTGTAACACTCCGTAAGTCTAAAGAATCAAACTCATGGTTAAGATGTACTTAAATTAAGAGTTCACCTCTCATTTTTTATTTTTAAGTCCTGTTACGTTCATTTTCTTTCCCCGATCTATTGTAATAAAAGAGAAAAAGGCAAATTGTTCCACACCAAATAATTTTGTACATTGCACTTCGCCTGTGAAACAAATGTATATATCATGTATTGTAATCGTTACATATAATATTGTCAGAGGAACTAGTTGAAGAGGTAAAGAGAACCCCAATTATTAAAAATCGTCATGAGTGTCGAAGCAATGTAAATGTATAGCATTATAAATGAAACAAACTGTGTCCCCAAAGTCGAGGTATTTTAGTTATTCATTTATTCTACTACGTGAATCGAGGTGAAGTTTTTTAGCGACGCCGAATTCCAAGGTGAAATAGGCTACCGAGGAACCTCACATATGAGCACCTTGTGGGACCTATGAAATCCTGAAATTCAGGACACATAGTAAATACTGAAATAATATGCCATTTAGTAGTAAAGAACCAATGTAGAATAAAATGAAATACTTTTATATATATATATATATATATATTCAACGAGAAACCTCACAAATGAGCACCCGGTTGGACCTATAAAATCTTAAAATTGGGTACACATATTAACTCTTGAAATAACGTGTCATGTAGTAGCAATAAACCTTGCTACTACATGGCATGTTATTTCAGGAGTTAATATATACATGGTACAATTATACATGTATTTACAAAAACAAGAGTGTAAGAAGGCAAGCGAATAGTTGTAGGTTCCCACGCAAACACACAATCATACATACGCGAGTCAACAGCTGCGAGTCGAAAGGTCTCGATATAAAATAAAGAAGCAGCAGAAACGGAGTCAGGTTTGACCTGCTATAATTAACGTGGACATGCGAAACTACAAAATAAAATTTCTTATCACCTTGCTATCGTTGCCAGCCAGATGGGCCAAATATGTTTACATTGAGATACACACAGCGTTTGACTTCCCCCAGCAGTCTTAATAAACGAACAAACGAACATATGTACTTCTGACCCTATAAGCTCCGCTTCTCGTCTAGATTAGGAGAAAAGAAGTTACGTCCCTTTAATTGGAGGTGGTATAAATAGACGGGTTGAAACATTCTCATGATACTTGTTCATTTGTAATTATTCTCATTCGCATTTGTTTATTATTTACATTACGAGTCCATTCTTCGTCCTTGAGTACAGCATTCGAGTCTAGCATTTACAACAAAGTTGCGTATGACTTGACCATCTCGCTTACCCCAACTAAGGTAGACCTAAGCCAAGAAAAAAGACTATAAAACACCATCTTCCCTTCCATTCTTTCCTTTAACCAAGTGATAACCAAGTTACATTTCGAACACAGCATATTCACAGATTCCCCGTAAGAAATTTGGGAGTCAGAACAAACTCGACGGTATGACCTTAAATGCCTTTGTTACCCGTAAGGGGGATACGGGTAACTTTGCATCACGAATAAAACCCTTCATAAACTGGTGACTCTACTAACTCCCCTGACACCAAAATAGAACGTTACATGTTAGAAAGAATCAGCAAGAACCATGTAAGAATAAATAAGAACAAGTAAGAACACGTCTATAGTCAAATGAATATTAGACCTTAAATGGAAATAACACGAATCATCGCCAGGCAAATGATAGAAGAGAGACGAAAGTTGTTCTGACTTTTACATCTTCATACAAAATTTTACCCAGAAGACGACTTCAAAGAAGTTAGAAAGAGGAAATTCGCTCAATGAAAGAAGGAACATGGCCGACTCGAACGATAGACATAGATTTACCAACTAGTAAAAAAGTGGTAGGTGATAATAATTATGCTGGTGAGAGTTTTGTTATCGTGAAGAAATCGATGAAATATATATGCAATTAGAAATGAACTTTTATTTCTGAACGGTTTCGAATTTTCAATTGTTTAATTATTTTTTGAATGAAATAAACGTACCTGAAAAATGGAATGGTTATTAAGTTATCAAAAACAGGTGTTCCAACAAATGTGAAAATTGGGCAGCAATTACATTGTCACTGATTATTTTTAAAATATCTACGCAATTTTAATAAATTGATTAAAATCGATCCTATTATATCGTGCTGGCGATTGTTGTTGTCTTAGAAATGTAAATATATCCACATCTGTGTTTGACATTCTTCCCTGAAAGTTTAGAGAAAATGGAATAAGATTTTCTCTATTCAGGTGGGTTATTTTGCGCTGTCGAATGAATAAAAGTTACAGATTTAGAAAGCTTCTAACTCTTGTGGGATCCCCCCGTATTTAGAGTTAATTTATTTTTTAATAAGTTTCATAGTATTTATAATTTAATTTGCCGTTTTTGGCCTTTACCGTAAACTTCCAATATAAATTACCTTTTCCTTTTCTTGGTTTAAATTTTGGTTTCCGAAGCGCGTGAGAACGGGGAATCTTTTCATGATGAAAGAATGGCTAATAGTTTTGGGGGACGGGAGAAAAAGGAAAAGAATACGTGAAAAATCTTATTTTAGAATAAATCTTTGAATGCAATAATTTCTTTTATTTTGATTAGTGCTTTTCTCTTAAAGATTTCTATGAATTTATAGTTTCAGCTGTTTTATTACTTTAAAAATATCAAAGGAAAATTATCCCAGATAATTTTTAAAAGAATGCCTATATAAAATCTTCTGGAGTAAGGAGAAGTGTAAATGAGAGGAATTCACAGTCTATTTTCCTTAGCAAGAAAAATATATTGAGGCACTATATAAATACTCACAATATTATTTCAGATTGTAAACTAGTTCAGTTTAATATGTAAAATATGGAAGTATTTCATAATATTTTGCCCAAGGAACTGTCAAAAACTACATAGGTCGTCTAGGACAAAATATATAAACCGGGTGTAAAGTTTTCTAACAATTTTAGGCCTCGTAACCAAAAGATAAATTACTTAACTTATCGAATACAAAACTTTTCTTTGGACAAATTCACAAAGAAGTTTATGAGTGATTTACAAACTTTTCGTTCAATTAAGACATTCCATTATTCATAGTTGTATTAAAAAGATGTTAGAAAAAAATCATTAATTTTTACTAAATTTCCACTGAGTTTGGATTTAATTATCACTACAATACGTATGGTAATGCTAATATTTTTTTTTCGGATTCTAATATTTTCCCATGCAGAGTTGGATCTTATCTATTTATAAATAAATAAACCGAGAGGCAACAAAGGGGTTTTATCGCCAGCATGTAAACAAATCCTAGACGAAAGTTTTAACATAGGGTACCGTGGAAATGTGATAAAGTCGTCCAGGACCAGTATACTTAAAATGAACCTACCTATGGAACCAAGGAGCAAGAGTAGTGGCTCTTCTGATGCATAATAAAGGATGAAGCGTCGGATGTCCAAGACTGGCTACTGGGTTCAATTCTCAACGAAGACGGATCTGAAAATTTCTGGTGCTCGTCGGGAGCACAACTTCTACAAGGCATACTCACAGACAAGTACTGTCACGTATGTCATTATCCTCATAGCGAATCCTAACATTACTGTCACATTCATCTCTTGTATCTTTGTATAGATAATGCAGGACCGGTACCTTCCGGAACCTGCCTTCGCCCCTTTCCTGAAGCAGAAAAAGTGGCTTTTCCTTGGACCACAAAGGGTTTACTGCCCATTGTTTGGTGGCTAAATAGAGTAATATTTTTCTGCACTTTACTCTCAAACGAGGATTAGCCATTGGTGGTTTCTACCTTGACAGCATTTCAAATGTTCCATAAGAATGGAGTTAAGCTCTATCAGACTTCGTCTAAATAATTTTTTGTTTAAAACAAAAGCAAATTTAAGAAAAATATCGTTGTTAAATTCAAATTACAATAAATAAATATTTCACACAAATTGTATTATAAATGTCAATGCTATTCAAGGTCTGAGAGAAACGAGCAAAGTAAGTTAGCTGTATCTATATGAAGTTTGATCTGTTCCTGCAGCCTGTCATTCAGGCGTGCGTGTAAACTACTGGATTTGCGTGATAAAATATTAGTGATTTTAAGTATATTATATGATGGAGAGAGTGTGTAACTCTCCTGAATTTGCTTTCACTCTACAAATAATAATATTCAGCAAGTAGAGATATTTTTGTGCTAGAGTATAAGAATTTCAAACGATATGTAATTTTATTTATTGACAGGACTTTTTATCCTAGGCAAGGCCGGGTACCTATTTTAGTAATGTGTTAAAAGAATGAATAAAATCAGCCAGAGTTTAAAAATGTCTTGCTAGTTGTTTCTAAAGAGTATCGGGTCGTTTTATTAGCGTCAGACATTTTTTACTCATGAAGTTATTCGAGCTACAATTTTGATAGGCTGGAATCTTTTAAGTTTTGCGAGACATTTTTTACATTCGCGCCCAATAGAGATGTTAGTAATATTTTTATCCTACGTGTATAAACTGAATCTTTTACGAAAAGTAAACGATTGATCAAATATTTTGAAATCTTTGAGTAAACTATGAGACATGCATTTAGACCATAGAAACCAGAATAAATATCATGAATCCTTAAATTTGTTATAAAATCAACTTTTTCTTATTTTCATTAGTTTTTGTACAATTTCCTTGGATTTTTGCTCTGAAAAAGGCAAAAATTACACCTACTATCTCATAGGACGTTGTAAAACATTATCACATATAGCTTTAAATGTTCAACTTTGAAATTAGCCTAAAGCACCAGTCCCAGGGTATTTTGAAGGATGTTTTACACTAACCTTTTACCTAAACAAAATAGAGCAAAAAATAGTCATGAAATTAAAGTGATTTTATTCCTCTGTCTAACTTCTACAATTATGATAGTTAAGAACAAGCAATGTCACAATGGAGCATACAAAAATTTCAAAAATATGTAATCAAATTTGAGATTAACATTTTTTTCTCAAGCCAAATGGATAAAAAAGTGATAGGAGAAGAAATCAGGCGCTAATAACCTGGACACATAAAAAGAGATCAAACCTCGTCTTTTCAACCTATAATCATGGCCCAAATTTTTAGACTACGATATTTTCTTATAAGAAATTTAATAGAGCTAATCAACCATTGCACTTCGTTTTAATTTGTTTAGATCCTAATTTTAAGATAAAATATGCAAAAGATTAATATCACGTACCCATTCTTTAGATAAATACAATCAAATAATTCCCGCAGTCAATATTTCCAACGATGTCCCTTGTTGTTCAGGACAACTTTAATTCGTTTTGGGATGCTGGAGACAAAATCTGTGATGATATCTTAACTGATGATGATCCATTTTTGTTCAATAAACATCTGCAACTGCTTACGATCTGACGGTTCTTTTCATAAACTGACAGTATGATTATCGCCTACAAATTCTCTATTGGGTTAAAATAAGGCGCATTTCCTGGTTAAGGTCTCAAAAGTTCGATGTTATTCTCAGCCAGAAACTTTGTTATTGCTTTCGCTCGGACACCAGGTACACCACCATGATAAAAAATGCAGTACTTATCCCCAAATTATCCTTAACCTTTGGCAAAAGGTGCTTATGAAGTACGTTTTGGTAACATTTTGTGTTCATAACAGTGTTCTTGGCAAAATATTTATTGCTTCAGTTCCTTTAGATGAGAAGCAGCTGCAGATATAGACATTTTGCAGATATTTTACCGTAGACACGGCACAGCACTGGTAGAAGAGCGCCCCTTTTCTCCTCCAAGAGTCGATCTTGATGTTGATTTCAAGCTATTGGACGTCCAGAAGACTTATACACAGGAATGTAACCAGTCTTTTTAAAATAAATAATAATCATAGAGAGGGCGCTCCAAAATGCAATACCCTTAGCAACTATATCCTTGTATTTCAGAGCATTTTGATGCAGAGCAACAATATTGCTCGCTTTTCTTTGGAAAGAACCATTTCTGGAATTGAAAAAGATTCCAACATAAACTATTTGCAAAAACTATTACAAAAGAGAATATAATTACAAAAAATCATTATTTAACTCATATTTGTCATCATTTTATATTTTTGATCGAATAGTTAATCTCCAAGGAGTGAAACTTATCTCATACAGGAAGAGAATTCAGTGATGGAATGGTGTTTTTTCTTATTACTTTTTAAATATTGATTCTTACAAACCAACAATAATTAAAAGATCAGCATAATTTTTCCTATCACGTAAATTTTAAAAACGAATTAAAAAATAAAAATATATGTCTACATCCCTTTTGGCCATGACCGCACATATAAGATAAATCGGAAAGAGGAAGAAATCTATCCATGAAACACCTCCACGAACAAGGATAGATGCAGAAGCGGATTCCTAAGTACCTTAAGTAAAACTTCGAATTAGTAGTAAGAAATTGAAAACTACCTGAATTCATAACGATAACCTAAATGTGACAATTGATTATACATAAGTATATCTAGCTAATCTTATCAGTTAGCTAGGATGCTTCCCAGAATTCTATATCAAATACTTTGCTATTTCCCATTTATCTGATAAAAGAGCAATGGAAAATGTACAAAAAGGTAAGAAAATCAGAATAAGTTGACATTTGAAGAGGGTAGACTGTTACCAATACCACACAAATCATCATAACTCCCTAAGTGTAGGAAAAATAATAAAAATCTAAATATATAAAAGAATTTCTTTAAAATATTATTAATTTTCCCGAATAGTTTGTTTTTATATATTTTGAAGGACTTGTATAAGATACATCGTGAGCAGAAGAAACACTAATTTTATTACTTATTTTTACAGGTATATTTGAAGAGACGAAGTCATAGAGTATAATCTGGGATACCGAATTAGTGTGACTACAACATATGAAATTTCGCGTAAATTCGACCAAACCCATGTTACCATTCAGTGACTTACAATTATTTTTGCAAAAAGTGGTTAGATTATATAAAATTAAGTGTTACCTCCTCATCTTGAAAGCCACCTAAAATAGAAGGGCAAAGAGCATCAGCGCTTGAATAAATACATCTTATAAAGATGAGGCATTCCATGATTTTTTGGATCCTGATATAACCGAACATAACTAGACCTAATTTTACCGAGCCTAACCAAATCTAAAATAGGTGCGGGTAGTTTAGGTTAGGTTAAGTTAGGTTAGCTTATATTAGGGTCGAAAACACCCTGGAATACTTAATATTTTATAAGATCCGAATAAAGTAACTGAAATTGAATGTATATTTCTCCTGCTAACTACGAGTATATGGGTAGTTCTTTCGCCTTTTCCTTATTGTGGCATTAATTAAGAGGGGTAATTACAGTAGTTTTGTAGTAGGGTCAGATTCAAATCATCGTTGACCCCATTTTCATAGTTTTTAAATTCGGAAGAAAAAACATCAAACTTTTTTGTTTTGCTATGCGAACGTTATGTAGGAGCCATATTGATCAATTCTGGTTGTGTCATTGTTGCTGTCCAATTAAATTAATTGAATTTTCAAAGCATTTTTAGGATCAACTTGTACAATATTGCTCCTAGTATTGATTGTGTTTGAAGGATCACCATTTGAGCACGGGGCATCTATATTTATGGTAATGCAATTAAAGTTATTTTTATTGAGCCCAAATAGCACACCATCAACAGTATATTTTGAGTAAGATTTGAATAGTGTTATGGACTTAGATAATTGCTTTGTATTTTGTTGGATTTTTTTATTCTTGAGAGGAAAGAAACTTTGTTCTTTGATCCTAATACTGAATTAAAAGAATTTTATTTGATATTTTAAATTTCTCGTACTTAAATTTAATTATTATTGGAGTATAAAAATACGTGGACGAAAGCAAATATAAATCAGTGGTTTGGGTATGTGAGTTTTTGATTTGGAAAGGTGCCTAAACTTGTATGCAAATCTGATTAAAATAGGATAGGGAATCAAAAGAGGAAAATAAATTGCGTATATTTTTAAAATTTATTTTGGCTTTGGCTTTGAGGATTTTTCTCAACTTTTTTCGCTCGCTCTTGGAAGATTAATTTACCTGCTCGGTTTACTCCGTCATTCGCTACGTTAAGCCTCTTACCTAGATTTTTTGTTTTTCCTTAACCCTCCAGTGTCCACCGTTCCCATTTTGGGAACATAACTTCTAAATAACCTTTAAGTGCAATGTTCAACTTAATTCAGTAATTGAGCCTCCAAAATGTAAACCTAACTTTTTTCTATATATTTGTATAAAATCAAATTTTAATAACCATATTATGGGTTATCAGATATATACAAAGATTACAATTATCACTAAATATTATAAATATAATAAAAAAAAACAACGTTAAAATTTTTAATATACAAATAATTATTAAAAATTCTAAGATCCACGGGTAATCTTTTATGGAAAAAAATAGGTCTCAATATAATGTTCCCAAAATGGGAACGTTGGACACTACTGGGACCTTTTTTCCCCTATATTTTGATCGCGCTGCACAGATTATAACACGTTCAAATCTGAATTTGGGCGCAATCCACAGGTTTGATGTGATATTAGTCATTTCAAACTCGGAATACATAAAGACATTTAGTGCGCCCTCTCTTCATCAATTCTACATTGTTTTATAGGTAAGGAACTTGTTTAATTTCGTTAGTTTTACTCCATTTACATTGTGTTTATAAGTAGAATTGATTTTTATTATATAGATATCCAACAAAATGTAACAAAACAAAAAAAACTACTAATAAATTAATGCAGTAAATCTATGCATGTCCGTATGCATGCTTGTGTGTGGATACGTGTATATACGCTTGTGTGTATGCACATATGTCTACACACAAATATGTGTATGCGCATATCTATAAGTGACAATACCGTGCCCAACATAATAATATTATCTAAAGTACATAATTATTTCTAACTTCAATTTCTGTCAATACAGCAATAAAATGCTTACCCACCGAACTATGGACTCATACATTTATAGTATTTGTGTTTTTTACAGAAGGAGGAGAGGGACTCGACGATTTCGATTTCTAGAGAATGCAAGAGAAGATGCTGAGGAAAGGAGTAACGCTGATATTGTGATTATTCCACCTGAATCAGGCAATAGGGCAATTGGCAGCGATGAAGAAGATGTGAACGATGATCTGAATAAGCAAATTTTCTTGAAGAAGTAGTTGGAGAGTTGGAAGTTCATGCGTGTAGTGATTAAGATTCAGATGAGGAAGGTGGGTCGCCTGGTGCTGCAATTAGGTGGAGAAGAAGTGATAAGGTTGCTCTAAATCATCATAGTGCACCTCAACAGGTTGGAGAAAACTATCTCGAAAAAGATGTGTTTTCCATATTTTCTTTATTTTTTTTTCGATGACATGATAAGTTTCAATACTGAATAGACAAATTTATTGGCAAGACGGGCTAAGAATGTTCCAGCTTTCAACGTAAGTGAAGTAGAAATTAGGAATTTTCTAGGTTTGGTTCTTTTGAGTGGTTATCATTCTTTATCTTCTGAAAATTCATATTGGTCTACTAGTGAAGTTATGAAAGCTGCAATATATTCAAATACAATGATCGAGGATATATTTAAAACAATAAAAAGTTATATCCACATCGCTGATAACAACAAATGTTTTGAGTCAAAAGAAGCTAAAGTGCAGCCACTTTTAGAGATGCTTCGCACAAATTGTCAGTAATTTGAGATATTTCACGAATTTTTTAGTATTCCTGAGTCTATTATCCCTTACAAAGGATTACCTAATGCCAAACAATTCATAAAGAATGAGTCCGTTTGCTTTGGCTTTAAAATGTGGATGATGTGTGGCTCTAATGGCTATCCATACAATTTCTTTATTTATTGCGCAAAAAAAAGAAGTTCATCATTACCGTTAGGGTATCGGTTAGTGGATCAAATGTTGGAAATTGTTAAAAACTATTCAAAGCATGTAATTTCTTTTGAAAATATTTTACCAGCCACAAACTACTAATTAACTTAACTTAGAAAGGAATCTGTGCTTGCGGGACAGTTCGAAAAAACAGGACAGGGCATTGTTCCCTCCCGAGCAACAAGGAAATGAAAAAGAGAGAGAGAGAGGATTTTATGATTTCAAATCAGATAGATCAGTTATTTGCGTCAAATGGAATGATAGTTCAGTTGTTAATGTTGCAAGCAACTACTACAGCATAACTCCTATCCAAAAGGTAGATAGAAGATTGAAACAGGAAAAGCAAAGAGCTGTTACGCAACCCCATTTAATTAGCATGTACATTAAAGGAATGGGTTGAGTAGATGTCTTTGATAGTTTATTATCTTCTTACCGACCACGCTTACAATCTAGAAAATGGTGGTGGAATTTGTTTTCACAAATTCTGAATATGTCTTTGATAGCAGCATACCGATTTTACCAGCATGTAAACCCTTCCACCAATATGACTCACCTAAAGCTCAGACCAGAAATAGTGAGAACGCTCCTAAAAATGGAAAAAGAACGAAAACAATGCGGTGGGCCAAATAATCCAGCAGGAATAGGCTTAAGATTCGATGGAATCAATCACATTCTGGTACCAGCTTTGCAAGGTAGATGCATGATATGTTTAAAGAACATCAGGTTGCAGTGCCAAAAGTGCAACAAAAGAATGCATAAGATGGGATGCAGTGTTTTCCTTTATTTATAGTTATGAATCCATATATATATATATTTACATACAGTATATGGTTTCATAGGCCTAAATTATACATAAAAAAATTAATTTTGTCTTCACCAAAGCTGCACCATATTTTTTGATTATATATATATATATATATATATATATATATATATATATATATATATATATAAGCATGGTGAACTGATTAATGAGCATTATTATAAAATAAAAGGATTCTTTTGTTTATTAGTTACATATATCTACTCTATATTGATTTTATAATTTCATTATATCTATTTCGTCAGGAAAACTAGCTCAAAATGGTCTTGTTTTATTAATACAGATCATATGAAATATATATATATATATATATATATATATATATATATATATAAATATATATAAACTATATTATACAATATATGTCACATACGAGTATATATATATGATAGCCGCATATACATTATACAAATGTGAAAATAGTATTTGAATGGAATTAAATATACATAAAAAACCATGATTCTTTTTTTTAACCTTTTCCCCTTAAAAAGTCCCCCTAAAGTGTCCAACGTTCCCATTTTGGGAACATGTTCAAAACATCCGGCAAATAATTGTTTTCATGGTATTGACAATATCATATTAATAGTGGATACATAAAGACTTTTTAAGTCAAATTGCAATCAATTATGACCATGATAACTAAGACCAGTGACTAAAGGGTTAATTAATCATCCTTAGAGAGGACTAGTAGCATGCATAGGAAAATATTGCTAGTACTTCACCTCACTTTATCCTTTTATTTACTTCTTTCCTTCTATCATCATTTAGTTTCAGTAGAGCATACATATGACGCGCTTTGTAATGTTTATTTAAAATGTGTTCGAACTCAAAGTAAAAGGATAATGATTTTGTTAAAAAAACGTAAAAACTAAACTTAAAACTACTGAGGAATTTGTTTCTTAAATAATTGCAAAGTTTGTGCATTAAACATTTATTCGGCAACGTTCGTATTTAGGGAACATTAACAAAAAAATCTATAACAAATCAGAATAAACACAGTCATGGCCAAAGGTTTTGAGAGTAATAATATATATTTATATTTTGATTCGTTTTTAAAATTTACGTGATATGAATAATAATTTTAATAATTATATTATTGCAAATTAACTAAAAATCCTGTATTTAAAAAATAATAAGAAAGGAATGCAATCCTTAGCTGAATCCAAAATAGCGCTCTGGTCCCTTTCATGTACGAGGTTAGTTTCTATTCCTAGATCTTTGTTATATGATCAAAAAGGTAAAATGATGGAAACTATTGGTTAAATGAATGTGTATTTATAATCTACTTTGTAACTTTTTTGTGTAATTAAAGATTTGAATCTTTATCAATTTCACAAGTGGTTCTATCCAAAAAAAACGTGCAACCCTTATTCCTTTTCACCAAACGGCCCTAAAATGCAAGGAAATAGTTTATAAGGGTATGTCATCAAGGAACAAAATCTTTATGATCAGGAATGAGATTTAAAAAAAATAGTTACACTCCTGTGAAGAACTCTTCTGGATGCCAAAGAGCTTCAACTGAACACCAGGATCGCCTTTTGTTAAGGTCCCAAATCATAAATCAAGTTGCTTTCCGGTGTCAAGCTTGCTTAAGATTTTCAAAAAGCACCTGTGGACGCTTCAGCACACATAGTTACGCGGAGACCTTTTTAAAAAGGTCTCAAGTCAATAAGAGCTTGGAAGAAGCCTCATCTCACCTAATGTATAGGCTCCACTTTAGTATAAAATATAAACAAAGGAGTGTTAAAGCCCACGCCAAAGTAATATTTTCTATTAAAGCAGCCTTATGCTTATTTGGAGCTTGTGGAAGACCTCTTGTTGGTAAAATATGAAGGAAACACTTTTACAATTAATGTGACGAGCTCAGGTTGAAGCACCAGGACACTACGTGGCCGGTACTGCTTCTCATCGAAGGAAAGAGGAACACTGCCATAAACTCAAATGTTTACCAAAAGAACTTCATCAACACATTTTCCATAAAGTTCAGCACCAATTTGATAATGATAACTGAAATTTTCAGCATGATGATGCACTTTGTCAGAAAAGAAAAATATTAACAATGTTTTGAGCTGAAAATTTATCGTACTTTTGGAGCCTAGGGCCGGTAATTAGCCAGATTTGGACCCAATAGAGAGTTTTGGGCGATAATAAAACTAGCGGTTGATAAAGGGAAGTCATCTAATTATAAGCATTTGCGCGTTCTTATGGAAAAAAAAATAACAATATCATTCAAGACATGATCAAAAATTTGGTCCTCATCATTCCAAAACTAATTGAAGCTATTCCTAAACAAAAAAAGTCATCATTATAAATATTTTGCTTCGAGCAACAATTGACTTTTACTAATAAAATAGGCTTGTGCTCTAAGTTTGTTTATATTTCACCTTCAACATAAGATAAAAACTTACTAAAACGAGATCGAATGTTTGATTATTTCTGATAATTTTCTTATATGAAAAAAATATAGTAGTATTAAAATTAAAACGTTTGGCCATGCCTATGTATATATTTCTGTTCACTAATCACTATTTATTCCACCATAAAGAATTAAATGAATTTTGCAGCAATAACACTTATAAATTATTATTCTATTTTCAATATTTTTAACATTTTTCAATATTTTTGAATATTTTTCTTTTGATTTTATATTCTCTCAACCAATTTATCCATAGTCTGCAAAGTTATTTTTCATTAGAGGCTATTTTTCGATTTATGATTTTATAAATATAAAATAACTTTTTCTGTATTTTTCAAAATGGGGAAGTTTACTCTGTAAGCAAATAATCATAACCTTAACAAAAAGATTTAGTTAAATTCTGCTATTAGTGGCACTTAAATGGTTAAGGAATGAAAAGGTGCCCTGGGGATAAACCTTTTATTGTATCCTCGCCGGCGGACGCTGGAAGATGTCGAACAAACCCTCAGCGGAATTCCTGATATTCCTTAATCTAAAAGAAAGACGCGATGGATTAAGGAGGAATTGGGATGTTTTATTATGAGAGAGGAACAGAAAAAGAAACACTTCTGGGACTTTCCGAAACATAAATTTAGATTCAGCAAAGAAGCTTGTTTATGCACCATTTTGGGGGGCGAGAGGGAATTTTGGGGCCATGACCAAATCCTTGGATACAAATTTTCCTTAAACTTTTTTTCTCCTTAAAAAATACTGTAAATATAGATATTTGAGTGTCTTTTGATTCGAGGGGGAATTCATGAAGGAATTTATTTCATCCTTTAAACCCCACTTTTGTAAATTTGTAATAAATTATATTAGTGCCTTCGTTTCCACCCTTCACTCTTACACTATGAATTCGTTATTTTCGTTCATTTATATTTCCCTTCCATCAATCTTTTTGCTTAATCTCTACAATGAATTAATTCACAGTTGTAGTTAGTAAAACAATGAGTAGCCACCTTCAAACTACAATAGGCACGGTTGGGGGACGCTCTTCACCCACGCCAAGAAAGTGACTCTATCTAAACTAAGAACCCTAGGAAGAACTGTATCATTTTGGTATATTAACTTTCACTCTTGCCGTCGAAGTATACGGAATCGTTTTCTCCCACCGGTCGTCGCACTACACGAGATCGTTTTCACCCACCGGTCGTCGCAGTAAACGGAATTGATTTCATCAATACGTGGGAGCACGCTATATATTACAATAGTAAGGAAAACTGCATTGTACGCAGTTATGGTATGCCGCTATGTATTGCTATAATAACCATATAAAATTGCTGCATAGATTGCATTGGACAATATAAATTAAATTAAGAATTTATATGAATGAGTAAATTGTAGAGATTCTCTTTCGGATCAAGACATAATCAGTTAATTCCTGCGACACAACTGAACTATTTAACATAAAAATATTTGGTTAAATTAGCATATTGTTAACTTTTCCTTTTTTTCGTTTTCCCTCACTGGTCTGCGTCAGCAGCATTTGATACATCTCACCACACTGTTCTTCTTCGCCACCTTCGTGATTTCTTAGATGTCTCTGGAAGTGTCCTTAACTGATTCTTTTCTTACGAGTATTTTTCATCTCGTTCTCAATCTAATCATATTGGGAATTATATATTTTGCCTTGCAAAAGCGATGTGCGTTTTAGTGTTTCGTATGGCTCGTTTATTGGTTTGCTTACGTTTTGCATTATTTTATTGTTTATGGTATTCATATGCGTTATCTTGGTCATTAAATGTAATTTCTATGCAGATGCTATACATATATACTCGTACAAGTATCTCTCATTTTTTTCACCTTTGTTTGCTGAGAATCTTAGAGGCTATCCGCTTATAGCATCATCCTTGAATGGCTCTCGGATAACCATCAGCAATTCTACCCTGAGAAAACTGTGGTATTACAGGTGAGTACTCCTGCGCATTTATGTGGTTCACTAAAAAATTATTGCTCCCTATTTTCAGCAAATCCCAATTTGCTTTCTCTGATACAGTAAAAAAATACGGCGTCAACTTTAATAGCCATTATTTTTCTCAAATGTCATGTTGCTAACTTTTGTGATTCCTCTCTCATCTTTCTCCGTAAACTAAGCTACAGACATTTTCCATTAAGAAAAATAGCTATGAGATTGTTATTCACTCTTCCACCACCTCTCTTTAAATACTTGACAGGCTAACACAGTTTTACCTCTCCAACTTTTTCAAAAGGTGCAGCCCGTGTTTTTCTTTGCCTATGAAGTTTCTGTCGTATAAATCGCCCAATTCGCCAACAGCACCAGTTCATACTCGATACAAAAGATATTTAAGGTCTTACTTAGTGACTTAATCACAACCAACGATAACCATAAGCTTTGGTTCTGACTTTCGACTGTTATCTTTGTCTTGTCTACTGCTCGAATTTGCCCTGAGAATATATAGTAATCTTCCTAATGTATTATGTTCATACTCCTACCCCTTCTCTTGGTGCCTTCAAACGTAACTTGAAGACCAATGTCCTGGCCCAAGTTCTACATCACTTGACAAACAAGAGCCTTGCAAATTCCTTGTTCCTTGAAAAGCGCCATACAAAAAATCAGTATAATTATTTTTGATGATTCTTTTCCTAAATCATTTGAAAGAACAAACTGATACTGTTTTATTGTGTGTTCTACAAACAAGTTCACACTTTTCTATGCTATTTATAAGAGAACACAACCTAAATAACGTAATCAAGGTAATATTAGTTAGCTTACGTTCGGTTAGGTTATGTTCCGTTGTCTGCCGTCTACTATAAACCGAATGTTTTTCTAGACCTCGCACTAAAGAAATAGCGCTGAATATTGGCAAACGTCTAGCCTTTCAATTCCATGTGGCGCAGCCAGCAACCGTTGGCAACCCATAATGGCAACATATGGTAACCTTTAACCATTGGTGGCCTACTTATTCTGGCTCTTCGGTGAGGCGGAGAATTATTCACATTACGATCGGCTTCCAACATTGCTCTTCCGTAAATTCTAGTCTTCACATCAAGTTACAAGTAGGCGAGTTGCAAACCCCTTGAGTGGAGAAAACCAAGAAGAAGTCTTGATCGAGACCTATTCAATGAACATAAATTGTTAGCGTGTTTAGTTAACCACCGTTCCTTTGTTGACCACGTGAAACGCTCCACATGTATCTACATATTTAATCGCCTAAAATGAAAAAATGTATTTTTCCGTAAACTCACCAGAAAGGTCACGCTTTTCAGCGTTTGCATTATATAAGAGGTTTTCTGAGCTTCCTGCTACCTTTATCTTTTAAGCTCTCAATTGATGGCGACATTGTTCCTTTCCTCAGGAGTCTCCACTCGTCTTTATCCGGAGTTTGAATCGGCTTTCTTATATTTATAGGCTCGATTCCAGTGTGTTCTCCCCAAGAGGATTTGAGGTACTATATAAAAAAATACGGTGTAGCATGGCCAAGCGTGCGTGCTCTCTCTACTTCAATACGCGCAAAATAATGGCTATATATCTTGTACGTATCTCTTAGCTCTTCTTTACTCCTTCGCTTTAAATCTAAAAATTCTTTGTAAGAAAATTTACGAATGTTAAGCTTTTTTCGAGTAATATTTCTCACACATTTAATTCAGACTCGTTTGTTACTCTATACATTAAGTTATACTTTGTACCTTTAGATTTTTAATTTTTGATCAAATAGAATTTTTTAGGATACTCTCATTTTATCTTGTATAGGATTCATTCCCTCAAAACCAAAGGCAATAGGTCAAACTAAATTCAGAGAAATCTGTTATACAACCGAAGGCTGCCTGATAAATAAACAACAACATTCTATACGAGACGAGCTACCACACTAGACAAGGAAAACAAAGAAGGGCTTAAGTTTTATCATCTGATAGGAGACTCGGTTATCCTATCTATAGTTTCAGCTTCCACTACTTCGTGAATAAGAAATTAGCAATAAATTATTAAAAGAAAACTAGGTCGCAAACAATGGTTTCTAGATGCTATAAGAACCAATTTTTTGCTTCTCAGGCAACATATGGTAGAAGGTTTAATACCCTATAAATAATCTCAGTTCGTATAACTTTGTTTACTTGCTTGGCTAATGAAAACCATAAGGCAATCTCGATTTTAAGTGGTGATCTCACTATTGCTGATGGCAAACCTCACTCATGCCATCTTTGGCCTAAAGAAAGGAGCGTAGGAGCCGAGGCCGAGATATTTTGACAACATTCAAGTTAGTTTCCTTATTTTCTGTCATAATGGAAAGAAAAATTACTTTCTCCGCTTGAAAATGAAGTTGTCCCGCGCTCCTACTACCGTCCCTGGATTAGGATTTTACCCACAACGAAATGTTAAACCTAAAATTTTATGTTTACATTTGACTACCGACATCATTTACCCTCTTGCTTATGTTTTTGATAGGGGTCATTTCTTTGCTCATCTGCTGTCCTTCCAATACTTTCATAACAGAGTCGACTTCATCATCATAATTCTACGGGAATTTTTACTTATCACATATTTATTCAATCGCACTGTAGTCCCAAATGTTAAATCGACTTCATACCGTTCGTCACGTATCTAAAATATGATTGCTAGCTTCTGAAAAAAAATATTGTAGGAAATTAGTCGTTGTTTTTTTTATTTTTCTACCGCCATTTTAAATTTATTAGTAACATCTGAACATCAGTGATTATTCAACGTATTACTTAATTTCTTCCCTTTCTTTTTATTCCATCACTTAATTCAAATTTTTATTCAATTCTTTTTCTTTCCTAGAATTAAACCTTGTACGAATATTCTTTTTCAACCTCTTATCCTTTTGTTGGGGTGGGTTTTGTGATTAAACCTACCAAGAAAATCTTCCTATGCAGGATGCTACTTGAGTGGCAATTTAATTCAAATTCACAATAAGGTGTACATATTTCTATACTGATTGAAACTGATGTATCTTTTTAATTTTGATGTGTTTATTATAGTCAATAATCGAGGAAACGTGTTCTGATTCTTTGATTTAAAATAGAATAAAAGAATAAGAAAATGAAGGAAGGATATAGGTAAGCAAATTACTCCGAGAGCAAACATTAGCAGTTTTCACTGGCGTGGCTAGAAGAGTACACTGCAGCAAGAATTTTTAACAGATGAGACATTCAAAACTAGGAATTAAAATAACCTCATTAAAGACGATCTCATTAATGTATTCAGGTTACTACTTACAAGTGATTCTCTTAAATGCTGCAGAACTATTCGTTCCTAGAGCTTTAAATATAATAGTCAATAGTAAAGGTTTCGGCAAAAGCAAATTTTGTAAATTCTGAGCTTTATTCCTTCGCATTATATATTTCTCACATTCACAATCCACAGGCATATTACAGAACAATCCAAAAGGCATCTATAAGTTATCCTCTCTCACAAATAACACTGGGAAACAATGTATTTGGTGAATTGACAAAAGTACATTTTCCTACCTAATTTGAGCATACTGAATTCAAATCTGATATCAGATTCTCTCTAAATGCTACAAATTTTTTGTACTATCAATAACTAATATTATCCAATAATTTTTATTTTATCACGCCTATCATCATGCCCTGAAAAATTTTAAATCATCCTTTTGCGTTATTTATAGTAAAGCAGGTTTTTTTGCACAAATATTTTATTGCATATGAGAAGAAACTTAAATTACACATTGAGATAACAAATACTGTAATCAAATAGATGGTAATATATTAATGACCGTACATCAGGCTAGAAGACCTCTTCTTGATTTCAATCAGGCAAAAGTTTGCGTTTGTACCTCTTTCTCTTGTAAGTCTTCTCTGGCTGATCTATTCTAATCATCCAGCAGTAGTCCACCACGATGTGTCTATCCCAATGACCTTGGTAGCGGCCTTTCATCGTCATAAAATGCTAATGGAAGCGTTCCCCTTTTTCGTCACTTATGGCTCCCAGATTCTCTGGGAATCGGTCGAGGTGACTATTTAGGAGATGCAGCTTCACACTCGTGTTGCATTCCAGATCACAATATGCTAAAGGCATATTAGTAACCAGATCCTCGTAGTTCTGCTCTTTTTCATTCATGGTGCTCACGAATCTAGAATCACTCACAAGTCTTCTGATTTGGGGACCATCAAATACTCCAACTTTTATCTTTTCGTATGACAAAGCAGGAAATGCCGATACTATGTACTTAAAACAATCATTATCAGTGCTCAACGCCTTGACATACTGCTTCATCAACTCCAGTTTCAGATGAAGTGGAGGCAAACGATCTTCTCTCGACTTACGATTGGCTCATTAACAATGTTTGGCATTCCTGCTTCTAAAGTTTCCAGAACTGGCCAATCTTTTGTGAACCAGTCTTTGTCACGGGCTTGACTATCACGCATACATATATAACATGGAAACTTTGTATATCCTTTCTGCTGGCCAAGGAGTAAGTTGACCATCTTAATATCTACACATATGATCCAATTGTGTTCATTGTACTTAAGTAAATCCATGATCATTTTTATGTCATTGTGACTTTCTCGCAGATGGACAGAGTGACCGAGAGGAACTGCACCAAAGTCATTGCCATTATGCAAAAGGACACACTTAAGGCTACGCTTAGAGCTATACAAAAACAGTCTTCACTCAGCACGTCTATGGATGCCAAGTCCCAACTCGGTAAACAGATCAGGAACATCGTGGCAGTATACAAATTGTTTGCCCCCAGGGAAATATCTAACAAATTTACTCTCCCTTGTTTGGTAATATGATACCCATACCGACCTGTAAAGCATGTCTTTCACTCAATCTTGAGGCTAAACGTTCTGCAGCTTTCTTAGAGTTCGCCAAATCAGGTATCAAGTAATTCAAATCCTCTTGATTGAAACAGTGAGGAGCTAATGACTTTTTAGCATCTGATGATAAATCTGCAGACTCTGAATCCATTCCGTGGATGTCCATATCAGGTACATAATTTTCATCCTCAGAGAAAGCATATCCACTGAAAATCAAAACTGTTAAAGACTCAGAATTAAGTATTGGTCGGATCGCCTAGGGAATTTTGGGGGTAGTCGATCTTGTGTTGATTTTTCTTGTCCTACATGATCCTTTGGATCTTGCCACACCATGGAGATTACAAAAAGAAGACCATTTCTCTTTCCTTTCGTCCACTCACGAAGATGTCCCACACAACTATGGAAAACAGCATGTGGGGCCCATTTCTTATCTTGATCGTCAAGAGGAACATCAAAATATGCCTTATCAGTGCGGATCACAAAGTTTGATATATTGTGCCTTTGACGAACTAGCATGTAACAGCTACATACGTAGCAGAAGGTGTCTGGATTATTAAGGCAATTTCTTCTTGACGAAGCCATTACTCTCACATGAGACCTGAAAAAAGAAACAATAATATCAATATTTTGCACAATATCACTTATTACTCACTTACTACTATGTACTGTAAAGTATTTGCTTTCTACTCGTACAAGCACCCTCTCTGTACCTCCGGAGGGCAGTTTTCGGCGAAAAGAGAAAATAGAAATTACAGGATAACTATAGCATGTAGGTAAAGATGGATTATATATTTGAAATCAGCATGAAAAAACGAATTAAAATTGGCAGATAAATCTAATCACCTGAAAATGTGGTTAAAATTGTTCCCCTGTGTAATATAGGATGTCTCTAAAGTCTGGAGATAGAAAATAACACACTGGTCTCTTAGTTCGCCAGACCTTAGATACGAGACACACGAGGAAAAATCGCATTATAAATGAATATGCTGAAATTGACCGAAATTTAGTGTCAATGCATCGGGTTGAATTAAAATGGATTTGCAAAGCGCATCGAATGTCGCATTACAAATAGGAAAAATCATATTGAAGATGTTATCAATATTTCAATTCAATAAAAATCTGGGTAAAAATTTGATTGAAAATATGCATTTTGTTTATGTGTCCGGACTTTAGAGACACACTCTATAATATCTGTAACGATATTAACGTCAGTAGTGTGTCCAGAGCGATGGCTCTTAACTATTGGCTCATAACTTAGGATTTGATCATACTTAACGGGTCTCCGATTCTCAAATGTCTTTGTAGGATCGCCCAAATGTTCTTCATCGGATTAAGATTTTAGGAGTTTTAAGTCCATAAACTCTCACTGTGCAAGGGTAGTGCTCGAGGCACTTCGTTGCATGTCTTGGGTGATACTTTGGTTCATAATCCTGGAAGTTGTATGGATGATCACCTTAATAATTTTGGATGGTTAATTTCATAAAGTATTGCCCTTAGGGCAAAGTTTCTAGCATTCTTCTTTTATATTGGAGTATTTAGGACGAAATTTGCTACTACCCAATCATTTGGTTACTACTTGCCATTTTGGGGGCATATATTTATGCTGGATTGTGAGAACTTTTTGAATATATTGTAAAATTTAATTGAACCCATATATTTATTATAATATGTACGATATAATGTTCGAAAACACTAGAAAATGAAGCTGAAAAAATATTTTCATTTAAAATTTAATCTCCTTTCATGGGATCCACGATTTTTTAACAGGGACAAAACGATACCTATTTTCTAAAAATAAATATTTTGTGATATATATTGGGATGGGCCGGCAATACTATAAAACTTTCAGAAACACGCACGAGAGAAACCTAACTCCCACACATATGCACAGCGAACACGTTTTCCAGTGCTTCGAAAATTTTGGCAAAACTTATCAAAGATTTACTTTTAAAATAATATTTTTGTAAAGCAAAAGTTCTCTGACTTTCATATCATTGCTTGAGTTTCACTTTATCACACATTCCCTTCTTTTCACCTGGAACAAGGGATCATTCTTTTCGAAGAGGTGTCAGGAACATCTCTGGCCAGAAAGGTTTATAAGTGACAGAAAGTCTTTAACTTAACAAGGGCTTATCAGTTACTAATATAGACATACAGCTAAGAACCCTTCATCTCCACTTAAATACGATGAGTGAAGGGGAAAAATCATTAAATTTTTTGCTGTCAGGCCCTGCAAAAGTAATTTATTCACACCGAGATAATCTCAGATTCGCGAAATTGAATGTGTTATGGCATGAAGGTATACCAAAAGAAGTGGACGATAAGTTTACATATAAATTCCTATTTGAAAATATTGATAAAGGCAACTAATACTAATTGCTAGTGGCATAAAAACTTGGCACAGCAGAATACTATCAAATGACTCCTATGAGTATGTCAGAGTTGAGACTTACAATAAAAGCATAGAAATATGAGAGCAGTATTTCCAATTTCAGAACTCCTTAAATCTATGAAAAAGCAAGGTCGTGTTCTTTAAACAGTTCATTAAAACTTAAGATAAATATTTAAATTTTAATTTCTAAAATGTTCATACGATTCGCTGAATTCCTAAAAAAATTTACTAAAAGATTTTGCTATTTATATCTCATTTATCTCCTTGTAGCTTAGTTTGAAATGTAACGCAAAAAAAGGCAAAATCCAGACCTGAGAGAGAATAAACTGAATGAAAATAGACTCAATGATACTAATCAAACTTACAAAGAAATAAAATGAATAATCGTTTCTACATTGTAATGACATTAAAAATGAATTCTAAACATTTTAACAAACTAGAGACGACTCTCGAATTTATGTGACGACTCATTGTTTGCTTTACATATTGAGGGGTTAAGTAGCAGTAGTACATCTCCTTCATAAAGCCAGCCCTTTGTATTTACCGAGGCTCCAAAGTCCATCTGGGCAGGGATATGTTTTTGTTACCAGAAAAGAACATTAATGAGAAAAGAAAGTTCGTTCAGGTTTTTCTACCTCGATATATATGTATAGTCCCGTGGAAAACTAGAAAACAAAACATTTAAATCGAGGCTTTTTTAAAAATACTTATTTAATTTGATTGAATAATGTGCAAAATATTCTTTGGAATTTTCTTCATATAGTACCAAGCCTATTTTGTAGGTAGGTAGCACCATCTGTCGCTTGGCTAGGACAAACATTTCGACAGGATAAGGAAAACCAATATGAAGATCAATATGACAATCACTGGTGATTTTCTTTTTGGGGAAGGGGGGTATAAATAAGCATTTGTGTCCATGAGACTAATCAGCGATCAGAATCTTTAATCTATCTGGGAGAATGGGGACGCTCTCCACGTCAGGGCTATGTGTATACAACAAAGTGTCTACAGAGGTCCTAGGAACAGAGGGAGGAGTGTGTATGTTTTGTTGTAGATACGATAAAGAAAGATAGCGTTGTGATTGGTTAAGTGTGTGATGACTGGTGTAAGATTTATCTACCCAACGGAGATAACACACAACGTGTTTACCAATGGGCAGCTGAAATTAAATGTCCACTCTCATTCAGATTAATCCGATATCTTGATTTTAGTAAACCAATGGCCTACTCTCTACACTACTGAGATTTCTTTTCATTTTATAGAAGAGCAGATAAAAATGTTGTGAGGAAATTAGTATTTGAAGAAATGATGCGTATAAAACGAGAATATGATAACAATTAATTCAGTTTTTAGATGAAAAATCTCTATTATGTCTGGAAACAATATCCACGTATAGTTAATACTGCCATTGATGGTATTACTTATTTTTCAGGATGGTGACACGAGTTAAGTTCGAAAAATCGTTCAGAAAGCGGCTTTACCATCGGAAAAGTGAACGAATAGCAGTGTCTGAGATTTAAAGACATTGTAATCGGTCAAAAAGTGTTATTTCACACAAAATAACGTTCAATGAAAAAATTAGCCCTACGAGTAAACGAATAAAGCGAGTTGCCTGCGAAAAAACACCCCTAGTGAACACTAGACGATGTCGAAGAAGGATAGATTTCAGAAGGCAGCCACAATTTCACGTCAATTTTTCAAGAAAATGAACCTGATGTATCTTACGAGACTGACCTTTGATATTGAGCATGTTTTACGGACTACTCACAAGTGGGAGTGATTTTTTGAGCGACTAAACCTAATTTAATTTGTTCGGATCGAGTGGGAAGAAAGCATAAAGCCGTTGCACATGAGAAAGGTTCAAACATACTCGTACATTTTCGCAAAGACGGTTACATTATGAAAAAGAAGAAGAATTAAGGTGTGGGACATGTTTTCAAGTTATAAAGTCATTATGCTCGTTTGTTTATGCGTTAAAATCAAGGCTACGCTATGCAATGAGGTTTCACGAAAATCTGATCCCCTCCATCCGAACATCGAGAATACGTGAGTGAGCCTGTTTTCATGGAGGACAAATTTCTCTGTGTGATGGAGAAAAGACGGTGAAGCAGTACTATGCAGTATCCAAGGGAACAAACCTGTGCAGATCCCCGATTTAAAACATATAGAAAAACTATGGAAGCTACTTGCCGACAAGATTATGACTCGCAAATTGATGAATGTGGAAGATCTCAGGCACAGATTGAAAGAAATAAGGAATAAAAGCACCGCCGAATAATGCAAAAAATTGTTAGTCGTGTCACCACAGTTGTTCTCAACTCATGTTGAGCAAGGGCCTGCATGCATGATATTAATATTTCGTTTAATTGTCTATTTGAACCTTTTGTATTCTGAATATGGTTCCATTTATACTTAATGTTCTTTAGTTTTTGAACGATTCATTCTTCAAGTGCACATTGCTTTCCTCGTAACTGTTTATATTTGCTGTTATATGAAGTGAAACTTGTAGGCCCTCTGAGACAAATTACACAGAATATTTTATTAAATTTTCCTGTGAATTTAAAGAGTACCTTTTAGAAAATTTATTATAAAAATGGTTATTTTATTCTTAAGTTTCGGACAGTACTGAAGCTATCAGGTTTACTATTTGTCCTAATTCATTATTCTACCATACTTTCGAGAATTCTTGCATTACTAGTAAGTTCTTTATTCATGCTTTAGAAAAAATTACGAAAATCATCACCAAGCTTCCATTTATACCTATCCATTCTACTTAACTTTCGAGCTATGGCATCAAAGTTATCGCAAAGTAGTTATGGAAAATTAACTCATTTTTTATGCGAGTATGAAATCTTTTATGATCGAAGATTTTGCGATTCTGTATAACGGATATTTTTAGTAGCTTTAAAAGTGGATCCTGTGCTGTTTTTTGAATATTTAACAATGATGGTATAAAAGAAAAATCTCAATGAATTTTTCCTACAATAAAATATGGTTGATATTTATGTGGATTTTATGTTACGAAGATAGTTTATAAGGCTGGATTTATGGGAAGTAGAAATTTAAGAAGAAGAAATAATGCATTTTATGTGGAATATCTTGTAGATCAAAAATATTAGGGTTTCGAATCGGATTTAAGGGGAGAATTTAAGTTAATTATACAATGTATTTTACTCAGTAATATGAAAGCAAATTCTATTGAATTCATAATCGAGAAAAAATTTATGTCTTATTAATCTTTTAGATATCAACCAAGATTTATGACTTTTCATTTATATCATTCCATGGAAGGAATAGTCAAATCGCTTCGGTCCCTTATTCAGAAGGAAGAGAAAATAGAACAAAATAATTGAGAAAGATTGCTTTAATTTTTCTTAGATAATTTAAACAATTGTAAAGTTTAATAAACGCAGGCTTGTACTCCGGATTATTCTTGCCCATCCATGTCATCAAAGAGATCGGGGTTAATTTCGATGGAGTAAAGTTTCTTAAAATTTAAATTGGAAAATTTTAACTCTCCCCCGTAAAAACAATCGAAAGGTTAGTGATATGAAACTTGATGCTTGATATACCATTCAGTAGGTGAATTCATAACAGACGAATAACAGAAACGTTTACAGACACTATTAGAATTCGTAGAAAGATCACACATTTGCAATTTTTATTCTGAATTACTTTTTCCCCTTGACCTCAATAAGAAGGAGAAGATAAATGTGCTCAAATATACCTGCTGTTAAATGCAATAGAAGAAAAAAAATGTCTTTACTTCGATGAAGTTCCTGATCTTAGAAGATGAAGAGTCATAGGTAAACTTTGAATTGCAAATTATCGGTCATCTTTACTAATCATATTTTGTGCCAGCTAAAATAAGAGATTGGAACGTATACTTACTAGATAGGAGTACCCATATTATTTTCTGACGCGTTTTTACGTTTAAAGTTTGCTACATGGAATGATGAAGATTTATTCTAGTATGAAATCAATCTTCAAACCATGCAACTCAAAAAAATCTACTAAAATGAAGAATGCTTTTCCCTCTGTATAGATGAAGATCATATCTACTCAACACTAATTACATTATCTAATGTGTTAATAAGTTGGCCCCACTTCCTCGATCTCAACAATAAAGACTTTTAGGATTTGCAGTACTAATTAAATTGCATTTATTAAACTCGCTATTCAGTATGGTTTACTATATTAATTCGTTAAGTATTTTGAAAATTCAACTAAAAGGAATGATTAGATTAATTGCAGATCAACGTACACTGACATAAAAAGTAAGGCCATAAAGAAGGTTAATGGCGAGGTAATAAACATTTATAGGGTCGTTCTAAGCCTTCATCATAACCAGTATATAGATTTGTTCACATGAATTTTTCGTAATATCCCTTAAAGTCAGCCACTCAACATTGATTATTGAGAATTGATATTATAATGAAATAATTACTTTTGAACCTATCAAGTTTAAGGAACCAAAATATGATCGAGAGTACTACATACTTGTTCAATATTTAGGCATAAGTTAAGTAAAGTTATCAACTATAACATTCTACAAACATCTATGTGCTTCTTCATCTTATTACAAAACAAATTTACATCTACTGCTCATAGAATATATTGACTAGTTTCCCTATCTTGTTTCAAACCTTTAAACTTCAAAGATCTTTCGTAAAAATGCGAAAATAGGGAAATAATTCCTCTGTCCACCTACATTTAATAATAAAATAAAACAGGATTTGATGTTGACCATTTCTGAATAACGGCGTTTTTCCAAAAAATGATCAAGATGATAAAAAATTCCAAGAATTTATCGATCAATTAATGGAAAAAATTAGCTAAAACTTTTACGGCCCTAGACGGTTGTAGGAAAACTGCCCCTGGAAAACCACCACCGGACAACTGCCACTCAGACAAATGCCATCGTTGAAATCTCCCACCCAGGATAACTGCAACCAGGGAAAACTGCCACTAGGCATAACAAACTCCTGGAGACTGCTACCCTGAAAAATGCCACTTTGAATCAACACCATGGACAAATATACTATTCGTATTTGAAAATCTACAGTATTTTCCCAAACGAAATTCAATTTTATACAAATTAAAAATAATAAATGTTGACTTTTAAAATTGAAACAATTTTTTTGTATGTTTTTTTTAAGTTATGTGGGTTATATATGTGTTTGTATTCATGTATGTAGAATCAAATCACCTTTTTTTACAAAGATTTTTTCTGTGTGTACTTGTCCGCATGCATGTAGATTTAAATGACTTTATTTTTATTTAATTAATAAATTCCAGATGTACTTAGCTATATAAAAATAATTGAATTTATTACACGTGTCTATGCGTCGGTATGTTGTCTTTGGTGACAGTTGTTCCTATGGTAATTGTCCCTGGTAACAGTGATCCTGGGTTTCAGATTTCTACCGTGGCATTTGTCTGAGTGTCAGTTGTTCGGTGAAGATTTTCCAAGTATCTGTTATCTCATTTCCGCTTTAGACTATTTAGTGGTAGCCTATTTTCCGGTTGCCTTTTCTTATAAGCTCTCCTTATACGCATACCATTGCAGTAGTTATGATACCTTACTTAAGTGATGTATATTTACTTTATGAGTAGTTCCCAATCTAGGTTTGTAAATTACCCTTCCTCAAATTATGGATTGCTCAACCTAGGAAGGTATTATTGAACCAATTTTAATTTAAGATCAGTAGAAAATATGGGTGAAGTTATTATAAAAGCTCTAAACGAATATCAAGAGTACAGAGGAGAGGGAAAGTAACTTTTATAGTCATTATCCTTTGAAATATTTGCTTAATGGTGACAATTTATGCTCATTATCGATTTAACCAAATTTCTTTGCTCTTTTTCGATTCGATCCATAGTAATGATAGGGGAAAATCTTTTTCTACTATATTTTTACTATTTGTGGATAAGCTTTGCCATCTATTGGTGATGAAACCCTAATTGTTCCGCCTCTTGGAAGGATTCAGACATTAAACCTTTCTTACGCTTATAAGAGAAATTTAGGCCACCTAATAGAGGCAGGAAGAAAATATTATATTCGCATTTAAATGCAATAAAAGCTTCGCTTTATGATTATAGTTGTTATTAATAGGAAATTACCTTGGTATCTATGGACGTTTTAATGATCAGCAGCCGTGGACTAACGTTTTAGGAAACGCAGATCCCCAAATACGCTGGCGAAAGCGGAGTACTCCGGCAAGTGTCTATTTGTAAGGATGAAAAAAATAGAATCATGAATATTTATTCTATTTACACAACAAAAAACCAAGAAATATAGAATAAATGGAATAAAAATCATGAATATTTAATATATATAAACAAATAAACCAGGAAAATAGAATAAAGAAATGAGAAATTGTGAAATTTAGTATATTTAAACAACTGAAATAAGAAAATAGGCTAAAAAATAAAAATAATGAATATTAATATATTTCAACAACAAAAATCAGGAGGGTAGGATAAAAAAACTAGATATCATGAACGATTAATTTATTTAAACAATGAAAACCAAGAAAATAGGAAATTTAGAGATGTTATTTTTGTCTAATGGTTAAAGAGCAATGTGTGCGTTGAATCAATTAGAATGTAAAATTATCTTGTCCTTAAAATGAGCTTATATTCTCATTAGTACTTCCATTTATCACTACTCTAGACTTCAAATTACTCTTCAAAAGTATGCGTAGTGTTAAAAGTCGGACTTTCTTCATAAGCAAGAAAAATACCTCCGCTTTTCTACCATTTATCCAAGGCTGAGCCCACACATGTCCGTTTAGTGTCATCTTTTCTGCTTTTGGAAAGTAGAATAAATTACTTGACATGGCTCGATATTTCTGTCACGTCCAGGATGAATTATGGTTTGATAGATGGCGTGATTTTTTCAGGAATTACAAGTTTCATTTTTTAAGCAACATTTATATTCTTTAGTTTACAAAAAATGTTCCATTATCGATATCCAACACAAAATTTGATTGAGCAAATATGGATTAAGATGGATTGATCCTAAAAAGGTTGCTAGTGCCAAGGACGATATTGCTATTCCTTATAGATATCAAAGAGTTGTAGCACTAAATCTTTCATTTATTTAACGTTTCTTGTATCTATAAGGATTTATCTCAATCTATTCAGATTTTTAATGTACTGATTCCCTTTGTGATATGTAAATTTGAAGACTAATTAATTTACCTTCTTTTATAAAATATTTTTTAGTCTTATTTCTGTGTTTAATGTATACAAAGATCTTTTTTACACAAAATTTCTTTTCTTTCTCAATTGAAAAAATGCTAAGCGATTCCATAAAAACTTATTGTATATATTTTGCAATATATTATTAAATCTGAATATGAAAATTAACTTTTACATACTGTTTTAAGTTAGAAATATATGATAAAAACTGTAGCCAAATTATTTTGTCTTTTGAAGCTTTTATAATAAGAACTATAGAAAGCAATCGCAGGAAAATGTAGCCTTTTAAAATAAATATCTCTTTTACTCATTGGCTTTGTCTTAAATATCTCCTAATTTTATGAATGCATTAAATAGGATTGTGAAATTTTAAATGTGTACACTTGGTTAACATACTGTTATATTAGAGGGCGAAAAAGGTGAATTGGGAAATAAAGACAACTATTCTCATGGATAAAAGAAATTAGAAGCTATGACAATTAAATAGTGACAACCTGGTGCGGAATTACAAGAATAAAGCATCTGTTGAAGTACATGGGACGATGTTGATAAAGGATAATCTGAGGCAGAATCTATAAAAAAGGTAAAAAAATATGGGAATAAAGATGAATAACAGAGAAGATGGTTTTGCATTATTTTATCGTCTAGTGATAGGAGTTGGGAATGGTAAATCAACTAGTCGCTAAACCTGGTTAATGGAAAGTAATAAAACGCTACGATCTCTTCTTTGGCAAAAAAGGTAGAGAAAGGTTGATGGGGGAAAGAATAAAATGTCGAGAATTTTATGAACAGGTAAGAAACCTTATAATTGTCTCTAACGCCAAACTCAACTTGTGGAGTACAAATGCTTTATTTTCTGTTTTAAGTTGATTTTTTTTTAGAACATGGATCTTCTGGATAATGATAAACCCTATGGTTGGTGTTCCGACTGATCTTGCATTTTATTCTTATTTTATAAATTTTTTATTCATTCTAAATTATATTTTTTTTCAAGTGAACAATGAGCTATTCGTTCAACGGCGATCAGCTCAAAAGAGCAGTCTTCCCTATATTTCCATTATATTCACCAAACAAAAAGAAATATGAAATTAATCAAGTGGGAAACGATGGACCTGGCCGATTCCATTTGTTATTCAAGTTAATCATGAGCCTGAAAGAACCTTTTGCTTATTACAGACCGTGAAATATTCTTGACTCTCTTGCTGTGATTTGCTTAGGTGGCTTTTATTTACATAGAGCATGAGGCTAATGTCAGTATTTTCCATGTTGTTTCCACGTTAATTTTGTAATACAGAAATCTATTTGAGTTGCTTTGCCAACACTAAAACAGGTTATTCTCACATTGCCATTTGAGGGTCTTCCGACAGTCACGCAATTCTATTCATTTCCATGCCCATTCATTGTTTAGCACCGACTGTAGTGTTCATTCAGATAGTTGCATTTTTATCTCTCAGGGCATTTTTGATCATTAATTTAGAAAATTTTGGTCATTTTTCATCTATTTATCTATATGAGGTAGAGTAGTGGTAATTTAGGGAGGAAACTATGGAAACGAGTGTCATTTTGAGGTGATTGTTTCATTCATTTTAAAAAATATACTCTCTGGATATTGGTAATGTTTTTAGCTCTGCAATATCGTAAACTAGTCTGATAATGAATTTAATACATAATAAACACAGAGTCATGTTATTAACAGACTTCAGCAATCTAGTTGAAGTTGGAGCCTTTATTTTGTATACATCTTATCTTAAAGGGGCGTCTATGAAAAATCTTCAGAAATTATAAAGATTAAAAAATTCGAGTACGCTCTGTTGATTCTAAGAGCCAAAGTAATCTCCTCGTGAGATTAGTTGGAGTATTGACATTGTTTTCCACCTCCCATAACTTCCTAATTTTCTTAGCAAACGTCTTACCTTTATTTAGCTAAGCTGCTCTCTGTGGTTAACGCCTTTTTGACTTAAGTAAAATTATTAATAGTTGTTTTACGCAATATGTTATGATCATAATTATTAGAGTCGAAAATGGGACGAGGGTTCTTCGAGAAATAGGCAGAATTTAGGAGAATTACGTAACTCCTCGGCTAAATGTAGTTTCATCTTTAGCTCTATGGGCCACCTTCATTACACCTATATCCACTTCATTTACTTCAATACTTTATTTTTAATTCCTTGTCATTAAATAGGTATATAGGAGATTTTTCTGGTACGGTTGCACTCGACACGCATGAAAGGTAAAACCACTACAGAACTAGGACCAGTAAAGACCATAGAGTTCAATTAAGGCTTGTCATTTTTTCGCCTTAATCCAAAAACCATGATAATTTTATCTAATCAAATCAAGTTTTGAGATACATATAAGCACATTCCAGAAATTCTTATATTCTGATCTATTTGTATTTGAATATACACCAAATAGTAAATTTTGAACTGATTTATACACAGTTTGTTTACAGATTGTCCTAAATGATACCGAGAAGAGTAAAACATACAAAATGGTCGCGGTAGGGACTTCCAATTGTGCCTAGCCGACACCAAATGTCTTTTCCAGGCAACAACAGTGTCAGCCAGAAAGTTCACATCCCAACGCCCTTGATAACCTTCCTCCATCACATGGCTATCTTGGTTAAAGCGTTCCCCCTGTTCTTTAATGAAGTCTCCACAATTCTCGGGAAAATTTTCCAGGTGGGATCGAAGAAAGTGCATTTTCACTGACATGCGCGCACCAAGTTTACGGAAATTCTCCATTAACTCATCATCTGCCTTCTCATACTAAGGACTTCTGTGATTGTTAAGGAAGTTTGCAATGACTGACTTAAGGAACAACCGGAGAGAGAGAGAGAGAGAGAGAGAAAGAGAGAGAGAGTTTAGTAGGATTCAGTGCTCCATCATTACTGGTGTCTTTGATGAGCCCCTTATTTTATGACCATCAAATGCGCCCTTCCTTCAATTTTTTTAATGCTGACTCGCGGAAACTTCTGACGGAAAAAAGCAAATCCTCTACATTCCTTGACAAAGTCCTCTATCAAACCGAGTTTGATGTGCGGGGATGGATGCAATACCTTGCTCTGTTCAACCAGAAGGTGAGACTGAACGTTGTGTGAACCGGGTTCTAAATCTTTTCTTGAGGACCACTCTTGTCTGACGTAATGCTGGTCGTCAGCTCAACTGTCTCACGAGCAGATAAAGCATGGATACTTTGTATACCTAACTTGAAGGCCCACGATGAGTTCATCAATTTTAAGATTTACACAGATCAGCCATTTGTGTTCCTAGTAGTTGAGAGCAGACAACAGACGGTCCACGCTGTTGCAGGTTTCTTTTATTGCAGCTGAGTGTCTAACAGAGATGGATGAAAACTTATTGCCGTTATTAAATGCCTTGATACTTCTGTTAGATGAGTCAATAAAATTCTCCATCCCATAACATCATACTTCAGACCAATTTAGTTAAGCAGGTCAGCAATGTTGTTAGAGTAGACCAGTAAAGAGGCTTCATCAAACGTGAAAATTCCCTAAATTCTTTCTTACGGTCCCGATACCAATAGAATGTTGCCTCTTGTCCCAGCATACATTGCTTTTGAAGACGTGAATCCAATAGATTAACAAATTCTTTGGAAAGGTTCAGGTCTCTTGTCAAGTTGTTGAGTTGGTCTTGAGTAAATGGCACCAGTTGGTCACCTCTTTCTGGCTTGTATGTATCAAACTCAACTGTACCAATAGTAAAACAACCTTCGGAATCAGACATAGATCCCATACTAAAATCAGACTCAGGAACAGGAAGATCGGGTCCATGTGGGACTGATTTTATAGCAGAAAGAACATTGGAGTATTAAAAATGGTGCTTGTTCTTGAAATTGATGCCTTTCAAATTGTCATATATGTCTCCATATGTAACAAAATCTATTCGGATGATTCTTGCACGTATGATCTATTTTAATGTAAATCTAGAAATGAAAAGATGAATAAAATAGGTTATGTATGGTTAGTCATCACTATATGTGACAAAACCGAATTAAGAAACGGTTGGATGATAGCTTTATTTTTGAATATAAATCGAAAATATCTTAGAAACCAGAGCTGACCAAGGAAAACTAATTATATTCATAAATTTAGCATCAAAATAATATTGTAAATCAGTTTGAAAAAAGTTTTGAAACGCAGGCTAGTGTTAGTATTGGTAGAGGATCTTTGCAACCTATTCATTCATTTTGTGGGACTGATGCTTCGGGACTCTTGTGGTTCCAAGGAGTAAAATTATATAATAGAACTGTACAACAGGGAAGGTAAAATGCGAATTCATAGTACTTTCAAACTTTATTCAGTCCATTTTTAGGTTTTCCTAAAGAAGGAACTGAATAAGTTACAGAGAAATTAAAAGTCGCCTTTGCTCATTGTCGGGAATAGAAATTCTTTGCCGCCTCGTGCCCCGGCAAAAAAACGAGGTCAGTGCACGTGAGCGATGACCGTATAAACAGTCAGAATATAAAATTGCTTTCTGCGATAAGCGATAGATTGAAATCTTAAACGTGCGCCTCTGTCGCCTCCCGGGGCGTTATCAAGAAACCTTGCCGGGAGTACTTTCCATCCCTTAAGTGCCGTGTTGGTCCAATGAGAGGTTCCCTCACCCCCTTTGGCGGAGGCAGTAACGGTTCCGGCTGGTGCCTATATTTTGTTGATCCCAATTAAGCATCACAATATATGCCTGCCTTTTACTGAGAAACACGTCATTCTAGGTCGCGCTCCATTTCTCTACGAGCCCGAAGGCTAGAATCATACCAAATGATTTGAGCCCCAGTCCATTGGCCCATCCTTGGTTTCGGTCCATTTTGTTTGGGACGAATACTCCCTCCAGTTAGTGTTACTACTAGAGGTTAAACTCCCCGTTGTTAAAATCCCTCGAATCACCATCCGATCCCCGTTTCATCTCGTATATCCTCGAGCCCAAGGTATGCTGAGACGAATCATCTGTGGCTTCCTTGCCATTCATCCCTGTGTGCGTAGGTACAGAGGCTCGAATACCATCTCTACCCCTTCCTTAGAGTTTGCTCCTGTTCGCTCCGAGTAGCTCTCTTAGATCGATCATTGTAAACATCGCGTATCAATTACCATTATTCTATTTTACATTATTTATTGTGTATACTGTGTAAATATTAAAGTTTCTTTTTGTTCCTACTTTTTCATCAACCTGAAAGCCGGTAGCCTTCATTATTTTAATAACGGTCAACTGCACTCAATCGTTTGTATTTTAATTCCCGCACTACTTCGAGGAAGTTGGGGACCAACTTTCCCCACTTCTCTCCCCCATCTCTTTCGTGAACAGAGTTGAGTCAAGGTCACTCGTTTGGTCTTGAGCGTCCACTCAGTTTGTGTACAAGTAAGGTATATGTCTATGGGTCATTCTACGACAGTCATAATGCTTTACTACTTTTCACTGGGTAATTTTGAGATTCATTGATCTCAAAAAGCGCTAGTATAAAATATAGAAGATATTTTAACAAACGGAGTTAAACGAAAATGCCTGCAGGAATTTGAAACACAGAGTACGAGTTTTTTATATTATCAAAGACAGCTTCAAGGACCTCAGATAAATGGAAAGTATAAACAGACTGTCACGAAAGGGTGAAGCGAAGAATGTGTATTAGAACAGAAATGGGGATTAAATCAGCAATAAAAGTAAAGGCAATATGATCAGCTGGCTATTTATCTAACCTAACCTAAGCTAACAAATATTAACCTAACAACCTAATCTAACGAAACTAACGTTACGTCACCAAAACTAACCTAACATATCCTAACCTAACCTAACATAACATTACCTACCCTAACCTTATCTAACTTAACCTAACCTAATATATTTGGTCAACAGGAAAGTTCGTCTTGTTTTGTAAAAATTAAAATAATATATTTGTAAGTAAATATAATCAATTGTATATGTAACATTTTCTCTATAAATTTTTACCATTTTGTTCTTTTGTAAATAAAGGCCGAAACAAAATCTTTGGAAAAAATAAGAATTTTTAGATAAAAAAAATTGTGTTAACAACTCTCCTATTCCTATTAAGCGCCAAATGAGGAATAGCTGAGGTTCGGTTAGATTATATCTTATCTGTGTATCAAGTCCGTTTCTATCAAAATTATCTTATTTATTTCCATAATAGACAAACCTATTCGTTTCTAATATCCTAACTTGACGAACCTAGCCTTCATTTATCGCTGATTAGGGATTACGTTCGTTAGCTCAAGATATGTCGCATAGTGTTTAATTAAAAAAAAAAATGTTTCGAGTTTGTTTTTTTTAACTAATAAAATGGGAGAATTGTAGAAAAAAATAGTAATATTATATTATAATTGATTATATTTTTCTATAGCAATACAAAGATTTCGGATGACTATATATATTTAATTAAAGAAAAATAATCAAATTTATGAATTATTGAGGGCTAAATTCCTGCATGGACGCTGGGAGCAGAATTTTTTTGTCCATCAATGGGTTGGGAACGATATTTTGAAATCAGGGAGCAAGAAACTTTTGAGCTGTCGCTTCATGATGTTTAAAATGTTTAGCGTGTACCCGGCTACCCCACAAGCAAAGCAATTAAGGGCGGTTGGTATAACCTCTTCGCACATCAGTATGTTACCTGCATTTAAAATGGGTTAGAATTGTTTTCTGCACACAATAAGGCAATCCAATTCATTAATATATTTGAGAAAACAAATAGGGAGAATTTTGTAAAAGCATTAGAACCCTATTTATTAGGTTTAAGGCGTCTTATTACGATTTAGGATAATGAAAAATATTTTATGTTATTAAATCATAAAGAACCAAATTCTAGTCTCTCTAAATGCAGATTAAAAAAGGGTGAATTAATGAGAGAAAATCCTAAGCTGGAAGATTTCAATGACTTATTCGTCAAAAAGACAAGAATATTTCGTCGGTGGTCTTTTGTATGCAAGAGGTGTACCATTTACTATGTTAACGGAGATAAATGGTTATTTATGTGTTTATAAGCCGAAGTTTGGTACGAGTAATATAAAATGTGACACGAAAAGATAATACAAGTACTCTGTAGCAGGTGTATCAAACATACAGTCCACTCCCGCTTTACTTGCAGCCCGCAGTGTAATTTGGTGCCTAAAACCCCAAAACGCCAAACCAAAATAACTGTTAACTTTGCTATATTATTGAATCTTAATTAAAATATAGGAATGGTTAAAATTATTTTGGTTATTATTTAAAAAAATAAAATCATATACAAATATCAACTATGCTAGTTACCTTAATATAAGAAAATAAAAAGAAAAGAATCTAATATTGATGATAGTTATAGATAAACATGATATTATATAGCGTCCTGAGTGAGAAGCAAGATATTTAGTCGCGTGCACTCGAATCTATAAGTTACGATGTCGGTAGGTCGGTTAATCGGTCGGTTAGCCGGTCAGATGGTAACCATTTTACTTTTCGATGTGTTTTTGAAAGTTTTGAAGGTCGTAAGGTTAGCTGGTCATAAGAGTATAGGTCAGAATAATTGAGAGCACGTGACTTAGGTCTGTTGAACTTTTTTATTCTATCGCTGGTCGAAGAAGATTGTTTTACAGTGGTTAATTAGTTTCGTAGTTATAGATTGCCAGATAGTGGAAATGAGTGTATTGCAAGGAATACCAATGTTATATTTATTGTTTCTAACTTCATTTTCTAGTAACTTTAATTTCTAATTACTCCGTCATTATTATATTTTCGAAGAAAATGGATTCGATAGAATTATGAGCCAGAAAAGACTCTAAAATCCACTGTAGGTTAGTTCAGAAATTAGGAAAAGGGCGGAAGCTAGAGATTTGGAGAGAGATAAAAAGAGTGGATATAGATAAAGAATAAGGTTCACAATACTTATTTATTCAGTCACATTTTGAAGAAAAAATGTTCGATTATATTCTTAAACATATTTACTGTAGTTCTTTCAAGACATTCCTTGGCAATCCATTTAATGTATGTTGTTTTATAAGAAAATAAATTTTCTAATCTCGTTTACTTAAATAGTGTGTCATAATTTGTTGTAGTTGTGAGGGAGCCCCACGTGGAATTTCTTGAGCCTAAACCCCCCCTTCCACAAGCGGTAGCCTCGAACCGCGTCCCCCACGATTCACCTTTACGCGGACTAGAATGGCCTCTGCAAGAAGATTCAAGGGCATTTGAGAGTAGAGCTGTTTCCCGCTAACCCCCTCGGCTCAGAGCCTTGGACATAAATAAGGTTCGACTTCCATGAGTAGACACAGAGTTGAGAAGTCTTGCCCAGAACCCAGAAGATTTCCCCATGGTTCCAATTCAAGGGCTAGTAACAAAGCAAAGTGACAGCTGGACTATTTTGTGTATTTGGAATTAGCCCTAGCCAGGAGGTAATTCCACTGAACGATCGCCCCGAGTGATTTTCTCGACTTTTTTCATCAACTCCTGTCGAAGCCCTCCTCATTTCGGGTAGCCGAAATACTCTCCCCTGGACCGGAAGTTACCCCCCCTACTTGCTTTTGGAGAACCGTCATCACTCCAACTTCCCGCTTTGAAGTCCGAGCGGCCTCACCTCTAGTGCAGAGGACATCCGTAAGCCAACCCCTCTCCTTCTTTTAGTAACCCAATTGAGTTCATTCCCCCCCACCCATTTGAATAGTCTCCTCCGGGAATACCTTAAGTTATAACTTCATAGCCTGATTTATAACTGCAATTCCCCCTTTCATTTACTGATGTGATTTTTCCCGTTAATTCTCTGAGGTAATTTTACCCATCAATTCTCTCATTATTTTTTGTGTAAATAAAATTATATTTTTGTACATGCCCCTTTAAATAACGTGGAGCTTTGCCATTGTCCAGAATTTATCTGACCTCGTTGCACTCTCTCGCTACTCAACCCGTCTGCACTCGTGGTTTTCCGTCCCTTTTGTCGGTTGGCTTTCAAGTTATTGGTACCTCTCTGATAGATATAATATGGTATTGATATAATGTAATGTCATACCACGACAGCAGTAAACCAGTTTAATATTTTAAACACTTTAATAATTTGGTGGCGTAGATGCCGATCTTTTAGTAAAAGTAAATGGAGGTGTATCAGCCTCTGTTCATACGATCTATTTCTAAGATCAAGAATTAATTTTGGTGATTTATATTCCAATGCTCATTTCTTGCATTAATACCAGAATTGTACTTCAGACTACAACTAAGGTATTGCAAAAGAACTATCGAAGAAAATAATAATATCTCTTTATTTAAATGCAAAATGTCTAGTTACGAGGGGCGGTCAATACGTTTTGCGAATCGGTAGGGCAAAACAGAAGAAGGGTGATGTCTGTTTGTGGGGGTGTTAGGAGAAGTTATGACAAGTTAGGCCCTGCAGCCGCACTCTCCTGTCTCGTCTATTTAAGAAGCAGTAGCTGATTGCAGATCGTCAGGCACAAATTTTTAAACAATGGAGAAGGTTGAGCACCGCGCAGTGATCAAATTTTTAACCAAGGAAGGCAAGAATGCAAAAGAGATCCATGAAGGCATTGTTGCAGTATACACCGAAACCAGACCGTCTTATGCAACCATTGCTCGCTGGAATAGGGAGTTCCGCTATGTTTGTGAGTTCATTAAAGATGATCCCCGTCCAGAACGCCCGTAAGACGTGACCAACGAGGACAATATGGCCCGTGTGAAGAGGATGATCCCCAAAAATTGACGGGTGAAGGTCGAAGAAATCGAGCGAGAACTTGGAATATCACATGGAAGTGTTATCATCATCATCCACGACAATTTGGCCATGACCAAGGTCTTTGCCCGTTGGGTCCTTAGAAACCTCACGCCCCATGATCGACTTCAACGTCGTCAAAGTCCACAAGGCTAGAGTTGCATAAGCTGCCCTTCGCGAATGCGGATTCGAGGAGCTCAACCATCTCCCTTACAGTCCAGATCTGGCCCCTATCGACTACTTTTCATTCCGCCAGCTCAAGGCTGCACTGCGTGGACGCCGGTTTGGGGACAATGAAGATGTCCAGCTCGCCTTCCAGGAGTAGATTGAACAGCAGTCGGGAGATTTCTGGTTGTCGGGAATTCGAAGCCTCGGGGAAAAGTGGCGCAAGTGCATTGAAGTCGAGGGTAGTTATATTGAAAAATAATAACACACTTTTCCTCATCTCTCGTTTCCTTATATCCGAATCGCAAAACTCATTGATCATCCCTCGTATGTATGGTAGAACTATATTGGCGTTTTTTGACGCCATAGTGTATCGTTTCAAAAGTTAAAATATCTTCCGACATTACGATAACTAAATTATTTTCCGTTTTCACTATTTTAAATTTGTAATCATATGATAATTTCTTAGAGATTATCTTCACCTATATAAAATTATAATGATATTAGTTAGTAGAGGAAAGCTGAAGAATCATATTATTTTTGTGAAAACATCAATGGAAAAACGACAAGAATATAATGTTCGAAGACATTATGAAAGTAACCAAGCCTCAACGTTTGTAAAGGCGCTTGATAAATTAAGTGTTGAATGTAGAAAACTCGTGAATCTACAAAATGAGCACAGCAATTTATGACTAAAAAATCCGGTTTTGTAAGCAAAATTTACAAATGTTGGAACCTAAAATACCGCTTTTATCTCCTACATTAGATTTTATACATTCAAATATCGTAAAGAAAAATATTCAAGACGGATAATGCTAATGCATCTCGTGATTAAATCGGTTAAGTTTATCAGATTGCGAGATTTGAACCGCAGACAGTTCAACCGCGTTCGGACGAAAATGACGCAAGACAACGACTAACATATCATAGTAATGTCCAAAGCCTAAGTCGGAGGTTATATGAAGTGCGCATTAGATTTTATACATTCAAATATCGTAAAGGAAAATATTCAAGACGGATAATGCTAATGCATCTCGTGATTAAATCGGTAAAGTTTATTAGATTGCGAGATTTGAACCGCAGACAGTGCAACCGCGTTCGGACGAAAATGACGCAAGACAACGACTAACATATCACAGTAATGTCCAAAGCCTAACTCGGAGGTTATATGAAGTGCGCATTAGATTTTATACATTCAAATATCGTAAAGAAAAATATTCAAGACGGATAATGCTAATGCATCTCGTGATTAAATCGGTAAAGTTTATTAGATTGCGAGATTTGAACCGCAGACAGTTCAACCGCGTTCAGACGAAAATTACGTAAGACAACGACTAACATATCACAGTAATGTCCAAAGCCTAAGTCGGAGGTTATATGAAGTGCGCATTAGATTTTATACATTCAAATATCGCAAAGAGAAATATTCAAGACGGATAATGCTAATGCATCTCGTGATTAAATCGGTAAAGTTTATTAGATTGCGAGATTTGAACCGCAGACAGTTCAACCGCGTTCAGACGAAAATGACGCAAGACAATGACTAACATATTACAGTAATGTCCAAAGCCTAAGTCGGAGGTTATATGAAGTGCGCATAGACTTGCTGGCAAGTATTCATTACCCCATTTGTGCCTTGAATTTGAGCTGCAGCTTTTGTAAAGACAAATTCGAATATGAATTATTTGCATTTTTCCAACCTTGAAATTCTCGCCAATAAAACTAAGCTTCTTGCTATTATTAATAAAGACGAGTAATGTATCAAGATTTATGACGTAAAAATTGAGAGTTTTAAAAGAGATATTCAGACTTACTCTTAAATAACATGAAACGGTTTTTCAATTTTTTTCAGAACTCATTTACTGTAAATGTTAAATAGGCACCAAATCATTCTAAGATTGAATTGATTGAGCTTCAATCTGATTCTGTTTTGAGGAACAAATTTCAAGTGTTGATATTAGTATATTTTATTAATATGTTGAAACGAATTATCCATCATCAAATTCCTAACCTTGAAGATTAGGTTCAAGTTGATCTACATACATATACATATAAACAACTATTTTCTGTACTGAATATTATCAAGAAATTGCATCGCTCGAAACTTTCTAGTGTACTTTAATTTAAACTGTAAAGTAATATATATATAAATATATATATATATATATATATATATATATATATATATATATATATGTATATATATATATATATATATATATATATATATATATATATATATATATATATATATATATAGAGAGAGAGAGAGAGAGAGAGAGAGAGAGAGAGGGAGAGATATTCATCCCTGAGATGATGGCACTCAATGGCATTCCACTATTCGACACTCCACATCAATCGTGGAGTTATTCAATAGCTTCCTACTTCCATAGCACAAGCATTATAATAACATTTCTTCTGGGAACAATATCTTAATCCCAAGCGATAAAATTCCTGCTTAGAAATCAATCTAACAAAACTAACCCAGTTATCATTTCCTCAATCCAAGACCGCAGATCGAAACTTAAATTTCGCTTACTCTCAGTAAATTCTTTAGCGGAGATACTCCGAGAAGATGGTCATTTAAATTTCAAGATTGAGGCAGATAGGCTCCATCCACATACTTAGGTTATGGAAATAAAACCATTATTATGATCTCATATCTACTACTTATCATTCTGATTCTTATCAATTAATACGACTTCAAGGTTTCAACGCAGACTCCTCGTTACTCATTCTCAATTTCACCAAGTTTTTTGAGATTCAATCCAAATAAGCTCTATTTATCATCGTTCTGTTGTATTTACTCGGAGGAATTATCCTAAAAAAAATTTAGTCGTATTTGTTTAACTTTTCTTAGTAGAAATGATTGGTTGCAAATCAACATTTTCTCACCTGCGTTAAAAAAGGTAAAGGTTAGGAATCTTCTAGGAGAATTATCTGCAGTGCACTGTCAGAAGGAAAAGGTTACCCCCTCACCCCAAAGAACCCAACGTCTACCCGTGGCACCTGAGAAAGATGTACCTGCACGGTCAGACAGCCTAAAGGGAGCAGCGAGAATTTCGTGCTAACGCGTAATCCGTCTGGGTTTCATTTCCTCCTCGCTGATCGACAGATGGGCTCTAGACCTACGGCGTCAAGGACCTTCGCGCGAGCCCGTGATGCTCACCGAGAATATACACTACTCCCCTTGCGCGCCAAATCTAATGAGATACCCGTACCCCTTTGGGGGAGCTCCGGCGATCCGTTTCCGCCGAGGCAGTATAAATACTTCGGGAAAAGTTCTGAGAAATTAGTACCATACAGTCCCGTCTTGGTTAGCAGCCACGTACAGTCTCGTACGCCCTGCCCCGCCTCCCAACAGCTTCAAGCTACGAACGCGACGCGTCACCTATCTACCCGGCTTCGCTCGTACCTAAGGCCAGAGTTCCCGCCAGACAGACGATAGACAGGGACAGGCATCCATCACTCGGGTATCCACTTCGTTCTCGTATGTAGTAGTTCCTCCTTCATTTCTCAGCGAGGTTAAAAAGAAGGAATTTTGCAAGTGGAACTTTGCAGCGCTCTGCTTACTAGTCGTATCCAAAGCATGCAGTTAATTAGAATTCGGGCCGTACAAAATAATTATTGCTCTTTGTTTAGTTTTCAAGTGAAGAATCGTATGTCTGCCAAAGCCTACCAGCCCTCCCGCTATGCGTCTAAAATATTTCTCTATTTTTTGTGTTGCTTTTCCTGAAAGTTGATCGAACGCGATAAAATGTCCTTATTGTTTAACAAGTTTTAGTTGCAAGGAGATTCTTTTGGTCTCAGTTGCAAGGACCTCTTAGCTTATATCCAAGCGGATGAAAGGACCGAAAGAGAAGAAAGAAGAGAAAGAGAAGGAGAAGAGAACGAACGAGAAGAAAAAGAGAGAGAGAAGAACAAGAAGAAAGAATAGAAGAACGGGTAGAAAGAGAAAGAATCTGCCTTCATAAACTTGAAATGAGTAGGACCAGGAACGAAACACTATCCATCAGCTCGTGGTTTGAAGCTCCCCATACCTCGTCTGCCAAGCTTCTGGTTTTCAAGGAAGGTGAGAATTTCGGAGCCTTTATAATTCACTTCGCGATAATCTTCGAAATCAACCATTGGGACATCGAGGGAGATAGATTTGCTCAATTGTTGCCGTTGCTAAATTTTGAACTCCGAGATATATTCATATCACTCTCCTATGAGGCAACAATTGATTATTCGACCTTAAAATTGGAGTTGCTGGTGGCATATAAAATGACCCTAGACTTTTACCGATCCAAATCCAGACATGCCAGCCTTCAGCCAGGCCAAACTTACTGTCAGTTTGCGTATACCCTCAAGCGTCAACTTAACTTTTGGCTCGATGTTTCAAAAATCCCACATGACTACGATGCCTTCGTTGGCTTCTTCCTGAGAGACCAGTTGTTGGCTGCACTTCCGACTGAAATCATATCTTTCGTAAAAGACCGGCAGTGCTTCACATTCAAAGAGTGCAGAGAAGAGGCTGACATTTATTCAGCAAGCCACAACCTTTATCCGAAAGAAGGGAAGAAAACGGCCCCCTTTTTCCAAAACCTAAGCCAAATAAAGGTAAATTCTTCCTGCAAAATGGAAGCAAGTTTGCCAAGGTAACAGGGCCGTCGAAGCCGAAACAATTCTTTTCGTCTGAACACCGGGATTTAAAACTGTTCTCTTCAGGCGCCCCTTACGTCATCTTGGCCCCAGGACACCCATCATTTGTTTATCCTGTGTTGTGGAGAGTCACCTGAAAACGAACTGCCCCAAGAACTCTCCGTTCAACACCATCAGGATCTTCTCCTCGGACATGCGCCTTAAGTCCCGGCGGCCACCAGGTAATCTTCTTGTTTGTTAAAAATGCCCCTGTAGGCCTTAAGTTTGAATCCGGAAAGATTAATGGCTGCCGGGTCTCCACTCTTGTGAAAGATAACGCGTGCACATCCATAGTGGTGTCGGACAAGCTGCCTCCCCCAGTAGCCCAGGACCATAATAAATTCACCATCGTGCACGACCACTTGGGGCGCGCGAATCGGTTCCCCATCGTTAAGTGCTACATCGATTGTGCGTACTTCACTGGCTGGGAAGAAGTAGTAGCAGCCCCTATTAAATTCTGCTCCGCTCTCATTGGTTAGTACCCACGGGTCTCCCCCAGCTCCATGGACCAACATGTGGTTACCCGTTCTCAAGTGGTAAAATATTCGAAGATGCCCTCGCCCCAGAAACTTCACATTCTTCATAATTCAAAGAGTTCATGACTGAAGACTTCGCAAGGAACCAAAAGAACTGCGAGTCTCTCCACCCCATGTGGGCTAAGGCTCAGTCAAAAAAGAAAGAAGCCACCAGATGAGACAAGATTTTCTCCTACCAAGTTACGGACGGCTTACTTTACCGTGCGTGCTCATAAAACGGTAAATCCTAGACGCGAGTATTGTGTGTTCCGCGTTTCAAGGTTGGTCACATTTTAACCACTGCCCATAACAGCCTATTTTCAGGCAATTTTAGCTACACGAAGACCACCCGGAAGATCTACAAATATTTGTATTGGCCAGGCAAGCCCATGAAGAAATCTGTCGCTACTGCAGGTCTTGCGATATCTGCCAAAAGACTGCCGCTAAAAGGCGAGTTAAGCACGCACCGTTGCAGAGAGGACTCCAAATCTCAGAGTCGTTTTCCCGTGTTGTAATTGATCTCATCAGTCCGATACACCCTGCGTTGAGTGAAGGGCACAGCCACGAGCTTACATTAGTGGATTTTGCCACCCGCTTCCCTGAGGCCGTGCCTTTGAAGAATATACACAGCATCTCCTGTGCGGAAGCACTAATCTCCATCTTCTCCCGCGTTGGATTACCCAAGGAAATCTTGTTTGATCCTAGACCGCTAATTTACATCGAAACTGATGGAGTACGTCAGCAAGCTCATAATGATAAACCACTTTTTACCACCCCTTTTCTCAGCTGTTAACGGGATGTGTAATAGGCTTGACGGCTCGCTCAAGTCATCCCCAAGAAACTGTGCGCCAAACACCCCCAAGAATGACACCGTTTCTTGCCCGTAGCCTTTTTCGCATACCGAGAAATTCTCCTTTGCACCTTAGGATTTTCCCCATTTGAGCTTCTGTATGGACGAAATGTTAGAGGGCCCTTCAACATTCTAAAGTATCTCTTCTCCAATTCGAAATTATACCAGGAGATTCAATCCTCCCTAGTTTATCTCTTATACCCGAGGCAGAGGTTAGGAAAGTGCACAGAGATCGCGCATCAGAACGCCGAGACAATCTTGGGCAAGTATAAAACCTACTTCGACTGTAAGTCCCAAGAACGAAAATTTAAACCCGGTGACGAAGTCCTTTTGCTACTCCCCCGGAGAACAGCAAATCTGTGAGCCAATGGAAGGCTCCCTTTTATAGTGATCGAAAGACGCGGCCCTGTTGAATACTTGATCCAAACTCCGTCTGGCGCTAAGCTATTCCACGTGAACATGCTTACAAAGTACTATCGACGCGCTTGTGCCAACCAACTTGTGGCCCTGGACGAAGAATCCCCCTTGGAGTCCAGCTACTCCCTTAACCCTTTGGTCGTGGTACAAGTGGCTTGCGTGGAACAAGACGCAAAATATTCTCTTCACGTCTTGCTAGATACCTCCAATTTCCCATCAACCGAGTTGAGTATATAGCCCCCTCAGCTTCCGATCCCCCAGAAGACCCGGTTACAAGTGCTAATCACTCAATTCGCCGATGTAATCTCGGATACTCCTGGTTGTGTTGACCAGTTCGAGCACAATATTTGGCTAACCACCCAGGAACCTGTCTGTTCTAAGCCGTACCTCTCCATTCACTTCAATGAGTAAGTAGACAAGCGATTGAAGTTGGGTTTTCTGATTCCCCTCATCGATCAGAATTTGCACATGTTCAAGAATGACCATAAACTCCTCTCTTACCTACTAAACGTTAAGAAGAATAATGGTCACCTCATGAGGTGGAGCCTCTCTCTCCAAGAATTCCAATTTAAAATTGTATACATTAAGGGTTCCTATAACTGCGTGGCGGACAGCTTAAGAAGAAATCCACAGTATTTGTCTCCAGAGTAATTTCCCATTGATTAATTGTAACGTTAAATGGATTACTTTTGTATATAATCCTGTGCCATTTTTTTTTTATTATTGGGTATATATTTTTTATAAGTTAGCCTGTTTGTATGTCCCTTTTTTGTATTTTGGGAACTTTCTTTTTTTAATATCCTTTTATGTAAACCCCTAGTTATCGAAACTATGTTAACGACTGCTATTGATAACTATTCCTGTCTATCTTATTGTATTATTACTATTATTTTTTTTATTAATGTTGTTCGGTAATAGGAATACCAAGCATTTCCCGAGTCCCCTCTATTAACCTTATTTTTGTGCAGAGCACCTAGTACCATCCCTTGTATATTTGTGTCTCGATTCGAAATTTAGCTGTTAATTGACCTGTATTAGTCTGATGTCAGTACCTTCAGAAGCTCCATCTTAAGAGGGAAAGAGATGTCAGAGAGAAAAGGTTACCCCCACCCCACTCATGAACTTAACGTCTACCACTAGCGACTGTAAAAGATGCACCGTGCACGACCAAACAGCCTCAAGGGGCCAGCCAGAATTTCACACGACCGCGCGATCCGTTTTGGTTCCCTTTCTTCCCCGTCACATCGCCTGATCGGCGCCAGACCTACGGCGTCAAGGACTTTCGCGCGAGCCTGTGATGCTCGCCGAGAATATCTCCCCCATGGCACGCTAGGTCTATAAGATTCCCGTCAACCTTTGTGCTAGCCTCCCGCGACCCGCTTCCGCCGAGGCAGTATAAATATTTCGGGAAAAGCGATGACCATCCCGGATTCACAAGTTTGATTTCTAGATCAGTATTTTTTAGTCAACAATATTTCAACGCAATTGCATTGCAGCAACCATGGAGGAGCACAAAGCACGACTTGTGCCTTTTCATTTTATGAATTTCAGGCTGCCCCACTTTCCTGGTGGTTCCCCAAATCAAGTTATTTTCTATTTGGAAAGAGAGACAAATAACCAACAAACTTCTCCTCACTGGTGCTGGCCATGCCATAAGCAGTACTTGATGGAATTTCGTCTCTTCTAAGAGACTCCAACAATTTAAGCTACCAAATCCTCCAAACCGCCATTTTATCGAAATTGACCAGCTCTACGAAACAAGAGATGGAACTTCTGACTCTATTAATATGGGTTTTCGAAAACTAACAAAATTTGAGTCATTTGGAGAAGTGGACTACGCTCACTTCCATCTCATATAGATGAGAAAATACGTGCGTAAATAGGTGAGAAATTGCCAACATTGCTCCAAATCAAAATTGTGTTGGTATGAGAATCCAACCATTATACAATTCTGTGAACCCGGAACGACATTTCACACAATCAATATGGATATCTTAAGTAATTTTATGAACCATAATAGATGGTTACAATTACCTTTTTATTCTAATTTGTCTCTACTCTAAGTGAATAGAGACACATCACTTTTACAGTATAACATGAGAGTTTGTGGTTGAAGAGTTTCACCAACCACATATGTCTCACGATTAGGTGTAACCATCCATATAATCTTTGATAATGTCTTACAAATCTATTCAAAATCATTTCAGGAAATAATAAAATTAACCTATAAAGAACACATTTTGTCTTCCTCTGCTATTGCGACCGGGAACGCCATTCTTGAGAGAGATCACAGAACTTGAAAGTTATTTTTCCTAGCGAAGGGACTTCTTGAGAATGGCAATGCATTCTCCATGCGCCCTTACTCGAGATTAGAAATACAGCAATCCAAGAAAAAGGATGTTCCCCTTTAATACACATATACTCTATGGCGCTTTATTATTCATTCATGTTAACATGTTTGTCACAAGGAACTGTAACAATTTACCACAAAGGCCAATACAACAACATTAGAAAGCAATAAACTCCCTTGACTTCCTCATATCCAAACACTGTTCCATTAGGAAACGTTCATCCCGAGAATTAGAGAGTACATTCATGTCTTTTTAAAAGGCACTAAAATACCTTCTTACTTTATCTCTAGCATACAACGACACAGACAACGCAAAATTCAGGCTATAAGAAATATAATCCAAATTTTATGTTTGTACTCTTTCATCTATGTTGTCTTCGCTTCCATAAATATCCTCAAATAGTCCTACAATTAGGATTCTCATCCACACCCTTTTCTTTCAGGCATACATTCATTTTACCTAATGGCCGGGTGCTATGTATAGATACCCTCATTATTTGGACTAATAGCACTCAAATTTCAGATACTCCAACCGGCTGCCATTATCCTCAAATATTTACTGCCAAAACTGGCCTGTTAACATTTCGACTGAGGTTTTTATCTTAATTCCCAGCGAACATGAAAAGGAGGTAAAGTGGTTATCATTTCTTCCATTCAAGACCAGATACGAAAATAAAAATACGTGGATATCGCATCAAACCGTGAGAAATGAGATTTTTACCACCTCCCAGGTTGGGGAAATAAGCAGCGTACAGCTGATCTATTAAACTATTAAACTTTGTGATTAAGGAAAATTGGCTTCGCCCACCTGTCCAATTGAACTTTAAGATTAAAGCACATCGGCTCCTCCCATATATTTGGACTATATACAGAATGGCAGCCATTATTCTGATCTTATATCATTATCTAATCCTATTTATCAATTCATATACTTAATTCATTGTGCGCACGGCCTCGTTATTTGCACTAATTCCACCAAAGTCATGAAGATTCAATCAAATTTAGCTCTATTCATCAACGGTATGCTGTAATTAATCGGTAGAATTATCATATCAGAGTTAATAAATTCTGTGCAATGGCTTCAATTGAAAGAACATTTTGGTAACGGAGCTTTACGATCAGCTCGCGAACTGAGAGAGAGGGGGGCATGATAGAAACCTTAGGCATCGTATTTGGATGACAGTTGGCAAGAGGAGATTGAAATGAAGTTAGTTGCTATGCAAAGAAAGTTGGTTTTCGCGATATGAAACATAGGTATTCGGATCATATAGAACACGAGTTTTTCAAGTAAATTGCTTCTCTGATAATAACTTTAATTTTATTCATCAAATTTGCATTACCATTGCCCAGACGTAATTTATACCTGTAGCCTATCGTATACCAATTTTGGAAACCTTTGTATTTCATTTGTCAAATGTTATAAAATATATTATGATAAAAATATCGTATTCTGATATTTTGGGACGGTACTGTATGTAAGGAAGCATCCTACTGAATCCACCAAAGTTTAGGATCACCTCGCAAAACTCCTTTTCTGAAGAAGGATCACTTGTTAGCACGATAAGATTTTGCTCAGCAGCACATAGTAAAGCCGGGGCAATTTCGAATGAATGTGCCTTGGTCTGATGAGACCAGAATGGAACACTTTGGTAGATCTCTTTGTTTGGGCGACGTGATAGAATCGCCTATGATTCCTTTTTCGTGAATAATTTGCAGGTAGAAAGCTCCATTTTTGTGTGTGATATAAAATCACAGACCAAAGCGAATGTCATGCCGGAATATTTGGATTCACAGATGCATCTCTTAGCAGTTAACGCTCCAAAAGTAAATTAATTGTTTTCTGGCGCATGCTGTCCAACATTTAGGATTATTCCCTTTTCAATCCATTAAAAATGATGCCTGTCACATATAACATTTCTCATAAAATGAGCAATTTGATGGAAAATCCATTAGCAAATCATATTCAGCGAGAAAAATCACTCCTGAGCTGCTGATGCCTAAGGTGCATCTTATAAAGATGCGATTTCAAATCAAGTTCAACAATATGATCAAATGTTGATTTCGAAGTTTTCGTTTCCTCCTGTGACAGATACAGTTGGATTTTTACGATTTTTAGTCACATGTGAGTCTAGTCACGAGCGACTCTACATCTCGCTATGTCGGTCGGTCGCCGATTTTGCTTTTGTGTTGTTGTTGTAATAACATTGTAACTATTTGGCCGATTCTGACGAAATTTGATACTCATATATTGTTTTGCATTCACTTTCGAAAGATATAATAGGCAAACTCCTCCACAGGTTAGCCCAGGAATTATTTTGTTTTGGCAATAACATCATAACAATTCGGTAGATCTTAACGAAATTTGGAAAAATTATGTTATTTTACATTTTCTTTCGAATAATATAATTGCCAAAGTCCTCCCAAGGTTAGCCCGGGAATTATATTTTTTTACAATAACATCATAAATATTCGGCCGATTTTAACCAAATCAGAAACCCTTATGTTGTTTTGCACTATTTTTCGAATGATATAATTGCCAAAGTCCTCGCAATGTTAGCCCCGGAGTTATTTTGGGGTGTGCAATAACATCATAACTGTTTGGCCGATTATTAAGAAATTTAAACCTTTATATTGTTTTACATTCTTTTTTCGAATGATATAATTGCCAAAGTCCTCCCAAGGTTAGCAACAAGTATTTTTTTTTGCAATAACATCATAACTATTTAGCCGATTCTAACTAAACTTGAAATCCTCATGTTGTTTTACATTCTATTTCAAATGATAGAATTACCAAGATCAGTTCAGGAATTATTCAAAGTTTTTTAGGTCGTAAAGTCATAAATGAAAATAAGTGATACCACGCGACTTTTTGGTCGGCAGACTTTGTTTCTGGTACCATTTATATTTTCTTATGTTTCATCATAAACTACCTTAGTTTAAATTTAGATTAGCACCCTACATTTTAAAAGTATCATCATTGTTCTAAATGATGGCTTTAGTAGGATACTACCTCTCATGTTATTCCTACCTCAAACAAATCTAATCTGGTTTAATAGTTTTAGTCATCTAGCCATTGACGATAAATATTGTTTGTTAGATTTTTAACTGAATTGTCGAAAGCCCTTCTATCAGAGTAAATTTAACTTTTTTTATATTAATTTATTGAAGGTGAAATGTAATATTTTAATATTTTTGTATGTAGCAAAACCTTTTGTTATGGTATAAAGAAAATTCATAGAATAAAATAGTTAAATGACTATGTGTTACAAAGTTTTACTGTAATTCACTTGCCTTGCAAAATGTACTTTTGGTTACTACTCACATTAGTACAACAAACCTGATTAAACTATACAAATTAAATATAGTTTTTACCAAAGAATATAATCATTTTACATAAGAAACAAGTCTGTTTGGTTCACCGGGTGCGTCAACATTGTGAAGATATAAATTTGAAATAACTTTAACTTTCTTATAACTAAACTTTTTATAGATTTTATCATATTACTTAATGAATGACGTTAAAGTGACGAGTTTGATGAAAAAGCACGCTGGTATCCTCGGCATAAAAGCTCTGCACAATGATACAGAGATTGTTTTCTTTACAAAAATTGCCCGATCTTTTGTTACAAAAGTAGGTAAAGACCTGAAAGCTGCTGATAGAAAACCAACTTTAGCAGAAAAACACACGTAAACGGTTCAAATATCATCAGTACCTAAGAGCTTTGGCAGAGTATAGAAAATAATTGAAGTAAGCACCCAGAATGCAACAGAGATTGTTTGCTTTACAAAAATTGCCCGATCTTTCGTTACAAAAGTAGGTAAAGACCTGAAAGCTGCAGATAGAAAACCAACTTTAGCAGAAAAACACACGTAAAGGGTTCAAATATCATCAGTACCTAAGAGCTTTGGCAGAGTATAGAAAATAATTCAAGTAAACACCAGAAATTCAATCAGAGTTCTTGCAAAGGAGTTTGAGGTTTCAGAATGCACCATCAAAAGAGATGTGAAGATATCCTTTACAAGTAATATCTGATGCGGAGAGGTCAGTTCACACCAGATAAAAACTAAGAGAATCATTTGTTTTTCATGTTGAAAAATCAAGAAGCTGGAATGCTTTAGTTTTTTTTCTGAGGAGAAAAACCTCAACCAGGCCCCAAAGGTAAACTCAAATATGACAGATAGTTATGGAGAAGGCCAAGTGAGATTCCAACCTTCATGTATACCAATTTTACAGCAACTATGATGGTAATGATATTCATTATTCGTGAGGCATATGTCAGGCTCCTCATTTTCTTTCACAGGGAATGAGTCAATTCTTACTGCCTACACAGAAATTTTTAACGAAAATTGTGAGGCCCTGGATAAACAGAGTACGCAACGAAAGACATTACCTATTCCAAAAAGACTGGGCCATCTCATAAGGCTAGAACAACCCAAACTCGATGTGTGCCAATTTACACACCCAAGATACTGCAGACATCTGTCCTCCTAGCTTACCCCGAATTCAATCCACTAAAATATTAAATATAGGGTGTTCTGGATGGATTGGCCAACCAATGCCCCCATAAAACCATTCAATCTCTCAAGTTCGCTATAACAAAGACTACGTTCGAAATTGATAAATTTAATCGGATTCGGATATGTCCTCATGTTAAAGTTCCAGGTCCCGAATAGAAACCGTTATTGAGGATAATGATTGATTCTTTGAATATAAATACTATAAAGATTCTCAAGATTATATGTCTCTATTTTCATTTAAATGCAGCTTTTATGATGTATTATTCGGGTTATTTTTACATTCATACAAATGAATTTAATATACTGATGCACCTTGTACATCAATTAATTTTCAGTTTTCTTTTTCAGGAGACACCGAAAATTGTTTTTGTTGCTTGCACAACATTTTATATATGATCCTTTAAATAGTATATTTTATTCTTTATAACGCTATATATTTGGTGCTATAAAAATACAGATGTATAATGTAGCTTAGAGGCAGGAGACGGAAACACATCGCGATATTTTTTTTGTTGGTCGATGGGTAAAAAGACTCATAGAGGAAGGTGGCTAAGACAGAGGTTAAGGCAAACGATCAAAGGAGACGTCGACTCTGAAAGTGACACCTTCATAACACATGTGTTTCAATATCGTCAAGTGGTAGCTTCCTTCGATAAGCAAGGTTGCATTTACTGCATAGATAGTTGAGCAATAAAAGGTGACAAAACTATATTTAGCCCTAGAAATTTACAACTTATTATCAGATATATAATTAATACAGCTATTTCTGTGTAAATAATAAACCTCATTAGTTTATTAAATGCCCAAAACTTTGTTTTCAATATTTTTTTAGTTGTTTAAATTTTTATCTCTGCAGAATTCTGGTCTAGGTAAGTCGAAACTCCTAGTATTTTGTTTGGTTTATCTTCTTGTTCTCTACATGATTTTTTTTCAGTTCCATTCCATTTGCAACTTTTAACGGGTATCGTAAGAGACAACTAAACCCGGATATAGACTCTCACCGATTTTTTTACACGTACTATGTCAATTCTTCCTTTTTATATTGCCTCGTCTTTAATATCTTTAATAGGTTGAAGTTGTTTTTTCCGTTGCAATTTTTCCCCAATTTTGATTTTTCCGATAATGAATATTCATAGTGGAATCTGTAATTATAAACTTCTTTGTAAATTTTTCCGCTACACGGTAATTTGGCAAAATATTATGCTCTCGTCTTTGTTCTTTATTTGGAATTTTCTGATAATTATCGACTATTTGCCTATTTGATATAATCAACGGTATTTTAACTAGATGTTTTTGATGATTTTATATATTAAAACACATATTGGTAAAAGGAGCTCTAGGAAAATAAAACAAATTGAGATGAGGAAAGGTTTTGTTTACTCTGAAAATGATATACTAAAATACATAGTCAGAGTTTAGGGTGATCGCATTGACTAATGTCATTTGTAAACAATCTGTAACTGAGTTGTTGTTCTAAGGAAGGATCTGCTAGTCTCCTTAACTAAGATTAAAGTTCCTGACGTTTTAATAATGAATTTGTTACCAGTTTTCTGAATATTTAAGTTTGGAACTTTTGTTTGTATAAACGCTTTACAAAATTATAGGTTCACCTATATACATATATAACTTGGGAACACCTCCAAAATACATGACCCCTCATTTGAGATAAAAGCCCGGAGATTAATAACGAAGCAAACGGCAACTCAGATGAAAATTAGAGCGTAAGTAAAGCTTAAAGAAAAACGTTAATAAATAAAAGAAGAAATATAATGGAAAATTTGGATGGATTAAGAGAGTAGAGATAAGCATAATTAAGTGATTATTAACTTTTTCTTAAAGAATGACTTCAGACGACTCTAAGTTGACGTGAGCTGGGTACCAGAGTTTGCTCCTCATTGCAATACTCCAGAGAGTTAGGTATGTGTGATACACTAGAAAATTTCATAGGTTACTTATCAATCCCTTTATATATGAAATCTGATCCCTTTATATACAGGACAAGGAGACCTAGTAAATACTCGATGAATTCGGCTGATGAATAACGCAAATTACCGCAACATCGGTTCTCGGTCGCCGTATCTTCTCGTCTAAAATATTCTATTATACTTGTTGGGGGATGTCACGATTTATTTTGTATCTGATAACGAATATTTTCATAATTCCTTGTCATCGAGCTGATATGTAAGTGTGCTCGCCTTTTGATTGTTCTCTTTTCAAATCCGCCATTGTTATTCTTTTGGCTGTTATCATCCAATTTCTACCTGATTTATTCATTGTTCTTCTTTTCCCTGTTCTAGGGGCACCTCAGTCAATAGTGTTCAAACATTCTTATTCTCCTGACCGTTCTCTTTGTTTAAAGATATTAATTGGTTCTCCTCCGAACATCCAGATTCTTTTTCAACCCCTGCGCCCGATATGTCAATGTGGAGGTATGAAGTAATTACTGATTATATTCGCTGAGAATTAATCATGAATAATTTATTCATAAGTAAATAGAGAAGCAATGCGTAAACAGTGATCAGAAGCTTATTTATATGGAAAGAAGCAAAGGAAACCCATAAGTTGTTGAGAGTGCCATTCTGTATGTATATAAATGGATGGCATAATTGTGGGCGTGTACTCAATTTTGATTAAATCTGCATATAAATACCCAATGGTATTAATTTAATATGCGACCAATAGTGTGTATGTGGGGATGTTTACGTATACATAAAACAAGTATATGCATGCAACAATGTAATTGTATCTGTGTAAAATTGTGTACATGTAAAATATGGCGGAGGTTGTGCCGTTTATAGCTCTGCAGGAATTAAAGGGGTTTAATGGCATAAAGCTGTAATATATATATATATATATATATATATATATATATATATATAAATATATATAGAACGAAATATATAGCTCTTACCGCCACTCTACACTCCTCAAACACAGAATAAGCGGCTGACCATTGCGCCACAAAGATTCATACTGATCATTTGATCTCAACTTTTGAGACCAATACTCGTTCTTGGTCTTACTCAAAGTGGTCCAACACCTGGTACCCTTAGAGTTGCTAATGGTTGTTTTATAATATTATTTGCATGACTAAAATGTTAGGTGGTTCAAATGTGGGGCGATATTTATGGCGAAGATTAGTGTAGTTTCTAGAACTGCGGGGTATACAAAGTATGGGAGGTATACAGAAATGATGTACACCGATCCCTACATATTATGCAAAGTTAATAAATGAGTTAGCTTAGATACAGCAAAACACAACTCATTACAACGAGCACAAAAGCAGTCATCTTTCTCCATTCTACACTTCCCAGAAGCAAAATGAGTACAGAGCGTTCCATACTTACCGACTGAGTACAAAATACGAAACACCACCGGTAAGTTTCCCCACCAAACCTTCCATAACTTCTTGCATTTGAAGTTGTTATTGTTGGTTTTCACATAAAAATTGCAATCCAAGATAAGAGAAAATATGGATAGCCTAAAAAAATTCAAATTAATCAAGAACGTACAAACAATCAAGATTAGCAAAGTAATCAAAGAATCAACGATAGGAATTTAAACAAGGCTAGGAGATTATAGTGGCCATAAAGATTACAAAATTGTAATATACGCTGAAGAACGAGATTACTAACAAGAATAATAAGTAGAAGGAAATATATAATATTTTAAAAAATAAACCAGAATAAGAGGAAATAGAGAATATTCTCTAATAGTCAATGATGACGACTTTTGAAACAGTAACAAGAAAATAAATCGTGTTCATTTTAGCATCTGTAGTTACCATTATTTTTTAATATATATACCTACAGTGACGAGGTTTTGGGTATATAACTTTGGCAAAAATTCCGTTACAATGGCATTTATATGCACTGATCCCACTCTGCGTGGAAATAAGTAGCGCAAGTAATGCACGCGTTGAACATTCATTTCCTATACTATTACTAAGTGCTAAGGTGAGTAAAGTATACCCCTATATAAGCTTTTGCGTGAATCTACGTTTGCCTTTACATTTTTCTATCTGATCAAGCTCATGGAGTGAATCTATGTATCTAGAATGTAGATTAAAAACAAGTAATGCTTTGATTAATATATATCGTTTTTCTTTGTTTTTAGTCATCTCTAATTCTTACCTTCTCATTATCTATTACTCTTTGTTTTCTTTATAAATGTTTTATCTGTCTAAATGTTTATATAACTGGCGTGGTATCTATCAAGTAATTCAACAATGGCTGTTTTGGCCTCTACATTAGGTGTTGGACCTGTTATTGAGGCGAGAAGGAAGGGATGGTGTCGTATTTTGCGACCATGCAGTAAATAGGGTCACCAGAAGAATTATGACGAATATCATAATAGTGACTCATAAGCGACTGGGTTAGTCTGAAAAAATATAGTGGCCTTTATATCAAGGGATGAAATGGCCGTTCTCGATGAGAGCAAAATCAAATTTTGTAGATAAAAATTAAAACAATTATCTTTTATTTTTTTTCTAGTAATAGAGAAAATAAGGCTAAAGATTCTTGTAATTTAATGAGTTATTGTATATACTAACTCTCAACTGCTTCACGTCAACTCTTTCTCCTAATTTTTCTTTCTTTCCTTGTCTGCATATTTGTTGTAGTCTAAAAAACATTGGTCATGTGATAAAAGTTCACATTTCTATTCCGTAGTGATTTTCTCAATTACTATTCTTTATTACCATTATTAATCATAGGTTTGACTATCCTTTTAATGGTTCAAGACTAAAAAATATATCGTAAGGTAAACTGAAATGTGAAAGGTTTACCTTACTTGAACCTACTTTTCTCGTAGGAATAACTATTTCTTCTACATTTATAACTCTAAATTGGTCTTTACGAGGCATCTTCGCCGAAGATCATGTTGGTATTTGTCCTGTTCTGGAAAAATTCTAAAATATATAATATCTAAGCTAACTTTAAACTTCAAGTTTGCACGTTGAATACATGTTATAAGATAGATTTTACTACTAGTTACCAGATTCTGCCTTCTCTTTCGAAGTCGTTAATGAATTTAAAATCAGTTTTATTAATGAAGATTCATTCAGGCTCTCTCATATGTCTTATCTCTGATATAAGGAAGTTTTACAAAGATTAAAAATATCCGAATCATCTTAACTATAAAAATAAAGCCTGTCGGAATTCTTCTTCCACCGAGATGGATTCCTCATACAAGAGACACTCACAGAACGTTAAATAGAAGAAGCTGTTATGTGTGAAACTTGATAAGTTGCTATAAGTCCGGTCTTGAAAATTGAGCCATCAAACTTGTCCGAAGATCATTGTCGACCGTGAAGAGGGCACGCCAGAGAATCGGAATACAGATACCAGTGCAAGGGTTAAATAAACAAAGTTGAGTGCATTTGGCCTGGGATTAGAGAAACTAATGGTAGGAGAATATATAACTTTACTATATACAAAGAAAATATCAATATCATAAATAAATGACAATAAAGAAAATGAAACCCGAGATACCAAACGAGGGGAGGGGGATACAAATGACTCGACGGATACGAGAGTCCGAGAGAGCATGCACGGTGATTAATTTAAGAGAAAATGGGAGAGTACAATTATCGGGGGGCTCACGTAAAGCCTAATTGACTGGAAGCTTGAATACAGTGTGTAAACGGGGCGGTGCAAAGTTGAACTTGCAATATTCCTTCTTGTTTAACCTCGCTGGGAAAAGAGCGAGGGAGTACTCCAGTCGTTGAACGAAGTCGATAACCGAGTGATAGATGCTTGCCCGTGTCTATCGCCTCTCGGCGGGAACTCTAGCCTTAGATATGAGCAAGGCCGGGTAGAGGTGACGCGTGGCGTTCGTAGCTGGAAGCCTTTGGGAGCCGAGGCAGGGCATACGATATTGTACGTGACTAATAACCAAGACGGGACTGTATTGTACTGCTTTCTCAAAGCTTCTCCCAAAGTATTTATACTGCTTCGGCCCAAGAGGGTCACCAGGGGCCCCCAATGGGGGACAGGAAGCTCATTAGACTTGGCGCGCCAGGGTGGGGGGGATAGTTTTGGCGGCCTCACAGCTTTGCGCAAAGGTCCTTAACGGCGGGGAATGGAACCCAAACGGATTTCGCGGTCCCGCGAAAATCTCGCGGCCGTCCTTGGGGTTGTCTGGCTGTGCAGGTGTATCTTCTCAGGCGCCACAGATAGATGTTGGGTTCTAATGGGGGAAAAAATCTTATTTTTCTGACATCTCTTTCTCTCCTAAGATGGAGCTTCCGAAGCAAGTGACATCATGCTAATATAGTATAATTACACGACTAAATTTACCATAGGGACACAATTAAAAAAAGGATGATACCAGGTCCTCTCCAAAAAGATAAGTAAAATAAATGGTACTCGAAAAATTCCTGGTATTTCCATTTCTGAAAATATCGCTGAAAAATAAATAACATTAATAATACAATAGGTTATCAATAGCTTGGGTCATCATAGTCTCGATAACCAGGGGCTTACATACAAGGATATTAAAAAAAGGTCCCTCAATACAAAAAAGGGACATGCAAAAAGGAGAACTCATCAAAATATATATAAAAAAATAAAAACAAATAATATTCTTATAAGGCATTACACAAAACAACAAGAATTCTTGTGGAATATATACAAAAGTAATCCAATTATTCTTCAACGGCACGGAATCGAGGAACCGGGGGACAAAATCTACTAACGTTAGCACGTGACTCTCTCTTTACTCGACGGGGGGCATATGGGCCCAATGAGCTCAATCGCGACACGAGAAAACGGCTCTGAGATTAGGGGTCCTCTATGCAACGGTGCGAGCTTAACTCGTCCTTTGACGGCAGGGCAGTCTTTTGGCAGATATCGCAAGACCTGCAGTAGCGAAGGATTTCTTCATGGGTGCCTGGCTAATAAAAATATTTGAAGATCTTTTGGATTGTCTTTGTGGTGCTAAAATTGCCTTAAAATTGGCTGTGATGCACAGTGTTAAAATGTGACCAACGTTGGAACGCGGAACACAAAATACTCGCGTCAGGGGTTTACCGATTTATGAGCAGACAGGGTAAAGTAAGCCGTCCGTAACTTGGTATAAGATCACCTTTTCTCCTCGGGTGGTTTCTTGCTTTTTTGAATGGGCCTGAGAACACAGGAGTCGGAGGAAATCGCAGTTCTTTTGGTTCCTTGAGAAGTCTTCGCTCAAGACCGACTTAAATTCTGAAGCACTTGAGGTTTCTAGGGGCGAGGGCATCTTCGAATCTTTCACCGCTTGCAAAAGGGTAAACACAGATTGGTCCACGCAGTTAGGGAAGACGTGTGGGTACTAGCCAATGAAGATGGAGCAGAATTTAATAAGGGCTTATACTACTTTTGCCCAGCCAGTGAAGTACGCACAGTCAATGTAGCATTTAACGATAGGGAACTGATTTGCGCGCCCCAAGTAGTCGTGTAAGATTGCGAATTTATTATGGTCCGGGGCTAGCGGGGGAACCAGCTTCTCGACACCACTATGCATGTGCACCCGGTATCTCTCACAAAAGTGTAGACACGACAGTCATTAATCGTTCCAGATTCAAACTTAAGGCCTCCATGGGTATTCTTATTAAACAATGAGAAACGCTTCAGTTATTTATCAACATTTCGCTTTACAGCTTTATCATATTAGTTCTAAAGAAGAAAGTATATCATGCCTTATATATAGATAGAGACATCATCCCAGTTCACGGTGTCTCGTCCGTCATCTGTTCCTTGGAGTTAATTGGTTATAAAATCTGAGCCTGACCGTTATGCTTTTTTAAATGTGGCGCATGCGATCATAGTGAATATGGAGAGTAAGGAATACATTATTAACAAAAGAATAAATGAGCTGTAAGGATATCTGTAAACCCTAGGACATGGAACTCCATAATAGAAAAATTCGATGAATATGGTTATTTGCTAAATTAGTATCGGATGTAAGTAATTCACAAGGATTTAGAGAAGAGAAATAGATGAGTAAGTGAAGCAGCTTACATAATTTTAACAGGCAAACCAATCATCGAAACGGTTTCTTCCTTTTTGTCAGTGGGGCAACGAGGATCGTATTTAAGGAGTCAAAGGGGAAGGCGTACAACCATTTAACTCCATCAACTGATAAAGAACGTGAAACGGTGACCTGATGGGGGTGTAAGGCGAAACGTTAATAAAGAACTCTAGCATGTTTACTGCTTTGTACTTCATCCATATTTATATATATATATAAATATATATATATATATATATATATATATATATATATATATATATATATATATATATATATATATATATAAAGGATATTGTTAATCACCTAAAGCTAACGCCTCCAGATTATTGTCAGTTGCTTGTTATTATATGTATATTCTAGTGTTTCAGTTTTCTTTGTCAAATTTTCTTAGTTTACGGTTTACGATGATATGGCAAGCTACATATAGAAACTAGTCCCGTTCTAATAAACTTATGGTCCAGAGCAGTTTTTTTTCTTGTGCATTTTATATATATATATAGACATTTATGTTAAGTGAATTTAGTAAACAGATGTACATTATATATTTATTAATTTTTAATTATTTTAATACATAATTAGACCCCCTTTTGCTTTTATTACAGCTATATTTCTTTAGAGTTTGGATTTTAAAATGGTTTCCCAAATTTCTAACGATTTCTTTCCTGAACCAGCTTAGCATTTTTGATACAGTTATGTTTGATTAATTCTACTTTTGTTAGTTCTTAATGGTTTTCCAGCATCTAAAGTGTTCTTCTGGTTTAAGTCTAACATTTGTGGTAGCCAGACCATATGGGTTATCCCTATTCTTTGAAACCACTTTTTAGTGTGGTTGTCTGCACGTTCTGGTTCAATGTCCAGCTAAAATATTACTTAAGTTCTTGGTTTTGAGTGATTCAATTTCTTAATAGAGGTCTCTAAAACCAATGACAACATAGTGATAATATCTGTAGCCTTCATTCCTCTCTCGCCTAAAAAAACTCTCCTTGACCTGATGATGATATTCAGACGTATTCTTTGATAAAACCACTCTATGCTACACGGTTGATACCACACAAGTAGGGTGACATGGCTCCCCAACTCTTTGTTTTCCACAAGCAGCTAGAGAAGTTTTGAAAATCTGAAAAATTGTTATAAAAATGCCCTATTTTGAAATAATCTTTTTACAATCTATAATTAAGTGGAGTTAAATAAATTGCATGTTAAACAACAATATTGCTAATTAGATACAGATAACAAATTAACTTTAGGCAAATATTTATATTTCTTATTTTTTTGTGATCTTTGGCTCAATGAAGATGTTTGTTTTCTGTTGATACAAGATATTGAAGGATACTTGCATCCCTTTAATCCTTTTAGCTCTTGATCTTTATGCATACCTCTAACTGTTTTGATGTTACTTTTTACCTTGAAGCTTTTTTAAAATCTACGGCAACTTCAGAACCTGTTTTTTTCTGCAATTCTGACCTGGATCCCAAAAGATAGATAACTTATATACTTTAAATTTTGGAGGGTATGAAAAATTTCTAAATGTGATATTCTCCATCTATGGAAAAGTTTTCCATGCTTTTATATATATATATATATATATATATATATATATATATATATATAAAGAAAGAGCAAATGCAAGTTCTGCGGGTGATAACAACCACCACAGGGCTCTCGCGATATTTATTTTGTGCCTGTTAAAATAATTTTAAAACCAGAAGGAAAGGTGCAGAAACCTTGCATTGCAGACTATATAACAATATAGTACAAAAAGACTAGAATCTTTGATTCTAGTCTTCTTCTAATGTCCCTTTCTCTTACCTATAAAAAACTCATGTTTCTTGTCTCGTTGCTCACTCGCGTCCAATTTCTCTTTTTGTACTATATATATATATATATATATATATATATATATACAAAGAAAGCAACTACAGGATCTGCGTGTGATTATACAACCACCCCAGGGCTATTCCATTTTTATTTTCTGTCTTTCAAATAAAATTTGAAGACAACCTTTAAATTGTGAGCGGGTAAGAGGATGTGGTATAAAAATTCCTTGGAATTTCCTAGCTTAAGGAGATACTGGGTTTGATGGAGGTAATGCTTTGGGCGAAATATAGTTACTGTGCCTGGTAGCTTAGCGGTAAAGCATCTGACCGGCAATCAGCAGACCTGGGTTCGAGTCCCGGCCAGGAATTGAAAACTTTTTTCCCCTGGCGTTATTTCTGTCTTCTCGGTTAAGGATTGCCTTAACTGTGCCGCCCTCTGCTCCATTTGATTCTGGATTCTTCTAATGTCCCTCTCTCTTGCCTTTAAAAAACTCCGGTTTCTTGTCTCATTTGCTCATTTTCGTCCAATTCTTATTTTCTCTTGTACCATATATATATATATATATATATATATATATATATATATATGTAAATCGAGTAACTTTTAACGAGTTTCATTCAAGAAGCCAGTTTAATAAATGAATGTCTTTCTTTTAATTACTTAGCAAATCCACTGCTATTATATCTAACAATATATATATATATAATATATATATATATATATATATATATATATATATATATATATATATATATATATATATATATATATATATATATATATATATATATATATTTTATTTCTTTTTCAATTAAAATCATTGTTTGGTTTTACCAGATATTTTATATCAAATGCTCAATATTGATCCTTCGGCTTCCCCCTACCAATTCAGTGATATTAAACATTCAACTGAAATATAGCAATTTTGTAGTTTTATTTTATTTTTCTTCTGCAGAGTTCCGTGTGTAATTCTTTTCTCCATAAATTAGGAATATTCAAATTTAGTATACCTATTAACGTTAGGATTTATCGCCTTACCTCCTCACTCTGCATTATTTATGCTTCTTTGTTTTTTAAAACCAAAATTTTTCTTTTTCAGTAACCATTTGTCATGTTTTGAAGTATTATTATAAATCAGTGCAATTTAAATCTATAGAACTAGAAGATTTGAAGATTACTCGCAAAGCCGTTCATTAAATGAGAATTCTTCCTTCCTCCTCTTTGGTTTAATTCTTAAAATCTGCAACTCCTTTTGTCTTAATAGATTGCTGAGGTATGCCTGTGTAGCCTAGCTGAGAGTCGTACGCAAGCACAGGCAGATTTCTGACCAAAAGGCGCTTGAGATATGTCTGGGGAGATTAATAGAGAGTGCGATTTGCGGTTGACCAGCTTTAGACTAATGGTTTGAAAGTTGCAGATCAAAGGATATATAAAGACAATACCCCCAAATATAATTTTAATATATATAATAAAAGGGGGAAATTTATATATATGCAAACAGGGTTAACAAATTAATTATGGTAGTTAAATGAATCAAGTGAAGATTAACAAGGTAATCTGGGGATTACCATACAAATCACTTTATCTTCAAGCGCGGGTGAATTGGAGAGGGAAGGAGGGAAGACAACGGCGCAGGTCTCCAAGAAGATACTTCGGGGAGTCCTGACGAGGAGGACTCAAAGATGTGGTTGGATTACTTCGTGATGAAGAATGAGTTTTTCTCTGCTCCAGAGAGACGTAATCTCAACTCGAGACAATTCTACAGAGTGGCAGGAGGTCTTAGTCTCGTAAGAATGGGAATCTTAAAGTGCAGGTGAAGATTAGAGTGCCGCATAATTCTCCAGGAAGAAGGGGTTTCGATAGCTTTCCTCTAAACAGGGGCCAAAGCTTAACGAAGGTAGATCTGCTGACGAGATCTTCAACGACGTAGGACGACGAGTTACGGGGGTTCACAAGAAGCAGACGGCAGTCTGAACGGAGTGGATGGCGGGCTTTCAATCTCCTCGGGAGATGGTGAGCTTCAGATTAAATATCCGGATAGCTGATCCGATAGCCTCTCAGGGCCTTGCGGTCACTAGAGGATTCTTGGTGACAGTCTAAGCTAACACATTTCATGATAATGCGTCGTTCCAGACGAGGTTAATGTGGCTGCGCACGGCGTTATCGCTGGGCAGGGGCGGTGGACGAGTGGCGTCCGAGTTAGGAAGATGATATGTTATATCGCAATATAAATTTGCAATATGAAAAGAGAAATGGGGATGAACGTAAGAGATAAAATAACCTTTGAAATTTGATTATGACACTTTTTGCTCAGTAAAAGGTAAACTTTCCTTTATCGACCTTGTCAATACAGGAGGGGTGGGGGTGAGTGGCGTCTAAAAGCAAACACAGATGTGACAGGGACCGATTCTTTTTCGAACTTTATAAAATTTTCACGCTGGCGCACGTAGTCTTGAAAGAATAGGAGGGTAATTCCGAGGAGGCTTTGTCACACGGTGGTCGTTCGAAGGCTTTTTCCCATATATATATATATATATATATATATATATATATATATATATATATGCAACAAGGCTTGGAAAGTAAAGGAAAGAAGATTCAAAGTAATTTAGAACTTTGTTTCATTATCAAGGAATGACGTAAACAACAGAAAGTGTAATATATGAGTAAGGAGGTGAGGATAAAGATAAAATCAGAAAGGTAGATCAAAATTGCAAGCCAGGAGTAAAAGCAATTTTGATGCAGAAAAGTACTTATATAATAAAATGTACATACATACATAGACCTAAACATATATATATATATATATATATTGTTGATTTACCTATAATTTAGTTCTATATATTGAAGATATCGTATGTTTATGGCCAAATTCTGAAAATGTGCACCTTTGTTCAAACAAACTTAACTAGCGCGTACATTCTAATAAATTTACTCGTGAAAAAGAAGAGAACGAAACAATTGCTTTCCTAGCTTTGTTAATACACCGCACTCTTCAAGCTTTAAATTTGATCCTAAGCCAAGTAATCCTTCCTCCTATATTGTATTTTATTCATTTAATGATTGGTTGGTTTATTTAGTGTATTTTTGCGTTCTCTCTATTCGCTTATATATCACAGTTTTCTGTTCACGTCATTCCTTGATAATGAAGTTGAAATAAAGTTCAAAAGTATTTGGAAACCTTGTTTCATTTTTCTTGTGTTCTTTGATGCATTTATTGATTACTCAAGTGATACTTTGTTAGTTTTCCATATATATATATATATATATATATATATATATATATATATATATATATATATATATATATATATATATATATATAAATAAAAATATATATATATATATATATATATATATATATATATATATATATATATATATATATATATATATATATATATTAATCATACTGCAAAGAAAAAGAAGATACTGGGAATAATTATGTTTGTTTTTAGTCGCCTGTGGTTACACATCTACTCTTCCGGTCGGTCGGTCCCTCCCCCATTTTGCCTCATTTGTTTTGGTTATAACATTGTAACTCTTTGGCCTATTCTGACGCAATTTAAAACCCTTAGGTTCTTACATTTTATTTCCGCTGATATAATTGCCAAGGTCCTCCCAAAGTTAGTCAGGGAATTTTTTGAAAGTTTTGAAGGTCGTAAGGTCATAAATCAAAATAAGTGAGAGCACGCGACTTTGGTCAGCGGACCTTGTTTATTCTGTTATCTCATTAAACGTTACAGAAATGCATTAATTTCAATATTATTAAAACATGCACTTTAGGAGGATACGAGTATATATTCTACAATCTGATGTTCTTTTTTGTTTCAGATGTTTTCTAGGATATACTTTTATGCATGATAGTGGCAAAAAGTACGATAAATATCTCCCAATACATTTAGTTACGTGCCTATATATGTAGTATATTGTGACAAGCATATATCTCAAAAAAGGTGCTATATTCTGTATATCTTAGTTTATTGTTTGAACAGCCTGTGTCTGCCTAATAAAAGTTATCTGTCACTCATATCATATCTAGAAGCTGATAATTTACTCTAGAAGGATAGTTGGAGAGGCAAGGAGGGCTATGCCATTTGTTATTCCAAGAGTATGTAGAGGGCCGAAGTACCGCAATAACGACTACTCTTATGCATGATAGATGTTACACTTACAAAAACGTTAAAGCGAGGTAAGATCTTCAGTATCCACACATCCCGTCATCTGGAGCACTCCTCTTCCATGATGATATCCTTATAGTTCTCATCAATTAGAAAATTAAAAATTGAAAACTACTCGTAATATTCTACATAAAGTTATCTTATGTAGATTGGAATATTAATATAATTTATGTTTTGGTTGAAGTTGTTACGTATAGATATTTCATTTTTTAAGACAGGAGATGTAATGGATTTGTAATCAGAGGAGTAAGCAAGTAGCGGAAGGAAAGAAATGGATTAGGTATTCGTTCCAAGAGTGAGTACGCATCCTAACTTTCATGCAATTAAAGTTAACAAGATGATTTAATTAGGGAATTATGGCGCACTTTTAACATACAAGCTGAAATAATTGAATTTACTAGGAAAAGAATGCAGGACAACTTTCTTCTTGAAACAACATGATAAAATTGAAATTTAGTTGGATGTTAGGTGTAATTTGTGTTTCTGCAAAGATGTAAATGGTTAATTTACAGCTATTGGATTGAGGTATGATCATGCGAAGTGATGACTCTTTATAGACCGTTCAACGCAAAGTCTCTAATCAGTTACTACACAATGGAAACCAATATCTATATTTGCCTCTTTCACACTAGGTACAGTAAAAAGAAGACTAGTGACGATAAAGTAATGAGGTTCTTTAAAAACAAACTATGTTGAATTCAAGTGGAATGTTTGTTGAAAATTTAAGATGATTGCCTTCTCATTTAGTTTGCAAAATATTGTAATTCTTCTGTTTATAATTTAGCTTAGTTGATCGGTAACATCAGCGGTATGGATTAGAGCTAGAGAGGTTAAATGCTGCCAGACAGCTTCTTGTGGAGCCTGCCATGCTTTCATTACTCCACGATTTCATAGAAAATTAGGATTAATAAAACTGATTGTGAGCACCTTATATTTTGGAGGAGAAGCATTTTAAGACATTCGTCTCATGTTATGAAAGCTTTATGAGGTTGTGATTAAGTGTGGTATATCTTTAGGGTCACAAGTAAAGGTAATGTTGAAGTTTCAAACACTTGGAAGAGCGATGACCAAAATCGAAGGAGAAACATTTGAGCAGTACGTCGTTTAGTTCATGGATTCATAGGAAACCACAAAGCTGCAACCTGCAAGCAGTTGGTAGCAAAGATTATTGAGAGATTCAAGAACTTGGGAAGTGATACAAGTATAACCTTAAGGTGCATTTTTTGCATTCGCAACTAGTTTTCTTTTGCGAAGACCTAGGTGATGTCAATAAGGAGCATGGTGAGAGTTTATATCAGGACATCGCAAAAATGGAAAAAAGATACAATGGAACATGGGATACTGTCATGATGAGAGACTATATATTGTATCTAGACAGAAAAGATAAACGGGGTCACACTAAAAAAGCAAAATCTTCAAAGCACTCTTAAAAAAATATTTATAGCCTGTGTGCCGAGGTTGGGTAAAATCCATCCCGTGTCACAGATAAGTGAAAACGAATTATTGTCTGTGACGGAAAAATTCTTTGGGGGCATACAGCCGCTTGCTTGGCGTGGATGAGGAGAGTCCCTCAGGTGTGCCTATTGCAGAATCACTTGGGCAAGAGATTGATCCCTTAAACATTTGCCCTAACTGTGTCAGTGCAGCATAATTGTTTTTAAATATATCTAGACATATCCAGGCCAGCATAAGTGCATTTTTGTGTTCCGCAGAAATCTACATTTAGGTATATTTTTCCTTTCATCATTATTTTACAGCACCTGAATTTACGGGGGGGGGGTCAATAAGTTTTGCGAATCTGTAGGGCAAAACAGAGGAAAGGGGGTGGCTGTTTGTGGTGGTGTTAGGACAAGTTATGACAAGTCAGGACCTGCAGCCGCACGCTCCTGCTTCGTCTTTTTAAGAAGCAGTAGCTGATCGCAGATCGTCACTCACAAATCTTTCAACAATGGAGAAGGTTAAGCACCGCGCAGTGATCAAATTTTTGACCAAGGAAGCCAAGAATGCAAAAGAGATCCATAAACACATGGTTGCAGTGTACAACGACACCGCCCCTTCCTATGCAACCAGTGATCACTGGAATAGGGAGTTCCGCCATGGTAGTGAGTTCCTTGAAGATGACCTCCTTCCAGGACGCCCGTAAGACGTGACCAACGAGCACAATGTGGCCCGTGTGGAGAGGAGGATCCTTGAAAATAGACGGGTGGAGGTCGAAGAAATCGAGCGAGAACTTGGAATATCACATGGAAGTGTTATCAACATCATCCACGACAATTTGGCCATGATCAAGGTCTTTGCTAGTTGGGTCCCTAGAAACCTTACGCCCCATGATCGACTTCAACGTCATCAAAGTCCACAAGGCCAGAGTTGCACAAGCTGCCTTGCGCAAGTGCGGATTTGAGGAGCTCAACCCTTTCCCCTACAGTCCAGATCTGGCCCCTAGCGACTACTTTTTATTCCACTAGCTCAAGGCTGCACTGCGTGGACGCCGGTTTGGAGATGATAAAGATGTCCAGCTCGCCGTCCAGGAGTGGATTGAACAGCAGTCGGGAGATTTCTGGTTGTCGAGAATTTCAAGCCTCAGGGAAAAGTGGCGCAAGTGCATTGAAGTCGAGGGTAGTTATATTGAAAAATAATAAAACACTTTTTCTCATATCTCGTTTCCTTATATCCGAATTGCAAAACTTATTGACTGCCCCTCGTATCATATCATTTTTATACACCTAACATACAATTTTACCTATCGATCTCTCCAGTATCCTTTGTTGTGACTATTAGAAATTTTGTCTCTGTTTACGAAATCATTGTGGAATATCTCACAGACAACTTTCAGAAAATCCAATCATGGCCAAACCCTGGTGATGTTACGTTTCAAATGACTGTAATTACAAATATTGCATATTTTACTTTTCAGTTATTTTGTTGTTGATTTTTTTTAAGGGGGAGAGGAATGAAAGATTCATCGTCGTCGGCACATGCCCCTCTCCACCCCTCTCTCCTGAGTGGAAGAGTGGCCTACGGTTGATCCTTTATCTAACTCCCTTTCCCTCCCTAAAGGGTCCAATTGGACCCAGATGAGGAAGGGTCGGAGTGAGATGAAGTTGGAGAGGATTAAATAATTGAAGTGAAAAAGAGAGTAAGGGAATCAAAATTGGTCTATCTTGACCTTCCTCATATAGCAGAAAGACTAAATAGAACGTAAAAACTCCATTGTCTCAACCTAGTGATTTTATATTGGATTCCGAACCAGGTATCCCTCTATCGCTCGATTTCTTCTATTTATTTCAATTCTTTTATTTCACTTTAGCAACTTCATACAGGTAGTGGGAGAATCGCTCAATCTTTTTGATCTCTGACGATTTCCTTTCATTTGTGTGTTCCCTATGGTATTCATGCCGTTTTGTTTTAAACTACATGAAATTATCTATTTTGTTTGTAGTTTTTCTTGAATTTTTATCTATTTATTTTTTCTTACTTAATGTTCACTTTTCATTTAAGAGGTATTTTATTTTCCTTTGACAGTTACTCACATTGAGTATATCACTTTACTTTTGTTTTTCATTTTTAACTACTTTGCATTTCACTCTTTATTCATTTTCAATTGAGTTTACTAGGTAATATAACTTAACTTTTGTTTTATTTGTTTTCTCTTTTCACTTCATGTCTTTTTCTTTTCGTTTTACTAATTCGTTGTTTATTTTTGGGTTGATTTATTTAATTTGGTTTTCTTATTCAGATATCCTACTGGTGTTTATGTTTAGTAGACTTATTCAGTTAGTTGTGTTTTTGGTCTAGATAAATGTCTTTTTCTGTTTTATTTAATTAGTTCCTTCATCTTGGCAATCGAGTATTTAAGAGGTTTACTAATCTGATGTTAGTGTACTTTGCAAATGATGGAGGTCGTTCTTATATTTTCTTTACTATTTTTTCCGCAGTTGTCATGATATTAATATTGAGCGCTTTTAATAATGCATCTTGGTGTAGACTCTGCTGACTTGTTTGCTCTCTTCTCCGCTTGTAAGTAATTAAGTAGAGATCATTATTCTGAATCCTATGAGGTTTAAATTTTTGTTTTGCACTCACTGTTGATTATGATTGGAGGATGGAAGAGAACATCCTTTCTTAGTGCCACATATATTTTCCTTTTATACTTCATACTTAAAACCTTTAAACTGTATATTAGGTTTAGCTTGGGTACAGCACTATTCTCCTCTCCGTTAATCTTGATTATAGTAACTTGTTTTTTTTTAATCCCATCACTCAACTTTATGAGATATATTTAGATTGTTCATCAACTTCGATCTGAAACCTTGATTCTGTAGTTTATGAATATCGTAAATTAACTCCTATTAATTCTTATCTTCGAGTTCCTTTCAAAGCTATGTATTGATGTTGGTGATCTCTAATGCTGTAATCCTAGCCTGAAAGTGATATTTCCTGTATGGTGTAACGATAAGATTGATTCTGTCATCCGCGAACTGTATGTTTAAATAATTAGATATTCATGGTGGTGGTAGGTCCGTTGTAAAGACTGTATACTCCATGAGGCTGAGACAGCTCTTCTGTTGGAGTCCAGCTTTCAGTTCAAATTTTCGTCATGTATAATCATTAATCCCTAAGTATGCTTTCCTGTCTGTAATGTAATCACGGAGAATTCTCTCCAGATTACTGTTCATCTTTACATTTAAGATCAATTGACACATAATTCGTTAAATGTTTTCTCTTAATCTCTCCGGAACAGATCAATGTATTTTTCTCTTGCTTTTGCCTTGGTTTAGACACTCGTTATTGATGTTCTTTAATGTTTCTATGATGTTGATCCGTTCATTTGTAAGACTTATTCTGGTTATATGTACCTGTCTTGCCTGGCAATTCCCGCTTGAATGATTTGATTACACCTTTGATTTTCCTCTGTTGTTATATAGGTCCCTGTTTTCATATTTTCTTTACTCTCTTGCACTACTGTTGGTGCTGGGTGTATCTTGCGGAGGCTTTCTCGCGAGTAAGTGTGGACCATTTTGTCTATCTCTGGACTGACGTCTTCATTCAGCCCTGGTGTTTTGGAGAATCCAGACTTCCAGCCATGTCAAAATAGTTCATCTGTAGTCCTGGCTCACTACATTTTCTCCCTGTTAGTTTTTAATCGTTATTTTATTTTGCGAGAGTCCTCCTCTAAGTTTGTTTATTAATCACTAGTTTTTAAGGGAGCTTATTTTGCTTAGTTTTGAGTTTTCATACTTCATTTCTTTCGTCCACTGAGGGTGGGGAAGAGCGGGAGATCTTGCCATCAGGATGTTTCTTTCCTCCACCGTGTTGATCGTTCGTGTTAATTCTGAGCTATTTTAGACGATTTTTTGCCAGGTTTGAGACTGAGAGATCATTAGGGATGGTGTTACGGAGTTATTCTTTGTCACTTTCTTAGTTAGTTCTTCTGCAGTATCTCCTCTCAGATTCTGGTACCTGTAGTGGATATTTATTCATGATTAGTCATTTTCCAACATGATTACCTCATGTAATGGTGATGGCTAAATATCAATGTTGAAGGGAATGCTGAAGCTGGTTAAAGTGATATCTGGCTTCGAAACAGCAATGTCTCCGCCCTATGCTCGAAAATTCGGTCCTATTCTCTTGAAAATATTATTTTCTATCATCATTTCTAAATTGGCTTCTCTGTTCGCAATTTGGTAGCCATTTGTTCTGTACATGGCATTGAAGTTCCCCATAAATATTTTAAGGTGACCTGGGCAAAAGATTGTGAATAGGTGGTAAGGAGAGAGATCTAAATTATCTACTAGGGTCTAAATTACATTTGGACCTATTATTGGCATCATTCTTGCTTTAGTTTTAACTGCCAAGAGTGCCTTATCTTGGTTGTTGACTTCTGTCTATTTTAGGCCTATTCTGATTGCTATGGCGTACCGCTTCGATATGTCTCTGACTTGAATACCTAGCATTAATAACGGTGTAATTGAACAGTTTTATTGCTTTCTTTCTGGATTCACTCTGTGTACAGATAATTATATAATATTTCAATCGGTCTCTGTGAATATATTTAGCAATGATGTAGTTTTACCTAACCAGCCTTGTTTGTTTATATGGGGTAGACTGAGCTTTTCCCTCCTTTCTGCTCCCATTGTTTAATTAGGTTAAAGTGCTTATGTTTCATTGGCTTTCTGTTCGGTGGATCTCTTGATAGCTTCTCTTTTGTACTCTTAAATTTACCACATTTCATTTATAGTACGTTTCGTGCCTGAGAGTGGCGAAGTCCACAGGAAAGATACGTATCTTATACTGGAATACGCCTAGAATACCTACCACACATAACGAATACGTAGGGAGACCACTTTAACTTTGATTAACTACAACAAATGCAAGATTTAAATTTCTATTAAATGAAAGTTTTTAGAATTTTCTTGCACGATTTGCTACAAAAGCTTCAAGCTCATCAGCTATGCGGCTATTATAGTAATGCGTACCCAACTTCATAGTGCATCGGGTACACCTGTGGAATGATCTTACTCCACGCCAAGCAAGTGATTATAATCAATAGACCAATCCATTATACCAGGCAAAGTTAAAACACGCGTGTTCTCATTTATTTAAAAAATATTAAAAAAACTTGAATTAACAAACGTATTATTAATTAACAAACATATCATCTACATCTGTCTCGCACTATATATTTTTTCTCTCTTTTTCTCTTATGACCTTTTACTGATTTATCAATTTTACCTTAGGATCTTTTCCTGACTTATGACTTTACGACTTTCAAAACTTTCCCCAACTTTTTGAAAAGTAAAATGGTTATCATTCGACATAGTATTTTATAGAGTTACGAGTAAAAAAAGAGAACCTGTTCAATTAATCTATTGGATGAAGTCACTTGGTGTGGATGAAGATCGTCCTCCAGATGTACCCAACTGTGAAGATGGATACTCATCACTATACCAACGGCATAAATCACTGCGTACATCGCAGTATACCTCACAGATCGGCCACACTGGAGCTTAATAGAAAACCTTTGTAAAATATAAAACTCAAGAGATTTTTCTCTGTTTTTTCTCCTCCTTTCAAGGAAGATATTATGGACAAGGTCGATAAAGAAAAGTTTACCTTTTACTGAGCAAAAAGTGTCATAATCAAATTTCAAAGGTTATTTTATCTCTTTTGTTTATCCACATTTATGCTTTAATATTACAAATTTATATTGCGATATAACATATCATCTTCCTAACTCTGGTTAATAAACCTGCCTTTTTACAGCAAATAGAGTTATGGTTGTTGTAGCAAGGAATCAACAATTGAATATAACCAGTTTTCTACCGCAGTGAGTTTCCTCACTGCGGAAACAGAGAATTGGTTTGGCGGAAAAGGTATCATATGTTTTGTATGAAGTTAGACTTGACTGCGACAGAGAATAGTAGTGTTGCCTCCCAGCGAGAACTCCATTGTGTCAAGGATCTTCCCCCAAAATATCTGATTAATGGATAGAGTTTTCTACATCTATCTGAGCTAAAGGCTTGAAAGGGTAAATGTATCTCCCATTTCGTTTCTTCTTACACGCTGAAGTAATTTATTACCAAGATTTATGTTTGACAGTATTCTTCATTCTGAAGGTGCAAGTACTTTTTCAAACAGAATGTCTAAATCGAATTGTTTAACTTTTTTCTTTAACTAAACTTGTGTTAAATGTACTTGATTAAATGTATACATTTAACCATTACTGTTTCCGATATAAAATAAGCTATTACACATTCATTTAATAAATAACTAGAAGAAAAGCTTCTTTTATATTGTTACAATTTTTGAATGAAAATAGAAGTAATAATAAATTTTTTTTAAATCGCTTTGTCTGTCTGCGAGAATGAAATTTAAATGAATGAAAATGCCTCGATTTTGTACATTGAATGTAAGAAATAATTTGAAGTCACATACATACTTCAAGTTAAAGGGTTGAATATACTTGTTGTTCTCGAACCTGCCTATATTAAAAAGAAAGGCTAGCATACCTCAAAATAAAAATAAGGGTAGTTTATGGTATGTATCGTTTCAAGCTTCTCGTACACTTTAGTTAATGAGGTTACTGGGGCCTCTAAATGTGCAAGGTATAAGGAAACTGTGGCAAAGCGTGGACGGAGGGAAAGACGTCTTCAAAAACAAAAATTCAGTATTGAGTCTTCAACCTCGTTCTGTAACAGGATTCCTTTTACCAAAAGCTATCTCTCTTCTAATATTCTATTCTTTTTTTAAAAATTCTATATCATCTTTCTTCCTTTCTTTCCTCTGCAAAAATTCATTATCGTATGTAACTAGTTGTTTGATAATTGAAGTTATAATAAAAATTAAATGTAAAAGGTTTAATAGTTTTTAACATTTATTCTGTAAAATCCTGTCTAGGACTCAATTTTTTTATTAAAAAGCCTCAGAACTAATTTTAAAATGATAAAAATGCAAGAAAATGTGTTGATTGCATCGTTTCTCAATTAGTAACTTAAGTATTTAGTAAGTTATTTAGTAGAAATAATTTACTAACACCAACTTAATTTTGAAAAGACAAAAATTTATCTATTTCCTAATTTTTCGAATTATTATAAAATTAACAAACACGTCTGTGTCATAAATTTCGGTATTTTATGTCCACATTTGAATTTTTACTTATGGTTTTTATTTTATTATCTGGATAGATTTTAGTGAATATTAATTAATCTCTTAAGAGAAAATTATTGGTAACACACTTAACCATGAATATACGGAATATTATTCAAGGTGCTTTGTGTTTTGTGCAAATTTAATTGGATATTCATCGGGTTTTTTTCTTCTTTTTTTTTGAAAAAATTATATCTTCACCCTGATCAAACGCATATTTTCTCTTCACATAGTTAGATCATCTCCATTCCATCACATATATTTTTTGTACGGTCTAAACCATTCTCTCTTTTTTCTTTTTTACTCTAGTGAATTTAAGCATGCAACCTCTTTCCATTTTACCCTGTCCAGTCTAACCAAATGCAGCTACTTCCTTCTTGATGCTTTGCGAGAAAAATCCTACTCATTCTAAAGGTTACCTCCCCGCAAGAGGCTCTAACATTATATAAATTGCCATTGTAAGGAGACGATTGGTAGCTTAAAATACCAATGCTCCATTTTATTTGGAAACAAGTAAGTTTTCCTAAAACAACGAGAATGTCGTGGTTTGTATATGAATCTTTGCCGTGACCATTTGTCCTGTTGATCTGAGCTGTTGGTGAATGATTTAGGTTTTAATCCATCCAGTTGGTTTAAAAAGAAAAATCTACCGGTCTTCGCTATGAACTCTCATGTCCATTTACATCCTTTGACAAATACCTTTCTCCTTTAGCTCTTCAATGGCTCAATTAAAAAAAAATCCGCCTAATGCTTTTTTACCTCAACCTCCTCCAATTGGGATAGATATATTTATCTGAAAATATTTTATATTTTTATTATTTAATATTTATTGAGGACCTTAATATCAACTATTTCCCACCATATAACTCTCAAAACTGACCTCAAAATAACTTTTGACATATTTCACTCATACCATGACGCCTACCATAATATTTAATTTAAATCAAACCTGTGCTTCGAGACGTTTCCGACTAGCATGGTATTTAATATGTCAAATGCTGGATTTATTATCTTCTCAATGACAGTTTTAATGTGTATAATATATTTTTTTATAATTTATGATATAAATATACAGAGTAGAGATAATAACCTTAAAATCCATCTAACTTGCATTAATTTATTTGTCCTCTATAAAAATACCCATATTTGAATTATTTAAATTACGGACTTTACCCATTATAGACTTTAAATACTGATAAATCAGCAGCATTTATCACTTTTATGACTCGATAATATGAAAGGCAATACTGTATTAACATTTTTATGGCTTTTCGATGAAATTTCAGACGAATGATACCATTAAATTTTATCTGAAGCTTCATTCTTTCGATAATTTCCCAGCGTAACTGCTTTCTCACACCCCTCCAAATTAATTACCTAGTGTATAAAAGAAATATGAATTGTGTCGTAGAATGCCGAGCTAATATATATTTATTTGTTTTATTAACTTTTAATAAACTAAATAACTTTAAATTAAGGCGTAGGCTCATGCCTCGCTGATCGCTTGAGGATCGGGCTCTAAGAGTGCTAATCTTTATTTTCATTCTAGTGAATTAATAAACTGGGTTTCTTTCTTGACTATCAAATATTGCCACTTCAACTCGTTCGTGGATAATTAAAACAGAGCATTTACTAAAAAAAAATAGACTTTAATGAACCTAACCCATCTCTCTAAATAACATACAATAAATACAGATCTAATACACTTAAAAAAAGAAAATGGGATTACTGGGTGAGTTCTCGCAGCTCGCTACGAGATAAATATTTACGGGGGGAACAATTTTTAAGTTAATAGCTTTGTCCTTAGTCAGACATCCACTAAACTAATTATTATGCACGGGGACATAAATAACAGGATTATTCTTTACTTACATAAGGTAATGGAGATTAATACAAGTTTCCAGTTAGAATATCTTCGGGGATGTTTGATCGGGGTTGGTTGTTTGTTCGCTAGATGGCGTTCGTTGACTTGCCTGGCGAGTTGGCGGATGACGTCACGAGGGATCTTGGGTAGAGGTGACTTCAAGCTAAAACTTAGCCCTTCCTCTTTGCTTCCGGACGAGATGAAATCGTTGTCTTCTTTTTATTTTTTCTATCTAGTTGGGGTTTGTCTAACTCAGATAGACTAAGATTTGGAGTGCTCAATCTGTGTAGGTTGATACTTACTAATCTTGGGGCTCGAACGGCGCCGAGCTTCCTTGGTACAATCTGGTATTGTACAAGGCCTGCAAGTTCTCCTTTTGCAATAACTTTGTACCAGTGATTTTTGAGTCTTCTTGTCGAACTCGAAAAATCATCTGTCAACCGGTGACTTTCTTGTCTCTTCGTTGAGAACGAACAAAAAGCCTAGTTTACCTGGGTCATCCTGTTATATACCCAACTTACTCCCGCTGAGGTCGGTGGGGAGAGGATGGGGGGGGGGGCTCGCAAGGTGGGACCTCAGGTTGGTCTCTCGCACTTTTGCGTCTTGTGGCTCGGAGAGGGGGTAATACGATATCGGCAGTTTGCACTTTTGAATGGGTTGTTTATAAGTGCACCCTCGAAGGGCCTGCCTTTTTGAGCTGAGTTCAGAAACCAGTCTCGTATCACTTACCCTTTTGCCCGTTCTCCTATGTTATCGGAGAACATCGAAGGGGCAAAGCTAAACCCAGATGTCTCTAGTTATTTTTTCCTTAGACTCGATAAATATATATATATATATATATATATATATATATATATATATATATATATATATATATATATATATATATATATATATATATATATATTTATATATATATATATATATATATATATATGTATATATATATATACATATATATATATATATATATATATATATATATATATATATATATATATATATATATATATATATTATACTAATTTCTTATTATACCTCTACAAATTGATATTTTGCTTTACTCCAAATATACATAAATAGTTGATCATCTTACCATAAAAATAAATGAGACCGTTAGAAAATATCGAAAAATCATTCATCATCTCTTTAGTTCTTATGGAATCAATATGAGCATTAATTTTTGTGTGTAAGTTATTTTAATGATTCAACCTACTCCAATTATGGTTTACAATATGGAGTTGACATAAATTTCAAAGTTAGCTACACAATCTTATAATTAAAAAAACTATATCTTGTTAGTGTCCTGAGTTTATTGGCATTATATACAATATCCTAATGAGAAAAGGAATAAAATTAAAATGATTATTCTCAATCCTAAAAATAAATAAGTTTTCTTTTGCTGTTCACACATATAAAATTATTACATTAATTATGAATTTACACAAATGCAGTTATATTTAAAGAATAATTAAGGTATGTTTAGGAAGAGGGAATATAATGAATTATAATTTATATTTTTTTGTATTAAGCTAAAAGGGGAATAAAGCAATTCACATAAAGATAACTGGAAAATGATAATTAAAAACTATTTTAACTTTTGTATTTAAAATATCCGCTCAAATGAATCAGAATTTTCTTTAAAATCTACTAGAGTAAATGGGAATACAAATTATTACTATTCCCTCTTTAGTTTCTCTTATATCAATTAGACTAACTGTTTGACGCATACAATAACAATGATGCTTTCAATCATTCGCAAGAAAGGACTGAGCTATAGCGTCGTTTAAGGCGGGTAGATGGTGAAGCTACAAATTAACAACCATAAATATAACCAGGGTAATTAAGCAGTATATAACGGACGTAAGTTATTTGCTTCAGTCTCTTAACATTGAAACATAAATCAGCCATAACATGGTGTTTATTAATAAGATGAGATCTCAGAGTCATGTCAGTTTAATTTATGAAAATTGATAGAAAATATATGTATAGTGTAATAAGTGAATACACTTCAGACTTAAAACAAACAATACATATTGCGTTAATATGGAGTAAAACACAAATTTTATTTAGATATATGCCTAACTCTTTTTTCTCTCATATATACAGCAAAATAATATGGTCATTTATCATAGGAAATTGATATTCTTTCGTATTTGTTTAAAAGTCAAGATCACAGTGTATATATACTAATCATCATTATCCATTCACTGACGTATCTATAAACCGTTCCTATTTGTGATCCTACTTTTATTAATGAAGCATTTCCAAACATCAATAGACTTTCGAAGATTGGAGAACAAAGATGATTTCGTGAAGCAGTCGTTATTTAAAGCTAGAAAAGTTTATTACGGTGGTAACAGGAAGAATAAATTGCAAGTAGTATTTAACAAATTCCCTGTTAATATTTTTGATGATTCTAGAAATTTATACTAAACAAAATTTTAATAACCCCCTGTTGTCCCATTATTCTCTCAGGTATTCTTAGGAGTAAAACATTTAAATTTGGACTCAGTATAGCTTGGGTATATTAAATCCGTTGTGCAGACTATCCCCAAAATATATAGATAGAAGAATTAAATTTAATAGAACAATTGAACAGAATAAACTCGATCTTTAAATTGGTGAAGTGAATAACATCTTACTGAAACATTGATAGAAAGAGGAATATAGCATGAATTTAAAAAATTATAAACCCACTATCAATATTAGGGATGTTAAACTTAGAGAAATAGCAGACGCATTTTACATTTTAAAAGAAAATTTGTTTGAGGACACGATTGCGTCTTATAATCTAGATCTTTTAACCTTTAATAATATTAAGAAATCCCAAGTATTCAAGTAGTTTCTATCTAGGTGGTAAATATTTAATCTTTATAAACTTCATTTCTTTACTAGAGTCACCTTTCGGGCTTCGTAAGCTCAGAATTGTTTATGACTATGAAGAAGATAAGTTGTTGCTTATTGAAATTCTATGTTGCTTTCTTTTTGTTAATTTTAAAGCAGATTTTCATAGTTATATTTTTAAGTGATTAATAGTAATAATTTGATCCCAAGTACTTTCGTATTTAATTTCAAGTCTATAGCAAGAAATGACGAAAAGCTAGAATATATTACAGGAGAAAATGAGATAGACCGCCGGAAATAAACAAATAAATCAATCGAAGAGTGCAATGACGGCCTATAGGAAAAATAGAAGGAGAGAAAAGAGACAAAAAAAGATAGATACAAAATTACATCATTAATACCATGTAGATTTAAATACCAAATGGCTGCGCAGAAGATTGAAAATTACTCCAAAACATTTAAGGACGAAAATATTATAAGAAAGGGAGTGTATTTATATCGGGTGCCTCCCCTACCCCAATGAGGCATTTTTTAAAAATTATTATCTCGGTAACCTCTTTTTTCGAATTAAAAAACAACAACAGAATTTAGATACCTTTTATAGTTTCTTTACATTTTACAAGAATATTAACAAGCAAAAAATACGAATATTGAGATAAAATAGTATTTTATCTCGTAATAACATACAGGAATTTTCACGTTCTCACAAAAGCCTACAGGAATTAACCTGGCATATTATGAATATCTTTATTTCCAGGTCTCTTAAAGCCTTGTTTCTTTGAAAGGGGATGGAAGACAAAGAATATTGCGAGATTTTCCTAGAACAATGTGGAAAAGACGTAATGTGAAAGACTTAAAAATGATTTGTGAAACAGGAAGGGCTAACAGAAAACTAGGAAGCAGTAGACCTAAAGCAGTTTGAGAACAGGGAAATGTGAATTACATTAACGATAACAACTGCTCTCAAAAAGATAGACCAGGAAGCCATTTATTGCAAAGAACAATTGCTAAAACCTGAATATTGGAACTAGTTCTGTACAACGAATAACTAAGACAGAAAAGCTAAAAGCCTTGAAAAAAATAATATCTTCTAGAAAAAGTGGTATAATTAAGGATAAAACAAAAATAAGATTCAGACAGTTACTTGATAACTTCTCAGTCGCTGATGTTAAAAATATTGTCTTCACGGATGAGAGAGATTTCAGTTTAGAAATTCCGCCAAACCACAAAAAAGTATGACATTCCGCTAAACAGATGATATCATGAAACTTCAAGATTTTTTAAAAAGGTTATGATATCTGCATTGGTCTCTTGGAATAGCAAAACAGATGTTCATTTTATTGATACTGAAAAGACAAAAGTGAATTCTGCTAATTACATTGAACTCCTGAAAGCAAAATTGTTGCCTGGTTGTCGTCGCCTTTATCACAATAATGACTTTATTTTGTAAATGATGGAACACCTGCAGATATAATCCACGCCATACAGTCGTTTCTAATTAGCAATACGCCAAGATTACTAACACAAAATGAGTGGCCCCTGCAAAGTCCAGATTGTAACCCCATGGATTACTCAATTTGCGAGTTACTAAAACAAAAGGTCCACCGAGGTCGGAGAGAAAAATTCACTGACCCAGAATTGAAAGGCAAAATACATGAATCTTGGAATTAATGAAGTAAACAAAAATTGTTTATGTGGAAAGGAAGACTCAGATTAGTGATTTAATGTCAGTAAGTTAAATTTCTGACTATTTATATCTTTACATTCGATATTCGTTTTTTACCTATGCTGTTATGTTTGTGAAGTGCAAAAAAATATAAAAGGTATCTAAATTCCGTTTTTTTTTGCATACGAAAGATGACGATTGAAAGTATCTTGAAAATGAAAATTGTCATGAATAGAAAGAGGTTACTGAGTTTTTAATTTTGTTAATATTGGGTCATTTCCGGGGGACAACCGATATATATATATATATATATATATATATATATATATATATATATATATATATATATATATATATTTATGTCGAAGGATACCTTTTGTTGTGATATACTTCTTTTTTGAGTATACTTTTGTCGAAGAGTGCTAATTTTGTTGTTTTTAAGGAAGAGCCACTTCAACACGTAAGGATATTGAGAAACGCACAGGAATTATCCCAAAATAAACATATATTTAAAATTTAACAATTAACTATGACAAACAAACAGTAAACACATTTATATCCTCCTACTAAGCTTACCGAGGCTAAACCGGTTGGCACTTGGGCTTATTACAATATCTCTTTAAGAAAAAAATAGACAAATAGGCAACACGTAAGCACACCACTTGCCAATTAGTTATTTTATCGCGCTCCTTTTAGATTAGCGTTAAACATTAAACTAAATTACTCTCTTCTACTAGTAAATATGACAGAGGTTCACGCACAATTGTTTCTACTTCCGTTGAATCGTGTAAGGTAATAAACTCATACTATCGCAATATGAATATACATGTTCTTTCTAACTTGCATGACAGAAGGGATTAGGGGTTACCGGATGTCGCTGGAGGGCTTTTCTCGCGTTTCAGAGATTCGCAGTGGCCGATGGTAGGATTTCGTCGAGATGGGTTGGAGGAAAAGAGATAGGGGGGGGGGGGTCGTTGTCAACCTCTTATTGCAACTTTGCCTCCGTTAGGTTAAGATGACGGAGAGAGTTGCGGTGCTCCTCGCTCAAAGAGTCCTCTTCTGGATAATCTTGAAGCCGCTTTGTGTCTTATTCTTTAACGCCGGGTGCACAACTAGTTATGGGGTATACGAGTGTGAGCGAGTTTTCTTTTCTCCAGTCAGACTTCTTCTAAGTCTGTAAAGGATTCTTGACGTTTTATGTTAATTCGGCAAAGGGGGCAAGGATAGATCTTCTCAATCTGATCCTTTTTCGTCTCTCTTCGAATAATAATGACTGACTGAAGGATCGATCTTCGCGAACTGATCGTATGTCGTTCTGACCGAATAATAATCCTTTCTCTTTCCTTCAGGCGAACCACCGCCCCATCTAAGGGGAAAGGGGTGAGGCCACAGAGAGGGAAGGGGCGAGGCCACAGAGGGGGAGCGAGAGTGGTGAGTTCGCATCTAAGAGAGCAAGGAATCTAAAGATGGCAATGAGGTGCCCAAGTTGGCTTGTTAATTAGAGAGACCATCAACCACCACCCTCCTTGGCGTGCCTTTTGACTGGCATCGCTTTTTGGTGATATAACCACGGGTCTACGGATGCCGTATGTAATTGTATCTCTTGAGCGTCGTTTAAGGACCATTTGTGGTTTCCATAACACAGATGTTCGCTCCAACTACCTATGCGGTGGGGAGATCCAACAGGGTACGCTGTTACTGTTATTCGCCGTCTAATGTTCCCACGAGTCTCCTCATGTGGCTCGCTTCTCTGACTTTCTCCACAAGGGGGGGGGGGGACTTTAAGGTATATGTCTGCCTGGCCCTCTGAGAGGCTTTATGTTGCAATTCCTCTACAATATATAAGTATATATATACATATACATATATATATATATATATATATATATATATATATATAAATATATATATAAATATTATATATATATATATATAATATATATATATATATATATATATATATATATATATATATATATATATATATATATATATATATATATATATATATATATATATATATATGTATATATATATATATATATATATATATATATATATATATATATATATATATATATATATATATATATATATATATATATATTATACCGCTCATGGCCTCGCTCCATAACTGAACGAATACACATGTGTGTATAAGAACTTTCAGTTTTATGTATAGGATATTTCACCTTTATATATAGGACGTTGTTTTTTTTATATTGTATTTTCGTTTAATTAATATAAGGGAGTTTCGTATTTGTAACTAACCCATAAACTGCCCTTTCCGTAACGTTGTATATATATGAATACAATTTCTCGGTAACAGAGTTTTGAAGGCCCGACGCAAAGGCATCATCAATTTCTGCCAAGTAGTTGATTTAGTATTCCCATTTCCGCCAAGTAGTTGATTTAGCATTCCTCCCCTACCCTTATAATCCATGCAAGTCATGACTCATTCTCACGTGGGCTTCACCACCAGATTATCAAGATTCCTTTAGTTCCGCCGGAAATCATGTAATATCGAGTCTTAAAGACAAAGTCAACCAAAGGAGGGTAGGTAGCTGTGCAGGAGTCTCTCGACTGGCCACTCGTTCGCTCGAAATCCTTAAGATAAATTCCTGATTAGAGCTCTGTCAGATTTTAGTGGAGTAACACTCTGATTTTAGTGTGAGTTACCCTAAGTTTCGAGGGTGACTAAGACTTCCTGCTGAGAAGACCCCATCTTCTCACACCTCACCTTTATCGTGTTCGTACTATCAAAACTCTGTTCCTCGTACCATTGTACCTGCCCAGCTTGTGCCAGTATTATAAGATTGAATCTCACTTAAGTGGGTAAATTCAAGTAGTAGCTTGCCTATCTATATCCTCCCTCACGCATCGCAACGGCACCTGGAGTAACGAGCGTCCAAGGAAATGTAACATCAAGTAGGTGAGAGTGAAATAAGCTGTAATCAAATACGTTCTACGCAGGCAGGACAAAGTTGTCCTAATCAACAAGCTACGAGTCTGCAGCTGGACGAGCCCAGGTCCATAGTAACCTAGTGACGCAACTACGAGAAGTTGCGCCGTAATAAATAGTAACATAACCACACAACTACGACGAGGGTAGTGTGCCGTAACATATATATATATATATATATATATATATATATATATATATATATATATATATATATATATATATATATATATATATATATATATATATATATATATATATATATATATATATATATATATATATATATATATATATATATATATACATATGCAAATTTTGCTGAAGACCATGGTGTATTTCGCCTTAGTTAATTCCCTTTGGCAACTTTTTATTCTTCTAACTGTCTTTTTTATTCCATTTTGTACATGGTAGATCACTTGTCCTGTAATCATCTCTCTTTTAAATGAATGAGTTTGGTAAAAACCAAACTAAATTGCTGAGCTTTCGATCTTATTTGATCATCTTCGGAGAGTCTTGATATGTTTTTTTCTCCTTTACCAATTAAATGTGGAGTCGAAATCAGACTGAATGAAAGAAAAGGGTTTTTAGGGTCTATTTATTCCGCCTAATTGATCATAACGTTAGAGGAAATGAGCCAATCCGGTGGGTGGAATTTTAAAACAACTTTAATGTTCAATTTCAGCTTAACGCTTAAGTATTGATGGCCGGCTTTTCTTCGTTTATTAAAATGGCTTCCAAGATATTTAGCCTAGCTTTATTTCCCTCTTTTATTTTAATTACGGGTTGTGATCTAGAATATCACTCATTAAGTTAGAGTTATGCGCGCTCTCCATGTGATTTTTAGGTCCTCCGCTTAGCAGATGAATCATTAAACGTCTCGAAAGTGTGGTAGTTGTCCTGCCAATATATTTAGAGTTATTATAAAGCTTGCAGTCTTTATTGGGGCAGATGAAATCGTAAAATACGTTGTTGACTTGAGATTGGAGGAGTTTTGGCAGCTGTTGTTTTTAATAAGGAGATTGTTGGCTTCTGTTGTTTTATAGTAAATAATCAGTTGAATTTTATCCATTTTATTCTTAAACTTAATGTTACGGTTAATAATATGCTTGATGTTTTTTTAATTTATTTTATATACCTTGGACATCTTAGTTCTGTAGTACAGTTTGATGTTGTTTACTGCACCCTGATTACTTTTCGTTTTATCCGTATCTTTGAAGCAATTATTTAAAAATGATTGAAGTTTTTTGTCAATCATGCTGCTCGAGAAACCGTTGTTCACGAATGTTTGTTTTACACGTGAGATCTCTTGGTGGAAAAGTTCCCACGTAGAGCAGCATTTATATGCTCGGCGGATGTATGATCCGATTAGACTTATTTTATATCTTTCAGGACATTCACTATCCGCATCGATTCATCTTCCCATGTCCGTACTTTTTCTATATACTTTTGTGATATAGCTACTATGGATGTTTTGAACTTCAACGTCCAATTCATAAGTGAATTTTAACCCAGATTTCTCCTCAAATTGCTGTTTGATGTTTATCCAATTTTCTTCATTTGGGGCGTTGATGTAGCTGTCGTATACGTATCGGCAATATTTGTGTGGCTTATTTTCACTGCTGTCCAATAACCTCGCTTTAAGTTGACCCATATAGTAGTTGGGAAATGTCAGCCCTAAGCAAGACCCCATAGTCACTCCATCCACTTGCGTGTATAAAATACCGTCCGGTGTTCTTAACGGAGTCTCTGATGTGCATGAACATAACATGTTCCTTAAGATATTTCGGTCGAAATTTTGAGGAGACATTGTAAAATGGTGGTACACGTTATTTTATAATGATGTAAATTTTCTGAGTGATAGGCACGTTCGTAACTAGGCTTTCCACATCAAGGGATGTTATTAGTCCTGCCGGTCTTGTAGAAGGGGTATATCAATAAATTCCTCCGTGGATTTTATGCTGTATTTTGAAGGGATATACGATTTTATTACTTCATTTAAGGTTATAGCTAAACGGTAGAATTAAAGCACCTTCCTGAAACCTATTTATTCCAGAACAGTTTCGGTGTTTCACATACCTTTGTCAACTGAAAACTAAATAGGAAATTAGAGAGAACTCCATCGATTACCTTTGAAAAAAAGAAGTTTCCTCTTTAAGTGGAATTACGAGAATTCCCAAATTTCCCGTCGAACGGATCGTTTTCCACTCGCCTCATCGCAAGAAAGACCTTCCTCGAAGTCACTGACCCATAAGACTGAAACGCCCTCCGCTTTGATCTCAATTAAATAGACTCTTAGGCCATTCAGCTACGCGGAAATAATATTTCCGAAGAAATTTTCCCGTTTTCTGTTTCTTGCAGTTTGTTGGATTCGTATATATATATATATATATATATATATATATATATATATATATATATATATATCGGATGACAGCCAAAATGTCTCCTTTTTAATGATGCTGTAATTTGTTAGCCATTAAAGCATTGAAGTAGAAATAAGTATTATTACAAATAACAATATTTGAAATTTTATTAGTTTACTTAGGTAGCCTAGGCTGGCGGTGAATAGTCTATCCCACCCTAGAATAGCCCATCCATGTAGATATTAAAATGTTCTCTTTTAGGTTCTCAAAAATGGCACAATTAACAATTGAACAGCGCAGCTTCATTGTGTAATTAATGATTCGACGTAGCTCAATAATAAAATTTAGTCGTCATTTTCCAGCAAGATATGAGTAGTATCGTGGGGTCAGAGTCTACACACACGCACAAACTCATGAGCATATTCAAACACGTATACATGCACATGAACTTGCACCCCGAGTCACCCCCCGGCTTCTTACTTGTTTGTCACCAAAATGTCCCATCTCTCCCAACCCTAACCCGCCCGTTGCTCAGTGACCTTTTTTCGAAGTAATTAAAGTCTGCACACACATAGACACTTATTTGTTGTCCCTAAATTTCCCACCTCCCCCTCAATCTCACGCCACCCCTGGGTCAGTGACATCCTTTCGAAGGAATCAGAATCTGCACACACACACATATTGGTTTGTCACCAATTCTCCCTGTTAAAGAACAATATCTGACCCCATCCCCAAATTTATTGGAGACCGCGTGAGATGGTATTCTGCCATGGACAACCTCACTTCCTTTTCACCTTCGAACATTCACGAATTTTCGACTCCTGAGCGCATTGGGAAAATATTCCCTAATTCTGCGAACCTTCCCTAAGCTTCCTCCCCCGGTGATGAGGTAAGAGAGAACCGCTCTGTCTCACACCTTGCTGTTAAATGATGAATCAACTCCGCCTCCGATTAAGATGTCTGTAGCTTGTGTCTTCTTTCTCCAAATTTCTAAAAATAATTATCAAGAGACTATTTCAATTTAAATAATTTACTTTTGTCTATTATTATTCTTATTTTGATCTTTGTAAACAAAATTATATTTTTGTTGTTTCATCTTTAACTAACCTTGAACGATACTCTCGGTCTATTCAAGTAAATCTCACCAACCAATGATGCACTCTCTTTGATTATTAAAGATTTCAAACCCAACACCTCAAGTTTGACCTCCTAATCGATCGTTAATCCCGGCGAACAGTCCTTCAACAGTTCGCGTTGCTGTAGGTGATTAAGTCACTCCCCCACATAATATAGGAGTAGAGTATGGTATAGAGTGGTATACCCCCCCCCTCCCTATGTATTATCTCGTTTTATTCCATATTTAGTAAATACTTGAAAATAATTGGGATGTTTAATGAGGCAATAAGCTGGTTATCTTTGTTTAAACATTTTAGTGACCTTTTTTTTCGAGCGATGGTTACTACCCTCTGCGACACATTTGACATATTTAGATATCGGAAGATTTATCAAAAGATTAATAACATCTGTTTCTAATGGATCCTACTCCTACCCTCCCCATTTATTTGTTTATCGCCAAATGTTTCCGACTCCGTACTGCCCCCCCCCCCATCTGTAGAGATATAGAAACACATTCGAATCTTTCCTTATTTAGCATTGTTCTTCATAGCTTTTGCTTGGATGAAGACTTTTCTTCTTTGCTTAGAAACATTTAAGTATACATAAGAATATGGAGCCATTAAAAAAGGATGAATGTCGTTCATGTGGAGAGATATGCGACTTTCTTCAACATTTCACCGTTTCGCAGTTGACAGCTTCGTTCACAGAGTAAGTCATTTTCTTTTTGTAACTTGCTTTTAAAAAAAAGTCATGGTTGTTATCATGATTTATTTTACATTTTAATTCAAATATACATAATTATCTAGAGATTAATAAATCGAAAAAAAATATTGATACTAACCAGATTATATAATGGGATATAATATTTTTAATTTAGTAGATAGGCTACACAATTTTATATTTTCCAAAAATTAATATTAAGTCAGTGCAAAGTATAAATTTTTTCTTTATATTCTACTACAAGTATTCTTTAAAACGATTTATTCGTTTTTTTATCATCATAAGAATTAAATTGTTCAATAAAAGAAAGATATGATTTACCAATTGTTAGTTGCTGAATCAAATATACACAGAGCAAACCGTATGAGTCTGAAAAGTAACTCTGAAATCTAAATAGATTGACGATAATAATTATATTCATTTTTACTAAGTTTTTACGGATATAAACATCGTTCTGGAACCCTAGACATAGGCTATTAAAATAATGCAAAAATATTTTGTCAACAAACAAATCTATGCAATGCGATCCAGGCCGATGGCTGCTATCCAGATTGATGATATAGGCTGCTGGCAGTATTTAAGGTAGACATAGCTCAGTGTCTCGCAAAACAGGCATGAAAAACTCGTTTATAGTTTTAGCTTGATACAATAGTTCTTTCATTTCTATAGCATTCATTTTAATAAGAATAAACTGGTTCGTTTCTAGACATATCTATCGCAATAACCTGGTATTTAAATCTTCCCTTTGGCCAACCATTAATCACCTCACGCACTCTCCTCTAATTAGCCCTATGCAGCTGGTCTATCCATCTGGCTGCTTGCAACGTAAGTAGACTGCATTCTCTGCAGAGAAGGTATCCGCTTACGAATACCACAACATTTAGGATTGGAGCATTCTCCAAGACAAGTAGTACTTTTATCCTGATTTAGTTTAACACAAATATTTTTATTTTTAGAAATTATTCATACGTTACTCCATTACTCTACCCACCTCCAATACACCCTATTCCATTATTTAACAAGAAAATGATCTTTTAATTTCAATCCCGTTTATATTCTTGTGACGCGATTCACAGTATAAGGTAAAAATTCAAAAGGTGGTGCATTGTAGCTACCAAAAAATTGTGAATGGTAAACCATACCAATTCCTATCCTCGTAAGTATTCTCACCATAAAGATATTATCCACACTTTTCATTGATATTGCACTCACAATTGTATAATTTCGCATACGAACTTGTGTTATACTTAGTGTTTATTGTAAGCTACCTATTTTCCATCTCCAGATGAGTTGACGCTGAAAGGTGGACTTTTCTTAGGTAAAGGAAACTCTCAAATAATTCTATTTTAGCTTCTAAACCGGTCTGGTTTATAAATAGTGTAAATAAATGTGGTGGTCTGGATAACTTTATCTAAAAAGTGAGACGCCATTCATCAACAGCTTATGTTGCGAGAAGAAATCGGCGTATAGTTTTCCATATACATCAATTAGTTTTTTTTCGATCTGCTATATTTCTTTTCTATACGTTCTTTACTAGAGTAATATCCTGCAGTGGAAAGAAATGTAGATTTTTTTCTTTAGTATAGTTTAACAGGGTCTCTCAATATGCACGATAGGGGTTATTATTTTCAATGGAATTTATAGATGTTTCATTTAAATAAATATTTCTATCATCTGTAAGTTCGCTACCGTTTGTTTGCACAATTCTTGCTTTAATATAAAGATAAACCTGACTCGGATCTATATAATACTGTTGGCTCTCAGATATATAATATTAAACCAGGAAGAGATCTAAAGAGATATTGCTAAGTGGAGAGTAAGATTAATAATTGCTCTCAACGATGGGAGTTTGGGTCGGTGGAACGGTAAACAAATTGAGTTCTGTCTTCGAACACATATAACTTGCTGAATGAAGAGCCTTCATTTTTACAGTGTATGATTTACAGCCGATCATAACTTTATAAGAACGTCTATGAAATGTATGCTTGCTTATATTATGAAAAAAAACATACCCATTCTCTTCATGATCTATATTCAACTTTTCCTCTTTTTCAACTTCTCAACTTCTTATTCATTCATTTTCGCTTATATATTACACCCATCTTTTCGGATTTCCTCTCATTATCACTCTCAAAATTTAACTTTCTTCTAATATATCATCTAGTATCTTTAGTAACAGTATTATTCGTCCTTCCCAACCGATTTTTTAAAGCTTGCTTTGCAAAATAACCTAAGCAGTATCGAAACCGGCGGAAATGGCCTTATTTCCTAGATAGCGAGCACAACTCTTCAGATTGGGCGACGCATTTCGGAATAAGGAGGAGAATATGGATCCAAGACCATTTCCTTTCTAAGCTCTTAACCCTTTAAATACGAGTGGGCTATTCAACATTTTTAATTATTTTATAATGTCTGCTCCTAACGTGTATTTTTGTCATCAAATGACCAGGAAAGAATGAAAATTTTCTCATTCAACCGTTTTTATATAGATATAAATTGATCTCAAGTCCCCAGAGCTTAGATACAGATACGGTGGATTATCAAAAGTTATACTGAATAAACCATCATTGAAAGGAAGGTGAATAATTCTCAGCAGCCTCGAATGAGTGAGCCTACTAACTGCTAGTCTACAAGGTTAGAGTAATTGTAACATTATTTCGGATGAGAATGAGAACAGGAAAATCTATATTAAACGCTATACAATTATTTAATTCGCAGATATCATCTTTGATGGATCTTTTCATTATACTGGAAGTTCTTCTGAAAGATGAAATAATAGATTTTCTTCCCTTTTTACATTGAGCAATGAACGTGAAGTGAGCATTAACACATGGTCAAGAGACTTTTTTCGTTGCGTTTTGTCAGATTGAAACAGTAAATCTTGAGATGATAATTTCTGTCTCATTTTCAGATTCATTTTCTCTATGAGTGCTTTTCATTTTTATAATACCCGGCGTATCTCCATATCTCATTATAAGCTAGTCAATTGCTTTTATTTTTGTTTCCTTTCGTCTTGCCAATATAATATTTGATGCATAATTATTTACTTCCATCATTTTCCGATAGACTCTGAATGCGTGTGTAGGCTTAGTAATATAATAGATACTCCCTGTAAATTGAAACTCAAAAAGCCCTACTTCATACTGGCTGTGGTATGTTATAATTGATTTGTGGAATGCAATACTATAACTATAGTCAGACATGGTATTTAGAGGTTAAACACACAGGGAGGATGAAGAAGGAAGGGTAACATAAAAACTCTCTGACTCCATCCTAACAACTGATAAAAACCTTCCTCATCTACTACCTTTATGTAATTTCACGAATGCATGTGCTCAAGGTTGTTAGGTGATATCACATGCCTTGATGTATCAGTTGAACGAATTTGGGTATCCTCTTCACTAAGTATCGCTTGTAATTCCATGTCCTTTCGGTTTAACTATCTTCTCCACTACATCTTACTTACGGGAGTCAAACTTTACTTTCTGTAGTTCTTCTTCATAAACCCCATCTTCAATATGTTTTCCATTTATATCTTCAATATAATACAGGTCTAATAGATTTGAAATCGTATATATCTTGTAGATTTCCTCATCCTACCCTACCTCGTATCCTTTTTTTTTAAATTACTGGAAACGCGTGAGATTCGAACATAATCACCGATGGTATATAGAAAACCTCTTTTTGTAACTTCAGCTTTCTGATTTAGTATAGCAACATAATATATCATTTTAACGGTGTGTCCCTAATCATTTTATGTCTAGAATTGGTATAAACCCTTGCAAAATCATCTAACACGTCGATGTATTTCCATATATTATTAAAGGTAAAATATCTGAAAAGTTTTTCCTTTATTGTTCTTTGTACAAGCTCCACAAGACTAGATTTGTTTAATTAGTAAACCGGATATACGCCGATATTATACTCTCTCAATAAGCTTTTCATCTTATTTCTTTTAAACTCTCCTCCATCATCAGAACATACATATATAACCTGGAATGCATACAGTTTCTTCCATGAGATTTCATATAGCATTTGACACTACCTGATCCTTCTTCTCCTCTAAACGAATAAGCCAGAGATATCTAGAATATACGTGAATTACAAAGAGTGTGTAACTTACACCATAATTTAAACTTTTAAACTTAGACATCACAGTTAGATCTAGCTGCAAAATCTCGCTTGAACCTTGTGCTTTTACGTGTTTTATCTTGAATCTTTTTCACACGGGTTTGTGGAGGGCATACTATCCAAACCTGACAGAAAGCCTTCCACATCAGATCTTTTAGTGATCTTTTTAACACATTGGAATATCCGATTTATCCCACCAAAAGATGTTGGCAGACTCGTGGATGTATATAAGCGTAACAATCGTCGATTCGCTTTTAACTTAATACCTGATTCATTTACACTCTCATATAACTATTGAATAAAACACAGCTTAACTTAAAATCTAATTTTATTTTATATCTATGCTAAAATAAATAATTTCAATTACAATTTTATGGATGTCCGTAACCTTATTACTTTGTACACATTTACTGATTCTCTAAATCCAAAGAGCTGGGTTAATCCGGTCAGGAAAACAGTACTCGATATGCAACGACTACAAATTTTTAATGTGAATTTTTAATCCAACTTTCTATTTTTATAGTTTAATATCAGAAGTTTTTTATATGATCTAGAATTGAAATAAACATATTTTTTAGGAATTATGCTCTAATGAAAATATATTTTTATCTGAGGTAAACTTAAGCTTTCTTCTTACAAGTCTTGATGACACAGGCTGGTGACACTCGCTCCTCTGGACTTCCATGAAGAGACTGATTGATAGATAGGTATTCTATTAAAAAATTTTTACACGTAATGGTGACGTAGGTGTAAAAAACCATGAGGACAAACAGTGCTCCCTCTCTTGTTAAGAAAACAACGGAAATCATCAAACGGCACAATTTTGATATACTCAAATTCTGTGATGGTAGAATGAAATTTTTGACATTCATCGAATCCATTGTTGAATGCAAGGTAACAAACATCAACCGCATTCTGTAAACACTTCATCTGAATAAAACTTTGATGAAACTCGTCTTCAGGTTTTTTAAAAAGTATAGACTTCATACTCATTGTAAAGCGCATTTTTAAATCTTGTTGGAATGAACTTTTCCTCCCTTTTCCATTAAATACCGAAATGTATACTTGGAAATAGACTGTTTGTATTTGCCCTCACTTTAGCACTTTTACACCGTAGTAATTCTCTAGTCGATCTATATAGGGAAAGTTTTCCTGTTTTAACCTGTGTATTGACCTAAACACAAACCAAAACTCATCCTCACTGAGGAATAGTTTATCGTTATAGCGAGTTCTTCCGTTGGTATTTTCAAAGATAACTCTAATATAACTGGATTTTGTTCTAGTAATCTTCAAAAAGGCTGAATATATTTATTTTATATTCTTGTTGTATAATTTGCTTGACCTGAAATCGAGTCATAGCTCCTTGCGCGTGAATATTCGAGGGAATTTGGACAGCCACTGATACAAAGTGAAATAAGATAAAGTTTCTTGTGCGGAGTTGCCGCTTAACTTTTTACAATCCTTTGATTGATCCGTCTAGTGAGCATCTTTCCTCGGTAAAATTGATTAATAATTCAACCAGTTTCTTAGTTTTTGCTGTTGGCGATAAAAAGAAGTACGGCGTGTGTGTGCGCGAACTACTGAGCTTGATATAGAGGAAGCTGATGTGTGAGTAATATTTTCCAACTCTTTCCAACATTGCGAGTTTTTATGATTGATTTAGGGAAACTAGAAGATATTAATTTTTTTTTTCTTCCTTCCAGAAAGTTGATGGCGATATTTTTCACGTTCTACCTAAACCATTGAGTATGTCGATAATGTTAGATTGTGCAAGTCTTTTACCGTTTATGGTTTTCACGTCATCATTACCTCAACTGAATCCCTGTGTATCCTTTAGTCTCGGATAAATTAATCTACAACATTCAAGAACACTAGGCTCCAGTGTTTCCAGTACTTTATCTGTATAACCTTTTATTTGGTCCTTGTTACTCTCGCTAACTTTGACGGTAAATGTATTCACAACCTTATCATACTGTTTCAAATAGTGTTCCAACGTGTTCTGGTAAAGATAACACGTCTATCTGGGGGGGTGTGTGAATTTTTCACGTAGGAAATTATTACGTAGGAAAATAGATACTCGTATATTTTCATTTTATGCCTCATTCTAAAAGATATACGCTTTTGATTTCTTAATGAAATATTCCTGTCCCTAATGTAAATCCTAGTGTTTCTCGGAGTGAAGTCGCTAAGCAAATAACGATAGAAATTTGAGACTGCTTCTTTATACATTTTTTATACTTCCTGCTCTCATGCTTTCCTTTACTATAATGAATGAGCCAACTTCCTTCAGATAATTATATACAAAATCCTTTTTCTCTCTTTTTAGATCATCAAAGACGATATTTACTTCTCCTGCAAAACGAAAGCGGATCTACCGAAACAAGCTAACCTCTTCCTCTTTACCCAATCCCTCATCGAGTGAAGGTGTCATCGGTAAAATTTTACCCATAATTAATTTTGATCCAACTAGTGTACTTAATGTAGACGACGATGATGATGATGATAGGGATGAAAAAGTTTTTCATCAGCAAAGAATAACTACAGTGTCATTATACTGAGCTTCGACGATGAAGAAGTAGAACTCGCAATAGAAGGTGAACTTTCAAACATAAAAGATAGGTCAGATAACAACAATATTCTTTTTTTGGAGGGAGAAGTAAATAAACTGTATAGAACTTCATACCCTCATACACAAGAAAATCTTTTACAGCCTTAAAATTAAATAAAAATGGAAACGTGCCCATCATTTTATACCGTGTAATCATGAATAAACAAGAAAAAGCTGGTCTTGGTCGTGTAGTGCGTGAGCTATCATGGCATATATTGAATTTTCAATGGCTTCAGGAGGGTGATTATCGTGAAAATATAAGTTTTCAAATTGCGGATGCAACCGGTAATACGATCTATTTACACATTCCAGTCGTTCAACTGCGTGAATCGCCTCTATTCTATTATATCAAGGAACGATTCTAGACAGTATTCCAGTCTGCGGATACAATTGAGTTTGGAATCTTCAATCTCGTAGTTCGTATTTATAGGATTCCTGTATGACATGCTATAATACCATCTAATGTTCGATTTGATCGAAATAAAATATATAGAGGATATATAAATTTTATAGGCTGCTCCTTTGTTTCCTCAGTCCTCGTGAAAAAAATGGAAGAAAATATTTATCAAAAAAACTTCTGGTTTCCGCCAATAATGAAAGAATCTTAGGAGTTGACAAGAAAATGTAATCTCCTGTATGAAGAGGCTGTCACTGTAGATTTGTTCTCCATAATAGAACGCAAGCTTAGGTGCAGGATCCTTGTATTTACGGCTACAGAGGATGAACGCAGGTTCATCCCCTGTAGCCGTAAATACTAGGAAATCAGCCCCACTTATATTTATTGGTCTTTAGGATGAGGCTTACGAGTATCCAATTCGGAGCATTAGTGATACATATATTAAAAACAAGATACTTCATTTTAATCACGGTATGTGTTTGTTTTTACTATAGGTTCGATGAAATCGTAACAGCCCATCTAAAGATTGTGATGGTGTGTGCAGTCAGTGTGTTGGGCATTGTTATGCAGAAAGAAATCGAGGGATTTTGTGTAATGAGTGCAATCGATTATTCTACAACCAAATGTGTTTTAATAAGCACAAAAAGCTTCATACTTGTGTGAAAATTTGGATGTGTCGTCGATGCAATCGTATAATTATGCATGATGCAAACTGGATGAGACGACACGAGTGTGGAAAGATGTTCCCTTCAAAATGTTATACATACTATAAAGCGGATGTATAAAGGTGTATAAAGATGACTTCTTAACAGAAAATTCGATTGCACTTATTGGCAGGAAGAAATCAAAGTTTTTTTCTTATAAGGCTATACGTTGCCTTATGTTTGAATAAAATGTCAGAGGAATCCCGATTTTCCATGCAAGAAACGGTGGGGAGTGAAGTCTTTTTGTTTGTGGGAGACTACTTTTCCCTGACGGGTTCTCATTAACAAGAGGAGGAAGCGTGTTTATCTTTCATGGATGCTATTGTAAAATAAATTATTATAACAACCTTGACTTTAAAAAAATACAAGTTACAAAAAGAAAATGACTTACTCATGAATGAAGCTGCCAACTGCAAAACGGTGAAATGTTGAAGACAGTAGCATATCTCGCCACATGAACGCCATTCATCTTCTTTTAATGGCTCCACATTCTTATGTTTACTTAAAAGTTCCTAAGTAGAGAGGAAAAGAGGGTCTTCTTCTCGGAGAAAGATATGAATTATAATGATAAATAAGGAAGGTTTCGGTTGGGTTTTTATATCACTACAGATGGGGAAAGAGGAGGACGGGAGATGAACATTTGGTGAAAAAGCAATAAGGGGTGAGGGCAGGGGTAGGGTCCATTAGAAACATATAAGGGGTGGTAGTGGGAGGGAAGAGGAACCTTTGGGCGACAAAAATAAGCAAACTTTGTCTCTTTACCTCAGATGCCAAATATGTTAAATATGACCTAGAAATTAGTAATCTTTTGATAAATCTCACAAAATCTAAAAATGTCGAATGTGTCGCAGAGGGTAGTAACCTTGTTCAAAAATAAAAAGATCACTAAAATGTTTAAACAAAGATAACCATCTTATCACCTTATTAAACCTCCTAATTATTTTCAAGTATTTACTAAATATGGAATGAAACTAGAAAATCCCGGGAGGGGGGGGAATTGCGAAAAAACAATAAGTGTATGTGTGTGTGTGTAAGTGCAGACTGATTCCTTCGAAAAAAGGTTACTGACTAAGGGGTGGAATTGGGGAAGGGGGACATTTTGGCCACAAACCAGTAAGGGGCCGGGGGTTAGATCTGGGGTGCAAGGTCATGTGCGTCTGTACGTGTTTGAATGTGCCTATGAGTGTGTAGCTCGGACTCCACCCCACAATAATACTGATATGGTATAGGATTAGACAAAAACTATCATGAGAAATTACGCCTACGCCAAGTGGAATGCACACAGCACAATTCTTAATTTAAATAAAAACACCTGTCGTAAGAAAAGTGTGAGGACGGAAAGGAATATTGACAAGGTAGAGATTTTAAATGATGCTGATGAAACAATGTTAGTGAGAAATTTGCTACTAATACACAGTTGAATAGCGAAACTGTGCAAACTATTCTAAAAAAATATCTTAATTTAAAGCCATACAAAAGTTAATGCCATCAAGAAATCTCAAAGGAGGATAAGCGCCGAAGGTTATTATTTTGCGTCAGGGTTAAAGAAATGTTCGATGAGACCAAATAAACAGAATTATCGCAAGTGGTCACTAACTAAGCAAAATAATTACTTTCAAACCTTTGCACTCTCCAAAACTAAGATTATGGTCTGGACTAATAGGAAATCAGATTTATGGGCCCTATTTCTCTGATGACCTTGAAAAACGACAAGCTAGATCAATTAACTCTACCAGATACTCGTATCTTGACAAGCTCAAAAGCATTTTCGTCAATAGCATATACACTAGTCCCCTAATATAAGGGTCAGTATGAACATACGTATTTAAATATTTATTATAGAAGTTTAACAAAAGGTTGAAACTACATATTATACACATATTTAGATATATATAATATTTATCTTTCGTGAAAACTTCCATTAAATGGATTGAATATTTCGTAAGTTATGAGAAAATAAACTATCTTTCGAATTGCATTGGCCAAAAGTTAAGGGTTACTAATAAAAACAAAGTAAATTAGAACAAGAACAAAAGAGAAACCCTTACTATTAATATTCTGTTCAAAACCCTTTACTAGTAATGACCTCTCGACATCTGTTACCACAGGAGTGAATAAATTTCTTGTAAAATAATGGGGTAATATTGTTCCATTCGTTTTTCAATAATTCCCAGAGTTCATCTTGGTTCTTTGGATTTCTCATTCACGCCTCATCTCCAATAATCTTCCAAACGTTTTCTATAGGTTTGAGATCGGGACTTTGAGGTGGCCAGTCCATGAGATAAGCCTCTTCATCACTCAAAAATCTTTGACTATCTTCGGAGTGTGGCGGGAAGTGTTGTCCTTCACGAAGATAGGAGGTTGATCTGACGACGATCGAAGATGTGGAAGGGCATGCTGTCTGAGAATCTGCTTGTAGATTTTAGCATTGACATTCCCTCTTAGCAGCAGAGATCTCCCTTAATACCATTACACGGCCTCATCCATATTTCACTGTCTTCTTCATGCATGCACGAGATAACCTTTCGCCACATCTTCGTCGGACATACATCTAGTCATCGGAACAATCCCATTAAACTTATATTTATTGCTAAAATAAACCAACGCCCACTGTTTTTCTGTCCAAAAGAATGTTTGTGAGCGTAACGAAGACGGGCCCTTTGATTCTCCTTAAGGATCAGAGGTTTCTTTGCCGGTGCCTGAGCAAGAAAACCAGAACCGCGTAACCTCCGGGAAACTGTTTTGCGTGATACGTTAACATTAGAGGTGGATGGAACTCAACTCGCGAGATATCTCACAGTACTCTTAAACCTATCTTTCAGTGACATTCTAACCATAATACGATCCTGTCTTGGTGACGTTTTAGAGGTCTACCTGTTTTGGCTTTAGATTCTGTCGCTTCTGATGGTTTAAAATGAGCTACAATTCGTTGCACAACACTTCTAGACCTCCCTACAGTAGTTACTAGGCACACAATCCTTTTTTTTTACATCACAGCACACCGGTCGTCTCTCACAAGCCGCCATGTTGACAGTTGGAAGTTCCAATAAAGCAAGATCATAAGAAGTAAATGTTAGCCTATCAACAGTCTCCTAAACACAAATACTTCGGGTGGTAGTTCACTTTTTCTAAGTGAGCCTTAACTTTTAGCCGCTGCAATTTGGAAGGTAGTTTGTTTATTTCCTCATAACTTATGAAATTATTATTCCATTCACTCAAAGTTTCACGAAAGAAAGATATTAGATATATCTAAATATGTGTATAATATATAGCCTCAACGTTTTGTTAAGCTTATACAATAAATATTTAAATACACTTGTTCTTACTGACCCTTATATTATGACCGCTAGTGTATGCTGACGAATAGTTTCAGCAAGATGGCGATACAGTCCATACTTCATGTGTCACCAAGACATGGTTGAAGGCTCGATTTCATTTACGACTACTGTCGCATAGGAAAAATTTCCCCTTGCCGGCCAGCTCGCCTGACTTGTCATCTTTAGATTACTTTCTATGAAATTTTGTAAAAGAAAGACTATTTTAAGCTGCACCATCTAATATCGCAGAACTAAAGAATGAGTTTCGAGAAATCATTGCCTTCATCAATGTCAATACTTTGCAGAATGCTAATAAGAAATTTTGCTAATCGTATTGTTAAGTGCATAATTTCCGGCGGTGGTCATTTTAAAACGTAGTACGGATGTACTACGCGTTCTGATATTAGAAGCCACAGCCATTATAGAAGAGAAACCTGAATAAACAACCACCCTAACTCAAAAAACACATGAGCTTAGGCTCTTTGCTGATTGGTTATGCAAGCAAACATAACATCTTCTTGCACTGTATAAAAGAAACACTCCTTCAATGCTCCAAACACATGAAAAAAAATAAAAAACAAACAAGAGGAAACAACAATCACAAAAGGACAAACACTCAGCACCAGCAAATCAACACGAAAACAAAAATTAACAGGTTAAAACTCAACATATAGAAACATAGAGACATGAATGCAACAGTAAATAAATGAAAACAAATAACAGAGATTGGACTGTTCACCCATCAAGTTAATTAAAAAGAATAAAGAGAGAATACGAATAACAGGGTGAGTGACAGAGATTAGCGGTTCTCAACCAAACTACCGAGTTGTACAGCATGACTGGATATATGATAGATGAATGACCGATAAAAAAATAAGGGACCATGGTTCGTATTCCACGTTAATCTGTAGGTTGAAATAATGGAACATTCTATTCTTTGTTTTCTCTACCCCTCCTTGCAGAAAGAAGGTCAATTTCTCTCTTATTGATTTCTACTTTCACTCATGTTTCTTCTTCTCCATACCTCCACGGCACTTGGCTGTTCCTTTTCCATCGGCTCCATCAAAGACGGTGGAATCTGGGAAATAAAGGCAGCGGGAAGCCAGGAGGGGCCACCAGAGTGTTTTTTTCCCTCCCTCATCGCCAGAGGTGGAAAGGGAGAGCCTCCAGACAACACTCTATTAATCTTTCACAAATTATTCTTTCAGTCTGCCCTTGACATAGACATCTTGGCAATGAATTTGAGTCTGTTTCAACTTTCAAGATTAGTTCATTTTTAAACCACTTTCAATGTTGGGTCCACTCATTTTTTACTTACATAAAGTAGTGAAGAGAGTGATAAAAAAGATGGAGAGTTTTAAAGAGATATTAGTAAAAGCAAAGCATACTAACTTCTTTAATGAAACCTGTTTAAAGAAAAACTTGTACCAAAATATACGAATATATATATATATATATATATATATATATATATATATATATATTAGGTTATTAGGTTCGTCCAATAAACGGGGTAAAATTTCAAATGCACTAATCATTTCGGCACACCACTGCTTTCTTTCGTATTGCATTAATCTCCTCGTGGGCAAAATTACCTCGCAATACAATGACATTTGAAGGTCACCCCACTTTTAATGTTTTCTTCTTATTGTCAGGTTATGGCAATCAGTACTCGTTCGAGCCTCGAGTGTTGGATTCTTGGGAAGCCTGTTGATTCCCTATCATTTGCCAGTTTTCCAAGTAAGCGGATGTGCTGTCCTTGTACTTGTTCCATCACGTCCTGGAAAAAAAGACCGTCTTGAAAGGGCTTGAACTTGGCATGTGGCAAGGTCCTCACCCTATGATAGAGGGCCAGGATTCCGCCCTAGCAGGAGAATGCTTGTGTCAGGAAACGACGAATACACGGCACTCAAGAAACACTGGACTCATGAGCGAGAGTCAGCCGTGTCAAGGATAAGATGTTCCTGGATTATCTTCAGGATCTCTTCGATGTTGCCACAAGCGATGCACTCCAGACCATGGCCAACGAAGAAGACAAGGAGTTCCTCAAGATGCAGCTTAAAGACATCATCTCGAGCAGCATTGCAGGGATCAACGCGAAAAAATCTGTAGTTAAGGCCAGGCGTCGGAAGAAAAATCACCAAGAAGCTGCTCTCAAGCTGAGATAAGACGAACGAGAGGCCAAAGTTCAAGGGGCTGCTGCTGCTTTCAGTTCCAGCTCCACATCTTTTTAGGAGTCAGGTTGAAGACGACTACCGACCTTTAACTTCAGCCTGTACATATGGACCTCCCGCGAAGAGGCCCAATAATATTTTCTAAATCTCCTGAAGTCGTAGGCCCATTGGATCAGGCCAATTCCCTAGATCGTGGTGCGGCGTTCATGACTAGCTCTTTTGCACAGACCATGGGCCACGTTATTTTTATATGAAGTTGTCCTGAAGTTCGATACGGTGGTTATGTCGTCACATACCCCAAATCCAAGACGAAGAATCCCGGAAGAACTTACAAACAGCTGGTTCCCTTCTTCCGCATTCATACGGAAAAATGCTGCAGAAGATGAGAGGGAGGATAGTGTAGAGGGATGCGACTCTTGAAAGTGATCAAGGATTCGAGAAGTTGCTAGGTATTCCAAGTGCTGCCTAAAGTACTAGAGAAGCTCAGGACGCAGCGTGTCTGGAATTGCTCGAGTCTTCGAAGATTCGAGACGAAATAGTCGTATTGCTCTTCGATACAACTGCAAGCAACACTGGCCTCCACAATGGGTCGTGCGTTTAAATGGAGGAAGGTTTTGAAAGGGAGTTGGCGATGTTGGCGTGCCAGCATTATTATGTGTAAGAGATTGTTCTCTCTGGCGTCTTTCGAGTCGTATTTGGGCACACAGGAGGTCCGTAAGTCGCCCTTTCCAAACGTTGCCAGAAGGAGTGGCTGCTCATCAACCATCAAGATTACACGGTGGCTGAGGATGCCCTCTACTAACGACATCTGAACTCCAGAAGTACATAAACCAGATGAACGTCGCTGCAACTACGAGCAATGCCCTCCAAAGGCCTCTCTAGTATTTCGCTGAAGACTTGGTCGCCCTTTCGTGTTGGACAACCGGGTTTAGGACAAGATAAAGGCCGACTGCGTGACTCGGATGAAAACGGAAAATCCGACTGATGATCACCCATGCCGGGCAAGAATTGAAGACACACGGGAAATCTGACTTGATGCCTTCTTCACCAAAATGTCACATCGTGTTTGCCACATCGCAAATTTCATTTTCAGTTTATTGTCCCATTAATATCTAAATGATCTGGTTTATGATTGCCTTTGCTTAATTTAATGTTTTAGTCGTCCTTTTTGACCCATCCATTATTGATTATTTAATATTTAAACTTTCGTGCCTTTGTCTACTCGTATTTATTTAATGTTCAATCCCTTAAAATTTAACTTAATTGAATTAATTGCTTCCCTCCATTAATTAATATCCGCTTCGATTACATACCCCCTGATCTAACTTATTTTGGATTGTTCGCCCTGCCCTTATAATTATCTCTTGCTGTGGTTTATACTGTATTTTTTTTGTATTCCGCTTGATGCTTGATTCATGTTTATTATTCATATTTGCTGCTCATGGGATTATTTAATATTTTTTTTTCCCTTGCTTTCGACTCTATTCCTATAGTTTACAATTTTTGTATTTCAATAGGAATTTAATTCATGTTTATTATGCATATTTTAAACTCATGAACATATTAATTAATTTAGTTATTTTTTAAGATATTAATCGATTTCTTATTAATAGATTTTCACCCATTTGCTTTCAACCGTTTAGGATTATATATTTTATTTTAACTTCTTGCTTTACGTTATAATTTTTGACTCCTGTCATATTTTTTATTGCTGTGTTTAGTTATTATAATAAAAATAATTCTTTGTATTTAGAATTAGCTGATGATGGTCATCGTTAATGACCGAAACGTCCGGAAAATTAAATGCTCGTAGCCATCGCATATGTCTTCATATTCCTGCTACGAATAAGGTTCCCAAGGAACGACTCCATCACCAATATATATATATATATATATATATATATATATATATATATATATATATATATATATACATATAAAGATATATATTACAGAAGAAAGAGAAATTTGACGCGAATAAGCAATGAGAGAGAAGTTTTTTAAAGGTAAGTGTTAGGGACATTAGAAGAACACTAGAATCAAAGAGAGCAGAGGGCGGCACAATGAAGGCAATCCTTTACCGAGAAGACAGAGATAACGCCAGGGGAAAATAGTTTGAAATTCGTGGCCGGGACTCGAACCCGGGTCTGCTGATTGCTGGTGAGATGCTCTACCGCTAAGCTACCAGGCACAATGACTCTACTTCGCCCAAAGCGTTACCCCGTCAAACCCAGTATCTCTTAGCTACGAACCTCCAAGGAATTTTTATACCATATCTTCTTACCTGCTCAAAATTTAAAGGCTCATCCCCCATGTCACATACAAAGAAGAAGCAAATGCAAGTTCTGCGAGGGATAACAACCACCACAGGGCTTCCGCCATATTTATTTTCTGCCTTTTCAAAATAGATTTAAGGAAAGCTGCAGAAACCTTGCATTGCAGACTATATAACAATATAGTACAAAAAGACTAGAATCTTTCATTCTAGTATTCTTCTAATGTCCCTTTCTCTTACCTCTAAAGAACTCCTGTTTCTTGTCTCATTGCCCATTCGCGTCCAATTTCTCTTTCTTGTACTATATTTTTATATAGTCTGCAATGCAAGGTTTATGCACCTTTCTTTCTGTCTTTACAAATGTTTTGAAAGGCAGAAAATAAATATGGCGAAAGCCCTGTGGTGGTTGTTATCACCCGCAGAACGGCTGTAGTCTTTTGAATACTCGTCAAAGGTTTACTTTTCATCATCCCCAACACTTCCTAGAGAGAAAACTTCCAATACCATTGGTGACGGATAGTGAATTGTACGTGTATAATACTTAGGGTCAAAAGAACCAGCCCATTATAGCTAAGCGAATGTTAATACTTGTTCTATTTTTAAATCAACAATTGATTTTTTTCTGAGATTCGATATCTTGTCGCTCCTTCAATATGTCTCTTTAAGCGGTATTTATGTGACACCTCAGATATGACTCTTTTGATGGGCCAGTGTTTTAAACGAGCGAGTGTTTAGCAAAACACATTTAATTAAATAGATTTAGAACTTCAAGGCGTTTCAAACATTCTCTTATGTTTTGAATATTTGGAAATTACAGAATTTTTTAAATAATTCTAGTTCATTCCGTGCACTCACGTGTTTATTAAAACTTATAGTAAAATCAAAATAGCAAGAAATTAAGGTTTAAGAAAATGTAAATAACTTCGGCCCAATTCAATGCCTCCAGTGCCCTTTTAACCAAGGCTTTGAGTTTATTGTGGCCCCTCGACATCTCCCAATGATACCCCCGCCCCCAAGTATCATGTTCTACTTTCGTATAATTTATTACAAAAATATTATACAAAAAATAATTAATTTAGTGAGAGAAAGAAAAAAAGACAGACAGAAAAACAGATTTGTAATAGTATTTTAACAGAACAAATAATAATATTATATTATTATAAACATAAATTTGTCAGTATTGAATTAATTCTATAATACTAAATGAAAATTAACTTTTGTGATTATTATAAAACACATAATAATAATATAAATAATAATTATAATAATATTCTTTATTTTTATCTATAGAAACTTATCTCACATGGTTACATCATTTTCCGACCAAATGAAAACAAATTGCGTTTTCCCCGCCCTCTTATTGGCCCCCTAGGCTTCAGCCTATTCAACCTTCCGGATAATAGGACCTGGAGGGCTCTGTGTAAACTTTGTCTAACAATCGAACATTAGACGAAAATAAAGAGGAAAAACACCAAGCTTTTATACTAAATGTATCCTCAGAGCTAGAATAATGAGATGAAAATTGCTCACTCATTGTAGTGGCAGATGATTAAAATAAATTAAATGGTAAGTTAATGGGTAAAGCCATCTAGTATTGATGTGATAGATAATACATTGTATAATTAATAAATTGCCCAACATGAGTTTACTATTACAATTGCCAGTCTCTTAGATATTGCATCGGGCGTCCTAAGGGACGCTCTTCATCTACGAAAACAAATGGCTCTATCAAATAGAACAAACTAAGAGACATATAAAGAACCTCTTTTAGGATTGTTTTTTATCTATTAAATACATACTTTGGAGGGAAGAAGTAGATAAAAGTCTTTCTCTGATCGTGTCCAATGCAATTTCATAGAGGCAACCCTTTTTATTGTAGGTGAATTCCCTAGCTTCACATCAACCTGAAGTTAATATTGGCCGACTTCTTCTTATATTGAAGTTTTGGATTTGAAAATAACTGACGCTACTACTGTCCAACAAAACCTTCTCAATTAGTTATATATGCCAGCATGTACAAGGGAAAAATGCAATTAAATTTTTAAATTAAATTCTAATTGCTAAAAGGGTGGGAGGAGTTTGTATGAGATTCGAGCATATTTTAGAGTATATTCCAGCCAAACTAATTTACATTTTTAATCTAAAAACATCGTTTACCACTTTCGATTTCCATTTTCATACAAACCGAAATCATTAGACCATTGTCTTTCATCTCCAATTTAACACCAATTATTCACTTTTTCTAAGGGTACAGTTTGCCTATTGGCAACACATCGTTAAATATTGATGTTATAGTGCATTTTAACTGCTCTACTCGACAATTATCGTGTATATTCACTTCCCATACTATCCTCTCAGCCAAGTCATAGGAAAAATAATGATTTTGTTAAGGCATGCGAATAAATATACTAAAAATAATCAAACGAGTCCACCATTGCAAACATATCTGGTACAGTCTATGTCAAAATATCATATTACTGAAAGGTTTTCCAGCAAGTTCATAACGAGATATTTATTATATCCAATATAACTACAAAAAACGTGATATTACTTACCCAGGATTCCAAGTCTAAAGTTGAAAGTGACAACGACTACTTGGCCAAAAGAGGCAAGCACGGTTCCATCATAAGGGTTTCCACTATTCCATTCGTACGATTCTCCATGGATATAAACCATCACGGGATAGCGGAAATTTCTCGTACTCGCTGCAAAATATAAAAGTATACCGTTAGATATTAAAATATTAATTGACTAACATCACACCTTCATCTTAAATGAAATAAGTATTTACCCTTTAAAATCAAGCTCATGGATGTTATTAAGGATCAATTCAGACAGAATAAGAGGCACTGTAAGCAGGTTTGGCATTTATGTGCAATAGAGTATTATTGTATTATACTCTCCTATTATAGATGTGTTGCATATCTAGGTTTATATAAAACCCATCATATATCATGAATCTCTTGAATGTCCCTGATAATTAAAATTAGTGGCAGAAATAAAAAACACTGATTCCCCAAATTTTCGATTTTATCAAGAGACATTTATATAGTTAAGGAAAACAGGATATGACTAGAACTAATTCAAAGGTACTTTGTTATTTTCTCATCTTATATAATTAATAATAACTCTGTTTAGGCCGAACAATCCATAGTCTATTTTAATGTTAGGCTTCTAACAAAGATATTAAAAATATTTTCTGAAAAAATATTTACTTGTATATATACAGTATATAACTACTTTTTTATTTTTTTGTTTAATCACATCGTTAGAGAAGGAATAGAATAAAAAGAGCAATCACATGGTTACCGAAAGAAATAGCATAAATAATACAATCTCATAATTACAGAAGGAAATCTTTCCCTCTCTATGTGCTGCGGGGAATTCTTTAAAAGTAGATGATAAAAAGTTCCTTTATATACTAATGAAACCTTATTGTCATGTTTGTAAGGGTGAAGTGGACTCTCGAAAACGAATGAGTAATATCTAAAAGGGGGAGGAAGGGTTTTCAATCAATAATGTCAGTTTCTTATAAATTATTTTACTAAGTTCTTATCCGAAGGCAATTTTTCTACCAATTTAAAGTGAAGTACCAAAGAAGGCATATTAGCAAGAAAATTTTAAGGACAGATTGAATGAGAAAGTGGCGAAGGTAAAGAAAATTACAAATATGGGGAGGGTATAGCCACATGTCGTACTTGAGTCATTGGGGACTTTGAGAACAAACAGCAAGGGTAGGGGGTGGACGGGTAGCAATCCTCAAGATATCAGCCGCAGCAAGTATGCACATCTTACATATGACATGTCAATGCGGTTGTCCCTCTGGTAGCAGAAAGTATTTCCATCAGTTCGTATGTTCTTAGCACTCCTTAAATATCCTTAGGGATTGGAAATGAGATCGCAAATCATTATTAGCTTGAACGAATTACTAGGGGAACTCCAGCCAAGTAAGCTGCAACGTTTATCTCCAAATCGCTTAAAGAAATTTGTGGCACTATGAAGAGGTCGCCTTTGTAGAAATATTGAAATTAGATATATGATCAAAGTGATACATTGTCAAAAATGTTTTTCTTAGTTTGAAGCCTACGCGATGTTTTCAATTAAATCAAAAAGCGAAGTAATCGAATAATATATATGTAAGTCGGTAAACTGGAATTTATATTTTTTTCTAATAATGTTCAGATAAGAGCTTGAAAGAGAAAAAAAATTCTATATAATAAGCATACTCGTAAGGTAGAAGAGACGCAAAAATCACCAAATCAATCACGCAAGTTACTTGTACCTCTCCCTCGCAAAGACACAGATACGAGCAGCGGTAAATAAGTTTTGCAATTCGGATATAAGGAAACAAAATATGAGGAGGAGTGTTAAATTATTTTTCAATATAACTACCCTCGACTTCAATGCACTTGCGCCACTTGTCCCTGAAACTTCGAATTTCTGACAACCAGAAATGTACCGACTACTGTTTAATACACTTCTCGACGGCAAGCTGGACATCTTCATTGTCCTCAAACTGGCGTCCACGCAGTGCAGCCTTCAGCTGGCGGAATAAATGTAGTCGCTAAAGGCCAGATCTAGACTGTAGGGAAAAAGGTTGAGCTCCTCGAATCGGGACTCGCGCAAGGCAGCTTGTGCAATTCTGGCCTTGTGGAAAGACGCATTGTCGTGGAGGAGCAGGACACCGCGTTTCAACTTGCCGCGCCGCTTCTGACGGATGCACTTCTTCAACTCAGACTGTTCTTTGGCGTAATATTGGCCTGTGGGGGTTCTTCCACAAGGCGCATAGTTCACCATCAACACTCCATCAGAATCCCAGAAGATGGTGGCCATAATCTTCCCGGCTGAGGGTTGGGTGCGGAACTTGATGGGGGTCGAAGAGCCCCTGTACTTTCAGGCCATGCTTTCGAGCTTAGTCTAGGGATCCCATTGCTGGACCCACGTTTCATCACCTGTCACTATGCCTGACTCAAATCCCGCCGGTTCTTGGTTGTATAGGAGCAGCAGCTTCTCCGACCTTTGACGACGTTGGAGTCAATTATGGGGCGTGAGGTTTCTTGGGACCCAACGGGCAGAGACCTTGCTCGTAGCCAAATTGTCGTAGATGATGTTGATAACACTTCCATGTGATATCCCAAGTTCTCGCTCAATTTCTTCGACCTTCACCCGTCGATTTTCGAGCATCATCCTCTCACACGGGCCACATTGTCCTCGTTGGCCACGCCCAACGGGCGTCCTGGACCAAGGTCATCTTCAAGTCACTCACAACCATGGCGGAACTCCCTATTCCAGCGAGCAATGGTTGCATAGGAAGAAGCGGTTTCGGTGTACACTGCAACCATGCGTTCATGGATCTCTTTTGAATTCTTGCTTTCCTTGCTAAAAAGTTTTGCTCACGATCTGCGATCAGCTACTGCTTCTTAAATAGACGAGGGAGGAGCGTGCGGCTGTAGGTCCTGACTTTTCATAACTTGCCTTAACGCCCCCACAAACAGCCATCCCTTTTCCTCTGTTTTGCCCTACCGATTCACCAAACCTATTGACTGACCCTCGTATCACGATATATTAGCTTGTGATTCTGTATAGGGTCACTCTGGAGGTTGTCAATTTATATGTGCGAGTAGACTCCCTTGACATAAATCCGGTCGTGGTCCGTTATTTTTCTCCCTATTCTTTGAAGATAAAGCAGAGGGTAGATTTTCATGGAAGTTCAAAGACAAGTAATATTTCAGAATTGCACACACGTAATTTTCCTAGGTTCTTCAACTAAGAACCATGGTGATAAGCTTGTCATATATTTTATGATATTTTGACGTTTAGAAAAACATCTGGGAATTATGAAGAATATGCCAGTAGCTCGTTTTATTAGGTTGTTAACAAAGTTCCCGCATAAACTTTTATTTAAAAGTTTATTTATTTATATATTTATACAGGCTGTACGACTAGTTAATGTGTAGTGGCCTAGTTTTTCTTATGCCTTGCTTGAAAGTGCATTGTGACCTAGAACCTTGGTAAACTAGTTCACTAAGCACTTTCAAGCAATGCCTGGGAAAGACTAGGCAACTACACATTAATTAGTCGGACACCATATATGATATCTAAATTTTACAGAATTACCACTTAGATGACTCTTTCTAGTGAAAAGCAAGGTGCTCCTTTACTGTATGATTACAAGCCCCCACCCGCTCTAAACGCTGCCCAATCACAACGTTTATCAACAAAAGCATTTGGAAAATACATAATAAGTCGACGCACAGACTACGATTGGTTTAAGAAGTTTCAGCGTGGCTAATTGGATCTCAACTATGAACCAAGAGGTGGTCAACTCTCACTCGTTGACAATGTTCATGCGCCTATTAAAGCTGATCCACATCTGGCATCATGAGAGCTAAAGGAAAAGTATAGTGTCCGCCATTCAGCCATCTTGCATTATTTAGCCAAATGGGAAAAGTCAGGAAACTGGAGGTCTAGATTCCATGTAAACTCACCAAATTCGATAATGAGCGCCGCATAGACACCTGCATGACACTATTATCCAAGAAATATCGCTTTGATTAGCTGAACATAATGGTTACTGCAGATGATAAATGGTGCCTACACTCGAACATGGGGCGCAAAAATTACGGTGAGACAAAGTTGAATCTGTACAACTTCACGTAAAGATAGACCGACATCAAAAGAAGCTTATGGTTTGTGTTTGGTGGGACGTGAAAGAAGTGATTTACTGGGAAATGCTAGAATGTAATCAGACTATAGACGCTCAAGTATACTTAGCAATTGCAACAGAGGACAGAAGAATTTGCTCCTTCACGACCAGAGTTGACTGATGTCATGTTTCATCATGATTACGTCCAGCGTCACGATGCAAAGCATTATCCGTGAATTTCTCTTGGGAGTGGAATGGGAAGTTTTTCCTCACCCACTGTACTCACCACACCTGGGCATAAGAGACTACTACTATCTATTACGGGCACTTCCGAACATCTTGAATGGCAAAACGTACGCAAATGATGACGAAAAACTGAAAACTGCACTTAGATGCTTCTTGGATAACAAACCACTCGAATTTTACAACAATGGCATACATGACCTATCCCGTCGATGGAAACAAGAGCTCGAAAATTACAGTAATTACAATGTTCATCGATCTGTTTCTTTTGCTGCATATATTCTTTGTACATCATCGTCAATAAAAGTTGCGCGATAACTTTGTTTCCAGCTTATTAATATAGCGAAGCCATATATTAACTCACATTAGCAAAATTTCTTCTCGTATAAAATAGTATTTATCTTATTACTAGACAATTAAAATATATAAAGAACATCACAATATCAATAAATATTTAGAAAATGTATAAGAGTTATATTCAAATTTCCACATATGTATTTTACTCGTTTATTTTTTTCTCTTTTAATCAGAATTATTACAGGAGAGATATTTCACAGGAAGTGTATATTTATATTGTCCTCCCATTGGCTTCATTTCTCATGATATTATTATTGATATTGCTTTGTGATGCTTGGCTATCGAATACTTATGAATGTAACATGAACATCATCTTTATATAAATAAGTGAAAAGAGAAATAAATGTTTCATGCCCCTCCTCTTCTTTATGTTTCTAATCGCAGGGTACTAAATAGGGTACCAAATGACATGTCCCATAGTTTCACTTCTTTTCGAATCTTTGGTAACGAGAAATGGTACAAACCCCTTCCAAATTCTTCTATTACATCTTGCCTTTAAAAAGATTTATGATTCGCATACTTAGTATAAACAACATTAAAACATATTATAAACATGAAGATGCACTATGTTAACATTCAATTCCATTCATCTTAACCTTTGGCAAAGCAAAATCAAATATAAATCCGCTTCGAAGTAGACGATTAGGACAACTAAACTTTATATCTATTTAATCATATAACTTGACCAAATAACACAAGCACACGCTATTCTACAAACGTGTACATCTCTTTGATATACCAATAACCTCTAGGTGCTTGAACTCTGCACACAATCAGAATTCTTACAACTGATTGGCCGAAGAATGCTTAAGGCCATTATTCAGGGAAGCTACGCGTTTAAGGCTTTGACATTATTATGTCTAAGAAAAGAGCAAATTATACAAAATTTAGGAATCTATGCTTTTGTCACTGTAGTCATCCTTATTTCTTTTTCTGTTTCTGGCCTCATCGTTGTATGTGTCTCACTTGTCATTCATTTTTATTCAGCGAAATTCCCTGAATTTCTAATTCACGTTCGCTCCAAGATGTGCAAATGTAATCTACCAATTCATTCAAGAGCGAGTTCCTAAAATATTTTTTTGATCTATTTATTTTAGCTCAGGGTAACATTTTCTAAATAAAATCCAGTGGTAAAAACCGGTTTTCTCTTTAACTGTTATGGGATAATTAGGACTGTAACAGCGTCGGAAGAGGGCTCACAACCCCGAAATATATATTGGAAAATAGCGTGCTCTTCAAGAAGACAAGTTGTTTCTCTTCATTTGGATTATCTTTTTCTAAATAACAATAAATAAATATGATCAGGCTATTATTCAACTCCACAAGGGGGTGGAAAAGGGGTAATTAATACCCGTGCTACAACAAAAATCCGGAAAAAAGACAAGCTCTCTTGATTTCAATGTCTAAAGAGAAACTGTTACCTCTGTTTTTCTTTGTACTTTTATTAGTTCATCTTCCACTATATTATCTCGGCCTGTGTAGCTAAACGTTCTAAAATAAATAATTTAAATTTTCTCTAGAAATCCAATTTTAACATCCCTAACTTCACAACTTTTCTAAAAATAATGTTTCAATCCTTTTTTCCGGAAGATACTTAAAATGTTTTTGCTAAGATTTTAATTAATATTTAAATCATTAAATTATTTGAATATGATTTCTTTTGCAAAAATATGACACTACCTACTTGAAACCTGAATTTTACTAAGTCTCTTAAAATATCTGTTTTATGGTCAATTAAATTTGTCGTTTCTTGGTAGTAACTCAATTCTTATCTTAGACAAACGAAAATAGATGAAGTGGCAAAAATGGTTGTGTCAATGACGAAGATAAGAGCTCATGCTTTCTTGTCAAGGTTTTTATTTACTAATGATTTATTAACTAAATATTTGGTTAAGCAAAGTGTACAGGTGGTTTAATTTAGCCAAATGAACATTAGTTTATAGAAATTTGTATACCGTACGATGGGGTGTATACAAGGACATCTCTATCATAAGAAATCGAATTTCCAATGACATTTGGTTCGATTAAAAATTTATTTCCACGAAATGTAATTATAGATTTATTGGATAAAATGGAGGTATCTGTAAGGTAGATCATAACGCGTTAATGGCTCTTCATCAAGCTGGAGCGAAGAAAATTTTTCTAAAATTAATTTTTCCACCACGATTTTCTTATGAGCTATCTGTCAAATTAAACCTCCAAAAAGGTTTTTTGATATAATAATTTTTAAAGGTTCCTCAATGCATTGAAAATTTGAAATAATGTGATTTTCAACTAAATTTTGACTTTAATGGAATATATCTGAAAATTAGATTCGATTTTTGATATCTTTAAACCAATCATTATTGTAATTTAAAGAACAGTTAAACGAAATTTGAAAGTAATCGATTGATATTTAGAGGTTCCTCAATGACATATTATAGCGGCGTACGTGAAAATTATGTTTCAGTAGTGTGGAGGATCTCGATGCGAGTGTCTATTTGTGTGTGTGTGTGTGTGGCTCTGCCAGGGGTTGATTGTTTTAATCACATTCTTCTATTTGTATTTAAGAACACTTATTTATAGTGCACAATAAATATTTATACATTTTATTATATTTCAGAGCTAAATAATGTGTAATAAAAAAATTAAAACAATATTTAATTAAAGCATTTAAACTAGAACGCCGCATAAAATTGAAAGCCTTATGTTTTGCGCACCCTACGCCATTAGTGAACGAGTATTGCCAACGGATAAAGATGTTGTAAAATATGTTTTGCTTGAGCGAGCAAATTAAAAGTACCGGAATAGAAAAGACCCACCAATTAAACAAATTATCACGTTAGTAGCGGAGAAGTTAATTTTATTTTGAAAATGGCATCAATCCCTTTTGTGTCAATATATGTAGTTAGAAAAAGAATTTTAAATTATTATTCCCAATATCTGGCTCTAATGAAAACTATTAGCAGGAAAAATGTGACGATTTTACAAAGAATGCAGAACAATTGTGTTGTATTTCCTCTTGTTTATGCGATAGCTTTGAAAACTGTTCTTTTAGCAAAGAAAAGAAGGTGCCGCCATCGGAGCAAATGTTTCTGGAAGATCAACAAACACCTAAGAAAATGGCAATAGGTAATATCGATCAAATTCAATCAAAGAAGAATATTCAGAGTGCAGTTAGGAAGAATCGTTAATATTTTCTCTTAAATCAAGCATCGACTTCGACAGATAATATCGAAGTGATTCTTCCTTCATCTAGAAAAGAAACAGACTCTGCTGACAAAGGTAGTGACTATGAGCTTCTTTAATCTGCGAAACGCAAAGAAGTAAACAAAGAATTTGAGTCCAAGACTCAATAGAAACGAATAGAATTGTCAGAATTTGCGTTTTGAACGCACTGGTGTGTATGTTAGAGCTGCAGCTTTAATAACAAGTTCAATTCTTAAGAACTTATCGTCAAATAAAGGCCAATAAACTAATATAGTATTTGACAGCTCAAACGTGTAGATTCGGGACGCGAATATAAGGAATAAAATCTTGTTCCGTCTAAATACTCCCCTTCCTCTAAATTCCCTTAAAATGTACCGTCACCTGGTTAGCAAGTTCTTCAGCAATGATGATATCAACATTGTAGTTCGTCCCTCTCTGGCATAGCCTACCATTCATAATTAAAGTAGAGTTTGAGGTTACCCTGATAGCTCTGCAATTGGGTCTCCAAAGAGCACTCAATTTGGCAATCTGTTTAGGGTTGTAGACATTAAGTCCAAACCTAGAAAAGGAAAACACATGGTCCTTGATTCTTTGCCTTGAAACGCATCTATCACCTGAACTTGAAGAACTATGTATGCTTCGTACAATCTTTTCCGTTAGTTCCATAGCTGACAAAGAAACGTTTGAAGGCTGCGAGTTCGATTACCTCTAGCAAACCCTCAAATAACATCGAAACTAATGAACTCGTTGCTGTGGGATGCGATAGAACTGCAATGAATACAGTAACAAAACGAGGTATGATCAAGATGTTAGAAGAAAAACTTAATAGACTACTGCATTGGTTTATTTGCCATCCCCATATAAATGAGCTTCCATTGCACCACATCATCAACAATTTGGATGGGAAAACAACAGAGCCTCTTGGATTTGTTGGACCTATAGGGAAACAACTGTATAAATGTGAGACTCAAAGTGTTATTTAGTTCGAGCCAATTTCGACTAACTTGCCGTCTGCTGACAGAGGAATCTGAGTACCGTTCAAAACTATCTGTTTGATATCGTTCTATCTCTCTCATTAGATAAATATTCTGCTGAAATGGCTCGTAAGAGTTCTGGAAAAATGCCGCATGCACGATGGCTTACAACAGCAAATCGGATACTTCGATTATATGTTTCGAATTCCGACCTTCTTACACGCTGAAATCCATTGTCTTGTTCATCATGAGGGTGTATGCACCATGCTGGTTTCAAATAAAATATAACTCTTCTTCGCAAGATGGATCACTCAACCTCTTTATGGCAGTGCAATCATTGCAAGGGATGAACAAACAGATTAAAGATTTAGTTGCCTCAGAGATTCAATGAAATGCTTATGTTGCACATGCGGAAAACATTCTTCTCTCTATGCTGAAAGATGAAAGAAATCATATCTGGGAACTTACATGGAGAAGAATTATGAAAGCACGAAAAGGAAAAGATTAAAAAGGGAAATCAATACGAACTTTCAAGATCCTAGACATAAACTCTGAAGCTGAGGACTACATCCATCTAATTATTTGGCAGTGGACCGTTGTGACCGAACCTCCGCTGACGAGGGCGCTCTTTGATGATCAACTTGAAGAATCTATCTATTCCGAAGTTTCCTTGTCACACATAAGCGGTTGAGAGATGCATAAAACTGGTCACAGAAGCATCACTAGCAGTTTATGGAGAAGACAAACGGGATGGCTTTATAAGGAGTAGAATTGAATTCAGGAGAAAAATGCCCTCACTTAATACCAAGAAGAACTTCGTAATGAATGGTAATAACACTACAAAAATGTAACTGCATTGAATAAATCGCTATTGAATAATTCTGAAAATTTAAATATTCGACTGTTAATAGTTCAATTTTTTTTAATTCAGTGATGATGATAAAAACGTTTAGGTTGCAAGGAAACAAAGGACAAAAAAGGAAGGAAAACTTATCGAGTAGTTACTAGAATATTTTTATTCAATAAAATGGAAGTAGAAGTATTGATTGTTAAGTTTTATGGAAATATATTTTTCAAAGGTTTATAGAAATAATATACCCAGTACAGGACATAAATGTTGATGTAACAACTTGAAGTTTGAAAACAAATAGATAGAAATTTCCTATACTTTTGCTTTTTCTCAAAGTTTCAATTGCGTTGAGGAACCTGAAAATATTAATTCAGAAGTCTGAAATTTCAACACAATAGTTTTTGATGTTAGGACCATCAAGAAATCAGGGTGGGAAAATAAATTTCAAAGATTTTTGCAAAACGCCCCCTTTTTCGATCTACCCTATTCGAGGCTTAATTGTAAAACAATTTAATAATAGGCATACAAGACAAAATTATATTCACCTATATTCTAGTCTTCTAAAAGTAAAAGTGATTAAATTTATCTTTTTAATTTATTCATTTTTGTTTGTATTTCTGAATGATTTATGCGGCGTACGATTAATCTTCCTTTATTATGGTAAAGGTACATTACAATCAAAGTAATTGCGGCCATTTAAACCTGCCAATTACCATCCATAGTTTTCAACTCTCAGACAACAATTACATATGGAGATGAAATGCATTCAAAAAAATTTAACATGAGAGATTATTGTGCTTTGCTAGTGAATGCAAATGGCACGTTTGTTAAACAGTATTGTTTTGGTTAAATTTAATATTTTGCATACTAAACTTTTGTCATATTCATTAACTTTGATTATTTTGAGAACACACGGAACCTTTATCTCCTAATCTCATTTAATGAAAGCTTAACAACATAACTCTCACAGAGACCAATACCAATATTTTCTGTTGAATGTATGAGTTTGTAAGTTAAATTAGTAATAAATTTAGTTCCTGGGTAAAAATATTTTAGGGCTTAAACTTATTGCCAATATAATGATAGTGAAATAAATCAGACCGAAATCTATGTTAATTCGTTAATGAATTTTTATTTTAATAGATGATCTGAGGGCACTAGATAAAAATACATAATTTTTAACTTAATAGAATCTAATGAATGTTGAAGACCTTTATGTAATCTTTTAATTTATTACCTTTTTCTCTTAGGAAATCAGTTCTTCTACTGTAGTGTTACAGTAGAAGCATATCAGTAGATAATTTAGAGTAAAATTTCTTCAGTTGTTTTGGAAACTTTTAAGCCATATATTGCCATCCGTGATCAATATTCTGAGCAGCAAATTGCGATCACTCTTTATATCGAAGATCTTCATATTTCTTTCGATTTCTTTCATATGGGAAATTCTCTTCAAGCTTATGGAATGATTTCGAGTAATTATCATCCTAAGGTGAATGCTTCTAATTTGCTTTTAGATTTAAAAAAACTGTAAAATATTGAATTGCATTATTCCATTTTCGAGAATTTCCCGTAATTTTTCCTAATTTTCCGACCAAACATTATTTCCTCATTAATTCTGTCATAAAGATCCAAGTATTAATAAAAAACACATTAAAAGTAAGATAATGATTAGTTTTAGGACGATATTCTCACCTTGAGAGGATAAATGTTGTAAAAATGTTCTTGACCGTATGCTGAAAATTGCCTAGGAATGCATTTATCCCCAGGCACGTAACAAGTACTTTTATATCCATTTTATTTTATAATTTAAGTATCAAATAAAAATAATTACTATCAGGGAAATTTTTTATCCAGTTAAGTCAAATGCAGGGTCACTCCCCCAAAACGAGCTCCAACTTTTGATAGGTCTCATTTCTTAATTTTCTGCAAGGATTGAGTGAAACTTTGTGTTTAAAAACTTCATATCGAGTCTTTGGACTTTTCTTCTTTATTCTTGAGCACGTTTCAAGATGATCTCCATTTAGCTCTGTGCATTTCTTGAGGCGAAGCAAAAAGTTCTCCATGGCGTGTTTAGAAACTGACAAACTAATGGCTCTGATCTCCTTCCTGATGGCTTCCTTGAGTTCCGTGATGGCTCTAAGTCTTCCTGTGTACACTCTGTCATTAAGGTAGCCCCAGACAAAGAAATCTGGGGGGGCTAAGATCTGGGCTGTGAGGTGCCCACTCAAAATTAGTCTGGAGACTGATCACACGGCCACCAAAGTTCTCTTTCAGCCAACCTCGGGATAGGTTTGAGATGTGAGAGCTTGCTCCATCTTGCAGGAACGAGAACCTCCCCGTAAGCGATGGAAACAGGGTCTGCAGTTCCCTCTTGAAAGTTTGGAGGACCTCAACATACCGCTCCTTGGTGACTGTCACTGTCATGCCAGATTCCTCGAAGAAGAATGGTCTGATGATGTCTCTGGATGATATTTCAGTCGATACCGTGCACTTGGGGGAATGTAGGGGCTTGGTGGCTACCTCATTTGTTCTGTAGGTCCCCCAGAAAACATTTGTCTTTGAGTTTACCTTTCCTTTAAGATGGAAGTGAGCTTCATCTGATGTCCAAAAGAGGTTGAAGAAAGTTGGCCTTTCCTGAATCTTCTCCAGTATCTCGAATACCATAGCCTTTCTCTGGTCCTTGTCTGAGGCTGTAAGGGCCTGTTTAGTATGTATTTTGTATGAGTAGGCCTTTACATCCATTACTAACACTCTCCTGCAAGTCACACGGGATATACCGAGGGACTGACTTCTCTTGCGCACAGAGCATTTTAGAGTATGCTGAACTGACTCTCTCACGCTCTCGACCAGCTCAGCTGTACGCTTCCTGGGGTGATATGAATGGCTTGGACGGTTGTCAATGGTTGCATTGGGGATCTTCACTGTCCCATAGTTCTCGAAGTGGTTAACACAGTCCTGAATTCTTCTCTTGTAGGGGGCTTTTCACATTCAAACTGATGTACAAAAGTGTCCTGCATTTTCTTGAACGAACCTGTCTTGTAGTAATGTTTGACGAGGCATATTCTTTGCTGGAGCTTCCATTTATATCTAGTTGTGTTCATGGGCTTTGCTTCTGTAATGTCCTGCAAAGTAAGGGTGATTAGTGAATGAATGAGAGATATATCAAAAAAGTGTCTGCAGGCTCGTTTTTTTTTGAGGGGGAGGGGTTACCTTGTATACGTTAGTCTGAGTCGTATGAAGTAACGTCGACTCTAGGTCAGATATCGAGAGCTAACCACTTAATCCTCCATTCACATCAACCTGTAGTTAGGAACAATGCAATCTGACTTAAATTCTTGTTCTAACTTTCAATAATTTATACGTAGATTTAACGAGGTTTTTGAGGTTTTATGTCAAAATCATTTAAACCATTGGTTCACTTTAAATTTTTGCTTCACAAAACCAACAATAAATTATTTTAATTCCAAGTTTATAAAATAGTTACCTATCTCTTCCTATTTTAAATCAATGTAAAATACAAGGTGATACTAAGATACTCCTCCTATAAGGAGTAGCTTGCATTTCGTTGGTAGACCTCTGGCCTGTATGTTAGGGCCTATCCAGCTCTGGCAACGGGCTTTAGGTCTAATTTTTTTTTTTAAAAAGGTTCCATTACAAGCTCCTAGTTATATAACTTGAGTCTATTATTTCCAGATCCCTGTTTAATTTTCTAGGCCCAAATGCAATAAAAACAACTTTTATCGAACTTTTGAGGGAATTAAGGAAAAACAAATCTCAGCAGTGTTTTTTACGTGCTATATTAGCTCTAATAATTTACTTTTTCTTTACTGGGTTTGTAAGGCAGTAGGTATTTTCTCCGGCTAAAAATTAAATGCAAATTGTATTTTATAAATAACATCGAGAAAACGTTTGAATATACGAAAAAAACCCTCCAAAACCAGCCATGCCTTAATTCTAATAAATTTTGTCATTTTATTTCAAAACTTTACCATTTAAATTCTTTTTGTTTTAAAACATTTTCAAACATTTGTTAATCATATTTATTTTTTAAAGTTTCTTTTTCTTTAAACAATTAAAGTAACAAATATCGTAATTATTAAATTAAAAAAAAATCTTCCGAAATATCCCGAAATGGTCCATAGTTAAAATATAGTGCTAAGGATACCCTATACTCTATAAACTATTCTAGGATATGTAGTCCAGGTTGAATTTATTTGATATTTGCAACAATATGTGAGCAGATAAAATCCAAAAGAACAATTTTATTATTACTTCCAATCTGAAATCACTTTAAAATATTGCTTCAAAGTCGAAATGGAAAGCAACATTAAAGCGGTCCAAACTCAGAAGAAGGATAAGAATTATGACCCCAAAACGAATATGAATAACTTTTCCAGTTTTTGAAACATCTTCTTTCTTGTTTCTTTTCACCTAACTAACAGGACACTTTTAATATAAACTCGTTTAATTGAATAGATCTTTTTATCTTGATAGTCAAATCAAAATAGCTTGAAATAATGAGATAGAGTTAGATTTAGGGGCATTAAACATATCGGTACTTATGTTGACTACTCAATTTCGATCATTCTATAAATCAATCTGTTTTTCCGGTTTATCTCCTGTAGCATCGCATTATAATATTAATCATTTAAAATCATTTTCTCTTCTTTTTTATTTTATTAATTATTCTAACTGATTAATATAAATTTTTAACTATTTTAAAAATCTATTAGACCTTTCTTTTTATTTTTTTAATTAATTAGAGTTATTTAATGTACAGGTAAAGGGCCATGATAATAACAGTGGACGCCTATGAATGTAGAGTAAAATAGTCGAGAAATTAGGAAAAACACTTTAAGGGAGAGCGTATTTATTTTATTTAGTTTCATTATAGACTAAGTGGAATAAAAATCAATTGCTGTGGATTAGCAAATTATAATTATTAAATATACATCTCACTGATTAACGTCTACGAATATTCAAGAATAATCAGTCGGGTTTCGTATTATCCCTGGTAGATTTGAAGGAGGCCATCAACTAAAAAAATTAAAGATTGTACGTTGCTCTTCCGAGTAAATAAACTTTTTAGTTAGCACCTATGAAGTTATTAACTAGGTCAAAGTTTCACCTTTATCAAGGTTGAGGAAAATATTTATTAAAGTTAATGCGCATAATGAAGAAGTCGATTCATCACACCATTTGCTTTGTTTTATATTCAAGTGAAAGATTTATTTTAAACTGTCTTGTAAACTCCGTAATTTTTTCTCTGAGAACTTGTAAGGTAACTTTACAAAAGAAACTGTCTAAAGAAATTGATTAAGGCACCTTATTTTTCTTTAATTGACAAATAGAAAATGGAACAACACTCATTAATGGTACGCAAGAAATATATTATCTGGTAGATATCTCTTAGATAATTACTATGCTAAACACAAAAGCACAGGGCATAGACATTAAAGTCAAATTGTAAGCAAATAAATAGTCCTTTCTTTAAGAAAATAAAAGTCTATTTGTAGAAAATAGCATATTAGGAATTCTTTCAATTTATAAACCGTTAACGAAAACAGTGACATTGAAAGAGGATAACACCATTTATCTAAAGCACCCCAAGCAAATACAAAATTATTTACTGACCTTCTTAAACTTAATATGCTGCAATGGATTTTAAATCCAAATGAAGAACCACTAAGACATGCTGAGGCAGAAATTCAAAAGAGCCTTAATTAAAGTTGCGAGTAATATATTAGGTTGAGGAATAAGTTCTTGCGGTTTTTTTAATGTTGTGTTGATTTAAGTTTTGTTGACGTGATTTGTGCGCATATTAAGAAACAATAATAAATAATGAGGGCAAAATTTGCAAAGGTTAGGCTACGTCTCTTAACAGCGTAGACTATTAGGCTTTTGCTTAGGCTACGTATTGAAGTTGAATAATAAGTCATTGCAGTTTATTTAAAAGTTGTGTTAATTTAATTTTTATTCTGTACCCTCAAAATGGAATGTCAAGGTGAAAGAAAGGAGCATTTTCGACACTTGTTGTTATTCATTTTCAATTGAGACGGGAACAATGCAAACGCAGCCAAAGCTCGTCGCGATATTTGTGCTGTGTACGCAGAAAATAATTTATCAGAAACGACCATTCAATGGTGGTTTTCACGTTTCAAAAACGGTTATTTCAATCTTAATGACGAAGAACGTTCTGGTCGCCCCATTAAGTTTGATGAAGATCGATTGAGCGACCTTCTTCATGAAAATCCTCGTCCATAGACTAGAGAATTGGCTGTATAATTGGCGTGTAATAAAAAAAAAAGGTGAATCACCTTCATTCGATGGGGGAAAGTTTCAAAACTCGGTACATGGGTTCCACACGCTTTGAGTGAAAGCAACAAACTTCAACGCTCTACGATTGCCGCAGGTTTGCTTGCTCGTCACAAGGCTACTCGTGGATATAAGGACAGTTTTATTCACTGCATTATCACTGGCTACAATAAGTGGTGTGTTTATATCAACATGAACCATCGAAAACAATGGCTTAGCCCCAATAAATAACCACTTCAACGATTAAAGCAAGGAATTCATCCACGAAAGACGATGCTGTGTGTGTGGTGTGATTGCGAAGGCATTATTCTTTATGAGCTCTTTGCGAACAACGAGATTGTCAATGTAGAACTCTATGTTCAACAAATGTATCAACTCACCGAAGCTATTCGTGAAAATCGACCTCATTGACGTTGAGTCCTTCTGCAACACGATAATGCTCGTCCTCACATTGCCAATATGGCAAAAGACGCCATCCAAACGCTTAATTGGGGAATCCTGCCGCATCCTCCATATTCGCCAGACTTGGCTCCATCGGATTTCCAACTGTTTCGATCGCTTTCCAACAATTTGCGTGACGTTTTGTTCAATACTAATGTATAATTGAGAACCTGGTTAGAGGAATTCTTCGAGTCAAAATCCAGAGATTTTTATTGCAGAGGCATCGAAAAACTCGTTGAACGTTAAGAAGAAGTCGTAAATAACAACGGAGAATACATTATTGATTAAATTGCATATTGTTATGAATTAAAAATGAAGTTGTTCTAAAATTGTTAATGGTAATGAATAAATTTGATAAAACTGCAAGTACTTATTCCTCAACCCATTAATTGCATGTCACCAATTGGCTCAGTTTTAAGTGTTTTGGGCTTAAGGGCACCGTTCCGGGTTTTCTCTTGTGCGTGTCAAATTTCTTAACAGTTGGATATTTTTTTATTTATTATAACTTTATCAAGGACTATCTAGCTTAATTTTTAAAATATAAGCACTCCCCCATATATATAGGAAAATCGATATCCCACACTAAAAACTGAGGCCCTTTTCGTCAACGCAAAGTCCTGGCATTGGACAGCATAAACCGATTACTTAACCCCTATCCCCTCTCTTCCCTCTCCTCGACGACCAATTGAAAGCTCTTCTCACAACCACGATGCTCGAATAATCAAGCAAGTCTCGAATCCGGCGAGCCTCACATTGATTAAACCGGCATTATTTCTCCTAAGAGTTGGTATTTAATTTCACTTCATAGACGAAATTAGAGGAGCTTCGACCAAAAGCCAGAAGGTGCCCTTAGGGGGGCTAAGTGAAAGACGCTCGGAGAAACGCCGTTAAAGAAGGAGGCTTAATTTCGAAGACCTCATTCCCCCACCCTCCCTGCCCTAACCCCAGTGGGGTGGTGAATTGTATATTTATATATGCTGATAACTGTAGAAGAACGGAGGAAGATCGAGTTAGCGATCGAGACGATGAAGTCTGGCTAGAGTGCCCAGCAACTAACGAAAGGGACAAAAATTAGCATATTGTCTCAGGAAGATTGAGTAACCGATCAAGACGACGAAGTCCGACTAGAGTGCCCGGCAACCGAACGATAGGAACACATCAGAAGTTGATGCTTACCCACTTCCTGGTGGTCACACCAAAATTTAGTATAGTTTGTATTGAGAAACAAGCTCAACCATCTCTCGTCAGAGAAACCTCACTATCGCGTTTTACAACAAAACCCAAAGATAGTCCTCGCCATTGAGGAATATTCCAAAGTGAACTCCCTCAAACACTCCCCATTCTTCAAAGGATTCACTCATTTGCTCATCCGTCGTCAGTGCGAATCATTCCAAGATTAACCAGAAGATGGGAAGAAGCATACTTTCCCTGTCACGTCGTTAAAATCATCGAAATAAGACAATGTGCTTAACACCCTCCGTCGCCCGCACTGAAATCACTCGGTTCTTCAAACCTGTCCCCGTGCCAGTCAAAGATCTGGAGATTCTGTGAACAAGTCCACGCCTCTGGTCGCCAAAAACATTCTTGCGTCCATATAAAAATTGAGGCCAAGGTCAGTCCCTAGCCAGACTCACGTGTGGTTGTTTTTAAAGGTAAATAAATTCAATTATTTTTTTGAAGGTCAATAAGCGTTCAATATTAAAGTGAGCTTTGCGTCAACCATTACTTTATATTGATTTGTTTAAATTGGTAAGTCTCTCTTCAATTCGTTTAATTCATAGCTGTATAGTCTGTTTTGTTGAATTTCAATTTTTTCTTTTTTTTTATGTAGTAATTAAAGTTCTATTTTCTCAGAGGTATTTAATTCAATTCTCGAAACGCTGAGCATGGCAATAGAAATCATCAAAGATTAAAATAATCATAATAATAATATAGCACTCTTAGAGAAAACGTAACCAAGGAGTTTTTAAGTACGCAACAAACCTATACGTACGTACACCACCACTCGGTCCTTGCAATATCACGGCAATATATATATATATATATATATATATATATATATATATATATATATATATATATATATATATATATCGTATATATATATATATATATATATATATATATATATATATATATATATATATATATATATATATATATATATATATATATATATATAAGTGCGTATGTGACTGTGTATGGATTACAGTATATAACATATATATTGGATCCTTTCTCCTCCCCAATGAAAGGTGCACACACACTCTTTTTGATAAAAATCGCACACAAAGTTCAACGAAATTTGTTGTACAAAAAGTTAATAAATAATTGTCCACCACTTATGATAGTTTAACTACAAATAGAGGCAACATCACTGCTTCAGAAAATGTGATCAGCTGAAAACACCAAAATTTCGATTTTTTATGTGAAAATTGACTGAAACAGTCCCTTTAACAGTTACCTAACGAATAAATTACCGAGAATGGGAGGGAGTAACGAATCATTTTTTATTGCCTTTCATTAAAAATATTTGGTTGAGTTTTATTTCGGGAAGGTAGTTTCCATTTCAAAATCCAGGAAAATATTACTCTTCCAAAGGGAGTTGACATCTGAGTGTCTCGTCCAATTTGTAGCCTGATATCATGTAACACGCAGAAAAGCACCAAGCTCTAGGATCGCATTAGATTTGATAGATGTTTTTATTTTAATTCTACTCTTCTCAGAGTTTAGATTTAAGTAATATTTTTCGCTATTTGTGAATGTTGTTGTTTTTGTGTTAAATTATAACTGAAATTGTAAATGTTTGTATTGTATTCTTAATGATAGTGGGTTATGGAACCTGAAAAGATCTCATATGGGGCCCATAGCCAAAACGATGTTAAAAATGGCACCATAAACAAATTGACCTACAGAGGAAGAACAAACATATAAATAAACAAAATATCTATTCCAGATATAATCACCAAAGTTTTTTCAAGAAACCGTGCATAAAAGAGTATTAATTATTTAGAGTAAATAATAATCCGTCGCATGTGTTGAGATGAATGGTATTAAATGTCTTCTGTTTGTTAGTGATCCCAATTTCTAGTTAAGATTTCTTAAAGTGCCGCTATTCATCAAAAAGGCTGAAAATTGAGTGAGCTCAATTTATAATATGACCTTGGTATGAAAAAAAGTTGTCTCTATAATTAATTTTATAGAAATTAATCAAAACCACTGATTAAAATATATATCGATTTTATTTTTCAAAAGGATTTTATCCATCAATTTCTAGTTATGCGTAAAGCAAATGGAGTAAAGTGAAGGAGTAAATTAAATTAAGGGGCATTCTACTAAACTCGTAGTGATGTACTTTAGATTAAGCCTTTATTCTGACGATCTAGTGGATTTGAGCAATAAAAACTCAAAGGAGTTTAATCATGGGAACTTGGAATGCTGGTGTTTATTTTATAGGCTGATCATTTTTCTCTATAAAATAAATGAGAGAACAGAATATTTTATTTTTCAATATATAACTATGTATGTTCTAGGCCTGTAGGCTCATCTTTTAATTGTAGAATTAATTTTGAGGAAGTCTGAAATTTTAATCTAGTCATTTGCAGTCATATGACGTATGTATTTTTTAGGCGACTTGAAAATATTTTAAGCGAGTCTACAGCAGCTAAGTGACGCAAATCTCTAAAAATAGAAGGACATGATATAGTGGACCCACAGCTAAAATGGCCGATTTAGCACCTCTAGCTACTTAGTGGTCAACTTATATCATATTTTAACTCAGTGACCTCAATTAACTTTGGTAGCATTGGTTTTAGCTGGTTATATTGAGTCAGCGACTCGTTGCAGACAGAAGATAAACACAACACGAGATTTGCATGACCGATAGACCTGCTTGCTTCACCGCAGTTATAAAGGTATGTAATTTCTAGTAGATCTGAAATAATAGTTTCCAAAGCTTACGCTTAGCTATGGAGAATCCTCACTTCTAAATTCAGCAAAGTTAAGCATATCGAGGGTGATAATTCGTCGGAGGAAGTTCAATTCATGTTGAGTTAACGGCGGATGTTATATGCTGTAGATATCCGTGGCTCAGATTTTAGGTTAAATCTGTCCACACAGTAGTGGAAAATGGCACCAAAGAATGCATTTCGGCAAATATACTCCTAACAAATTATTCCTATATAGCTTCCTATCGATAATAAGTTAAAGTTAGGACGGTAAACAACATATTCAAATTCAACTACGCACTTCTGCTACTTTCTGTGTACCCTTTCTAGCATAGAGCCATAATCATGTAGTTCGGTGCCAAATAGCTCTAAAGGGCGCCATGGTGTAGTAGTATTTCTTCCAGTCAAGGTTATTTCCTGCGCAGATAACTTCAAATGCAGCTCTTTACACACCCTTTCCATACAAATCTAGCATATACAATATTATCCAAATTCTCTTCTGTCAGCACATTTTTTCTGAAACAATCATTAACATACTCCCACTTTTGCTTGGACCTCTAACTTTAGGCATAGTTTGACATAAGCTCTTATATTCTCTTTTAAAGTCTCTTTTCTTCTATTCCTCTGACATAGCCCATACCACCTCTGGACATTAGTAGTCACAACGATGTTTTGCACCCTCAATCACAGTTTAAATATCTCTCGCCCAGGCGTTCCTCACTTTATGTATTCCTTTTGCACACCAAGAATCCCTCTTAAAATCTCTTTAGCACTCAGACATAAGGAGATCTGCTCTTACCAAAAGTAAATCGATTGATAACTTTTACAGCAGATTGTGTTTATTAATCTTTTAGTACAATATAAATTATACGGTGCGAATAAAGTGCTTTCTTTATCTAGCTGTCAATTTCATTGGCCTCTGCCCCTGATCTGACTGATCAAGTGAGTAATTCATCGAGAAAAGATAGAAAAGTTAAAATTTGGGCGCTGCTGTGTGCCATTTGTTGATACAAATAAATACACTGTCTAACAAAATTTAACTTTTTGTCGACTACAAAGATTAGAATAACATTTTTTATGTGTTTTTTAGGTATAGATTTCAAAAATAGAAGTCATTTTTATATGAAATTACTCCAGTTTTTTGTAAGTTGCCAATTACTATTTTTATCAAATTTTGAAGATTTTAACGAATTTCCTTCTTTTATTGCTATATCTGTTGCGCGACATGCTTTAATTTTAGATAAAAGAAACAATATTAATTAAAATGCCAAGAGGACAGTATAAAAATAGCCCAGATAAATTCTGCTACATATGTGGTTCAGTAACATTTAAAAAATTCAAAGAAAGATATCTTCTCTAGTTAAAAATATATATAATTTGTATTTTGTATGTAAAATTGGCGACCAAGATAAACCATGCCCACCACATATCTGTTTCACGACATGCTTTAATTCTTTATCAGAATGGTCTAAAAGAAAACTAAAAGTCCTTCAATTTAATGTTTCAATGGTATGGCGAGAGCCCCAAGATCATGCCACTGACTGCTATTTCTGTTTGGTAGACATACAAAGTAAGTAATTGTTTATTGTCCACTGTGCCTATATTTTGAAGTAGTACCTATACTGCAATAGTATTTCTTAAAAATATAAAATTAATTGAGTTTAGAACCACTTTATTGTAATCACACATATGTACATAACTTTACAGGCTTATGCATATAATTTCCATACTTTTAGGTAAAACAACAAAGTACACTTCGGCCCTGGTATATCCCAACCATAGATCTGCGATTCGGCCTATACCTCACTCAAAAGACATTCCAGTACCTGAACCACTTCCAAAAATTGTTTTGTCTAACTCTGATGAATCAGATATGGACTCATTTGAACCAGACACTGAAATTTATGTTCGTAAAACTGTTGATACTACACCAAAACCTTTCTTATAACTTGATCTATATGATCTTGTAAGAGATCTAAACTTAACAAAGCAACAGAGTAAATTACTGGCCTCGAGACTGAAAGAAAGAAATTTAGTAACAAAAGATCCTCGAATTACTAAGTTTCGCATTCGCTCAAATAATTTATAAGACAAATTTTCATTTGACAACAATTTATGCTACTGAAATAATATTCCACGTCTCTTTGAAGAATTAGATATACATTATGAACCCTGTTAATGGAGACTTTCATTGACGCTTCTTTATATGATAGTAAGGCCATGCTTCTGCATAATGGAAATAAAGTACCATCGATACCAGTAGCTCACTCTGTTGTTTTGAAAGAAACTTATGAGAATTTAGATTTAAGTTCAAAAAGCATTAAATACAGTGAACATAAATGGTTTATTTGTGATGACCTTAAGGTAGTAGCCATTTTAAATGGCTTGTATTCAGGCTACAAAAAATTAATGTGTTTTTTTGTGCCAGTGGGACAGTAGAGCTCGGGGAGAACATTACATACGCTCAAAATGGCCTTTAAGAGAAGGGACAAAAGTAGGTTGTCATAATTTCATACGTAAACCAATGGTTCCTAAGGAGAACATAATTCTGCCACCACTTCGCATTAAATTAGGTTTAATGAAACAATATGTGAAAGCCTTAAAGCATGACCAGCCATCCTTCTTATAATTAAAACAAAACTTCCTAATATTAGTGATACTAAAATTAAAGAAGGATTTTTTGTTGGCCCTCAGATTCTAAAACCTATGGTAGATAGTGAGTTTGAGGAAAAATTGAGCATAGTTTCAAAGGTGTATGTAATGGTCTCCTTGGAAGGCACAAATCAGAAAATTACAACATTCTTGTTTAGAATTTGATTAGATCTTATAATAAGTTGGGATGTAGTATATCGCTAAAGGTGCATTTTTTTTTTTTGCATTCCCCGCTGTCTTTGTTTCCAGAAAATTCAGCAGACGTCAACGATGAGCAAATAAAAAGATTCCACCAAGATATTGTTACTATAGAAAATCGTTATAAAGGAAAATGAAGTCCTGCAATGCTTGCTGACTTCTGCTGCCTTTACAGAGACAGACGAGATGTTGCATATAAAAACATCCTCAATATTCTCAAAATATATGACTATTATATAGATTTTAGCAACTTTGTAAAATCTTAAATCTTCATTATTTTTTTTAACTATATTTTTATAATACCACACTCTGAAGTGTATTAAAATGACTTATTAATTTCATTTGATAAATAAGCATTTTGTTTCTCGTTATCTTTGTACTTTTTATCAAATAAAATAAAAATAATAACAAATATTTCATAACTTTATATACTGAATAATTTAATATTAATAAAAAAATAAATATGTAGATTACAAAAAACTGAAGTTATTTCATGAAAAATAAACGTCATTTTCGTACAATATAAAACTACTTTCTCATTTCTGTAGCACAAGCATTGCTGGACAATATTATTGTTGCTAAGAAGTCTTAGGAAAATAAATAGAGAAGTTTGTATCTAGTGATTTTCATGTACTGCTTCGAAATTGTAACTGCCTCTGCATTTGACAGCCTAAACAAATGTTTTCTCTCATCGAAAATAAATAAGTGAGAGTTATGTTATTTCTTTTATGCCAATTATTTAGTATATTTTAATATATTTTTTAACTTTTAACTTTGCGTTCCATATTTCTAATAATAATTAATTGAAATTTATATGGCGTACTTTGTCGCATGGGTATTGATATGGTGCCAATCAACTAAGAAAAGCTTACGAGAAGAGTTGGCTCTTTAAGTCATTTTCACAGCACCAAGGGAACCTGTCACAGCCCTACAGTTCATTTAAAATTATTGGCGAAAACATAGAAAAAAAGGACTCATACAACACAGATAATTACTAGGAACAATCAATTTTCAGTGAGGGAAAGAGAGAGCGGGTAGAGTTCTCAGCACATGAGATAGAGTCTTTCAGGATGAAAGATATGTGGGCGATGCGGTATTTAAGTTATTTTATTTAGGAAAAGAGCCTTTTAGGTGGTATTGTGTAGATTTCGCAGGCAGTGCAGTTCGAACAGTAGGGTATATTGCAGGGAGGAAACGTTCAAGAATGAACAGAACAAAGGTTTCAAAATTATCAAGTTGGAGATTTCGTAGACTGAAAAATTGTGATCCAGCAGGAATGAAGTTGCTCTAATCAAGGCGAGTCCTTCATTTATCGGTGTTTGTTCAAAATCTTTTCTCAAAAATATTTTTTCATTTAAAGAGACATGACCATACCTCTCACTCTACTAGGCGTCGTCGAACCTAATATCCATATTTTTCCTCTCTTTGAGTAAGACACTGTTTTTTGTGTTACCAAGAGAGCACCTGGAGATACACTATCAAACAGACAGTCTAATTTCAGAAAAAATGCCCCTAGTTTTCCTCCAGGGTTATTTCATCTTTCTTTGCTATAAGCAAGAACATGATGTTTTGCATGTAGTGTCATAAAGAAGTTCATTGCATTGTACTTGCTCGTTATCTTGACCCTAGCCATCTTCCAGAATAGAGTGATAGATTGAACTGTTTAAAAAGCGAGATCTTGACCTTGAATCTTAGCCATCAATGCATTTTCTTGTAAATTCTGGAGATTAGGCAAATATTGGAACCTTTGTCAGTTGGTGAAAAGCTGAGAAGCACTGATAAATTGTTAAGCGTATCCAACCATGAAAATTTCAGGGAAAGATCTGGTAGATGTCAAATTGACACTTGCCTGTGAATAATAAGTAGTGGATTTGTGATATCAATCCTGCGCCCTATGTGCCCCCTCAGCTTCTTGGTTCATGCCAGTAACCAGTATATAGTTTTCTATTTTCCTAATGAGGTTCTCTAAGAATTACAGAGAGACGAGATTAAGAGAAAGAACGAGAGAGAACGAAAGAGAGAAGTAGAGAGAGAGCGGTAGTGAGATGGGTAGGGAGAAGGTAGAGAGAGAGGTTGAGTGAGAGGTAGAGATAGAAGTCGAGAGATAGATAGAGAGAGAGAGAGTTAAAGAGAGAAAAAGTTTGTATAAGAAGAAGAATCAGATAGGAAAAGAGAGTCATAGAGAGAGAGATTGAAAGAAAAGGTATATGGGTATGAGAGCGAGGAAGGGAAATTTTTTTTAAGGATAAGCAATATATTCATTTGCCTTATAAGGACACTAAAATGGAATGAACAGCCATATGTTGGGCAACAACGATGAACTCTCAGTATAATAAAGCCAGTACACTCTTCCCCTACCATTTGCATTGAATTTCTTTTTTTAAATTTTCAAAGTTTTTCAATCTTCACTTCCAATCTCCACTCTGTAAAAGTAGATAGACAAAAATGTGACATAAAAAAATGCCACCAAAACTAATTTCGACTTTAATTGAAAATAATATTTAAAGAATCGATCGCTCCGTATCTAGAATACGAAACAACTTTGAATTTACAGGTAAAAATGTGTAGCAAATATATGGCAATACTGTCTTAAGTATATTGTTGGAATTACTGAATTATTTTGGATAGAGACACGAGCCAATAATGGCAAATACATTAGAAAGTTGGCTGTTCAATGAAAGAGTAAAGGGATGTTACTGTTTGATACTTCATGATATTTTACTCGGTCAGTAAGTATAATTTTTCGGATAGTAAAGCTCGATGTGTATATTGGGTGTTGTGACTCGACGAAAAGGACGGGTTGCACCGAAAAACGATTCATCGGGAAATCAGAAGCCACAATAGATGTTGAAGAAGGAACGACCTCTGACAAAATTCGGTATTCTAGGTTAATTTTTAAGATATAATGAACCTTAATATCAGTCACTATTCTCCATCACGTCACTTGTAAGAGGTTGGACCCCTAGCACCCTACAGTGCCAAGAAACCACTCATAAGTATAAAAACAAGGTCTGCAGAACAAAAGTCGCGTGCTCCAACTTATTCTGATTTATGACTTTACGAACTTCAAAACTTTAAATAATTACCGGAGTGAAACAACACAAGGATTTCAAATTTCGTTAGAATCGGCCAAATAGTTATGATGTTATTGTCAAATAATTCAACGACTAACTTGGGAGGACTTTGGCGATTATATCATTAGAAAGAGAATGAAAAACAATATAAGGTTTTCAAATTTCGTTAGAATCGGCCCAATAGTTACAATGTTGTTACCAAAACAATAAAAGCAAAACGAGCATTGACCGCCCGTCTAACCAACCAACCAACTGACGAACCGACCGACCGACTGACATAGTGAGAGGTAGATTCGCCCGCGACTAATAAAGCGGCAAGTTTGAAATTCGAAACTGAGCATCTGCTTCAGGAACATATGTAGGTTTCTCTACGAATATCAGGAGTACGTGAGATCATTTAATACAGATTAACGCCCAAGGCCATGTAGCAAATCCGGTGTTTATGAACTGCCTTACGCAAGCCCTGAATTAAACCCATTGGAACACATATGGAAGATATTAAGGAAGATGCTTATAACCTAGAAACTGACTTAAGTTGAAGATTTCTGCCAAAGATTACAAGAAGAATCGGATAAATTCATTGCCAAAATTGACAGGAAATGAAGTGTGCGGTCAAGGATATGTTAAAGTCATTTAGGACAAGTGATTATACACTTCTTATTGATATTTTGCATAACTCCTTATAAGATTCTTTTCTTTTTCTGGTAATAGCTCCAATTATACTTATGTTTGCTTAGTTTTGTCGAATGCTTTGTTCCAAAAAACATTACTTTCCTCATCAAATTTTATCTCTTCTTCTAGGAAATATAAATATATTATCAGAGGCAAATTTGTTAAAAGCATTCTGGGCAATTTTTAAGAAAATTTAGATTTAGTTCTTTTCTTTCTAGTTTTGTACGATAGTGGATATTGTTTATTTAAAATTTAAGGTTAACTTGCGATTCCTTCTCTAACTAAATTGTATTAATTTTCCTCAATACGAGAGATACAGAAATATTTTTCCCCAGCTATAGCCTATCTTTTGGGGGAATCTTAGAGACGGTCTATTTTCACTATCTCAATTATGAGAGAGCTTTACATGGTCTCTGGTTTCTTAATTGATCTTAAAATAAACAATATATCTAATGTAGGTATTTCCCCTTGTGTAAAACATAAAACCCAGTTTAATCTTAACTACTTCCTAAAAGATAGGGTCGGTGCTTATCACCACTTGAACAAAACTACCTTTCCCAACTATCAGTGGATGATCAATCAAGCACAAGGCCTACTATCATAGCGATTGAATGCTGTGTACTTTAGCATTTTTCCCCTCAATGTTCCCCTTTGAGAGATTGAAAGATTCAATACCGTCACAAACTTCTCTAAGCAAAATTATCCCATGCATTTTTACCTAAAAATGTCGAAAATCACATCTATTTTGGGGATCATTGAGGCAGGGAACTTTAAATTTTCAACCTTGTATTATAACTTTCGTTTTAACCAAAAGAGAAAAACAAATTGGCTATCAAATGAAAGAATATAAAGTAATAAACAATAAAATAATTAAATAAATAAGAGTTGATAAATATAATTAATAATAATAATTATTATCTATCATTTGTCAAGAAATAACAGAAACTAAATCAGAGCTAGAAAACCATGTGCAGTATATACAGTTGCAACTTCACAATGGCATTGAGAAACGAGCTGAGGGAGCTCCGTTACCTCACAGTTGATATGTCAGAACTTTCACAGGTATCTCACTGAAAGTCTAATGGTTGGATATCCACCAGCTTTTATAGGTGGTTCCCAGCGTCAAACTTACATACAGGAGTTCCATTCCTTGAAAGGTTTTCATCCTCTAGAGGTAATGGCGAGTCGACATCCTTCAGCAACCGGGTAGCTTGCTTGGATTGCTGATATAGCAGCATACATAATCAAGTATGGGTAGATAGCGATTGTTAAAGACTCTTACACGGAGACTAGCAAAAATGACTATTCAGCCTGCTTTGAGGAGCGGAGAGGGGCCTGTTTAAGCTTGACACGACTTCTTTCGACATGCTTTAACACTTTATTTAGATGAGTCCTCTTATTAAGTTAAGACACAGGCGCCCATAAGTAGCGCTTATTGGCCTAACGATTCTCATTTTGCGCCGTTTATTATTCAGCCGACCACAGCGGAAGATGATGATATGCCAAACGGCCATAATTTGAGAAAAAGATACTAGGGAGCTCAAATGAGGAAGCCAGAGAACAATTTAAACACCTTATTTAACGAAATAAACTCCTATAATGATATAGACAAGTCAGTCATTACCTTAAATACGATCGACCGCGCCAGATCCAAGCACAGTTTAGGTGACTTCTTTCGTCTACTCTAATACTAAAAGGTTTCCTGTTATCAAATAAAGAGGACACTGGAATTATAATAAAATAATAACTATACTCGCTTCAGCTGCAGCTGGACTGCTATCGCTTATAAGAGGTATTCAGAATCAAAGAGGCAACATAGGATTCACACTCTGGCACCATTAGGTGTTATAAAACTTACGAAATTCTTGTACACAGGTAGGGCATTGAGGGAACGCATCTAAATGGTCTACTGCACCCAAATACCTATAAGAAAAAACAGAGACAAGCTGCATCAGCTTATTCCAATTTGATTGGCAATTCCAGTGAAGGATATTGCCCTCCAGATCTATCTTAAAAGAGAGAATGAGGCGCGCCTTGATGACGAAGTATACACCAGGATGATCGTACATCACCAGGATTTAGTCTGTAGAGGCTCTTGGGCCACGTTCCGCTCTAATGACGCTGATTCCTTTAAATATTTATTCAAAAAAGTGTGGAACGGAATACGAGTCACTAGTAGAAAATTTATCGATACATCACGAAAGGTAATCTGCTGAGACTGCGCAATACCACCACAGGGCGTAAGATCGTCGGACCAGGGGTGGTGGCCGTGTATAAAGTGGGTGGACAACATCAACTTGAAGCATGGTTTTTCGTATAGAAAAGTTGTATGGAAAGGGCGCAGGGGCAATTCAGCATGACCTCAATGTCTATTCTCTCTTCCAAGTGTGTTTATTATTGGAAACGCTTCATCTTGGATTCCAAACCACGAAAATTTATATACAAAAACATAGAGCATTTTTTCAAAATTTAGATAGGAATACAGTGTCGGAACAGGGCACACCGCATTGTCTCCTGTACCGAGCAGCCTATTCATCCAGTTCGGAATTTTGCAAAAAACTGGTGAGGTCATGTGGTCGTTGTTGCGCCAATGCGGTGCAAGTCAATAGTGTCTAAGTCAAATATGAACCTAACTTTTTAAATTGTGCGATGGCCTCCGGGCAGAGATAATTTGCGCTTTTTGAAGTGGTTGATGCTCTTTTTGTTGCCTCCGTACTTGGGGAGGATCCTTATGTAGGTGTAACCCATTGAGTAGCTACTAATTGTCTCACAAGAGCTACCACACTAATATGGATGGAAGGGCCAGGAGAGTAGGGGTGATTTCTTAAATTGACAATTTCCCTTGAAATAAATAGTTTTATTTTTTATATACTATCATACTATTTAAAATATTTAATTGATAGTGTTAACTAATTATTTACTGTAATAATTTAATCTCCTTTGCTTTCAACCTTCCAGAATAAAGATTATACATTCAAAGGATTTAAAATTTACTCCGATCAGTCAATTTATTATTAACTTGAATATTTAGAGGATCAATTCTTCCTAGTGGAATTAGATTTGTAGGTTTCTTGGCAAATATTTGAAAATTTTGTCTTAACTTAGATAAGAAATAGCAAAAATTATCCTAAAATATAATGAAGAAGCTGATATTAAATGAAATTTATAATATCTAATATACTAAAAAAGGAGAATCTGAAAATTAATACGCTTTCAAAATAATTAATAAAAAATATGAAGCAAAAGTTAGGCCTATTTGTATGCATTTCTTTTATCCTGTTTATGTCAACAGGACCGTCGTCAGCTATTGAGGATAGATGACACGAAGTAAAATTACTTTTCACTCGCGTCCTTGACAGAATTGAAGTTTCCTTGAGTGCGGATGGAAATTCAATTTTGATTTTGTTACAACTAACAGAGTGGTATAAATATATATACATATATCCTCGGAAAAACATATAAAGTACCATTTAGAATCATTAATATTATATATTTAGACATTTATGGTAAATAATTCAGTATATATAATATATATTTACTTATTATTTATTATTTTAACAGCTAGTCACATCTCCATTATGCTTTAATTACGGCCATAATATATCATGGCCTGGATTTCACTAGATTTTCACAGATTTCGGATACTATCTTTGCTCACTCAGCTTTTAATTTTTCATACAATTGTTTCATTTGTATTTGTGCTATACTTTATTTTTTTAAAACCACCCACAACTATTCTATTGCATTCAAGTCTGGTCACTGTGGTAGCAAGTCCAAAGGGGTGATCCGCATTTCTTAAAACCGCTTCTTGGTGTGGTTAGATATATGGCAGAGGGCATTATCCTGCTGAAATATAACTTCATTTTTGTGTTTTGTGGAATGCAAATTTTGCATGACTGAATAGAAAATGTGACGGTGGTATGTTATTATGATTCTTCCCTGGCATAAAGACATCTATCCTTGATGAAGACATGCAGCATCACAATATGATGGAACAATTTCTATGCTTCAGATATACGAGGGGCTGTCAATACGTTTTGCGAATCGGTAGGGCAAAACAGAGGAAGGGGAATGTCTGTTTGTGGGAGTGTTAGGACAAGTTATGACAAGTCAGGACCTGCAGGCGTACGCTCCTGCCTCGTCTATTTAAGAAGCAGTAGCTGATCGCAGATCGTCAGTCACAAATATTTCAACAATGGAGAAGGTTGAGCACCACGCAATGATCAAATTTTTGACCAAAAAAGGCAAGAATGCAAAAGAGATCCATAAACGCATGGTTGCAGTGTACACCGACACTGCCGCTCCCTATGTAACCATTGCTCGCTGGAATAGGGAGTTCCGCCATGTCGTGAATCCCTTGAAGATGAACCTCGTCCAGGACGCCCGTAAGACGTGACCAACGAGGACAATGAGGCCCGTGTGGAGAGGATGATCCTCGAAAATCAACGGTTGAAGGTCGAAGAAATTGAGTGGTAACTTGGAATATCACATGGAAGTGTTATCAACATCATCCACGACAATTTGGCCATGACCAAGGTCTCTCGAAACCTCACGCCCCATGATCAACTTCAACGCCGTTAAAGTCCACAAGGCCAGAGTTGCACAAGCTGCCCTGCGCAAGTGCGGATCTGGCCCCTAGCGACTACATTTTATTCCGCCAGCTCAAGGTTGCACTGCGTGAACGCCAGTTTAGGGACGATGAAGATGTCGATCTCACCGTCCAGGAGTGGATTCAACAGCAGTAGGGAGATTTCTGGTTTTCGGGAATTTGAAGCCTCAGGGACAATGGCGCAAGTGTATTGAAGTCGAGGGTAATTATATTGAAAGATAATAAAACAATTTTACTCATATCTCGTTTCCTTTTATCCAAATTGCAAAACTTATTGACCGCTCCTCGTATATTTCAATTGAACTACATAATTATATGCACCAGAACAAAGCAATTGTTTTCTGATATACCTGATAATTACTTTCATCTGACCAGATAACATTAGACCATTGTTGATGTCTTAAATTTTATATTTGGTTAACAAAAGACGTTTATTTCTATTGTCCTTAGATATCATGGTTTTTTTCGCGCCTTGCATCCTTTCAACCATTAATATTTAAGCCTATTTCTAAATATTGTGGGTAATATTTTTAACTTAGAAGTTCATTAAACTGCCTGCCGATTGATATTTAAGACTCTTTCTAAATATTGTGAAGGATATTTTTAACTTAGAAGTTTATTAAACTGACTGCCGAGTACAGAATATGTTAATTTGTGATTCTCCAGTGAAGCCAGAATAATAAATCTGACTTCTCTAGGTGTTTTTAAGAAGATTTCTTTCACTTATAATTATAGGAGCACGACCTTGGAGGAACACCTTGAATTCCCCCCCCCCTCCTTTTCAACAGAGACCACTGGGCCTCAAACAAAATCCTAAGGAAGGACAATAACAAAGATTCTGACGTGGAAGCCGGTGAAACACCCCACCTGCGTTTGGCTAAATCAGCTGATTTTCCCCCTCCCCCTATGACCCGCGGAGAAATTAATTGTCCACCAGACAGGATCCTCCAGTCAACTCCTTGCCAGAATTGGTGCCAGACGAGCATCTTTTTCAACTCTTATCTGAAACAGAACTAATCCAATGGGTGCCAGGATTTCTCCTGAGACAACATTCGTGCACGGAGGCCTTTTAGCGACTTAGACGGCTGAGTATATATATTCAGGGTCCCCCGTTACACGACAGAGAGTACAGATCACGTCCTTCGAAGACACGTCCCCCTTTGATCTCCACTCGAGCCATGAAGTTTGAAGCTCTCGTCGGGTAGAACACCACCATGAACTTTTGACCATCTTCTATGGGCAAGTTATGAAGTAGTTTCTTCCAAGAGTTCGTGCGACATACTCCTCTCATCCCGTTCACGAAGGTACGTCGCCCTGTCCGAGTGCACTCCCCCAAGCCTAATTGTATCTCACTACTCCGTCCACGAGTAATTCATCTTGCTCCAACCTAACCTCGTTTTTCCTTGAGGTAATCTACTCCCATTGCAAGATCTCATCGCTGCGCTGCAAGATCTCCTCATACCGTGCAATCTGAGTCTTGATTCTGTCACCACATCCCCCTTCTCCGAAAGCTAGTCCGCATGTAAATGTCCTTCCACCCGTTTTTTTAAATCTCCCCTGGAGGTTATTCCCCGCTGTCCATAATTCGTTAATTACTGAGTCTCATTTTCATTTTCTTATTGCATTAATCCATGACCCATGTGGTCATATATATATATGGATATATATATATATATATATATATATATATATATATATATATATATATATATATATATATATAAAAAAAATATATATATATATATGCCAAAATATCCCAGACGAAAGTGAAAGGCAGATTTCAAGTACTTTCGAACTTGTCCAGTTCATTCTCAAGAAAAAATTAATTATTCTACCAAAGTGGTATATATAAGAAAGAGCAATGCAGTGCCCCGCCCATGTACAGTGAAAGGACACGAAATAAAAAAAAATAATATCAGAAATGGGTTTAAATCCCTGAAACGAAGGGTAAAGGCATAAAGATAAGATCTTTTCCGTAAGTTCCAACTGTGAGAAAAGAATGTAGACAAAATCAGTCACAAAGCTATGATGACATACCCATGCAATTACAGATACAGTGAAATAAACAAAAGAAATACAGCAAATTTAGTAAATCAAATGTCTCAGTTTTAAAATGGACGATTTCGTTAGAAATAAGCCTTTTATTTACAGGAACCAGTTTAAAGAGACCGCGAAATATATTGAAATTAGGCGAGGAATTAATGAATAAACATTTGAAAATATTTCTTTAACATAGTCATCAGATTTATCAATAAGTTTAGCCGAATTCCAATTGGTATGGTGACTATTTTCAGATAAATAAACAAAGACATTTACTTCATCTAATATTGTATTTAGGTTGGGTCAAGCATACAACTATTAATTTTCAGGTTTGCACAAAGTATTGCTTAGAGCAAACGGTACAATCGACAGAACAAAAGTATAATAGGATAGGGAAGGCTATGCTAAGTAACACTCTGTTAGGCTACGATAGGCTAGCTAACCATGGCTAGAATAGGCTAAGCTATGCAAGGTTATTCTATTCTAGTATATTGTATGCTATACTAGTCCAGGATATACTAGGCTAGGCTATAATATGATACGCTTGGGTATATTTTGTTAGGTGGGGTCTTAAATCAGAATAAGTGAGGGCACGCGACATTTTGGTCAACAGACTCAGTTTTTTGTCCATTCCCTTTTCAAAACTTTATTTTTATCAGCACATCCTTTAAGTTCTCTTCTAAACGGTTTTGTTAGATGAAGTTAATGTAGTTTTCTTTGGAATAAATACACCTAAATGACGATGTTCAGTGAACTTTCTTTCTGATAGCTATGATGATATTTAAGGCTTTATAATTAATTGCTTGTATAGTAGTTTTTGAAGTAAATCGATGTTGACTGTATCGACAGATTTGTTTCTAATCTAATAATCATCCTTCTCTGGTTTTTCTATTCACATCTTACCGTTGAACTCTTTCTACCCAATCCCACCACCGCACCAGTTATAGTAATACCTCAAACTACACCCACAAAATTACCATCCATCAATGTCTAGCCAATGACCATTTAACTCTATTTATTCCCTCTAAAGTTCATTTAAAAACCCTTTCCTCTACGACTACTTGATTTCGTGTGGTACTCACACTTATCCCTCTGTTTTTTCTATTCACATCTTATCGTTTAACTGCTTGTGAACCCAATTTTGGGGAGGAATGCAAATCTATAAACTTCAAAGTACTCCTATGTAAGAACAGATTCACCTAATTGCGAACAAAAAATGTGTATTTTTATGTATTATGTTTTGTGCGTGTCCGACAAGGTAAAGGTAAGCAAAATTAGATAAGTTATATCCAACCCCTTACTCAAGTGTAGTTACAAATTATTGAAACTTTTTATTATGAAGAGATGTGCATATATCTGTCAACATAATGAGGATACAGTGTTTGTACATTCAAATAATTAAGCTGTTTATAAATTTCTATGTTCTAAAGTTACTAAAAAAATTATATTGTTCTCCTTTCAATCAAAGTTATGATGAAGAATCAAAAATTGATTCCATGAAAATAATGGAATGGGTCTAATGTTGAAAATAGGATTAATAACTACAATTGAAAAACGAGAAAATTTTACTCAATATTTCGTAAGCTCTTTACAAAGTATCCTAAATATTTGATTGTCTTAAATAATTTATTCAAATTATGCTGGCCAATGTCTATCTTAACTGTAAGGCATTAAGTGCGACGTGCTCAGTATTTATGTAACAACTTTTTAAAAAGTGAAAGGTTTCAAGGTTTGGTACACGATGAGGCGAATTCTTCCTTTATATGAATTTGCCGTCACCGTTCATTGCTATAGAGATAAAAAATATTAAACTGTTGTTAGTTCGCTTTAAGATTACTTTAACCTAATGCAACTGCTTGTATTGCCTATAATGTTTTTGAAACCTGCTTTTTCTGGGAGCTGAATGCATTTGGGAGCTTATTTTTTTATTTTAGGTACTGGGTTTTTAAAATATTTTGTTTTTAATACCCGGGTTCGTCTGTAATTCATTAATTCTTCTATGTCGCATTTTGATACCAAATTTTGTCTTCTTTTTCTCTTAATATTTTGTTAACAAACTTCACGAAGGTGCGCGAGCGTTTTTTCCGCAGATTTTATAAGCTTAACTGCTACATTTTCAACTCCTGTGGAACAGTTTTCAAGTTCTTGATTGGGCGCAAACTTATGAACTGCTTTACTAGTAGCCCATTCTCCAAATTAAAGGTGGAAGGGATTTCTGTTTTCTTGTTTCGTTTCTCCATGATTCTAAACTTACTGAGATAATTTTTGACACTTTTCATTAACTTTATTATGGTCGTTTAGGTTTCTTTTTCATCAATTAGCAAAATCTGATTTTCATATCAGGAACGGCCTCTACTCAAACCTGAGGCTAAATCCCTAGGTCGCTAGCGTCGCTTCAGCCTTGGGAAGTCGCTGAAAAGTTTACCCGAATCAAATTCTCATCGAGTGACTAACTATAACCACCCTTGTTTCACCTTCATCAACGAAGAAAGTGTGTTTCTACTTTTTTAAAACGTTTTAATATTCGGGTTACCGAGTCATTTAAAATAAAAAGAAACGAAAGCCAAGAGCATTTATTCTTTTTACCATATGATGTATGTATTAACATTACACTCCATAACATAAGTAAATAATCAAACCTTGAATACCTATTGAAGTAATGCAGGTTTGAAATATTCGGCAAAGCTGCGTAGTTTATATCCTGCTAGCAGAAAACTACAAATACATCTATAAAAAACACTAGTGATACCATTCATTACACACACCCCAATAAAACTCGGAGCTACCAGAGATAGATGGCAGAAGAAAACACAACGCATTAAAAACTTCGCTCTGAGACGCGCATGTCACGTTTCTCTGTACACATTAATGGCTACAATACATTAAAATAGCTAGCTAAAAACACCCAACACATACGCCCATACCTTTTATCGAAACAGCTAGGAAAACCCATTAGAAAACCAACAAACACAATACTACACGAAAGACAATACCAGGTAATTGTACTGAGACACCCTGCAGCCTACAACCACCCCAAACCACTACTAATCCTTACATGAACGGCGCGTTTCCATGTACGCACGCACGCCTCTTTTTTCACCCAATCCCACCACCGCGCCAGTTGTAGTAATACCACAAACTACACTGTGATAGAGCGGTTTGAGGCCGCTTAATTTGAACCGTTATCACATGTTGTTTAGAAACACGATGCTACCCACGTGGTGCATCTTCGCCTTGAAGCCGGGCGCGATTATCGCGCCACCTGAGTCAATATTTAACCAAGGAGGTTTATTCCTCCCCCGTTCGCCCCATGCGCCGATCACGCCAGATTGAGTGAGGCTTATGGGCAGATAAGGTATTGTTCTCAGGCGCGGCTGTGCATTCCCTCAAAGCCCCTACTCCCTTGTCCCCTACACCAAGGGGATGTCTCGACTATTTATATGAAAACTTTACTACTAAGAGGAGATTCGAGATCCAGATTTTCTGCGCGAGACGTCACTACGATCCAGTCTTACCTTGTGCACCAAGGGCCTTCTACCTCGAGATCCACCATCATTGTCCAGAAGAGGACAATATCCCTTGAGTGCCAAGGTCCGAGACTTCAAGATGCCAAGTCCACAAGGCTTCCCCAGTTGTTCAGAAAGAGAACAACGTTAGAACAGCCATTGTTCTTTGAACCCGTAGACAAGAGACGGTTCTCACCCCCCCTGTTGTTTAGAAGAGAACAACGTAAAACAGCCATTGTTCTTCAAGCCCCTTCGCCAAGAAACGGTTCTCATTCCCAAGACGCCACGTCAGGACCATTTAATTCCCCCTTCCCCCCCTTCGGCTGGAACTCGCCAGCGGACCGAAAATTCCTTCACGTCGCCTTCCTCTGCACAACACGTGTAATTACGTAAGCTGAACGTTAGCTATGAGTATTTAGCCTTTTTGTTAACCCTATCCTGTGCTTTAAATGGGTTAGAGAACCATTCCATCCCTTTAATTTTTATTTGTTTTACATTTTTAAATCTCTTCCAAATCTTAATCCTCGGATTAGATAGATTTCCTACGACCCTTTCCATTCTCTGTTTATGTCAATATTTCCCGTTTTGTGTGTTGTTGATAGTTTTTATTAATAAAACTCTATTTTATTAATGATAGCCATATTATTATCCTTGATCTCAGTTTCACTCCTTAAGCATATTGAAGATAAATAATATCGGTCAACCCAGACACCACGCACCCTAAATATAAATGAATAATTACCTCAACGAATAGTCATATATGGTATATCGTCGAGAGTCCATTCTACGACATATATATATATATATATATATATATATATATATATATATATATATATATATTTATATATATATATATATATATATATATATATATATATATATATATATATCTATATATATATATACTATTTAAATTTGGTATCAAGTGTGTAAGGTCTAACGCTATATGTTTGCAAACACTGGTCTCAGTTGAGTAAAGCATAGTGTTATTCGTTATAAGAATAGAGTATAGTAGTTCCCTTTTGTTTTAACGATTGCTACCCCTTTGTTTTGAAACTTAAGAAGCTGGAGTAGCTCAAGGAACTGTTATAATAATTTATTTGTGTTTTTTTGTGTGTGATTTTAGTCATTGGTTATTTTAGATCGAGAAACCAATTAAGAATAGGTCAGTGCCCATATTTAGGTAGGCTAACTCTTTAGAAGGCACAATTCTTATTGCAAGGAATTTTAGTTGGTTGATTATTGCGCCTTCAAGTGCAAAGATGACTCAGTTTGAAATCTTTAAAGCGCAAGGAGAATCCTTGGGACTTTCCGGAAAAGAATTAATTGAGTACGTTCAAGAGGAGCAAAGAACGGAAAGAGAAAAGTTAAGAGAAGAAAGAGAAAGAGAAGAAAACTAAAGAGGAAGAGAACTTCCAACGAGAAAAAAGAGAGGAACGGAGAAAGACAAGCTAATCTTCACCATCAGATTGAATTAGCTCGTGTTGAAGCCGAAATACAATCAGCCAGTTCCCGTTCAGAAGCCCCGCCCAATCTTTCACTTAAGCTCCCCAATTTCATGGATGGAGAGGATTTCGGAGCATTTTTAGCCCACTTTGAAAAGATCCTCGAGATCAATAACATGGATCTGGAGGCTAAAGGTGCAGTAAGATTACTTTCCTTGTTAAATTGTAAATTGCGCGAAATTTTCATATCTTTACCATCTGAATGTACAATTAACTACAGCACCTTAAAAGCTGAGTTATTGGCCGCTCATAATATGACTCCCGATTTCTACAGCCAAGAATTTCATGGAGGTCGTATTAAACCCGGACAGACGTTTTGTCAATTCGGATACATTCTTCAGAGGAATTTTAAATTCTGGTTAGAATCCTCAAAGGTTGATCCTAACTACGAGTCCTTAACAGACTTCGTGTTGCGGGATCAATTTTTGGCGTCTCTCCCGACGGAGATCAGCGCGTTCGTCAAAGATCGTCGGTGCCAGACCTTTAAAGAATGTACCGAAGAAGCGGATGTCTATGCCCCAAGCCATGATTTATACCTAAAGGAGAATCGAACTTCTCACCAACCCCCCAACCAGGAAAGAAGGAAGGATTCGCTCCCCTTCATAGGAAAGCCGACAAAGTTTCCAAGCCCCGTGAAACCCCAAAACTAACAAAGAGACACCAAACCTCCCGTTAAGATTTTTCCTCCATCACTCTTCCCGAAGCGACCAATCATATGCTTCACCTGTGGTGTAGAAAACCACATGATCTGGAATTGCCCCCAAAATTCTAGGCTTAAAAGCAGACCAGCCCACCAAGTTCACCAGATTAATGCCACCCCGGCTTCCCCGGTGGTGCAGACCCAAGCAGAAACTTCTCCCCCTCTTTCAGGCCACCAGGTAAATTTTATTTTTGAAAAAAGTTCATCGGTAATTTTGAAATTTGAGGAGGGCAGCGTGAACGGCTGCCGAGTATCGACTCTCGTCAGGGACACAGGGTGTACTTGTTTCATCGTGTCCGACGAGCTCCTTCCCCCAGTGGACCCTAACCACGAAAAATTTGCGGTGGTACATGACTACCTTGGGCGGGCGAACCAATTCCCCGTCGTTAGATGTTACCTGCAGTGTCAATATTATAATGGCTGGGCTGAAGTCATTTCAGCACCCATACAGTTCTTTTCCGTACTTATAGGACAGAGCCCCCAAGTAAGTCCCGACCCTGTGTCTCAGGCCGCCCTTCCTCAAGGCCGAGCGAAGAAAGAAGCCCAGGAGCCCGTCCCCCTCAGAACCCCGATACCGTCTGAATTCTCGGAGATCCTTAACCAGGACTTTAGGACGGCACAAAAGGAGTATGAATTACTAACACCCTTAGGTGATAAGGCCCAAAACCAGGACACGGAGACTGTTTGTGGACTCAAAGAAAAAAAGTACCCCCAACGTGCCCATTGAGATACGTTCGTAGCACTGGACGAAACATTGGCGCTTGAAGAGGATTACCCCGCGGAGTCCCTTAATGTAATAGAGACAGTGTGCTTCCAACCTGATGCTGATTACCCTCTTCCTTCCCTACCAGGCGAGTCTTTCGAACCCTCTGAGCTGGATATCGACGCGCAGCTGACACCACATCAAAAAAGTCAGCTACAAGAACTATTATGTCAGTTCGACGACGTTATTTCAGAGAAGCCTGGATGCGCTACTAGTTTCGAGCATGATATTAAATTAAAAACCTTAGAACCTGTCCGTTCAAAACCCTATCCCATGCCGATTCATTTACGCCAAGCCTTTAACGCCAAAGTTGATAATTTAATTAGCTTGGACATAATAGAACCTTCCACCTCTAGTGTTTGTTTCCCAATCGTCATGGTTAAGAAACCCGATGGCTCTTATCGGATGTACATCGACTTCCGGAAGTTAAATTCGGTAACTGTGTTCGACGCCGAGCCCATCCCGTTGGTAGACCAAAACCTCCACCTTTTTGAAAACGCCAAGTTCATCTCAGAACTCGATTTGTGCAAGGCGTATTATCAAATTCTCCTCCGACGCGATGGGAAAGCATATACCGCCTTTGCAACGGAGAAAGGCTTAATGCAATTTAAGCGCCTTCCTTTTGGCCTCTCGACTGCTTGTAGCAACTATAACCGCCTCATGAGAAGGTTGTTAGATGGACTTTCGAATGTATCCTTTTACTTCGATAATGTCTACGTCGCTACTCGCGAATGGAGTCACCATTTAACCACCCTATTAGCTCTCTTCGAGCGACTGCGCGAAAATGGCCTCAACATTGGACCCAGCAAATGCCATTTTGCCCAGGAAACCATAAAATACTTGGGTTTTAAAATAGGACAAAGCCAGTTAGGTCCCCAAGAGGACAAGATTAAGGCAATCGCCGACATGCCCCTTCCGATTACAAAGAAGAAATTAAGATCGTTCCTAGGATCAGCTTCTTACTATAGGCGGTTTGTCCCGAATTTCGCTGCAATTTTGGCGCCCCTTAGCTCACTTTTAAAACAGAATTTTCCCGATCGTCTACGTTGGAATGATGTCGCTGTTTCCCATTTTAATCAGCTCAAGAGTAAGCTCATTTTTGCCCCCATTTTAAAGTTGCCCAACCCGGAAAAATCCTTTGGGATTAAGACCGACGCGAGCAACGAGGGCATTGGAGGTGTACTCCTTCAATATGAGGATGACGAAACGAGTCATCCAGTTGCATATGCTAGTCGCCAATTATTACCACGTGAAAAGAGATATGCCACTATAGAGAAGGAAGCTCTATCAATTATCTGGGTTATAGACAAATTCAAAATGTACTTGATAGGAAAAGAATTTCAGATAGGAACCGACCACCGCCCGTTAGCCTATATTCAGAATTTTCGACACTTCAATGGCCGAATTATGCCCTGGAGTTTACTCTTGCAAGAGTATCAATTTAAAATAAATTATATAAAAGGTTCCGATAACCAGGTCGCTGACGCACTCAGTCGGAATGCGTTACCAAATAGCGTAGATTAATTGTATTCGTAGGATTAGAATCACCATGTATGTATATACCGTTCATGTACGACTTGAATTAGATTCTCTTGTAATAGAACTAGTTAATGTATATGTCTGAATTTTGTAACGCTCAATGTTAATTTTTTTTTGTATGTACATATATTTGTACCCATTGAATTACGTGTAAATTATTTTGTCCTATATGTACCAATTTTATATCATTTCATTGCTCCATGCCCCTTTTATTGATTAAGTTTGTATTAAAGGTTAGTTTCCCCTATAATCAAAAGATCAAAATAATCATATGTATTGAGGTAATACTAGTTAGGTGCATGAAGGTATGGTCGGTACAAGAAAACGAGTTCCCCACAATGGAGCTCTATCGTTGTCCCTTCTCTCTTTGTTTTCGAAGTGACAACTTCCCCCGGAATGGAGGAGTGTGATAGAACGGTTTGAGGCCGCTTAATTTCAACAGTTATCACATGTTGTTTAGAAACACGATGCTACCCACGTGCATCTTCGCCTTGAAGGCGGGCGCGATTATCGCGCCACCTGAGTCAATATTTAACCAAGGAGGTTTATTCCTCCCCCGTTCGCCCCATGAGCCAAACACGCCAGATTGAGTGAGGCTTATGGGCAGATAAGGTATTGTTCTCAGGCGTGGCTGTGCATTCCCTCGAAGCCCCCACTACATTGTCCCCTACGCCAAGGAGATGTCTCGACTATTTATATGGAAACTTTACCACTAAGAGGAGATTCGAGATCCAGATTTTCTGCGCGAGACATCACTACGCTCCAGTTTCACCTTTTGCACCAAGGGCCTTATACCTCGAGATCTACCATCATTGTCCAGAAGAGGACAATATCCCTTCAGTGCCAAGGTTCGTGACTTCAAGACGCCAGTCCACAAGGCTTCCCCTGTTGTTCAGAAAGAGAACAACGTTAGAACAGCCATTGTTCTTTGAACCCGTAGACAAGAGACGGTTCTCACCCCCCCTGTTGTTCAGAAGAGAACAACGTAGAACAGCCATTGTTCTTCGAGCCCGTTCGCCAAGAAATGGTTCTCATTCCTAAGACGCCACGTCAGGATCATTTAATTCCCCTCCCCCCCTTCGGCTGGAACTCGCCAGGGGCTTGAAGATTCCTTCACGTCGCCTTCCTCTGCACAACACGTGTAATTACGTAAGCTAAACGTTACCTTTGAGTAATTAGCCCTTTTGTCAACCCTATCCTGTGCTTTAAATGGTTTAGCGAACCATCCCATCCCTTTAATTTTTATTTGTTTTACCTTGTTAAATCTCTTCCAAATCTTAATCCTCGGATTAGCTAGATTTCCCACGACCCTTTTCATTCTCTGTTTATGTCAATATTTTCCGTTTTGTGTGTTGTTGATAGTTTTTATTAATAAAACTCTATTTTATTAATGATAGCCATATTATTATCCATGAGATCAGTTCCACTTCTTAAGCATATTGAAGATAAATAATATCGGTCAACCCAGACACCACGCACTCTAAATCTAAATGAATAATTCCCTCAACGAAGAGTCATATATGGTATATCGTCGAGAGTCCATTCTACGACATACACACACAAAATTACCATCCATCAATGTCTAGCCAATGACCATTTAACTCTATCTCTTCCTTCTAAAGTTCATTTCAGAACCTTTTCCTTTACGACTACTTGGTCTCGTGTGGTCTCACACTTATCCCTCTGTTTTTCTATTCACATCTTATCGTTTAACTGCTTGTGAAACTAATTTTGGGGAGGAATGCAAATCTATAAACTTCAAAGTACTCCTACGTAAGAACAGATTCACCTAATTGCGAACAAAAATTTGTATTTTTATGTATTATGTTTTGTGCGTGTCCGACAAGGTAAAGGTAAGCAAAATTAAATAAGTTATATCCAACCCCTTACTCAAGTGTAGTTACAAATTATTGAACCTTTTTATTATGAAGAGATGTACATATATCTGTCAACATAATGAGGATACAGTGTTTGTACATTCAAATAATTAAGCTGTTTATAAATTTCTATGTTCTAAAGTTACTAAAAAAATTATATTTTTCTCCTTTCAATCAAAGTTATGATGAAGAATCAAAAATTGATTCCATGAAAATAATGAAATGGGTCTAATTTTGAAAATAAGATTAATAACTACAATTGAAAAACGAGATAATTCTACTCAATATTTCGTAAGCCCTTTACAAAGTATCCTAAATATTTGATAGTCTTAAATAATATATTCAAATTTTTCTGGCAGATGTCTATCTTAACTGTAAGCCATTAAGTGCGACCTGCTCAGTATTTATTTAACAACTTATTAAAAAGTGAAAGGTTTCAAGGTTTGGTACACGATGAGGCAAATTCTTCCTTTATATGAATTTGCCGTCCCGGTGATTGCTATAGTGATAAAAAAATATATAATTGTGGTTAGTATCGCAGCCAGCGAGCGCTTGTAACCCTATAATGACGACTCCTGGCAAATTCACTTCATTCGCGGCCTATTAATCCTTGCACCCATGGTAGAGGCCAATTATTGCCGATCGTACAACTCTCTCGGCTGCCTTTATTGCTCCACCACAAATGCCGACCTTCATATCAACCTACAAAAAAGCTGCCCATTTAGGCGAGCTACAAGGACCCTAACTTAAGGTAACCAAATGAATCCTAGCTCTACGCCTTGTTAAGTAAGAAAAATAGTAAGCATGTTTATTTAACCAGCCGCTTCATTACGTAGCTATTATTTTTGAGGAAGATGAATGACTTTTAAGAGGGTCCAGGAAAGGAAAATGTAGGTGGCTGAAATGAGAATGTCGCGAGGGATATGTGGAGTGACAAGTATGGATAAAATTCGAAAATAGAATAGGAGGGACAGTATAATATTTTAGGTATCGAATATATTAAAAGATAACAGATATATAGCACTGCTATGGGCGTTTATGAGAGGAGATAAAAATGGGTTGCTAGAAGACTAGAAGAACGATGACAATGGAGGTTCAGTTAGAAGAAAGAATGTTTTCTAATTAAGGAGGCCCACTCTTAGCGATTGGCTACAAGACAATGAGCTAGCATTGGAGAAGAAAAAGAGGATGACCAAGCTTAAAGTTGGAAGATAGGGTAACACAAGTTCTGCGCACGGAAAGATCATCAGAATAGTCAGTGCTTAATAGTAGGAGTGAAGCGGCCACAACAAAAGCCGATTCCATATAAAATTAGGAAAAGCTTTTGGTTGAGGTTCATTGCTCCAGTGTTGCATTATTACTTAATCCTGATATGTGAATCAATATTTTTTAGTAAAATACTTAGGCCTATCATTAATCCAAGCCACATTATTCTGAAAATAACATCCTCTTTCATCATTATTCATTAGGACGTAGAAGTCATTTCGTTTTTCAAAAAACTGAACTATTCCAGAATATTCTAAATAAAACATCTCTAAAATTTTTCTACTTTCTAGCAAGAGATTACAAGTCTATTGTCAGCCTTAGTTTAAATAATTTATTATTCCAAATAGATATTCGAATCAGATTGGAGCTGTAGAGTCATAGAAGCGTAGTGGGAGTAGCACTTTCTTTCTCTGTCTTCACCTTTTCACATGCCATACAACAGTGTACGGCTATTGCTCTCGTCATAGTGTGCCTACCCTCTCTCCGAGTGCCAGGTTAGCTTTATGATTAGAATAAACTTTGGGAAGTGCATTATGAAGTAATGCTTTAATCTTGAGCACAAGAAGGGAGAAATAGCAATTTTTAGGTGGAATTTATGATCAAAAGCACCCAAAATAGGCGAGCCTTAATTTTAAAATCCCGATTTTTAAGGATAAAAAATGAAATGAATTCCATAAAAGCTAAAGAAAATTTATCCTAAAAATCAGTTTAAATACTACAAAGCCACTTAGAAAATAGGGACGAAATGGGAAAGATTAGAAGCTGCACTAGATCCCATTAATGCAGTAACTGTGGAAACATACCATTTTTTGTCAGCACTCGGCTTATTTGTATCAAACCTTTGTCCAAAAATGACGACTAAGTCACATAATGCTATTTTCTTATGAAGAGTTAAAAAATCTGTGGAATATCATTCTTCATATTTTCTTTAAAATACATTAAATTACAGGTTTATTTTTAGATTAAAGTTTATATGATGTTATTTCTTATTTATTAAGGAAAGTACTTTAAAATTATTTTTTTACATAAATATAAATTACTTCAGTTAAAATAAAATAATTTCTGAATATGGTTAAAGTAAATGATGAAAAGTTAAGAGTTATACATACTAAAGTATTCGTATGATTCCTGGTGCAGTTAAAGCCTAGAGAAATATCCCCTCAATAATAAACATGGCTGTTTCTCCTAAAGATCAAGTCTAGATGGCAAGGAACAATCAAGGCAGTGTTGTCCAACGGTATTTTGTAAGTAATTCAAGTTTAAAATGTGATGGCAAATGTTTATATTTTATAGGAGTGGCTAGACCTTTTTGAATAACAAAGGACAGTCACAGAGTTATATTATGATATTTTGGAGGAAATGCAAAATTAGATTGTCGAAAAAGAAAATTTCCACCAAGATATTTTGCTCCATCACTACAATGCACTAGCTAATTTTTTAGGGCAGTAAGGCTATCACCTGAGAATTAAGTTGGCACCCTTTAAAGTATAGGATCTACTACCGTGGTCATGCTTAACCAGATCTCAGTATTTTTCCAAACCGCAAAGAGAAATCGAAAGAGTACTATTGGAATCTGTCAGTGGTATTAAAAGTAACATTTGACATGTTTAATCTAAGAATTCTTCACAAGTTGAACAAATACGCTTGTAATGAGGACATATCAACAAACGATAGCTTCCCTTTTATATTTTGTTATTTTAAAAAACGTTTAGTAGTTCTCGATAGCATAGAAGATAAGGAGTTTGATTTCCGCACATAAATACCTCGTGCAATTCAAGTCTAAATTTGACACAAAAGATTTCGACGTTCGTAGGGAGGTAATTTACTAATGGAGGTACGCTAAATATACGAGTGTGGGCACAGACAGTTACATACCAGCACGTAATTACGTATTAGGCAAATCACACGAAACACTTTCAAATCCAGCAACTTTTCTTCGTATATGCAATACATTACACTTCCATTCCGAAACCTACTAAAAAAGCTTTATAAATCCAATAGGATGGTCAAAAAAGTGAAAATGATATTTCTTTCTCTCCACAGGACTAATTTTATTAGACTTCGCGAAAAGGAATTACACGTAAATGTTCGTCTCTAAGATTGGTCTATGAAGGTGTTGGACTAGAAGTGTGGCGACCTCTGAATATCATTGTAATATGATAAAATTTCGTATACAAGGAGAGGAATGAAACATGAAAAAAAGCAGTGGTCTGGAAAAAAGATCAGTGCACTTTGCAATTTTACCCCAGTTTTTTTGGACTACCTTAATATTCACCTCCCCTTGACACCCGAACGAGTGACCGTCCCTTGGGATTCGAATGGTTCTATGTTCGCTGAACCCACTCCCATGGGTGAAAACCGGACTCTAGCCCCCGCGAGATTGTCATCGATTGCTGTTTTATCTTTTATGAAATTTTTCAATCGGTTGGGGGATTCCGCCCAAAAATGATAAGGCATCTTCTAAAAGAAAAAGATGGCTCTTTAAAAGTCAGTTAAACTTTCAAGTGAGTTATCTTTGTTTGCCTACATTAACGGGGGTGGAGGGGTGCTAAAATAGCTTCAATACAGGGAGGACGTTAAAGGGGTCCATAAGTGTGAAAAAGCCAAAATGAGATTAGAAAGCGAATCAGGAATTAATTTTATTTGTTATATGGTTAACTGAAAGCAGACGGTATTAGATTTAAAATTAGAAGTATTAAGCGACATATTTAGTGATTTTAATATATGAAAATATTAGTTAAATTAAGCTGAACTACTAATGATAAAATTTTCATTCCATTAGTCAACTTTCAAATTAATTACTCAGTTTTTACTTCCTCCTCTCCAAAACTTGGAATATGTGCCCCTATTAGGTTTCACTTATGGTTTAGCCTATTTTTCCTGTCTTCATGTTTTTAGCTAATTTAATATATGATAAACCTCGTTACAAGTTCTATAAAATTTCCCTTAAATTAATATTAATATTAGTAAATTCTCTCCCACGAGTAAAAACTTTACTTTTGTATATATTTATGCACATTCTTGCAAAAAAGGCGTTTCGCTTACCTTGCAGAAAGGATCGAATGAAGAAGAACTGCTTGGGTAACGAAGCAACCCTGATCGTTTCACTGGCTGCGATGGTTTTGGTATTTTCCCTACTTGAATTGTCTTTGATTGTGGATTGAACCAGTTTGGAGTTCTTTTTTTTGAACGCTTGTAAAGTTTAGGCATAGTTCGTTACGTAGAGCTGAGCAAGGTAGCTTTCCTTCTTAAAAAGATTGACATCTGGAGTGTCATATGATCGCACTATGGTAGTGTGCCATCAACAGTAAGTTCCACTTTAGCACGTTTTCTTTTGTAACGAAGCAAGAAACAAGTCATATTCTTATGTTAAACACGGATGAGTTTTCCGCCACCTATCGTTTTCTTCGAGTGAAAGGAGAAAAGAAACAGATACATTTAATCCCAACATTAAAAAGAGAGCTTGAGAGGGTTCTCTATACCCTCCCCACCCAAATTAGTTTTTATGCATATTTAATCCTATATTTGCTCAACTCAAGCTTCAATCTCTAACTTACTTCATAATATTACCTTATTACCTTAGAACCAATCTATTTTTGTCCTTTTTAGAGTCAAGGACGATTGCCTCTGAAGAAATAAATTTCTGCTTATTCAAAGATATATTTGAAAACTTGAGTTCTTCAAGATCTATCTTATATTTGTCTATAACATCATGCTTTGACATGTGACTCAGTATTTCAAAAACTTTTAGCCTAGCATTTACAAGAGCTGCAGCACCTTCTGAGTTTATCTCATACATAGAAAAATAAACGACACTTACATATAATTTTCAACAACTTTCACGATTTTCCCATTGATGCCAAATATATCAAAATGCAAATATTATTATGTTAATAATAATAACAAATTATTATTACATGATTAAAGAGAAATCCAAAGTTTTTTACATTCAAATAAACTTTTATAATTTTATATATTTTTATTATAAATGCAATTTTAATCTTACCGAATACATTTCAAAGCAAAGTTTTCTAACTTTCTGTAACTACATTGATTGATTTCTTTCTCTTCCATTGATGACCCCTAAAATTATAGTACGTAAATAGATCATGCTATATAAAAATATATATATTTGACACTTGAAAAAGTTAAAAGTAGAATATGAAGAAATAAAAGAGTATTGAAAAATAATAATCATGCAAAGTTTTACTTAATAAGAAATTAAATTTATTCATTTCTAGAGATATTTCGGGGTAGTAGGATCCAATCTTCCATCTGTACGACGCCTTAAATGCTACTTACCATCCAATCTCAGCAATTAAATTTGACGTCGCTCCTAAAACCCCTCTTTCATACCTTACAGACTCTATTTGTTTGCTAAGTAGCAAAGACCAAACTAGCTGTTTTTGTTTTTTACTTATATGACTTGGTTTCTTAGAGTGCGCGTAGCCCCCCTTCTCTCAAATGACTTGATGTAGTCTATCGAAGCACATTCAGGTTCATAATTTTTGCACATTTACGGGAAATATCGTCTGCCGTCTCAAATCGCTGCTTTAGCGACATCCTTTGCATGGAGCGATCTTCATCGGGAGTATTCGTTGATGGCCATCGTGTATTTATCGTCGAATTGGAGGACCTATTATCCTCATGGAATATCATTATGTATGAAATCACACTTTTTGACCGATCACAACGCCTCAAAATGTCAGAGTGAAATATCTTCCCTTCTTCACTTGACAAACAACTCTCTGAACGATTTGTCACCCTTCAGTTATCTGACTATCAGTAGGAGTCTAAAACACACACCAGACAACGTTTATATAATTGAATTAGGAAATTTTACGTATAAACTGAAAGTTATAGTTCTCTAGTTTTGGTAGCAATATTTCTTCAAATAGATATTACTTACTTCATATCCTTTTTTATTCGAAGTTCAAAGAAATGAAACTTCGAGAGTATTAGACGAAAGTTTAAAATAATTTTATCTCAGTTTTTATGGAAATTAAACGAATATATTTGAAAAAAACGTAGATTTTGTTAATTTGTTCTCTAGTTTTGTACATATTTATAAAATATGCAAAAAAGGTATACACAGAAAAAAAACACATTCTTAGTATTTTTTTAGTTTATTAAACCACTTAAAGGAGTTTAGCTTCATTAAAAATATTGAAGATCTTCATGAAAGTAGACATCATTGAAATAAACAAAACAAATTAAAAGCTTGTTTTAAATACTTAGGACATACGATATAAAAAATATAAAGTTCTAACGGGTAGAAATATTTCCATACTGTGATCGATAATTTTTTTTAAAATAATGGTTTAATAAACTTTATGCTCATAAGTGGAATTTTATTTTTAGGACGTCACCTCTACTAATCTCTATCAGATCACCATAATTTTAATTTGATCATATCTTGTTAATTGTTTTTAAGTTCTTGGGGAGTCAGTTTAGAAGTCCTAAGAGATATTACTAATGGAAGGAAAATTTCATCATTATTGGTTCAGATTAATTTTACTAATATTATCATAAATTGAAATCACAAATATGTGGCATAATACTTCTAATCTTCAACCTCAGTCACCTTATATTGTTAATGATATGTTTATCTCATCCGGCGTATGGACATTTTTGCGTTCCACAAGCAAATCTCTCGCTCTATTTTTCCAAACTCTTTTGCAGAGACTCATAGCACTCGACTATTGGCTCAAAACAACCTCCCTGGATGACTCGGACAACCTTCTAAAAATAAACAATAAAAAAGGAAGCATTATTCTTTGTCACTCCTGCGAGTGACTCTCGCCACCAAGCTATTGCTCCTTATTATAACTTTCACGACTATCATACTCATTTCGCCGATAGGTAGATTTCATGGGTGTCACTCAAAATAGTTCCTTATCTCTCAAACTGTCAGGTTACTACCCTCTCTATATCCTGTGTTACTCTACTCCGTAATGTAAACCGCATCTATTCCAACTATGACCACTATATCTTTGACGAAATACATACAGAATACATTTTATACTTTTATTTTATTATATAGAAGACTAATTGTTTCCCCAAACTTAGTTATTGTTGTTTGCTTTTGTAAGCACTGTTAATAATGTGCGTTACCTTCTCAACATTTCAATGTCAGAATTGTATCATGTTACAGGCAGTGTTGTTCAACTACCTTAGTATTGAGTGTATGATTTTGGTGTAAGAGGTGCTAGTAAGGTGCGCCAATTTCATCTCCCCATTTCAATATAAGGACTGTATTAATTAGACGAATAAGTTGTTCAACCATGCTTTCCTATGAAAGTTTGATTTTATGGTATGAGTTGTTAATAAAGTGTGTCATCTTTTTAAGATTTCAATGGGAGAATTTTCTGTGTTTTGGCTTACCACTCAAGCCGGAACGATCGATCAGAATCTACGCTGAAATACTCTTGATAATTATAATCTTAATTTTCATAACCACTACCTCGGCTTTTCCAAATGGGTCCAACCTTCTCAATGATGGTAAAATACTGCAGATGTAATGTTATCCTACCGATTACCTGTAGAATGTTCATAATTAATATACTTGACTCGCCTAGACACTAACTCAATGTTATGGAAATAATAGGTAGGAATGAATCAAGGACTATTATTAACAATTCCACACTTTGACTACAACTTCATTTAATCAACAATTATAAGTTTAGCAGAAAACTATAGCTTAGATAATGCACGCAAAAAATTAACACATGATTGATATAAGGTATCAGAGGAAAGAAACTTGCATATATTGAAATTGCTCATTCTCCCACATAAGTAAAACATTATTTACAATATCAAAATCCCTAGAGACTGAGGCAGAGAAAATATTAAGTCGATTAATGGCAGTTTTTCAATATTCCTGTAAGTTAGATTTAATCATAAATGACAACAGAAAGGAAAAAGAGCGGTTTTACATACTCTCATGATTAGAAGAAAATCTAGATTAATTGGCTGCACTAATTAGTATTTCTGATTTTGTTAATTTCTTAATTAAAAAGTTAGCTTTTAATTGAAAGGACTGAAAAGACCTTTTAAGTAATAGATTCCAAAGATTTATTTTTAATTACCTGTTAAAGCTTAGATGAAGTAGCATTTTAGCAAAAGGTTAAAACACTTTTGTGATTTTCCAATTATAAACAGCCAATAATTATTTCATAAATTTATCGAAATTTATTTATAAATTTAGCGAAACCTTAACAATCGTTACGGGGAAAAGAGGTGAAAGAAGAGTAAATGAAAAATAAATAGAAAAGAAAAATTTGAAAAATAAAAAAATTGAAAAATAAAACTCGATATCAAAGGCAAAAAAGGCGTACCATAAAACTATTAATAACCTACTTAAGGAAGGAGCTCTTATTAATTATGAAGTTTTTTCCATTACATCAGAAGAAAGATAAACTAATTGACATTATTAGAATGGTTTGCTTTGGAATATTGATTTTCTATTTTGGGTATTACTTTACACACTGGTTTAAACTTTGTTTTGAGGTCTTTTGCAATTCGGAGCCAAGGTTAAGGTGTGACTTGAGTTACGATTCACTACATTATACGGAGGGAACCCTCAAGTAGAGCTAAATCAAGAAATTATCAGACGACGAACCTAAACTGATATTGCTTAATTTCACTAAACTGGAGGACGGAATTATAGTCAGCGAGGCTGTAGCAGTTTAACTAGAAGCGAATCCCTAAGTTTACACCTTTAGAGATTTTAGATGAAAATAATATATTTTCAATAATGACCTTTTAAATAAAAGAATAATGCAATGTAAATTAAGAAAATACGCTATCCTTTCATCTGACAATAATATTTATATTTTGGGGGCGTTAAATTTACCATGCCCAAATTTAAATATCCCAAGAACATTCAAAGAAAGGGCACCTGGTAAGGAAAGAGTTGTAGCTCAGACAGACGAATGCAATTGTGCAAGAAGAAGAAGCCTATTGCTTACACAACCACGAAATAAGCAAGTTGGCCTACATTCATCTAAGTTTCCTTGTTTTACCACGCTTGCGACAGTATAAATTACAATACTGTCCTGCCGTTGTTTAGACTCCATTCTGCCATCGTGGAAACGCTATTTCGTTCCATCAAGGCTTGAAACACTACATAACTCACCCTTTTAATTTTAAAAAAAATTCAATATGGTTGTTTAGGCCGTTGACGTGTAACCTTTGCTTAGGATTGCCATCGATGCATGCGGAAGAACCACAAGTCATCGACCTCTCTGACATATTTATCCGAAAATATCTTTAACAATTCGAAGTTAAGTTTTGCTTACCTCTTTTTACCGTAGCTTTTCATTTTAGGATTGTATCATGCCAATCTTCCACCTTCTGTCCTCTCTTTTTACCAACCATAGTGAGTTTCTACTTTACACTTCGTTATCGTTCATAAATCACGCCGGTGTGTAGAACGGCTTCATTCATCCGAAGTGAAGGCATTCAGGCAGTTTTATAATTCAACATTCATTAATTTGGAAATTCATTCATTAGCATATACTGTTATACTTTGAGAATATTCTTAATAGGTTTCTTTTTATTATGCTAATTTATCCAATCCTTAAGTTATATTATGCATTAACTTACTTTGTTATTATTAATTGTTTAAATTATACTTGCTTAAATTTAATATTTAAATGCCAGAGTAATTTGGTCACCCTCAAAAGAAAATCTCCTTTGCTACCTCATTAAGCCTTCGTTTAATGATATCATTAAAGTCATTAGTACTTTGACTTCTTTCACCTGAGGAAGTGAATTTGATCTTTTTAAGATTTTATCAGAAAGTACAGACTTTTCTCTCAACAAAGTATTCTTTATTTTTATTTTACCTTAGTTGATAGAATAGTTGATTTTAAACGAGTGTAAGTTAACAATCTTCTTATTTTATATGTAATTATTTTTGTAAATTTTAGACGCGTGCGAGTCTAAATATCCACTCATCTAATTCATCCGTGAAAAGCCTGGAGAAAACGGGGAAAATAGCCCCAAAATGCGTCAAGAATGGGTATAATGCCGCCCATCTTAACGAAATTTTAAACACTTATGTTTTTTCATTCTCTTTCGAATGATATAATTGCCAAATTCCTCTTACTTTCGCCAAAGTAAGAAAACGGAACCGCAAGAGTAAAAACTGGGTTGGAAAAGGGCAAGCTATAAAATTCTTCTAGCTAACGATTTCTGCATAACTCTTTTTTTTCTTTAATAGCCGGTCCGTGGTACGGAATATCACTCAAATAAATCAACTGAAACATCCACCCATCTAATTCATTAGCGAAAAGCCTGGATAAAATGGGGAAATAGCCCCAAAATGCTTCACAAATGGGTATAATGCCGCTATTCTCAACGCAAACAAACATGACTAGCTCAAATATAGGTGGAAAACGATTAGGTACCCAACTAAATACAAATACCACAAACGGGACTAAGAAAGAAAAGGAAAGAACCTATAATAAATTAATCTCCGCTAATAGCGTTTGCCAAATGATTTTGAAGATTAATCTACAAATCACCGAAGTTATTTTAGCATCCCAAACTCAGCGGTAAAACGATTATATAGCCAAATAAAAACAAAACAAAACACCAACGTGACTAATCAAAATATATGAACTAACATTATAAATCAACAATAGCTGCTCATAGTCATTTCAAAAGAATTTCAAACATTACCCTACAAATCCCTGCTCTCGTTTTACTCGCCCACACCCAAGGAGATGGGGGTAGACACTTACAAACTCAAAGAAATAATTAATAAAAACCCAAATGGCTGACGATCCGTTTTGGCCTTTAGCCTATTTATATAGGAATAGCTCTAGGTGCATATGATTAAAGGTATTTTAATTGTGTTTAGGATGTGGGCTTCGATATTTGTATCTAGTGTAGGTTTAGTTATTGTACTTTTCTCCAATTGGCGTCAATTCTGCTCATGTTTCAACGTTATGGCGACACATTTTAGCCTATATCTATAGCAATATAGCGAATTTCACCTGATTAAATCTATTTTAATTGGGTTTTCAATGCGGGCTTCGATAGTGAGAGCTAGTTTCGGTTTAGTTCTTTAACTTTTGGCCACTTCAGGCTTAGTTCCTTGAGCTTAGCTTTGACCGCTATGTCGTCACTTTCTAGTCTATTCCTATAGGAATTGCTCTAATTTCACACGATTGAAGCTTTTTTAATTGTGTCTTCAATACGGGATTCGATATTTTTAGCCAGGTTGGGTAGATTTTATCCTGGTTTCCCCCAAATCAGTTAAGTTCATCTTCGTTTCGCTAAATTTGGTCTATTTCTTCGAATTTTTGAGGTCATGAAAACAGATTAAAGTGTATTTCAATATGAATTTCTCTAATTTCACATGACTAAAGGCATTGTAATTGGGTTTTCAATGCGGGATTCGATAGTTTCCTTTAAGGTAGTTGATATTTGTTTCTTCTATGTTTTGTCAATTAAAGTCTATCCCTCTCATGTTTCAATGTTTTGACGTCACATTTTAGCCTATTCATATAGTAATTGCTTTAATTTTTCACGATTGAAGCTATTTTAATTTGGGCTTCGATTTGGGCTTCGATATTTTAAGTTATGTTAGGTTGATTTTATGTTATTGCAAGAAAATAAAGTAGCTGGAAAATGGAAAGCTATAAAATTCTTTTATCTACCAATTCCTCCAAAAACTCCTAGAAAAGACCCATAACCATTTTGGTGGTTACTACTAATTGTTATTTTATGATATATTGACAGATGTCATTGAACATAAGTAAAGAAGTGGTTCTGTATATACCCCGACAAATATTGATTCATACCTGAAACTTGGCAGGTCTCAATGCGATAGAGGACGTTTTTGTGATTAAAAAATAAAATTAAAACAGGATAAGAGCAGAGGCTCGGAAATTATGACAGCTCACAACTGTTATTAACCCTTTTGCTGCGACACAATTTGGAAATAACCTACTCCTAAGAGTGCAGTTTTGAAGGTAAAAAATAAAATATGATATTCAAACATTTTATTACATTTTGTTAATTATAACCTTACATAGCATTTGAAAAGTAAATACAAATATTAAAAAAATAAAAATAATGAATGACCTTTTTAATTATTAAAGGCGAGAGTTGAATATTGTCGAATGTACTCAAATTTTGATAGGCATTCTTGCAGCGAGTGACTTTAGTCACACCCTTTTCTGATCTAGTTATTTGTTACAGAACAGCAGCAGACCTTTTTGTATACTTTCTGTGTATGAAAAAATTTAAAAAAAGGGACAATACATAATGTTGGTGTTTGTGGGCATTGTTTGCAAACATATGAAGTTTGTTTTCTTTTACACTTTTCCTTTCCTTTTTTTGCTGCATTTACTTGGGAGTATACTGCAAACATTACAGTTTGGGCTTCATTTTTCTTGTCTTCATGGCATGATGGGAAATGCCTCTCAGCTAATCGATTGGCCATCGGTGTGTTGCCAGCTTCTCTTTTAGATTTATTTGAATCACCGCAAGTGACATAACCTTGTAGCATACCAGTTACTACTTCTTCTCTAAATTTTCGAGGCAACATTTTGTCATTGCGATTTTGAATATTATTACAGAGTTTACCAAAGCTACTTCGACTATAAAATGCCATATAGTTTGGTACCATTTTTTTATTTTCTGTTGAAAGGATACGTAGAACACAGTTGGTCGCATTTATCTACCTGCCCATGAATTGATTATAATATTGTTGGATAGTAGGTTTACGAACCACTTTCTTGCCTGTCTTTGAATTCACTTCTCCTGCCGATATTCTTGTGTTGCCTACACCTGAAAGAATTTTCACCTTTCCTGTATTTTTTCAGGATGTAGCAATAAGTGTTTGATTATTATTTACCCATGTGGTTGGCAGATCATCTATTTTCACTTTTGAGTTCTTCATTTCAAAGGGAGGCCCTTCCGGTTTGTTTTGACTGTACCACATGCTCCAATTTGCTTGGATCTGAGATCTTCATAGAGGAAAATACCTGAGTAAAAATGATCTAAATAGACAATATGACCTTTGTTTTCAAAGTCATTGAGTAGTAAAGTAACTACTCTATGTCCAAGGCCTTTACCACTAACAGGTCCAGCTTCTTTTTGGTGTAGACAGTAAATTTCAGAAGATAACCAGATGTGAGTCACAGAGTGACCAAATTTAAATTCTCCACTTTGAAGTTGGTTTTGTTGTCAAATATTGTTTGAAGAACAGTCTCCCCTTAAATTTTACCTTTGTTTCATCTACACTTATTTCCCTATTGCTTGTGTAATGTGTGTACAATCCACTGACAACATCCAGAAACGGCCTAATTTTGTCCAATCTGTCATCTTTACCTGCAGTTTCATTACTGCAAAAATTATCTTTTTTTTTGAAGTATCACTGCAGTGTAGACTTATGAACCATACCCATAACAATTTCTAATCACTTCCAGATATATCAATCCATTTTCTAAATCTAGATCTAGGAGAGAGCGACTGCTCCCTATCAATAATTTTCTTGGCATACCTATTAGTTTCTGTGGCTGTAATTTCATAACATTGAAAAGGACTAAGATTCTGAATGGCAATTACTTGATGAGACCCACTGAAATCGATTACTTCTTGAAGAGAAAACAAATTTGTATTTTCCTTACTTACATTGACTTTTTTTCAGAAAAAAAAATCTTGAATACTTTCATCTGGTAGGCTTCGCTGTAAATCCATGCTGGCCTATAAACCTGTAATACAAATGGAGAATATTGTGAAACATAATGTAAAACTGTAGAGGTTATGATATGAAAATGTAAAAATATCTATAATTATAAAATAGAGGTATTCATTATAATAGTACATAAAATAAAAATGACCTGAATAGAAACTTACAACAGCGAAACACCAATCACGATGACAGCTGCATACTGCCCCTAAATCTGGAGCTCACAGAAGTTTATACTTCACGGAAACCTAAGAAATTGAGTCAATTTGAGTTGTGAGACTCTTGTCGCCTGTAACAGTGAAAAGAAACATTTTTTCAGTAATATTGACTTTTGTCGACTGTCGCATTAAATGTTTAACTTTATTTGGGCGATAAAAGTCGATCATCGCAGCAAAAGGGTTAAGCAAATAATGGAGATGCGTCGCTCAATATTTGCTCCTCACTTCGATATCCATCAGGCCTGGATTAGAGAACTAATTTGGTTTAGCATTTATTTGCAAGAGTGCTCATAAAGCATATGGAATGTATAAATATTGCTTTGGTTTTGGGGTAAAACTCCCCAGGAAAAACTGAATGGTGTAGTTTAAAACTGTGTAACACGATTTTTGTTTTTTGGGGAGCAACTGTTTTTTTTCTACTTGCTTGTGTCTAGAATACATGTAAAACACTGTTATTTATTTAAAACTTTGCTTTTGTGTCCAGGATAATGATATTTATATTAAATTTACCTATCCCCTCTGTAAGGAAGTGGCGAATTTGAACTTTCATTTGCATCCAGTAGAAATAAAACGATATGATACAAAAATAGCATTTATTTATTCTCGAATTACATAAGTGAGAAAATTCAAATCGTAGTTTTCCGTTATTTACACTTATACTGTAAATTACTTTAACGATTCATCCCCCAAATATGGTCTCCTATAAGATTTTCATTATATTATCATTGATAGCGGCGTTCAAAGTCCAGTAGATCCTGGTGAAAGCACTCACCATTCTCCTCGGATTACGCTCCCATGTTATTCTTTATATATATAAAAATAACCTTCAAGAATATTGAATTTCATGGACATCCTGCAACCCATCTTGCCGTAGTTTCTCACAGATTTCTCAGCAAGCTCTACATAATTGCTGGCGTTGTGTTTCGATAGAAAGCCCAGAACCACTGCGATAAAGCTGCCCCACGCTGCTTTTTTCCGTCCTAGCCAGCTTCCTGGGAAACTCCTTGCACTCCATGATCTTTTCAATTTGTGGACCGACGAAGAGCGAGGCTTCCAACTTTGCCTTAGATAGCTCAGGAAAGAATTCTTGGAGATACTTGAAAGCCTCAGATTCCTTATCTAGAGCTCTAAAGAATTGTTTCATAAGGCTCAATTTTACGTGCAGAGGAGGAAACAGTACTTTTCGGGGGTCCACCAAAAGTTCTCATTTGAAGTTGTTTCTCCCCACACTAAACTCGGTCTGTTGTGGCCAATCTTGCTGATGGTAGTGTGTCACGGTGTCCCCGCTGTCCAAAGGCAAATATAACAAGGAAACTTGGTGAAGCCGCCTTGAAGACCCATCAAGAGAGCCACCATTTTGAAGTCGCCAATTACCTCCCAACCGTATCCTTCATATTTCAATGCATCTAGTAAGATCCTGATAGTAATGTCTTCCTCTTTGAGCTAGACCAGGTGAAAAAGGAAAAGAGATGGATACATAATTCTGTTATGAAGCAGCACTGCTTTGAGGCTCCTGGGCGAGCTGTAAATCAGGAGGCGCCACTCGTTGGGGTTACAGGCAATTTCGATTGCCTCAAACAGATCGGTCATATTGTGACAAAAGCAAAGCTCATCTTGACGTGTAAAAAAGCTTGAAAAACACTGATGACGATTTCTCTGACTTAATATTTGTACACTGTCATCTAACAAATCCCACTGCTTGTGTCTCGAAGTTAAAAGCTCGGCATTGAACTTTATGAGAGCAAGATCTCTGACAAAGTCGTTGAGATCTTTTTGGTTGGGGAAGTATGGGTTTCTCTCCCCAGTTGCAGCTGTGTAATCTGGAACAATGACTTCCTCCTCTTTTGAATTTATTTTCTTTCTAAACACTGCTGCTCTCTTTTTGGAGGCGTGGGTACGGGGAGGTCAGAAATGTGCGGCACTGGGGTAATAAATGACTGAAGGTCTGGCTGGATACATGATAACAGGCACATTTTGCCTGCTCGACGTTTGAAAAGGTTCACCATCCAGAAAAAAACAATTGCTTGACTGGTTAGCTGGTTCCCTCCAAATTCCTGGGATTGCAAAATTCAAAGCTCTCTTTACTCCTTTGTACCATCCTGTGTAAAAAAACAAAATGAAAACATATGTTATTAGAAATGTTACAAAATAAAAAATCCAGCATACAAATTAAAAAAACACATTATATATATATATATATATATATATATATATATATATATATATATATATATATATATATATATATATATATTACCTTCCAGAGTTCTTTTTCAGAGCTCGCAGGTGAAATGAGGTTACAAGGATTTACAAGAAAAGAAAGTACCCTAGGAGACCTTACGTTCCATTCAAAGAGGGTACCTTTGGACTAGCAATCGAGCGGGCACATGGCTGATTAATTGTTTTGCGTCCCTAAACGGTGACTTTTCAAGCTTTGTCTAGTCTTGACTTGAACGGGTCAACAGATTCACTGTTGACAACTTCCACTGGAAGTGCCTTCCACTTACTGCAGATACTGTAGGTGAAAATATTTCCACACAGATTGCGGTTGTAACGCTTCAGTTCAAGTTTGAAACCGTGATTGCGCGTTCTGTTCTCACTAAGTGTGAAAATATCCTGGTATCCAACATTGTCGAATCCTCGAAGTATTTTGAAAACTTCGATGAGCTGACCACGCAGTCTACGGGTTTCCAGCGAGAACAGATCTAATTCCCTTAGTCTATCCTCATAACTTTTATGTCGGATAGACGGAATCAGTTTGATTGCCCTAGCTTGTACGTGTTCCAACCTTGCGATGTCTTTTCGAAACGAAAGACTCCAAAATTGTACGGCATATTCCAGGTGCGGCCTAACGAGGAAGTTGTACAGACAAAGTACTATCTCCTTGTTACGGTATCCAAACTGGCGCTTTATGTAGCCTAACATCCTTTGGGCTTTCTTCTCTGCCTCGATGCTCTGTTTCGAGAACTTGAGGTTGCTAGTGATAGTAACAACCAGTTCCTTCTCAGTTCACTCAATTCAAGAGCAGTGCCCTTAAGGATGTACTGAGATTTGGAGTTTCGGTGGCCGATATGCAAAACTTTGCATTTCCCCACGTTAAAAGACATTTGCCACGTGTCCGACCACTCCCCAATCCTTTGAAGGTCTTCTTGGAGGCTGGCAGTGTTTCCCTTCTTTGCCACATTGATAACAAGCTTGGTGTCGTCGGCAAATTTGGAGATTTTGGCAACCATGTTTCTGTCCATGTCGTTGACATAGCTAATAAACAGTAGTGTTCCCAGGATGGAACCTTAAGGGACACCTCTAGATACGGGCGCCCATTCAGAGGCCCATCCATTCACCACTACTCGTTGCCGTCTGTCACTTAGCCAGCTCTCTATCCAACCTGCTACGTTGCCGTCTATGCCATGTGCACGCACTTTCCGGAGAAGGCGGTGGTGTGGTACCTTATCAAAGGATTTTGGAAGTCAAGGTACACAACATCCACCGCTTTATCTCGATCATGATTACTGAACACAAAGTGAAAGAATTCCACAAGGTTCGTCAGGCATGTCCATTGCCTTCGGAAGCCGTTCTGGGAACTCTTCAGTAGCAAGTTTGACTCTAAATAAGACGTTATCTTGTCCACTATCATGCTTTCCATAAGTTTCATGACTATCAAAGTTAAACTGATGGGTCGGTAGTTTGACGGATGGCTGGGGTCTCCTTTCTTGATGATTGGAGTGACCTCCACCTCACGCCAGTCTCTAGGAACGCATCTGGTCCAGATTGACATGTTAAAGATAGCGCACAGATGTCGTGATACTTCATCGCACACTTCCTTCAACATCTTAGATAGAAACCCGTCCGGTCCGTGGGACTTATTCGTCTTTAGGTCAGCGATCTTTTTCTTTATTCCTCCTTCAGTGAAGTCCAGTACCTTCAGCTTTTCCCCCGAGTAGGAATCCGTGGGCTGGGGGATGGGACCACACTCTTTAGTAAACACTAAAGAGAAGTAGTCATTGAACAGGTTAGCATTTTCAGCAGCTGAGTGAGTTAATGCACCCTCCTCGTCCACAAAGGGCCCAATCTTAAGATGGATTGGTTTACGGCTATTTACATAGACGAAGAACTCCTTGGGATTCTCCTTGCAGAGTGATCACTGCCCCTGAGCTCTTCGCCTACAGAGAGATCCTCAACGATATCATCCTCAGAGGTGAAGACTAAGTCTAGGATATTGTCTCCTCTCATCGGTTCTCTGACCCATTGAGTGAGGAACTCGTTGTTGGCGAACTCCAAGAGTAGCGCGCTTTTGCGACAGACTGCTCTGGTTTCCCAGTCAACTTGTCTGTTGAAGTCGCCCATAACAATGCAAACTCTGCCTTGAACAAGCTTACCCAGCAGCTGTTACAGTTCCCTGTCCTTCTCAACGGGTTGGAAAGGGGGTCTTTAAAGCACCAGGGTCCTGTATATGACAGGACCTATCTCTAGGTCAACGCCTAGGAGCTCGTGATCGGATATAATGTTGGAGTTCGTAGATTCGATTGTATCCTTGACATACAACATTACACCGCGACCCTCTTTTCTGTCCTATCTTTGTGGAAGAGTTGGTAGCCAGGAACCGTGAATTGACCTTCAAAGTCTCGGTTTGAGGTTTTTATCCACGATTCTGTTATGGCTACCATTTCGGGTTCTTCCGTCGCTACGAGGCCTACGGAGCTCAGGAAACTTGTTCCTGATTCACCTCGTATTGAACAAAAGAACTTTCAGGGAGTCATCTAATGTAGGCCCCCCCTATACTCTTCCGTTTCCCGGCTTCTTGGTTGTCGCGGTGGCACCATTTTCAAAAACCTCCGAGAAGGTTTTTTGGGAAGTGACTCGGGCGTACTGGCGTATGTCCGCCTTCCTAATGGGCCGGACACCTCTTTGGGTGCGCTTCACGACATCCTGGATGAGGTTGGCTTAGAAAGCCAACCCTTAAAGGAGAGATGCACCCCATACCTTTGGTAGAGTTCTTTTCTACCATAGAATACGGCGTACGGGTCCACAAAAAAGACACCCTACGCCGTACAGAGGTCTGCAAGGCGCCGGTTTAGTGACATGTTCCTCACGTATGCAGTCCGGCTTGGACCCCAGCTTGGGAGCATCCCCACCACGACGCGTCTGCGGGTTTTCAATCCACAGTCGTCGACAGCGCCAATAACCGTCTTCATAATCTCGCCTGTAGGGCCTACCCTACCTCCTCTGAGGTAGAGGTCGTTGCCACTTACCATAAGGGCAACGACTGAAGTTTTACAAATCTGAGATTTCTCGGCCTTAGCTCTTACCTGCTTATTCCCACAGCCTGGAAGGCAGCTCACCTTAATGCTTGTGCGAAGGCGGGCCGCTAGCAGGGGCTGCAGGCCCCAAGCCTGGAAGTCACCCAGATCTCTGACTGGCATGCCGAAATATGCCTTGTAGGCCTCATATATTCTAGCAGATCGCTCTACAGAGTGCATTTTCGCTCTTGTCTTAATAAATTCGCTGTTGACAAGGAAAAATGCGCCTGTCGGATGCTTAAAATTTCTTGATGCCATGTGTAACGAATGCTTCTATCAATGACGAGTGACGATTTCTGCGTTGTGCGGCTAGATTTGAATTGATCAGTTGAGTAGACCATCTTTGGATGTATACAGTCATCTATGTTGCCAGAATGTTTTTAGAAATTCCTCAAACATATATAAAATTCTCAAAATTTCTAGAAAGATCTACAGTTTATTTTTCACCAAATTAGTGCTAAACCTATGTGGAATATAAGAGAACTACCATTGCTGTCTTGGTCACAAAAAAAGCAAAATATAAGGGAAATAGTATCTCTTACTACTCTATTACTGTTTCTATAACTTTTTAAATACAGCATATCATGTTAATACCATAACTGTAAAGAAAATAACCCTTGAAACATTTTATGTATTTTTTTCTTTTTGAATCAAAATAATGTTATTTACCATAAATGGTCTAATTTAAAAATCCAATGTCCTAGCTACGAAAGCCGAGTTTTGGGATTAAAATTGACTTTTTTTTATTTAATAGAGCCATAAACAATTAGGAAATAATACTTTTAACCAAAGGATAAGACAAAAGTGAAATTTTTTTACACAGTAATAATCAAGGACAATAACGTTTAGTGGAGCGACTGGTTGAGTAGACAAGCTCACTAATGGTCTTTATTAAAAAGGTATATAGCATGAATTCCTCTTGCTTCCCTCATGTGAAGGAGTTTGCAGCCATCGTGGATGGAAATCTTGCTTGTAGATGGATGTAAATGCTGTTACTCGGAGTGGAGCAAGCGAAAAAAACATGTGAATGACAATCATCTGCCTGTCCGGAGTGCTGGAATAAATAGGTCACGAATGCCGTGACGTTATTGGGTGTCCTCATCATGTGGTTACCAGCGGTGCCTGGCTGCGCCATTAGAAAACACAAGATTTGCCTCTGCCAAAACCTTTGGCCATCACTCAATCTGCTAGCATTTGTCTTCTTTTTACTTCATTAATCTCCTTTGGCGAGTGAGTTTCTCAACTAAATTATCTATTCTAGAGGTTTCCGGACTGGTGATTTAAAGTATACCAGAAATACTTTTATTAAAGTTTTCAAGTTTTAATTACTTATGCGTAAAACGACGTTGAAAACTTTATTTACTGGTTTGCATGATATAAAATATATTATTCTTTTAATATTAATTTTTGTATTTAGTTATAAAATGACAAATATTTTATCCTTATACCTAAATGCCCTCTTAGGGTTTTGATCCTATTTGTAGCGTTTTATAATGAAGGCTCTGTCTTCATTATCATCTCCCAGCTTTAAGGATTGAACTAATTTCAAATTAAACCTCTTTCCATTCTTAAACTTCAAAACCCATTTTCTTTTTATTAGTTCATTTTTCAAATTTCTGTCTTCAATCCATTGCAATATCTGTCTAGGAAAAATATTTTCTTTGAACTACATAAATTCCTCTTATTTTTCTCCCCTCAGATGGTGCTTATTTTGGCATATTCTAATAATAGATGTGTATAATAGACTCTGGCTTGACAAAGCAAGATAATATAGAGTTTACCTTCCTTAATTCTTTTCACTTTTGCTTTTCTTCATATATCTTGTAAAACTGATAGTGTTGCACATAGATTTACTTGTATGTGTTTGTAATTGATATTGAATGCACATATACTAGCATTCGTATAAATACATGTTCCCATCTTCCGCTGCCAAATCCAATTTTGTAATGGATGGATAGAAATAGCAGAAGGAAATTTATTGACAGTCAAGAAAGAAATACAGCTCGCTCCTCTTTTGACTATGTCCGGCAGCCTATTTGCTCCTAAGTTATTATCCACATCCAAGAATCGTAGAATCAGGGGAAAATATACTCAAATTCCTTTGCTTTTCTCAAAAATCTATATTATGGGCAAAACTATAAAAAGTAAATTTTCAATGGAGAGGCAAATGCCTCCAAAGAACTCTAATCTCAAAGGAGAGTCGACGTTTTTTCCTCTCAATCATTTTCGTGATAACTCCTTTCCACTTTAGTTACAGTCGATTTCCTGGTCCTATTCTAGAGGCAAATTGGTTAATATTCCTCGATGCGTTTAAATCGTAAATATTTCTTTCATCCTAAGGAAGATAATGTGTCTGGATTCTACTTCTCTTAGGAATACTTCCGAAGATGCTTAGATAATTAGTAAGGTTAATATTTGATATAGGAAATACTTCGTTATTAGTTTAAAAAAACCCAACTTTTAATAAACCATTTATTAATTCTTTATATAGACTAAATTTATTGGTAGTAATTGGGGAAATAAGAAAAAAGTTAACTGTATCTAATTTATCAATCCCTGCTACATTGCTGCTGAATAAAAAAAACAATATATTATTAGGTTTTAACTTAACATTGGTTTACATAGATTCTCATATCCTGAACACTAAATATCAATACAATGAACAATACAAATCATTCTGACTTCCAACAATAATCCATGTCATTTTTTCAAAGTTCTGGTCACGAGAAACAAATTCACTGTCCTCTATACGTACCCACGTATTGAATCTTCGTGGCACTTTTGTAGTTTTACATTGCCTGAATGAACACAAGATTATACTCAAATTTTCAAAAAAACAATGTTAACGTTCCCAAAAGTGTATCTATTTCTTGAAGCCATTCAGTTTTAGTTTCTTATCAGTGCTCTCTTCAAGAGCTGAATCTGAATCAATTTTGCATTTATAATGCACTTTATTGTTTCTTTCTCTGCTGTAGTTAGATGTGAAGACATTGAAAAGACTGGCCGCCATTTTGGGGTGAAATATTTTCAAGAAGATGTGACCACTAGCACAGCTCAACGTAGCCAACTGGTCATCTTCTTCCCCAAGTGCAACAACGACCTTCTAAGAGGCCTCCTTAGGTTTGAAAACCCAAACACGAGGTAACGTGTTCTTTCCTCTTTCGCAAGACACCTGTATATGTGGCATACATTCTTGGTGAGACAAACAGTCTTGTAAGAGGGACATACTAGCCTACCGTGCGACAGTACATTGATAAACATAATATGGATACACCAAAGGGATGTTCTCCGTAAGTCCAAGATACCATTAATTTACTCACTCTGGATAGGAGGTGAAGACCAAAGGAACATCATTGAGTTTGAGATATTTACGTTGTCGCTCTTTCTTCCCGAATGTTTCGTGGTGAAAGTCATCCGGTAAAAAGTGCAAATCATATACGCCAGCATGGTCTTGGTTCCAGCCAGTATCACTGTATTTTAGCGCAGAGATCCACTTCGTACGGATCTCTTACCTGTCAGACTTGAAGAAGGCAAACACTGAGTGCTTACAGGGTGCTTTGCCCCCGTTGCAATAGCCTCCTTTTCTGCTTTCGTGGGTCTGTACCCAGATCGGCAATTGATGGCAGCACATTTAACCATACTGAGATGATCATATCTGCGTGAACATAAGGGTAGTAAAGTAACAAAAATATGTATCGTAATCATTATCATGAGTCATAGCAACAATGATGATGTTAATACTAAAAATCATAATAATAATAGAAATTAAAATAATAACAATGATAATAATAAAATTATTATTATTATTATTGAAGAGTGCTAAAATATATAAAATATTCTGCTACTTATCAATTCTTACTAAAATAGCGTAAAATGGTGATATTATCCATATTAATACTACTATGACTATATACTAGCGACTACTACTACTACTGCCACTATTAGTAAGAATAGTAGTTCACCGAACCTAACCACACATATTGCTGCGGTGGGAAGACAAAAATAAAAGTCTCCTACTTAAAGGTATCAAAACAATTTTTACAGAACAAAAACAAGGAATAAGGCACAGACCTCTTAAGCCTTCTTTAACATAAGAGCAAAAAGGATGCAGTTTTGGGTACAAATATACAAAAATAATATAAACTTAACATAGCTTACGGAGACAGGCACCCAAACTTGCGTTTCCTGCGGCCGGCGGCACGTTTGAATTCAGTGGAGCCGTTATGCACAGGCGACATTCAAAACAAACCGCAGTGGCAAGTCGAGTGCTAAAGAGGTCTATGGACCGTAATAACAGTCACATTCTTTGTTTTGCGGAATAAAGTAAGTAAAATTTGTGAAATGGAAAGCAAAAAATTGTGACTGATGATTAGGAAAAAATATGTGAGAAATAAATAAAATACTCAAACATCTTTGATGGATTAAGTTACTTTTAAAAATATTTTTATTGAAGTAATTATGGCGGAGTTTTTTATTAAATATAAGTGATTACATATAAAAATGTAAAAGAGTATGGAAATTTATCTCTAGAGAAGAGAAATCAATACATCTCATATACTTTGGTAAAAAAGGAATATTATTATTTTTTAATCAACACTATCCATTTACCTCGTAAAATTAATGTTTAATATCTCACTTCCAATGGCAAAACTAAATTCTTCAAGACCTGCGAAATACAATCCGATATCTATTTTGGTCGTGTAGGAGTTAAGCAAATATCTTTTAGTGGGGAGGGGGAAATGTTCATATGATCGCATATAAATAGGAAACGTCACTACGGGGAACAATTATAGGTTATTAATTATATACAAGCCCTCATATAATCTAAATTTATTTACTCGACCATATTGGGAATCGTATCCCCTTCCAATAAAATGAAACGATGCTACCAGCTAGAACTCCGAAGTGACCGTTTATTAACCCTCTAAAACAGAGGTGGGGACCTTATTCTGTGTTCAAAGCCACATTAAGTTAGCTTTAGGCCGCATTCATGAAATCTTAATTAGATATAAAGAAATTTTCACATTATTTTGTATTTAACTAACGAATATGATTATATATCAGTTTAAAAATGGAAATAGAATAATAAATTCTAAAGTTAACTTACATTTTAATGACGGTTATTAGTAGTTTTTGTAGGAAAGCAATAAAATAAATTGATCTGCAAAATTTTGATTCATTAAGAAGCCCGAATTTATTGGTCAAGGCAGTTTTTTGCCATCTCGTACTCTCGAAGCTTCCTCACAAATAATTCATTGGATTTTCCGAAATGCGATTTTAAGTATGTTTAAGATTGTTCCCTAAATAGGGTAGTAGGCATCTGTCCTGTAACTTAAATGAGAAGCCGGGATATCACAACAAGGCAAAAAGGATTTCCTGAAAACGTATGTTAAATATTTCAGTTCCAAAAGAAGATGTAGCTAAGCAGTAATTGTCAAATGTCTCTAAATTGCATCCCCCAAAACTTCGGAGTTTTGGTTTAAATCCCAAAATATTTAATATAAACATGGGCTGCTGGAATAACTTCTAAATAGCACTGCAATCGCCTTAGAGGTAAAATATTTTATCCATCTTCATCTAGAAATTACCAGATTTTTCCTATTATTCGCTTAATGTCCATCAACCACAACTATCTTTAAGGTTTTATTTTAGAGATAGGCGAAGTTCGGCTTCGCACCCACTCCTCATCTATAGTCTCTTATCACATTCGTAGTAGGGGACAGTACAGGATGAGGCCCGCCGTTTACTTGGTCCTAGCGGCTCACTACCCTTCTAGCAAGGTAGAAACCGTACAGTATAGTCATCGTTAATCAGGATTACAAACCATTGCCTGACTAGAGTCATTTCAGATTAAATTCGCTTGACAGGACAGTGGTTTTCACGCTCACTCAGGCTGCCAACTGTCCATGAGAAATGTCTAGGCCATGATAACGGTAAAGTAAGACCTACACTTAATGTGAAAAGTATACTACTTGACCCTACAGAACAGTCATTGCAAATCAGTATTTCGAAACATCACCTGAACAGAACCCGCGCGGATTAAACTCGCTTAAGAGGAGATGGTGTTTGAGCTGTGATGATGGTAAGGTAAGACCTCTGATTCAATCTGAAATTTTTAACCACTTGGCTCTACAGAACAATCATCATAACTCAGGATTCCAAACTATCGCCGGACCAGAACCATTTTGGATTAACTTTGCCTAAAAGAAGATTGTTTTGTCCACTCTCTTAGGCTATCGCCTCTCCACATAAATGGTTTTGATGTGATGATGGTATGGATAGGCCTCCACGAATATTTATTTGGTAAAATAGCCTAAAATAACACTGTACAACAAATAAAAAAACGGAAATGAGAATAACATTTTCTAGGTATATTTTCTGCGTAAAACACAAATATAACTTACGTCTCTTTCTACGACCCTCGAGTTTCTCGCAAATTACCATCTTACTTACGTTGAATACACTGATGACTCCATAGAGATTGAATGCAAACAGGCTTGGGCCGGAACTGAGAACTCTAAAATTTATAAACGGATTTTTATATAATTGTAGTAGGGTATTTCAAGTTATTTTTCAACCTAACCTATGAAATTTATGAGGTTATACACAAAACCGTTTTAGTCTATGGGTCCAAATCCGTGGTAACTCTTATGTAACGCTTCATATACGAGGTGCGGTCAATAAATTTTGCAAATCGGTAAGGCAAAACAGAGTAAGGGGAATGGCTGTTTGTGGGGGTGTTAGGACAAGTTATGACAAGTCAGGATCTGCAGCCGCAAGCTCCTGCCTGATCTATTTAAGAAGCAGTAGCTGATCGCAGATTTTCAGTCACAAAGTTTTTAACAATGGAGAAGGTTAAGCACCGCGCAATGATTAAATTTTTGATCAAGGAAGGCAAGATTGCAAAAGAGATCCATGAACGCGTGGTTGCAGTGTACACCAACACCGCCCCTTCCTATGCAACCATTGCTCGCTGGAATAGGGAGTTCCGCCATGGTCATGAGTCCCTTAAAAATGACCCCCGTCCACGACGCCCGTCAGAAGTGACCAACGAGGACAATGTGGCGCGTGTGGAGAGGATGATCCTCGAAAATCGACCGGTGAAGTTTGAAGAAATCGAGCGAGAACTTGGAATATCACATGGAAGTGTTATGAACATCATCCAGGAAAACTTGGCCATGACCAAGGTCTCTGACCGTTGGGTCCCTAGAAACTTCCCATCCCATGATCGACCTCAACGTCGTCAAAGTCCACAAGGCCAGAGTTGCACAAGCTGCCGTATGCGAGTGCGGATTCAAGGAGCTCAACCATCCCCCCTACAGTCCAGATCTGGCCCCTAGCGACTACTTTTTATTCCGCCAGCTCAAAGCTGCACTGCGTGGACGCCGGTTTGGGGACGATTAAGATGTTTAGGTTGCCGTCTAGGAGTGGATTGAACAGCAGTCGGGAGATTTCTGGTTGTGAAGAATTCGAAGCCTCAGGGACAAGTGGCGCAATTGCATTGAAGTCGAAGGTAGTTATATTGAAAAATAATAAAACACTTTTCCTTATATCTCGTTTCCTTATATCCGAATTGCAAAACTTATTGACTGCCCCTCGTATATATATATATATATATATATATATATATATATATATATATATATATATATATATATATATATATATATAACTGCTTCCTATTTTTACTTTTCTATTTAAAATTTGTTGATGTTTCTATTTATATTATTTTTTGCATACTGCAATATTTTTTTCTTTATACGAGACAGCTAAAATGTCTAGGGAATGCAAAAATTCTCCAGACACTTTCCGTTATATATGTTGATCAGTTACATTTAGACAATACAATAAACATTTGACGAGACATGTGAAGAAACCTTGTGAGCTGTAATTTGGATATTAAGTGGGGGACTACGACACATGCTGAGCACCTCACATATGCTGATAGGTGAAGGGCCTGGTCTCACGTTTGGCGTACCAATGTTCGGGAAGGACCCAAAGGATCATTCAAAGGATTGCTCTTTCTGCTTAACAGATATTAAACCTATGTATTCAATGTGTTTTATTTTCTGATCTTTAATATATTTTCACGAAAAGTATCAATTAAAAATATCAAACTACTTACTATGTTGTACTTCCACTATTTTTGTCTCTGATGAGAGGCAGTAATATCCACTTTTAGTCTGATTTTATTTTATTTCACTTCAGGTCGCAAGAGAAATGCAAGAAATCTATCATATATCCAGATCTTCATTCTGCTATTTGCCTAGTTTGACATTCAACTGCTATTCCTGTACAACAGCCTCCCTCTGAACTACCAAATCATGAAACGAGCAACTCACACGATTCAGAATCTCAAGATATACCATATATGGCACAACTTGAATCTAACAAGAAACCACACCTCATCACCCAACCGGAACTCAATGATCTAGTTCGTGATCTGCCTTTTAATAAGCAACATATTAAACTCCTGGCCTTACTTCTGAAACAATGGAACTTGTTGGATGAACATGTTCGAATTACAGTATTTAGGAAGTGTTCTGCAGATCTGCAGCAATTCTTCACTCTTGAAAACAACTTGACTTATTGCAATGGTTTCAGAGACATATTCAATGCACTTGAGCTGAACTATGAACCAAATTAGTGAAGGTTATTCATAGATTCATCCCTTTTAGAGCATAACAGCGGTTCTGTTACACATTGAGAACACCATGCCTTCAGTTCCAGTTACTCACTCAGTCATTTTAAGAGAGACATATGAGAACCTTTCTTTTATTCTAGACCGCATAATTAACAAGGAGCCTGAGTGGCTAATTTGTGCGGACTTAAAAGTAGTAGCCCTACTTAATGGGCTACAAACTGGAAACACCAAGTTTATGTGTGTCGTGGTATAGCAATTATATATATATATGGCCAAATCAGAACATTATGTACTCTTACAATGGTAACCTCTGGAAACTATGACGCCTGGATGCCATAATGTAATTCATGAGCCAGTAGTAAAGAAGGAGAAAATCATTTTGCTAGCACTGCATATAAAACTAGGCCTAATGAAGCAATTTACCAGACCACTGCAACATAACAAGCCATGCTTCCAGTACTTCAAAGCGATCTTCTCTAAAATAAGTAATGTCAAGTTTAAAGAAAGCATATTCCAGTCCCTCAGATTTGTTAATTTATAGCTGATGAGAACTTCGAGGCGACAATTGATGAAACTGAGCTAGCGGTCTGGTATGCATTCAAAGATGTAGGCAAAGGAAAGGACTTCTGAAAAAGCACTAAGGGGCCCAGAGAGAGCGTATATTGAAGAGCCTATTCAAGTGCTACCAAGATCTCGGATGCAATGTCACTGAAGATACACTTTCTTCATTCTCCTCTGTCCTTCTCCTCAGAGAATGCATGATATGTGAGTGATGAACATGGAGAGAGATTCCATTCAAATATAGCGTCAATGGAAAAGAGTTAAAAAGGGAAAATGGTTCCCTGCTATGCTAGCTGACTTCTGCTGGAACCTGAAACGTTACACACCTGAGACGTCTTACAAACGAAGAAGTCAATACTAAAATGTAGGTTAATCCATTATATACTACTAACAAACCTGTTGATTAAAATTAATTACAATGGACACATTTAATCTGACTTTGGGAGCGAAATACATTTATGATATCTTGGAAATTGGTATCTATTGGATAATTAATAATTTGGCAATTTATGAGAAAATGTTACGTGATAATGCTTATTTTTTATCTTATCCGAATTTAGCATACTCCACTACATCATAAAATCTACATGAAACCTGTTTTTTTTCTTAACACTGAAATTTGTTGTACAGTGTAATTAATTAATAATGATTTTGTTAGTTTAACTAACCATTTTTTTAAGACCTAATGTTCAGCATAAAGTGTGTATTAGTAGAATGTGTGTCGTGCCAACTATCCCTTCTCGCAACCTCACTCGGGTGTGTTGCGTTCAAATTTGTTTTTTAGGGGCTGTTCATTCTCCTGGATCCTCTTCCACTTCGGATCAACGAAAGTTAATAATTTTTCATTTAGGACCAATCTGTACTATATTTTCTGGCCTTTGATACGTCAGTAGAGACCTGACTTAAACTTTAGACAACCCCACCACTTCATGCACCTATAAAGGGCAGTGGCTGTTGGGAAGTCGGAACAAATCGGAACTACTCCAGATGAGGCCGTAGCCGTAATCGGAAGCGGTGCGTGACTAAATTATTGTTTCGTCATTCATAACACTTTTCCACAGGAGGCCCCCCCCCATCATACTCTTTCTAACGTAAAAGGAGTTTCTTCAGAAATGTTTCACTACTTTTGGTCTGTAGCATAAAAAATAATCCACGCATTTTAACAAAATGTCACTCGCCAAGGTAGGGAGTACCATCAGTTTCTAAGCAAAAAGGCTTCCCCCGACTGGATAATAAATCAACATTGAGATCAGACTGACAATCTCTGGTGGGCCCGAAGGCACCAAAGGTGCCGGTCCTATATTTTAATATGAGAGGGTATGTGGATAAAAATACCCATCGCTAAGATTTTGTGAGAACAGAGGAGAAGAATTTGCGTTGTGAGGACGGGAGAAGGAAGTCAGGGATGTTGTGAAAGGCTGTTTTGTGCGCTTAGGTGTTTAAGATCTACCTAACTCCACGGGGGTAAACAAATTGTGTCTAACAATCGATTAAAAGTCTCTTCGTGCGTCGACGTTTGTATCCGATCTCACTTAGGCTTGAACCCAACACCCTGCCACTGGAAAGCCAACGTTAGACCTACTAGGTTATTGTTATCTCACGCATTAGTGAACTTTTAAATAATTTAAATATTCTATTTTGTTTCATTTTCTTAATTACAACCATGTTGAAAAATGTTAGTTGTTTGCGCTTCTAGATCTTTTTCAATCGTGGGCAAAGTTGTCCAAACATAAATTAAATTAACATAAAGATCAGGAAGACTTTCGTGAATAGCCTTTGGACACCACTGTTAATGAGAGGGAAAGAAGCTAAAGAGCGGTAGTATTACGTTTAAAAACTACCCAGAGAGCAGGGAACCCCTCTCGCCATGAGAAGGACTAGCCGATGGGACTCAGGTATGTGTGGGTGGGATAACCACTTCGGCAAGTTTCAGGAGGTCAGAGTGATGTGCAAAGAGAGGAAAGAGCAAGAGACAGCGTCGATGTGATTGGCTATGTACATGATTGCATTCGTTCTGTATCTTCATACTCGACGCTTTGTCTCGCTGGCTGCTGTCCCCAGTGAGTGCCGAAATATTTTGTATCCTCTCTCTTGATCGGAATCGAATCAGGTACTTAGGTTAATAAGTACAATGCCTTATCCATTAGGCTAGCAAGAGCTCGCTTCCCACGATTCATTCAGATAAATGCAAATTACCCATGTTAGTTATAAAAGTTTTTTATAGAAATTAAAACACAATTTATTTTTACCTTTGCTACGGAATGAAATTAATCTCGTTTTTTTTTGTGAGAACGTTTTAAGTAAAAGTAAAATGAAATGAAAAATATCAAGCAAAAATAACTTCAGCATAACACAAATTTATTAATTTCTGAATTTTTGTCGGCTAAGAAAGAAGCATAGTTCATAATTAAACATTATTTATTTAATTAATGAAAGTGTCCCAAATTAGCGAAATACATTTTTACGCTTCTAGTGGGAGCTTTAGTAGGTATTGAAATTGAGAAAGAGATCATTAGATATATTTTTTCAACCACACTTTGAATATAGACAAGTATAAGAATATTCGCCTAAAGTGACAAATGAAAAAGTATATACACCAGCAATTATAAGTTGATAACTTTCGTTTTATAAAAATCCTTTTGAGATAAAGTCAGAGTTTGTTGGATATATATCAATTGAGGCAATTAAATGGGACAATTCGGGCAATGAACAAATCAAGGATTTTTTTTTTGTTTTAATAAAAGTGGACCACGATCAACCTGTAGAATTTTGATCGTGATAGCGAAATCGAAATTGATTAAAAATTAAAACACTTGTGGCTCGTGATGAAAAAAGTGAGGGTGGTAAATTATCCTATAGGATTTAAAAGGAAGAAGGGTCGAAGGACTCAAGCAGCTCCTTCTTTCTGTCATATCCCTAACGTAAGAAAATATATTTTACTGAATTACAATGAAATGTATATAGTTTTAAATACATCTCAAATTTTTAGATCAAATTTATCTAAGCTATCTCATTATATACAAAATACAATATATACAATTTTATATCCATCCAGGAAGGAAAGGTCAAATTAATATTAGCATTCTCTTTATGACCAAACTACTTATCCAGTATACCCTTAAAATAATCTTATGAACTATATTGCTAGTGGGATTAGGATGGACCTATAATCGCACTTAATGTTTTAAAATACGTAGGAGAAAACTCTTAGCTATGTTTTTTCTCCTTAATGAGTTTCATGTAAATATGGACATAAGAACCTCGAATCACTTTTCTATTTCCTGTTTATTTACTATCATAATTATCACTTCGGGCACTTTTATTTTAAAACGGGAGTTATTTTCTTCCTTTCTCTTTACCTATTCCAGAGGTACTGGATCATTGGAACTATTCGTCTTTCTAACGAGCTAACGTTCTGGAATTTGGAAGCTGTTACTAAATAAAGATTAAATGGAAGGGACGAGTGAAAAGGCTCGAAGAATAATAAATGAACTGATAGTCCGAACGATAATTTGGCTAATTTTACAGAGATTAACTAGTATTTACAAATATATTTTAATTTAAAGAAAGAACCTGTGTCTCAGAGGCTAAGCTACCTGCATATAGTGAAGAGCTTATATACATTATAAAAACATTAATTAATGGCCAAATCAATAAAGATTTCAGTTGATGTGTGTGACTTGTCTGGAGCTTTTATAAGATTGAATTCAACTGCATTCAACGAGGTTAAATAGAAGGATCCAGAATAAAGATACAAAGTTCTTATTTTGCCTATTTTATGACAAAGGATGTTTTTTTAAGAAGGCTAAACTTGTCCCTGCACATATTATAATTTTACTGGACAAAACGGACAGATAATGTTTCTCCGTAGGCTTAAATTATGTTTAGGGAAAGCAAAAAACTCTAAAACCTTAAATTGTCTAATTGATCAAGGATTAATATAAAATTCGGGATGCCAGCGAAAGATATTTTAAAATTAGTGCTCAAAATAAGATTTAGGCTTCTGTTCCCTTAATTCAGAAGTGGAAATTGAGTTACACCAATTTGGTGCGAGGAAAAGGAAAATTTCTTTAAATAATAAAGGATACATATTAGGTAACCAAGAATACGTGGGGAACGCTGCACCTCTGCTTTGACCACATGATCAGCATCCCTCTCCAGAAGTTCACGTGCGATCAATGATGTTTCCGACCAAGTTTCTAACTATTGTTGGAGAGAGAAAGATAGAGATAAAGAAACTTATGCGCCCCGCCAGATAAGAGTGTTCATAATCTCCCTTCTCTTCCAACCAGCAATAAACTTTCTTGGGAACGAAACACTTTACCAAATAGAGGACTTGCCGAACTTTTCCAATTTATGAAAGATTAAAACGAGCTAGTTGGGACAGAGAGATTCACTCAACCGCATCAGATTAGCTCAAAAGCTGTTAGGATGCAATCGTTCATACTTCTACGCTCAGGAAAAGAAATCCTTGTGCTGAGGTCTCTTACCTCATGGTTAACTTCTACTTTACTGCATTTCAAGATTGCAGATATCCACTGCACCAGTTTTTCCTCGTCAAAAGAGATCTAATCCTACTTACTTTAATTGCCCTGCACGTTTGACACTTGCGTTTACATTAACTTAACCGCAATTAATGGAGATATATTCACTTCATGCGGCCACCAACTTTAATTAACGACCAAAAACCTAAATAATAATTTATATATTATTACAGAGTTTTTGACATTACTTAAAGTAAAGTAAATAAATTCCTTGCATTGAAATCGATTTAATTCTCTGTAGCAAAGCTCACTGAAGTTTCATTTTATTTAGGAAGTAATCGTTCATACATCTACGCCCAGGAAAAGAAACGCTTGTACTGAGACCTCTCACCTCATGGCTAACCTTTACCTCAATGCATTATCAAATTAATGTAGTTAAATTAATTATGTTCTGTAATATTGCACAAAATCCTATATTTTCCTATCAACTTTCCAGAGTCAAAATTTATTCCAAGAAAAATTTCCTTTCTAGGTGAACATTTCACGAAGGATGGTATCTCCTCCTCCGGCAATAGAATTGAGGCAATAAAAAAGTTAGTACAGCCGCGTACATTTACCTACCTGCGAAAATTCCTCGGGTTTGTCAACTTTTACTGTCAATTAATTTCTCACTCTGTGCAACTTCTAAATCCCTTAAATTGCACTTTTCAAAGAAGAAACACGAAAAGAGTATTACCCGCACGTAGACGGATGCAAAACCCAGGGATTTCAGGGATATTTAAAGCGTTATAGCTGCCCAAAAGCGTTTACTCCATGTGGATACTTCAGGACGTGATTTCCCTCTTGGTCATAATTTCACATTAATTGTTTGCTAAGGTGCAAATGATTTGTGTCCTACGGTATTCATTATTTCTGTCATAATATACACACTATTTGTGTTCTTACCTATACATTCTTCGTGTTCTAAGTTTAAAAATATTTGTGTACTCAAGTTCTCACTATTTTTCTAGTAAGGTACATAATATCTTTGTCATAAGATACACACTATTTGTGTGCTTAGCGCACATAGTTTATGTAATAAGGCCTAGATTATTTGTGTCCTAGTGTCATGATATTTGCGTCCTGAGTTATACACCATTTTCCTCCTAACTTACACATATTGGTTTCATAAGGAACCTAATATATGTGTTTTAATGTACCCACTATGGCCTAAGTTACAAATATCTTGTGCATTATGGTACAGATTATTTGTTTCCTAAGATACAAACTTTTTTGACCTAAGGTAAAAAATATTTGTATCGTAAGATATGCACTATTTATCTACAAAATTAAAAAAATTGTTTGCGTAAATTGTTCAATATTTATATCCTTAGATACGAACAATTTGTATCTAAATACAGAATATTGGTTTCACAAAGGACTATTATTGTCATAAAATATACACTGTATGTATTTTTTCTAAGATAAATACTGTATATTAGTTTTTGTCGTAAGGTACACACTATTTGGGTACTAAGGTACAGATTTTTTGTCTTAAGGTACAGACTATTTGTGTCATAGAGTACATATGTACTATTTGTGTCATAAGGTAAATAGTAAACGTGTCCTAAATTAGAAATATATTGCGTCATAAGATTCACAATTTTTGTTTTCTAAGTTATACACAATTGGTGTCCTAAAGTACGCACTATTTGTTTCCTAATAGAGACAATATTTCTATCATAGTAAATAATGATTTGTGTTTTAAGCTACGCACATTTTCAACTATAAAGTACACGCTATTCATCTCCTAAAGTACACATTACTTGTTATGAAGTACAATATTTGTTTCCTAGGTAACTTACTACATATTTGTTTAAAAGGTAGTTAATATTTGTGTCATAATTTACACACTATTTGTGTCTTAAGTTACCTAGTATTTTATTGCTAAGCTATACACTATTTTGGTACTAAGGTACATACTATTTGGCTCATAAAATTTACACTATTTGTTCCTAAGACACACGAATTTTATTTTATGAGGTACACAATGTTTTATGTCTTAAAGTGGACACTATTTATGTCTTAGCCTAACCATTATTTGAGTCAGTGCACACACTATTTGTGTCTTAGCCTAACCATTATTTGCGTCAGTGTACACACTATTTGTTTTCTAAGCTACATACTTTTTAGTCAAGGTACAGACTATTAGTGTAATAAGTTACTCAATATTTTTATCCTAAATTGCCACTTTTTTTAATTCTCGTACACATTATTTGTGTCCTAAGCACATACTATTTGTGTTTTAGGTACACACTCTTTTAGTCATAAGTTACATACCCTTTTGTCTCCTAAACTACACACAATTTGTGTCATAACGTTCACACTATTTGTTTCCTAAAGTAGACAATACTTGGGTATATGTTACACATTATATCTGTCCTAAGATACGCACTATTTATATCTTAAGGTACGCCCTTTTTTTGACATAAATTCCCCAATATTTGTCCTCTAAGGTAAACACTATTGCGTTATAAATATACACACTATTTTTTAAGGTGCGCACTATTTATCCCCTATGGAAATCAACATTTGTGTTATGTACAAAATAATTGTATCATTTGTTACAAACAATTTTTATCCTAAATTATGCATTCATTGTCATATAAGGTAAACCAATATTTTGTTCTAAGTTACAAACATTTTGTCCTAAGTTACTCACTCATTTTGTCCTAAGTACACCATATTACTGTAATAGGTTAAACACTATTTGTTTGCTAGGCTATTCACTGTTTTTTGCCTAAATTACACAATAGTCCTCTCATAAAATATACTATTATTTCTCGCAAGTACACAATTATATGTCCTTAGGTACACAATATTTGTGTAATAACTTTCACACCAAATTTTCTCCGTGCATACACACGATTTGTGACTTAAGGTACAAACTTGTTCTGTTCTAAGGTATAGACTATTTGTGTCTTAAGGTGAACAATACTTGTCTATAAGTTAAACACTATTTGTGTCCTTAGTTACACATTATTTATGTGTTATAAGGTAGACACTATGTGTGTCAAATGTACACAGTATTCTTCTCTTATGCTTTACACAATTGGGGCTCATAAAGGTCCCACTATTTGTTTCCTAAGGTAGACAATACTTGTGTATATGTTACATACACTATTTGCCCTAAGTTGCACACTATTTATATCTTAAGGTACGCACTATTTTTTGTCCTAAATTACACACTATTTGTCTCCTAAGCTAAACACCAATGTTTTATAAGTATACAAACTCTTTTTTAAGGAACTCACTATTGATGCCCTAAGGGACACAATATTTGTGTTGCCAAGTTTAAAATAATTTTGACATATAGGACTAACTATTTTTCTCGTAAGTTATACATTCATGTGTCTTAAGGTAAACACTATTTGTTCCTAGGTAACACACTATTTGTTTCTAATGTTTGTAAGGCCCAAATTATTTGCGTGCTAAGGTAAACACTATGGTATCTTAAGTTCCATACCTTTTGAATCTTAATGTAGACACTTTAATGTCCTAACATACACACCATTATTGTACTAATTAAACACTTTTTGTGTTATAAGATACACACTACTTTTGTTCTAAGTTACACACAATTTGTGTCACAAAATACAGATATTTTTCTCAGGTACACACTCTTTGTTTCATTAATACACAATATTGTTATTTTATTACACACTATTTCTTACCTAAGTTACATACTATAGTTACAAAGTTATGAATTCTTTTTGTAATAAGGTACATAATCTTAGTGTCATAAGGTACACACTATTTTTGCCCTAATGTAGACTCTATTTGAATCCTAATCTACACAATATTTTTCTCCTAAAATGCCCTTTTGTCCTAAACTAGACGCAATTTGTTTCATAAGGTACACACTATGATGGCCTAATATACATGATATTTGGCATAAAGTAGACACTAGTAGGCGTGGTTAAAATTGCTTTTAATTACCCGAAGATGTATATTAATTTTCCTTATGCAGTTTGCCTAAATAATATATTAATTCCTGGCTTCAAGCGTCTGTTATCAAGGGCTTATTCATATTCTTGCACTCTATAGAGTACCATGAATACTGTCTCATTAGAAAAGAGGCGATAAGATTCTTGGTTGTCAATAAAGTTATGCTTGACGGTTGCCACACTACTGAGGTAGGAAAAACTAAATTGCCACTACAGAAAAATGAGGATATTTAAATATAAGTATACATTTTGCTAACCTGAAATTTTAATTGGTGTGAAGAAATTTACCTTCTTGCAAGACTTCATCTTCACCCTCAAATTGTAAAATTTGAGAGTAATAATTTTTTATTTAGACAATCAGATGCCGTCACAGGGCACAAGATCATTTTCCCTCACGCACACTACGCCATAGAGAACAGGAGCGTTTTCTCCTGCTATATAAATTTTAAAAATTAAAAAGAAATGATCCAGCTATAAAATTTGATTTTTATAGTTCTTTTAAGACGATTATATTTTTATATTTTATACAGCCAAAGCCAATTTCAACTTTTTTTGTTTATTTGTTTGTTTATAATAGGAGGAGGGAGGATGATCCTGTATTTTTTGACTCGTGATTTTGACTTTCCGGAATTCTGCTTTTCTGAATTTGGAACTTTCGGGATTTTAACTTTCGGGATTATAACTTTTGGGATTAGCACTCGGCTTCAAAAAGATAAAATTTCCCTAAATGCTTTTTTCGAAGTTTCGCTGGTGGCAAGTTTATTTCAAAGAACCGATTTTCTTTCGGATATTGAGTTATGATTTATCGCATCATTGGAGAGTTGTATATAAAATTAATGATTGGCAGTGAAACCTTACCTTGATGTCAAAGAAATTCCAAGACCTGTATTATTAGTAATCCGAAATCTTGGGGGTCGAGGTAAACATCGATTAGAGTGCTCAAATATCAGGAAAATGCAGGGAGCTATCAAGAGGGTATGGGTGAAACTACCCAGTATTTTTTAATCTGCTTGTGGAATCGCTGACAAGTCGAGTAGCTGCCTTTTTCTTGGCTAAAAGAGGTTCCACGATACTAATTACCAACCTCATGATATTTGACACTTCAACATTGGTTATCCCGGTATCCTGAAAGGTGGAGATCGCTCGATGGCAGAGATTCAAACCCCACCCATTTTTCACGTGATTTAACGAGTACAAATAGTGTTCATATGATTTTATTCTGTTTGCTATCAATCTCTACTTTCTTTTTTAACTCATGTTTGAGCCTTGTTTGGTCTTATTAAAATACAAAATCTCTGATGTATCGTTTTTATTTCCTAAGTGTCTTGTAGCATATATATATATATATATATAATATATACATATATATATATATATATATATATATATAATATATATATAATATATATATATATAATATATATATATATATATATATATATATATATATATATATATATATATATATATATATATATAATATGATAAGAAACAAAGGGATTGGAAGCGAGTGACCCAAATCTAGTAAAGCTTAGAAGGAAGCTTAGCGGAAAATCTAAATCTGAAGCCCTTTGAAGACATCAATGGGCTCCTGTCGATAATTTAGAAGACGGATTCGTGCTTCGTCGTTTCGGAAATGGAAAGCAACTGAGCAGCCGGTTCTTGGATCCGCTTCTCAGGTTGAACCAAAACACGAATGGAATAGGCTAAAGTTTCGGTGGTTGTTCGGCTCTAACCGGGACATTCGGGGAAATAACATTCGTTAGAAGAAATCTGATTTAAACAGGGAGAGGTGAAGTGAGTGTTTTCCTTAAATCTTGGAGATGATTTCAAAATCTAACCTACATATTTAGAGAACGATATAATCATAGTAATGCTATTCTTAATTCACTCATAATGAGTGCCCTTAAAACCAGATAAGATACATAGCCAATGAGATAGAGAAGGAGACTACTGATAGCCAATTTTTCCTGCATCTACTTATATCTTATATGCTGGGGCTTTAATAAGTTTATTTGAGAAGGGAGGATTTTTAAACCTTATGTCGTATTAGAGAGTTCATGTTTACTGTTTTAATTACCTGATCCGATTATTTTGGGGGTTTTCCTCAATTCGAGTATTTGCCAATATTTGTAGGTTAATTCATCCACCTCTTATTACTGAAGCTTTAGTTTACATTCTCCTGGCTTATCCAAATGGATATTTTTTTAGTCATTATACAGTTGTTTTGTTTAGGTTAAAATTGTGGCTTAACAATGAGAATTATGTAACTATCTGCCTAACGATGAAATATCTGACTTTTCAAAAGATATTCCTTATCTCTAGTTCTGTTGAAATAATAAAAATTACTACCAGGTTTGCTTTAGTTGCCCGTCGTGGAAGAAAGCAAGATTGGGCTGCATTGAAGTACTTGAAGGTACTGAGGATTGTAATAATAATCTTATATAAGCTTTCCTTGCATTCACTGGGGACTCGGCGGCAGATTTTCCTTAAGGTAATCCTACCGATCTCCTGTACTAGTTTCAAATCCTTTCTCTCTCTCTTTGGTGCTATTTCTTACATTTTATTATATTGACTAAATGCGAAAGACGAGTGTTTGTGCTGTTATGATACTATTACTATTTCCTAGAAAATATGTAAAGTTTCTGCATTTTAGCAAGAGGTTTTGAATTTCAAACATCGTCTTGATTTTGCAAAATGTAGAAAAACGCCATAAATATGGAGATAAAATTCAATATGGTGAAACCATCTGGACTATCATAAATATTCAACGAATCGACGTGAAAGACGCAACCTTTGCAATAAACCAAAAGAAAATCTTTATGTAATTTAAAACCTCTGTATCAATAGATTTGGTCGTTATTAATTCATTAAAAATTTGTCATATTCCTTACTTTTAGCCTTGGCATTCTTATTAATTATGCTTATCCATTATTCATACAAGATGTTAAAGGGGAATGGAAAAGAAGGGAAATGTGAGTAGGAAAGGAACAGAATAAGAGGTGTGGAAAGTTTTCTACATCAGAAATCGAACTTGTCACTTTAGCTAAAGCGAATAAATTATGTTGTTGTAAATGTATTAAAAATTAGCCGGATAAAATATTAAATACACATGCAAGAGGTAAATTTATGATAAAATTTTTGTATTCAGAATTTAAGCCGTTATTATGATTATTATTTGGTTTCATATTTTCAGAGTTTAATATTATAATTATGAAACATGCAAGGAAATTTCATATTTACAAAGAGGACGGATTGTTAGTCTCAAAATCATAGAAATACCCCTTTCTTCCAGTAGTAGCAGTTTAATTTTAAGAAGAGTGTAAAACATCATCAAACTCACGATCTGTTCATCCTTGCCTTTCTGAAAGATGTTATTTGCAGTTCCATGTTCCAATGTGAACAATCCTCGGTTAAAAGCTTAAGAAGTGGTTAAAGAAAGATTCTAAATCAGCCATAATATCAGTAAATTACCTGCACTTTCTTGAATATTATTCAAGTTTAGTCAGAATGAAGTCTCTTTTAACTATCACCTAGATTAAGAACTGGAATGAGTCAGCCTAATAAAACGGCGACAAGAGTTTGTAAACTTTGTATAGACATTTTTTTCAAAGAATTGAGGATTGTTCAATTTCAAAAAGTGGACTGATATGGGTGTGGAGATTACCTAACAGGAATTGGAAGTAAACAGGTTACAACAAGTAGTGAAATATAGTGAATATTCTTTTATACTGGGTAGTGTATAAGTTCTGGTAAACTCGTAACGATGGTCTCGAGACAGAATTATATTTTTGATGCAGTGAAACAAGTTCGAATTGTTTTATCAGCTAAATATGTGCTTAGACGAATGTGTAATATTTTATCAGATAAATATGTGTTTAAATTGTAATATCAATCAATGTGGCCTCCCTAAGTGGCGAGCACGTGCTCCAACCAAGCAAGATCTCAATGCAGCGCCTATGTTGCAGTCGGGGTCTTTCCTCATGTTAGCCCACACGCGTTTGACGAAGGGGTTTTGCTCATAGACGTTGTTGTGGTGGACCTTGTCGGCCTTGCCGTCGATGTAGGCCAACACGCTGTAGTATAGATGATTGTGATTGGGTGACTGCGATTGCCAAAGGTTTTTCGACCAGAAGTTTATTTTCGCCCTTAACCACTCCTACATTGACTTGACCGTGTAGAATGTGGCACCGTCTTGCTAAAAGAGGTAGTCCTTCTTCTTCGTGACTAATCTCACAAAGAAAAGGACTTTTGTGGTCAAGGTGTTCTTGTAACCGGTCGGAGTGAGCCTGGAACCGGTGGCATTTTCTCACCATTCAACGCTTTGACAGCGAGCATCATCGTGGAAGCCTAGCTCTTGGTCATGGACACATATTGAACCTTCAGGCGTTCTGGCCAAACCTTACCATGTCTTAGTTTAGGTTCTTGATCAGCGGATCAACTGTGAAGTTCTTTCATCAGAAAAAGGAGATTTCGAATATTATCACATATGAGGGCGTTAAGAAGGCGACAATACCGCTCAAGACGTTGCTCTTGCATACCATCGGTGAGCAGAGACCTTTCCACGCACCTCAAGATCTATCACCATCCTCTTTGACGTAAGTGGACACCGTGGCCATCTGAGAGGTTCTACCTCGCAAGTGCAGTCAATTTGAACTTCGGAGCACTTTCGAACGTCTATCTTACAGTCGAATCGTTGACAATTTATTGTACCGTAAACGAGGACGCCCTTTGAGGTCTTTCCTGTTTTTGAGCCTCTCTGTGACTCTGTAGACTGTTGTCCGGTTAAGTTCAAGCCACTTGGCTATATAAAACTTTTTAAAGCCCGTGCGTAGGAGAGCAGAGATTTTGGTTCTTTTCACTTTCAGTTCTCGAAACATCTGCAAACAATGAAAACGACGTTTTAATGACACGTGCTGGAAAAGTAGAACTTTAATGATCTTTGACGGAAGCTCTCCTATTACACACTTAAACCTCCATAGAGATAAAAAACAGAGAAACAGAACTTTTGCAGAAACCGGTAGTGAGGGATAAAATTAGAAATTATGTGAGTTCACAGTTAGTTGAGTATGTCGGCAATATCAAACTCGAAAAAATACATTTCTTTTCTTAAAGAGAAAATCTACCAGTGTTTTTCAATTGCAAGTTTGAAGAAAATGTTGTTTTGTCATCATTAATAGGGGCTTTCTGTCATACTGCCTGAAGGACAAAGGAATAGGAGAACAAAATTGGCATCAAACTACTTCTTTTTCTCACTTATAAACGTGACATAAACCAATAAAATGAATGAGGGCAATACTAAACAAAACAACAGGAAAAGTCTAAAACACCAGGAACACGAACAAAATTACTAAATCTGACACGCCAAACATAGTTGGAAAGACTGATAAAGAAAAGTTCATAAAGTGTTAATAATATATGTCATACATTATATTTACAATGAAAGGTATCTCAAGAATTAACTGGTTGTCAATTTACTTCCTTTTGTCTCTTTATTCATTACCTAACTTTTCCTTCTATATTCCTTTTAACTTCTTCATCTTATAAGAATTCTGATAAAAGCAGAAGACTAAGGTTTCTCTTTCCATTAACAAATAAATGTTTATTATATATAATTTATTTTACTCTTAAATTTGCGTTCATAGTTTGCCATCGAGACTAATTTTACACAGCAGGTAATCCGCACTACTTACATATATGCCATACTTATTATTTTTTGGCACAAACTTTCCGTCTCCTTTTCCAAATATATTTCGTCAAGTACATACATATAGCAAAAATTCTCCATCACGTATCATAAATGCAACCGTAACACAATGTTAAATTGGCCAGAAAAGCTAAAATTGCATATTAGTGTGTTTCCAATTTATTCTTGCTGTTATATTTTACGCCAAATCTATGTTCAAATTTTGCAATGATTTCTAAATTGAAAAAAAATTAATCCCATGTTACTCATTTCCATTTAGAACATAAATAAATTATTGTTTATTAGTGCGACCATTTGCCTCTTAACAAATACTAAGTCAACAAAAGATAGAGGCTTCGGAAAAGGCAACCGAATTTGCCTTCGCCATATTCTTGAAATTACTTTCTTGTCCATTTACTGAATACCGTAGACTGCAAAGAATTCTATGGATTAAGAGGCTATCAAAGATATCTATTTACTCTTTGTCTAAAAATCTATCCAATTTCTTTTAAAAGAGGCAGGAAATTGCTATTCTTGCCATGGGATGGGAAGCTATCTTATATAATGATGGAAATTATTGCAGTATTTTTATGCAGTTTATATCACTGTATCCTACCAAACACTATCCTACCCTTAACGCTATCCATAACTGTATCCTACCATATATTCTTACATATATATTCAAATAATGCGAAATGCATGTGGCTTAATTGTAAAAATAGACGTTTTTTGAGAAAAATCCATTCACCAGAATATAGCTTTGATGTCTTTCTTCTGATCCACTTTTGTTTAGTTGTCGAAATGAAGGAGAAGAGGATCGTCAAATTAACTATTGACATTTGTACTCTCCTTTTGTGATCTTATAATTTATTATATATTATTCCTTCTCTTACCTTTACATTTGTTTTCACTTTCACTTAAGACACGTTACCTTTGAGTTGAGCAATATGAAATAACTCAAAAAATTATTTGTAAAGTATGTAAATAAGGAAACGAATGTTTTCTGTTTAAAGGTATTAATTTAATAGTATTTAAATAAGGAAATAATAATGTACATGCATAGGATTGTGTCGTAAAACATTTATTTATAATTTAAAACACTCTGACAATGAATATATGGAATTGAAAAAGCCATCGTATGTTCGAAACCACAAATAATAGAGCTTAATGCCTTTTAAACTCGCTTAGATATTAAAGGTTGGAGGGATAAAAAAGTCTTCGATGTATCAACAAGGTATCATTATAACGGCGGTTTCTAAAACCTGAGGAGTTGTTAGCATCGATAAAATGCAAATAAACTGAATATATAAATATATTAGGTCACAGTAAGACATGTTTTGCTACATAAAAATTTCCACTTTCGATAACTCTTTGTAAATAGTTAGTCAATGAATCCAATTTTACTAGAATTTTTAAGGGCAATTTTTTTTCGGTGGAAATGATTTTTCAGAAAATTATTAACAGTCCATGTGGAGTCTAATAAAGCCTGAACTCTCACTTTATCTTGGATCATTGCAATCGAGGGATGAATAAAATTTCTAGCCAATGAATGTATGGTTCGCTAATTTTAGTTTCTGAAGAGAAAATGACCGAATTACTACCCTATTATAATGCAAAACTTTTCAAATTTGCATTGGCTTAAAGCGCTCTGCTCATTAACTTATTTCATTTGGTTTATTAATAATTTTCAATAAAAGTGGAAATGATTCCAGATACTTATCAGAATAAAAACACATTTACTTTTGATTAAAAAACTTTGCATCATTAAGTATTTTACTCTTATTAAAATTAGATTTTAAGAATTAAAATATATTTCTTCATAGTGGATATAAAACATTTATCGGCTCATGTCTTTCCTTTTATAGTAAATTCATTGGAGTGAGTGTAATTTTATTTTTCTGAAAGTTAGTTACAGATAAAAATATTTGGAACATTTAATTGTTTTAGCCCTTAAATAAATATATTCAAGAGCGTGAGTTTTCTCTACTGGTGCAGCAGTGATAGGTCACGTCAGACAATAGAGTTTCGAACTAATCTTCAATTTCATCTGGCTAGTCCTGGTTCGATCATTTCAAAGTTGAAGTTCAATTGTTATTTTCCATGTCCATTTTATTTTCAAGCAAATCAAAACATTGCATTCTAGCCAGAATTTACTTCTCTTCTGTCCCTCTGCTTAATATACACGAGTGTGAAAGTAAAATAGATTAGTAGCCTTTTCAGACCTAGATAGAGGAAAGCACGACAGAGGCAATTCCATGCACGGGCAAGTTGTTTTATAAAAGTTAAGGATAAATTTACCAAAATATATCAAGTATATAAAATACTTTATTGAGTAGCAATAAAGGTTACTCAATAAAAGATCATTAATAGCCATTACTTGGAGAGTGAGGTTAAATTTATATATAGTTATAAGAGATATCTCATAAATATTACACTCTTTTTTTTCAATAGTGAGAACTATATTAAGTTAATTTACTCATAAGCATGCTGTTATTTTTATCTTTATAACCGCAAGGCAGGCACTGCGTCGGAATTATTTAGATATACATCCCGGCATGTTTGGATTTTATAAAGAGATGTATAACTTCAAAATTTTAGGATACTCCATGCTAAAATTAACTTATAACTTACTAATTGTTGCTTCTGTGCGGTTGTTATTTACGTTTACATGACTGAAACTTCCAAAATACAATTTATATTATTTTATTTAGAACAGAAACACAAAACAAGTTACTAACGATTTCCTAGGTATCTAATAATGATTTCTTTTCTTCTTTGCAGAAGTCTCTATATTAATCCGTTGCCATATTATATAACAGTGTTCAAGTCGCTCATATCAAAATGGGTGAAAAGTATTGATAAATTCATTCATATATGAGAATTATTACATTAAAGAGACAATGAAAGGTGGGGCAAACATTTGAAGAAATAAGTAAATAAATATAAAGGACATGAATAACGGAAGAAAAATGATCACCGTACTATTATTAATTTTGGCTTCTAAATAAAGAAACTCAATAAAGATGTCTCAATCCTTGCAACTGCTGATCCTTTCTATATGTTGGACTGTTCAATTTCTTGCGTTTGGCAGCTCTCAAATCCGCGTATTCGGGCTGTCTGGTGTCGGTTCCCTGTTCTTGTAATCAAGGTAAACTCTGTTGTGCATCGCATGTGAAGTAAGCAATAACAAGCCTCAATTCAATCCTTAACATAATGGAAAAGGCAAGCTGTGCTGGTTTAAATTTACACTGATAGCACCAATGCGATGAAATAAGAGTGTTTGGTGTCAAATCTGATGAAGGTGCAAAGAATCAGGAAGGGGTTAATTGAGCCAAGCTATGATTACAACTGTACAACTGCTCGAAATCTTCACTCTAAGCTTTCTGATATAAAATGAATCTTCGAATTTGTCACTGAAATCCAAGCCATCATTGACAACGATCCCAACAAGTCAATGAGGTTTATAGTTAGGAAAGAGTGAGCGTCAGAGGAAGTGCGCTTGTGTAAAGAGAAATTTGTCTAATTTACACAGGAAATATGAATTTTAGTGTATATGTAACATCTCGATATGCATTAGCTACTCAATGTTATGAGAATATTATTAGAGTGCATGAAAGCCTTTTATAGAAATAAACAAAGGGAATGAGAAGTCGTGATGAATTTTGTTTTGTGTATTTGTGAAAACTTTCAATTTAGCTTTATTGAAGTTATTTGAAGACCGAGTGAATGTCGGAAGGTAATTAGATATGAGTTTTATAGATTGCCTAGGTGGCTAGCTAGATTTGGTTAGAAAAATGTGATGCCTGAATACCTGCCTCTTGTATCGAGGTTAAAATTTTTTGCTTTATAATGGAAGAGTCAGTTAAAATAAAAAAAGTTAATTAAAATTTACTGAAATGTGGACTGCTCAACTTTTTTGTGCCATATTTAGCAAACCAACACTTGTATAAAAATTGAATCATATCTATACCTTTGCAAACTTATGTAAGATTTATTACGCTATTGATTCCAATGACAAAGATTTTTAAAATATAGACAAAAGTTATACCTGGTTTGTATTCTTAAAAATTAGGATCCATTTAAATTGTATAGCGCATTTGTTTGATTAACATAATCGTACATACAGTATTTTCTTTTTAAAAGTTTTAAACCTCCAGGTAATAATATTGATGGACGTTTTTGTGGACTATAAGGAAATAGTAAATATGCTTTGACTCTTATATTTCTAAATATCCGAAGGAAATGGGTTATTATTCTGATCCAAATCACAGAGACCTTATCATGGACAAAATGTGGTCCTCTGAATAATTCAACGGAGTTTACCAAAGATTAGAAGCCAACCTAAGCATTTAATTTGTCAAAGTAATTTGCCTGAATAATTTGTAGAAGTCGAAAAAATATGCCGAGGCCCTATAGCCCATAGAGCAACTTGGCATCGCTTGCGGAGCCGCAACTAGGTGAGTGTCTTAATGGACAAGATCTTTCATAGGGAACGGCAGGTAGTTGTAATTCTTGTAAGGTGGGCTTTGGGTTGTGGAAGTTGTCATTATCATAAGCAGGCCACGGCGATCTTGATAATTTCATATCGTAATTTTGCAACTTATTCATATGAGCAGCCACAGGGTTTGCGTCGTCCGATATGCTTGGCAATTGAAAATAAACAAAAGACCCTCTTTAACATGCATAAATTCCAATATTAAGGGTGCGCTAGCATCTTATTATTATTTAGTTTATGAAAATATAGCTTTGACATCAATATTCTTTCTTTGGCTTCAGAGGCTGCTTTCATGACACCTTGAATACGGATCATAATTCTTTAGGCAGGGTTAGATTTCGTGCCTTAGGTTTTTCTCTGAAATATATTTTTCGTCAATGGGGGGCGGCCATGGTGATCACTGCTACAACCCGTTAGAAGTGTCCATTAAGTTTCCTTAGACCTTTTAATGCAATAACTTCATCTGCGGGTACAGCACTCAAGTGTTGAAAGACAGACTCTGTCTCTATCTAACTCATTTCTTTATATGGAAAAACACCAGGGAGGCACAGGTTGTCACATGCTAAAGGGGTAATGACTTATTAGTAAAAAAACAAAAGATCATTGACTCGATTATCTGACCCAATCCAGTGTTACAGCCAGTAATGCCATCGCATTAATTCATCTCTGCCAGCATCGACATAGTTTGTCGAACATACTACCTTAACTTCGGAAACTTCTGGGAAATGAACGAGGTAAATAAAGCGAAGTCTTTCTTGGAGATTGAAGGATATAAAATAGCTCCATTAGAACGTCTGGAAGACAAAACCAGGGATAGTGTTAGGGATTGGATCTTTTTTGGCTGTTTAGGTATCTCAGGATACCTTTTTGTTCAGAGTGTAACCATCGTTTAGTGTTGTTAAATACTCTGTCATTGTCATAAACGAGATCTCGTAGGTTGGAGAACACAATGTACCTCCTTAGTAATGTGTTTATTACGAACATTGAATAGCAATCAGAATACTCTTAAAATTTTATTCAATCTTATATGTGAAGGAAATTTTATGTGTTTTCACTTTTCTGGCTCTTATTTTAAGGAGAGAATTAAAATACCGCTTTCAGCTTTCCTCTTTAACTAATTACAGAAATAGTTCTTTGGTATATAAATTCTATTAGCACTAATTTTGGAGAGATTTACTTTTTGAGACATTCTGTATCAATTTTACAATTTATTAATAGCGTTTAAAGTTGGAATCAAGGGAAAGTGGGATTTGTGTAAATAAACTACAGATGGCTAATAAAAGAATAGAATAAGACAATAGACAGAGGTAAGAATATAGTCTACGTGGAATGGATGAGAGAAATACTAGTTAAAGATTTAACTTCTAATTTCTGGCTATAGCAACTCTGTAAGATCACAAATGAAAGGTGTATTTGAAGGTTACTGAAACAAAGTAACTCAAAATCACATTCACTTTTACAATCCTAGGGCACATTGATTGACCAAATTTCATGAAAGTTTTGTGATATATATATATATATATATATATATATATATATATATATATATATATATGCATATATATATATATATTGCATCCTTTTGTTTCAGAATAAAATGGAGATTGAGCCATGGAAGTCAGTCTGCGTTGGAATTGCTGCGCTATCTATGACTGTGCAGCCCGATCCTTGAACGGCAGGTCCTGTTGCAGTTGTTGCATGTGAAGACGGTGTCTTCTGAGGCCGCTGACTCTGCTTTCCGTCGTTTGCGCGTTCTTCTTTCTTTCCAGATCTCCTCTCTTCTCTTCTCTGTGTTCTTGATTGCTAACTTAGTGGCAAATTGCCAGCTGCTGCGCTCTGTAGCCATCGCTTCAAAGCTTGCTGGCGATATCCCAGCCACCATAAGGTCTCACTTTCATACGTCTTTGCATCGGAGTATGAGCCTTCCTGCGGGTGTAGAGCTAGTGGAAAGCTCATCATACATAATGTATTTGGGTGCTCTGCCATCCTGAATGCGATAAACATGGTAAGTAGGGCAGACATATGAGGGTTTCTGGCCTTGTCAAAACGTCATTGTTATGGACGTGTTCCTGTCATGAAGTGCCGAGAATCCTTCCTAGGCAGCGCACCTGAAAGGTGTTGAGCCTGCGTTCTTGGCGGGCATACAGAGTAAAACTTTTGTTTTCGTAGGGTTAATACACTTGTATCTTTATCTTGATGGTGAGCATGCAGTTTTTCCACACTCTCTTTGACAAGCGGGCCAGTGCTGCCACTGCCTTGCCAATTCTTGAATTCAACTCGGTTTGCAGATTGATATTGCTGGAGATGGTGGAGCCAAGTTATGTAAAAATCTTCGACCACTTAGAGGGTGCAGTCAGTAATGAAAGTGCGAGGAAGCTGAGATAACATTTTGACTCAAAAATTTGTTTTTTTTGATACTGATCATGACTCCAAACACCTTACAGCCAATAGTGAGACACCTGATGAGCTGTCAGGGCGGAATTGACAGCATACAACATCTCGCAAATGAGGACTTTTCGTAGCTTTGTCATTGCACGGAAGTATGCGAGTTTGAACAGGCTGCCATCGCTTTTGGTGTGAAGGTAGATGCCATATTGAGATTCACTGAAGGCATAGCGCAGCAACAGGGAAAACAGGATGCTAAAAAGTGTTGGTACGAGCACACAGCCTTCTTTGACTCCGCTTTTGATGGGAAAGGGGGCTGAGGAGGAGCCGTTATACTGGACGGTGCCTTTCGTATCTTCCTAAAAGGAAATGATTATCCTTAGCAGCTTGGGTAGACATGCGATTCTCTGCAGAAGTGTGAAAAAGCCTAACCTGGTGACCAGATCGAACGGCTTGGTCAGGTCTATGAAGGCGATGAACAAGGGGCATCTCTGCTCGTGGCACTTTTCATTCATATGCGAATTTTCCTAACAGTGCTCAGGATATATATTTATATACTCGTATATATATATGTTATCTTATATAGCTGTTAAATTTAATGAAATATTATAAATATCATATTAAATTTTAGTAGTGTTTTTTACAAATGAAATAATAGCAAAATAGCCTAGAATAAAAATTTCACTTAGAATATTGGTGCTCATCTACGTATTGCTATTTACTACATCGAGGTAGTGCGTCAATTTCCATGTATAAATGCAAATGAATAAAACACGAACTTCTCAAGCATGAATTGAGAACTTTAAGAATTTATCAATCTAGTAAACAGATATTGGAAGGGTTCAAAACAAGCATAAAGTGAAAACTTTAAGAATTTATAAAATGATTAAATATGTTTTAGAAGGGTTCACAACAAGACACCATAAAAGGTACTGAAATACAAAAGTGAAAAATATGAAAAATATTAGAAAGAGTGCCATGCGGAAAAATATATAAGCAAACGGAATCAAAATCCCTTAATTTCACATAGTTGCAAGGTTGTAATAGTCTGCAATACAAATTCTTAAAGATTTTATACATAAATTTGAAGAGATAAGGTAATATCCATTCAACATAGTAACAAAGAGAGAATTCTAGTATCTATATGTTAGTAAACTGAACAATGTGAAAGAGGGAGCACCAAGGTTTCTTGTAATACATTGAATATGTATATCCAAATTGGTTAAAGAAGACAAAAGGAGCATAAGTTTTTAGTCATTATCTATATATTTCAAATATTTCCACTACTGATACAGACGGATTATTTCATAATGTTGAAGAATGACAGAAAAGGACTAACTAGAAAAAGAGTGAAAGTATAAAAGGAATAACTATAAAAAAGGCACAAGTTACCTGAACTTTAATTGCATTAAATACCAATCTAAATACCGAAGCATCGGTAAAAGGAGCATTTCTACAGATAAAGTAACTAATTTGAATGAAGTGTAAATGAAATGTAAGGGCGTTGGCCAGCTGATGAATGCTAGTGACTGGAATTCAGAGTAAGGCGAAGAAGAAAATAAAAAGTTTAAATTGCTTAGAAGATTTTGAAAATAACAGCAATCTTTCATCGGGAGAGAGGGGGCTAATTACCAAAAAATGACTATCTATTCAGAAAAAGGGGGTATATAGGAGTAACATTGAACTGGTCTGAGATTCGTTATTGACATTTACTCGTTTTGAATTTCTTGACAATGACAAAAATTTGTCAGTTGACATAATTAAGGTCTGCTGACCAAAGGTCGTGTGCTCTCACTTTTTCTGATTTATGATCTTACGATCTTCAAACCTTTCAATATTTCTCGGATTAACCTTGTGAGGACCTTGGCAATTATATTTCTCGAAGGAAAATGTAAAACAACATAAGATTTTCAAATTTCGTTAGAATCGTCCGAATAGTTATGATGTTATTTCCAAATAATTCCCTGTCAAACCTTGGGAGGACTTTGGCAATTATTTTATTCGAGAGAAAATGTAAATCAACATAAGCGTTTCAAACTTCGTTAGAATCGGCCGAATATTTATGATGTTATGGCAAAAAATAACCAACTCTTAGGCTAACCTTGGATGACCTTGGCAATTATATCAATCGAAATTTGAATGTAAAACAACATAAGTTTTTCCAATTTCCTTAAAATCGGCCGAATATTTATGAAGCTATTGCCAAATAATTTCCCGGCTAACCTTGGAGGACTTTGGCAATTATTTCATTCGAAAGATAATGCAAAACAACACAAGGCTTTCAAATATCATTAGAATCACAAAATAGTTATGATGTTATTGCCAAAACAAAATAATTGCCGGGTTAACCTTGGGAGGACTTTGTCAATTACATCATTCGAAAGAAAATCCAAAACAACATTAGGGTTTAAAACTTCGTTAAAATCGGCCAAATAGTTACTCTGTTATTAACAAAAGAAAAGAAAAACACGAACAAACCAACATAGTGAAATATAGATTTGACCGCGAGTAGATTCGCACATTACTAAAAGTAAAGATATCCTCCATTTGACGCAGCCTCAAGAAAGGTCAGGTACTTTTTCTCGACCTCTTTTCGTGACTTAGCTTAGGCAAGGCTAACAGGTGTTGGGTGCCTCCTCGGGACATTCCTGGGATCACTTTGGAGGAGAAGGAAACAAATACATACCATCGTTCTTTTTCACCCAGTTATATCTCCTTCTTTCGTTGCACCTGTCAACTTTCTTTTTTTACTCAACCACTTTTCTTCTCATTAGTGAATCCTTCTGACATTAATGAGTCTCGTGGATAATTTGTTGCTATTATTTTATTAGCATACAAATTTATTGAAATGAAATTTCTTGTCGAAATTCATGACTTGAAGAACAGTAGCGCATAAGACAAAACATTTTTTGCATCAATCAAATTCCCTCGCTAGCCCATGTTAAATAATAACAACTGATTCTAGTAAACGCTTAATTAAGAGAGATTGAGATTATTGAAATATATAGGTGTTATTTTCTACATTTTAATTTTATGCAACTTTTGTTTGTAAGTTTTATGTTTGGTTTACAACCCCTTTAAATGAATTCAAGAAATAAATGCTAACATAATCCCTCCCACATTTCATTAAAAGGGCCGAAATAAATCGAGATTTCTAGGTGATACCCACTAATATACGTTCGGAGATAATGAAATTGGAGAAATTTTGAGTGCTATAATTGATTACCACTGATCAATTACTCGTGAGTGTACTAAAGAAGTAGCTTTTATGTTTTTATGTTTAATTCATTTTTTCCCTGAGTTCACTTTGTTTTTCTTATATCGCTCTGGTTTTCATTACCTTCTTACTTTGTCTCACTCACTAAGATTCATTAAATCATTTTTGGGATATACATTATTTCCCTTTTATCACTTAATAAACAATTTAAATTAGCAAACAATACTGGGCTATTGGGTTTCACTTTTGTTTCACATTGGGTTGCATCTTCGCGTTATTGAGTTTTGTTCTGGTAGTCATTATTGTAGTCACTCTCATAGAGCCTTGATTCAGGTATTTAGTCTAAATCAGTTTTTATTGGGGGTATTTTTCATTTTTCGGTTGAACTCCTTAGAAGCCAAGCTTTTCTTTGATCTTTTTTTTATCTCAAGTGTATAATGATACTTCCACTATTGCCTGTTTAATTTTTAAATTGAGAATCCGGAGAAGAAAGGAGCGTTTACCTTGTGTTGATGTTGTCTGTTAAGATGAGAGAAAGAGGTGATCTTCCTTGTTTTCTTATTTATTTTAATGTTGACCGGTTCGATCTTATTTTCTCGAAGTAGGGTTATTTGGGTTCTAACATTTCATCTTATTTTGTTGGTTAAAAGGTAGAGAACTTTAATTTAAACTATTTAAAGGGTCCGTTTCTTTGTTGTTTTTAAGCTGTTTAGGGGGATGGGAGAGTAAATAAGAGCCTCCCTTTCTAGAGCGAGATTGTTGAGTCTTTTTTATTTGCCTCTAAGCCACTCAAATAATAATAGGATATTTAACACTGGTAAGGCTTTCGATATTAATTTAAATATGTAACTAGGTGAATTTATTTTTAATCTCATTTCTTAGCGTTCTGGGTAGTTTCGGTTGAGTATTTGTTATATTTTGATATCTGTTACCTTTTGTCTTGAGATCGAGACAGTGCTTGTCGAATTGATTGTTGTTACCAATCTCGATAGAAGTCTTATGTGAATAAACTCTATTATTATTCTTCTATCAAAATTGACCAAAACTGCTCATTTAAGTAGCCTTTAGAGTAAGCATAAACTTTACAGCCTGAATCATCGCTGATTGGTACATCTCTTCTCTATTCTAGATTTTTTAAATGTTCTCTCGCGTTTATTCAGTATAAAGGGACCACCTGCTGCGCAGCTTCTTTCTTCTGTTGGTTGAATGAATGAATACAGTTGTTGGTACCTAGGTGATGCGGTAGTATGTATCTCGCAAGTGCACATTGACTGCTTTACTAAGCCGCCCAGTGCAAACAACTCGTTTTTTGCTGCCCTGCGTTGCCTCAGATAATCCTGCCGAAGTAAGACAGAGAACACTTCACTTGGCATCCTGTTAGCATTGATTCTTATTCTTTTCCTTTAAGTGATCTGGAACTGCAGATGATACCAACTTTGATGACTACTTTAAGTGGAACTTTGTTAGAGGGAGTCATCCTTTTTCCCATTTCACCAGCAAAAGGGCTGTTAAGGATGAGATGAAGTTCGCGCTTTATCTCATTTCCAAAGTTTTTGCATGTTGGCCGATTTTAAGGGAATTTCTCCTGGCCTTCATGATTTTTGCTCAAGGGTAATCGAATTTTTCAAAGTTCTCATTTATACCTAAGTGTGTTTCTCCAGCCGGAGGAATTCTAGGCTTAGAAATCTCAGCACTCGCAAAAAGATCTCGACGACTCTGTCAATTTTGGTCCGATGGTCATGGGGTGATAAATAGTAGTCAAAGGTTTATTTGTTGATTTGCTTTGCTTCCTTTGAGGGAAAACTCAACCCTTTATCGATATAATACAGTTTGGGGTGTAAGAATCTGAGTGGTGCGACGTGTCTCTCTTTTCCTTGCGTGAATTTTATGGTGGGTTGGAGTTCATCGATCCTTTGTAACAATCTCTCATAATTGAAGAAGCGGATTATGCTGATTAATAACTTGTACACATACTTCAACCACTTGATAAGTGTAGACTTAGTATTTCCCTTACCGGACCCACCTACAGCTTCGCCATGAAGACTTAAGCTACGACGGCTTGAAAAATTAATTAGAATGGAAGGGTAGTGACTCGGCCCTGTAATATAACGTCCCTAATAGCATCTATTAATTCCTCAAACTGCAGACTCTGTTGCAGAGGGAGGTGAAACGAAACAAAGAATTGCTTGTTACTAATTCTTAATCCAAAAATTATTTCAATGAGCTACGCTGAAGTTTAGGATGTACCCGCTTATGTTACTTATCATAGCTGTCTCTAAGCTGGTAAACGCTTGGTAAGCTTTTTGAGGGGTAACCAGTTCTAGAATTTATACCCCGTTTTAGAAAGTTGTCTTGTCTAAACCCTCTTAATTGTTTAAACTTCGGTTTTAGCTCATTTTTTTTGTTATTCTAATAAAAGCCTCGAACAAAAGAAACGTCAATAAAGAAGCTCATACTAGTTCGTGGTTATTCTTCTATCCTTCCTTCCCTATATCTTTATTCATTCAAAAGCTGTCAAGTCAACAATAAAACACGTATACCATAAGATTCTTTCTATTACACAAAGTAAATTCAGTAGTAAGAAGATACCTAAACATTAATAAAAGAGGTAGTTGTCGTTTGCAAACACGAAGTTTAACAAAAAGTCCTGGGGTGGTATTCAGAATACTCTATGAAAGATGTTGATCTGCACTGTCTTCTGTGTTCATAGTAAAGACAGGTCTTTTGGCTAAAGGTGATGCGAGGACATCACAAGGCCAAAGTTTACTGACTTGCTTCGGTAAGCAATAATCGTAAAAACTTTTCCTTTGCTGATAAAGTAGAAGAAAAGATAGTAAGGGTTATTATGAAGATAATGAGTAGAGAAATGCGAATAAGATGATGGATGACTGACGCTTACAAAGGAACTCTGCATAGCTAAACATGCGCCGCATAAATATCAGTTATAATATAATAATCATTTGCAAGTAGTTCATACAGCATAAATATGACAAAATGTATAGGGTGGAATGTTCTTAGGGAAGTTAGTGATGAACGACTAATTTCACTGATGATAACTAATACAAAAAGTGAAACTACTAAAATCAAGGAGACCATCTTCACTCGATACAAACATATGTTAGATCTAACATATGTTAGATATAATGAAGATTTATATTATAATATAGTGACAAACTAAATTAACAGTAAATACTAGACATAAGTGGCGATCTATACATCTTTCAGGAACAATTTTTAATACAGAAAACAAGAGATTAGATGTTTTAGTTAAGTCCATTTTATAGAGAAACAAAGGTTGAATTAGTATTCAAAATCTAAAGAATCAAAAGATTTTGTTTAATCTTAAATTTATTCTACTAACAAGAAGAAATTTTTACCAAAATTTTGATTTTAAAGGTTCCGAAAAAATGTGTTAGCCTTAAAAGAAATTGAAAAGTATAGGAAAAACATATTCAAAATTGTTTTCCTTTGGAAATCCATAAAGAACTATAATAAATTGAAGCAGGGCGTTTAATTGGAAAACATATATAAGAATCGATTAATTCGTTTCAGCGTAAATACTTGAAACATCACGGTACCTACCACTTATTCAGTAGTCTAGATTTCAATGATAAAAAGACATTACCAGCGCCAAATAATATACTACCCGCTCTCAAAAGAAACTAGTGGGAAAAATAAAGAAGTAATAGATCAAATGAATAGTTTGTGACCTAATTGTTAGTCATGGGGGCAAAAATTAAAATTGAAACCTTCGAAAAAATCCTCATGTTTGCCACAACACGGCTGTCGTTTGGATGCGACACGAAAGCACCTTACCTTAATAGATAAGACAGGAAATCAAACGTTAAAAATTGTAATAAGAGTTTTAGAACGCTAAAACAGCATCCTATGATAGATAATTAATACATAAGATACTATAGGTCTCTAGACTGGGCGTAATCTTACCTTCTGCCAATTTATGTATTTGTTTTAAAGAGAAATCCTGAACATTACAGACAAAACTTTGGATTTTTAAAAGAGAGTTAGCCTCAAATGAGGTTAAAGAATGACTTATATGGCTGGTATGACGACAAATTTACCATTACTCTCTACTTATTTTTGTTTTAAGAAAATTAATTTGAATAAACTTTTCTCATCCCTGATTTCATCCTTACAAAGCTTCTCTGAATGTTATTTTCCTAAAAGGAATTAAAATTTTAGCACTTGATAAATAGTTCAAGAAGTAATAAACACTTTTTACATTTTTTCACCGACAAAGAGAGGTTCCCTTTGTTCGTTCCAACAATAAGGCACTTATTTGCTGGATTTATGGACGCGATTCAAATTTTGTGACAATGGAATTGTCATTAGGTCAAAGTCCTCTTAGGACTTATTATGACTGAAGAAACTTGGTGTTGTCATTGTGACAAACATCCAAAATAAATATCTTAAATGGGGCAATGTTATACTTCGGGGGAATGATTCTAAGTGTCATTAATCAGTTTGAGATATTTATGTGTGGCTGTCTGTCTTCTTTTACTATACGAACGAAGAAGGTATGGTAAAGTTTTAACGAAACTACTCTCGCTAATATATATTATGCTCTTATAAAATAGTGGCAATTTACATATAATCAACTCAATATTCTGTTCAATTAGTTACAAGTCCTTACATATTCAAGATTTTATATATTTTCTACAGTTTGAATTAGACGAATCAAACATGAATTTAAATCCGAAAATCAGATCAAACATTAAGGTGATTTCCCAAAAGATATGCATAATAATGTAAGGACCAATTTATGGTATAAATTACAATTTTGCTACTTCTCTTAAATATTTTTCTAAAGGTATTTAAATAGTATTAAAATACATCAAACAGGTATATACAGTAGATTTAATATTAAGAGGCAAATCTTTGGTTTTCATAGATTAGCCTTTTTGAATTAACGATGGACAATCTTTCTCTCTTTCCACACAACCTGTAGGAAAATAAAATTTTCGCAGTTTTAAGCACGCGAGCGAAAGAGAAGGGACAAATAATATACACGATGGAATGAAATATTGAATATCTAATAATAAAAAAAAGACTAAGTAAGAGAAGTGGAAAATTAAAAAATAAAATTATTTGCTGAATGACGTAGCAAAGACGTCGGGGTAGAAGACGTTCTAGTTAAGTGCTCTTAGATTCCGGGAAATTAATTTTAGTCCTGTCTGATTATGTAAAAATAGCAATTATTTTGTAATTATTTTTAGTTGATGATGGTGTTAGAGAGCTTCGAGGATCGACTCAAGCGGCACTCTTGGTAATTCTTTAATTATTAAAGTCAGTGACATGAAAAAGCGTGTTAAAAAAAATTCGAGAGGCCTCAAATAAAGAAGCCGTGATATTGAATGGAAATTAATAACGAAATTAAACATGTTAAACACATTATGTGTGCAAAGGTTTTTGGTTCTTTCTTTTCGACACTAGCAAACACACAATGCTCAAAATCATATATAATTGGATTCTTTTTCTTAGATTAATTTGCATTGAAAAATAAACGTTACGAGGTCACATCTCACCGAATTAATTATTGTGAATTTATAATACTCAGAACTAATAATAAAATAGTGAGATGTAAGGGTTAAATGTGGAGGGCTTTTATTAATACTGATCGATTAAACTAAAATTCATAATTTCAAAAATAACTGCAAATTTTATTTCAGGAAATCTCCGTAAATATGATAAAAAAATAGTTTTAAGTTCTCATTAATTGTTTTAAATGTTATTGAGAGATAACATGGGCAAAATTCTCTGTTCCAACTTTTGGGGTTCTGTGCACATCCGGTAGACGAAAAACCCCCAAACTGTTAAGCTGTGGGGGATCATTTTGTAAATTACTAGAGGTATATTTACAAGGGTTAAGAATGAAGCCATAGTGAAAAAAATGTGGCCCAAATATACCTAAAAATGCTACTCTATGACAGTTTACTGTCAGCAATATTATGCAGTACCGTTCATAACAAGATCACAAAATACCAAAGTCTCCAATTTCTTGAAAATACTCGTTTAGTTTCCACGAAACTATTTCTAAAAATTCGCTGAAATATACCTTTTAGGGTAGGCAAGTTTTATTTCACTTAACAGCGGGTCAAAATGTTATTACAAAACTAACGCGTATTTGAAGGAAGGATGCGTCAAAATCTGTTGATCGATATTTTATAACTTTCAATTTACACGGAAAAGTTCGTTATGTATTTATGACTACACTGTCTGATGTGTATTGTAGACTAGTACTGTTGGTATTACTCATGTATCTGGAAGCAAACCGAGCGAAAGTTGACAATGCCTTCAGAGAGCAGGTAGCCCAGTGGAAGAGTGATAAATTAAAACTGTCTGACATTTTGAGGCATTGTAATCATTCAAAAAGTATGATTTCACGCATAATAAAGTTCCATAAGGACAACAAGTACTTTATCACAATGAGGAATACTGTCCACTCTCTATAAACATTCACTAGCAAGATCCGATGATGCAATGGGGGACGATAAAAGACAAAATAGAGAGAGCAGTAGGTATTTCACGTGAGGTTGTCAAGAACCTGAAGCTAAATATGTATTGCTAGAGATGTAGCATCCTTATGGTGTGGTAAATATTTTCAGGCGTTGAATTTTGTCCGTTGGTCTGTGTAGGCTAGAAAGGAACACTACGTTATATAAAACTCAGAAATATGTTATCCTCTCTCTCCCAATATCAGGAAGACGTAAAATATCTTTATGGAGGAGAATGCATTTTACCACCAAAACAACGAGGTGATGAAAACTTCTGCGTAGAGCCTTGTCATAAATCAGAAAGAAAACTTATGAGAGGTACCCGGAAAGAATGTTATAGATCCTTCTAAGTTAAAAAAAAGTGTACATCAAAATTATATAAATTAATCTTGTTCTTATTTTAACGACCAGGAGTTGATTTCAATATTTGATACAATATCCTAATGAATTAGTCTCCCATGTAGACTCAGCTACCTTTATCTGGGCATTTAGATGAAAAACGTTTGGTTGTGAATATTATATCAGAATGTAAATGCTTGCTAGCTCTTGAGAGGAGAGGGACATGGGAGACAAAGAGTAAAGGATATATAGAGAGAATTAAAGAGTATATATTATGAACACTCAAGATTTCGTTGACCGTCTCAACCACTTGCAATTACCGGATGGAAAACTTGTGAGCTTTGATGTAAACTCTTTGTTTACCAAAGTTGCGGTTGACCAAACCATGGGCCTTCTGCGGGAAATTACGCCTAGACTTAATTTGGATCTTCCCATTTCTACGAGTAAATTTATCGATTTAGTTGAATTATGTCTCTCTGACAATGTGTTTTAAGTAAATAATGAGTTTTATAGACAAATATTTGGCCTTAGCATGGAAAATAGTTTATCTCCGATATTGGCATGTCTCTTCATTAAATATTTTGAGACTGAACTCCTTCCCACAATTTTTTCCCCTAACTTTATATGGTTAAGGTACATTGACGATGTATTTTCTGTATGGCCTAATGGCCATGATTTTGATACCTTTTTTAATATTTTGAATAATTTGCATGTCTCCATCAAATTTAAATATGAATGGGAATATGATAATAGATTACCCTTTTTAGATGTCCTCATTAATAAAGATCACTATTAATTAAAACTTGACGTGCATGGGAAACCAACCCACTCGAATGCCTATATACATTATTTTTTGTTTCACGATAATACTTTTAAAAAATTGGTAATTTCTAACCCTTTCCTTAGAGCATACAAAGTATGTCATACTTCCTATTTAGATAAAGAAATTGTCATTATCAGGACCATTTTTTCTAATTTGTATTACCCCGATTGGTTCATATCGTCTGCCCATTTTGCAGCTAGGAAAACATTCCATGGTAATAAGCCTTCCCGCACTAATGACTTCGACCAAATGTATAACATTGCCATTTAATAATAAATTAAATAGTTTAAAGGACATATTTGGAAAAGCGGGTATTAATCTAGCCTTTAAATATAATAATTCCTTAAACCAATTGATGATTGCCAGGAAACCCAAAGAACATATTAACATAAGAGTATATGCAATACCATGCAACGATTGCCATAAAGTTTATCAAGGGAAAACGGGAAGAAATCTAGACAAGAGATTGTATGAACACAAAAGAGATATTAGAGTGGGCAGCGAAAGCAATGGAATATTTTGCCATGTTAGAGACAAGAATCATACGATCGATTTCAATGGAAGTAGAATCGGCTAACTATGTTAAGAGAAGAATCGTAGAATCGAGCTTGATATCGTCAGTTCCTAATTTAAATCTATCTGAGGGTCAATTTCTTTTAATCCTGTAATAAGAAAGAAAATAAACAAAATAGTAAAATGTCAGCCCTTCAATATGTTTAGGCCTAACCCCCCCCCCTCCCCTCCAGATTAGCCACAAGTAGGGGATTGGGGGAAAAAAGAGGGCATCTTTCACGACCAGACCTTTTGTTATGCTTATATGCACTTTTCTTATATTTTCTATCCAGTGTCAGTTGAAAAAGGGTGTGAGATACCCTAAAAGTGTTCTGAATTAAATTGTCTTCGGAGAATGTGGTTTAATTCCCTTATATATATATATATATATATATATATATATATATATATATATATATATATATATATATATATATATATATACATATATATATATATATATATATATATATATATATATATATATATATATATATATATATAGAGAGAGAGAGAGAGAGAGAGAGAGAGAGAGAAGAGAGAGAGAGAGAGCTAGCTTGTATGTTGGCTCTCTAGATTGTGTTACTTCGTTCAATTAGAAGTAAAATCTTACTTTATTTCCTAATTGTCTTTAGCTACCTTTGCTAAATGTTCCCTGTATATTCCTTCCTTTATTCATAAGTGCCCTTCAGAACATTTGGCCATAAATTTTCTTTATCTCATTCTTTGGTTTGCGGTTATAATTTAAATTCCTCTAAAAGATATTGATGAGGGCCATCGATTGCCAAGCAACCAGTAAAATTAAGTCATCAACTTCTGTCAAATACACCTGAAATATTTATATCTAATATATTCTTTTTTAAGCTATTAATCCACTATATTTTATCTAGATAAAAGCAAATACTAATCAGTTTGGTTTCAAGTGAGCAGGTTGATCGAAATATAATTTCCAAAACATTGATAAATTTGCATATAATCTTATATTTTAGTGTTATTTTTTGGTGAAATTATTAGCTTATGGTAAACAACTTCTAGAGACTTTTCGCCTCGAGCCTCAAAATTCTTAAATCGAGTTGGGGACAATAGGATGGTTATGAACTTGGAATTTATGCAGGAAGTTGGAGAAAACAAATTGAAGGAGAGGATTTTGAGGATATCACCCGAACAGCGTTCGAACTTTCTAATTTGATTCAGAACAAATTTCAAATTTCAGGTCAGAAATGAAGCAAGATCTTTTTCGTAGTAAAAGCAAAAATGATCAGAAAACTTCATCATAAATTTTGGTAATATTCACTGCTAGTCTGTAATATTCACTGAGAGACAGCGATTTCTCTAATAAAGTAAGGAGGCATTGCAATTAATTTAACTTGATGCTTTTGTTATTTTTTAATATATTTTGAAAGCATCAAGTTTTAAATAAAGTTAAAAGAGATAGGGAGTATTCTTTTGTTAAGATAAACCACTATTAAGAAACTTTTATGAATGCCACATAGTGGTATATTTTATCATGTTTTTACCGAGGGAGCTGAATTAGAAAAATATTTTGGGAATTGATCAGTAAAGGCCGAAAATTGGTACTGAAAAGGTTTTGCATCGCACAAATTGTTGTCATCTCACTCATTATCCGGGAGTCATTTTCTGCTAAATAGTTAAAGAATTAATAGGCCTATTTTAATTTTGAATAAAACATGATTAATATAAATTTTAGTCAAATTTCTTAACAATGTCAACAGGAAAGTTAAACAAGTTTTAACAACATAGTGTTTAAGAGTTGGTACAAAAATAGGGATTAAAGTGCCTCCCAAGTTTAAAGTGTGCCTAAGTTCTATGGATCTACCAATGTATATAACTTGACCTTGAACATGCTTAGTAATCGGTTATCTTTGATGCAGGTACCAGCATACTCAGTTTATTCTATAAATGCTAGCTAAAATCAAAAAATATTGCGCCATACTCGTAGTTCTCTACGCCGGGAGAAGCATGGAGTGTGTAAATGTCTTAACTCCACAATGGACCTCGTTTACAAAGTGAAACGGAAGTTCAAAAAGACTAAGAATAAAGACAAGGTTACTGCAAAAGATTGTGTCACAAACGTCGCTCTGATATTACAAGAAATAAGAAACTCTTTGCCAGACTAAGACTTAAGATGCACGAGGACCCTAGTCGGTACAGGGTATAATTTGCCAAAAAGGTGGGTGTCAGCAAGGGCAACCATCTACGGAGCAGTGCATAGGACCTGCACACAAGGCAGGGAAGATAGAAGCATGGATATTCACCAAAATCCTCGCCACGGGTTCGCAGCCTTGAGGTCGTCCAGCTCTACTGGTTACAACTCCCTATATTTAATTGTCCAGGATCTTGTTTAAAAAGGATGTAAAGAAGTCTTCTCACAATATTTTAGGATTTCATGGGGCCACCATTGTGAAAGTAATGTTATTCATTGAAAAGATGCCCTAACTAGGGCATAAAAGCAGATTTAGAAACTATATAGAACAATATATCTTTCTATTTGTGAGTAAATTCTCAGGAGAATATATTGCTTTGTTTAGTACAAACTTGTTTCCCTTTCCAATCTAAAATTTATATTGATTTACCTAAAACCCCCTGTAGTGGTAGAAACTGGTGGAAGATATATTTCTTATTAAATTAATGAATGCATAGTCTTTAAAATATAAAGAACTTCAAATTGATAAGTATATATAATTATTTAAATTTAATTATTTTTTTTCAAAGCGTCACGAACTTTCCGGATGACCTTTTAATATTGTTTGTATAAACAATAATTAAATACATCTAGAATCAGAGATATTCATATTTTTATATACAGACATTTAATAGTTTTCTAATATTTTTTAACAATAATCAAATGCCCAAAAACTTTTAGGACATTTTATATCTTTGGTGATTTGTATCTAACTTAATTTGTCGGTACTCTCGGTTTAGCTTGGTGCTCTCTAGAATTCAACTTTCCTTCTATTCGAATACCCATCACAGAAATTTTTTTAATAAATTTATTTTCGGTGCATTTTCTATCTGTCGATTAGAAAATTTTTGAAGTGATAACGAGTAAATATAATAATCACATTTTATAGGTTTAGGTAATCACATATTAAAGTTCAATGATAAAATCTCGGATAGGAAGACAATTGAGAAAAACAATACTTTTCATTTGCTTGCTGTCGAATGAATGAGAAATATGTGAAACTAGTTTTCGGCCTTCTAATTTTATTACCCTTTTCCTTCAAAACTTCTTGAAAGGTATGTGTCGGGTCCATGATCCCAATTCCCTTTCCGACATTAATGATAGTTACCCTTTTGAAGAGCAACTAGAGAAAACACTGATTTCCGGTCTTATAAATATACCTACCGAACTATTTTGAGCTAATGCTGCTGATCTGACTTATATTCTAAATAATTCATGATCTATTGGCCGCCTTTAATACTCTCGAGCACAAAGATCTCCGTAATTGTCTTCATGAATATTTGGCTTTTCCTAGATCCAGAACCGACTAGTTAATTTCGGGAATAATATACGTAGGTCAAAAGACGTGCGTTTAAGTGTTCCTAAAGGCTCAGTCTTGGAACCGTCCCCTTTTCATCTCTCTGTACACATTTTAGGCTAACAAAGAAATATTTGTCTAATCAATTGCAAGTCCGATTCTAGCTCAGTAATTTACTCAATAAATTCAATATTTTAAAATCTAGTTTATCCCGTTTATTTACGAACATATTAATTAATGTACTTTGCGCTACTTCCCCTGGTAATCCATTCCATATCCGAGTAATTTTATGGAAAAGATATCTTGCGCAACTGCTGTCTTGAGTCGTTTATTTTAGTTTGAATTCATTATTTTCTTAAAAAGCACTTCTCGCTCGCATTTTCAAAAATAGACTCAAATTCAGCATCCGTATAACCTTTTATAATTTTAAAAACTTCAATCAGTTTGACGTGAAGCTGCCCATTTTTCCAAAATAATATGTTTAAATTTGCTAATCTCTTATCATCCAGTTAATTTCTAAGTTTAGGAATCATTTTAATCGTTCTGCACTGAATCAGCTCTAACGGCAAAATGTCCAAATGAAAAGATGGATATCAAAACTTAACGGCATACCTCAAGTATAGTCGGACTACTATATTATATAGGAGAAGGATGATTTCGTTGCCTTTATAGGTAAAATTTCAAGGTATGTAACCGAGAATTCTATTTGCTTCCTTAGATAGTTCAATACATTGCTTAGGATCATTTGAAAGTATAACCTATAAATCTCATTCCTGATAGAAAAACTTTAAATGATAATGTTTTATATTCAAAATCATAATGAATGTCTGTTTACTCACTGCAAGGTCTTAAAATGGCTGACACTTAATTTCATGTAACATTTTGGCTAACACTTGGTTATTTTGTTTTGACCTCAATGTAGCTTTTCGCTCACACTATTACGCTATCGAATGATCTTTGAAAATCTAAATAATCATGTCAGGAGCTTTATGTTCATCGCAATTTTTATGATCTCTCTAAAGAATTATAAATAGTTATCGAGGCATGAAAGCTTGCGTCTAAAAACATGTGACTGTTTTAATTAAGTTTTGAGATTCTAAATTTTCGAAAACATTAGTTTAATAAAAGATTCAAGAAGTTTACTGACTACTATACTTATAGTTATTTCGGTAATCATTTTAACCATTTATAGAAAAATTAGGGTGGCGTTACCTTCCCTAAAATCCTGTACTACGTTACCGCTACCTTCGTTTAAAGATTTGTTGAAAATTATGATTGCATCCTTTACTAATTCGTATACATGTTCTTTTAAAAAGAATGGATAGATTTTATCCTGCCCTGGAGAAGTCGCGAGTTTCCTTTCAATAATATAGTTCATTATTTCTGATCCCCTGATTCTAAATTCTAAGACTACGGAATTTTCGATTAGTTTATACATACGAGATGGACTAGGTATATTATAGGTATTGTCTCTGGCAAAAATGATGGGAAAGTTATAATTTATTCACAGATCCCGTTTCGGCACATTACACTTCAAGTGTTTGCATCAAACTAAAACTTTATCTATAACCAAATGTCATTTCACACCTATCTGTTACTTTTTCTGCAGCAAGATTTCCTTACAAATCTAAGTTCTTAAACCCTTCAAAATTACCTTCTCGGAAAGAAGGAATAGACCGGTAGTTTTTTAAATGTTTTTTAGCTGGTTAGACTGAATCTAATAATGTTATAATAGCTGTTACCTAATGCTGTCCCAAAATATATTTTATGTACTAACTTTTCCTCAACCTACAATATTATCTCTAGTTTTTCAAATAGAATTGTTTTTTTTTAAATTTTGTTCAAGAACATTTTATTTATAAATGTCAACAAACGTTCACAGTATGTTTGCAATTTTCTATTGAAAGTCAACATTTGAAAAATTAAAATCACTTGAAATAACTGATTCTTTATTTCTGAACATCTCACTAAGACCATTAAAAATACCAGTGATCTCTTCTACATTATGATGTGGCGGTCGATATAGATTGAAAAATAAAGAGTAAGATTATTTTCACTAACGGTGATATAGGCCGTGTTCTTAAAGATGGCTGTCCAGTGAGAAAATGAAGAAAATATCTATACAAATATACCTACCACGTCGAAAAAACACTTGAAAAAGTGTAAGACAGCAAAGTAACAAGAAATTTACTATAGTTTAACAACAGGAATATATTTAAGAAGTCATGGGAATGATTAAAAAAGCATAAATCGAGAAGCAAACCTCACAAACAGCAAAGATAGTATAACTTTGCAGCAAACCCTTGCAATGTTTTGAGACATTAATTATTTCAGAATAAATGTAAAAAAGGTTAAAACAGCAAAATGTCAGAACCAAAGCTCACAAAGAATGTCAACAGCGATACTTTGATAGAAAACTAAAAAATCATTGACGACAACATCACATTTGGGAAAAAAAAACTAGAAAAAATAACAAATAGGCAATTCTTTGGAACAAAAACTCAGAAAGAATAGGAATATAAATAGGTTTGACTAAAACTTCCTAAAAGTTGACTTCTAAAAACAGTACTTTTACTAAACCCATTATAGAGGCTGATTAGAAGAAATTTTTGGCTAGAACCTCAAAAAAGGTGATTAAAGCAATACTCCGGACAAAAATTTCAAAAAGGTTATGGACAACACTAGAGTGGAAGAAAACTTCACAAAGTTTGCGCCAGCAATACTTCGAAATATAACTTTGGAATGGATCCCGACAGCAATACTTTGAAACCACTTACCCCTCAAAAGGTTTTTACCTGTAATAGAAGGATGAAGATAGCATAATTAATCAAAGAATAACTCAAAGAGGTCAACGTCAGAAATAATTAGCTAGAACACAACCTTCAAATAATATCCGAAAGCAATTCTTTGGATAAAACCTCACAGGGAATGGCAATACTTTCAAACAATACTTAAAAATGCGTGACCGAAGAAACAATTTAGAACATGAACTCATAAATATAAGGAAGTCGAATTAAAGGTCAAATATAAATTATATAATTAAAATCGAATTTCAACGTAAAGTGCAAGACTGATTAGTTACACAGATTTCGAGGCGATATTTACTTAATTCCTTGTATCTCTTAAGAAAGAAGCAACATTGATGTCCAATAAGAAGATATTTCTCATTATCAAATACATATATCTACTTCTATATTTTACTATTTGTTTAACAATTGATTATCGTTTGGATGGGTTAAATCAACTTCTCTTCCAACCTAGGTTGAATGCCTTAATTTTTTTTAAGCATTTAAACTCTAAATAATTTTCTAAAGCTGACTTTTTAGGTAGATGACGTAAAGTTATCAAATTCTATATGAGAGTCTGTCACTTTCTTTAAACCAGGGAATTTCTATTTCGTCTATGCTTGCAAAAATGTCGGCCTTATTTGGAGTAAAATGGTTTCTTTGTAGAAATAATTGTTCTTTATTATCTACGGTGAGGCATTTCTTTATTAACACTTTAACAGTTTTTTAAAAGTTGCTGCTGCTGAAATTAAATGTTCTATTTATTACTCATTTTGTCATGCTAAGTTAAATATGATAATTAAAATTTATGGTTGTCTATTGTTGCCAAAATAAAATTACTTCAGCTACCTAATGGATAACGCATTCTGTTAACTACCAGCTAATTGAAAGGTCGCATTCAAATGCAATCTGCGACGATCAAGTTCAAATTTATTTTGCTTTTTATTATGTTGTCTTTTCAACAGCTTGATATTCTGTCGTATTTTGTGGAAAAATTGGGTTTAGTATCTATTGTTTTTCATTGTGATTACACAAACGACTGAATGTTAAGTCTATCTAACGCACTTACAATTTGCTATTAATCATTGAAATTTCCTTCACTATGTTTTCATTTTAACTATTCTGAACTTTTTTTATTTTTCACGTGTTTCCTAATATATGTATTTAATTTTTATTTGGTATATAATTTGGTTCTTAAAATGGTTAGTTTTCACTTTACCCGTCGATTCTTTTGTATAACCTTTTAGAATTTGTTTAATTGATACGCAAGCTGGTATGTGAGTAGAACCATTCTCCATATGGAACGTAGACGAGCTTTGCCGACCGGATAACATAATAAAGATGAAGATCAGAATTAAAATCACTGGTCAGACCAAAGGGAACAACTTATAGTGCTCGTTTGCGGAGGGATATGTGTCCTGGTGGTAGTATATGTTTTTCGAAAATAACATGCTAAGCACTCTTAGAAGCATTTATGACCGCAGGAGAGGCCACCCGTTTTACCTCGGTAGTATGTGGTATTAGTACACCTCATAGAGTATATAAATAGCCCATAGTCAGGGTTAGGATATGATGAAGGAGGGTGAATATATTGTGCTTTTAAAACCTGAAGGGGAATAATAATGTGATATTTCTATGCGCGAGATTTCTAAACTCGCTGCAGAACGATCTAGGTTTTCTAACAAAAAGGGTGGTAGTTCATCTCAAATCCTGGGCTGGTTTCATTTCCTCCCTCACGGTGATGGATGCCGGCATCTGGATGATAGCAAACTAGACATATATTTACTATGTTGTATAGGGATACTAAAGTAAATAGAGATTTGCGTGGCCAAAGGAACCTTATAAAATTATTATATTACTTTATTTACATAATAATCGGCCAAAATTTCCCCGAGTTGCAGAAAGTCCCTTCTCTATCTGCAATCAGCTCAAAATGTGAGCAGGCCTTAGCGAGCAATTACTTACTCATTTTTGTATTAATGAAGAACCGTCACAAAATCATTAAAAAATAACATTATTTTCAATTAATAATTAATTTTTAAATTAGATACTTGTCATATACTGACATTTTTAGAAGCGAAATAAATTTTTCCCTCACTCTCTTTAATTAGAGTTAATTTCTTTGCAAGATGAGCTGCATAAAAAGGAGCATGTTACACACACGGGGGTCTTACCTGGTAATTCATTCGGAATAAATGACTGAGAAATTCATGAGGTATGGAGTGAGTAGAGATTAGGGGCTTAAAATTCTTTAATTCAGCGGTTGCTCACTGATTCACTGTGCTTGGTTAGACCCCCAACTCTGCTCAGGTTTTTGCAATTAGGAAATTGATTTTTTCGAAGAAACAATAATTTCGTTTATCTTCTCTTTACTTGGAGTTTGAATTATTTATTTCCTCATTCTCTCACGTTCTCGAAATATATATTGTATATTCGCCGTGCTTTTAGCTCTACATATTTCTCACATGTGATTTCAATTTCTAATTATTTTTTGAATTTCTAATTAATTTCTCTTTCTTGAATCTATATATATATATATATATATATATATATATATATATATATATATATATATATATATATATTGGTAGCGACCATAGATTTCTCCTTTTCTCACATATCTTCTTTCTGATCACAACAACCTCAGTTGACACAAAACTGTTATTTAACAATTTCCTTATCTTTGTTTTTTAGCGCCAATCTGATAGATTTAAATCCTATAATCACTTCCCAAATTTTCTCTCGTCTATATTATCAATCGTTTTTTCACTATTTATCTAGATATCCTCCCATAAATCTTTTAATAGAGAATTTCTGCTCTCTATCTTTCTCTCGAACACACATCAAGGAACATTTACTAAATACAAAGCTCCTCCCCAGAAAACACATTGGTCACACCCATTTATCTACACATATAACACAATTGGATATTATACTATACAATAACATAGTCATTCACACACAGGATTCACAGTATATATAATCACTTCGTCTTTACGTTGTGCTCCATCCACCGTTGAAGGCACTCCTTGGTGGATACAATTCACAAGCTCACTAACTCCAGCCTTTGGTCTTATAAAACTTTAAGTTAAAAATAAAGTTATAATTATCAACTTGTTTGTAAATCCAAATACGAACTTATTTAGTGAACACCATTAAACGAACTCGAATCCTGAACTTGGATTCATATACGTAGTAGAGAAGAAATACTTGTTCCAACTTGAAACTAGTGAACCCAGCCACAATAAATTAACTTCTTCTCTCGCTATAAACATCAATCTTTTTTCTCGCTACACTTAGTGAGCCTTAGGGATCTCAAGCATCATCATCATTTAATGGAGTCACCTCAAGCATTTACTATCACCGTATGACCTTAAACATAATCATCATCAACTTAAGTGACTCTCATCATCATACGAATCCATCGCATCAAATTTCTGGAGTCATTCTCAAATTCTCTCATGGACCCCATCCAACCTTTCATCAAGCAAGTCACATTCATCAAACTGAGGCATCAGCTCGACTCACCAGGACATTCAGCGTCCGCGCAGCGCAACTATCCCGCTCTCACTCACATGACTCTTCAGTAAGCGATACATTCACCAATTTTAACTTACCTCCACAGATATGGTCGCAAAAACCCTCTCTAGCCGAAGTGCTAGATCGGTAAATTACCTGTGTGCTTCGCTCTGCATTAATTCATTATAATAATTCCTTAGTTTGACCCATTTAAGAATACTGCGTTCAAGCCTAATGCCCGTACTACCAGAAAGATAGAGTGAAATTAGAACGAGTCCATCGAGGACTTACTAAAATAATACCAAATTTAAGGAACAAAACATATGAGGAGCATCTAACTAATCAGCGACGAGCTCAGACATTGGTCGGAGTAATGTTCAGTCATATGCGTAGATAAGCCGGCGGTCTTTTCACTCTGAGGAAGCTCTCGAGGAGCAAAACGTCAGTATTAAAGAACCACTTACGACTCATGGTTTCTCTTATTCTCCCTTTCCATATATATATATATATATATATATATATATATATATATATATATATATATATATATATATATATATATATATATATATATATATATATGTGGTGTGTTGTTTAAATGTAGTCGAGCATTGATATAAAAGAAAATAACACGGAGAGTTCATTTATCTAGGTATATATACCCAATTACATGTTAAAGAATTGAATGAATGTACTATTCATTTTATTCAATAAATCGCAGTTGGCTTCAATCATGGTCTACACGGAACCTGCAAGAGGTCTTCTCAAAGCTCTCCTTGTTTAACTGGCTGAAAATTATTGTGATTCTGGACACAAGCTCTAATTTGGTGGTGCATGGGGACTTGTCAGCCTCTCTCTCAACTGAGAGACAAGATTGGGATATCTTGCTGTTTTGCATGGTTTAGAGTCCTACTGTCACACACCTGCCTTCCAATGGTCTCCGCCTGGATCCTGGGACAAACCAACACCTCTAGGCATTTGATGTAGCCCTATAGGAGGATAATCGTATTTATAATGTAGCCGTGAAAACTGATCACCCCAAACACCATGATGTGGAACAAAAACTTGGTTTATATGGCTCTCCGTATATCTTTGGGGGATAAAGAAACTCAGCGGTTGTTTTTCGAATCATAGTCCTGGAAGAACTTCTCTGAGGAGAGCGAAAGCCTGCGAAGCTTAATGAGATGCTTTCTTTTGTTCAGAAGCTTAGCAGTACCTTCCTCCGCTTGTTCTTCTACTTCTGCGAAGGAAGCTGAGCCTATTCTGATCTTCAATGAGTAATAGGAGATATCCTCTTTCAATATATGCCCAATAAGAAACTGTAACACTCTCCTGTCCCTGGCCTTGGACTGCATTGACTAGCTGCGATCATTGTCAAAGATGACCTTGATCTATGAGGAATATTTCGAGTTTATTTTTATATCAGAATTGTTAGAGTGAAGTTTCTGAGCCGCCGTACCCTATTAATCACAGCCTCACTCATCCATTCTTTTCTAGATACTTTGCACCGTCCCCAGATTGCCAACCAATTACTAAGAAATCTTTGCATTAGAGCTCCCTACATTCCCCAAGCAACGCAGCTTGCCATTTTTCCAAATTTGTGAAGGATTAGATTCTTCCATAGTATTATTTCTTTCACAGACGATGAAAAAATGAGTCTACTACGATGGAAACAAGAGGAAACCAACGCCAGCCAACGCGCTCGCGAAAATCAGAGTTACTAGAGGCGACAATAAATATGGAATACACATTCACATTGTCAATTGGAATTACATTATATTGTATTATATATCATTTTGAAGGGATTGCTAAATATGGAAAAAACTCTCAAAATGGTTGAGTGTGAGGAAGCTAAGCAATCTTGAATAAGGTGGGAGTTTTATAGTGAGGTACCTATAATAAATACAATCATAATTCTCTAATAACCTCAAAATAATAACTAAAAACGATACTTATCATTTTTATTAAAACTATTAAACATAAACAACCTTAAAGAAACTAGGAAAGACAAGAGACAGCTCTTTACTATGCGATAAAACCAACAAATATATATATCTATATTGAAAACATGAATATAAACAACCTGGAAACCTGCGCCCAGAGATAAGCTAAGCCCATATATATTCTCTGGGTAAAGAATAATCTATATTTGATTAATTGATAATTACACGTTACATTTTTTTTAATCAAATATAATTATTGATGTATTTACTGGTATAATATAATAAGGTATTGCACGAATTTAATTACTAGAAATAACATAGCTTAATATCATGTATTCTTCGATATCTATTCCAGTTAATATATATTATTTTAAAACTATTTCTTTTGAGGAGTATAAACAACTTGGAAACCTGCGCCCAGAGATAAGCTAAGCCCATATATATTGTCTGGGTGATGAACAATCAATATTTGATTAATTGATAATTACACGTTACATTTTTTCAAATCAAATATAATTAGTGATGTATTTACTGGTATGATATAATAAGGTATTGCACGAATTTAATTACTAGAAATAACATAGCTTAATATCATGTATTCTTCGATATCTATTCCAGTTAATATATATTATTTTAAAACTATTTCTTTTGAGGAGTATTGGATCAGGTTGCGTCATGGTCCAGCGTTTATACGAGATAAGATTATCGAATTGATATTATTTAATGAGGTATAGTTATCAGCTTTTCAAATAGACGACCCATCTAAAAATGTCGAACATTTTGAAACCCTAGCTCTGTATTCTTTACATTATCTTTATTTGCTCCAGAAAGTTTTCATTACCTTAGATAATATTAAAGTTTTCAACATAGTTCATAGAATCATTATTGCAGCGTAATGTAAGTTTAATACATTACGTGAAATGTCATAGGAGAACGACTAAACAAAGTTTAAAGGTTTTATGTACAAATAATTAAGTAATAAAACATTTTAGAAATATTTTAAACCAAACATATATAATTAATAGGATAAATTTCACATTAGTTTCCACATCACATCCCTTATTCCTGTTGTTCTCAAAAATTCCACTGCAAGGTCGAAAGATCTTTAGGTGTTAAAAATAACTTCAAGGTGAAAGAAAGGAGATGAACGATCAGTTAGGATAGGGAAGGCGTCGATGTGGGTCTAAACGCGGTAGCCCATATGTTGCATAGAGCTGAAATGCATCGACGTTGTCCAAGGAAGTCGCTTTCTTTAAGGAAATTCCTTTGAAAGCCTGTATGAAGTACGCCAACAATCACTTGGACAAAGATTTCTATTTATGTAGCCATGTGCTATGGTCAAATTAAAAGAAGATTAAGTTGTTTAGCACAAGTTATATGAGGTATGTTTAGCCTAAAAGTCGTCAGCCTTGTCTTCTAAAAATACTGCTACTGCAGCAAAACATGGATTGGGTCTATTATATAATGGAAAATTTTATGCGAACAAGAGTTGAACACCACAAAACCCTCAAACACACATAGAAATTGGTTTTCTTCTAGTTGAAGAAAGTACAATAGGGTTTGGATTGGTCATTACAGGCGCCAGAATTCAATCCGATCGAAACTAATCCGCATCAAGGGAGACCCGCCTAAAAGTAATTAATAGCGATTGTCTTAAATAAATGGTTTCTACTATCCATTTAGATATTTAAAAATTACGGAAAATCTTAGAAACAGCAGATAGCAATGCTATAATAATATTCAGATTTTTTCTTTTATATTGTCTTCTGACTGTCTTCCAGTATAATAGGGTGTCATTTTCTCGCTATTAGCTTTTCTAGATTACATAACGCTATTTATAGAGGACAATATATTTTTATTTATCAGGCAAGTGGTTAACACTCGATACGTTCTATGACCTGATAAGTTTCTACACCTACCAGTTACATTATAAAACGTTTAAACGCTACTATCTTTTATTAATTTTTTTATTCTTTGTATTTATTCTTGCTTCTGATGAATTTTTCCGTCCCGCAAAACATTGATCCGTTGAGTCAAAATGGCCCAATTGTTTATGCTAGGGCAGGTTCTTCTTGATTAAAGAAATACAATCTATTTCTATTTATTTCTTATTGCACTTTGGAGACATGACGAAACTTTTATACAGACTAACACTTTTTTCAAAGAAATTCTTGCTAAATTATTTTCTTTAGAGTTTCTTCCATTGGAAAAATATGATGTTAAATAAAACATATGTTAGAAAAAAGGAAGTAAACATTTTGCTCTTAACAGGTTTCTGTGTATATTTCAATTATATTGCAGTATATCTTCGTTGTGCTGCTTATGACTCGCAGGTGAAAACTCATTTGTTGTTATTTTCTCTTCTCATTAAAATGTTTTCTCCCTTTTAGCTTAGGGAATTTTTATTTATTTTTATTTTTCATGTATGAGATCAGTATAGTTAAGATAGGTAAGATTATATCAATAATAATTACATAAAATCAAAAAATGCAAATATTATAAACATATCAAGAGTAAATTTGAACAAAGTACCCAATTTTTTTTATGTCTGTTAAAAACAGAAAGATGCCAATGAAACTTCTTGGAACCAATATAATTAATTATTATCTTTCAGTTAGGGGACGGTAGTGAGCTATTAAGTAATTAGGAATAAATTTCGTGTAACTGTTTTTAGTTGTACTTGGCTAGATCAAAATACATATGAAATAAATACAATCTAGCTTATAGTAACGCTTCTACCCTCTTGTTTGACAATAGTTGAGAGTAAGTTATTTTTAGAATATACATAACCAAATAAATAAATTTGAAATGGTTTAGGGAGCTGATGACGTGGAATATCAAATTGGTAACTAATAATAATATTAATAATAATAATGATCTTACTAATAATAAATAATTACAATACGAAATTTTGAAGGTGCTAAGTGCGAAGGAGTACTTATTAGAAGATAAGTTATTCCACATATTTGGAATACATATCAAAAGAGCACAATGGCCGATGCAGCACAAAAGATTACTAATTAAAGAAATAAATAAGCCAAAATAATGTGTCTCAAGAATCGGGATAGGTACAGAGACGTAGCGAAACACGAGGAGACTCTGGCATTTATTATCTTCCTTGGTTAGAAAAAGAAGGAAAAACGATGTTACAAGGAGTGGATATCTATTGCAGATCAGTGTTCAAGTGGTGTGCTTCAGAAATGTCCTCTCCAACACAATGAAGGATGCAAGTCTTAAACAAGTTTAACGGGTTTATTTATGGAAACATGGAATTCAACGAGAAGGGAGATAGAGCATTCGAAACTTAAATCAAAGAAAGCTTTGATAGCAATCGATATAGTATTGTAACCAAGTTGTGACTCGATCCGAATAAAATTACGGAAGACAACCAATAAAAGAGTTAAAGCTATTAGCACCATGAGGTTTTTTTTTACATTTTTGACTACCAAATCTGACGCTTATATTTTTCATAGATTCGTAAATGAAAAGCTGAAAGCCACTCATGTTTAAAAAGGAACAATAAATAGATTTACACTTAGCCAAATTCGAAGGAATACCCCCAACTACATCTCAGTTTCTTTTATGAGCGATTTTTAAAATTAGACTGAGGGACAATCTTAGTCTCAAGAAACATGGCTAGGGGGAAAGGTTTGGAGATTTAGTCTTAAGCGTGTAAATGATGTGAAAGACTGAAGTAGCCCATATGAGTGCCAAGGAGAAGATATAGAAGAAGAAAAGCGGCTAAATCACATATTTCACATTAGAATAAAGCGTGTTTGCTGATCTACATAGAAATAACACTTCCAATTTGAATAAATGAGATTATATTGTGTTAAAAGTAACATATTTTCTAATAATACTCTCGAAAATTGTCACTCGACCTGTTTCATGATTTTCATATTTCAAACAAATGCTTTATCTGTAAACGATCCAAGAAAATACATAGAATTATCATAATTACTACTAATGATATATGGATTTTAATGTATTTATATATGCACATGTTGAACCATAGTATTGTTTTTATGCTAAAAAAAGTTGCAGAAAATCGTCTTCAATGATAGAGTAGCTAACATCAAAAGTTAAGAATAGTTAGAGGAAACGCGGCCGGGATATAGTGAGACTGAATATTTCCCTGGTAGACAGGAATTGACTGACCTGATACATTATAACGTGATTTGGAACAAGAGCGCTTCCATTTTTTCTGTGACGAAGTGACGATGGAAAGCAGCTGTATACTAGAAAGTCAAACCCCGTAGCAAAGTCCAAGAAGAATTGGTAAGGGCTGATTGTTTTCCTAAAATAAAAAAAATCCATGAATAAACACAATTTCTGTTTTGGTTTTAAAAGTGCGATGATACCAGTGCATGCTACAGGGTGATGTCGTGATCGAGGTGGAGCTGGTGGTACGTCAAAGGACGGCGAGAGCTGAGAATGATGGTGGGACCGAGAACTTTGGCAAATTGTGATTTCCTTGCTCCTAAGTTTACGAGCAAATTCCTTGACAGCTTCAATCAGGTTATGGAGTTTAAGGCTGATTCGAAGCTGATCATCTGCAGTAAAGATGTTGACCCTAGCTAGAGGTGGTTGTGGGAACTTAAAAAGTAGGAATAGAGCTTGTACCCTTAGCAAAGGAGTATGATTTTATCAATAAATTTGGCTCTACAGGAATTTTGGTATAATGTTCCTGTAGATTTTGATTGATTGGAATGGAGGAGCTATCATCTGTAAAATTTGGCAAGCCCATAGATTCCGCACACTAAGCGACTTTAGTGCGTAATGTGGCGAGTATATTATTAATATTGTCTCTCATGGAAATGACGACTGATGGCCTGAGACCTGGATTATTACTGCCAACAGGGACACCAAAAAAAGTAGAATGACCTATATTTGTAGTTCGGGAGGATATGTTACTTGTAACAATCTTTACTCCTGATCATAGTGTGCGATGATGTTGCTCGAAATTTTTGATGTGTTGCTTTAAGTTTGCTGAATGTTCAAATGGAGGTTTTGACGCACTATAGTGCATAATTCTCTGTCATCCTCAAGTTCCTCACTCTGTTCTTAATATTTTTCTTGCCCCATAAATGCTTGAGAAACGATTAGTTCACTAACGTCATGGTGATTGGTTTCAATGATGGTGATTAAATATTTAAAAAATGGCAGGATCACTTATGTCATGGTAAACAGTTTCACAGCTTCCAATTAGGTGTTTACTGCACGTAGAAGTAGCTAATCTTAAGGGGGCAGTAATGTGACTGATGCCGCTGAAGAAAATATAACGCACCGCTACTATATAAATATATATATATATATATATATATATATATATATATATATATATATATATATATATATGGCTGGGGGTGCTTTAACGTTGTAGTCTTTATGAATAAACGGGTAAGAAAATAACTACACAGCGCCAGAGAGCAAAATAAAGCGCAAAGCGTGCTCAGTTAATGAGAGTTGTTAGCAAGCAAAAGGCATCAGCTTAAGTGTAATGGAGTGAAGTGTGTCTTGTTTTTCTCCGTTGCAGTGCTTTTAGAATTGTGAGTCACTTACGAAAATGACGGCAGTCCATTCAAACCCAAAGCAATTAAATTTCTGGGTATAAATATGCAGATAAAAAACAGCGTATATTGAATTTATTCAATTTTAAGCCGTTTTTATTGTTTTATTTATGGAAACCTGCATTCATATTGCTTACAATCTTTCATAGAAAATGGAAAAAAGAGAAACTCATTTAATATAGAGTTTCAAATTGGGTTTGAAACTCTCTTCTACTAGCTAAAAAGTCCGAAGTTCTGTAACAAAGGGTCATAAAAAAGAAATTGAGAAAGAAAGAGATGAATGTATGTAAGGCCGACCAAAATGATAGGATCGCGTTTATATGAAAAGAAATCCACTATAACAAAGGCAGAATTAATGGGGCTGCCACCAAAGGATGTTCACACAGTCTGACACAATGTGCGGTTACACTTACATCTACATACCGGGTATTGCGAAAGTCATTTTACACTCATTAGGACGCTCTTAACAAAGAATTTAGTGATAGTGTTGATGCAGTTTGGCACGTTTTTATTATTTTGACATATAGATATGTGTTTAAATTGTAAAATTAAGTAATTTGGCTCCCCTGGCAGTGAGCATGTGCTCCAGGCGGTTGATGAAGAACTTCAGCTCGTCGACGTTGCAGTGGCGGGCCTTGCATTCTTTGTCATCGACATGGGCCCATACGCTTATTATACATCAAATATTGAGGTCGGGCGAGTGCGGCGGCCAATAGCCCTTCGAACACAGGTTCATGTTTGATCCCAACCAATCTTGCAACGTCTTGGCTGATGCACTGTCATTCTGAAATACATAGTCCGCCTCCTTTGTGGTCTTTTTCTCGCAGCGCATGAATTTTGTGGTTTCAATGGGCATGTAATCGACCGCAGTGAGTCTGTAACCGAAGCGAAACTCACGGCCATTCCACGCCCCGACGTCGAGCTTCACCATAGAGGCCAGGTCCTTGGCTATGGAAACCTAGCGGACCTCGGAGCCATCCTGGCCGAAGCTTACTACGTGATTGTTCCGCCTGTTGATGACCGGATCTACCGTGAATGTTTTTTTATCAGACAAATGATAATTCAATTGTCATGATACATAAAGTTGTTGAGAAGTCGGCGACAGCACTCCCGCCGTTGTTCTCGCATATAGTCTGTAAGCAGAGGCCTTTACATGTATCTCAAAATCTTGCCACCCTCCTCTTTGAGAGCACTTTTAATCCCTTTAAATTGACAACTCGCCACTATTCCATCAACGGAATGAACCAAATGGGTTTAGGCTCAATTATTCGCAGACATAAAACAACCTTTGGGTTTCAATTTGTTCTCACTGTAATAGTTGGTGGTAAACCAGTATTTATCGCCCAAACCACATTGGGAATGATCTGTTGTGCCCACAGGAATTTAAAGGATTGTCCTTAAGTTCACTATGAAATTATTTTAATCCGGTGGGAGGCCACTCAAATGGAATAGATAAGGATCACTGATATCATAAGGAATAAGCGTTTAACTTAACGTTCCCCGTTCCTCGATTAGGGTGGCATTTGTATACTTATTGTCTAATAAGTATCAGAGCGATATTATGCAATTTTACTTCTATAAGTAATTATTTTTCTTTAAAATAAGGCTTTTACATATCTGTCAGGGATCTAATGAGACCCAGAAAAATTGAGGTATATCTGACAGCATTTGAGAAAAGCCATAATTGAAATATACCCTCATTAAATTATAGCTGACCGAGGTTGTAATGATTTATTTAACATAAGTGATTATGCAAGTATTAACTGCTATCAAAATAAATGGTGGAACTTCAGAAGACCTACGCAGTATTTTTAATATAAAAGCAGTAATAATGGTGTTAATTGGCATTGCAGTGGTCATATATGCTTTCGATTCGACGCAAAAAGTAAAAGATTTAGGATAAAACACTTTGTTAGGGTGGAAATAAAATTAAAATAAATCCACCTTAACTTCTCGATGTGTAGAGAATTCCTGATTTCAACCTAATGGTAGGCTTTCAAATTGTTTTTGAACCCTAAGGTAATTATTTCGAAATGGGAGGCTTCGCCCCCAATATCCCCCTTTAATTGTGTGTGTTGTACCACTCCCCTGATATCTTTAATCACTTAGTAGTTTTAGCAATTCGAAATCCTAGTATTAGGTTAAAATCAATGCTTGAAATCATGGTTTCTTTTTACATTATGAGAAGGCAAGGTAGGGTTTCATTTCATTTTGAACCAATCAAGCTAGAGAATCTCAAAAATATGTACCTTTCTCGCCAAACGGAAACACCATTAGTACTGTTTATAATACAAAAATACGGATTAGTTCTTCTGAAGTTTCACTAAATAAATTTATAAGCAAAAGAGTTAAGTTCCAACTTCTTAATATTCTCTCCACCAGAAAAGAGAATAAGTAATCGTTTCATATATGCACTATTTGATTACAATGTTCTTCACGAGATTCTATAATCAAACATAAGTAAAGTCTTAGCAATATACCAAAATAAGTATCAAATTAAAATTTCTACTCTAAGTTATTTCCGAGTTAATGGAGTTGGTGTTATTTGCCGCAGTGCCGTACAATTAAAGTTACAATGGCAAATATTTTAATTTACATAGAGGTATGGTGGCATACTATAAATAACAGGAAATTGATGGAGAAAATTAACCCCTGAATAGTCATTAAGAGACCGAATGAATTCAGATATAAGAGATATTAAGTGAGATAAACACGCCAGAAAATTAATATTTTGAAACTTTTTTCGTGAAGATCATTCATTGCTTGAGGGATATAATGGCAAGGTGAATAACTATCATCATATCTGTCGAGATAATCCATTAAATATAGTAGGATAAGTGGTTATAATAATAAGCTTACACCAGTGAAAGTGAAATCCTTAACCCTACATTTTGTTTTGTAGAGGTTCTTCTTTTTAAGTAAGATGTCGCGAATGAATACTCTTTTACAAAACGTAAAGGTTGACCTTATTTCATCGGGAGACTTTCTACGCTTTTATTATTTTGTAGAAAAGATCAATTACTGAATAATCGGAGTTGATTTAATATAAGATGAAATTTACTGTATGTAGCGGCGCTCCCTTATTCTAAGACTATGGAAGAGAAGTCAAGCCTGTGAATGTTCTTCAAGTTTGTCCTCATAGAATTTCGACTTAACTTACAATATTTTTTTATTTATTATGTTTAAAAAACTCTTTACTTTGACAAAAGATACTTTAGAAATTAAATTGAAATAAGCTCATTAACTCTAATTATAATGATTTAACTTTGAGTTCCTAGAAACCAGAAACTTAGATCAATGTTAAATACTTTATGTTTAGTCCCAAGAAACTTGACCTATCAAACAACAATAATTTTAGATTAATCTTCAAGAAACCTGAAGATCCTGACACACAATACAACAATTTCGATCCCAAAGAAACTTCATTTCTATAGCTATATTAATTTCAGTCTATCTCTATGAAAATTTCCCTGTCAAATATTATATTTTAAATTCGAGCTCTAAGAATCTTATTTTAAAATTGATCACCAAGAAATAAACAGCTTTATCCTCGAATTTTTAAAATAATTTACTGTCCTATTATCTCATAAGGTTACGCACCAGAGGTCTCGACTACTCGCTCTGAAATATTCAAAGTTTGATAACATACGAGGGTCGGTCAATAAGTTTTGTGAATCGGTAGGGCAAAGCAGAGGAAGGGGAATGACTGTTTGTGGGGGTGTTAGGACAAGTTATGACAAGTCAGGATTTGCAGCCGCACACTCCTGCTTCATTTATTTAAGAAGAAGGAGCTGATCGCAGATCGTTAGTTACAATTTTTTCAACAATGGAGAAAGTTAAGCACCGCGCAGTGATCAAATTTTTGACCAAGGAAGGCAAGAATGCAAAAGAGATCCATGAACGCATGGTTGCAGTATACACCAACACCGCCCCTTCATATGCAACCATTGCTCGCTGGAATAGGGAGTTCCTTCATGGTCGTGAGTCCCCTGAAGATGACCCCCATCCAGGACGCCCGTCAGACGTGACCAACGAGTACAATGTGGCCCGTGTGGAGAGGAAGATCCTCAAAAATCAACGGGTGAAGGTCGAAGAAATCGAGCGAGAACTTGCAATATTACATGGAAGTGTTATCAACATCATCCACGATGATTTGGCCATGACAAAGGTCTCTGCTCGTTGGGTCCCTAGAAACCTGACGCCTCATGATCGACTTCAACGTCGTCAAAGTCCACAAGGCCAGAGTTGTACAAGCTGCCCTGCGCGAGTGCGGATTCGAGGAGCTTAACCATCCCCCCTACAGTCCAGATCTGGCCCCTAAAGACTACTTTTTATTCCGCCAGCTCAAGGCTGCACTGCATAGACGCCGGCTTAGGGACGATGAAGATGTCCAGCTTGCCGTCCAGGAGTGGATTGAACAGCAGTCGGGAGATTACTGGTTGTCGGGAATTCGAAGCCTCAGGGACAAGTGACGCAAGTGCATTGAAGTCGAGTGTAGTTATATTGAAAAATAATAAAACACTTTTCCTCAAATCTCGTTTCCTTATATCTGAATTGCAAAACTTATTGACCACCCCTTGTATAAACTTGACATTCTAAATTTGAGCTCAAATAAAATCGCTCAATCCACATACAAATTTCAAAGTTTGATGGTCAGAAAATTTGCTTTGATACTTAAAAAGCTTTTAATTTAGTGACCAGAAACTGACACACGGTTTATCTAATATTTTAACTTTGATCCCCATAAAATTCGATTCCTCGCGGTGTAAAACATAAATACGAGGTAAAATAGCAATGAGAAGTTTCCTATTTCTCTTTTAAAATTAACTTCACATTATTCTAAATAGTCCAAACTTTTTCAACTTTCACTTGGGAAAAAAATGTAGCATTCGAAAATTAAATTTACCTACCAAGCCAAGATATTTTTCTTGGATTAAAGCTAACAAATAAGTACCATAAACACTTTCTCTGCACTTGCCAGCATCACTAAATAAAAGATTAGCGTTAGAGATCATTTCTTTTAATCTTTTTAATCTCTCTCTTCAGCCACAATCTGATATGCATTCAGTGTAACTTGAGCGTATTTATTTGACTCAAATGCAAGAACTATCATGAATAGTTAAGTAATTTTGAGAAAAGTATGTATGGACTATATAACTCAACCACCAAGAGAGCTTATGTCATTAAGGGGGACTGCCATTAAGAATGCGATATAACTGTAATTTACTCCTCGCTGAGACAGTTGATCCCTGCTCTCTAAGATTTCGCCTGTTATGTCAATTTGGTTTCATTTGTTTGAGATCAGTTCACATTTACGACTCTTGCCTTATTGTGATTTTTACACAGTTTATTTCTACATGTTAATTAGTTAGTGCTTAGTTAGGTAAGGTTAGGTTGGTTTTATTTATGTTTTGAATTAGGGTCACCTGACCCATAGCCTACATAAATAAATATATAAAAAAACACCTAAAATTCACAATAACGTAAAGAGCCTATAATTTCTGCAGATTCATTGGTTGGATACCGTTATGAAATGAACTTGCAGACATGGCCATTTCCTATTATCTAAATCTTTATATTTTCTTCATATTTTAATTAGTTATTCAGAGATTATTATACACCTTTTTTGATTCGTCATTAAAAAGAAAATGTTACTCATGTTATAAACAATAAAAAGGTTATAGCGTAATTAAAAACTGAGGCTCAGTGATCGATTATAAAACGTACTTTAACCTTCCTTTAATGGAACTGGTAAAGAGCGTGAAAGAGAAAATAATTCTTTTCCCCGAATGAATACATATAACAGGTCTCACAGTTAATTTAGTCTGAGAGAATAAAATATTGTGAAGTAAAGATGTGTAAAAGTAGATGCAAGGTAAGACCCGAAATAAGGGTGAAGCACAAAAAGCCAGAGAGAAATATATTTTTAAATTCCAAACCCATAATTTAACCATTTTTTTACGAAATATATTTTAAAACTTTTCAATCGTAAATGAATACTTTCGAATTATTAAAATTTTAAAGAATTACTATATTAATTATCTCCCTTACAGAACACTGATTTCATAAAGAAATCGTGCACTATTTGTTAGGATTACGTTGAAAGGGATTTCAATTGATACCTCTCCCTTATTAATTTTTTAAGGTATATTGGCAAATATAATGATTTTTTTCTCTATGCATGCAATGAATTTAATAACACAAATGTTAAGTTGTTCGCGTGAAATAATTTTTAGAGATATCTAATAAATCAACATTTCAACCATTTCTTCCGTTTTAGGCAAAGTGTTTACATTTCATTAAGTCAAAGACTGGAAATATTTATCTAGTTTTCTACCGTTTATTTTGACAATATTTGTTTCCTAAATATTATGAAACAAATTTAGCTAAAATTTCTAGGTAAAGAATCGTGCTTGAGACAATGCGTTTACATTGCCAATGTTTTGTTTTTCGTCTCGTAGTCTGAACTAAAAAAAGTCGTAGAATTTTGGAATTTCGAGTGAAAATGGAAATATAGAAGTCAGAATCGCTACTTCGTATGATGGAAGCACATATTTACGTTCTAAAAATATGTTAAAGAAAGAAGTGTAAATTTTGTTTCCCGTGTTGTATTTGACTCCCTCCAGCAGCTACCTTAATAAGTAGCTCAGCCTTTATTCCACTCCTTATTTTTTATGAGTAAATTTATGAATCATATTATTTTCACTTTAAAAAAATTGAACACATAAATGCATCTCTTTATTCAAGGAATGAGATTAGGTGAATAATGATAGTGGTGAAGAAGGATGTCGCAGGTAAAGGTCAGATCCTTGAACTTCGCTCGCCTTGTTCGAAGCAGAAAGAGGGCGATAAATTTTGGGGGGGAATTTAAAACCTCGGAGTGCGTGGATATTTATAACTTAAGTAAGAGTGCCGTTGGCCAAATTAATATAACTTGTTGGAGGTTCTGGACATAGAAACTGGTAAAACAAAAATAAGCTTTACTATTATACAGACAATTTACAAATAATAGAATGGATACGCGAAGTTACAATTTCAAGGTCAGATGAGGTCGGGGATGTTAAAGGGACATTCCTGAGGCAGCTTAAGGTAGCAACAAACTAACAAAGATTCTAAGAACATGGAAGACTGGATTTACGATTGAGTCCCTCGCGGAGCCTAATTTAGCGGTATGCTTTCGGAAGTTGTCAGGGAGAGAAAGATTGCAAAATGGGAATCGTAATCGCCACGTTTAACCTCGGAGGGATATTACGTCGGACGGGAACGGAGCCGATACCAAAATAATAGTCAGTTGTCGGTAGACTAACGTTTATATGGAGAAAATTCTTGCCTTCGAACTCGAGGGGTGTGGGCATCGAATCGAGAATTTACCCGTATTTTTCAAGGGGCTAGCTGATACTAGTTTCTTGAGGCTTGCATCTGATATTTTATACTGGCTCACCGTAAGTGACTTGCCTCAGGCCCCGGAAAGAGGCTCCATTTTATCAGACGCGGCGCCGAAAGAAGTAAACCTTAGCTTGATTCACACAATCTCGCGGAGCTTCCCCCCCTACACTCGGTTCGCTCGGTCCGTCCATCCTTCTTGTTATCGCCGGAAGTGGGTTGGATGTCTCAGGGCGCTGCTCGACGATTTCCGCTCCTGTGGCGTTTATCTCTCTCTCTCTCTCTCTCTCTGTGACAAGGGAACATTGAAAATGTAAGGAAGGTATAAAAAAGATGGAATACCTGGATTTTAGCCGTAGAGCGAGAGGTAAATTCTTCGGATACGGACTGCATTTTTCCTAAGTGGTAGGACTCCGTGCTGGTTTCGTTTAAGTTTTTTTTTTAATGGTAGAGGCTTTAAAACCGATCTTTACTTGAAAAAAAATGCCTTCATTTTTATTTAAGAAAACTACTAATTAACGTAGAATCCGAAACAAGGGTATCTACAGCGTATGGCAGCCACCGAAAAAGCACCCGAATGTGAAACTCCTTTGACGAGTAACCACAGATAATGAGGCTAAACTTTGTAAAATCTGAAGCGGTGATTCTCCTCGGCTAAGCCGTTGCCAATTTGATATACTCGTATATGTGAGTATTACATTTACGTATATGATTGTGCAAACTCTAGTCTCTATTTCATAGAAATCAGAACAATCAGGTGATATCAAATAATGATTAGATAGTGTCCTACATTGCGAAAATGGAGTAAGAGAGTAAGCCAAGAATGTGTGAAAGAGGGACTTATTCGGTTTACGAATGAAATAAGTAAGAACCTTATCTAATAGCATTAAGAGGAATATCTCCGAATATATTTGGAGATAGATTTGTAGTTATTCACTTATATATAGATCACATCTTCCTAAACAGATTATTTTATGCCATTGGTCTTCTTTCTATGTCATGGAATTTTCTTAAATATATATTTGCAAGTGATCTTCGTTATCTGCTATGGCATTTTTAAACACATTTTTTGGCCATTGATCTTTCACTTGAATGTCAGTTTTCTTAAAGATATTGAATTTTTACATTGATCTCCTTTCTCTGTTTACATTTCTTCCTTTCCTTGCAGAATGAATAAGAGGTAGTTTGGTTCATGAGTATATTTAATCTTTCAACCTATTAACATAAAACTTTCGCCTAATTAATTTACATATGGTGGCATAAACTTGATTAAATTTAAGTAATTAACTAATACTTATTATAATAATAATATAATATTATTATACTTATCAGTAAAACAAACGGAGTTTAGGAATATTCAATCTTCTATTGTTTGGGAATCTAGGGATCAGATAATGGAGTACGAAATCTTCCCATTCATATTCGTAATTTTAATACGTTGACAAGAAAACGTGATCGGGGAGCCACCTAAGTTGAGAAACGGGACTACATTTTTACAGCGAGCGACATCTTATGAGGTGTCTATTACAAGAAATTCAGTTTTGTCATGGTTGAGTTTGAGGAAGTTTTAGGGATGGAGAAGAACTTAGTGGTCAACGGTATCAAATGCTGAAGAGAGCTGGAGAGGCATCATAATTGAAGGCCTCCCCGTGGCAGCCTCGCTGCAGAGTCAGCCTCTTATATGTAGATTTGTAGAATAACCGATTCAGAGGTACGACTGACCTCGAAGCTAGACTAGAAGGTTTCGTTAATGCCAAAGCAGGACATGTGTTGAGTGATGCTGGCAGCAACTACCCTCTCATGTGCCTAAGATTGGAAGATTTTCTTTTTTCAATCTTAGAGTAGTGGTGTAGGAAAAATATCCAAATATGGTTGTGTGTGGCAAAATATATCAATTTTACACTTTTATTATATTTTCTCTTATATTATTAAATATATAAATAAAAGGCTAAATAATGAAAGTAAGTTTTAAGTGTTTACTTTCGAGCAAATACATATAAATAGTAAGAATAGATCATACTAAACTGTTTGGTAAATTTTAGGACTACATTCAAATAAAAAATATGACTCAAATACAAAAAGAATTGGACATAAAGTTATTTTACGCAAAAATAAAACAATATTTCAAAAATTCTAATCATTATCTTCCTGATAAGCTAAGCCTAATGTTTCAGAATGGTCTTTGCAAACAGCACTGTTGCACAATATACAAACATTTATTGTTTTCCGATCTTTACTTCTTGGAAATTAAGATCATACTTTACGTATCTTTGCATTCAGCTCAAAGTTGAGCACATCTAGTGTTTCTTCTTCTGTATAAAATTGCACCTCTTTTTATAGTATCATCGGTTAAGTCTTAAGAGTAGATCTATGTTTCATGTGTTCATCCATTGATCCTCTTGCAAGTTTTATCAAGAATATTTTTCTCCTTTCTGTAAATTACAATTTGGAATATAGAAATATATGCGCACTAATCCCACTTACATTCATCAGTGTATAAAATTAAGTAAAAGCCCTCTGTTCTTTGTCTTTGAAATAGAATACGATCTATATATTTTATGTACAGTGTTTACTGCACCTCTCTTTGAATTATAAAAGTAATAATTTCAGATTTTCTTGCATCTAGGTGAGCACAATCAATGGCTCTGTCGTGTGGCATTAATGAAAGCAAAAGGGCTACTATGCCTTTTTGGAGAATATATAAAACAAGAGTTAAATTTTCTTGAAAATCAACATTGCTGATTATAATTCTTTACGTTTATTTGAGATAAAATCAACTGGTATTTCCCTCCTGTTTTTTCTGAGTTTACTAATAATAACTAATTTGTGATCATTTCGAAGTTCTTGGGCTATTTTTATAGTGGAAAACGAGCTATCTGTGGCAATGTTTGATTAAGAAAAAGATCTCAATATAATTTATCCTTTCACATTAAAGATTTGATGAATTTAAAAATCACACGGAAGAAATTTAATGGATTGATGACTTGCCTAGGAAGTTTCATTAATACAGGTGTTATCAATGGAAACAGATCATCATGGGAATCGTTCCTCAGTGATCTGTGTTTGGTCCCTGGTCTTTTTTAATATCCTATATTTAAATGACCTTTACACAAATAATTATTTTTCCGATGAAACAAGCTTTTAGGCGAAAATATTATATTGCTCTGTAAAGTTGTAAAAGGGGTTGGTTAGACTAGTCGTATAAAAATGGCAGAATGTATTTCAACGTTGACCATTTTAAGCTAATGTACACAGGCTATAAGATTCTCCAGACGCTTATAAAATATGTGCTAGGAATTTTGAACGAACCTCCTATCGATAATTACCCAAACACTGCATTTTTAAAGTTACTTTCTCTTCACCTAAGATTTGAATTGATAAATATAGTTTCCACATAGTACTTTCTAACACGGTTCAATCACTGGTTATATTACAAACTTAATAATTTATAGACGCATATGTTTGCAAGTCTAGTACTTCTGTTTGCTTGGGTTACAAAGTTTTAGCTATTTTTTTCCGTTTGTATAAGCAATTCTTCGAGCTTTTTCTTATCCTGGTGTTGATGTAATTATTTTTTAACTTTTATCCTTTAGCGTTTTGTATAATCCAGTTTCTAACGATGAGTGAATTTATGAAAACTTTATATTTATTCTAATGGAATGGAATTCTTCAAAAATGAAATTTCTTGTGTACTCTTTCATATCTCTCTCTCTCTTTCTTTATATATATATATATATATATATATATATATATATATATATATATATATATATATATATATATATATATATATATATTTTGTATATATATATATAAATATATATATATATATATATATATATATATATATATATATATATATATATATATATATATATATATATATATATATATTGTGTGTGTGTGGGTGTGCGGTAGGTTTCGTTCGTAAATTTCAACTGTTTATTTTTCACATATTTCTCTAGCAATCGTTGTCAGCAGAATTTTCCTTCATAAAATGAGTAAAGATTTTTTATATTTTAGGGGGTAGAATAGTTTATTCACTATGGAAAATATTGACCTTCCATAACTTATATAGAAGGCAAAGATTCTTCATTAAAATCTGCGTCAAAAAGGCAAACGACGGGTTTTCAGACTTCCTCAAAGTCAGCATAAGAATATTGAAATTATTCGGAAAGGAGAGAGAATATTTAAGATTTGAGTGGGAAGGGAGAGCACAGAGGAAATTCCCATAGTTTGTGATTTGACGCCGTTAAAATAGCAAAATTCGTAGGTAATATCAAAGAGAACAGATTAGAAGGGCTCCTTGAGTAGAGTCAGTTATCTAATAATGGAAATACTTCAACCGTACCAATTTGTATTCATTTTTTTCGATATATATATATATATATATATATATATATATATATATATATATATAAATTTAAATGCAATGTCCCGCAGGAAAAATAAAAAGGTGCTTCCAAGTACTTTTCAGGTTTATTCACTTCATTCTCAAGGATAACTATAAGAGAAATTAATATAATAAGGGTATATATATACATATATATATATATATATATATATATATATATATATATATATATATATATATATATATATAAACTAGTAAAAGATAAAAGACCGATGAGGAAGTAGAAGAGGGACTGTGAATCCACATTAAGATTTATGCTTAACAGGTAGCAAGATCAAACGGAGAGGCCAAAAAGAGTCAGGAACAGAGACAAAAGGGTTAAAATGATTCACGGATAAAGTGATAGTCTAAAGAGGGAGATTATGAGCGACACGAGAAGTAAATTAAAAGAAAGTAGAGAGAGACAAGGAGAGAGGAAAAAAAATAAAATAATGTAAATACAAAATCAATGCAATAATTAAAATGACGCATCGGATTCCCATAAAAATGAAAATTGCCACCCAAAAAGGAATTTTAAGTCAAATTTCTTTAATAATGAGTTTTTTCATGAAAATATCAATTTTATAAGGGCCAGAGGCAATGTTAGAGTTATTAAATTGGCTTATGCATGAAAATTTAACAAGGTTTCTTTTAATTGAGTCATTTGAGCGAAAAATAAATTTTGCTGAATTCCAATTGATTACGAGTAAGTGCATATTTTTGGACATATGCATAAAAAAACGCATTATTATTTACAACTCTCCTAACATTGTATTTATGCTGATTAATATGGACAGATAATTTCTTTCCTGTCTGTCCAAAATATTTACTTGGACAAAAAGAACATTTGACAAAATAGACTCCCCAATATTATTACATTTATTGTGAACTAGAATGTTTTTTTTTGTAGTTGATCGTATTTGAAAGCAACTGAAATGTTAAAGATTTTTAAAAGACGAGGAAGGTCAATGAAACATACAGAGAAGGGTAAAACCAAAATGTTTTTAACATTAAAACGGATAGCAGGAGCTGTATTATAGAACGTCTTTTTTCACAGGAAAGACAGTTTAGAAGAAAGGGATAAGGATAACATAGTTTATGGTCAATTTGAAAGATATTGGAGAACTCAGAATCCATATATTCAGGACTAACAACTCGTAAAACCTGTAAAAACATAGAAGAAAAAACGGAGCGTTTGACTTTGGGACTATACTAGGGTTAAAAAGTAATATAAGAGTTTTAATTCGTAGGTTTCGATAGATGGAGTATTTAAAACCAGTCGGTGTTCTATGAATAAGAAGAACGAGAAAGGAAAGGGTTCTATTATTTTCAACCTCTTTTGAAGTATTTTGCATATTTTGCAAATAAATAACACATCGAGAAAAAAATATATATAAAATTACATAAGAATATCAATTTCACAATATTCGAAACACCACAGGTATTAATTTATCTAATATTGAGGTAATTAAAATAGATGAAATTGTCGTAGAATAGGCTCTCGATGAGATACCATATATAACTATTCGTTGAGAGAATTATTCTAATATTTTGAGTGCGTGGTAATCTAATTGACCGAGGTTATTTATCTTCAATATGCTTAAGAAGTGGAACTTAGCTCAAGGATAATAATATGGCTATCATTAATAAAATAGAGTTTTATTAATTAAACTATCAACAACACACAAAAAGAAAATGTTTACATAAACGGAGAATGAAAAGGGTCGTGGGAATATCTAACTAATCCGAGGATTAAGATTTGGAAAGATTTTAAAAGATAAACAAATAAAAATTAAAGGGGGGGGGATGGTTCGCTAAACCATTTAAAGCACAGGGTAGCGTTGACAAAAGGTTAGATAATTAAAGGTAATGCTCAGCTTACGTAATTACAAAGTTGTTGTGCAGAGGAAGACGATGCGAAGGAATCTTCGGTCTACTGGCGATTTACAGCAGAAGGGTTCTTTGGGGGGTTGTTCTTAGCGAAGGGGAAGGACTGTCTTCGAAGAGTGAGAGCGAAGTGGGGCTTGGAAGTACGAGCGATCTCTGTTACAGCAAATCGGGGATGTTCTAGATGAACAATGGAGGTTATTGTTGAAACCAAGCGTTCTCTTGAAGAACGTTGAAAAGGGGAGAATTAAATTATCCTGACGTGATCTCTTGGGAATGAGAACCGTTTCTTGACGGACAAGCTTTAAGAACAATGGCTGTTCTAACGTTGGTCTCTTTCTGAACAACAGGGGGGGGGGGTGAAAACCGTCTCTTGTCAACGGGCTCAAAGAACAATGGCTGTTCTAACGTTGTTTTCTTTCTGAACAACAGTGGGGCCTTGTGGACTTGGCGTCTCGAAGGCACGAACCTTGGCACTCAAGGGGTATTATCCTCTTCTGGACAATAATGGTGGATCTCGAGGTAGAGAGCTCCTATGGTGCACAAAGGAGACCGGATCGGCGGGATGCCTCGCGAAAATAATCTGGATCTAATCTGCTTCAATCGGGAAAGCTATGATAAAAATAGTCGAATCCATCCCCTTTGCGTAGGGGACAATTGAGTGCGAGGCTTCGGGGGAATGCCTAGGTCGTGCCTGGGAAAATACTTTATCTGCTCATAAGCCTAACTCAATCTGGCAAGATGCACGTATGGAGGCAAAACGGGGGAATGAACCTCCTTGATTAAATATTGGCTTAGGTGGAGATAACGCGCTCTTCTTCCTCTCGCAGATGCACGTGGGAAGCAATGTGTTCCTAAACATGTGATAGCAGCTGAATTTAAGCGGCCTCAGACCGTTCTATCACAGCCCTCCATTCCGGGGGAAGTTGTCACTTCGAAAAAAAAGAGAGGAGGGACAACCATATAGCTCTGTTGTTGAGAACTCGCTTTCTTGCACTGACCGTACCTCGATGCACCTAGCTAGTATTACCTTAATACATATGATTATGTTGATCTTTTGATTATAGGCGAAACTAACCTTTAATACAAACTCAACCATAAAAGAGACATGGAACAATGAAATAATATAAAATTAGTACATATGGCACAAAATAATTTATACGTAATTTAATGGGTACAAATATATACACATACAAGAAAAAAAATAGACCTTGAGCCACAAAATTCAGACATATACATTAACTAATTATATTATAAGAGAATCCAATTTAAGTCGTACAAGACGGTATATACATACATGGAGATCCTAATCCTACGAATTACAAATTAATCTACACTATTTGGTAACGCATTCCTACTGAGTGCGTCAGCGACCTGATTATCGGAACCTTTTATATAATTTATCTTAAATTGGTACTCTTACAAGAGTAGACTCCAGCGCATAATTCGGCCGTTGGAGTGTCGTACATTCCGAATATAGGCCAACGGGCGGTGGTCAGTTCCTATCTGAAATTCTTTTCCTATCAAATACATTTTAAACTTGTCAATAACCCATATAATCGCTAGGCTTCCTTCTCTATAGTGGCATATCTCTTTTCGCGTGGTAATAATTGGCGACTAGCATATGCAACTGGATGACTCGTTCCGTCATTCTCATATTGAAGAAGTACACCCCCAATGCCCTCGTTGCTCGCGTCGGTCTTAATCCCAAAGGATTTTTCCGGGTTGGGCAACTATAAAATGGGGGCAGAAATGAGCTTACTATTGAGCTGATTAAAATGAGAAACAGCGACATCATTCCAACGTAGTCGATCAGGGGAATTCTTTTTTAAAAGGGTGCTGAGGGGCTCCGAAATTGCAGCGAAATTCGGGACAAATCGCCTATAGTAAGAAGCTGAGCCTAGGAATGATCTTAATTGCTTCTTAGTATTCGGGAGGGGCATGTCGGCGATTGCCTTAATCTTGTCCTCCTGTAGACTTAACTGGCTTTGTCCTATTTTAAAACCCCAGTATTTTATGGTTTCGTGGGCAAAATGGCATTTGCTGGGTCAATGGTGAGGCCATTTTTGCGCAGTCGCTCGAAGAGAGCTAATAGGGTGGTTAAATGATGACTCCATTCACAAGTAGCGACGTAAACATTATCGAAGTAAAAGGAGACATTCGGAAGTCCATCTAACAACCTTCTCATGAGACGGTTATAGTTACTACAAGAGGGCACGAGTCCAAAAGGAAGGCGCCAAAATTGCATTAAGCCTTTCTCAGTTGCAAAGGCTGTATATGCTTTCACATCGGGCCGGAGGATAATTTGGTAATACGCCTTCCACAATTCAAATTATGAGATGAACTTGGCGTTTTAAAAAAGGTGGAGGTTTTGGTCTACCAACGGGATGGGCTCGGCGTCAAACACAGTTACCGAATTTAACTTCCGGAAGTCGATGCACATCCGATAAGAGCCATCAGGTTTCTTGACCATGACGATTGGGGAATAATAACTAAAGGTGGAAGGTTCTATTATATCTAAACTAAACAAATTATCGACTTCGTCGTTAAAAGCTTGGCGTAAATGAATCGGCATAGGATAGGGTTTTGAACGGACAGGTTCTAAGGTCGTCAATTTAATGTCATGCTTCAAACTAGTAGCGCATCCAGGCTTCTCCTAAATAACGTCTTAGAACTAACATAATAATTCTTGTAGCTGACTCTTTTGATGTGGTGTCAACTGCGCGTCGATATCCAGGTCAGAGGGTTAAAAAGACTCGCCTGGCAGGGAAGGAAGAGGGTAATCGGCATCAGGTTGAATGCATACTGGCTGAATAACATTAAGGGACCCTAACGGGGTAATCCTCTTCAAGCGCCGATGTTTCGTCCAGTGCTACGAACGTATCTCAATGGGCGCGTCGGTGGTACTTCTTTAATAAGTTAACGTGGTAGAGTTTATCGCCTGCTGGGGTACCAATGAGGTAATGTACCGGTCCTCGTACCTCGCGGACCGAGTACGGACCTTTCAATTGGATCAGTAATTTATTACTCGCTGTGGGAAAGAGCAGGAGTACTTCATCACCGGGCTTAAATTTCTGATCTTCGGAACTAAAATCCTGGTTAAGGATCTCCGAGAATTTGGACGGTAGCGGGGTTCTGAGGGTGATGGGCTCCAGGGCTTCCTTTTTAGCTTGGCCTCGAAGAAGGGCGGCCTGGGAAACAGGGTCGGAACTTACTTGAGGGCTCTGTCCTATAAGTACGGAACAAAATTCTATGGGTGCTGAAATGACTTCAGCCCAGCCATCATAATACTGACACTGCAGGTAACATCTAACGACGGGGAATCGGTTCGCCCGCCCAAGGTAGTCGTGTACCACCGCAAACTTTTCGTGGTTAGGGTCCACTGGGGGGAGGAGCTCGTCGGACACGATGAAACACGTGCACCCTGTGTCCCTGACGAGAGTAGATACACGGCAGCCGTCCACGCTGCCCTCCTCAAATTTCAAAGTTCCTGGGGAACTTTTATCAAAAATAAAATTTCCGAGTGGCCTGACGGAGGCAGAGAAGTTGATGCTTGGGTCTGCACCACCGGGAAAGCCAGGGTGGCATTAATCTGGTGAACTTGGTGGGCTGGTCCGCTTTTAAGCCTAGAATTTTGGGGTCAGTTAAAGCTCATGTGGTTTTCTACACCGCAGGTGAAGCATATGATTGGTCGCTTCGGGAAGAGTAATGGAGGAGAAATCTTAACAGGAGGTTTTGTGTCTCGTTGGTGGTTTAGGGGAAAAAAGTTTTAGGGTTTTACGACGCCTGGAAACTTCGTCGGCTTTCCTGGGGAGTGGCGCGAATCCTTCCTTCTTTCCTGGTAGGAGAATTGGTGAGAAGTTCGATTCTCCTTGGGGTATAAATTATGGCTTGCGGCATAGACATCCGCTTCTTCGGTACACTCTTTAAAGGTCTAGCACCGACGATCCTTGACGAACGCGCGGATCTCCACCGGGAGAGACGCCAAAAATTGATCCCGCAACACGAAGTCTGTTAAGGACTCGTAGTTAGGATCAACCTTTGAGGATTCTAACCAGAATTTAAAATTTCTCTGAAGAATGTATCCGAATTGACGGAACGTCTGTCCGGGTTTAATACGACCTCCTCAAAATTCTTGTCGGTAGAAATAGGGAGTCATATTATGAGCGGCCAATAACTCAGCTTTTAAGGTGCTGTAGTCAATTGTACATTCAGATGCTAAAGATATGAAAATGTCGCGCAATTTACAATTTAAAAGGGGAAGTAATCTTACTACACCTTTAGCCTCCAGATCCAGGTTATTGATCTCGAGGATCTTAATGCTCCGAAATCCTCTCCATTTCTGAAATTAGGGAGCTTAAGTACGAGATTGGATTGGGCTTCTGAACGTGAGCTGACTGATTGTATTTTGACCTGTACTTTAGCCATTTCAAGCTGATGGTGAAGCTGAGATTGTCTTTTCCGTTCCTATCTTTCTTCTCATTGGATTTCTCTTTCTCTTTCTTCTCGTTGGATTTCTCCTTCTCTTGCCTTTCTTCCCTTAACTTTTCTGTTTCGGTTCGTTGCTCCTCTTGAACGTACTCAATCAATTCTCTTCCGGAAAGTCCCAAGTTTTCTCCTTGCGCTTTAAAGATTTCAAACTGAGTCATATTTGCACTTGGCGGCGTAATATTCAATCAACTAAATTCCTTGCAATAAGAATTTTGCCTTCTAGAGAATTAGCCTACCTAAAATATGAGCACTGACCTATTGGTAATTGGTTTCTCGATCTAGATAACCAATGACTAAAATAACACAAAAAAACACAACAAATTATTATAACAGTTCCTTGAGCTACTCCAGCTTCTTAAGTTTAAAAAAAAAGGGATAGCAATCGTTAGAACAAAATGAAACTACTATACTCTATTCTTATAACGAATAACACTATGCTTCACTCAACTTAGATCAGTGTTTGCAAAGTTATAGCGTTAAACCTTACACACTTGACACCAAATTTAAATAGTATATATATATATATATATATATATATATATATATATATATATATATATATGTCGTAGAATAGGCTCTCGACGATATATAACTATTCGTTGAGAGAATTATTATAATATTTCGAGTGCGTGGTAATCTGATTGACCGAGGTTATTTATCTTCAAGATGCTTAAGAAGTAGAACTGAGCTCAAGGATAATAATATGGTTATCATTAATAAAATAGAGTTTTATTAATTAAACTATCAACAACACATAAAAAGAAAATGTTTACATAAACCGAGAATGGAAAGGGTCGTGAGAATATCTGACTAATCCGAGGATTAAGATTTGGAGAGATTTAAAAAGGTAAACAAATAAAAATTAAAAGGGGGGGGGGATGGTTCGCTAAACCATTTAAAGCACAGGGTAGCGTTGACAAAAGGTTAGATAATTAAAGGTAATGCTCAGCTTACGTAATTACAAAGTTGTTGTGCAGAGGAAGACGATGCGAAGGAATCTTCGGTCCACTGGCGATTTCCAGCAGAAGGGTTCTTCGGATGGGGTTGTCCTTAGCGAAGGGGAAGAATTGTCTTCGAAGAGTGAGAGCGAAGTGGGGCTCGGAGCTACCAGCGATCTCTGTGACATCAAATCGGGGATGTTCTAGATGAACAATGGAGGTTATTGTTGAAACCAAGCGTTCTCTTGAAGAACGTTAAAAAGGGGGGAATTAAATTATCCTTATGTGATGTCTTGGGAATGAGAACCGTTTGTGGACAAACGGGCTTGAAGAACAATGGCTGTTCTAACGTTGCTTTCTTTCTGAACAACAGGTGGGGGGGTTTGAGAACCGTCTCTTGTCAACGGGCTCAAAGAACAATGGCTGTTCAAACGTTGTTCTCTTTTTGAACAACAGGGAGGGGCCTGGGGGACTTGGCGTCTCGAAGGCACGAACCTTGGCACTCAAGGGGTATTATCCTCTTCTGGACAATAATGGTGGATCTGGAGGTAGAGAGCTCCTATGGTGCACAAGGGAGACCGGATCAGCGTGATGCCTCGCGAAGATTATCTGGATCTGATCTGCTTTAATCGGGAAAGCTATGATATAAATAGTCGAAGCTATCCCCTTGGCGTAGGGGACAATTGAGTGCGAGGCTTCGGGGGAATGCCTCGGTCGCGCCTGGGAAAATACCTTATCTGCCCATAAGCCTAACTAGATCTGGCGAGATTGACGTATGGAGGCGAAACGGGAGAATGAACCTCCTTGATTAAATTTTGGCTAAGGTGGCGATAACGCGCTCTGCTTCCTCTCACAGATGCACGTGGGTAGCAATGTGTTTTTAAACATGTGATAGCGGCTGAATTTAAGCGGCCTCAGACCGTTCTATCACAGAAATTATTTTCAAAATATTGTTGAGATTTTGGGGGATAAAGAACAAACTTTTTTCAATTATTAACCAGGAACAAAGAAAGGAATCACAAATAATTTTAGAAGCACTTTAATGGAAGTCAGTTTGTGATATAGTGAAAGACTAATTGTGTAAAAAAAATACGAAAAAATAAATTAATGACTCAAAACTGTTTACAGAAAAAAGTAAAAAAGAATATCAAAGATGATGAGAGGTCGACAAATGATTTAAAAGAGAAGAAAAGAAAGAGTTGAAATAAAAGAAAAGAGTGGGTTTGAATAAGGTCTTCTGACCAAAAGTCGCCTGATCTTACTTATTCTGATTTATTACCTTATGACCTACGACAACCTACAATATTCCTGGACTAACTTTGTCAGGATCTTGGCAATTATATCAGTCAAAGGGTAATGTAAAACAACATATGGATTTCAAATTTCGTTAGAATAAGCCGAAATTCAATGTTATTACGAAAACAAAAAAAAGGCTAAACGAGTAGGACTGACCGACATAGTGAGATGTAGAGTCGCCTCCGATTAAAACCATAGACCAAGATTAAATTATTAGGAGATAGGTACTGGAAACCTTTTAATTATTTTTTAGACCAAAAGCCCGTGTCCAGAGCCGCATAGGCAATAGGAAATAGAACGAAGGTCTGCCTGCGAATCAAGTTCCTCCTGTAAGGAGGATTGGCGAAGCCACATGCAAATATTTTAGATGGGGTATACCCTAAATAGAAACACTTAACTCATGTTGTTTTAAGAAAAAATGATTTGAGATGTTCATGTGTTATATCTGTTCCCCTGATATATTTTAGGAATCTTTTAATATAATATGATAAAAAACAACTATTATTGAAAAAATATGGATTCGTTCCGTGGCCAAAAATAATTTTGGCTCTTTTTGCTTGTCATTAAATTTAATTATGAAGATTTTAAAGAAATTTCGACGATAATTAAAAGGGATATTTTCCCTCATTCTTAAATATCTACCAAATTTGTTAATATGAATGCAAAATAATATGCATTTATTTTGAATTTCCATCTCTTATAGGCCTGAAATATACATGAAATTCCTACATTCAGTGAGAATTGCTTCTCTCTGCAATATTTTAATGTAATGCAAGAGTGCAATAAACCGAAAGCAGAATATTTCAGCGGCAATGACTATCCCCTAAATCTTCTCATTTCAGCTGAAATATTCTAGTTTCCCATTTAGTGCAGACACTCATCATGCTCATGCATATGTGACCACATCATCATTGCTATCAAATTGGTAATTTGAGCATTTTTAATACTTTCTTTCTGTTTATGGGTTATGATTTATGCTATTTTACTCCATTGCTTCCGAGTTTTACCAGTTTTTTTTTTCATTTTTTATTCAATCACCTATATTCTTATTGTACGTCTTATCTCTGTATATTTGATCTTAACAATGGTATCAGGAAGCAATTAATATCATTTAAATATGGCATCCATGTAACGGGAGAAAAAGTCCAAGAATTCTTGGCTTCAATTCATAATAAATCTTTGTACATAAATATAAGAGAATGTAAAACAACATAAGGGTTTGAAATTTCGTTAGAATTGGCCGATAGTTGTGATATTATTGCTAAATAATTTCCCGGCTAACCTTGGAAGAACTTTTGCAATTATATAATTCGAATGAGAATGTAAGACAACATAAGGGTTTTAAATTTCGTTTGTATTAATAGTTATGATGTCATTGCCAAAACAAAATAACTTATGATCTCTATTACAATCTGAAGCGTGGGTATTCAACTTGAGTTGAGGAATGAAAACAAGCATTAATACATATCTTCTTGTTAATATACATTCACCTTCTGATAGCGATGAAATGACTAATAGAGATTATTATATAATTTAATCAGTTCTATATAAGAAGTCTGTAATGGCATAGCTCTCATTTATGTTTCGCGGATCTTAGGGTAGTATGAGGGATTTGGTTGTTTTTCATCCCACCTCAAAACCAAGTTAATAGCTGTAACTCCCTTGGACATCCGGGGGTTTGACTGTATTTCTTTCTTCCCCCAGACCGGGAGAATAACCTTTCCTTTATTAAATTTTAGAAAAAGTTGAGGCCAAAGAGAATAAGGGAAGGGGGGAAATCTACACAAAGCCAGATAGCAGGGAGCTCTATGAGGGGAATGGGGACGATAGGAGCGGGAAAAGCTATACAAAGCAAGGTTGATACGGGGAAGGTGGAAGGCCCACGGGGAAAGGCGGAAGAGCAAAGTGTCTGGAGATTTTGACTCGGCGAAGTCCAAAACGTCCATGCCGCCTCATAGCCGGTGGACCTCCTTATATAGAAGATCCTGAGGAGGTTGCAGGCATGGCTATATCATGTTATCGAAGATTCTCGAGGCGGTATCGGCGTGATTTGAATCATTGCGGACATAGACGATATTGAGGGACATGGATTTGAAGCAGAACGTAATGGTGCGTACCAGGATGTCCAGGCAAATCTTTCCCTTGGAATATTATCGGAGAATACCCTGGTAAAATCCCAGGAGGGTGTACCACCAGGTGGCCGTCTCTTTCAAAAGATGTTACCACTTCGATAATGTCCATGGGAATAGCTACAGAGGCCCCAGAAAGAGTAACGCGCAAGGCAAAGGGCGACGCGTTGCATTAGACGATGAGGGGCGTGGCCCAAGGACGTTTTGACCTAGACCATTGACGAGTAAGAGAAGGTTGGAGAGGGAAGAGGCCAGAGCGAGGTTATCTAGAGGAAACATAATTTCCCTCAGAAAAAAAGAAAGCTTAATGACAGAGGCAATGAAATTAAGGAGCCCCGTTATGCGTAACCAAGCCTTCCAAGGAGCATGGTTAGCTTGGAGGAAATTAATAACGTTCCGTGTTTGTTACACAATGCACTTAAAAAGGCCACACGTTTTTTTATGTAAGTCGATATTTATACCTAGGTAAGTAAGCACTTTTACTGGGGTCAAAACACTTTTGGCACTATTGACATTAAGGGAGATATTGCACATTGTCGTAACGCACTTCCTAACTGTACTTCTGTTTCCGATGATAAGAACGTCATCCAGGTATGTATGAGCCCGGCATTCGTGCTCCTTGGCCCCTGCGTTGACCACGGCGGAGAGGGCGGCCTGCATTATATAAGGGCTGCCCGAGAATCCGATGGGATTCTAGTAAGGTAAAACCTTTTTCCAGCGATAAAGAAGCCAAAGTTATGACTGGCTTAAGGTATAGCAGCCCACCTGATTCAAGACCTTTGCGATTTCAAACGAGCTGGAAGCTTGGTGTCGAGAAGGCATCAGCTGCGGGGCCCATGTTGTAAACTAGGGGAACGCTCTCATTGGGCTTAGGTACCGCGAATATGCGGTGAGTGTTGGAGATTTCCGAGCTCTATTACACGATGCCGGTGGCTATAAGTTGCTCGATGAATGGGAGAAAGCGTGGAGTAGAAGGAGACCAAACGAATATCCCCTCTTAAGATATACCATGATCCCATCCTCCTGCAGGGCCTTGACGATATTGTTGGGTGGGGGAGTGGAGGCGGAACTATTGGGGGTTGCGACGTTGAGACGGGCGTCCGCCGGAATGGGCTGGCGTTCGGCCTCCAGAGGGTCCATTTTCGGCTTACAGAGTCCATTTGTTCGCCATTGCCACCTTCGGCGTCACTCTGGTTCTTCCCGTCACCGTTGTTGTTGTCGTTCGCGTCGTTACCGTTTTGTCGTCATGGGCCCAGCCATAATATTGAGGCACCCGCTTAGGATGTTACGCAAGACATCTCCGTGTTCGGACGTGTGATCGCTCTCCTGCGAAACGGAGAAAGGAGGGGAATATTAATGACCGCGAGGACGGCGAGAGCGGACTGCAGAAGAACCAAAATCAGTTGCAGATCCCGGGGAATACGCTCATCGATATGAACAGCACCCAGTTACTTTGCCTTATCTTCAAATAAACCGCGCAGTCCGTACAATGCATCGTAGTTTGCATGTAGAATTACAACCGCCGAACGGTGCGAATGATTAAATAATTCGAGTCTCACGTGGTCTTTCAAGTTAACATTGATGACCTCTGAGATCTGTTGGAGTAGGGGTGGAGCTTGAGGTTCATGCTCGACGGGTTCATTGGGTCCCGTGTCTGAGGATGACTCTGAAGGAGAAGAGAAAAGGTGTCCCCTAAAGGCTATTGGCCTGAATAATATTGACGAACCTGATGAAGAGGATATTATCAATGCCGATAGAGTTATAGAAGCAGAATCGATGAAAGGGAATGAAAGAGGAGTAGTTGGCGAGAGCAAATGGAACTCATCCGATCATTTAGCCCCATCCGCCACCTGGCCCTGGCGACGTACAAGCGGCAGCACCAATTTAAATTACTGGCGACGTCTTTAAGGAAGCGCTGCGTGCGTTCTAGACCCTCGTGGGCCTTGTCATCGGTCTTCCTGACTCACTGTGGCAAGGGCAAACCAAGATCCATATATGGGTGGTGGCTGAGCAGCTCAGTAATGCCAACCTTTACCTGGATTCAGGTAAAGACGGCCACTTTTTTGCCCGTGTTCCTGAGCGCGATGTCATAGCCGTGCTGCTAGACGTTGTGGAAGAGTCTTACTCTAGTATGAAGTCGAATGAATTCCTTTCTGTTAAGTTGAGATCTGAATCTGAAAAGATCACACTTACCTGTAGGTTAGTCTGTACAATTTTTCCCAATTGTTCCCAGCGTACGTCTTTGAATGCGGCGATGTCCGAAGGGTACAGGCCATTGCGTGGAAGCAACGGTGGGGCGCTCGATTTCTGCGGAGATCTAGGGGTCTCTGGCTCAGCTGGCTGCACGATGCTGTCCTGAAAAAGGTAGGGTGGCGGCGGCTCCTCTGGTGAACGGGCTTCTCCGAATTCTTGTATGCTGGCGCGAGGTTGGAGATTCAATTATTCCCATTCGTTGATGGAGACGAGGTGGTGTTTCCCCGCGGGACTCCTGGCCTAGGATGGAACCTCCACAGGAGCTAGGACGTATCTGGATGATTCCGTTGATGATTCTTGCGAAGTTGTTGATGAATGTGTTGCTTGTGAATGTAGTTCGGGGGGCACGACGCTGGCGGATCTCGTCACTCAGCTCATTCTTTAACGTTTGATACGTACGTATGTGTGTATGTACTTGTCAAAATATCTTTAACTTCCAGACAAATGACAGATGAAGAAGTTGATGAAATGTTTGTTTCGTTTTGTTGTCTCTTAAATAATTTCTAATAATAGCTCAAGGCTGACTTAAGGGCAACTAGTTTACTCTCTTCGATCTGACTTCTCTTTTAAATCCCATAGCACTATCAGATGGCATTTACAGTTCTGTGTAAAATAATTTTGAGTCAGTGGCACCTCTCGTTGATTTTTGCACGGCCTTTCTATTTTTAAATATTTGAATGATTCACAATATTTTTTTAAATATTTCTTTTGCGCATGAAGTTTCCTCTGCGTACACTCTCGAACGATGACTAAGATAATTGGTTCATAGCAAGAGGGAAAACGAACCAGTAATTGCCAAAGATTGAGAGCTAAGGCCTGGTTGAATCCTATATCGAGGATGAACCACTGAAGCTATTCTTACATCTTAAAGACCAGGGCGCTGAGCAGAGAATGGGACGCTACCGAACTGCATAATTCAATCAAAAAATATTTAGTGACATTTCTTAGCAAGGATAATTGTCCCTGATGCAGAATTAACTACTATTGAAAAAGGATGAAATGTTTTCTGTTGAAGTTAACGTTACCTTCTAAAAAAGACTTCTTAAAATTTCTCTTTTAGATAAAGGGATGGTTGCCTTGTCGTATATGTAAAGCTCCTGAAGAGGGTTAAGTAACTCCAGGAAACTTCTTTAGTGGATCAAGGAATTCTTATTATTACCCTTACCTAACCGCATATATATATATATATATATATATATATATATATATATATTTGTATATTTGAAAGGGAGTTTTTCTTTTATGCATGTTTGATTAAAGACCAGGCCTAGTTGAGCTTTGATTAGCTTCTTTCGTGGCTTTTCTAATTTCCTTATTATTCTTTTTTCGTCTTGCGAAAGGTTATAGATAAGTGTTCCGATATTCTTGGTGAACTTTCGGTCAGGTTTGACCCTCTTCGAAGCGAATTAATTTTACACTGGTTAAACATTCAAAGGCATTACATTTATATACCAAAGATAATTTAGATAATGAAAAGAAGGGGGAATATGGTTGACAGGAAATAGTTAGAAAAGGTACATTTTGGAATGGGAGTTCGGTTATTATTGACCGTTAATCCATAAAGAGTTTTAAGGTTCGCTGGGTGGAGGTCAATTGGGCATTAATCTTGTGTTTTTCTTCGTGGATTAGGATCGCTTCCAGGATATGAAAGCGTGTGCGGTCACTTCTCCTTTTGATCATGGTGTTTTGTACTAAAACTTCTCGTGTTAGTTAAATTCCATGTTGCATGTAGTGGTTCTTGATGGCGCTATTTGCAGATGCATGGTAATTCTACGAGATAGGGATGTGGTTGTCATTCCAATGTATTTATTTGAGTTATGAAGCTTGCAATCTTCATGCGGACAGGTGAATTCATAAATTTCATTGGAAGTTTTCAATTCTTTTTTCGTACTTGTGTTGTTGATAATGAGGTGATTACTTATTGTTTTGGTTTATAATATATTGTGAATTGAAGCGTTTCTTCTGGATTCGTGTACTTTGTATTTTGGTGTATAATATTTTTGATTGTTCTTTCGTCGATTTTATACGATTCACTTATTTGGTTCATATAGAAGATATTTATTAGGAGTTTCTTATTGTCTTCCTTTTTATTATTGTTATTTTCATGTTAGTTTTTCAGGAATGTATTTGTTTTTTTGTCCACCATAGTGTTGGAGAAACCATTATTGATGAGGACTTGCTTTATCGAACAATGCCCATGAGGAACTGCATTTGTATGCGTGTCTAATGTATGTTCTTATGACACTTTTTTTATATCTTTCTGGACATTCGCCATCTCCATTGAGACAATTTCCAGAATTCGTTGGTTTAGTATATACCTGGGTTGTGTATTTATTTTCACTTGCTGTAACTTCAATTTCAAGGAATGGTAATTTTCCGTTAGAATTGAGTTCATATGTAAATTTTAGTACAGAGTACTCTTTGATTCTTATTTTAAGTCTTTTCAGTTGAATTTCATATTTAATTACAAGCTATATATCGTCAACGAAACGGCAGTAGTTTGACGGTTTGAGATAATTATCCATCAATATTTCTTTGTCTAGACGACCCATGTAGAAGTTTACAAAAGTGGGTCATTGTGGTGAGCCCATTGCAACTCCGTTAATTTGCTTAGAGAGTTTTCCGTTAGGTGCGCGAAATGGTGCTTCCATTTTGCACGCCATCAAAAGATTCTTCAATATGTTGGGTCTAATTAGGAGCAGGTGTGTTCGAGTTTTTATATACTTCGTCAATTTTTATGTTTATTGTGTCTTGGGTTGGTACGTTTGTAAAGAGGCTTTCTACGTCCAATGAGGCTATGATTCCATCTGGTTTTGTAGTGTGAATTATATCAATAATTTTATCTGTTGATTTAATAGAATATTCATTTGGGATGTAGTCACTGATAATCTTGTTCATTTTTTTTAAAATTGTGTATGTTGGCATGGGAATTTGCGAGATTATCGGTCTTAAGGGGTTGTTATTTTTATGTGTTTTAACATTACCATATCCTGGAGCAAACTTGCCTATGAGTTTTTAAAATGTACACCTCCTTTCACTTTATTTGCCTAACATATTAGCGGATAAATCAAAAGTTTACGTTATACTGAAGGAGGAAGACTATATCTCAAAAATACAAGACATACTGGAAGACACGTCCAAATTCAAACAAATCCCAAGGGACCCTACGGAAACTCTCAAAAGATATCAACCAGCTAATAAGTGAAGCGAATAAAGTGAAAGGAGGTGTACATTTTCAAAAACTCATATAAACAGTCAGTTACAAGACCGCTGTCTATTCATCCCCTTTCTTTTTGCATACAAATCATCAGTGTCCTGCCCGAAAACTGCCTAGGTGCTCTCCATAGGCACAACCTCAAACGCAGACCGTGTGGTCTTTTTTTTAGCCAGGAAGGGCAGCACTCTGATATGGGTTGGAGACCAAACGAAATATTACAGCATTTCCGCACCATTTTCAGTGAAAACAACAGAATTCGTTTGAGCTCGTGTTTGCCAACGTTTGGCATTTTAAATTATCTGGTCGAAAAACCTAGTTTCCGATTGAAAACGGAAAAGTAACACAACTTAGTGACTAAATTAATGTCATTTAAGCAATTTCCAAGATCAAAATGAACAGAAGAACAAAATAAGGATTACAGAAGCCAGGTAAGCTTAAAACTTTTAATGAGAACGTTAGAATTGATCAGTTTGATACGAAAGAATCAAAAACAGAAAGATGGAGACCGCTTTAAGGTTAATAATATTCTTCTAAAGTCTTTATATTTTTAAGCCAAAATATACTACTAATATCGAATAAATATTTAAAGCTTCAAGGAAAATATCTATAAAGTTTATTTATATATATATATATATATATATATATATATATATATATATATATATATATATATATATATAAGAGGGAACTACAAGGCTAGAAAATTTCCAAAGTGAGGCTCACACGGAAAGTAGTACATCAGTTTGGTTTACGATAAGACGGAAATGTAATATAAATCAAAATATCTGAGTAAAAATCTTAAAATAAGTTTTTTAAAAACTCTAACTACATATGAGTTAAAATATCATCAATCATTCTTTTTCTTAAGACGAACGAAGTTAATTTTTTATTTTAAAAAAATATTTCCTATCACTGGCATGTTTAAACACAGGAAATGATCTCTGGAACTCTTTTTCTGTCGACGTTTCACGTTCTAACTTACGTTTCCTGGCCACTCAAAAAATATATGAAACACTGCCTTTGAATGCCTGGTTAACAAAAGACAATGTCTGTAACTAAATTCCTTTGTTTCACTCTGGCGGAAAAAAAAAATATATGGAAGAGAAATTCGGGTCCAAATATGGTTTTCGCATTTCTCAGATTGTGTTTGAAAGAAAAAATAAACAGTCGAAAACATATTTGGTGAAAGTTCAGTGTGCCAAAATTTATTATATTCACTCAACAATTGATTGATCCAGATTCTTTTGGTAGAATGAAAGTGAGTGTTGTTTTAGAAATTAGACTCGTATATAAGTTTTAATGAAACAGTTGAGTGAATTATCTAAACAAACATAAATCAGAGTTAATATGCCCATGAATTAATTATTTCTGTCTCACTTGATTTTCTTCCACTGAGTTAATATGCTCTCTTTATTTAAAACCCCGTTTCTTTGTTTCTTCAATACTCAACTATGATGAAAAGTAGCAGTTATTAGATGAGAGTTATTTGAATGTATATGTGTAAGGGCCTTAAAGTAAATACAAGACAGACGATGATGATGGAGCTTGATTGTGTTAATATGGTTGGCTGGGATATTCAAAAGAGTGCATATATGAGTATGTATCTAGGGTGTATTCTGTATAGTAGTAAATTTTCTGCGGTGATGAGCTGTGTTAGAATGATAAAGGTTTGCGCAGGAACTGCTGTAATGAACCTTCATATCATTATATATGTCGCAACCTTACTGAATTGAAATATAAATTAGGTATGGAAGCAAAATGAATAATCCTTGTAAGATGAAAGAAAGAGAGAGAGTGTATTCAAGGAATTTAAGAGGGATTTGGGCTTCGCAAATGTAGAATTGAGTAAGGATAGTATGTGATAATAGGGTGTATATGGTTTAAAAAATGTTATGAACGAAACTATAAGGTTATTTAATAAAAATGGGAGGTCATCTGACATGTAAACAGTGGATTAAATAGTAAAAGGTGGATTGATTATTTGAATAAGTGGTCGAGATTGAGCGCATGAGTGAAGAGAAAATAGGAGACAATTATAAAAATATGTATGCATGGAAGAAGATTGTGAGGCAAGGTGTTGGGATTTCTGAAAAAGTATGAATCATGCCCGAAACTGATTCTCTTAGACAAAAGTGCCCTATTGATGGAATGGGTTATTTTGTGTCGAAATTAGTTGATGGCTTTGCGCCTTCTGGAGCACAAATTATATTCAGTGAGTGGTAGTGTTCTGGTGCGATCATAGATTGACTACCTTGTAGTACATAGTGCTTCGCTATGAAGTCTTGATTCTTAACCATTGAAGCGTTGCGCTGATCAAAAGGTCCTGAACGCACAACCTCCACTCGGACCAAATGGTCCTCTTATGGTTTTAGGACTATAGAAAATTCTATTGAATTCTTATCCCTAGTTTTTTCCGGCGTTGATGTGGTACACCATTTTCTTAGCATGCCGTTTTAAGTATTAAAGATACTCCAAATCACATTCTTTAATCCATATTCGCAAAGAATGTGGTCAGTGGTCAATGCATCTTGCTAAAACTCAGAGTAGATGCGCATTCCCTTCAGTACAAGAACACTTCTCTTCTGAGTATTTAGTTTCCCTTCCTTAAACATCTTTCACCTTCCCTTGACTTGGAAACTTTTCAAACAAACTCCAATGCTTAAGATTTGAATCTGACTAAGTTCATCCTTAGCACAACGTAATACCAAGTGATGTTTCTCTTCCCTAGATGATTTGAATCAGTCATTAGAAATTTCTGTAAAATAAAGCAGCTTAAACCAAAAAAAATAAGACAAATAACTGTTGTCTAGTAATTTCGAACGATCAGGAAATATTCAAGAAATAAAAATGCTCTCAGAATTTATCCATTACACTATAATTTAAGAAAGCAATTTTCTTAAGAGTATAAATTTTAGGTTTAAGGTATTACAAGTGTCTGGATATGGATATAGTCCTGGCTGAAAGTTTTTAGAATATTATATCAATAAGATTTAAAACAAAAAGAATTGCGAATTTGAAGTTTATAAAAAATAAATATGATCATCGTATGTTTTAGGACTTTTCAAAACAAAAGGAATTTAAAATAGTGAAGTTCAGAAAAAAATAGGTAGAAAATTTATGAAAATTAAGTAATTGGAGCTTTGTAAAAAGATAGATTATAAAAACGAGGTCCAAAAATTATACGAAACTATTTCATTGAAGGAAGTTTGTGATATAATCAAAGAGGTAGAAATTAAACAAAAACAAGAAATAGGAAGTAATGGCGCAAAAGCCTTCACAAACAAAGGAAAAAAATAGAATGAATAAAGAAGTAAAACCTGAAAAACAATTACGACGATTATAAATAAAAATAAGATGGATGGAAAAAATGGTAAAAAATAATTAAAACGAAAATAAAATAAAAAGTAGAAAGAATAGAAAAATTTTAATCTTGAAACATATAACAGTAAAATAGTTTTTGCCTTTATGCCTAGAAAAAAGGCAGGGATCTGAGAAAACATAGACTAAAAATCAATTATTAGGAGATATATAATTGAAACCTTTTAAAAATTGTTTAGACCAAAATTTATTTCGTAGGGCCGGATAGGACGTAGGCCATAAAAAAGAGGTTTACATGCGAAGTCTAAGTTCCTCCACTATGGAAGAATGGCAGAGCCACATCTTGTTTAAGTATATTCTTTTCAATAAACATTATTGATTCAAATTTTGAAATTTTATCGAATACGATTCGTATTTTATTCGAAAATTTACCCCTGTTCTGAATATACAATCATTTTAACTATATGTTTATTTTCGTTTAAATGAACTGGGTCTTTTTTAACCACCAAAAGTCTGGAAGATCAACCCAAGCATGAATTTTAGTCAAGAAAAGAATGCATTATTTTTGAATTTTTTCCCAAATATTTCCTGAATAAAAATTTTCAGGCAATAAAATGAAAACTAACAAAGAAGAGCAAGTCTCAGTGAAAGGAACAAATTTGCTAAAATGGAAACTTGGCTTGGCAACAGATTAGATTTCTTGGCATTATAACAAATATTATTCATGTATTAATATTTTACATAATCTATGCGCATATTTAGTAAAATGAAAGCCAACAGCGAAATTGCCTTCGATATTGATAGTAATTAATGCAAATATGTTAGAAAAAGACAATATATGACATAGGTGCAGTGGATGTTAAAATATACTCAAATGAATCAACTATACAACCGAAATTATCTGAAGAAATCGATATTAGTACTGTAAATGGCATAGGAATTGCTGATAAACCTTATGTCATAATTAAAAATGTGACGTGAGTGAGAAAATTAATACAATGTATTTTGTTCAAAATTAATGTTTAAAAAGGATAAACCTGATGTAACATAAATTGTGATTAAATTGCAACAGTTTAGGCACAAACATAGACAGCTCATTTGGAAATAACGATAAGTTTGCATTTTCTAATATTGTAAACCATTATTCAGATCTCTACCAGATAATCTTACCATAGAAAATCGGCAAGGGTGAACATGTTAACCAAGTGAAAATTTGTGGCCAAAAAAGTCTGTCTGATGAGAGAATGTGATGGGAACAGCCATCAGAACCTTCAAACTTTATGTAAAATTCACAAGTTTGTTAGGTACGAGAGAGGGGGGAAGAAAAAGATTAACTGCAATCACTCTTTTACTTCCCAACATTTGCCATAAAATATTTATGAAACGTTTTTGTTTCACAGACGCACTCTATGACAACGTTAGAAACTTAGCTCTTTCCTTTTAAGGTCAACACGATTTCAACTCACATGTTGCAGATATAAGAAAATCGTGTCTGTCTAATCCGTAACTTCAGTTGTATCCGGTCCAACTTTGTTTGAAACAGTTTCGAGATAGCCATCCATGCCTTTGTTTCATCTCGCCTTCATTACTCGAACCCTCCTTTTATTTGAGCCCACAATACTCTTTAATTCGTCACCTTCAACTTGTACTCTCGTGCCACACCCCTTTACCGCAAACTGCACTGGGTGCCCATTAAATTTAAAATTAGTTTTAAATTCCTTCTTCTCACACTTAAAATACTAAACAACGCATCTTCCCTTTATTTATATTCGACACTGGCTGTATCCAGTCAAGAAAGGGCCCTTTGCTCGATAAATGCCATCCTGCTTTGGGCTCTTCGATCTCATTTCTACTGCATGGGTGATCCTGGCTTCTTTGTAGTTACCTCTAAGTTGCGGAATGATCTGCCCTCTGGCATACGCTCTTTTTTCTTGCCTGCCGCTTTCAAGCGCGCACTGTAAACCCACCTTTTCCGTTAGACCTATTCCTAGTCGATGGATGCGCGCCGTGCGAAAGCTTTAAGGTTTTGAACAGCAGAATATAATACCTCATTTATTATTATTATTATTATTACTATGTTATTATACACATTGTAGTGATTAACAATTAAGAATTGGTCAGATTAAAAAGAATTTGTATGAGACTTAATCATGGATTGGTCTCCCGACATTTGCGATCGAAGTCCAATAGACAAAGACATGGAGCATCCTGTTGAGAGAAATATACGCAGCTGGTAGGCAGTTTTAGAAAAAAAGAAGACCTTTTGGAAGCTATCCAAGATGATCTAAAGATTGGTTATCCTGAGTATATTTAAACTTAGATTGATCAGTAGACAATAGTCACCAAAGTTAACCAGGAGCCCTCGAAGTTTTTATTCAAGCTTATATTTAATTTAATTTCCATGCTTAAAATTTGTTACAAGTACTTTATTTTTTTTGTATATTTAATTTGTAAGCTGTATGTATTTCTACTAATTATAATTTGAGAAAATAGTCAATTTAACTTTATTTCACATTACATTTTCAGCTCAAGATTGTTTCAAATTCATGAAGAACACTACAAAAAAATTCGACTGTTGTAAATTAGCTTTGGCTATTTTCGAAATTGGTATCTAATTTAAAGACACAATTTAGGGTAAAAATAAAATACATACGTAGTTTACAAGCAAAACGTTCGCACTAAGTAGTAAAACATAACGTGGGTTATATTATGGTGGGGTTTAAATTCGGCTAAAACTTTGCATATTTTTAACTATGTTTGACTGACCAATAATATAATCTTGCCTAATAGAATATACTGTTTGGAAGCGAAGGCTGGAAATGACATAACGAGCTTTTTAACAATCAAACGCGAGACTGGGATACTCAGGTGGTTTCTGCAGGATTGAGAGCCTATCTGCTGTCACACAGTGACTTGATAAGAAAATAAAATATAGTCTTTAATCTGTGATTGCTGCCTTCGATGCCGCTTACATTAAATAAATAATTAAAAGATAATAAACCTTAGCAACGAAACATCTTTAAGGACCAAAGATGAATCTATTTTAAAACTGAGGGCATTTATTAGTAATATGTTGCCACTTCTCAATAAGTCAACGATTTAAAAGCTGGAATACAATAGGCATGAATCAATCATAGCCAAACAGAGTTCATTCCTAACAATTTCTAGCTAAATATCAGCGGCATACGCGAAAATATTTTAAAGGACTTAATCTAAATAATAAAAATAGTATCTGACTTTTATTCCTTTTAATAAATTAAATAAATTGAATTAAAGTGCTTATTTATTTTTTAAAGTAATTTATATTTCCAGCTACGAATTTTTGCACATGAATTGTATTGTCTGTGATTCGTTATGAGATGAATTGTTTGTAAATGAACCTTCCAGATTTAACCAAATGCGTATGCTATATATCTATGGGGATCCTCTATCAGTGGCTAAGAACCTTTAATATTTTAAATGTACACTTCCCAAATAAGTTTCCAAGGTAGTAAATTCCAGTTATTTTACTAAACATGAGATGATAAAGCCGATAATTGAACCTTAAAAAATTGTCAGCAGAGAGAAAGAATAAAATTATGTAGTGGAAGAAAAATATGTATCAGGATTGGTAGCATTTAAACGAAATCCAAGGTTATCGCGAACGTATTTAATACGAGTTAGGCTAAGACTTATATTTAGACTTAAATGATATCAATAAAGCCTATTTTCAAAACATACTGTATTCGGTCATTCAAACAAAATTTTAAGATGCCACAACAAATTATACAGAAGATGAATCCATTTAAGTAATCTAAGCATAGTTAATATTTTTATATTCATTATATAACTAATTATGAAGTTTTTTGATTGCTCCTTCACCTTTTGACTGTCCTTCTAAAAGGAAATATCATATTTTTGAATATTACATTTTAAGTTCATTTAATCATCTCTTAAAGTATGCTTCTCCAAAGAGCAGATGGAAACAAAGTGATCCCATCTTACTAGACACCAAAATTTTAGAAATGGTTAATCTGACACTTTATGCATTTATTCTTTTGGCTGATGCTTATTACACTGTGTTACAAAATAGAACTTTGTAAGTCGTCTAATGGTTTTTAACAAATTAGAACAGTTTTGCATCGCTAAATCTCGAAATTTCTTCCGTTTGCAAAGTCGATTTTTTAAAAAATCCGATCTTATAACTAAATCGATTACAATTTTGTGAGATTTCCAGTTGATTTTTGTTAATATTTCTCATCCGAAATAGTTTTAAAAATAAAAAAACACCGTTTTCTTCACAGTTCAACAGTTATCAGCCATCATGATTACATCGCAGCGTCCCTGATAGCCGGTATCTATCTCTTTCATGTCCTGATAGTATCTCTTTTTATGCTCGTGGCTCATTAATCCCAGATTCTCAGGAAATCAAATCGTATGTGAAAATAAGTGATGCATATTGATGCTTATGTTGTATCCGAGGTTTCTAACGATTGTCAGCGTATAAGTGACAAATTTTATGTAGCTTCTGGCTTTCTTCTTGCCAAGAAACTTCTTCACGACCAGAAGAAAAGCATTTTACGCTTCCAATTACACTTTGTTTATAGCGTTTTAAATACTGGTTTCTTGATGAACTGACGGAGATAAGGACCGACGAAGATACCAACTTTCATCATATCCATGGTGAATTCTAAAAGCGTGGTACAGGTTAGGAAAACAGCTATTATTCTTGTACATAGCTTTGGTAAACTGTTTAATCAAAGCGATCTTGATGTGCAGCGGTGGGAAGAGTATCCTGTCTCGCTCCACAAGAGTATTGTTTATGATGTTCCTTGATCTGCAAGGCAAAAATTCATCCCGTACAGGTCAGCTCATCTTCGTGTAATGCTGAGCTTGGTCCCTAGTATTCCACATGCAGGGAAAACACAAGGACTTGATGAACATAGACTGTTGTCCCAACAAAAAGTTCAAGATTCTAGGTCAACGCAAATAATCCACTCATGCTGATCATAATGAATTCCCTCCAAAACGTACTTTACCGGTTCAACTACTCATTCAGTGTAGTCGAGTACGCGAGAGTTGCAGATGAGAACGTGTTGTGGTTGTGAAGCAGAAGACATTTCAGTGATTGCATGGTGCTCTCAATGAATAGTGTCCAATATCCGGGTTCACACTCTACTGTGGCACTCCAATCTTGTGTAGAAGCTGCGAAATATCTATACAGTACACCGAGTTTTTCTCTTCCGGTAAAAATAGAGGTATTCTTGATGTGTGTTGTGGTAGAAGGTGAGGCAAGCACTGTCAGGGAGGAGGTTTGCTTCCTTCAATTTCGATGCCATCAGTTCGGCAGACGACTTTGACAAGCTGAGATCGCGAATTAGATCATCTAGCTCATTTGGAAAAAATAATATGCATCATCATCGTAGAAAAACACTCCTTCTTTTTCTTAATTTTTTTATCACTGGAGGAAGATTCGTCACGAATGTCAGTAAATTCTTCAAAGCTGGCTACTGAAATCTCATCAAAATGAGCTACAGAATGATATGTTAATTAAAGATCAGGATACTTAAGGCTGCTCCGGCTATTTCGGTTGATCCAAGTCAAATCAACAGCGCACAAATATCAATCAGTGAAATGGTTTTTTGGATCCCTCCAAACCATGGGAATTCCAAGCTTCAGGCAACTCTCCTTGCCCTTGGTCCAGCCACGCAGATACTCGCTGCATGTCTTCCATACCATGTGTGGCTCCCAAGCTTTATTCTGGTCACCACGTTTCATACCAAAATTAACATGGTAAACACGTTTTATGAAACTTGTGACCGGACTCCTGTTAGGAACATTGGTGCATTTGCCGAGAAGGTAGCGTAATAAATCGGGCTTATTTTTGCAAGATCTTCTTAACAAATGCATTTCATTCAAAATTACTGCATGTAATCTTTTGAGAGTTCGCGTTTTTTAAAGAAATAGGAAATATCATTACATTATATCAATATAAAATACCCGTACATGTCAAAAACATCACGTGGCGATAAATGAAAAAGTTGACCTAATTGAGCAAACTAAATGTGAATTTTAGATTCAGTTCATCAAAATTCTCCTAAATCAGCAAAAAAAACTTAGACAATAAATTTAGTGTTGACTAGTGTTATTCTTGAGATTTGTACTTCACCTTAGATATTATTCCAAAATTATAGAGAATTATACAGCATATATTATCGATGAGTAAGTAGACAATTTTTCCCATTTTAACTTATGGATTTACCATTTTTTCATGATAAATGCTATCTAATCCCATGATTAAATCTTTTCACACTTTCTAATTAAGTATCATCAATTAAGATCTAATTTCCAGCTATCGGTGCATATTTTTTAATTGAATTCTTTGGTTCATTGCTACGTTAATGCAAGCGATTTAATTATGGATCTTAAGAGACAAATATTGCAAGCAACGCTTGTACGATAATGATAAAATATGTGATATGTTAGTTGTGAGTATCCAAATAAACAAGTTATATAACAAATGCAAACAATATATTTTATTACAGGAATATTGCCGAGTTTTAAATTCATATCAGTCTTCATTGTTAGAGAGTTCATAATAAGGAGGAAGAAACACATTTTCCTAACCTCTGTGATGAGTTATACAACCAACGTGATTTGTTTCAGAAAAACGTCAAAGAGGTTTTCCTTGGACTTCACCTAAATCTCAAAAAAGGTCCGATACAAGAAAGCAGCCAGGATTTCACGAGAAGTACATCAAGTCATGGACTTTGATGTCTCCAGAAACATAGTATCACGCCGCCTGAGGGAAAGGTCTTCAAAATCGCTCACACTAAAATTTAAGCCATTCATCATCCATAAGAACAAGGGAGCTAGATTATGTTTCCCCACAAAGCACATTTTATGGATCGAAGATAAATGGTCCCACTGTATACTTGAGCGATAAATCGAAGTAAAATTTGTTTTGTTACAAGGCAAGGTTTTCGTCCGACGAAAACCTGGCTAAAGTTTATCCGGTAACTGCGTGAAACGCAGGGTCACCTTTAGTGGATGAAGAGTTAGAGTGTGAGTCAAATATTCTGCAAAAGGTACTGGCCCACTTGGTCTCTTGCATAGAAGAGTTATTGCTCAAGTATAGATAGGACTTATGCAAACAGATGTTCTGCCCAATATGAGAGCTGCCTCTGTTAAACGTGCTATAAAATGGATCTTGTCACAGGGCATGGACTCTCCTGGCATGTAATGTCCTGCTCAGAGCCTGAAACTCAAGCTGATTGCAAATTTGTGAAAGAAAGCGCACCCAAATTTTTCGCAAGCTAGATCAGAGGAATTTTGCACTCAGGCCCAAAAGATCTCAAGCTCTTCTGGTTAGCAAGTTTAACATGATACACAGGTTACTACTTCTCTGCAGGGTCAGATTGAAAATATTCAGTAGCTTCCCCTGTGAATTTAGGAAAATCTTTATTGTTTTAAAATTTGGCATTATCAAATACATACAGATTAATTTGGATTTTTATTTTGTGCGCTGTTCTCACGAGGTTAATTAGAAAACAATTAATTTCGAAGCATGTTAGTGGGACGAATGCGGTCGTTTGTTTCTCCGTCCCGTGGAAGATAGATTTACGTAACACAACTTTGATACCATTCACTATAATTTATTGCCCTAGACATTACCAGGATATGGTTCAAATTTATCTTTCCCATCTAACGTTAATAAGGTTCATATTAATGATCTATTCACGGACAGCAGCATTGCGGACTTCTCCCTGTGCTGGGATTATGGGTTTTAATTTTACATAATCTCATTTAATCATTTCAGTTGAAGTATTTTTTTTCTAAATATTAAGTCGATTGGATTTATGGATTTTCTTTTCTTGAGTCTAGATATACTTTGGCGGATGTCGCCCGGCATAAAAAACCAAGAGGGTCAATTTTAATAGTCTTCTCAATTTACATTCTAATTCTGAACTTAATTTTTGACAACTATAGCGATCTCGGTATTTAGGGCACAGGATGCACAATCTTTAGTCCTTAATGTGATTCATTTTAGTTTTGTTTTAAAATTAGAATGCCAGTTTATGTTGTCTAACCTATTTGATCACAGGAAAAAAATCCCTTGTTAAGTTTCCATATTTTATGCTTGGGATTAAGTGGAAATTGAGTATGTTTACAATTAGTAAGGTAAAAATAAGTTAGTTACGTATGCTTTATCTTCAGTGGTTTCTTCTTTTCTCATTTCTTCTGTTATGAAGCTTGGTTACTTGGCTTCAGTTAAGGATGCCTCTTGTTTCAGTTGAGGAAGCCCAAGCCTCCTTTGAGTAAGCTTCTCGCCTCATTTAAGGAAATCTCTTGTTTAATTAAGGAGGCTTACAATTTTTGCTTGCTGTATTAAGTAGATGCCCTTGTTGGTTGTTTCTTTATTTGATGAGTGTTGTTTTTTTGCCTTTGTTTAATATAAGACACTTGTTTTATATGAGATCCCTTGTTACTGACCTCTTTAAGATAATTGCAAGTGCCCTTTCTTTATAGTAAGAAGCTTGGCAGGCCTTTTTATTATTTTTGTTCGGTATATGTACCAAATTTAATTTAATGAAACATATTTGCTGGAAGTCTACATTAATTAAATAATGAATCAAATATTTAGTTTTGAACCTGGGTTGGAATATTATCTTTCTGTGTCTATTGCTCCTTAAAAGATAAGTTTAATTCAGTAAGGGAAAAGAGAGTTGCTCAAGAACTGGTTTGTCTGCCAAAACTGAGCACAATGAAGCCTATTTCCAGAATATTATCTTAATGGCAATTTTCTCTTACAGCTTTATTTGATTTGTGTTTATTCCAGATTAATTCATAAATTGATATTTGCCTTCCATTAAAACATCCCCTTTGGATACCATAATCCAAAGTAGGCTTATACAGTATATACGTGGATTTTTCTAGATTTACAGAAGATATGAACACATAGACTCGTGAATTAAAAATAATAAGTTTCTAGTTAACCAACCACAAATCAGTGGTGGATCCTCTCAACGCTACCTATTTCTATCTGTCATCGATGGTGCTTGAAGGATTCTCCCAGTGGTAAGCTGTCCAGCTCCATTACATTTGTGGGCAAGAATCTTTTTACTCGCAAAAGAAATTTTATACAAACTTTCTAAATTTATGGAAAAGTAGAATAAAAATATGTATTATATTGGTTCGTTTTTTGTCTGGTTTTTGTCAAAATACGCGTCGTTAAAACATCAGATGATAACTCTCCATAACTAGGAATGTGTGAAATGATAATTCAATGATCATAAGCTATAATAAAAACTAATATTCTTCCACATAATTAAATTACAACAAAGAAAACAGAATATACAAAAGCCAACTGTTGCTTTTGTGTAAGATAATTTGAAGAAATGATCAATAGGGTATAGTAAAAGAAAAGTGATAAAAGTGTTAATGAATGGTTATTATCAAATAAAAAGAAGGTAACGGTGGAACTTACTCACCTAGCGACGTTGTGATGAACCACAAGATGATTCTTTGAATATAAAATAACTTAATGGTGCCAAATGCCTGGCAAATTTTATGAAAATAATGTGAAATGTTTCAAATGCATGGAAGAATTTATTTGTACTAAACCCTATGATTATCAGTCTTTCCTATTTTTATAATTTAATTAAGTTGAAAAATCTGCCTGCATAACTGAAATTGCAGAGTATAATGGGTAAATGGTTATAGCGTCTAAATTATCATGTTTTTATACGAACTCTTGCATTTTGAGAAAGAAACGTGATAGTTACAACAAAGTTATTGTTAACGGATACATGTGAATTTATCTAGTTATAAAATCCTTATTACATATATGATTTAAATAAATTGTGAAATGATATTATTTAACCGTAATGTACTTTTGCACTATTTTCTGTAAGGTACTGGAAAGTTTAATTTTTCTTATCATTTGTATAAAAAATAATATATATTCGTCTGTAAACTATTCTTTAACTATATGTTAAAATAAAAAAAGCTATAAATAACTGCACAGCACTCAATCGTACATGCCAATAACCCAATATATACTCCTTGAATGCTTTGCGCTAAAAGCGCGATATGAGCCATCTCTTGACGACTATTTCAGGGCTGCTCGGCAGGAGAGCTTTATGGTTAATAATAATAATATAAACAACAAAATATTCCAAGCATATATTAAATAGTTATGTGAGAAAGATACAACAATTCCTTTTTGATAACCACGAGTGTTTAATGTCTAAAAAAAATAATTTAAGGTAAGTGAGCTAGGTAAAGTAAATAACTTACATTATTTACTATAAGGTATTGTAATATACAACGTTTCCTGGAAATGTGGTGGTGTAATTTTTTGTGATTATCCTTTGTGGAAAGTTTAATCTTTCTTATAATTTTTATAAAAAATAATATATATTCGTCTGCAAACTATTCTTTAATTATATGTTAGAATCAAGTAAATCTATAAATAACTGCACAGCACTCAATCGCTCGGTTTGAGAGCTTGAGGGTTATTAATAACATCAACAACAAAATATTCCAAGCATATATTAAATAGTTATATGAGAAAACTACAGCAATGCAATTTTGATAACGAAGAATGTTTAATGTCTAAAATATTTTAATTAAAGGTAAGTAAGCTGGTTTAAAATGGAACATTTTTTGTTTTATATTGATGAAAATTTTGAACAGCTACAAAAAAACAGCAAAGGCGAAATAGTAACATCTTCGTAAGCCCTAGGCCTAACGCGGCTTTAGTCCCCCCTTAGATGTGCTAATCTGACTCATCGAGATTAAAGAACATTAACAAAGGTGGCAAAACTGCATTGCGTATCATGGCCTTCTTGAATTGTGCCTTCGTTACAATTTGTCCTAAGGTAATTTGGTATGTTTAGAAATCTAAGTTCAACTAGGTCATTGTTTTGATAGCTAAAAAAAAGTTAAAATCTGTCCGACTAAATTCTATAAATAGTGTGAAATGGTTAATATCCTTTGTATTGACCATTGCTTGACTACTCGTTTTTATTGATTCATAAATGTGGAAAAAGTTTGGAGGGTTTATTCTTGGGCACTAGATCAAGGTTTCCAAAACTGATGCTAGATTACTTACAGTTTTAAAAAAACGAATAGTTAAAGGATATAAAAGGTTTTATGAATAAAACGAAATATATTGACAGATGAGGAATTTACTATTGATCCAATGGCCCCTTCCTAAACTGCAATTTTTCTTTCCCTAATCACCCATTGATCTTTTCTCTGAATAACAATATAACACACCAAAAATAAAACGTGAAACTTCTCTCCCCAAACTTGGGCCGTCGTATAAAATTAGATAAATAGATAATATTGGACCCTCTAACAGACCACACAAACATATATATATATATATATATATATATATATATATATATATATATATATATATATTTATATATATATGTATATATCTCTCAAAGTAGCACGAGAGAATGATGAAAATAAATCCATTAAACCACATTGAAAGAGAAAACGGAATTACTTTTTCCTTGCAGTAATATTTTTATTACCTTTTTTTGAAAAAAGCCGTGCAGGGAAGCGATTCGAACGAGGCACACGGAGGCAGCGAGCACCACTTTGATCACAATTAAAAGTATGCCGTTAGTACACAACGCTGCGCACGGATTTTTTCAAGTTAATAAAATATTACTGCAATGAAAAATTTTTCCGTTTTCTCTTTCAATGTGGTGTAATGGATATATATATATATATATATATATATATATAAACAGTGTTAGGATCGATTTATTAGCTAAACCAAATTTCGAAGGAAACTTACAAGATGGAATGTAATTAAGGAGGTGCTTGGGGTGGTATGAAGCTTCGGCATTATTTAGAAGACTTCGGCATTTTTAAGAACAATGGTCAGGCCTCTGCTTCGAAATGGCTAACATCTCTCTTTATGAATTAGTTTGATTCTAAAACACTGTGGATTCTTTCCTGCATTTACACCTACGTTACTTTACTTCTCTGCATACATATATATATATATATTTATATGCAATGTCCCGCAAGAAAAATGAAAAAGGTGCTTTCAAGTACTTTCGAACTTTATTCAGTTCATTCTCAAGGATAACTACAAGAGAAATTATAAAAATAAGGGTATATGTAGCTAGTCAAAGATAAAGGACCGCCTTTAAGACAAAAAATCACAATGAAGAAGTAAGAAAGGGATGGGTAAATTCACATCAAGATTTATCCTTAACAGGTAGCAAGGTCAAACCGAGAGGCAAGAAAGAGTCAAAAACAGAGCCTAAAATGTTAAAAAGATTAACGGAAAAAGCGATAGTCTAAAGACGGAGATTAGGAGAGACACGAGAAGTAAGCAGATACCCAAGGGAGAGGAGCAAGGAGAGAGGAAGAGAAATAAAATAATTTTAATACAAATTAAATGAAATAATTAAATTTTCAAATCGGGTGCCCATAAAAATAAAAATTCGTCCCAAAATTTGGAACATAAGTCAAAACTAATTTCTTTAAGAATGAGTCTTTTCATAGCAGCATCAATTTCAAAGAGGCCAGGTGAAATGTTAAAGTTATTAAATTGGCTTATACATGAACATTTAACAAGGTTTCTTTTAATTGAGCCATTTGGGCGAAAAATAAATTTTGCTGATTTACAATTAATTAAGTGGTTATTTTCGGACATATGCACAAAAAACGCACTATTATTTACAGCTCTCCTAACATTGTATTTATGATGAATAATATGAACAGATAATTCCTTTCCTCTCTGTTTAAAATATTTACTTGGACAAACAGAACATTCGCCTGAATAGACTCCCTCAATATTACTACAATTATTGTAGACTACAATATTTTTTGTATAGTTGACTCGTATTTGAAAGCAACTGAAATATTAAAGTTTTTGTAATAGACGGGGAAGTACAATGAAACAAACAGAGAAGGGTAAAACCAAAATGTTTTTAACATTAAAAGGGATAACAGGAGCTGTATTATAGAACGTCTTTTTTGCAGAGGAAAAGCAGCTCTTGATATCCTTTTGACCTTCTCCTTCAGCTGTAATTTTAGAGGAGGCGTCGGCAAATCCTAGCACTCGGGCCAAACTTATCAAGTGATCCCTTTACGCTTGGCATACGAAAAGATTTTTTCTTCTAATTTAAGAAAGGATATGGATCACATTTTAACGGAATATTTATCGTATCTTTTGAGCATGATAGCTGATCATTTTTCCTTACTATAATTTTAGATTATGTATATTTAGCATTAGAGTTGCTTAGCACTTGGGACAAAATATTATTTCTGTAAAAATGAAACTAGCATGGAACAACAAACGGTTTGCTGACGGTTGTTTAGAGTAATATACTAACAGGTCAGTAGCCAGAAATCTAGTGTATATTTTAGAGCAACTAAGTATGTTCGTCCTATTTTTCTTGTACTGCTTTGCTTCATTTTTACAGTAACATGCAGTATGTTACTCGAAAACTACAGTAACAAAGTCTAAAAATTAGTGGACATGCGTTTTATTGTATTTAAATAAGGTGCGTTACTGTAATTATTACAGTTTCTGCCATTTGATTGACTATATCCTTTCACTTTTTATATAGGTAATTCATTGTTTTCGTTTTCATTTCTTTTAACAGATTCTTAAAAATTCCTTTCAAGATTATTGTGGGTTAATTATAATAGCCTTTTTATTCTTGTACGTTTTATATTTGATTTTTCATTCTAGACTCTTTACGAATGATCGGTTTGTGGCTCTGAACATTAAAATTGCAATAGATAAATAACATTGTGTAATTCCTTGTCGTTGGATTTTGCTAAATATCATCAGCTTCTTTAATCTCCCTGTTAAACAAATGACTCGTCAAGAAGCTTACATGAATCACGGAGTAATATTCGATTTGGTCACATTACTCTAATTTTTCAGGGAATTTTATTCTATAAATTTTAACAAGCTTTTATTTCTGATATCTTTGTCTATAATAAAACTGTTTAGTATATTATTCATTTCATATATGTAAATTCTCTTTTACAATATTTCTCATTTATGTTGAGTTGTTATGGTCCTTGCGGCTTTTTCCTAACTTCTGCCGTTTCATGTTTATCTATCTCGAAGTACTTTCGAGTTCAGTGTCCAATTTTAAGTTCCGTAATTTTTAAACTTGTAAGATCCAATATTTAATTCTTAGTGTTTTAAAGAGAGAAATAGCTTCCTTACCTCTCTTTTTCTTCATTTTGTTTTGGTGATTTTATTCTCTCTTCTCCCATTAGGAATCATAAGCTGTGTTGGAGTTTTGGGTATTATCTTAGATAACAGATGGAGAGAGAGGATAAGTTAAACCAGATGTGATACGAAGTGATTCTTTACTGAAGTTTGGCCGTGGTCACTTTAACGAAGGTACAGAGGAGCAAAGTGTCAGTACATAGGAATCTCGTACCATATCTGGTTTTTCATGTTGTTCCCCTCCTTATGAAATATGTATTTTTGTACCTGTTGTACATGTTGTTCCCCTACTTATGAAATATGTATTTTTGTACCTGTTATTAAGTTTTATTACCCAAATTTCTAAAAAAAATCCTTGATAATTTTTATTTTTAATTTTTAAATATCCAGGAAGTTTTCGTGAATAAATTTGCGAATAAAAAATTTGCATCCAGAATTTGATCTTTCATAGTTATTCTACTATTCTAAAATCTGTAATACCTTTATGAAATCAGTCGAAATATTAGAAACATCTAGGTAAATGTAGATTCAGATACAGCATGTTTTAAATCATCATAACTACAAATAATAAAAAATAAATTTAGGTAGTGGCATTAACTTATAATTATGTAATGTCCATGATATTCTTTCCTGTCTATCTAATATCTCATGATAAGTTGCATTTCCCTAGGCATTGATTTCGCACCAACCATAACTTATAAAGGTTTGAAAACCCTCAACAGAGTAAACACTATTTGTACGGTCTTACCCTATGAGTAATCGTTAACGAGACTTTGAGTTATTTGATCTTCTCAATGGCTTTAATAAATACATATTTACTCATTTTTATTTACTTATTTATACATAATCGTATCTATTTTAAAGATATAAAGACAATTTTAGGGTTACTCTCTTGTGCTTAACCATTTTTAACTGATCATGAAGAGCCAAATAGAAAATCGGTAATCAATAATTTAACATAATTTCGGCTGTTGTTGAAGTTTTGAATTTTTATGAGCGAGAATTTTCGTGCAGAAAGAAGAAGAATTCCAAAATAATCAGAAAGATCATTTTCCTTTTTATCTAATAATTTAGAAACAAGTATTTGCTAAGGTGTTAATTTATATACATTTTTATTTTTTTAATACATCTTTTATTAATTCTCAAAGTTATTCTCAATTAAAACTTGTCAAACATGGATAAAACAAGTTAGATTTTCTGACGCTCACTTTCATAATTAAGTAGCAAACACTTGTTTATAATAAGCGAGATAGATCAATAGATAATAGATAGACCAAGATATACGAATTATACGATTAGAATTGCACATAAATTTACATTCTATATAAAGCTCAACTTTTCTTTGTATCAAACTTTCTCATCTGATCACCAAAATCTATATTTAATTTTTGTTCAAAATCTCAATGATATCAGTGCAAAAAAATAACGTGCCATGTAAGCAGAAACCTCGAGACACTAATAAACAAGGTTTGCTGACCAAAGTCGCGTGTTCTCACTTCTTTGGATTTATGACCTTACAAACTACAAATTTTTCAGTAATTGCATCATTCAAAGCAAAATGTAAAACAACATAAGGGTTTCAAATTTCGTTAGAATCGGCCAAATAGGTATGATGTTGATGCCAAATAATCCCCGAGCTAAACTTGGGAGAACTTTGTCAATTATGATATCATTCGGAAGAGAATGTAAAACGAAATAAATGTTTCAAATTTCGTTAGAATCTGCCGAAAAGTTACAATGTTATTGCCAAAATCCCCCAAAAGCAAAATGGAGACGGACAGACTAACCGACCGATCGACCGACATAGTTAGATGAAGAGTCGCCTGCGACTCTATACCTTTAAATTATATAAGACTAAAAATTTCCTCGTATTAAATATCTATTTGAAAACAATTGCTTTGGAATTTGTTATAAGATCAATACCCTTTTCTATTTGACATCATACGTTTTCAATGCCACCCAGTTCTCAAGATAGGTTATACAAAGTATGCCTCTCGACTGGTCAAAATGTAGCAAATAAGCGGGAAATGTTAAAAATTAATTTATTTTTCTCATGTTAGTATTGGTAAATCCCTTAAAAACCCGTAAAAGCTCCTCCTAAATAAATTTCTATTGGTAGAACCTTTTTGAGATGAATTCTAATCTAACACAACCTAACCTAAACGAACCTTGTAAAATTTAATCCAAGAGGGACAATCAAAGCAAATCATTTACGAGTATTGTAAGCAAAATGAAAAGCCGCACAGCTCCCTTTTTCTTTCCGGCATTGCATCCTACGATGTCTTTCTCAGAGAGAGGAAATCACTAGGTCGGCTCTACTGTAAGAAGCTTCATTCACCGTCAGATAGCATCATGCAGCAAATCAACAGGTAGTCCTTTCTTAGCCTAAAAGATTATGTGACGCTTACTGCCTGATCACCTCGAATATGTGCCCCATCGAGTATCTCAGTTGCCACAATGGATCATTGAAGCTACAGCATATAGTTTCAAGGTCAGAAGGGAGCACTTTTGATAAATTTTTCCCAAATATTTTTTATCTAAAGATTTAGCAAGGAATTCTTAAATATTAGATTTGAGAAATAAGGAAATTATATAAGCCTATCAAAATATAATGAACTATAGAGCACAGACATATTGAAAAATGACAAATTAACATTGATTTTTAGTCGCGGGCGACTCTACATCTCACTATACTGGTCCGTCCCCGTTTTACTTTTTTTTTTGTAATAACATTGTGAACAATCGGCCAATTCTAACGAAATTTGAAACCATCATGTTGTTTTACATTCTCTTTCTAATGATATAATTGCCAAAGTTCTTACAAGATTAGCCCATGAATTATTTTGTTTTGACAATAACATCATAACTAATCGGCTGATTCTCTTTCGACTCATATAATTGATAAATTACTCACAAGGTTAGCCAGGAAATTATATCGCAATAAACACTTGATCTTTTCTCTTATTATGGCGCATTTTCTTCTCCTCAGCCGGCACGCTGAACAGCGAATACTCGAGTGAGTAGCTCCTCAGATGGATTTCTTAATTCCATTTCTCATACGTGGGGGTCGAGGGATGGGATTGCTTTTTTATGTTATATTTATTTAGGTGGTTTGGTGGGCCATAATAAAAGAAAATATCTCCCTCTCTCATTTCCAAATTACCTTAAAAATGATATATAATACAATATGATGCGTTTGAAATAGCCTTAAAGTAAAGTAGTCCTTTTATCTTGAAGGTAAGTGAATTGCTGGAGTAATTTTGAGAGTAGCTCCTTAATAGTTTTTTTAAGATATGTGGAATTTACTAAAAATATTATATATATACCTATTATTTTTAAAATGAACTTAGAATAAAATATAATGCGAGCGTGCATAAAGTATAGGCCACCAGAAAACATGATGTTATTGGTTTTTTAAATCGGTTAATTCTTTGAGTTGACATGACTACTTTACAAGATTGGCACCGCACAGTCTGCACGAGCAAATGTTTCAGTTGCGTCATAGTTCAAGTTCTGTCCTGTTTTAGTTTTCAACAAGCATTGACTGCATTTATTTGGTATGCTGCTTATAAGTGTTTGTTAGTTTTCTAATACCATAGCTATGTTGTTTCGTCCTTTATGAATTACAGCGTCGAAAGACACCTAAATACGAGCATACTCGGCTTTCTTGCGGGGATATTTGTTGTCAAGTCTTATTGCCGGTTAAACCGAACCAAGGTCAGTAAATACTTAATTTTAGTGTACTCATATTCTGGTCTTCTTTGCGAACATTGAAAACATAACCATAAAAATAAAAAACAGGGGTTGAAAAGGTTGCACCAGTCATGCTTCCTTCGATCTAAGATTCGTAGATCAGGCGTGAAATCTTGCAACGATTTAGTTGTACAGGGTGATCCCCTAAAACGGGCCTGCGCATTACTTTTGTGAAATATCTTTCATTCATGCACTAATCATCCTTCCTTTGCATGACATGACAGAAACAGTGCCTCTAAATACAACTTGATCTTAATGGAAGCTCCAGCAAAGAATATACGCGTCAAACATTACTACAAGAGAGGCTCGTTCAAGAAAGTGAGGGGCACTTTCGTGCATCAGTTTGAATGTGAAAAAACCCCATCCAAGAGCCAAATACAGGACTGGGAGGACCACTTCGAGAACTATGGGACAATAAAGAACCTCACTGCAGACAGTGGAAACCGTGCAAGCCATTCAGGACGCCCTAGGAAGCGTACAGCTGAGCTTGTCGAGAACGTGAGAGAGTCACTTCAGCAGAGTCCAAAACGCGCGTTCACAAGCGAAGTAAGTCCCTAGGTATGTCCCATTAGACTTGCAGGAGATTGCTTGTAATGGATGTTAAAGCCTACCCATACATAATACAGACGAAACAGACCCGTACAAACTCAGACATGGAGCAGAGAAAGGTTATGGCAGTCAAGATATTGGAGAAGATTCAGGTGACCCCAACTTTCCTTTACCTCCTTTAGACCTCATATGAAGCTCACTTCCATCTTGAAGGAAAGGTAAATTTGAAGACAAATGTCTTCCAGGGAACCTGCAGACCAAATGAGGTAACCATTAACCTCCTACACTACCCTAAGTGCCCGGTATGGACTGCAATCCCAGCCATAGGCATCATTGGTCTATTCTTCCTCGAGGAATCTGGCGCGAAAGTGACAGTCACGAAGGAACGGTATGTTGAGGTCCTCAAAACCTTCAACAGGGAGCTGCAGTACCTGTTCCCGTCGCTTATGGGGAAAATGGAGCAAGATGGAGCAAGCTCTCCCACCTCAAACGTGTCCAAAGATTGACTGAAAGAGAACATTGGTGGCCGTGTGATAGTCTCAAGACTGATTTTGAGTAGGCACCTCACAGTCCAGACCCCAGCCCCCCAGATTTCTTTCTCTGGGGGTACCTTCAGAGACAGATTGCCCACAAGAAGACCCAGGCTCATCTCAAAACTTAAGAATATATCAGATCAGGGAGGAGATCAGAGCCATTAATCGGTCGGTTTGTAAGGACGTCATGGAAAACTTTGTGCTGCACCTCAAGAAATTCACAGAGCTAAATGGAGGTCATCTCGAACACGTGCTCTAGAATAAAGAAGAAAAGTACAAAGACTCTCATGTTTTGAAATGATGTTTTTAAACACAATAAACTAGTTATCACCAAAGTTTTATTCAATCCTTGCAGAAAATTAAGAAATGAAGCATATCGAAAGTTGGGGGCCCGTTTTTTAGGGGTGACTTTGTAGTTGTCCCTAAAATTGTGGTTGCATTCATATTCCTTGTTTTGCATTTAATTAAGTAGATTTAGTTCGTTTATAAGAGCAATCAACTTTAGATCTTTGAGGGAATGATTACCTTGCTAGAGGCCTAAATGTTTAAGTAGGCCAATTTACGCTCTCCCTAAAATTGTGGTTGCATTTACATTCCTTGTTAGGCATGTGTCCTTCCAAGTTTAGCCGGATAATTATGTTATTTTGGCAATAATATAATTACAATTAAAGTGATTCTAACGAAATTTGAAACCCATATGTTGTTTTACATTCTCTTTCGAATGTTATAATTGCCAAGGTCCTGCCAAGGTTAGTCCAGGAATTATTGAACGTTTCGAAAGTTGTAAGGTCATAAATCAGAATATGTGAGAGCACGAGACATTTTGGTCAGCAGATCTTGTTTTTTATATAAACCTATTATAAAATAATAAAACCTTTCTTAATGCACTTTGAGGAAGGGGGTAAAGTATTTAATAAAAGGCAATTTTTAGTCACCTGCGATTCAGGTCGAGGGGTGGCTCTACATCTCAGTATGTCGGTCGGTCCCAGTTTTCCTTTTTTGGGGTTGTTGTAATGACGCCCTATCTATTCGGCTGATTCTAACGAAATTTGAAACCCTCATCTTGTTTTACATTCTCTTTCAAATCATCTCCTACACAAACTACACCAGCAAGATCTACACCATCGAAACAACAGAAATACCCCCTTCCCCCCCTACCTAAACCAACACCACCTTCACCGCCTACACCTCCTAAACCAACACCCTACCACAACTACAACCTAGACGACATCAAATACTTCACCTCCACAACCACTAGCAACATCGTCAACACCTACATCTATCACACCAGCACTACCTACATCACCTACACCACCACGAACAACATCACTAACACCTACATATACAACACCACCACCACCTACACCACCACAACCTAAACCACTAACTACACCCACCATCTACACCACCACAACCTAAAACACCACCTACACCTCACCATCTACACCACCACAACCTAACCCACTACCGCTAACACAATCATCCACACCACCACCACCATTTTACCACCACCTAAAAACACACACCATATACCACCACTACCACTACCACCAACATCAGCACCAACTTCAACACCACCACCTATACCCACTCCACCTACACCACCAACAGCTACATCACCACCACCTATACCCACTCCACCTACACCACCAACAGTTACACCACCACCACCTAAAACAGCAGCCATACAACACCACCACCTACACCACCTAAACCACTGCAACACAACCACCTTCACTACAACTAACTGCACAACCTACACCACCACCAGCACTACCACCACCACCTAAACCAGATCAAGCTGCACCACCACATAATTATTCGGTCTATTCTCACGAGCTTCGAGCCCCTTGGCCGCTTTTATATTCTCTTTTTAATGATATAATTTCCAAACTCCTCCCAAGGTTACCGAGGAATTTCTTCACACTAATATCATAACTCTTATGCTGACTCTAACGAAATTTGAAACACTTATTCTCCTTCGAATGATGTAATTGACATTCGCTTTCTAACTTTAGCTCGTGAATTATTGAAAGTTTTGAAGGTCTTTAGGTCATAAATCAGTTTAGGTGAGAGCACCAACTTTTGGTCAGCAGACCTTGTTTTTAGTACTGAGAATATTGCCTTTGAGTTTAGGAGGAAATAAGTGCTGCAGAACTATTTGAGATTTCACTCGCCGAATAATCTCTAATAAAAGGACATTTACATATATATATATATATATATATATATATATATATATATATATATATAAACTTTATATAATTTTAACTTATTTTTATATCGTTCGAATGACTTTTACTCCTTGCTCAAATAAATAAACATCCAATCAAGGAATCAGTCCAGGTATCGATGACGTAAACAATTATTAATATTAAATTACAGTAATTAGAGTAATCTCGATGAAATGATTTTAGTCTGAATAAATTGTATTTAATTTAGATGTTTTTCAAGATTTCCTAAAACTCAGCCATACGGTGCGCAAGCCAGCACAACTCTATACCGGCCCCAAGCCTGGATAAATGGGAAGGGTTAGTGTCAGAAAGAGCATTCGACCGTACAACCAAGCCAAAACCAAGATGAGCTACAACCAAGGAGTATTAGACCATGCCAGGGCGTATCCCGGTACAAGCAACGCACAGAAGCAGCACCCGACTTCTGCAAATATGCAAGGGGACACTGAATGTTGGGACCTTGATAGGTAGAGGAAGGGAAGTGGGGAAACTAATGGAGAGAAGAAAAGTGATCATACTGTGTGTACAGGAGCACAGGTGAAGAGGCAACAAGGCCAGGGAGTTGGAAGAGAGATACAAACTATACTACAGCAGTGCAACAGCAGAGGGGAAGAATGGAGTTGGAGTGGTGGTGTCGAATAATATGAAGGAACATTTGATTGAAGTGTAGAGAGGAGGAGACCTGTTGATAACGGTAAAGTAAGATTGTGGGGAAGGAATCTTAAATGTGGTCAGTGCATATGCACGGCAGTCAGGAACAACACAAGAAGAGAAGGACAAGTTCTGGAGGAAGCTAGAAAATGACATGGTAAGCATAGCCGTAGAAGAGAGAGTAGTACTTGGGACAGACCTGAAGGGACATGTGGGGGCAGACAGCGAGTGATGTGGAAGAATACATGGAGCCTATGGCTTGGAAAACATGAATGCAGATGGAGAGAGGATACTGGACTTGACAGTCTCCTTCGACTTGTCCATTGCAAACACTTTCTTTCGCAAGAAGGAAGAACAGAGAATAACATACAAGAGCGTAGTCTATACTACCCAGGTAGATTATATCATCTATCGTAGATTAAATCTGGTAGAGATTAAAGACTCTAAGGTAATACCAGGGAGCCATGTTGCATCACAACACCAGCTGCTTGTGATTGATGTGTGGTTGAGAAGACCAAGAAAAGGAAGGCGGAGCTACTAGAAGAAGATACGATGGGCAGTACTGGAAGACGAACCAAAGAAGCAAGTGTTCATGACCAAGGTCTTAAGCGGAGTGAACACTGAGGTAGTGAGAGTACAAGAGTGGTGGAAAGAGAACGCACAAGTGATGAGAGAGGTAGCAAGAGAAGTGCTAGAAAAAACATCTGGGATGGCACGCACACCTAGAGAAGAATGGTGTTGAAGTGAAGATGTAAGGAGTGCGCTGGTAAGGAAAAAGCAAACAAAAAAGAGGTGGGAGAATAGCAAATCTAGGGAGGATAAAATGGAGTACAAAAGTGCAAAAAAGATCGCACGTAAAGCAGTAGCAGTAGCGAAGGCAGTAGCTAGTCATGAACTGTATAAAGAGCTGGAAACAACCGAGAGGAAAAATAGGATATACAAGATAACAAGAAATAGGAGCAAGGTAACAAGGATGTAAACCATGTAAAGCAGATAAAGGACGCATATGATATTATATTAAGGGAAGAAGGAAAGATACAAGAAAGATGAAAGGAATATTTTGATGGTCTGCTGAACAAGGAGAACCCACGGGCTAACCATAATGAAGGAACATCATATCCAAGACTAACATGAGGTATAGAGAAAGAAGAATTTGTGAGCTATAAAGAGAATGAAAAACAACAAAGCACCTGGACCAGATGAGATCCGAGTGGAGGCGTGGATGGCCCTGAAGGATGCAGGAGTGGACTTGTTGTGAAAGTTGATATGCATGATAAAGGAGCAGAAAGAGACTCACGATGAATGGAGGGAGAGTCTGTTGGTACCCATCTTCAAAGGGAAGGGGGATTTACAAGAGTGCGAAAATTATTGCGGGATTAAACTGCTATCTAACACAATGAAAGTCTAGGAGAGAATTTAAGACAAAATATTACGACTTGAGGTGGACTTGGTCAACAGTCAATTTGGCTTCATGCCTGGAAGAGGAAGAACAAGCCTAGTGTTTATATTGAGGCAAATAGTGAAAAAGTACAGGGAAAACAGAAAGAACTACATATGGTTTTTATAGATCTGGAGAAAGAGTATAAAAGAATACCTAGACAAGAACTATAAGGATGTTTGAACGAAAGAACAGTGCCAGAAAAATATGTAAGATTGGTGAAGGAAATGTACAGAAGAGTCAAAACACGGGTAATGAGTGGAGTAGTCAGGGCTTTGCGTAAAGCGCCTTCCTCTTTAACATTGTCTTTGACGTGTTGACTGAAAACGTGCGAGTGGGGACATCCGAGGACATGATTTATGCAGATGATGTAGACTTTAGTCAGTGAGACTAAAGAAGAGGTAGAGAAAGTGCTCGAGCAGTGGATATTAGTAGTGAGAAACAGAGGGATGAAGATAAGTAGGAACAAAGACAGAATATATTGAGTGAACAGAAGAAGAGCAGAACAAAAGTGAAAGCATTAAACTAGAAGGTATAGAAATAAGGCCTTCAAGTATTTGGGATCTACCATATCAGCAGAGGAAATGATGATAAGGAAGTAACCAGAAGGATCCAAGTGGGGTGGAAGAGTTGGAGGGATGTGTCAGGGGTGGTGTGTGAGAGAAAAAGCCCAATGATATTAAAGGGAAAAGTATATAAATCTGTTGTAAGACCAACTATAATGTATGGAGCAGAGGCATTACCTGTAAAGAAGAGTAATGAGAAGAGTATGGAAGTAGAGGAAATAAGGATGCTGCGATGGATGTGTGGTGTGACGAGGGAGGAGAGAATCACAAATACAACGATCAGAGGAACATCAAAAGTGGTGGAGATTTCGAAGAAGACACAGTAAGCATGGCTCAGATGGTATAGACACATAATGAGGAGGGATGGAGATAGTGACTAGAGAAGAGCTTTGGAGATGGAAGTACAGGGAAGGAGAAGGAGAGGAAGCCCTCAGATTAGATGGAGAGACTGCATGCAAGCTGACATGAGGAAGAGGTGACTGGAGATCAACATGGCAGAAGACAGAAACAGGTGGATGTGGCTCATCAAAAACAGCGACCCGGTATAAAGAAGGGCTAATGAGCTGAGTTTCTGAAAGAAGAATTACAGTATGATTATATTGCCGAAGACAATAAACTATTCATTCTAAAAAATGGAATGAAACTAAAATTGTTCTTTTGTCTTGGAGGTCTCGGTATATAAATTTCATAAAATTTGGATTGTGTATGCGTATGAAATTTAAACATTGCCATACCTGAAACATTCTAATTAGTCTCCTTCGTTATGGCAATTACGCAAATAATTAGCAATGCAGCGCTCGAGTAGCATGCGATTTCACCTAATTTAACAATGTTAAATGAATAGGCAATCTGCAATATAAATGATTACTTCCTCTTTAGTCGCAAATTTATGTACCTTTAATGAATGACATTAAGAGGTCGTTTTGTGAGGACGATATTAACTTTACCTACTCATCGAAATCTTATTAATTACATTTCCTTATCGATAATTGCTGTTAAATTTAATGTTGCAATATTTCACAAATATAAGAAGATCAAAATAACTAATAATGAATGTGTATCAAGAGGACATAAGTTGTAAATTTAATGGCGATTTCATAAGTTCGTTTGTAGAATTGGGACGTTACTTCTCCTTTGGTTTGATCATTATTCGCACCGTTTAATTTATTAGTCCCTATGTAACTTTCAATTTTTCTGAAATATAAAACTATATTTTCGGCGATATCTTCAATCTGACAGGAAGGATGAATAGAATTGTATTGAAACGCGTCAGTTTAATAAATTATGAGCTACGAGCTCTAGTCCTCTGCTTCTTCTTATCAATGAAGCCTTCGTTGTTTTAAGATGTTGCTAAAGTATTGGAGGGTAAATATAGATGTAAAGGCGAACATATGCAAATCGAGAGACTCGAGAATAAAATTTGCAATACAAAGTTGTTTTGTTAAAATAGAATAACTACTTAGAAGAAGGTCCACAAACAAAACGTCGGAATACAACTTTCTAAGGAAATTGAGCCTTTACACTCTGAATCAAATCAAAAATCGGTTCCACGCAATAAACACACACAAATATATATATATATATATATATATATATATGGGTGAGAATGGATGGGGAGAAAGGTAAAGTCCAGACACTGCACAGAGCTCTTTATTGACGTTTCGCCTCTTGGCTTCCTCAGAATGGAACTGACAAGAGAGATGGAAGATCGCCGCTCGACCATTCGTAAAGTTAGTCTGGGTCGCGGTCACTTGCTCTCCCCCGGCCGTTTCCCCCTCGTCTCGACCCTTCCGCCTCTTCATTAATGAGCCTTGCCGCACCTGTCGCCAGCTTGAAGAAACCGTCCCGGTGATTTGTCGACCTATAGGAGAGAATATATGTAGCTTCAATAATCCTACGCTCACGTTTTGATAAACCTTTTTGAACTATACTCACTCCATCCCATTTGGGTAAATGCCCAAATTCATCTATATGCACCACTAACGAGTTTGAAGTTCTATGTGCCCGGACGTCCCTCTTATGCTCACTAAGTCTAGTTTTAATGTCCCTACCAGTCTCTCCGTAATAACTCTTGTCGCACCCTTCACACGGAATCTGATAGATTATGCCCCTATCCGTTTGGGCCCTAAACTTTTTGTGCGAAACCAATTCCTTGATCTTCGTTCCAGCATGATCGGCAACTAGCAAACCCGTTTTCCTGAGGGCCACATTTATGTTCTGCGCAGCCTTGCAGTAAGGCGCTGAAAGGTACCTGACCCCATCAATGCGCCTGTCAAAGCCTCATTATCCGCGGTCCCATTTGTCGTGCTACTCATTTTGCCTCTTTCCGATATCGCGACCGCTTTATACCTCAACTTTATTAAGAGACCCTCCGGATACTTTAGTTTCAATAAAGAGCTCTGTGCAGTGTCTGGACTTTTCTTTCTCCCCATCCATTCTCACCTATACGTCGAGTCTTTCATGCAATATATATATATATATATATATATATATATATATATATATATATATATATATTTATATATTCGGTTTGCTCATTGAATGAGAGGTTTTCTTCTCACATGGGAACAAGCAATATCAGGAAGAAATCGAAATTTGTTTAGGAAGAAGACTTCTCTAATTAGAAATCATATCATACTCGTATAATGCAAGATTGAACAATCTATCGAGAATTTTAAAATAAATGTTCGCAATAATAAAGAATATAGTCTAGAAATTTGGGAATCCCTAATGTTTAAGACAAAATCTCCTACACTCGACATTGATAATACCTTTGTTCCCCTTCTCATGTCTTAATTATAATTCCCTTGTCAAAAACCAACCAAATTTTTCTTATTTACCAACCAACCAATCAATAACCTATCCTTCTTCAAGCTATTCCCATTATAGTTTCTTCACTTCGTAATTCCACCTGAACTTCAGTGGTAAGCATTTAATAATTTACTTTTGTTTCGTTTTTTGTGTTTTCGTTGCATTAGTAATTTATTATGATACATTAAAACCTTTTTTTGCTTAATACTCTTGTCTTTTAAATCCATGACTTATCTATTAATTTTTTCATTTAACTTGTTTTTTTTTTAGATATTACAAGATTAAATTTGTTCTAGTCTGTTTTATTAATTTTTTAACTTTTTGTAATATACATCGGCATTTTTACCATATGGATCTTTTATATTAGCCTTATTTTTATCTATATTATATCTTAATATCTGTCCTTTCTATAATGTTAGTTTTTTCATAATTTTTGTTTTTTATATTTTTACTCACCTAATTTCTTTTACTGTCTTAATTTTTCTCGTTTAAGGAAATTGCATTAATTTAGCTTTTTATTTTTTCACGACCCTTTCCTATGAAAATATTTTAACTTTCCTTTTGTTAACAGATTTTATGACTTCTTAATAAGTTTACTGACTATAACAATTTAATCATATGTTACTGTATTTTCAATGTTCCTTAATAAATAAATCACATTTACCTGAGCGTCCTGTGTGTCCTTACCATCGCCGGGAAATTGAAGATCAGAGTGGTCATCAGCAAATCATATAACTATATGTATGTATATATATATATATATATATATTTTTTATATACAGGAAAGAAACCACAGTGTTAGGATCAATTTATTTGTGAAACCAGGTTTCGACGGAAACCCGCGTCATCGTCGATCACTGGTGGACTAATGAATCCATAGATGCATAACTTAGAGACCTACAAATTTACAAGTCGCAATTTGATTAGGGGAGGGGGGCAGTATGTGGAAGTAGCGGCATTTTGGGGTTGAAGAAGTATATATCTATTACTTATCAAAAGATTAGTGTTGAATTTCCTATCGGAAGTACAGGGTCACCCCCATAAACCGGGCCCTAAATTTAGATGGGCCTTATTTTTTTAATTTTCTGCAAAGATTGAATGAAACTTTGGTGATAACTAGTTTATTGTGTTTAAAAACATCATATCAAAACATGAGAGTCTTTGGACTTTTCTTCTTAATTTCAGAGCACGTGTTTCAGATGACTTCCATTTAGATTTATGTATTTCTTGAAGTGCAGCACAAAGTTCTCCATGACGTCCTTACAAATCGAGCGATTAATGGCTCTGATCTCCTCCTTGATGGCTTCCTTGAGTTTTGTGATGGTCCTTGATCTCCTTTCGTACACTCTCTCTTTAAGGTAACCTGAGAGAAAGAGATCTGGGGGATAAGGTCTAGGCTGTGAGGTGCACACTCCAAATCAGTCTTGAGACTATCACACGGCCACTAATGTTCTCTTTCAGCCGATATAAGGACAGGTTGGAGGTGTATGAGCTTGCTCCATCTTGCTGAAACCAGAACTTCCACATAAGCGCTGGGAACAGGGTCTGCAGCTCCCTTTTGAAGGTTTTGTTCGTTTTGAAAGGCAACATTGATGTTTACACGTGCCAAATTTTTAATATTAATTAATAGTTCAGATTGGGAATTCAACACTATTCCCATGAGTAGTAAGAGATTTACACTTCCTTTACTCAAAAATACCGCAGCCCCTAATCACATTCCGACTTGTAAATTCATGTCTTCAAGTTAAACATCTTTAGATTCATTAGTCCACCAGCGATTGACGATCATGGTGGTGTCCGTCGAAATCCGGTTACGCGAATAAATAGATCCTTACACTCAGGTTTCTTTCCTGCATTTACATTCACATAACTGTACCTCTTTGCATATATATATATATTTAAATATAAATATATATACATATATTTAGATATTTCAGGCCACATTGGTGCATTACAACTTATGTTTCACCCGCAATCGAGACTTCTACATCAAATATATGGAAGAATAAAGTCATCTCTGTCAAAGCTAAATTCAATTTGGTATTAAACCACTCAAGCATATGTATATATATATATATATATATATATATATATATATATATATATATATATATATATATATATATGTATACATATATATATATATATATATTGATAATGTTGGGCACTATATTATCATCGTAGCAGATTTTGTTAAAAGTGGCGTCTAATTTCCCATTTATGAGTTTTCTTTCACATCTTTCATTTTGTCGTATATTTATTTGCCTTTCCGGCTAGATTGAGGCCATGTATAGATTTTCCTAAATTCATTTACTTACTGATTTAAAATTTAAAAAGGGGACTTGTAGAAGGATTTCTGTAGCAAAACCTTTTAATTACCTGACGTTTATCGATACCCTTGTATCATTTTTCAGATTTAAAATAAAAATACTAATAAAAGAGTAGAACATTGGTTTATATATCAATGAATGAACACATATATACAAACAAACAAAGAGATAAGCAAGTGGCGTCTAATTTCCCATTTATGAGTTTTCTTTCACATCTTTCATTTTGTCGTATATTTATTTGCCTTTCCGGCTAGATTGAGGCCATGTATAGATTTTCCTAAATTCATTTACTTACTGATTTAAAATTTAAAAAGGGGACTTGTAGAAGGATTTCTGTAGCAAAACCTTTTAATTACCTGACGTTTATCGATACCCTTGTATCATTTTTCAGATTTAAAATAAAAATACTAATAAAAGAGTAGAACATTGGTTTATATATCAATGAATGAACACATATATACAAACAAACAAAGAGATAAGCAAGTGCAAACCTACTTACAAACTTGTGAGCATGGTAAGACAAGGTGGAAAGGGGTAGGCTTAGGAACGTAGGTCAAATTCGCGGTAACGTCCAAAGAGGAGATGGAATTTATAGGGAGAGATTAAGTATCCCTCGTAGTTTGGCTCCTAATTTTACCGTTGGAATTTTTTGTCTCCTAAGGATGGCATCGTTGAAATCAGTAATGCCTACGTTGGAACATTTTGGAGATAATGTGATTATGGATTTGCAACTGAAGTATCCTGATTGCTATCCTATGCAAATCTTGTGGTATTATCTGGACAGACGAGTAAGAGAGAAACGTGCAGAAATTCATCGATGATATGGACTGAATATTTGAATGTTGGAATACAATTTATCAAGAATATTTGGTTTCTTTGATGAATAGAATGCCTAAAATATGATGAACAAAAATTGAAGCAAAGGGGCAATATTTTTTTGGGTCAAATTTTTAATGTTATTGGTCTTTATTTCTTTATCCTTTGTTCCTATTTTCATGTTAACATTATTTTTTTATAATAGCTCTACTGTTTCGTTTACTCGCCTTTAGATGTGTTAATTTGTTTAGTTAAAAAAATATTATAGGGGAAGTTTTTGGAGCCGGTTCTGTATCTTTTCGGTTTAAATTCTGTTTCTAAATATGAGCAAGAGCACAAAATAAATTCCCTACTGAGAAGTTAATTAAATTTGTAGAGATAAATTAAGATGAAATTTAATTTGCCTTAGTTTGTGATATTTTAATATTCCAAAGGATCATCGGTTCGACCTAATTAAAATAAATATTAACTAGGGTACGTGCCTATCTTGGCCCAAGTTTGAGAACTGTTATTTATCAAAAGTAAAAGAAAATAAAAATAAATAAAGCTTGAAACCTTTCTCGTGGAGCTTTTGTATTTTTACTAAATTTAGCATTGAACTTTCCATTACTATGTGCCGGATTTGATTCTTAATGAGAACGAAAACAAAATATATCGGAGAATGTAAAGATCGCTCGCCATTAACTGCAGGCAACAAGTCTGATGCATACGCATAGAAATTTCATTGATCTTTCTTTCTTAACCTTAAGCTTGCAAACACATCCCTCTTCTGTCTACAAACTCAAAGAAGGTAGGCTCAATTAATACCAGTAAGACTATTGATTGTTAGTGATGTTAATGTCGCTTTTAATTCCTGATTAAGAACCTGTACCAAACATAATATATGAATGACGCCAATATAAATAACCACCGACTCACCTAGTTAGGATATCTATTTAAGGGAAGCTGATATCTCGGTTCTTGACAGGTGATTGTTTGAATTTGGGCATAACGCATTCAAAATTTGAATACTAAAAATATCTTCAAATTTTGTTTGAGTTGCGTCTTATGAGGTAAATAAAGACTTACTGATAGGAAATCCACTAAACAATAAATAATATCGTCCCTAATCGCATATTCTTTGTTTAAAATTAAATAAAAAATGCGAACAATCCTCTAATTTTAAAATTCAGATGGCGATTCCATCCACCAGATTTAGGGCACAACAGAATGACATTATTCTTTAAAATCTATTAATTTAATTACTTTGCCCAGTTCAAGAATAGAGACCCTACCCATAATATATTCAGCTCATTCTTCTTTCACTTATAACCTTCAAATTGAACTCAAAAAAACTTTCTAAGATTTGGATAAATTATTAAATGCGGTCAGGCATTGTCATTTCTAACTTCTGGCTATCTTTACTCTTCTTTTCTATTTGTTTCATTGAAATTTAAACTTATTATCAGTCCACTCTTTTTTGCCTCACTGTTAAAATCTGAAATTTCAAAATTATACACTTCAAAGTCGCGTATGAGGAAAAAACTAATTTTAAAAAATCCTCCTAATAAAAATGAAAGAACAATCTAAATACTTTTTAACTATATTTTCAAATTCATTATCAGGGAATGAACCTACTTTAATTATTCATTTTACTTAGACAATTTGTATTAAATAAATGTTTATTTCTCTTCATAATCTACAATAATTGTTATGTTGTGTCATTTACTAACTGCTCTTTTAGGAAAATAGTTCGTCAATTTTTTAACTCTTGTTTCCCTTATTAAGATTGACCAAAATAGTTGATAATTTCCATGGATATATTATGGATCTTATGGCAGGAAAATATCAAATATATGATTTATGATGCATCCGATGGAAGATATTTCATCCCAGCCCTAATAGAAAATGATGTTAATTTAGTATTAATATTCAGTTGGTAAAGGAAATTATAATTTTAGCATTTTTAATTATATCAAAAGGCCACCACCTCACGGGATTATTAAAAATAATTATTACATTTGATAGTAATATAGCTTCAGAAATTGAAACAGTAATCAAGTTAAAATTTCCTTTTAAACAAAGGTTGAGTTTGGATGAAAATTAAGCTGGTGATTCGAAAGTAATATTATATATTATTTTGTATATCCCAGGATAAATTATTTATCATCATCATCACTAACTCTATAATTTAAAAAGGTTTTTTTTGAGTATTTGAATAATAATTTCATCTTAGTTTGGTTATGACATGTATTTTTATCAAAGTTATTTCTAATAATGCTTTTATAATATAAAACAAACAAAATGGTGAAGTTCAGAAATAAATATAAGTATCGAAATTTGGTGAAATTTTTAAAACCCAAAGAATTACAAATTGTGAAGTTCAGGAAATTTATTTTTATATATCTTCTATAACTCTATATTTTCGAAACGTGATATTTTGAAAGGGGAGAAATTTAGTTTAGAATTCCTTTTTAAAATTATTATAATTGGCGAAGTTCAGAAAATTTATAAAAATTACACCATGGCTGCTTTTTTTAGATTTAAAATTTTAATCTTAGTAGAGAAGCGCATACGGGGAAAGTGGAGAAGCTGTTGCCTGTTTTTTTTTAAAGGAAGTCTAATTCTTTAAGAAAGTGGCTGAAAAAATTAAAGAACAGAATACTATTAGTTACATAGATCTAATTACGTCAATTTAAATTTATGCACACATAAACTCGTATGTATTACTGCTTTTAAGATCATGAGGGCCCACAAATCTGTGAGGGCTGCTCACGACCAGCCCAATAAATTGAAACTAAGGAATCACCTTGAAATAGTTATCTAAGTGACTTTTAAGCATTTTGTTAGTATCAGTTTTTAGCTGTTTTTTTACATTTTATTCATTTTTACTCTGCGCATAGTCCCAAAGTCAAACGTTCTGTTTTTCCTTCTATGTTTTTAAGGAATTTACGAGTTGTTAGTCCTGAATATATGCATTCCGAAAACTCCAATATCTTTAAAATTTGCCATAAACTATGTTACCTTTATCACTTCTTTCTAAACTGTCTTTCCTCTGCAAAAAAGACATTCTATAATACAGCTCCTGCTATCCCTTTTAATGTTAAAAACATTTTGGTTTTACCCTTCTCTGTTTGTTTCATTGACCTTCCCCGTCTTTTAAAAAACTTTACCATTTCAATTTCTTTCAAATACGAATCAACTATAAAACACATTCTAGTTCACAATAATTGTAATAATATTGGGGGAGTCAATTCGGTCGAATGTTCTGTTTATCCAAGAAATTATTTTAGACAGACAGGAAGCAATTATCTGTCCGTATTAATCAGTATAAATACAATGTTATGAGAGCTATAAATAATAGTGCGTTTTTTGTGCATATGTCCGAAATTAACCACTTAATTAATTGGAATTCAGCAAAATTTATTTTACGCTCAAATGACTCAATTAAAAGAAACCTTGTTGAATGTTCATGTAGAAGCCAATTTAATAACTTTAACATTTTCCCTAGCCTTTTTAATATTAATGTTGTTACGAAAATCTCATTCTTAAATAAATTAGCTTTGACTTATTTTCCTTTTTTTTCAATTTTTATTTTTATTGGAAACAGATTTGTTAATTTAATTATTGCATTGATTTTGTATTAACGTTAGTTTACTTGTCTTTCTCTCTCCTTATCCTTCTTCCCTTCGTTTTAATTTACTTCTCGTGTCTCCCCGAATCTCCCTCTTTAGACTCTCGCTTTATCCGTTAATCGTTTTAACCCTTTTGGCTCTGTTCTTGACCTTACTACCTGTTATAGCTAAATCTTTGTCCATTTATCTGAAAACAGTCACTCTATCAATTAGATTTCGGCTAAATTTATTTCACAAATCTAATGACTTTATTCGAATAACTATTGTTGTATGCTCATTCATTAATTCCTTGCCTAATTTCAATAAATCCCCTGGTCTTTTTAAACTAGACCCTGTTATTAAAAGGCTTATTTATAACGAAATTGTTCATTTAAAATCTTAGCCCTTTCATTTATTAATTTCGTTATATCTCTCTTGTCTATTTTTATGTATTCACAATCGGTCGGGAATGTATGTACTTAAATTAGTCACATAAATGTCTACATTATTTGCGCACAGGATGGAATTTTCCGGAAGGAGACCTAACCAATTTGGTTTTATACTTCACATCCATCTTTGATATTATTTTTTTCTATTTTGGGTCCTTTCGTTATACATGGGCGTGGCATTGCTCTTCTGTTTCACATATTCATACCACATTTGTAAATATTTTTCGTTATTCCTTGTTAATGATTTTTTGCATATATATATATATATATATATATATATATATATATATATATATATATATATATATATATATATATATATATATATATATATAAGAGAACCAGGGCAGCAGAAAAGAAATGCATTTTTCTTTCTTCATTTAATTTCAACCAACGTTTCGAGGGCCAGCCTCATCTTCTGGGTACTGGAATTATACCAAAAATACACAAGCCATCTAATCCATTGCGTCTAATTTATTCTGCTATAAACACACCATCCAATGCCGTAGCCAAATATTTGGTTTCTCTTCTTCATCCCCTTACAACAAATAAATACACTCTCCGTAATTCCTATGATCCTACATGAGCAAATCTTTAGCCTTCCTACTCCTCATAAGAATACCATGGCAAGCTTTGACATTACAAATCTATTCACAAACATTCCATTACAAGAAACAATTGACATCATTTTACACAAAAGTTTCACTTTTTCTCAACATTTTCTACAATTTAACCAAGCACAATTTCGTTCTCTCCTTGATTTAGCCGTTTTCAATTCCTATTTCCTCTTTAATAACGAACTTTACATTCAACAAGAAGGGGTCGTGATGGGACTTCCGTTAGGTCCAACTTTTGCTAATATTTTCCTCTGCTTTATGAAACCTCTTGGCTCCAAGCTTTCCCCAAAGAATTCGCCCCGGTATTTCATAGGCGTTTCATTGACGACTGCATAATTTTGTTTCGTAAAGAACAACATGCATCTAAATTTCTTGAAATCCTTAACAAGCAGCACCCTAAAATACAATTCATAATGGACATAGAAAACGATGGCTGCCTGTCATATTTAGATATCAAGTTAACCCGCACCCCCACCGGATTATCTACAAGTGTTTTTTGCAAAGCCAAAGGGACTGGTTTATCAACAAGCTTCTTTAGCTTTATTCCACGTTCTTTCAAAACTCCTACTATTGAAACCCTGCTACATAGAGCATTTATAATATGCTCTAATTACAAACTATTACATAAGGAGTTTTTTTTTCTTAAGAATATTTTTCCAGACAACGGATTCCCAAAGTTTTTTGTGGAAAACCGCATAAGGAAATGTCTTGATCATTTCCTTAATCCGACTGAAAATAAAGCCACCGTTAATAAACTTTTACACTTCTGGTCGGTACCCTTCTTTGGCCCACAAACATCAAGATGACTGTTGAAATATGCTCGATTATCCAAAAGAATCTGCCCTTTTTGGACCTCAAAATAATCACACCAAACCAATATATAATAGGCTCGCTTTTTCGTTATAAAGATCGCCTTCCTGATGCGTGTCGTTCATCTCTCATATATAAGTACTTGTGTCCATCGTGCGATGCGACCTATATTGGCTCTACCAGCCGAACTCTCCATTCAAGAGTTGAACAGCACGCCGGGTGGTCCTGCCATACGGGTTTGCCCCTAGCCAAACCTGACTATTCTATCATCCGACTCCACGCAAATTCTTGCAATTTACAGGTAAAACTCAAAGACTTTACTATAGTCTCTACAGCTAACACCCTCCCTGATTTACGAATCCTTAAATCCATATATATTTTGGATAGTAAACCCACACTTAACGACCAAACTTCGTCTTTCCTATTACATATTACACGTTAAATGGTTTCCTTACTTTACCACCTTCTTAGTTTAAAGTAATGTTTCCCTTTCTTTGCCACTTCCATGTTAATTTGTGTAATGTTGCTATTACCAAATCAATTCCATCAATTATCGTTGTGGGTATCATGACTTATAAAAAAGTGACTTGTAGGACCATTCCCCTTATGTTACCTATACAATGTCAATTAGAATTACTTTGTATTTATAATAAATATAATTTCATTACCAAGAAGATGAGGCTGGCCCTCGAAACGTTGGTTGAAATTAAATGAAGAAAGAAAAATGCATTTCTTTTCTGCTGCCCTGGTTTTTCTTATATATATTGAAACTCCGGACTATAAAGAACGGATCACTTGAATCTATATATATATATATATATATATATATATATATATATATATATATATATATATATATATATATATATATATATATATATATATATAAACCCGATACTAAATTCCGTTCCACGGTCTCTTAGCTTCAAACCTCTCCCACTCCAAAAGAGTAATAACACCCATACGCATTCATTTTACGCTTTTCGACACAAACTCGTAACCGGTCAATCTAAATATTAAGAATACGCTTCACTTTGCAGTATTTTGCATTCACGATTCCCTATTTCTCCGAGCGATCTATATATTTTTTATGATAACTGGTTTAACGTCTTACCCAATTAAATTTATTTATTTAAAATGTATTTAATTACACCTAGATTCCATTTGCTATCCGTGAAATAACAGAATAATTAATATATATATATATATATATATATATATATATATATATATATATATATTTATAAATATATATATATGTATATATATATATATATATATATATATATATATATATATATATATATATTTACAAGCTATGGCTTCACCTACCCCAGCACTACACGGCGATATTGCGCTTACTTCGCTCGCTACCAACCATTCAGGCTATTGGCCTTCGGCCTATTTGATCTTTCAAATTCATTGTGATCATTTCTGTTCCCCTCACCTGCATGTTCCCTTACCCTCTCATCTTTCTCTTCCTTTACCCATATCACATCACCTAAGGCTCCCCCGACACCATTACCTCACCTATCCCCATTCCTTTCCCCTTTCTCCTTCACTCTGTTCTCTAATCCCTCTACCCGTCTCTCCTCTTATTTCTCCCTCATCTCAAAAGGGGGGACAGGATAAGAGAGAAACCTACACCTAAACTAAGATATAATAAAATAAAAAATTATTAAAAAAATCACGTTCTAAAAATATACACTTTGCCCTCTCTCCCCCCTCCATCACCATTTGCTTCCTAGACCCATCAATTTCCCCCCTCCTCCCTCTCTCCCCTGCCCTTTTTCCTCCTCTCCAACACTCTATTCATAAGAGAGAGAGGATTAAAGGATATATAAGATAGTTAGATAGAGATGGAGGGTTAGATATAGGTGGAAAAAGTGCAGAGAGGGTGCAAAGGGAGGGGGCAAATTAAAAGGGGAGGGGAGTGTTGGAGAAAGGTTGAGGGAGAGAGACGGGGGAATGGGGGAGAAGGAGGACGGAGTTATGGGGAGAGGGTAGGAATGAGTTTACCAATAACTCCAATAGGATCTTGAAAATAACTTTATAAAACAATGCCATTTAGATTTCAACTCCATACTTTATCGTAGGTATGTGGACGATTCCTTTGCTATTTTTAATAATTTAAAACATGCCCAGCATTGTTTAAATTTTCTAAACTCTTATCATCTTAACATTAAATATACCTCTGCAACCATTGCTCGCTGGAATAGGGAGTTTTGCCATGGTCGTAAGTCCCTTGAAGATGATCCCCGTCCAGGACACCCGTCATACATGACCAACGAGGACAATGTGGCCTGTGTAGAGAGGATGATCCCTAAAAATCGACAGATGAAGGTCGAAGAAATCGAGCGAGAACTTGAAATATCACATAGAAGTGTTATCAACATCATCTACGACAATTTGGCCATGACCAAGGTCTCTGCCCGTTGAGTCCCTAGAAACCTCACGCCCCATGATCAGCTTCAACGTCGTCAAAGTCCACAAGGCCAGAGTTGCACAAGCTGCCCTGCGCGAGTGCGGATTCGAGGAGCTCAACCATCCTCCCTACAGTCCAGATCTGGCCCCTAGCGACTACTTTTTATTCCGCCAGCTCAAGACTGCACTGCGTGGACACCAGTCTGGGGACGATAAATATGTCCACTCGCCGTCCAGGAGTGGATTGAACAGCAGTCGGAAGATTTCTGGTTGTCGGGAATTCGAAGCCTCAGGGACAAATGGCGCAAGTGCATTGAAGTCGAGGGTAGTTATATTGAAAAATAATACAACACTTTTCCTCATATCTCATTTCCTTATATCCGGATTGCAAAACTTATTGACCGCCCCTCGTAACTACCTCAATATACAGAAAGCTTACCTATAGTGCCTAGGAATCATTTTTTTGAGTCATTGTGACATCACATAAACCTAGTGCAATAAAATCTCTAATATATAGAAGTTGCTATCTTTCCTCCAATTATTCCCTAATCCACAATGAATTCGAGACTCTGAAGTCTTATTTTAAAATTAATTGTTTTTTCCTCTTTGGTTCACAAATTAACCAATAATTTTCTAACCAAAATTTACTCTCCATCCTTTCTCTCATATGCTGTTCCCCCAAATGATATTTTTCGTAGTACCTGAAATGGTACCTTACAATATAAATATATATATATATATATATATATATTATTTTATTTGTTTAGAAATAAAGAGAATCGCCTTCCCCCCCATAAGTGTACCCAAGATAGAATTAAATATGGAATGTTCCTTGGTTTAAAATGAAACTATTAAAATAAACTGATAATTTGATTGGTTCAATTAACCGTAAACGCCAGATAGGATTATATGGATGCCTTAAAACATGTCTACAAAATAATAGAAACAAACTAATTGAAAATCCTCTCTATTATTGAGATCACCATTGGCAATAATATCAGGTAATATCGAACTCGTCTTCTCAGTCACATCTCGTTTAAGAATATGTCCTGAATATTTACATGTATTAGGAACACATACTTTGCAAAGAGAAAAGGAGAGTTAATTATAAACATATGCAAGTGAAATTCTCAAATGTGGATCATCTATTTGTACAATCACACTTTCTATAAAACAAGAAATGTAAAATACTCATGCATAATAGTGGCTCCTGCATTGGTTTAGGCCAATTTTTCTTTTTTGCTTTAACTGAAATATCGCATCCTATTATATGAAAAGATTAGCATGTTGAGCACATTTTTAATAATACTGGAGAAAAGACAAAGGATTTTTGTTGGTTTTTGCCTCTAAAAGGTGTATTCCAACTTCACCAATGGTTTTATTTCTTCGGCCGAAAGATAACTCCACATAATAATGCGCGTTTTTTTCATGTTTTGGGAATATTTAATTAGAAGATGAAATTTATCTAAACAATCAATATCAGTAAATCTTTTAAAATTCTGGCATAAATCTTTAAATGTTACTTTCTCCCACAGTCATTCACGAGCGGTTATTACTAGATATTCACATATTCGCCGTTAATTGATTATTCTAAATTAAATACATAAATGTTTAGGTTACATTTCAAATTCGCAAAATGTCATAAAAACTCAATGACAAATTATCTCTGAAATGGAAGTTATAATTTATGAGCTAGCATTCGGTTAGAAACGGGTCTGACAAATAAAGGCACTTCTCCCCTTCTTAAAAGATAGTTATGATTGCTAGAATGTTTTGGTTCACTTTTGATCCATCTTGCATGTTAGCTATTCCTCACAATATGCATCCATTTCTGCTAACTTTATGTACAAATATCTTAATATATTTCTTCATTTTAACTTATATAAAAACTTTTACAATCACGAAGTCTAGAAGAAACAACCTTAATATTTCATATAATATAGCGGATACTTCCTTTCGCTCTTTAACTAAACCGGGAGAGTAAAATTTGCTTTTGATTCTTCCCAAAATTGTAAACTTCGACGAAAGAACCTGTATCATTATTTCATTTGTCAAAATTCTTATTTTTTAAGGAATATTTATTTCTTTTACTCACTCTCTCTGCTTAAAAAGTAATAGCTTTCCTAGTAACACCCAAACATAAAGCGATCCACAGATTGAAGAGTATTTTTTTTTTAAAAAGTCTGCAAATGTTAGTGCAATATAAAAGATATTATTTCCTGCGATATATTTAGATACTCTTCCCTCATGCCCCACCAGGGTGGAGGGGCCTGCCACTGATAAACCTATCATCTTTCCCTCTTCCAAAAAATTATCTTAGTTTGCTACGAGAGTTAAAGTAACTTAGTAAATAGAGGGTAATTTTGATTATCATGTTTATTAACATTAATTTTAGCAATAATACTTCTTTTACATTTTCCTAACTTATTCATACCTACTTCAATTTTTAAACTGCTATCCTTATTTAACAGATTTTCTATTAACGATAGCTTTTAATTGATAATTTTTTGAATTATGGATATAAAAGGGCTTTTTAGTCTTTAATAAAGTAAAAATGAAATTTATCTTCATCAAATGTCACAATAGAAGAGCATATAAAGGATTCTATGGGAATAACTTGAGTGTGTTTACTTTCACTTAGAAGGGCAGCCAGAACCTTTCCTACCCTTTTTCCGAGAATCATTTTATCTCATTCTTTGGATTCCTCAGTCCATGAATCTTTCATACATTTCCACTTAGTCTTATTTCATTAGATTTAGTGAGATCGACTTTTTGAAACTTTTTTTCTTGCTTATTCTGATTTAACTTCTTTTTTTTTCAAATAAATAAACAATATCTCCGCAATTGAATTTTATTCTAATTGTTAATTGCATTTGTAGTTGCATGAAGGCCATCCCTTGCTTTGAATATTTTATTTGCTTCCTAAAGATGATAATAATTAAATATAAAGACGGTTTTTAGAAACAGACCGTCTCAAATGCAGTACGCTCGTTGGTTCTCTCCTGATAACTCCCGGCAAGAGAGGACATCCCTCCGAATTTGGAGGCGGATTTTATAAAATTGAAGCATCCTATCCCTAACCTAAACTAACTCGACCTGTTCTAGATTTGGTTGGTTAGGTTAGTTTCCTTGGTACTGGTTTGCTTAATGTTTAGAATTAGTGTGTGGTAGCAATCTTTTGAATTTTTATACAATCTACTATAAATAATAATCACAATGAAGCACTTAACTCCACGTCCCTTATATGCATAATTATTTAGAATAAAGTTCCGACAATAATTTACCTCTTACAATCAGGAGACCGAAATAGTGTAGTAGTTTGAAACAATCTGAAATTTATGTTAATTTACGCCTGCTTTTTTCACTCCCGAGGTCTCACCAATCAATATGGAACTAATACAACTTGCATAAAATATTTATTTACATAACTGTGGAATTTACATTCGAAAGAACCCAAAGAAGTTAATAAAAATTAATAAAATATTTCATTTGAATATTTCATTTGAAAATCAGTTATAAATCTAACAGTTCCTACTTTCCATTAAGTTCTCTAGTGCCAAAAATGATGCAAATAAAATATCGGCCATTCTAAAGAACTATATGAATATAATCATTTAGGTCGGGAGTATTATAGATTAAAAAATTTCGCTGTCCATAGCGCCAATGTCATTAAAAAGGTATTGAGTTTCAAAGAGCTAGTTCATGGAACTATTCTAATGTGGTTAGGTATGGCAATGGTAAGCATTCCACAATCCACTAGAAAGTCATCTGGATTTGCTGAATCCACTTCAGGAGCAACATCCATACGAATATTATTAATCTTTTATCTAAAAAAACTATTCACATCTATTTAGTGAATTTTAACTGTAATGCACCTTTTATTGATGTTTGTCGTTAGGAAACGAGAAGCTAAGCCTTTCTCTAGTCATTGCAATCACCATATTGTTGTATTTTGTAAAAAGAGTAATATCTTGGAATTTTAAGAATATTCTAATTCTTTCTTTTTACTTACAAAAGCAAATGATGTAAATTTATTACTCTTTATTTTAAAATATTTATATTATTAGTTAATGAATTGCTTCTATTTTCTCCCGCTTGCGTCATCGTTTCGACTATTGGTTTATATTTGACGCTCATATAGTGAATGGTTGAATAAAGAGAAAATATATAAATTTTTATTTAATGCTAAGAAAAATTGGCTGCCAGTTTTATAATTATATATAAAATGTAAGAAAATTAACACTTTTACGACTCCATGAAAGGCGACTCCCAAGAAAACATTGTGAAATATAACAGAGCTAAAGAGTTACGAGTTAATTTACCTGCAATATTCTCCCAATCACTTTCCTCACCAGCCTCAATAAAGGATTTTTACAGCCGTAAATAAAGGGTAAGATTACTTGGGGGATCAAATTCACCCTGGAATGAACACGCCGTACGACTATAAAGTTTCGAGGTTCGAACCCATGGTAAGAAGTAATCTTACAAATTCAAATAATATAGGCTATTATTTAGACCAAGGATTTGATATAGTAGTTGTAAGGTCAACAAAGTGATTGTAATGTGAAATTTGATCCAAAATAAAAAATCCACTGAATGCCTAAAAATATTTGCTGATCTAGTAAAACAGCAGAGATAGGGACTTATATATATATATATATATATATATATATATATATATATATATATATATATATATATATATATATATATATACTTCTTATTAGAGCAAACCTCGGCCCTGCACAAGACACAAACAAAGACAAATTTGGCAATTATATACATATAGTTTTATATTTAAGTTAAATATAAATGATTTTTCTCTTTAAATCAGAAAATATGTAAATATAATCAACAGGGATGATGAAACAAGTCAATTATCTATCGTTATTTTGGTGTGTGAAATACACAGGGTTTCCGTAGACATTTGTTAGGGGGGTTAAATGTTTTAAAAAACGTCAAAAAGAGAAAATCCCATAGGAAGTGAAATGTTGACACACTTTGAAGAAAATAACCTAAGTTAATTTAACTTCATATAATAATAATTATTTGCAACATTTGTCTTTTACAATAAAAGGATTGGCCTAAAAAGCCTTTATTAAATAAAACGAAGTCATATTTTCTTCCTAAGTAATAGTTTATGTATGGCACAAAATATATGCTACAAATATATTGTAGGGTCATGTGCTTCAAACATTTTGCTATTCATGACAATCTCACAAGCGATCAGATATTACAATTGAGCCCTCAAATTTTAAACAGATTCAACATGGAGAAAGATTTGTTGTTTTTTCTGGATTGTTCTAAAATTCTATAAGTACTCAGTTTGATTAAATATACCTGTGTCTACTAGAGGTTTTCGGATTTCTTTTGGCGAAATTTCACTCGGATAGCCGGTTATATACTATATGGAACGACCTTCTTCTAGACTCACTCTGAAACCATAAGCAAGAGACTACATGTCAGATTAGTCAGCAAGGACTTAATCAGCCAAGAGATATTTTTAGTCGCGTGAGTTAAGTCAGGTGCGACTCTATATCTCACGATGTCGGTTGGTCTGTTGGTCCCCGTTTTGCTTTTTGGGAGGTAATAGCATTGTAAATGTTCGGCCGATTGAATGATATAATTGGTAACGTTTTCCCAAGTTATCCAGGGAAATATTTGGCAATAACATCATAACTATTGGTCCAAATCTACGAAATTCGAAACCCTTCTGTTGTTTTGCATCTTTTTTCGAATAATATAATTGCAAAGGTGCTCCCGAAGTTAGTCCTAGAATTATTAAAGGTTTTGAAGGTCGTAAGGTCATAAATCAGAATAAGTAAGAGCACACGCCTTTGGTTAGCAGACCTTGTTTTGCATATGGGCAACTGCCCTCAGACTGTAGAGGGATTAAAGATATTTTCCGTTTCTGCTTTCAAGTAAGGCAAGCGAGTTTACGCCCTTTATTATTTCTTTCTATAGAGCCCAATCAGCATTGGACTGCGGATTAATCTGAAATTCCTTCTAATTCTGCATTAGTATAAGGGATATAGTGAGTTTCATAAATTCAAATATCCAAGAGGGCGACGAGTAGCTGTTCTCATCAGAAGATTCCAAGTCATTAGACAGATTAGGACTTGTTTCTGAGTACATCCTCATGTTTTGGATACGCGCTCTGTCTTTTACTGGAATATGTTCCACGGGGTTGTGAAACACTATAAAACGCATTGTTAGTAGATAGTGAAGAAAATGAACCCGAAGTCAAAATCTTGGATCTAATTAAGTTTAGAGAGTACCCACACGTCTGGTGATAAAATAAAGGAAAAAAAGCATTATCGCTTTCCAAATAAGAATTTCGTCAATGACTATCGAACATGAAAAGTGTACCGACATACAGATATACTTTTCCTTTTAACTGATGAAAACCTATATTACAGAATACTGACCCAACAAAAACGTTCAAAGGTGGTCTGAATTTGTTATACCGACTATGTTTGGAGACAATGTTAAGCCACTTCGAAAAATTCCATACCTGTGGGGGACCATTTACACGAAGACCATGGCATGTTAAGAAAAGAAAGAAATTTCAGAAGGACAGGATCTCAGAAGAGGAAAAACACGAGACTTAGAGAGGTATAGAGAAATTTACAATAAAAGAGATGAACAATCACGGTAAATGTGACTTTTCCTGTCAACAGAGGGACTGGAAATACTTAAGTGTATATAGTCTGCATAAAGTAGTACAATAGGAGTACCATATTCGCTTTTATCTATAATAAAACAGATTCTAAAGATAAAAGGGATTAAGGAAATGTGGTTACCAGAAAATCCGCCAAAGGCGAAGATTCTGTAAACTAACTTGAATGAGCAGCGCCATGAACTGGCCTCACTATAAAGAAAAGAAAGGGAGACGGACCAGTAAGGAGAGTCAACGAGCGAATAACAAAAAAACGGACTAAATTAAGGATGAAGAATAGAAAGAAACTCCATCGAAATAGTGAAAGGGCCTTCGCATCTGGAAATAGCTACGGAAACAGAAACCTCTTTAATCTAGATACTTTATATACCAATGTCCTCAAGCAGATGAAGCGTGACAATATGACAGGCGAAAATTCAATCTAAGGGATTGTATGATATAAACACACCATCTATTCAGACGCTGACATTTAATGCAAGAAAAAATACATGTAAAATTAAAGAGAAAATACGACTCCAAATATGAAGAGCTAAAAAAACTCCTGTGCAATAGATAAATTTGGATTGACGACGATGTCGCCATCAGTTTTAAGAGAGAATCAGTAGTAAATCGCATAAATATTCCAAGCAGATAAAAAATGTTTCCTCTAAAAAGAAACTTAGATGGGTTTTAAAAAAATAAGAGGAGACGAAAACCAAGGGTAATTAATGGGATTAACACGATCAAAGAAAATCCTAAAATTAACAACCAAATAGGAAAGAAACACCCAACAATGAACATAAAAATATACACTGTCAGCTCCAAGCTAAGAATGAACAGAGTATTCACTATACGTAAAACAGCATGAATGGCAAACATCAAATAGAGAATAAAAAAGAAAGATGAATCAATGAGAATAGACAGATCTCATGGAAAAATTGTATCTTTTCAACTGTATTCCTTTTAATTTCTTCCCCATCCCCAACTCTACATTCCTTCACTTTAACTTGTCACCTCTCTTACCATAATATCTAATATTCTCAAAATAATGTAATGCATGTTAGTTTATTAAAGGTAAATAGGTATTTAGGATATATAGCAAGAGATTAGCATTTAACTAAAAAGATATTCTTTCCTTTTTTAAGCCCTTATACAACTTCATTTAAAACATGCAGTATAATTCTAGACCTTATTCATATATGCGAAAGGACCTTTTAATTTGCGAACTCAGACAGCTTTGATCAATGGATTTAATTCCAGAAATGGGAAATAGATCATACGAACAAAGAATGAGGCATCTCAATATACTACCAGTGGAAGATGGACATTAAGGACAAACATATTGAGGGCTTTAAAATACGAAACGGGTTTAATACTATAAATTTTCAAACAATATTTAAGAAATATAAACCTAGGGGCTACTAGAACCAATGGTTACATTAAGATAAACAAAATATTTAGCAGTGCACTAGGACAGAATTACTTTTCTTGCCTAGAAATGTCGTTTTGTAAGCACTAGTTTAAATAAGTTTAAGAATTAAATCGTTAAGTATTAATTTAAAGTTTTACCTTACATAAATATTCTTTTCTTTCTTTTTGAAGGCTTTCACTTCTCTCTGAAACCTTTCCTTTCGTTCTTGAACTAACTTCGATTGGATCTTTGGCTCTTTGCTGGTTGGTAACTCTGTAAATTCTCTCAATTACAAATCGCATTCAAGTTATTTGTTGGATTCAAAACATATAAATTTTCTTCTCATTGTGACCTATCAAATAAGATGAGTCTAGATTCTTTTACTGCTTGTTGTTAAGCAAAGCTTTGATGGAAAGAGGGATGTATTTTTACAAAAATACAACTCCAGGCATGTAAATTCGAGACAAGTGGTGTTATTAGTAAATGCAAAAATTGACAACAGACACTGCTTTAAGCACTCGCGGGGGAGGAGGGGGGGGCATAACTCTTGCTAGAGAAGGTAGGTTCAAAGTGCTTTTCTAACGCCACGTAAAAAGGAGTCAATTCCTCCTAATATAGGAGTCATATATAGGATATCTTTAGGGTTATTTCCAGCCTTATCTTCGCTAATTATATTTAATACCTGGGTATATTACATAGAGCCAGTGGTGTAGTTAGTATATTACAAAAATTGAAAGCCAACATGCCTTCAAGTCTCCTGTGGGACGGGCATCATCCACGATAGGAAAAGTATGTTCAAAGTAAATTTCTAATTCTGTCCAAAGTTGTTTTTCATTAAATACTTAGATTAGACAATGCGATTCTGATCATCTGCCCATAAAGAACATAGAATGGTTTGAAATTTCAGAGTAAGTGCTACAAAACTCAATAATATTTATATTAAGACGTATGTGACGTTTAAATTAATTATTAGCTTGAGGAATAAGTTATTGCGTTTTTTTTTAATGTTGTGTTGATTTAAGTTTTGGTGACGTGATTTGTGCACATATTAAGAAACAATAATAAATAATGAGAGCAAAATTTGAAAAGGTTAGTCTACGTCTCTTAGCAGCGTAGACTATTAGGCTTTTGCTTAGGCTACGTCTTGAAGTTCAGTAATAAGTCATTGCGGTTTATTTATAGGTTGTGTTAATTTAATTTTTGTTCTGTACCCTCAAATTGGAATGCCAAGTAGGAAGAAAGGCGCATTTTCGACACTTGTTGTTATTCATTTTCAATCGAGACACGAACAATGCAAACGCAGCCAAAGCTCGTCGCGATATTTGTGCTATGTACGGAGAAAATGCTTTATCGGCGCATGGGTTTCGCACGCTTTGAGCGAAAGCAACAAACTTCAACGCTCCAAGATTGCCGCAGGTTTAATTGCTCGTCACAGGGCTACTCGTGGATATAAGGACAGATTTCTTTACCGCATCATCACTGGCGAAGAAAAGCGATGTATTTTTGTCAACATGAACCCTCGAAAACAATGGCTTAGCCCCAATAAATAACCACTTCCACGATTAAAGCAAGGACTTCATCAACGAAATACGATGTTGTGTGTGTGGTGGGAATGTCAAGGCATCATTCTCTATGAGCTACTTGCGAACAATGAGATTGTCAATGCAGAACTCTACGTTCAACAAATGTATCGACTCGCCGAAGTTATTCGTGAAAAGCGACCTCATCGACGTTATGGATTCCTTCTGAAATACGACAATGCTCGTCCTCACATCGCCAATATGACAAAAGACGCCATCCAAACCCTTAATTGGGAAATCCTGTCGCATCCTCCATATTCGCCAGACTTGGTTCCATCGGATTTCAATCTGTTCCGATTGCTCTCTAACAATTTGCACGGTGTATGTTAAATTAAGAACCTGGTTAGACGTATTCTTCGAGTCAAAATCCAGAGATTTTTATTGCAGAGGCATCGAAAAACTAGTTGAACATTGGGAAGATGTCGTAAATAACAACGGAGAATACATTATTGATTAAATTGCATATTGTTATCATTTAAAAATAAAGTTTTTCCTAAAATTGTTAATGGTAATGAATAAATTTGATAAAACCACAAGAACTTATTCCTCAACCCAATAGCTTCTCTTTGAGAACTTGCACATTTTGAAATCTTTATTAAGAGAATTCTAGAGGGATATGGGAAAACACAAGCCGTTGTAAACACTTTTTAATCATAGATTAGACTTTATTATAATTGGTAAACGTATTTAACGAATAAATAAAGAAACAAATTTATAAAGAATATTTAGTCATTCCCAAAGATTTTGCGACGAGTATATAGTTTAATAAAGGAAAATTAATAAAACTAATTAAAGGCATTTTAGTTTAGTATGTTTTCATCATAATTTTAAAGAGAAATATATAAAAATTATACTCAAAACCCATTTTAATAATAAATACATTTAATTTATGAACGTAGTCAATATTTATAATGATGTTCTTTGTTCTTTAAGACTGCTTAAATTTACTTGGTCTGGTTGATATAAAGTTTGTGATGATATCTTGACTAATATTGCTGCATTTCTGCTCAATAAGCATCCGTAACTGCAACTAGATTGCTTTTGGTTATCAACTCGCCTTGTGATTATCGACGACAAATTTTAAATGGGTTCAAATCTGGCAAAGACTTTTCTTATTGTTCTGTTTTGTGACAAGTTGCACTATCGTATTAAAAAATACATTTATTATGCATAAATTTGTTTTGAACCGTTGTAAAAAAAGTGATGAGGAAATAAGATTTGCTACCATTTTGATTTTTATAGAAGTGATTTTCTGCAAATTGTTAGATGAGAAGTAGACATGGAAATATAAAGTGCCAGAATGGCTCACTGCGAGCATGACACTAAACTTGCGAAAGTGTTTCTGTATTTTGCTCCAAACGAGGGATCTTCCAGAAGCTCCAAACAAGCAGAAAGCAGTTCATCAGGTAATATATATTTGTCCTATTCTTTAACGGTCTATTTATTAATTTTTCTAAAAGTTGTCCTTAACCGTAGGTTTCTTTTGGATCAGATGAGGTTTCCATTCAGGCCTCCTAGACTTAAGACCCTTGAGGAAAAGTTTTCTATTCAATAGTGAGCAAGCTTGCCCTGGAGGAAACAGCAACCTTGGTCTTGGACCCTACCAAGAGGCCATTTGGCGTTCATTTGAATCTCTTGGATTCCCAGAAGATTTCTTCACAGTAGTATAATTATGATCTTGAAGATGGCGCTCGCTCATGCAGTAAGTACCCTTATTAACTATCTCCTTGTATTTCAAGCCACTTTGATTCAATGCAATAATATTGCCCGCTTTTCTTTTGAAATAACCATATCTGGAAATGACAAAAGAGTCAGACCTTTTTTTTTGTGCAAAAGATTATTAAGAAATAGATTAAAATTACACATCATTCATTTAACCCATATTTGTCATTATTTTAAACTTTTGCTCGAATATCCAAGATCCTGGGACTGAAACTCACCTCCTATCGCAACAGAACAAATGCGCAATTTTAGATTAAACGAAAGAATACATATTTTTCTTATTATTTTTGTAATACTGAATTTTTAATAGACTTGTAATATTTTAAATATTCGATTAATTATTTCTATTACTGATATATTAATAAAACGAATTATAAAATAAAAATATATCTCACAAAACTTTTGCCCATCTGATTTTAACTCGAACCGTTGGTCCCAAAACTAAGTAAGCTTTTCCCGACTTTCAGTTAATGCAATTTTCTAAAAATCTGCACGTCATTGCGGGATAAAGGACGATATAAATTATACTATTCGGAAAATAATGGCGCATTATGAGGAGCTAGCAAAGACACCCGGCGTTGTCCGGGCATAAAAAACAATCTTGAACAAATTAAATTCACTGCTAGAGTTGAATTACGCAATTAAAATTTGCTAGGTATAAAAAATAAGGTTTAATTTAATTTTTAGTAGTGGAGTAGTGTATCATGAAAGAATAACAATTAACGATTTTTTCATTACAGTAGTGCGGAAGGCCGAACAAGCGGGTGGGCGGGCGGGCAGGCAAACGTGAGTAAGCGGGTGGCAGCCAGAGACTTTAAAGAGAGCTTGAAGCAGATGGGCACGAGTTTTAACTAACTATTATTTGAGTCTCGAGTATGCTGATAATAGGTATTATCGCGTTTTTTAAACATTGCAGTCGTATAATTGGTCTGGCAAACCTTAATTTTTCCACGGGAAATGTTGATGTTTTAATTTCAACACTCACCGGGTCAAGTTACCCCAATAGTGACCTTTATTGGCCTTCAAGGTCGATCTAAGTGACCTTCCATAGCGGGAATATATATATATATATATATATATATATATATATATATAATTTAATTTTATTTTACTCGTTAATATGCAATGCCTTATTTATCAATAACAATAATTTTAGGATAAGAAAAAATTAATTTCTAATTGCATGCAAAGGAAAACAAAATTTTGGACAATAAACATTAAAAAAGGGCCCAAATCATGTTAATTTTGAAGATTTAAGGGTTGTATTTAAATAGTTTTTCGAAGGTATTCATTAGAGTAAGTATTGTATACTGTATGCTGTAGGTGGTGGCAGCTGAATGAGTTTATTATATTGATGCTATGGACTGCAGGAAGACTTACTTAGTCTGTTTGGAAAATGAAATATAAAATTCGTATTTTTCCTCAAATAAAAATTGCACGGAATAAAAGCGTTGTCACTCCTACATTTCCAAATGGTTTAATGTAGTCGTCGGTTCTCAAGCAAGAAAAAGAGCGGATCAAATACAGATATTTGCTTTATATTTCTGTCCGATTCCTTTGAGATATTTGTGTATACTTTAATAATTTACATTGATAAATTATTCTTAATCTCAGATATTCAAAAAAATGATAGGAAATGTAACATTATTTTACAAATATTCAAATTTTCCTCGACTATTATTTTCAATCTTTCCACTCCCTCAACAAACACTAACTCACTCGCATATTTGTTATTCACTCCAGTGAGTCGTGGTGCATAAATTTGTTAGTTTATTTTGTGAAAATAATTGTTCTGGCACATCCAGCGAGAGCCAAGTTAAGCCTGAAGCTCTACAGGAAAGGGAAATAAAATGTAGAGACCCATTTCGAAATAGCCAACTCGGTCTTATATTGCACTATTTTGCAAACATTCTGTATCAATAAAAGTTTTCATCTGATACACTTTTTTTTTACTTGAACTCCAGTCTTGTTTATTTTACTCTTCTCTCCTGGCTCAGAATTTTGTGGGATTTTGTGTCGCATTGATTCCCATGTTTATTGTGTTTGTTTCATAGATTTAAACTGAGATTTTGATCTTAAAGAAGATTTTTTTTGGAAATTGATATTCGTTTCTTTGAATTTTTTGTCATTTCGTTTCAACTAAAATATCTAATTTCAAATTAATTTCGCTGCTGTTTAATTAGACTATACATTTTTTGGCAAGAGTTATATCATCCATCTTCGATTCCTTATTTTCTCACCATTAATCTCCTAACATTGTACCATTTGCTGAATGAAAATGTTTGGAATCTAGAGGCGGTGATCGCTCGATCATTTTAATTTATATATATGTATATATATATATATATATATATATAAATTAGATCTCTACTGCCTTGCGTATGCATATTATTTGTGATAAAGCTGCTGCCTTGTTATTTTAGTTTTGTTCTGCCAGTTTTTGATGATGGTAGATTAAAAGATTAGTCTTACTTATCAACGCTTTTATTAGTTTAGCCAACTCAATGAAAACAAAATTGTAACCAAAAAAGCAGAGTGTGATCAGCCGACAAAATTCTACATTGAATGTAAATTATACTCCTTCGTGGAAAAGATTTACTCATGTTATTTTGTGAAAGTTTATGACAGATAACCGACCAGCTATAGGATTTCATGATGAAACAAAAAATTATGTTAGGAATGAAATAAAAACTATATATATATATATATATATATATGAATGAAATTAACAATGGATAGGTGGGTTCTTATTAGGGAACCATATGCCAAATAAAATAAGTCGATACTTTGAGTCATTAATTACACTGGTTTGCGTCAAAAATGAGCGTTAAGTTTTCTGTAGTGTTTCTTAATAAAATTTACCTCCTAAATCCGATTCTGGCATCCGTTTTTCTTTATCAGGTCCAGTCTTTGCGATACAGAAGATGATAATAATTTTATAGTTTATACATGTCCTACATTACATCAAAATTTCAATAGTTTTTGCACTACAGTATTCACAGTAAATTTTGAGTACATTTTAAGTAATTATGCTAATAAGTTTATATTTTTGCAGGTTAGAAATTGCTGAGTATTATAATAATAATAAGAATAATAATAATAATAGTGGTTGAGTTAAAATTGAACAGAAAATGTAAGAATAGCTCCGACAGATTTTGCTATGTTTGTGGCTAAGTGAAGTTTTCCGAGCAGCAATTTACAATCTCTTCTCTGCATATTTTTGAGTAAGGTTAGGAGATCAAGATAAAGGTTTTGCACCACATATCTTCTGAAAGGGATGCTACATAAGATTAAGACGCTGGAGTCAGGGCGAACAGAAGTATCTCTCTTTCGGTGTTACCATGGTGTGGAGAGATGGCAAGGACCACACTATGGACTGCTATTTTAGCATAAAAAATCTTAAAGGTGAGCATTGTATCAAGTATCTAAGCTTTCTGTATTATACTTGCTCCTGAAAATCTAATTATTATACAGAGACTTAGCATAAAATTAAAAACTAACATAGTTTACTTCAGCATGAACATATCTTTTACTAAACATTTATGTACTATCTGCCACTCCAAATCAATTCCCTTATGTAATATTGAATTATATTTTCCTTAGGTATAAATAAGAAAAATAAACATAATGTGGCATATCCGGATGTTTCTTCTGTCATCAAACCCCTGCCCCATGGTGCAGGAATACTTATACCTTCTCGCCCTGAATATATAGAGGTCCATGAAGAGATTAATATGGAAGTTGATCAAGATCGTTACACATCTGAGTCTAATCAGTTTTTCACACATGCTATAGCCTCAAGAACATTCACTCAAGTTCAGTTAAATGACCTGACCAGGAATCTAGGGATTTCAAAGAAGAATGAACAACTTCTTTGCTCTCGACTTCGAGAAAGTAATCTTCTCGCTAAAGAAACGACATTTATTGGGTACAAAAATAGAGAACAAGAGTTTCGCAGCTATTTTATAACAGCGTTCTTCCAGCTCTTTAGTACACTGCGCTAATATTAAAGGACTTGTTGAGGCCCTTGGAATTACCTACAACTCATTAAAATGGAGACTTTTCATAGATTCCTCCAGTATAAGTTTAAAAGCTGTGTTTCTGAATATTGGTAACAAGATAGCTTCCGTTCCTATACGCCATTCAATCCAACTTAATGAAGTGATGAAAATATTTCTGGATGCAATAAATTACTCTACCTACAATTGGAGGATATGTGGTGAGTAAAAGTAAGATCATTTTACGCTTGGCATTACTAAGCTCTTTAATATTGACATTTTTATTTTTAATTGTATACACCTTTTGGTCAACTTACATTTTACAAGAATGCAAATATGGAAATCATGAATCATCTTTAGTTATATATTTTTGTTAAAGGGTGTCCCTATAGGTTAATGCATCCTTTTGGGTTAATGGGGAACTTATCTTAATTGAGAAGGTATACAACATAACTCAATAAACTCAAATAAGATGAACATACTATATCTAATTAGTTCCAATACAATGATTTAATGCATCGGAATACCGGATTTTTCAGTACATATTCATATTCTTATTGTTTTAAAAATATTACTTTGAAATTTTTTTTAGAAATATTACACTTTGAATTAACATACACAGCTAAATTTTTTTTCAGGTAGTGTCTCTTATACTTTGGATGCAAACAGGCTACACGAAGCATCCCTGTTTCCTATGTTTATGGCACAGTCGTGCAGATAGTATGCACTATGAGAAGAAGGTTTGGCCTCCATGAGAAGCATGGATCAAACAATGTGATAGCTGAACCTTTAGTGCCTCCTCACAAACTACTGCTTTCTCCACTGCATATAAAGCTTGGCATAATAAAAAAATGTGTCAAAACCATTAATAAAGAAGGCCAAGTTTGTAAATTTTTTCTTCCAAAATTTTCACAAATCAGTAACGCTTAACTGCATGCGGGAATTTTTGATGAAGCTCAGATCAGGAACTTGATGAGAGATCAATAGTGTTAGGCATCAATGACGAACATATAAAAAGATGCCTGGAAATCTTTCAAAGCTCTAGTTAACAATTTTCTAGGCAATAAAAGAAGCCCAGAATATGTTGCTTTGGTCAATCAGCTCCTAACCGTCTCAAACATTTGGGAGCTTGAATGTCTATAAAGATACACTTTTTACAGTAAAATCTGGATGATTTTCCCGTCAACTGCGGGAAATACAGTGAAGTACAGGGGGAAAGATTCCACCAGGACATAAAAAAAAACAAAATCAAGTTACCAGAGTAAATGGTACGTAAAGATGCTTGCTTAATACTGTTGGTGTTTGAAGCGTGATGCACCAGATGAGAGGCAGAAACGAAAATCGTCAAAGGCGTCTTTTCTTGGAAATTAGATTATTTTCTTTATTATGTTGCATTCTTTAATTTTTTGTTTTATTGAAATAATTAGAGTTAACATATGATATAACAATAATAATGCATTATTAGAAAAAAAAATGTCTTTGAAAAATGTTTACAGGGAAAATGAGGTAATCTCAATGAAAATGGTGTATGCTGGTACTGAGAAAATCTGACCTGATTGAACAAAAATACATTTATTTTGGAGCTCAGTAGGTTTGATTAATTAAGAAACCACAAAGAAATCCTGAAGGAACATTAAAGTTTTTTCTAAACGCAAGCCTGTGTTATAAATACATATTAATGGATTTTATCGTTTACTAGGTCCTTCATTCCTAATTCCAGTAACACAATATTGAGCTAAATGTTATTCATTTTACTAGCTTTAAATGACACTTACCATAGAGTTATAGCTCTTTACCTTGACCGGACATAATATCATGGCAACCTACTTACCAAAGACTTTGAGTATCTTGCAGGTTTTCACGGTCTGAATTACTGACAATAAAATCATCTATGAGAAACACTGCTCCAATTCTATGAACTATTGCTGTACTAACATATATCTTTATTTCCATTTGCAAAAGTTATTAAATGAATTATTAATACGGTTATCTTTCATTTATTAGACAATAAGAAAACAAAGTAGTTTTAGAGCAATAACAAGGTTCCCTTGGGTAATATTAGTCAGATAAAACCTTATACACAGTTATTTAATGAAATGTTGATGATCATTTAGTTCATAACTGCTCATGTTTTTATCTCTCCTTAATAACTGTTTCGAGGATTGGTAAATATATCGTTCAAATTTAGGTTTCCATTAACTATCTGACTATATCTAATATATATATATATATATATATATATATATATATATATATATATATATATATATATATATATGGCCTTCACTTGCCAAATGGCTATCTCTGGTCTTTATATATATATATATATGGTCTTCTATGGCCTGTATATGGTATGACTTCTCACATTTTGGAAACCAATCGACCTGGCGTCTTTTTATGACCCATCGACATTTATTTAGTGACTCATCTCAGAAAAATTACCCTTGTGCTTTGGATGCAATACGTCTACCATAAATAGTGAAGGTTACTGGTAATGGGAATTGAAATACGAAAAAGAACATCTCATATAGTCGTAGTATCATTCTTAGCAGGTCTTTAAACGTCTTCCTATTTAATGTATAGTTGGGACTTTCATTAACTCTTACAATATAATGGGGCCTCGCCCTGGTATACAAACATCTCAAATGCAATGTTTGAATGGTGATTTATAGGTTTCCTCTTAATAGTTTCTTATTTAGGACAGATCTAGGAAGTTAAATATAATTTACATAATATTTCTAGAGTTCTAATATAAAATACAATAACTATTGTAAACAATGGTTCATCGATTATATTTTTTCTCGACCTTAAATTTATTTTATTTGCTTTAATTATAATAAAACACGTAGAAAATTGTTATATGATAAATAGTTTTTTACTAGATATTACATGAAATATAAAGAAATAAATCTAGCAATTAATGTTTTCAAAGATGCAATGATGATATCGCAAAGTGACACGTGATGTGAGCAATGAAGGAGCATTAACGAAATTGTACAAATGAATTATGTCTTCGAAATATTTGCGAAAGAAAGCGGACAAATCCTGAGAAAATTTCGATATGTGGGAGGGGGGGAGGCGAAGATACGATATTATCATTATTTGCTAAGAAGTTAAAGTTGTCGAAGGGAAAAAGTTGAGGAAATTACCAATAGTAAATTTGGGAAGTCATAAAAACAGTATAAAGTCACGATTGATTTGGCAATTTGCTTTAATTATGTAGAAGAGGAAAGATGTTTAATTGATTTGGTAAATAAGTCCTTGTATTTAATTCTTATCAATTTCAGACGAATAAAGCGAGAATAATAAATAATCTATGAAGAACAATAATTTTAACGCAGTTTTTAGTTGTTTTTTACAGTCACAATATCTATAAGGGAATCGAACAATTAGAACAAATCTCATAGTGTTTTAAGTCCCTCCACAGCTAGCATGCCAAGTTTATTTGGAAGTCAATGTGTATCACTCTCTATGACTATGGAAGTGAAAAAATGAAGAATTGCAATTGAATACACTTTTTGTCATTACAAGATAGCGGAAGATTAATTTTAACCAAATACTCATGGAAAACCCGACGTCATTAAAAATAAGATGGGAATTTTATTTTTAATCTCGACAGTGCCCTTATTTTCATATAGTAACTAATTGCAAAAGTAATGAATTAGAGCAATCGGATTTAAAAATTTGATTAATTTTGATATTGTCTGAGTCAAAAACAATGAAGCAGTTGATATGTTACTTTTATTTTAATTTATTTTATTGACATCGTCGCAATTAACATATTTTCCTTCATAATTTAGATAATGATGAATTTAGCAAACCGGAGTGAAATTGACCCCAGTATTAGGTAGTGACACAGGCTAGGGCCATTCAATACAAGACAAGCTAAAATACCAAAATGATTTCAACTAAGACTGAGTGGCCTTGAGGAAGACATAAATTGTGAACATTTTGCAATCATACCAAAATCGGAGAAAGCAAGTGATAAAACAACTCGTTAGAGTATGCTATCCTGGTGTAGCATAACATTCTGGGTAAGTACCAGGCATCCCAACCTGACAAACCTTTAGGCAAGTACGCGCCCAAAGTATATCTGCAATCAATGGCCAATCAGACTGTCACTGGAGATCAGACACTACCTTTCGACGTTGATGAAATTTGTCAACCTGCCAAATTTCTTATAGAATCTTGTGTAGCAAAGAATAAATTGAGGTGAATTTCTATTAAAATTTTTGTGATTCATGTGACGTAATTGTGAAAACTACTGTTAGTTTTACTTCTTTTATTAATATCCTATTCATCAAAAGGATATTAGAGCTTGATGACAAAAGTTCTTCAGTTATGTATTTTAAGTCCTGATATTTCATTTGAACCTTTTTTTGTTTATAGAATCTTGTGTAGCAAAGAATAAATTGAGGTGAATTCCTATTGAAATCTTTGTGATTCATGTGACGTAATTGTGAAAACTACTGTTAGTTTTACTTCTTTTATTACCAATCTATTCATCAAAAGGATATTAAAGTTTGATGACAAAAGTTCTTCAGTTATGTATTTTAAGTCCTGATATTTCATTTTAACCTTTTTCTGTTCATCTTTAAAGCATTATTAGTATTTGAAGTTCTTGCCTCCTTTACATTGAATTGTTATCAACAATTTAGTACTTTTTCTCAAATTTTGTATTACTGTACAGTTGAAATAATTTTCATTCGAAAAAGGAATGTGAAAAATGCCAACGGAACTTCCACTCGTGAAGTAATCTGAAAGAAAATATAGAAACATTGAGAAAGATAGGTAAACATTTTTCCCCATTTGTATTTTCAATCCTGCCTTAGTTTGGATCGAGATCATAAGTCCATATGACGCCTTCCACTATTTTTGACAGAAAGGAGACTGCTTAGAATTTGAACGTAACCACCCATTTTCGGCCGATCACTGCGCTAAATAACGAAATTCTTTTTGTCTCTTATACATATATTACAGTTGTAAAAAATTAAAACGCACCTATTTATATCCTATATTGTATAACCTTTACCAAAGAAAATCCTTTGTTCCAAAAATAGGTGTAGAATTTTCTAAAGTTTATGCAAATTCGATGAATAAAACGAAATGTATCAACAAGTAAGCAGTTTACTTGAAAGATTTAAGTGCATTTCTTGTAAAATGAACCGGCATTGTTTGCATAACGAGTAATTTCAATTTAATTCCATCTACGTTAAATTATTCTATTGCTAATGTCGTCTAGATAATACGTTTAAAAAAGCAGTCGCATCCTCTCTGTTTGCAAGCTGATTGCACCTAGACTGCAAAACGCTCCAAAGGTATAGTCTATAATATCGTGTCAACCTTTGACAAAAGCGATTTATGTAAGGCTGATAAATCGATCAGTAGGCAAATAAAGACATATAATTGTGAAGACCTAGCTATTGCCCAATTTGTGAAGCATTAAAGACAGTAGCAACAGTTTTAGAGAGATTAGTGAGATTAGGGCCATCAATGTCTACAGGCAGACTCTGTCATGTAGGCTAAGTAAAGAAAACCTTCACGCTCGCACACACGCGGTGAAGTCATTAATCCGTCACAAGAATAAGAAAAATCAACCTTTATTCGCCACTAAGCACGTTGGATGGACGGAAAAACAATGGAGTCAAGTCCACTTCAGTGCAGAATCTAAGCTCAATTTGTGCGCATTCGATGGCAGGAGGTTCGTTATTAAGTTCATTTTAGTGACGAATCTAAAATCTAAATTCAATGTGTTCCTTTTCCGATTGTAAGAGGGGCATTCATCGAGAAGAAACGAAAGATTGTCAGCCAATTGCATTAAAAATACTGCAAAGTTGGCGGGGGAAATGGCATGTTCTGCGCCATGATTTCCATAGAATGTACTGAGCCACTTGTGCAATTCTGGCGCACAGTAATTGTGCACAGATTTTCTGTGATTGCATGCTATGCCCGATCTGCGAATCTCCAAAGTCAAACATGCAATTTGTACTTAAGATAATAGCCCCTGCCAAACGACCAAATTTAGTGGACACATTTCTGAAAGAATAGCACAATAATGTTATGAACTGGCATACACTGAGATCACAGCCGTCTTCCAGTGAATATGTTTGGATGGAAGTCAAAAACTTGAAGTCCGAAAATTGCTCAAAGATTCTGTGGGAAATTCTTCATAATGAATGAAGCAAGACTATGCAAGTTTCAACCGTTGGTTCGTCACTGTGCAGATGTCAATCATCATCAGGAATAAATACTTCAACACTAAATTCTAATTACTTATAACTAAAAAAAACTAAAAAATAAGAATACAATAAAACAATTTTTAAAATCTAGCTGAAAACAACTTAAACATCATTCGTAAAATCAGAGTAACTAACCTAATCTATGTTAGGTTACGTTAGATAATCTAATTTTATGAATGATGTTAAAGTTGTCTTCCCTAAATATTGAAAAATATATTTTATTGTGTTCTAATTTTATAGTTTTAACATGCATTTTTCATAATATACTTACCAATCATTAATATCTCAATGGACGTCTCAATCCACGCCAAACAAGGGACTCTATCCAATAGACCAATTTAACAGTTCTAAAATGAACTGTATCAATTTGTTTTATTAAATTTCAGATTTGCTCTCACGAGTGAGTGAAAACGATCCCATTTATTGTGAAGGCAAACGTAAAAGTTCAAATAACCAAGTAATACAGTTCTTGTTAAGTTTGTATAAGAGGAGCGCACGCGTTTTATAGTAAATCCTTTAATACTTCTTCAATCATTGAAATAGTGTTATAGGAATTATATTTTGACGGCGGAGAGGGTCTATCATCCGCTTCACAAGTTAGGAAATATCAATATTTCATCCAGATTTAGCAACGCAATAATATTTTATCACGTCATCATTAAATGCTATGAGGCTGCATCAGTTACGTTAGTGCCTTTGTTTTTAATGTTAATATTAGTTAGTTTTATTTTCCGAAAAATTATATAGAAGGTTAGGGGTAGTAGGTCATTTAAGCATGTTTTCTAAGAAGCTATGTTGGCAATTTTTTAGCCTTAATCTGCAAAATCACATTGAAGGGCTAATAGCTAACAATACAGTGTTTTCCTTTCCCTCGAAACAACGGAAAAGCATTCACAACTCCCTCTCTGTAATTACAGAATCTCACTAGTTTAAATAAGAACTGGCACCATAAAAGTTCCTTTTGATTCACATTCTAACCCATTAAAAACCACAAATTTGGTTAAAGAACAGAAGCCTCCAAAAAATAGCTGAGTTTTTAGATCTGCAGCTCGAGTTAAACAATTTTAACTACCGCGGGAAATATCATCTCTGTCACAACGAAGGTGAAATTGTTCATTAATATATATTCACTCCAGGACGTTGGAAATACCTCTTGTTTCTATAAACGTAGGTTTATGTTCTAAAAGGAAATTACCAAACCTTAATTTATCCTCAGAAAAATAAGTAAGATATCGCGAAAGTTAAAAGAACAGCCTTGACGCACGGTTTCCCTAAGGAAAATGACATTGTGATGAAGTAAAAAAATGCAAAGAATAAAAAGAAAATATTTTTAAAAAGGGAGAAATAGGGCACCCAAAATACAGGTAAACGAATGATTCTTCCTTGGGTAGACAATTTTAAATTCGTGGTAGTTTGTTAAATCAGTTTAATGATATTTACATAAAATATTATTAATATTAACCTTAAAACAAACTCCTCGGGGTTCGATATCTTCTAACGATCGAGCATAAAAGTCCATCTCATACATTTAAAAAAGACGTTGAGAAAGCATTCTTGTGTAGCAGAATCAGTTTGAAAAATATTGAATTTTCGTGACTTTATAAAGAGAATAGACAGTTTTCGCCATCAAAATATTAATCCTACGACACTATTACAACGATACAAAAGAGAATTACGGGATATGGTAGCCAAAAACGCCTGCGCCAGTCTTATTCAAATTACCCAGGTATTTTTAGTATTGTTGAATTGGTTTATTGGATCCACTTCCAAGCTTTCTAGATCAAATATGAAGGATGTTACCCATTACTATGAAAAACGCAAATTCATAAATATTACTAATATGAGTTTAGTTTTAGCAGAGTTATTATTTTATCTTGTGTTTTGGATCCCGCATACATTGCATCGCATTTAAGCATAAAATAATAAAACACTTAACTTTTTTTATTTTACTTCTTTTCAATCGAAATTGAAATGTCACACTATCTAGCCTATTTTCTCCATCCTCTACAATTTAAACATCAGAGCTTATTTCAGTTAGAGTATCTACCAGAGACAATTTTGAATTCATTACTTCAGCATCAATTTAGAAAACTTTCAAACGTCAATAAAATTAGTATATATGTCTTGTTTTATTCAATAAAATGGAGAAAGAGATTTATTTTTATCATTTTCCATTTATTGCAGAAAATGAGGAAAGAGGATTTATCTTTGTCATTTTCCATTTATTTATTAAATGGAGTAAGGGTAGCCCGGTTTACTGAACTGACAGGTTTGAAGATTAAGAAATATATACGAGTATCTATCAATCCAATCTCAAAATATATTTGCACCCAAAATGCGACATAACTGATAAACATTTTTATTTACGCCTTTTCCAAGGCTTAAGTTTATCAATAAAAAATCTCCAACTTGACTAAGAATTCAAAGTTTGTTCCCAAATGCTTGAGATATCTCTCTAATTTTCAAATAACTTTTAAGAACTCAAAGGAAAGATCTTGTGATAATCTGCGTGCAAGGAAAATTACACCTCCTTGAGCAACCTCAACCCAATTCAATATCATTCTTGTAGTCTTTATATTAACATAGATGAACCTATAAGAAACCCGGTCAGAAGGGACTGAGAGCTGCCTTAATTTTCGAGTATGGGTAGAGTCTGGAAAGATGAGTAAAGCACAGGTCTTGTTGGCGAATATTAATTTGTACTCCAATTAATTTCTTCTTTCACCTAATTATACAATGTCTTTTCATCACATTTTTCCCTTTTCTAATTATCGCCGATTTCTTTACAAACCTTGGTCTAACAAATGGATTTATCATTATGTACTAGCTGCCTATTTCGTAATGGTTTGCATGTTTGCACTGCATTTAGGTATATATTGCTGAATATTTCTTACGAATTGCTTATGTTGCGAAAATTTGCCTTTTAAAATGTGGAATTTTCTCATAGCTTGTGCTAGATTTACTGTTATTAAAATTAATACAGAAAGTTATTTACTCAAAGTATCACCAAATTTAACATCCTCCACCCGGTCTTCTTTTGCGGCAAACACAAGATTCAAGTACATTATTTCCATGAGTTGGAGATTAAACAAATTAAAAGAGCCAACTTTCTTGTAAATTAGTATGAAATTCACGTCCATAATTTGAAGACAGCGCATTGCCCCATTTAGATACGAGGAAGTTAAAATCACCCCAAATTACGGTATCTCGAGGGGTACTTATTTCTGCAATTTGTTCCTAAATATCTGGATGGGGTCTGTATATTAATGCAAGGGTAATTTTCGGTTCTGTGGTTTTTAAGAGAATATGGGCTATATCAACATTAATGATTTGGGATTTTGACTGTGCAATAGAGGTAAGACCTTTTTTGGCTGAAAAATGATACGCCTGCATTTTTATTGAATCAACAATTTTTAAATGTCTTAAAAGAGATGCGTTTATTCCTTTCAGCTTTTTGTTTAACAAAACACCTGATAAAATCTAATAAAGATGATTTATATATAAAGAAAACTCAGGCTTTTCTCTTTTAATTAGTAGTTGAAAATAAAGACTAAAGCAAAGCGCCACCACCCAAACATTTATGACAATAGTTTCCTAAAGAATCTGACAGCTAATATAGATAGGCTGAATAGCTAAATAGAAAATTACTTAGAAACCTGAGGACCAAGACCACACAACTCTCTTAAGCCACTTAATGTTCCGCAGGCACCAGTTATACTTGATTTAATAGTGTGTTCATGGAGGCAGGATTTCGAAGCACTTTCTCGCTCTGTCTCTGTCTCTCTCTCTATCTTTGTCTGTCTGTCCGTCTCTCTCTTAGTTCTCTCTAAATTCTATGGAACTCCATGTAATCTAAATTTAAATTTAGTATATTGCCTGAGGGCGTATGCATATATCAAACTTTAAGGGCCGCTCGAATAATAAAATATTCCTTATTAGGATTTTTCTTACATCAGCTAATTGTTTGAAGGAAAAAAACCCCCGTTGAATTCAAACGGGATTTTTTTTGAGGTTTTAAATAATAATGGATTTTTTTCCCTCGTAGTTCGGGTATGACCGAGGTAAATTTTAAGGTTTATGAAATTTTATTCTAAGAGTTGAATAACAAAAAACAAGGTCTGATGAGAAAAGGTCGCGTGCTCTCACTTATTCTGATTTATGATGTTACATTCAAAACTTTCAATAATTCTCGGACTAACCTTGGGAGGATCGTGGCAACTATACTATTCGAAATAGAATGTATAAAAAACATAAGGTTTCCAAAGTTTATTAGAATTGTCCGAATAGTTTTGATGTTATAGCCAAAGGAAAATAATTCCATGGCTAACCTTGGTAAAACCTCGGCTATTATATCATTCTAAAGAGAATGTAAAACAACATAAGGGTTTCAAATTTCGTTAGATTCGTGCGAAGAATTAGGATGTTATTACAACAACAAACAAAAGCAAAACGGGTACCGACCGACCGAACAACCAACATAATTAGATGTACAGTCGTCCACGACTAGTCTCGCACGCGACTAAAAAGAGTGAAGGTAAGGAAAAGTAAATATGATTATCGAATGTTTTGGAAATTTTTAAAACAAAAAGTATTACCAATAGTGAAGTTCTGAAAGGTTATTAAAATTTATTGAAGTTATTTCTAAAATAGATTTTAAATGTTAAATCTTTATCAGGAGGAAATAAATAGTGGCACCTAAAAAAGAGTTAAGCAAAATGAAATAATTTTAGCAAATTTAGATGGAGGAAAAAAAGAAGCGTTAGGATTGCTTATTCCGTATTTAAAAAGAATTCTGAATTATTTTTTGGTTATGGACTTTAAGCCTAGAAAATAAGTATATATATAAAAAACTAGAATGAAATTACATTATCAGGAGACAAGCCGCTGTTCTCTTCCTTAACAGGAAGAGCTTGGTTATACAGGCACCCCTGCGGGTGTGTGGCCTACGGCCTTATTTGCTAATCTTATCCGCCTTTTTTAATCCCCTTTATAGTCTTTCTATTTTAACACCCTGAACACCATCTTCATCATCATCATCTTCATTATATTCATCATCATCATCATCATCATCTTCATCTTGATCTTCTTCTTCATCTTCATCTTCTTCTTTTTATTCTCCTTCTTTATCTTCTTCTTCATCTTCATCTTCATCTTCTTCTTCTTCTTCTTCTCGTTCTTCTTGTTCTGCTTCTTGTTCTTCTTCTTCTTCGGTCTGTGTCCTACGGCCTATCATGATTCTTTTTTCTTCTCTCCATCTAAATTTGCTATAATAATTTCCATGCCAAAATTTTAAAAATTTTCTGAACTTCACCATTTGTAATTCTTTTAGTTTTAAAAAAGTCACAAAAATTCGATACTTATATTTATTTCTGAACTTTACCATTTTTTTTTAATTATAAAGGAATTATTAGAAATAACTTTGATAGAAAAATTAAATCTACTTAAGTGACAACCGAACTAAAAGAAAAAAATCTTATTCAAACCTTCAAAAAATCTCGTGTTTAAAATATAGGGTTATGGAATATGTATTAGAAACATTTTACAAGTTTTAGACCTGAAAGGCCTGTTGTCAACATGGATAGTCTGTAGGCCACACACCGCAGGTTTGTCTGCCCAGCGCAAGGTTTTCCTGTAATAGGAAGTTGCAAATCCGCTCCTTTTGTTTTACTTAAGAAAGGAATATAAAAAGAATTTATTTTAGCGCGAAAAAATCAGTAAATAGAACAGGAATATTCCTCATCACGCTGTGCCATATACTTTAGGATGCCAGCAACCAAGGAGTTCCATATTCATTGACAAGTCTATGGTTAAACAAGGATTAGGATGTAGTGAGGGCTCCACTCCTTTTTTACCGTGACTGGCCGATAACCACTTTTGCTGCCTGGTTCGTCTTAAGGTGTGTCACCCTCTTATTATCACATTTACACTGCTCCAGACTTTAATTAGTATAACTAGCATTGCTTAACACCACAATTCTTAGTTTGAGGCCCATCTGGTTTAGCTCATCAGCTGAGACGGTTGTCCGGGATGTGGACGTTGTTGTCAGTTAAGATTAAGAGTTAGGGGTTTAGTATCCGGGGTAGGATAACTGTCCAGGCTCTGCAAGTACGGCTGCTGCGGCCTTCCTTCTCTCTTGGGCCTTAGTGACACATGCACGTGGCTGTTTTGAGCCTTCTTTATCAGAGCACACCAGTAGATTCTGTCCTGTGCAAATTCCTCTAGTTATTTTGCAACGATTTCCACGAGGGTTGTGTTCGCCTTCCCACAGTCTTTTAAACGTTTGCGATGAAGATAATTTCATTCAATTATAATTTCCCTTGCTCTGATTTTTATCCCAATTACTACAATATTTTGGAGTGACTATCAAAGGAAATTATAAATGATATATACTTTTTCTAAATTTTACTAATAAATTTAATCTTTTAAGGCTTTTTATATCTTTAATAATACTTCACCAAATTAAGATATTAATTTAATTGAAAACACGAAAAATATAAAATTAGTGGTCCATTTTGTAGTTGTCCGAACAGATTTTAAAATAAGCCCTGCTAAACGCTGCATTTCCCATTCTTCTGGAGTGCTTAACGTTCCGCTCTAATCGTATAACATTCTTCTTTGAAATTTACTCCTGGTTACATCTCCATTACTAATTTAAACCTAACTTGCTTATGTCCTTGCTCAGATGGCTTTCAAAACTTCCTTTCCCTGTCTATAAATAGGGCTAATGTCATTTGTGACTTTAACTTTTCTAAGAAATTAGGTCTTCAGTCGGAAAAAGAGTTCTACCTGACCCGAGGAGCTCCGGCACTGAGGAGACACGCCACTACTATGTACGGATTTGTTTCTATAGAAGATTTAATGATTAGAAGTTATTAAATTTGATTTAAGCGTTTCAGTGTTGGAGTTTGCAATTCATAAATTGTAGCTCAGTAGAGCACATGAGAGGATTGTAGGCGAGCTGTAGTAGGCCAGAGTGTCGACTCCTTGGTGATTCGAGTTAGTATTGCTTTTATCATAGACCCACAACCGTGGAAGAAACAATTGAGAATAAAAAAATACTAAATTATAATAAAACAGCAAGATTAAATACAATTATAGACATACATGAATATTCAAGTGAACGACAATTATTCACACACTTGAGAGTTTAAAAAATAATATACAATATATTCCTTTCTTCAAACTTCAAAAGTTTGAAATTCTGCTCACATTCTTTCAGGCGTCTTCTAAGGAGGCTGTCGATTAGTATTTTGCCAAGTTTAGGAAAAACCTCTTTTTGAAAGGAAATAGAAGTGACTATTCCTTGGTGACCGCTGAAGTCTTCTTTAATATCTGAATTCTGAATGAGCAACATTTGGTTACGAACACGGGGTAAGCATTGTACATAGTCTTAAAATTTCTAATAACTACCGTTTGGAGTTAGTTTGGACTGACGTTTACAGTAAAAAAATCTTTCACCTTATTTTTCCAGACTATAGCTAATGAACCTATTTTTAAACTTTCGGAAGTACTGAATATGTACATGATAATTGGTTCTATGATTTTTAATGATGTTAACTCTTTGATATCTGATAAGTTTCCTGGAACAAGATGGAAGCAATTCCTCCATGTGCTACTTTAGAAATTTTTGAAATTAATTTAATGCTGTAGAGACATCAAGAGGAATAGAAAAGATACAGTATAGTCGAAGCAAATATCCATAAACAGCTTGAGCTTAGTAAATCAAATCATCAGCCTTATTTGAGAACTCTAAACAAGTAGTACCAAGGGTAACTTATAGTACCAATTGTTTTGATTAGAAACAACATTCAAAGTCCTTTTAAGTAGTCCATATAATAATTATAACATCGCGTTTTTCATCAGATTTTATGTGCATGAAATACAATATTTTGAGTATGGGGCATATTTTTAGTTCTTTTGACAAATGCAAAATTTAAAAGTCTAGGAATGACAATACAGATTAATTTAGAGGGAATTGTGTAACAATAGGCCTAGAAACAATTACTATCGCACCTTCATAAGAAGAATCATTCTCAGAAGTCTTAGCGGCTCTACAGATTGTTTCAACAAACGCAAGTCGCTAATTTAGGCTATATTACTGCTTGCAATTTAAATAATGAAGTCTAATTTGTAAGCGACATGAGGAGGTTTGGAAAATGAAAGGCAAGCTTAAGTTCCTAGAGTTCACCAATCAGGGTTACCTCTAAACCTTAAGTTAAGAGAAAACCCCCTTTTTACACTTAAAATGAACTGCAGATCTTTCGATAAAAGGTTAATATTTATTTCTCTAGTGCTAAAAATGGTAAGATTACATTTGTTAGAATCTTAATGACAGCGTCAGTAAATGAGTCAGTAACCAATTTAGCGAGCATTTGTTCGGTTTGTATGTATCCTAGAAGAGGTAGTTATGGGAGCCTAACATATTAAGGGCATCTTTTATATGCTTACACTGTAAGGTAAAAGCCTAAAATGAGTGATTTATCACTAGTCGGACTAGAAAATTTTTTGTGGCTTCTACTCTGTCAGGAAACGAAGTGATTCGCTCGTTAGTTACAAGGGCATGATAACTTTGATAATATATTTCCTCAATTGGCCGTTATCCGATATGAGTTTTTCACTCATAGAGAAGTAAACGCTAAAACCCTTGCTACTTGTGTAAAATATTTGTTACTTCTTAAACGAGAATATCATTAATGAGAGTGTAGACTATCGGAAGATCACCTAGAACTTAGTTCAGGAAATTCACAAAACTGTTAGATGATGATCTCAGACCAAATGACAAAAGAATAAATTTCTAAGACACAAAGGGAGTGCCGACTCTCGTCTATTCCACATTAGACTCTTCCACAGGTATTTGATGAAAAACCATTAGATTATTAAGTTTGAAAAAGCCCGTTGCACCTGCAATAAGTGATCTATGTTCAATGATTAAAGGAACAATGTAAAAATAGGTCAGTAGCAGAAAAAAAATCGTTCTAACCTTGTGCAAAGGTGGTACAGTTAGGGACCAAGATTGCCTAATAATCCCTTTCATTTCCATCTTTCTAAATTCGTCATTTCAATTTTGGGTTTCAGGTGGCATTGGACGTAGCTATCTGTTTACAAATGCATCAGTTATTTGCATATTTTATTTGGTTGGGTGTAAACTGGTTACCAGCTCATGAGTGGGAGGTTATCTCAAGGAAGGATGAAACTAGTTTAATCTAGTTTACATAAAATTTGAGTGAACTTAGTAAGTCAAGTACCAAAATAGGCACAGTCAGAGACACACGTGCGACATGGGGCTAAATTATCCTCGATGTGGAGTTGTGGGGACGGCCAATGGGCCCTAAGTTTCGCAATTGACGGGTGGATCAAGAATTTTGGTACGAGGGGCGGTCAATAAGTTTTGCGAATCGGTAGGGCAAAACAGAAGAAGGGGGATGGCTGTTTGCGGGGGTGTTAGGAAAAGTTATGACAAGTCAGGACCTGAGGCTAGACGCTTCTGCTTCCTCTATTTAAGAAGCAGTAGCTAATCACAGATAGTCAGGCACAAATTTTTCAACAATGGAGAAGGTTGAGCACCGCGCAGTGATCAAATTATTGACCAAGGAAGGCAAGAATGCAAAAAAGATCCATGAGCGCATGGTTGCACTGTACACCGACACCGCCCCTTCCTATGCAACCATTGCTCGCTGGAATAGGGAGTTCCGCCATGGTGGTGAGTCCCTTGAAGATGACCCCCGTCTAGCACGCCCGTCAGGCGTGAACAACAAGGACAATGTGGCCCGTGTTGATAAGATGATCCTCGAAAATCGACTGGTGAAGGTCAAAGAAATCGAGCGAGAACTTGGAATATCACGGGGAAGTGTTATCAACATCATCCACGACAATTTGGCTATGGTGAAAGTCTTTGCTCGTCAAAGTCCACAGGGCCAGAGTTGCACAAGCTGCCCTGCGCAAGTGCGGATTCGAGGAGCTTAACCATCCACTCTACAGTCCAGATCTGGCCCCTAGCGACTACTTTTTTATTCCGCGAGCTCAAAGCTGAACTACGTGGGTGCCGGTTTGGCGACGATGAAGATGTCCAGCTCGCCGTCCATGAGGTGATTGAACAGCAGTTAAGAATTAGAAGCCTCAGGAACAAGTGGCGCAAGTGCATTGAAGTCGAGGGTAGTTATGTTGAAAAATAATAAAACACTTTTCCTCATATCTCGTTTCCTTATATCCGAATTGCAAATCTTATTGAATGCCCCTAGTATATGGGGATTTTCTTCCACGACTTCCTAGGCAGACCTTTGACAGTTTCGATGAGACCGCTAAGTTTACGTTTGAGACTAAAACAAATCTTTAGCAAGAGCATTACCTGATCCTTACCTAATATCGTTGCAGGAGCCTTATGTGGTTAAGGAGCTCATTCTTCTTGCAGGAAGGTTCGTGGCAATATCGCAGTAAGTTCTGCTCACCAGGAATGGTGTATCCTTGGGTTAAGCATTTCATAGATTTTGGCCATTTGTAGCTAAGAAGTTAGGGCATGTTAGAATTCCACCAGATCATAGCCGACGCTAACCGATGCGACCTGCAGGTGTGGTTTGGAAAGTTTGCGTATCAGTTCCTTGTCTAATTCAATAGAATCGAATGATTGTTCAGCGGAGATAACAAAATAAACAGAAGTTTGGCCTTCCATCGTAGTTTTAGTGCCTGGCATCTTTGTCACTTTGGGCAGTTTTTTTTTCTTCAGTTGATGCTAGAATTTCTTTGAAGATTTCTTGAGTTGTCTGATGAACATTAGCAGGTTTTACTTTTTGTTCACCCACTTTTTGTTCACCCAACCAGATCATCACGCTCACCAATGTTGCAGGATACCGTGCGAAAGTAAGTTATACCACACATATGCACAGTTTTATTGAGATACGAGTTTCAATAATTAGTTGATAAATCCATCGTCTCATAGTTGTGAAGTGGCAGTGCGCATTAGAGTCGGTAGTGGACTTGGTTGAAGTACATTTCATATATGTTTGACAAAAGGATACAGCTCTATCATCTATACGAAAAGTATCAGTCATTTATTATGCATTGAACAAAAGGAAACAGTTCTATCATCTATGTACATGAAAGTTAACAGTGATTTCTTATATATGTTCAATACAATCTAAGTGAATAACTTGCAATATTCATTGTATCATTTTGGCAGTTTTTATCAATCCAGTCAACGATAGGTATTTCTGCTAGAATATATATATATATATATATATATATATATATATATATATATATATATATATATATATATATATATATATATATATATATATATATATATATATATATAAACCCTTAAAGAAAAAAATAATTACCTCCAAAAAGGTCTGACTCATCTTAATTCTTATAATCCCTTCGCATAAATTCGCTTTTAAAAGAAAGCCACGTTTATCCTCGGGTCCCAACCTCACTCTTAAAATAGTAAAAATCTATGAGTTTTTAAAACTTTACAATATGTAGGCCAAATTGTAAGCCCCAAACTTTCCTTTTTTAATATAAAATTATATTTCTTACAAGTGCACTCACACAATAAATATATATTAAGAAGTGGCCACAAAATCACTCTAAATAGTTACAAAGATAGATAATTGAGGAAACCTCTCCTTTCTACTGAAAAATTGGGGCAAATATCTAAAAACTTATATTGCTGAAAACTTTTCCTGTTTTATTTTGTAGTGATGTGTTTGGCATAAAACTTTGATAGAAAAGAACGGAATAAAAGCAATCTGCTTCACCTTGTGAAGACAGAAACATAGTTTGCGTAACCTATGTTTGAAGAATAATAAAGTTGAGCAATGTTATAAGTTTTATTTATCTATTACATATTTTAAGGTTAAAACTAGAACTTATTTTAGGATATATTAAAAGTATATGCTGCCGCTTTACTTTTTAACTTGACTAATGTAAATATAAATGTAACCAATATAAATAACTGAAAGGTTTATTGAGAATTTGCCATTCTCAGTATAAATAAGTGGTTGTAATGGTGAAATGGCCCATCAAAATTTAGAGAATTAATTGTTTATATTTACTGCAATTACAAGGTACAAATAATGGAACTATCACCGTAAATATTCCCCTGAACATAGTTTAATGGTGATAGTAGTTTAGTAAGAAGCAGTGTAAATCTTTGAAAGGTGCGTAATTGAGATGTGTGTAGCGGTATTAACTAAAAGTATTTGGGATTTGTAAAAGGTTCATAATTAAGTGTCCAAAATAAGAAATTGCTTAGACAACCGAATCAATAACAACAAGGAGTAACAACAAGGAAAGAAGGTACCCTAGGAGACCTTACGGCCCATTCAAAGAGGGTACCATCCATTCAAAGAGAGATATAAAAAAATAAAATGAGATCATTGGAAAATAATTTTTCCTCAACAGGTTTGGGCAGACGAGATGTAATTTATACAAATACTTAAGCCATTATTAATTTATACAAACCGCAGATAGTAGATTGTGTCTTCTCTAGGGTCCGATTACTTTAATTGCATTTTTAAAAGTAAGCCGTTTGCAAAGCAGTAAAAAATTAATAAAAAGTCAAAACGTTAAATGAATATATATCATGGTCCATTGGATTGGGTTTGGCAAAGTTCTTTAGACTTATGGATAAGATTCGTTAGTTCATAAATGATAAACGAGGCGTTGGAACAGGTCTAGATAGAGATGTTAAGGGATGACATTGTGAAAAAAATTGAACTAAATCTATATGTATAGAGAAATGTTAACAGTTATTTTTATTGTATTTAAAACGATATTAAGGAATGCACACTTAAGCAACAATCCAGGAATGTTTCATTTCCTCGTCTTAAAAATATGCTTAACCGTATAGCTAATGAGAATCATAAATCGTGCGCCTCAACTCTGTATATAAATTAACGGGTGGTCCAAAAGTTACTTCACAGTTTAAAAAAATAATAACACAAAAACTAATTAAATTATAAAAGTGTTTGATATATACAATGAAAGAGGAGATCTTGTCTTTTTATTATTTAAATGTAATATCCTTCAAATATTCGCCATTATTGTTAAAACAAAGGCGGATTCTTTGCACCATATTTTTCAAGACATTTTCAAAAACATTAGGAGTAATTTTTTCCATTTCTTCAATGATGTTTTGTTTTAATTCTTGAAGATTATTAGGTTTATTTACGTATACCTTTTTTTTAAGGTATCCCCATAGTAAAAAATCTGGAGGGGTAAAATCAGGTGATCGTGGTGGCCAAGAAACGTCACCTAGACGTGAAATTAACCGACCAGGGAAGGCTGCTCTTAGTTTTGCCATGGTTTCTCTCGCTATGTTTTGTGTCGCCTCATATTGTTTAAACCACATATCGTGCATATCGAAATCTTCAAATCCTGGGAATAAATAATCTTGTATCATTTCTCTGTAAGTGTCCCGTGTTACTGTCACTGTTTTCCGTCAGCTTCCTCGAAGAAGTAGGGACCAATGATTCTCGAACTGGTTATGCCGCACCAGACAGTAACTTTTTGTGCGTGAAGAGGCTGCTCGTGAAATATCAGCACACCAGAAACTGCAATTTTGTGTATTAACGTATCCGGTAATGTGAAAATGGGCTTCATTTGACATGATTAGGTCGGAGGTCAAAGTCGGATCATTTGTTAGTCACAAAAATGCGCGTGCAACATTTATTCTTTTTTGATGGTCTAAAATATTTAATTGTTATTTGAATTTTGTATGGATGAAGTTTCAATTCTTTTGTTAGGATGCGTTGCAATGATGTTTGAGAAATTCCTAGATTTGGATATGCACGATATTTGGTTTCAACAAGATGGGGCGATACCACACACAGCAAGAAAAACCATGGCAACACTAAGAGCAGCCTTACCTGGTCGGTTAATTTCACGTTTTGGTGACGTTTCTTGGCCACCACGATCACCTGATTTTACCCCTCCAGATTTTTTTCCTTTGGGCTACCTTGAAAGAAAAGGTATACGTAAGTAAACCTAATAATCTTCAAGATTAAAACAAAACATCATTGAAGAAATGGAAAAAAATACTCCTGATGTTTTTAAAAATGTCATGGAAAATATGGTGCAGATAATCCGCCTTTGTTTCAACAATAATGGCGAATATTTGAAGGATATTATATTTAAATAATAAAAATCCAAGATCTCCTCTTTCATTTTATATATCCCAACTTTTATAATTTAATTGGTTTTGGTGTTATTAATTTTTAAAAATGTAAATTTACTTTTGGGCCACCCGTTTTATACTGGAAAACTTATATTTTCATTCTAGCTTCAACGTCTTAGATATGAACGATTTTCAGATGTTCTTATTTTAGGCTTTGGTCGTTTTCACTATTCCCTAGTATTTTTATTTTCTAAGTAGTTTTTATTTTTTAATATATTCAGTAGCTTAAAATAATGCGCTCCAAACTTGAATTTTAAAGCATGATCAACACAATAAATTTTAGGGTTGCCACAGTTGGCAAAAATCTAACTCTTCTTGAACGCTTGATCACTTTGACTTGCTATACGGCAGATTCCACTCAAATTTGAGTAACAAACTTAGTTTTTTTTTAAAGAAAGGTTTCACCAGGTAAAGTTTATCGAACAAATGAACGATATAGGAAGAAATTATAGTGGTTTGTATGAAAGTGAAGGCTAAATTGTAATTCTTTTCAACTGTTGCTAGAAGGGTAGATATATTAGTATCACATTGAATCAAGTGTTTTGCCTTGTTTTCGACTGATTAATGTTATGCTTAGTAAATCACAAGTATTGGTACTAGATTTGGAGGAAGTACAATTCTTAATAATCTTACTTCATTTTTTAACTGAAAACAGTTCATTTTCTGGTGCAACATAAGAAATAACTTTGCTAGTTATATACCATAGGGATTAACGAGCATACTTCTGTTAATTAAATAAATCTGGTCTAAATTTTGAAATCTCAGTGAAAGATTTTACGTAGCTGGTTTAAATTTGAATGATCTAGTTTTTTAATTTATGATTCTTTAAATTTCTACCAATTAATGTGAAATTTTACTCGCCTGATATCTGGATGAAAATTATTTTTAGTATTCTCCTAGATTTTCTCTCGCTTAGATTATCTGCGACCAATTGTCTTACCTGTAAAGAAAAGAAGACTTAGATTATTTGGAGATGAGCAAATATAAATAGCTGTTATTAAATTATAACCAACACAAAAGCTGATAACTAACAAACAATAAACCTTTAAAGAATTAATATCAAGTCAATGAAAGTATGGAAATACAATAAATTTCATATATGGGAAATTACAAATCAAATTAAAATATCAACTTTTAGAATCATTATTAGCGTTTATGTAATATTTTTCAAAATCTTTATTTTTCATATTCAGATAATAATGATGTTTAATTTCCCAGTTCTATAATTAAAAGATGATTAATAAAGTCAAGGAGGACTATGAAATATTCAGATAGAAAGTAGAAGTAACGCTTAATTATTATAAAGCTGGAAAATTCTCAATTAGTAGTTTAAAAATCAGGATAAATTTGAAATAGAGGAAAAATAAGGATTGGAATATGCGATAAGATAAACAGTAGAAAATATTTTTTAATAACAAATATATAATATAGTATTTGTGTTAAGAGTAGTATATATATATATATATATATATATATATATATATATATATATATATATATATATATCAGTTGTACGACGTAGCGAAAAAGAAAGATTGATTGGAGCTAGTACTTTCGTTATCATACTAACATTTTAAAACGCACAATAGTTTATAAAATAGAGAGACACTGTATTTATACAAAGCAATGCTTTCCCTATAAGGTCAGATTTTTTTATGACCTCTGTTAAGTTAGATTTGAGGAAGAAAGATAGGACTGGATCTAAAGAAAACAAACCCAGGCTAATATTTAAATTTCTCTTCTTTGTGCCGGAGATTAGGTACGATTCAAAGAATTTCAGATAATAAATTCATTTATATGCATTATGGTTTCTGCTTTTTGAACAGTTTATCTGGTTACACATCTTACGCCTCTAAACAGCCAAAGCATTATTTGTTCATCCCTTGGGCACTGCATTTTGATGTTGCTTAATTCTTACAGATATATTTTTATAAGTTTCACCTACATTGAATAAATTACAATCCAAACAGCGTATACTATATATTACATTATTATCGTTCTTTTAGCTGTGTTTTATTAACATATTTTTTAGTGTATTATTGTATTTAAAAATTAAATTTATATCAAGTCATTTTAAGATTGATACTACATATAAGAGATTATAAGGTAAAAGTAACATGTTGTTTAAAGGTTCTGTTTTCCTTAACTTGTGGTTCCAGAATGTATTTTTAGCTTTATACGAGTACATGCAATTTTTGAAAAAATATTTCGGGTGGCACAGATTGAAGGCAATCTCTTTAATTTTTAAAAATTCTTGGTCTATATAGTCAGGACTACATATTCTGAGTGCCCTAAGATACATGGAAGAAAAGAGTGATGTTTTAATATTTTTAGAATGACCTGAATAAAAATGGACATAGGATCAATTATTTTTTCGGTTTTCTGAAAATAGAAATCTTAAACCTATCAGGTTGTCTAATTATTAGAACATTTAGGAAAGGAAGGCTATTATTTTCTTCTTTTTCTAAAGTAAATTTAATTGACGAAACTAATAGATTAATAAAGAAAAGAAAACCACTGAGGTCAAAATCTTCCTTTTGAATTACCAGGACATCGTCAAGATAGCGGTACCAAACAATATGAATGGACTAAACCGGTGGAATCAGCCTCTTATCAAAATATTCCATATATATATATTTGGCAATAACGTCATTCTAAATAAGGTTAGTCAGGTCATTTAAAAAATGTTAAAAGATCAGTATTTTCTTCCATGTATCTTCAATCTGTGTTACCAGAAATCTTATCCAATTAATAATCCAATTAATGCGGACATCTCGAATAAAAAGCTTTCAAAAAAGAATCCTCAAAGAGAGTGGTGATGCAATGAAAAGTGAAAATATTAAGTAATTATTTTCATTAGTGTATTACATAGATAATTGTGGGTCTTTGAAGAGAACAACTCATGAACATGCATTCATTTCCTAACAAGAAACTTGTTGTAATTTACAACAAAGGTATTGCTTTCGAATAAGCTGAAACAATATAAAATAATAAAAGCACATCCCCGTTCATTGAAGTATTATTAAGTCCAAACCTATCATCTTGCAATGCAAAATTTACAACTGATCTCTCTAGAGTCGGGATGAATGTGGAATTGCTCAAAATAAAATATGTTCTTCGCAATAAATGAGACGAACGGAGATTGCTTACTCCCATACAGTCCCCAGACTTCCGATTTGAATAAATCAGTAAGATGTAAACACTAATTCATAGATAACCGGTTTAAGACCATTCTACAGATTTTTGTACTCGATAAAAGTTCTCATTAAATATGCAATTAACAATTTCTTAATTAGGTCTTACATACCCTCACGGCAAAATATTTTTGGTTCATAAGCTTTATTGTTTTAAATTTATCTCAAATAATAAATGCGTGATTATATAGTAGAATAGCAAATCAACCAGCCATATACTCACAAAATATAAATCTTGGATCCTATGATGATCTTCCACCCCAAAGAACTCAAATGAACATCGTCTCACCCAGCTGCGTTCATATAAAGACCCCTCCTCCCTACATTTAATATGAATAAAATACATAATGATCAAATAATAGAACATAATTCAAGTTACTTTTTGTATTGCTTACAAATACGAACGCATTGATTATCCACACCTCGACTAAGGTCATACTCACTCAAAATATTGTTGAAGGATTCAGGTAGATTCATAGGACATGAATGGTCATTGTTAAATCCGTGATGGGAATCCAAGATCAGGTTGTGCGACTCTAAGTGCTGCACTATGCGGTCTGAAATCATTCCCTTGAGCAGTTTGCTTACGATGGATCTCAGACTAATAGGCCGGTAATTACCCGGGCATTCGCGGTTACCCTTCTTATAGATGGAAGTTACATCTGCTATTCTCCAGTCTTGCGCTACCTCTCCAGTTTTCAAGGATTTGTTGAGAATGGTAATGAGGTGTGAAGCGGCCTATTACCTAAGTTTTCGGAGGACTCTAGGAAGAAACCCATCCGGACCTAGAGACTTATACGGGTTAAGGTTTCCTAATCTGGCTACTAACTAATTCGCTCCTCTCTAAGGCTATTTCGCATAATTTTGTCCCCTCTTCGAGATGAACTCCTGGCCTGGGAGCTGGACTGTCAGCTTCCCTAGTAAATAAGGAAGCGAATTAGCCGTTAAACACGTTGGCAATGTCTGATTCTCACTTCTGTAACACGCCATTGTCATTTCTCAGCGGTCCTATGCTATAACGAATCGGTTTGCGGCTATTCACATGCAGTAAAATTTCTTTCTGACTCTATTTACTGGGAGGGAGAGACTGGAGGGGGGGCAATTTGAGAGAGAAGATGGGGATAGAGGAAGAGACTAAAGGAAGAGATTGGGGGAAAGAGAGTGAGAAAAAGAGTATGGGCAAAAGTGGGGTGTTAGTAAGTGGGGGAGAAAGTAGAGGTTAGTAAGGAGAAAATTGCGGGTTAGAGATTTGGGGAAGAGGGGGGGGAGTAGAGTGGACAGACAGACAGATTTTATTTGTAATATATATATATATATATATATATATATATATATATATATATATATATATATATATGATTTAGTCGAAGCAATTAATTATGGATTTTGTGTTATGTTCTTACTGGTTAGTATCTATTTCATTCGTACTACCTTGTGCTTGGAGGCGTACAGCTAACCTTCCGGACCCCAAATTTAACCCCCCCAAAATTGACCATTTCTAATTATTTCAAACTCTTTTTTTTTATTTTAGATATTAAAAACATAAAGGTTTTTCTTAATCTTTCCCTTCATTTATTCATTGTTCGTCCACCGAATAAAGATAATCTTTCCGGATATTGAATGTCTATTTACATTTTTTCAAGTTGTTAAAAAACATTAAGGTGAGGCGCAAAGGAATAATGGATTATGGAGAAGACTGAGTATATTGAGGGAAGATGTGAGCTCGTCTGTATGCTATTCAAGCTGATACTTGACACCTTCTTACATTCGTGATTTTGTTTCCTATTGGCTTTGAATAAACTTACTTTTATCTTTTAATGACGAAGCTGCCATACCAACAAAAAGAATGCGCGGAAAATGGGACTACATTTGTTTATTTTAATTTAGCCACAGCAATGAACTTTAATGAAAAAAATTACCGTTTAAACGTTAATAGCGCCACTTGTACTTTTTCCAATCTTAGACGAGTATCCAGACCGGATACAGAAATTTACATAAAAAGTAGAATGCGAATCACTGGCAAATACTAGGAAACCAAGGTCAGTCGTGGTTTTAAAGCTGGTGCAGTGAGGGTCTATTTGTTATTTACCAACTAGCAACGGGAGAATAATTCAGGGCTCAGAAAGTAGGGAGAAATTTTCGCACGATATAGGGAAAGAAAAGTGATGTGTTGAAGTAGGAATGGATAAAGATGAAAGAAAGAGAGGTGGCATGTATTGGCTATGTATGTAAGTATGTATGTCAATACAGCTATCAACCCTCAAACATCAAACTGAGTGCTATTAGGATGCGGCTTCTCCCTACGAACACATAAACTTTGTTGTCTCTGTTCCAAATTGGAATTGAACCCACTACTCGGGCGTGGAAATCCACGGACTTATCCACTACTAAGCCAAAGATAGATCCAAATAGTTGTTGATATCTACCATACAACAATAATCCTCATTTTCTCTTTAATCCGTCACAAATAATTCTAAATACTGTTTATCGTGCAATATTTTACGTTGTCATAATAATGGACTTAATCTGCCTCATTCCTTATCTGTGCCATCACTTAATATATTTCATTACGTAACTTTGCCATATTAATCTTCCCTATTCTCTATCTACTGTCATAACTTAATCTGTCCGATTCCTTAAGTACTCCCATTGCTTAATCTGACTAATTCCTTTTCTGCTGCCATGAGTTAATCCGCTTCATTACTTATCTGCTGCCATCACTTAATCTTCTTCATTTCTTATCTACTGCCATAAATTAATCTGCCTCATTCCTTCTCTTCTGCTATTGCTTAACCTGATTCATTCCTTATTTGCTGCCATTACTTTATCTATCTCAACACTTTCTTCTGCAATCATCATCTTCCTCATTATTTATCATTGGTTGTCCCTTAATCTTCTTCATTCCTTACCCCCTGCCATCATTTAATCTGACCCATTCCTCATCTTCTGCCATTATTTAATCTACCTCAATCCTTATGCCCTCTCATAACTTAACCTGTCTAATTCCTTATCCGATGCTATCACTACATCCGCCTCAATCCTTATCTGATATCACCACTTAATCTGCCTCATACCTTATTTGTTATCTTGAGATAACACGCATTTTTCTCTAAGAAAATATCTGAAATTAACCGTGTGACGCGACTTTGCCCCTTAATATTGATTCTTTAATGAGCAAGATCGTCTCTTTTTATAGGCCACTTTTTGTGTTTATTTGGTTTAATTTTATATAAGAGATTTCATTTGTTCAGCGGTCTTCGGCACAACTCTTGCAGCGCTTGTAAATTAGGTACGTAGGAAGTTTATGTCATCAAAGTGTCCTGTCTAAAGCATAAAACGTTATCTTCCTTTGAAAGTTTGATATTTCAGTTTGCAAAGTTTAATTTAAAATATAATGAGAATTCAAAGAGGTAATTACCTCCTCTAGCATAATACATGGCTAGTGGACAAAATTAGGCATTTAATAATAGAAACATCTCTTTTGTTCTGTTTTAGCAAGAAATTCTTCAAAGGATTTTTTTATCTAGCCAGCCAATTTATATGTCTCTGATTTCTTTGCCTTTGATCTTTAATCCTAAAACTTAAAAACAGCCTATCTGCGTTATTTCAATAAAAGTAAACAGAAGAGATCTACTAATATGAGTTTTGTCTTTTATAGAGTTGAATAGAATGAATAAATAAAGTTGGTTCATGGGTGCTAGATTTAGCCTTGTAATTAGCTTATAATATTTATGGAGACAATAACATCAATTAACTTTAAAGTAACAACAATTGGTTTATACAAAGAAAAAAAAGGTAGATATTAATTTTTGAAAGTTATATATCCAGTTATGATCATTAAATTCTGTAGTGTCATAAGCCTGCTAGCATTAGAATAATTAGATAAAATTGTAAAATTTCTAGAAGATAAACACTTAGCATAGATATAATTACGAAATATTCCTTTAGATTGCAAAGGAAGGTACATAAGCGGAAACCTCTTTTCCTATTTGAAAGAAAGGAATTCGTGATATATATGATAAGAAACAAAATAAAATTCTTGGTAAATTAGTGTAAAACAAAATGAACTTATCAATGCTTTTCTCTATTTCTAACCGAATGTTTTAATGAATCATTGAAGCTCTTATTCTTTACCAAAAGATAGGCATCCAGGTGAGGAAGAATATGCCAAGGAATGTGTTAATTATAAAAGCTTTAAAGATGAGAAAATTGGGAGATTAAGATAAGAATTGCATTAATATTCTTTTCTGAATTTTCTGTTATTATTATTTTGAACATTAGCACGCTTGGCTGCAGGAAAGAAGAGCTATCCTATCAGCTTATATGAGTGCAAGAAGTAATATGACTATTAGAATGTGTGGTAATAGGGTCACTACTCTTAAATTAGTGTGTAAGTATTTCAAAATTCCATGATATGTAGGTATATTTGTAGGAAAGTGTGTGCCTGATCAATTTGGATATATTAAATGCATAAAATATACTACCTACATTCAGGTAGCATTAATGATATCACTTCTTGTACTGACGTTGAGTGAGTGGACCCTAGGGTCTTTGTTTGTCTGAATTCCTTAGTTAATATGTTCATTCAATTCTCGGGAAATGTAGAATTTGCAGGAATTAAATTAAGGTTGATTAATTTATATATAGATCAATTGCAAATGTGTAAGGTTAAAAAGATAAGTTTTTATTGAAGAGATTTAAAGTTTACTGGGATAAAGTTGAACAAGCTAGTATGAAACTAAGCCTGTAAACGTTTGTTTCCTAAAAACCGATGTTTCTAAATATGCTTTAGATCATCATTTATCGATAGCAAGGTTAGGGAGCCTAACGTCAGTAACTATGTACATATAAATTTTATGTTTGGGTGGCAAGATATTAAGTATTTAAGAAATTATCTGCTACGTTTACTTGGTTGCAGTTGTATAAATGTATCAAAAGCAAATGCATCATTGTATGATAATTCGCTCTAGATCTAATTTCAGCCCTACAATTTTAAGGCCAAATGTGCTAGTGAGAAGTAAAGAAAGAAAAAATTACAGAATCTAGGACCAGCAAAGACCCTAAGGTCCGCTCGAGGCTAGTCCGCTACACTAAATCCATAACTACGATACCCACTTATCGACGAGTGTATCTCTAACATGCTATATATTTATTTTTTATTTTATTTTATTTTAAATATATAATCTACTGTACACACTTATCTACATGTGTACATTGTCATGCATATTAACTACTTCAACCTAGGGGTGGGGGGGTGATAGAAAGTTTTTCTTCTCAACTTCCACATCCTTCGACTGCTAGTGGTGAAAATCTAATTTAAGGATAGTAAGACTATTTATAGGATAGGCGGAAAAGAAAATGGATATCTAAACTACACATGCAAGAGAAATCGCTGGCATCATTTTTGGTCATCATTTTTACTCGTTGTTCTTCCGCTCCAAACTCCTTTTGCAAAGACGTTTTTATTTACTGTGCTCAGACTACGTTATATTTATACTATTTAAGTGCGCGTCGAGACGGATTTTAAACATATTTACTGACGTACTATCTACTACGTGGATGGTTAGCCTATTCCAAATTTGAGTAATTTTAAACGTAAAATAGTTTGGGGTTATACTAGTGTTAAATCGCTTGTTCACTAATTTTAATCCGTGTTTGCGAGTGTTTCCCCTATGATCCAATTCCAACAAATTTATATAATCAACGTTTCAAAATCCTTTCAATATTTTAAATACTTCTATTAGCTGGCCGCGTAATCTTGTGCCTTCAAGAGATAGCAAATCTAATGCCCTGAGTCTTTCCTCGTACGGCCCGTTTCTCAGCTCGGGAATTAATTTTGTAGCCCTACGCTGCACTCTTTCTAATTGCGCGATATCTTTGTTCAAGTATGGAGCCCAAAATTAAACCGCGTATTCGAGCAGTGGACGCACAAGTGATTTATATAACGGTAAAATTACATCTTTGGATTTGAACGTGAAATTACGCGCGATATAACCCAGCACACGATTTGCTTTTTTACATGCATCCGCGCATTGTTTCGTGACTTTGAAGTCATCCGAGACTAAAACTCCCAGGTATTTTTACAATTTAACCACGTCGAGGACCTGGCCTTTCATGGTATACTCTACCCTCAAATTATGGCAACCCAAATGTATCACCTTGCATTTACTTAAATAAAACTGCATTTGCCACTTATCCGCCCATCTTACAATCAAGTTTAGGTCCTTTTGTAATTTTTCTAAATCCGATCTTACATAGGCACAGTTGCCCAGCTTTGTTTCGTCAGCAAATTTAGAAATCGTACTAAATACGCAATTATTCAAATCGTTTATATATATTAGAAACAATAATGGGCCAAGAACGGAGCCTTGTGGCACTCCACTACTGACGTTGACCCAATCAGAACATTCACCATTTATAACTACTCGCTGCGAACGATCCTTCAGCCAATTTCTAATCCAATTTAATATCTTAACCTTCACACCGATTGCTTTAACTTTCATTAATAATCTCTCGTGCAGAACGGTGTCAAACGTCTTTTTAAAGTCTAGATAGATTACATCTACAGCTTTGCTTTCATCGTAAATGCAATTCATTTTATGGAAGAATTCCAGCAAATTTGTCAATCAGATTATAGAGCTCGAGGTGGCTCACTATTCTATTTCTTATTAGCGATTCTAAAAGCTTTCCAAATTCCAAAGTTAGGCTAATAGGACGAAAATTCATTGCTTTGTATCTATTCCCATTCCTAAATATTGGTGTAACGTTTGCACGCTTGAAGTCTAAAGGTGCATACACACTGCGCTGATGACACGTGTTAACACGTGTTAGCAAAAAATCTGGAACATGCGTTCTCATAATGAAGTTCACACTGGTCTGATATGTCGCGTAACACGTCAGCTGACGTGTTACGCGACATATCACGTGTTAACACGCATCAGATAAAAATCAAAACTCCCAGATATTCGTCAGAAGGAAATCTGCGTCAGATAGGTGTAGTAGGCACATATTATTGTATAGTGTTTTAATATTATTGTATGTTTTGAAGTATTCTACATATAGTGTTTCGATATTATTGTATATTTTGAAATTATTCTAGTGTTTCGATTTTATTCAATGGGTACTATTGTATGGTGACAAATTGATAAAATAAAGTAAAAGTGTTTTCGTTATGGAGGAACAGTTAATAGAATATGTTAGAGGATACGATCACTTATTTAATCCACAAAACAAGGATTATAGGGACCTGAAGGCCAGAAGAGAAACTTGGGAGGAAATCAGCGAACGAATTGGTATTTCAGGTAAATTAACATTATATTTATTTTATTTATTAAATACAATATATAAAGAATACAGTTCGGTAGCAGTTTCAAATAGCTTTTTAAGCAGTAGTATACTAATTTCATTTGCTCGCTTGTTTGTTGAGAATTTTCTATTTTTAAAGGTCACAATAATTCACCGTTGAATTCCTTTCTGGTTAATGTGTATTACTGCCTTTACGAATAGCGTCCCACTGCCATGGGCATTTTAAAGCTCCTTCTTGTGTGACAAAATGCTTCTTGAAACTTTCTCGTACTGCAGCAGCTTTTTGCACATGATTTCTTCTGACTGATTGTAGATCTCCTAATGCCTGAATTTCTGTCTCGGATGCCTGAATACCTTCTTCGAAATTCGTATTCCTGGAAACACGAAACATGTTGTAAATGCAGCAGCATGTAAGTACAATTGAATCAACTGTTTCTGGTTGAACTTCAAGCGGTTTCAGGAAAACCCTCCACCGCCCAGCAAGAATGCCAAAGGCGTTTTCCCCAATCTTTTCTTCATCTCCATTGATTGAATTTTTAGTGATAGGTCGCATAATGTACGTTTTAAGAGGAAACGCTTCATCTGCTACCATGCCAAAGTCACATGGATCACCAGAAGCGTCAAGTTCTTCAGCTTTAGGAATATTAAGCAGATTTTTGGCACATTTTTTACCAAAATTAGACCTTTCAAATGTTCCACCATCACTATTCCTTCCAAAAGCTCCTACATTAATCATAATAAATTTATAATTGGCATCTACCAACGCCAGCAAGACAATGGAATGATTTCCTTTATAGTTGTGGTAAGAGGATCCCCCATTGTAAGGGCATCGCATTTGAATGTGTTTACCATCCATTGCTCCTAAGCAATGTGGAAACCCCCATATCTCTTCAAAATCTTTTGCAATTTCTTTCCACTTTATTTGTTCTGGCTCTGGAATATGAATAGATTTAAGTGATTCCCAAATAGCTTGGCAACATTCTTTCACTATTTGTCCAGCCGTACTGAAGCCCATTCGAAAGGAGAATCCAAGTGATCTGTATGAATTTCCTGTCGCCAAATACCTGAAAAAGATAAAATAAAAAAGTGAAGCTTCCTTTCTTATAACAATAATTATCATAATAATAAAATATGAATATTTTTAATTTCGTTATTAATCATAAAGTTATCTTTTGCAGCTGACGCATGCAAAGACACATGGACAAAACTTCGGAATGCTTATACAAATGCCAGAAAGAGAAGGAACACAAAATCTGGTCAAGCAGCTAAGAATGTTCCTAAGTGGAAATATGAAGACCAAATGTCATTTTTGATCCCAACATTGGAACCACAAAGGTATGTATGATAAATCATTTAAACACACTAATTTCACGTGAAATTAAATCATTCTTTTAATGTCTTTTGCTGCAGTGGTTAGGGGAAAGCCCCAAAGTTGAAAACAATTTGTGCTTTTACATACTTTTATTAATTGTTTTTTTAATTTTTCTATTGTTTCAGTACCCATGGCAATGTGGAACCACTTTGTCCAAGTGTTGATGATGTGTCTAATGCGGTCATCAATGAAACTACTGAAGAGGACTTAAACAAAAGCCAAGTAGACAAAAATGCATCATCAGAGAAGGGTGCCGATGACAATGGTAATCAAGAAAATACAATTGAAGATCGTACATCATCTCCCAAACCAAAGTATAGGAAAAGGCAGACGGTGGATTCATCCATGAGTGAAATAGTAAACATCATGAAGAATAACAGCCGTATGCGGGCCCAAACTCTTCAACTTTCAGAAGGCCACAAAACGGATAGAGACGAAACGGAAATGTTCTTTTCAAGTATTGCCAGCTCTGTTAAAAAACTAAGTGCCATTGAACAAGCCAGAATAAAGATGGAAATAAGCAATATGGTGTTCAAGGCCCAGATTCGGGAGATGGAGCAGCAAAACCTTTATCAAAACACTGCATCTGGCCCCTTTCATCCACCCGTAGTACCAATCCCATCACCCTCTCCCACATCCTCCATTACATCCTTTGGTGAATCAAACCCCAATTGCTATTCTACCTCGAGTACAGCACCTTCTACCCCTTTACCCGCAATGGAACATTCTACATGTCCTACAGGAATGGCCACACCATATTTTTCTATGTAATATCTTACATATTTATGTGGTTCATGTACCTAATTAGCTGAAAATAAAATTAAGACATCATTGTGCAAGTTTTACTCACCACAAGCATACAGCAAGTCTCTCTTCTGCTGGTATACATTTCCTTAGTTGAGTGTTGGATTTTGTAATTGCTGGTTTTATAATGTGTAAAAGGTTGTAGAACTCTTCTTTTGTCATTCTAAATTACATAACAAAACAATCTTCCTCTGACAGTAGTTGAGGAAATAGGTGATGAAACTCACCCAAACTTTCCCTTTTAGCGTTTATAACATTTGTTTGAGTTTTTTTCCAGAAGTAACAAGCGCTATAGCTATTGCTACTAACTGCTCCTCTTCTTCATCGAGTTCATTTAACATATTATGATTCATTTTCAATATCTGCAACACAAAATTAGAGGATAAAAAAGAAAGAACGTGCTCACTCCACAAAAAATCAAATCTTTCTGACGTAACATGCATCAGATAAATAAAAACGTTGTTGTGTTATATGATGCAATCTGTTGCTTTGTGTTAACACGTCATATGGCGTGTTAACACGTGTCATCAGCGCAGTGTGTATGCACCTTAAAGGGACTACGCCATCTTCTAATGAGTGATTGAAAATTGCACGCAACTGCTTCGCAAGCTCATTCTTAAGTTTCTCTAAATGAGTTGGGTAAACACCATCGGGCCCTGGGGATTTCCACTTTTTCATCAAGTTAATATATTTAAGAATTTCCTCTTCATTAACTGTTATATCGGATATGCAAATATCACTATTATGTACTTCTTAAACTAACGATCAAAATTCTGACGAATCTTCAACAGTGAAGACGCTTGTGAAATGTTCATTTAAAATTTTAGACATTTCCGCCGGAAATTCCGTCAAACGACCATCTTTGTCTTTAATCGGCCCTATTGAACCTTTTAAGGGTTTCCTTCGGTTTACATAGCCGTAAAACCGTTTCGGTTCCATCTTCAAATCCTTCCCGAGTTTTATTTCGTATTTCCACTTCGCATCTCTAACCGCCCGTTGCACTTCTCTTCGAGAATCTATGTAATTTTGCCGACTTTTATATAAGATCCAGTTTCCATAATTTAAAAAAGGCCAAGGAAGACTAATAACAGACGTTCAAAAGCCAGGGCACCCTCGAGGCACCCCTTGCTATCACCCTCCCATCCCCATTACCTCGCGGGAGTAATTCTAGTATAAAACCGTTCGTCAAGAGAAAAAGAGGACAATTCTCGTTTCATCACGAGATCGATAAGCACTTGCCTGGATAGAATTCCCTCAGCAAGTCAACAAGGACTTTCATTTTCATGGGCAATTCCAGATTGCACCAAGTACAATAGGCACAGTTCGATCACCAAAGATCGTGAAGTGATCTTACTTCCAGGTACCGTCGGCACAATTCGATTAACAAAGATCTTTAAGTGATCAGACCTCCAAGTATTATTGGCACAGTTCGATTACCAAATATCGTCAAGTGATCTTACAATATCTGAGTTTGACACCCCAAACTAGATAGATTTCTAACCCAAAAGAGAAGCTCTACAAGCGACACCAAATCGCTAGAAAATCATACAGCCATCATCAAGCCTCGTCTGAGGAAAGATTTTTCAAGGTCTTAAACCCCCGACGCATTGCCACTTCAATCGGTGTTTTGTTTTGGTTCTCTTATCCTACGCCAACTCGAAATTGTGTGTGACATCACTCGTCCACCCCTCGTTCGAAGTAACGCTTTTTATTGAGGAGCAAATAAACTACACTCACGACGCCTCTCTTGACAAGATTCGAATGAAGGTATTTCGTTTGGATTCTCTGAGTAAACCACACTACCTCATGTGAGTAATTAGTTCTATTTTTAAGTCCCCGTGTGATTAACGTAAATTATTTGTATATCTTAAAGACGAATTATTTTGAAAGTAAATTGTTCTCCCTTAAAGCAACCAGAAATTGAGTGTCAGTTACGGGACTTAAGAACTATTTTTAAGTTGTATTTTGTACGAGTATATATCTATTTTTGTTTGAGTTGATTAATGTACAGTAAAGGTCTATTTTGGTTTAAGTGTTTAAATTATCCTTGAACGAGTTAAATTGGCAGTATTTAGTATATTAAAGAGAGAACTCCCCTCTATATTCATTCAATAGAATAAAAATAAGAAAAACGCTCTTAGAGATCGATTCTGAAGCGATCAATGGAAGTACGAACGTATGATGCACTTTATTAATCATAATAAAAATAAAAACTATAATTTCGACTAACCCACGACACCATGTAATAATATTTTACGATTATTCGAGGCAATAGTATCTGTTCGGATGCAAAATCAAATTAGCTTTAGCAATGTAACTTGAATTTACAACTTTGGGGGGACAATAAGGGAACATGCTTTGTCCCATGTGAGCAGAGATTCTGTTGGCCTACGTGATCACTTAATAGCTAAACCAAGCCTCAGATTACGCTCTTAAGAAAGGAGATCACTTAATGCTGTCAGACAATCTCACACACTCACTCATATATTCATGCCGTTTCTCAAGGTATTCGAAGCGCGTTAACTTAGCAAATCTCACTTTCTAGTTTACTCTCAATCTCTTTCTTTAATTGTCTCTCTTCCCTCTACCCTATGCTGGCTTCGCCAGAATACAGCTCCATTCAACAAACTACTAAAGACTTGTCTCCTTTATAAGCTAACAACGTTAGATGTTATAGTAGATGTGTTAATTAATTGCTTTCCAGGTTGTTGTTTCAAATTTGTAAATGTTTGTTTTCTTCCAGAATAATTGTAAGTTATATTTATGAGATTCATTTATCACTTCATATCTTCTGCAGAAAAATTTACACATGGTTTATCGTGGTCATTTTTGAAGTAATTTAGTAATCTCGTCAAATATATATTTAAGGAATATTAAAATGATCGATCACTCACCAATGAACAAATGTTAGACTGTAAGACCTTCAGATGAAACATATTTTTAGTTGAATGTGCATTTTGTCCTATTGAATTGTCCATGAATAAGTTGAGAAAGGAAAGAAATGTCTAAAATTCCTGTAATTTTTTAAAAATCCATTAGACAAGACAAGAGTGTACCAACGGATGCTATCAAAATCATTAACTATTATTACTAGAATTTTATATATAATAGTATTGATAATGAAGCTTTGTTTTAAGACACTTTTATTTCATATTATGATGTCGGATAAGAATTTGATTGCTATTCTTTATCTTTCAAGAGGACAATGTACTTATTTGAAAATATAAAACCATTGGCGTACAAAAATTTAAATTGAAAGCAAAATAAGCAACTAGTTTAATGTTCATTGAATAATAAGCGAAATTCAGGTTAGACAAATGTTAAATATTACAAAATTAATTGCTAATACAATTAAACTTTTTGAAGTGTGTATCTAAACGAAAATATCTTTGTTTTTTGTTCATTATAATTTAGAAATAGTCAAGAATTATCGTCACGAATTAAATGAACATTTTAATATTCATTCCTTAATAATCTGAATAATTAAAAATAAAAATAATGAATACATTTCTGTAGAAAAAAACACTCGTTACAACATGGCCTTATCCTTACAATTTTGTTTGTTAATTTAAGTTACGAAGCTTCAGATTTATAGACAATAGAAAGTCCAAAAGAGTTGAAATTACATTAGTTTGAAACCGTATAGGTATGATTATAAATAATTTATGGACTTATAAAGCCTAAGAGATTTAGAATGTTTGAAGTATAAGATGTAGTGAGGTCAAATGCAACCTTTTAAAATAAAGCATAAAATGAAGTAATGTTGGGTAATTATAAGGAAGTTAAATTAAGAAGAACTTTCATAATATAAATTTGTGAAATGTTTAATTTATCAACTTATCAGATTATTAAAAAACCGGTGCTATGGAATGATATCGGAACATTCCTACATAACCGTATTCTAGATGATTAATTCAATTCATCGAAGCAATAGAAATGAAAGAAAAATGAAGAGTGTTGTAATTGATATCTTATAATGAGTCTAGCAATTGAAAGATAATAGGAAAAATAATTATAGTACAAATTGCCTCACGGAAGCCTAAACAACAACAAATAATACACCAAAAAAATAAGCCCCCCAAAATGATATTACCTAAATTGAACAACTAACTCATAATCACTAAATAAAACCAAAAAAATAAAAATAATAAGCAAACCTTATTATCATATAAAACAACTCATAAACATCCACTAAATTTAAGCAACATAGAAAATAGCTCTTAACCATCAAATAAACAGGACACACCTAAGAAATTTAATCTTAGTGTTTTATTTGGATTTCGAAACCAGGGAGATAAACTGGACGTCTTTTGTCAGACTTAGCCAATAAAGTATGTAAGAGTTACCAACCTCAAAACTTATGTTAAATTTATACCATTATTTTAAACTATATAGTCATAAAATGTCTTTTTTTAATTATACCTAATTCCTTTAGTTTTAAGGTAGCAACCAGAAATATCAGTACATGTCTACGATTCAAGTCAAGTCAAGCTCGCAAAAACCAAATAAACACAACACACCTAAGAAATCAAACTTTAGTGTTTTAGCATCGATATCAAAACCAGGGAGATAATTGGATGTCTTTTCACGGACTTAGATAATGAAGTATGTAAAAGTTACCAACCTCCAAATCTATGTTAAATTTATATCATTATTTTGAACCATATAGTCCTAAAATATATTTTTTTCTATTTAAATGGTACTTACTACTTTTGGTTTTAAGGCAGCAACCAGAAATATCAGTACATGCCTACGAGTTAAGTCAAATGAAAATGTCGGTAATTGATAATGCTTTTCCAAAGGTATCGTCTGCTTTTTTTTTCATTTTATAAAATAAGATTATTTTATCATTACTTATCATAATTAGGCTCAGTTCAAAAATCATATATTAAATATATCATATGATCAATTATTTTACATTAAATAATAGTTTAAACTATAAATATCAGTTTTACTAAGGAAAACTGCAATGTAGGCAAAAGTATTTTTTATTTCCCAATTTATTCAAAATTGGTATAAAAGAAAAAAAATCATTTCACAAAAAATAAAAAAAATGCACAGACGGACACACACATATCCCGCCGCCCACTAGGATAATTATAATAAGATGAGTAACCACCTTCAGTCTTCATTGGGTAAACATGGAGGACGCTCTTTATCTACAATTCTTTTCAGGGTTGTTAGATTCGTTTATTGTATGCAGTCAATTGATTTGCTTATATAAAGAGCGTCCCCCAGGCTTGCATAATGGTGGGTGAAGTTGGATACTCAATGCTATACTAATCACCTATTCCTCTATACCAACTGGTTTATCTTTCTAAATTCTCCCTTTTGGGGGGGTTATTTTATGCAGAATATGCCTTTTTATTTTGTTCTCTACTGGTTCACAGTGCAGGAGCAAAACAATTATTTTTGCACTCTTGAAAATAAAACGCCTTATTCAGTTGCTCAGATTTTGCTACCATTTGCAACTTACACTACCTTCCAAAGGTAAAACAAAAATGCAAACTTGCTCCTAATTCCACTAGCATCAAAAGAATGAATTAGCTTCTAAAAAGATAAACAGTCTGATTAAAGAGGTAATTTTAAGATAAAAAAAATGGAAATTGCCAATAAACTATAGTTTTTATGCGCAATGTTTCTTTCCGTAACTTCCCTCTTGAGAGTCATTAGAGGGCGAATGTTTAATGGAGGCTCGTAGAGCAAAAGGGAAGAAAATCAACGATTGTTTTGTTGAAGGGAAATGAAGCAATTTCCTTGTTGGCATTATTTATAGGATTTAAATGGGAAACCGAAGTAGAAAGAATTTGGTATGTTAATCACTATGGATAACAGGAAAAGGTAGGAATTTTTGCTCTCTTGTGGCCCAAATTAATGGCTCTTGCTATGTAGAAGAATGAAAAATTAAAATGATTGCTAGGAAGTAGAGGGACATCTTTTCTAGCTAAATCTTAAGATATTCTTAGATTACCACTAAGTTAATGCCTTGAATTTTTAGGCGTCATATAAATAGCAATATATTTGTATACCCTTTCTCATTCATAAATAATTAAATTGGTTGAGCAACTTTCAGCTGTTTGAGGTCTCTAACAATTAAAAACAAGTCTTTTCCGTAGTTTTCATTTCTAAAGCTATTCGAATTAGTAGTATTAACCCTTTTATGCCCGAATCGGAATATATATATATATATATAAATATAATAACCCTTAAATCAATATATATATATATTAAGAGTCAAAGTGCCTTGAAATTATAGTTCCACATAGGCAACATAGGCCCTTAAAGGGTTAAGGAAACTGACTGCAGAAAGGTAGCCGGCAATACATGAAGTGATGGTATGCGATTATTATAGCTTTTTTTCGCAGCGCACTTCCTTCTCGTTTATATTTTACGTAACTTGTTTGTTTTTATTTTTGTTTTTCAGTTTTTTTCTTAGCCTTCGTTCCCGTTTTTTTATCTCTGATATTTGTATTTACAGTACATGTTTTTACTCTTTAAGATCTAGCCTAGTAGTAAGGCTGTGGTTTGATTACGGCGACTTTTGCTTTATTAGGCAGTCGCCAAATGGGCTTTTAAAATTATATATATATATATATATATATATATATATATATATATATATATATATAGGTTGATAAAACGGGTGGGTGAAAAGAATCTCGTCTACTGCCACTGCAAAAGTGTAGGTTAAATATCCAACTGAAATACTTTAGTTTGATTACTGCTGTCAGTTGGGTCTATTAGATGGAGTCATTTGCTTGGCATATATAAATAGCGTCAAGCAGATGAATTGTGAAGGTGACTTGACTACATATTGCAAAAATAAGTGTAAACTGACTACAGAATGGATTTTCGACTTATCTCTGCTCGCAACGCATAACAGCATGAAGAAAGAGTTAACATGAAAAATATGCCCTGATGAACCTGATGCATTAATTCCAGATTTCCGTTAATTTGAGCCAATTTATTTATCAGGTGTTACCACAAGTGTGTCATATCTTTATTTCAAAGAAGTGAAGCTGGATAAGGTCTGATGATCGAAGAGATCATTGTGATATTTCTGGTCTACTTACTTGTTTGGGGCGGTACATGCGCTAGTACTTTTCATATGAGCATGATCTGACATTCGTATTTCGACTTTTATAATAAATAAAACTCGGCATATTGAAATAATTTAATAACTCATACGTGGTGCTTTCATACAGGAAACCTTGAGAAAAGAAGCACATGAACAGATAAACAGAATTTTGCTCACGTGCCCAGAGCCTCCTTAATTGATAGCCCAATTACCGTGACTAAAATAAATCTTAGAGGTATAATTTATCATATTTCTATGGATGACCAATCTCCTATAAATAATCATTAGATTTACACAATCATTACTTTTATCATCATACAATGTATTCAAGTGCCCCGACCTTTTATTGGACTCTCTAGTCCTGAGAATTTTCGTCTATTCTTGCAATTGCTATTCTAATTAAAAGTAGTGTTGCATGATTATTTGTCACGGGAAACAGGTTTCAGCTGAAATAATAATAGTAATAATAATATTAAAAATAAGTAAGTTTTCTATGGCACTCTTCAAGACTATGAGCCACCACAGGCGCCAATAACCATCAAATGAGTATATGATAGTCGTAGCAAAAACAGCTTATACTGTTAAATAGGACTAAAAAGGTTTAATCCATTATTCATCTTAAAATATACTAATTTAGTTCCTATTTTTCAGTAAATGCGTCATTTACTTGTTCGTAGCTGGTTTCAGAAATATACGACGAAAGAAGAGGTCCCCAGATAGCTATTCCAAATGAACAAGTGAGACAAAAGGGCCAGTTCCAAACAAGCTAGTGCGACAAAAGGGCTACTAGTCCTATAATAGTTAATGTGTCAAAGGGGCTAGTGTGAAAAGAGTGCGAGTCTCAAAAAAGGTTAGTGCGACAAAAACACTAGTCCCTAAAAGCTAGTGAGCCACATTGCGACAGAAGAAGGAGTCCAGTCAACCAACAAATCGCTCAAATTAACAGGAGCCAAAATAACTAGTTTAACAGTCATCTTGTATAGTTCAGAGTTCACGATGTTACTATGTATTTATTCGTATTTGTTCCTTTTACAGTGTACAGTATACAGATAAGGTGGCCAATTTGTGATTTTAGCATAAAGTAGCAGAAAGGAAGTGATCAATTTTGTACGAAGATGAAGGAGAATACCATTAATCCCCGCGAAAACGTGGTGTGTCCATCAAAGGACAGAAGATGGTTTATCCAGGATAACTAATAAGCTAGAAAGAAGCCATAGAGATATGCAAACAATATAACATATGAAACCACCATGTTGTTTTAAATTTTCTTTAGAATGATAGAATATCTTGGTCCTCCCAAGGTTAGTCCGGAAATTATTAAAAGGTTTGAAGGTCATAAGGTCCTAAATCAGAATAAGTGAGAAAACGAGACATTTTGGTGAGCAGATATCGTTTTTAAATAAATGCAATAGTCTAATTAGCAAAGCTTAAGAATAGTAGAGGAACAAAACTTTGTTAAGGTGTGTAAATTATTCTAGGCAAAATAAGATAAAGCAACCGCTTAAAATAAAGAACTGAGACTTTGCGTAATTTTTTCAGATTTCAAAGGAATAAATACCTATAACTGGACTAATCCGTTCATGTGGCAGTTTCTGTGACGAATTCAAAATAAGGATGCTGTTCAAAGAAGTAATTTGAATGCTTATTTCAGCGTACAATGTGCAGATTGATTAGAAACAAAATATGGTGCCCCAACAAAATATCGACTAAAATGTTTTGCGAGGCATTAGCTATAATATTTCTTATTAACATTTTGAGTTTCGTTTATTTTGGTTAACATTTTAACGTTCAATATTTTATTTTATGAATAAACTGTTTAACGTTTTCGTAGTTTCCTGAATTTTTCTAAGCACTAAGTATGGAGCAAGCTCTTTTGGAACTACATCTTTTTAGGCTAGTATATTTGTCACACTAGCTATTTTGTTGCACTATCGCATTTTAGACTCGCTATTTTGCGACTAGCTCTTCGGTGACACCAGATAATTTATTTTAGGGCTAGCTCTTTTGGGACTAGCAGTTTTAGGGCACACTGGATTTTAGTAAGGTTATCATAATTCAGAATTGTTTTTTTAATCATATTTAGGCAGAGATTGACAGACTTTCTCTTTGCTCGGTCGTGCATTTCTGTTTTTTTTTGTTCTTGCGCAAAATGTCACCTTAAATAAAGGAATGAAGTGCTCTGCAAGCCCAGGTAAAGCACTTTTTCTAACTTACCCTTCTCCATATAAAAAGTAATGCATATACAAGATTATGTTTGTGTGTAAATATAAAAGATCAATTTTCAAGCGTTAAATTCGGAAAAAAGAGATATAATATTTTTAAATAATCTAATTGCGCTACATAACAAGTTCAATAGTTTAATGCTGTAAAATTGAGAAAATTACCCAAGAATATTAGCATCGATGTTTTAATAAAATTAGAAACAAACCTGAATTAGGAATGAAAAGAATGTAGAAGTCAATCAAAGAGCAAGCATTTCCTCGTATGCTCTACTAGCCGAGAAGTTCACAAATTTTTAACGTTATTTTTTAATAAAAGGGTTGCACAAGGGAAATGGATCAAGCAAACAACTAAACTCTTATGTAGTTATGTACTATATAACATGGCAGCTAACGGAATGTAAAATTAAAAACAAAAACTTATTGCTTGTGAGGAATACATACGATATTTCTAATTATTGAAAGAATTAAAAGTTTATTTTTATCATGTAGTAAAAAAGCAATTATCGTTTCAGAAAACATATCACTAAAAACAAGAAATGATACATTACATATTTAGAGAGCTAATTTAAGGGGAATAATTCAGTTAAAGTTCTTGTTTAGGAATTAAATGAGGAAAGAGTTTGTTATCCATAACCTTCTAGTTTAAGGTGCAAGAAGATGTTTTGTGATTTCCTCATTCACCAATATCTAGTTTCAGAGTAAATATTACAAAAGTACAGAAGTACGGAAATAAGGACCACCTAAAGCTTTAAGTTCCGCTCAAGTCTCGTCCGCTACACGGCCGATGTTAGATTACCATTATCTAATCTTAGTGTATCATGCTTTTGTTTTTGTTTTTCTTAACATGCTGTTATTTTTGTTTTTTAACTATTTCAATTCTACGGTATACACTTTATCTATATGTGTGCCCTTTGACATGCAGGTTCAGTTATTCCTCAAATACACGTACACGCTCCTCCAAACGGGTATGGGGGATAGGATAGCATTCTATTTTCCCGCTGGCTTCGCCTGCTTGTGATGAAAATAATTTACGTATAGGACACAGAGGAAGTCGCTGATATCTTTTTTTCATCATTTTGGGGAATCATATTTTACTCCATTGATAGATTAATTAACCGTACTTTAGGCATGTAATAACATCAATTATTATTTTCTAATCTGCGTAGGTAGGGAGGTTTTCATCAGTGAAAAAAATCGATGCCACGAAATACGCCTAACTGAATAATTGTTTAATTACCTGTATTCCAGGTTGTGCAATGCTCTCAAAAACAACAATGTCCTTCATTAACCTAAATGTTGGAATTAATTACGATAAAATTCGCAATTCAGAGGCACGTCAAAAAATAAACAATGTCACATAGGGCAGAATATTTTGCAAAAACTCCCATTTCTATGAGGGTACTTATCATTTATGGTAACTGCGAATCTTCTTGCCGTCCCATATAGGATAGTTTTAACTGTTGACTTTTCGATCTAACTGAATACAAGCATCAGCCTTAAATTACATATGAGTTCACACTTCAATGCTTTTAATTAATCAAAAGAATAGGGCTAGTGGCAATAATGTAAAAGCTTTTGTAATCAATATTGCTTCATTTCTTCAACGAAGTCAATGCTAAACATCTGATTTTTAATTTTTATAGCTTTGAAAGAGTAGTTAAAGACACCAACTCTTTATGAGATCTTCAAGAGCTAATCTCATGAATTCTTTTAGAGCCAACTCACTATGATTGATTTCTTGGGAAAATTAACATAGCACAATATCAGTTACTACATTAGTTATAAAAATTTAAAAGATAAATAACTCCAGAAATTTCCAAATACAATCTGATGTAAAAACAAAACCAAATGACAAAAATATCATAGAAATGAAAGATATAAGGAATTACAACCAAATGCCCGCAAAGTGTGCGTAATAAAATAATAAGCAGCACTTATTATTTATTCAAAAGAAGATTTGAATTCAAATTCAAGCCTAACTTTAATTATCATTTAAACTAAGATAAAATTATCAACAGCGCGACTAGAACAGGATGGATTATAATTAAGTCTGCCTCGCCAAACGTCTCTCACATTGTTGAAGAGACACCCCAATCTTGCAAGTTAATGTATAAAAGATAAGTAAGAATATAAGCCTGAGTTAAATCCAACTAAGATGCCCTTTAGTACCTAACCAAGTTATTTTTGCATAAAAAAGCAAGTATCTGTGAATTTACAAAAATCAAATTATAATATAAGAAACATCTTAGGGTTCTTCAAAAAGCTATACAATTTCGTTGGATGACCTCAGTTGGAGTTTTTGAATAATTACTCACTTATATGGGAGCCGCAACCATCTCTACTTTTATAATTTATAAGTGGAATAAAATAAACTAGATATAACTGAAGATTCATTTAATTTATAAAAAAGAAATGAAGCCTATCAAAGTTTAGGCCCCGTTTCTTTTGAGTCATCCTGTATATGGGTTAGACAAGATTGTGGAGCAACCTATTAATTTTACTTCTTTAAATATCATAATATCACATAAAATTTCGAAAGCATAAAAAATCGTTACAACATGATAGAAATTATGCTTCCATAAGTAGTCTTTCTAAGACTAATTCTCCTTATGAGAATCAGATAAAGATAAGTTCGGCCGAAAGGAATAAGGGTCAAAATAATAAAAACAGCTACAAAGACCATAGAATTCTAAAGGCATATTTTCCATGAATCATATAACTCCTGCCATTGTTAAAATAGTATCGTTCTAACTTTATATATTATTAATATAATATATTTTGCCTTTTTCATTCTTGGATCAGACTATTACTCACAAGATGTCATAAAAAGTAATAGTATTTACATTCTTTTATTAATACCAAATCAAATTACCTAATTTTGACTAACGTCCTAGTAGATTTGAGCGTAATCAAATCATACATATTTGATTATATTAATGACTATATATATTTTTTTCACGTAGTTCCTCTTTCGTAATTCAATAATTTTTTTATATCAACGAACTCTCTTTTTCGCCATTTGGAAAATGTGAATTTTGAACTTATTGCCAAGACGAGATCATTGAAATTCCTACTAATTTTGTTTAGATCTATTTTATACTATATCATAGATGGCCAGCGTCATTTTTATATATTATATATATATATGAACATTACCGTAAGAAGATGGACCCATCAACTAACTTAAAAAATACATGGATAGCTTTAGTTTTTAAAATATGTATTTTGAACGCTATTGAAAGGAAACGGACCAATCAACTAACATGAAAATACAAGGATATGTTTAACAATGTGTTCGAGAACAAAAAATATTTGATGTTGGGTATGAACAAAAGGAGAAAAAGGTTCAGGTTAATTCTGGTTCCATGCGGGGAAGTTGCAGATTCTGGCAGCGAGTAGTTGGGAGGATAGTCTCTGGCTGGAGTTGTGTATTGATTGAAGATCTAAGCTGGGATATCATACGAGTAACTGCCTCGGCCATTCTAGTCTTCTGCTGCGAGGGTCACAGAAGATGATGGAAGTGTTCTGGGTGAACGTTTTTCTTGTAATTTACGTATGATGCGTTGCAGCATGTCGTTTGATAGCGCCGTCCTGGAGATGCATCTTCAACCTGCGCGCCAAGTTTGTGGAAGTCATCCCTATGTATTTAGAGTTACGCTGAACTCAGTCAGCGACGTTGCACGAGTATTCATACAATAGGTTGGCCTCTTTTAGGGAGCTCGTCGTGGGGAGACAACTGTTCTCCATCACGAGGGATCGTGTTTTTCTGGTCTTGTAATATATGACCAAGTTCATTTTATGGCTGGGAAATCATTGCGGTGTATAATGGCTTTGAGAATCATCTTGTCTTCCTTGTAGCCTGTGTTAATTATTGCATCGTAGTATATGTCTATTGATGCAGGTTTTCTGATCTCTCCGTCGAAAGAAGGTTAGGATTTATCTTGCTCTTAACGATTGAGTCGAATACAGTTTGTGAATAGCCATTGTTCACTTCAAAAGGAGCTGGTTTATTCGCTTAAGCTCAGCATTAATCGTTACCCAATTGGAGAAGTTCGAGAATGCTCTGTTCACAAGGGCGCCAATCACCTATCTCTTATACCTATTAGGCCACTCTGATGATTTACTTATGCAAAAACCTAAATTTGTAAGCTTGATGTATACTGTTGACACGAAGCGCTCTTGAGGAAAAAGAACGAGACCATCAAGGAATGGAAGTGCGGACTGCTCTTCGTTCGTGTGATTGAAGTTGAGTGATGAGTTATCGTTGAAGGTCTGGATAAGCGTAAGTAGATCTTTGGGGTTCTGCATGTTAAGAAAAATATTGGTAATATATATATATATATATATATATATATATATATATATATATATATATATATATATATATTTATATATATAGGTAATGATTAACAAGTTGTAATGGATACTGTTATTGTAGTTATCTACAAATGAAAGGGGACGTACATGACTGTTGCATCCATCAAAGAATAGAGTTTTTGTAGCATAGGATAACTATGTGATTATAGAATTATCGAGAGAAGGCTTACTGAAGAAACATCTAGGGGGGAAGTGACTGATGCAATATATGTATTGAGGTAGTTTATAGTAAAAACACCAAGTAAATGGGAAGCTATTGCATATTGTGTTCATAGACAAGGAAAAAGCGTATGATCGAGTTCCACGACAGGAGATGTAGTGTTGCATGAGGATGAAAGGATGCATAAATCTATATAATAATCATACAGGATATGGAAACAGGAGTAAGAATTCAGCTTACTAACAGCATTGGATTGACGGATTGGATTCCAACTGCCTAGGTTTAAATCAGAGATCCTATCTAAGTCCATATCTATTTAATCTTGTCATGGACGTGTTGACTCGAGGAAATAAGGATCATCATTCCTGGTAAATGAAATTTTAAGATGATACCGTGCTTTCTAGCACAAGTAAAGAGGAGGTGGTTAGACGTCTAGAAAATTGGTAAATCCTCTAGAATTAGGATGCATGGAGATAAACTAAACAGTGTGAGGAAGTTCAAATACTTATAATTGATGGTGCAGAGAATGGTGATTTGGATGCAAAAGTTAATCATTGGGTGCAGTCTTGCCAGAAAAACTAACACGGTATCGAGGTGCTATGTGACCGCAGAATGAGAATGAAAGTTAAGGAGAAGGTTTAGAGTTCTGTTGTAGGACCAATGATCATCTAGGGAGCTGTGTAAAAGAATTATCCTCGAAACATTTTTGACATTCTTCACTACTTGATATGGTAATATGGTAGCTATAATAGTCAATATTGGTGCTTATGACTATACAAAGAATCAAGACTTGTAAGTTTTTATCACAGGCCAGAAAAGTAATTTAGCAAAGGCTTAAAGATACTTAGCAAGAAAATAGAATAAAAATAATTATAAATTACAAAATTCTGACACTTTGTATACTAAATTTCGTTTCTCCAAAATAAAATAAGGTCACGACTGTCGAGTTAACTAGTCAACTGATAAGTTAAGTTAGTTCAATGAAAAGGTGAAATTTTTAGTTGCGCGCGAGTCTAGTCACGGGCGACTCTACATCTCACTATGTCAGTTGGTCCCCATTTTGATTTTTTTTGTTCTTGTAATGACATTGTAACTATTGCGCCAAATCTAACGAAATTTGAAACCCTTATTTTGTTTTACATTCTCTTTCGAATGATATAATTGCCAAAGTCCTCCCAAGATTAGCCAAGGAATTATATTGTTTTGGTAATAATAACATAATTATTTGGTCGATTCTAACGAAATTTGAAACCCTTATGTTGTTCCAAAGTCCTCCAATGTTAGCCCAGGAAGTAGTTTTCTTTTGCGATAAAATCATAACTATTCGCCCAATCTAACGAAATCTTAAACTCTTATATTTTACATTCTCTTTCGAATGATATAATTGCCAAAGTACTCCAAGGTTAGCCATGGAATTATTTTGTTTTGACAATAAGATCATAACTCTTCTGCCGATTCTAACGAAATTTGAACCCTTATGTTGTTTTACATTCTCTTTCAAATGATACAATTTCCAAGGTCTTCCCAAAGTTAATCCTGGACTTATTGAAAGTTTAGAAGGTCCTATGTTCATAAATTAGAATATGTGAAAGCACGTAACTTTTTGGTCAGGATACCTTGTTCTACTTGTTATACCTTGTTCTACGTGTTTTTGTTTGTGTCAACACTCGCTCAAGCTCTTTGTTTGCCTGTTACATAAATGAGAACATCTCGATTATCCTCTACTGTGGAACCTTTTATATAGATATTGTAAAAGAAAAGAGTCAATTTTATACGGAGAAAAGAAGGGTGTAATTTATTAAAAAGTAAGAAAAATGTTTTTAACTAGCTTATACTTAAAAATATTTACTCTTCTAGTAATTTTTCATCTACTCTCAGATGAGAAAATTATCATTTTACAAAGAATCCCATACTTTCTACAATTAAAATAACATTTGAAAAGTAACTAGCAAAAACTAAATGAACTAATAGTCCCTTGTACCTTTTAAATGCTTATGGTCAATGGAACAAATTAAACACTCCCCTGACCGGTTATTCAGTTCAATGAAGTTTTTGCTATTCTATGTTTGGCATCCTTATTTATTCACCTTCTTCTTTGACTCCTTTTTATTTTCTCTATAGTGCCATTGCGCGTTTCTCCTTATTCATCAAAAAATTATTTTGTTTCAGCAATAACATCATAGCTATTCTGCCAATTCTAACGAAATTTGAAGCCACCATGTTGTTTTACATTTTATTTAGAAGTTTATAATAGCTTTGTCCTCCCAAGGTTAGTCCGGGAATTATTGAAAGTTTTGAAGGTCGTAAGGTCATAAATCAGAATAATTGAGAGCACGCGACATTTTAGTGAGCAGACATCGTTTTTAAATAAATACAATAGTCCAATTAGCAAAGCTTAAGAACAGTAGAGGAACAAATTTTGTTGAAGTGTGTAAATTATTTCAGGCAAAAGCAACCGCTTAAAATAAAGAACTGAGACTTTGCGTAATTTTTTCAGATTTCTAAGGAATAAATACACGTTCAAATCACTAATATATAGCATTTGTTAAAAATAGTTTTGGTAGATCTGAATTTCGTTGTGAAATAGCAGGAAAAATAATTTATACGTTAACTTTGGAAAAATTTGTGAATGCTATATGGTTTTCTATCTGCAAAAAGTGAGATATATCAAAGTTAAAAGAAAATAGCCTGGGCCTAAGATAGGTATCTACTTCTCAACACCTTTAAAAACCGAATTGGAAAGTATAACTATGATCCAAATCTATCGGAATTTACATGAATAATCTCCCCTTATAATTAGTAAACTTTGAAGAATTTAGCTAACACAATAGTACTAAACATATTGTTTATATCATCAAAACTTTAAAGCAGGGAGAGAAAGCGATCCTGAATTATTTCATTGTAAACTGTTTCCTAAGTTAAATTAATCCATTTAAGTTTGTAATGAAAAAACGTATTTTATAAATTCTTCTTTTCATTTGTTTGGTTGCTGAAACTTTTATTTTAAATTTGCTAGAAAGAAAAAATCTTGATTTTAAAGAATTGTGAATAATTCGAGTATTCCTTGAAATTATTCATCAGTGTGAATGCGGTGAATTAATTTTTATTAATTTGTAATAGAAGGAGTGAATGAAAGGTTGTCAATCAAAGTAGTTGTACTTACATACTCTGGTTTGTTTTGTTTTGCGTCAAAATTTAGGAAGTTTACGTTTTCGAATTTAACATTATTCCCTATCCAGCTCTTTCAAACCTAGTATGTAACTATTAGAGAATATAGATCCCGAACATAATGCTAATTATGTATGACTGATTTTTTTCTTTAATTAAGGTAAATCTTTTTGAAATTTACGGATATATGCTTAATAGATATATGCTTAATGGATATATCCTTAATAGATAAGTATGTGATTGATTAAAAAAGTTTTTACTCTTTAGATATTTTGAAATGAGATTATCATTTTTAATGACATTATTTTCAATATGAAATTCTTTGTGTTTATAAGATTTCATCTACGAAAAATAGATAATGTAATGCCATTTAACAAACATCATGGTTAATAAAACCATGATATGCTTTTTATTTATAAGATTTATTCGACGAAATATAGATAATTTATTGCAATTTAAAGAATATCATGGCTAATAAAACCATGACTACTAACATAATGCTAATTATGTATGACTGATTTTTTTCTTTAATTTAGGTAAATCTTTTTGAAATTTACGGATATATGCTTAATAGATATATGCTTAATGGATATATCCTTAATAGATAAGTATGTGATTGATTAAAAAAGTTTTTACTCTTTAGATATTTTGAAATGAGATTATCATTTTTAATGACATTATTTTCAATATGAAATTCTTTGTGTTTATAAGATTTCATCTACGAAAAATAGATAATGTAATGCTATTAAACAAACATCATGGTTAATAAAACCATGATATCCTTTTTATTTATAAGATTTATTCAACGAAATATAGATAATTTATTGCAATTTAAAGAATATCATGGCTAATAAAACCATGACTACTAACATAATGCTAATTATGTATGACTGATTTTTTTCTTTAATTTAGGTAAATCTTTTTGAAATTTACGGATATATGCTTAATAGATATATGCTTAATGGATATATCCTTAATAGATAAGTATGTGATTGATTAAAAAAGTTTTTACTCTTTAGATATTTTGAAATGAGATTATCATTTTTAATGACATTATTTTCAATATGAAATTCTTTGTGTTTATAAGATTTCATCTACGAAAAATAGATAATGTAATGCTATTAAACAAACATCATGGTTAATAAAACCATGATATCCTTTTTATTTATAAGATTTATTCAACGAAATATAGATAATTTATTGCAATTTAAAGAATATCATGGCTAATAAAACCATGACTACTCATATCGCATACGTTATTTATACGGCAGAGGAGGTTGTATATTCCAGGCCATATATTTTCTAAATACATACACTATTTCTACCTTTGTAACCATTCTATTCATTGTTTATATTTTAAATAAATCTAAATGTTTAAATAATATAGGCATAATTTCGAGCTTGGTGTTGGATGGACAATATAGGACAAGTCCACCTTGACTTTTTCAATGAAAATAGGTAATGTGTTTAAAATTGAATATGGTCGCAAAGCAAATGGACGCAATAAGTCATCTGACCAAGAATTTCCAACTCAAGAATATTTTTTTTATCTTTCCTTGTTTTAATAATCCGCTAATTCATCCTGTATTATTACTACAGCTACCTGAATTAAACTTAGCATTATTATTTGAACGAATGATTAAGTAAAAGCAATGCTAAAAGTGAATAAAATAAACTCAAAGTATTTCAATATCCTAATTTTCAACTAAAACTCTCGACATTATTTCAGTACTCGAATAAAATTTTACTATTCGGTGTTTCTCCGATTTCCCTTTTTAAGTGGATTGCATCCACTGATAATTAATTCCTACCTATACTGAAAACAACTTTCTCCGATATAAGTGGTCTTCATCATTCGCCCGTAATATTGCGAACATTGTTGACCCAAATTTATTGATGAGAGTCAGTGTATTGTCGCATCTTTAAAACACGGTAGCTCTCCAATCCGATAAATTGACTCGATCAGAATCGTTAGTGTTTTCTTTATTATAATAAGAATGCCATCTAGGTGTTCTTCTCCAACTTTAGCGGATCATTATATTTCTATCTTCTCACAAGCATTAGTGTATTACGTCTGACTAACTTTAGCTTTTTCACTCTTGCCTTAAACTATTTGGGCTCCTCTTTTTGCAGTTCTCTTCCCCTATGATCACTTCATTTTGTTCAAACAGGTGATATTTTCACCCCTCAATATTTTTCCTCTGCCCTTTTCTACCCGTGTTCAATCTCATGTTTTTTACTATTCCTTAGTTTTGATAATTCATTTTTATCTAGAAAATTAATGTTTTAACATTACTTTCATCAGATATAATGGGGAATTATTCTCTATTTTGGATCACACTTTTAGTTTTCTGTCATATGTCTTTACAGAAATGGACCTGTTAATTCAGTAAATGTAAGTGAATATAATATAGGTATAATGCTTGCATTACAGGCAGCTAAGTTTTTAAATAACCAATCTAGTCTATCTCGACGAGCAGTTTGTTCTTGAAAGCAAATAATTGGAATAAATTAAAGGTGATTCTGAAACCATTAATTAGCCAGTCCAGAGCATAGAGTAATGGAGTGGCACGACTGAAACGATACCGGCGGAGTTAATTAAAGGTGCAATTATTTAAATAGATTGAACCTGGTCGAAGAAAGCAAACAAGCAATCCAGCGAAAACAGTTACAGTATTTAAAGCAAGGGGTAGATTTAAATGTCAAAATACTTTGGTCAACTTTTTTAAGATATAACTAATAGAGAGAACGAAGAGAGAGGATTTAACAGATTTTTAATAGAGTGGAAAAAGGAATTCACGAAATCCCCAAATTAAAAAACGTACAAATAGATATCGAACCTGAAGACATTTCAATATATACCCATTGGTTACCACTGATAATCTTACCACATGACTCTTAAGAGAAGGAGATTAAGACCTGCGAGTCATCATTATAGAAAAGGAATAATAGGCCAAGGCACACCTAAGAGAGCCAAGAGGACTTAATACAAAAAAGGAGCGATAAAGAAGAAAAACTAACAGAACATAAAATTGTACCTTTCCTTCCTAGATATATTACTTCAAAATGATATGTAGACTGATTGAGAAATTTCAGATATCAGCTGACCTTTTCAACTCTAGTTTAATAGAGACCAAGGTACTCATGAAGTAGAAAAAGAGAAAGATTTGGGTCGAAAATATTGTATGCTGTTAAGATTTTTCCCCGAGAATTTGAGGTTTACGTTACGCTTCTTAGGTCGTGCGAGCTGCAGCGTGTTTGAAATTAAATGGTACCCATTCGATGAGACAAAGAAGTTAAAAGAAGGAAGATTACTGTTAGTAAGTAAGGGCGAGGTTAATGAAAGTTAAGGGAGTTAGCAGGTGAAGAGTGACATGTACGTTAAGAATTCCAGATAGGATATAAACTCTCTTCTCAGGTAAAAAGGCAAAGAAATTCACAGGAACGATAGGCGGAAGAGACTTAAATGCCAGATAAAAAGATAAGACAGCATGAATTTTAAACAAGAGTTTTTTGGTGTAAACGAAATATTGCAGGCGTGAGCGTCATAGTCAGATACAAAAGAACACTGTATGACTTTGTAGCTAAGGTGTAGTGCCTAAATGTGTAGCTCTCGCATAACCATCATCATAAGCTACCCTAAGACCTCTCTTTTAAGCTTGCATGTGATGATTTTCTCTCTGAATAAAACTAGAGAATAAATCGACATGTTGTCGACGAGTGTAGGGAAGAGAAGGAAGAAAAGAGATTGGTTGCATAATTTGATTTTGAAACATGAAGAGAGGATCCTAGATAAAGAAGGAAAGGACATTCGAAGTCAGGTTTATGAATAGTGGTGTCCATAGATGAACGAAAGGGCCAATATCTAGAGTTTCCTCCCCATGCTCAATGGAAAAGCCGGCAATGGCTAGAGGTGGGGGCAGTAGGTAATTAATGGTTAAGATAAAACAGAAAAAAGAAACAACTAGATGAGAAAACGGTTAATAAAGGTCGGGAAAGGCTTTGTTAACCCATTTACACTATCTGGCTCTAAACGTAGTCCTTTAAAATTAGTGCAATGCCATTTAGGCTCTTTGGTCTCCAAAAACATATAAAAAACAATGGTCTTATTTGGCTTCTGGTTTTAACTTAAGTGGTTGCTTCTTTGCCAGAATCTCTCTTATATTATGGTTTTCAAAAACTAATTACCAATTCGATAGTTATGGATTTGTATAAAAACAACTAGGGAATGAAATTTCTTAAAAGGTCTAGATCTATCTTATAATCTTTTATTTTATTCATATTTACTCCCTTAATTCATTATCAAGTTGAAATTTTAATTTTTCTGCCGTTTTTCAACAAACCAAAGTGCCAGGATGGACTTTTAGTTTTTTTTTAGTCTAGCACAACTTGTTAGTGATGGTGAGGGGGGTTTTATGTTAACTGATTTAATGTCTTAGATACGAGAGAATATTTCACCCAGGTTATGATTTGAAATTAAAATCTATGAGTAATTTTAAGCTGTTATTACATCTGTTGAGGATTAATGCTCCTGGTTTATTTCAGCAGCTTTGACTTATTATTCCAGTATCATAGGATATAATCCAATCATAAAGCAAGAAAATCAGTAGAGTTAATTGATAAATGATCTTTCTAGAGATTTGTTGGACTAAAGGTTTTGTTTAAAAAATAAACACATATTTCACAATCACTCCCGGGTTAAAACGCCTACATCTTTACTATTTCATATTCACCAATTATTCTTTTTATTCCCAATCTCAAAAACAGTATTTATGTGGAATTTCCTACTTAAAGATCTATGAGAATACATACATTTATACTGAATTAGAATACTCCCACCTCATATATGAATATATATATATTTTTATATATATATATATATATATATATATATATATATATATATATATATATATATATATATATATATATATATATATATATATATATATATATATATATATATATATATATATATATATATATATATATATATATATATATATATATATATATATATATATATATATATATATATATATATATATATATATATATAATGGATAATTTGAAAGTAACAATTCCATTAACTTCAATTAAAAATGATAAAGCTATATAATTTTACCTCTGCAACCTTTCAAAGAGACATTTTTTTGTGGGTTTTTAGTGATCTCGTTGTGAACGACAAACAGTATTGGATAACGATCTTTTAGAAGAAGCAGTTGAATCGGAGTTTTTTCCAAGCATCAGAGATTTGGGGCAAAACCTGAATGTGTAATGTTCAAATACCTAGGAACAATACTGCCGAAGTTTATTGGAAGCTGCATGATTTTGTAAGGAAGCACTAAATCGACAGTAGCATGCTTTGATAGATAGAAAAGAGGTTCTTATTCCGCATGACAATGCAAAGGCTTATACTACTAGACAAACCAACGAAAATAGAAGATTATTATGAGGAGATATCTTGCATACCCAATCACAATGAATTGAATTTATTTCGATTATTATAACAATTAGGAACAAAGATCTATTTAAATATGTTCTCTGAAACATTTTACGAGAGAAAATGCTGCATTTCTAAAAATCAGACATCCAAAATGTGCTATTATACCTGCGGACTTCTGCTATTGAAAATTATTATAGTGTTGATAAATAGGTTAATCAAACAACACTGGCATTTATCTCCTATTTGAAACTATGTTAGTAATTTTCGATCAGGGTAATAGAAATTTGTGTTATTATCTATATTTAGTTTCTGCTTTCATCTTATTATTTTTAAATACTTACCTTATTCAAGTGACAAGTGCCATTTAAATTCGCCTCAGAAAGCAAAGTGAAGTCAATATAGATATCACAGCCATGTTCTTCGAATAGGATGATAATAATCTCATAAAATCCAAATTTTTAACCCCTATTAAGTTAGTCAGTTTATAAATGTCATGAATTCGCTTAAATATATATCTATTACTTAATAATAAAATGATTTATTCAGCAATATTTTTCTTTGAAAGTTATTGAGCATATTCCAATATACTGAGTAGTTAAAATAATGTCTAATATTTCTGTAATCATTCTCTCCTGACGCCATTTGGTAAATTTGATCTAAGTTTTATTACAGTGGGTAGTCCTACTTAACTGACCCATTTTCTAAAATTAATTTCTCAGTAACCTCCTTCCTATTCATGACAAGATTCATATGTAAAATAATTTCCATCTTCCTTTTTCGAATGCCACAAACGGGATTTAGATACCTTATATATTTTTCTTTCACTTCACAAAAATAACATGGCTCAATAAAACGAATATCGAGATAAAATATTATTTTATTGTGTAATACCATAAAGGAATTCTGACGTTCTTACAAAAGCCTACAAGAATTTACATGTGATATTATGGATATCTTTTTTTACAGTTCCTCAGTACCCATAATGACATTGTCAGAAAAAGATAGCATTCTCATTAAAGCTTGTTACTTTGAAAGGGGATGAAAGACTGAAAGAATATTGTGAGAATTTCCTGGAAAAAAAATTCGTGAAAAGGAAAGCGCTAACTAGGAGCTGGTAGAGCTAAGCAACTTCAGAACCGTGAAATGTGAATTACATTAATGATAACATCTTCTATAAAGAATATAAAGCAGGAAATCACTTATCGCATAGAATATTTGCTAAAAACTTGAATATTGGAAGTACTTCTGTACAACAATTAATTAAGACACAAAAACTAATTGTCTTCACGCATGAAAAAGGTTTCACCTTAGAAACCGCCAAAATGATGTTGTCTACGGGTAGCGTTTAAAGTGTGACATTCCGATAAACAGATTGTAACATGAAACCTCAAAATTTTCCCAAAATATTATGATATCTGCAGGAGTCTATTGGAATGGAAAAATAGATGTTCATTTTATTGATATGAAAAGCCAAAAGTGAATTCTACTAAATACATTGAACTCCACAAAAGAAAGTTGTTGCCTGATTCAGGGCCTGTATCAGAAAATCACTTTATTTTGCAAGAAGATGGAGTACCTTCACCTACAAACCAAGCCACACAGTCGTTTGTAATTAGCAATACGCCATGATTAATAACGAAAAATGAGTTGCTAAAAAAAAATACGCGAATCTTGGCAAGAAATTGGCATTAATGAAGTAAGAAAAGTTTATGTGTGTGGAAAAAAAAGTTCACAGTATTGATTCATCAAAATGGTGGTCTAATCGATCATTTGCTGTAGGTAAGTTAAATTTCTGATTATTTATTTATTTAAATTCAATATTAATTTTTTTTACCCATGTTGTTATTTTTGTAAAGGGTACGAAAACTATAAAAGCTATCTAAATTTTTTTTTGCATTCCAAAAAGGAAGATTAAAAGTATCTTGCCTATGAAAATATTTATGAAAAAGAAGGAGGTTACTGAGATATTAAATTTTTAATAATGCGTTATTTTAGGGGGGGGGGCACAAGATATAACGATTCATTAATTATTTACGTCATTTACATTGGCTACACAAATCAATTCTTCCATTCAATATTTATGGTTTCATAGGTTATATAATTTAATGTAATTTGGGAGAACACAAAATGAGAGAGCGATTAAAACTCAAATATATCCAGAGGGTTGGCATATATGGTGTATCATGGTCTGGAATGTTAAAATCATGAAGGATAAGAAAGTTTGGAAATAGACAAAAAACCAATCACACTGAGAAAAAGAGCAACAGCTTGTTCTGAGGCATCTGTTTAACTGAGATCAAAGTGGTTTTCGGCTGCCTTAGTGTTCTTGGTTCTATATATATATATATATATATATATATATATATATATATATATATATATATATATATATATATATATATATAATATATATATATATATATATATATATATATTTATATATATATATATAAAATTGGATAATCACGAATGTCAATGGGCAGGGCAGCAGTTAACAAAGAACATCGGAGAGGAAATTGGGAATTACCAGAAATAACAAAAGTTTAGTGAATTAAAAAATTCAAGAATAGAAGAGAAAACATCGACTACATGTTTGTATTAATGATGGTGTTCAGTGTAAGAGGCGCAACGCAGAAAGCCATAGCGTGTTGCTTTCTAAATATTCCATAGAAAATGTCAGCGCAGAGCAGAAAGATAAGCAGGAGTTTACACTTTTCTAGATATGATTTTTCTATTAAAAGTTAGAGTAGCATGCTACGAAAGACAACCAGTAGCGGGGAGATACATGCTTCAAAAGCATTGCTATAGGTGTCCATACTGAAGACTTTACGACCACCTACGTACGCCTATAACAATTGCTATGCATGGACTAAGAGAACAGAAATAGATAGAAAGATAGCAGTAAGCAAAAAGGAAGAAAAGCTGAAATGGTAAAGTAAAACCGATTCTCAACTGAAACAAACAAAAAGGCGGAAGAGAGAAAGGAGAGATACTTAAAGATCAAAAACGAAAAATCAGACAGATTCTTTACTCATATACTGAATCCGAGAATATTTCAAAATTTCCAAACAGAAGCAAAGCAAAAAGGATGATCGATATATGTTTTTTGGATATATCCTCTCGCAGGAGATACCTTTCCACAAGTTTGTTATCAAGAAGAAGACAAGAAAGAAGCATTACTTGGGAATCGAAGATGTCAAGGAGAGAAAAGTGAAGACAGCTTAAAAGTTAATGAACTCACGCAAAAAAACACAAGGGGGATTTAGTGAAAGTCTATACTTTGAACGAAATATTGACTAAAATGATAGTTGGAATACAAAAGAATAAACCTGATGATGTTTGCTATGACCAAATGATATTCCCAGCGAATATAAAAATCTCAGAGACATTCAAATCTATGGGGTGAGGGACAAAAATATAAATTGGACTTCGAATCACCAATTGACGAGACTAATATAGCTGAAGCACTTTTATGGAGAAATGTATAATTTCTCGAAGAGAATTGTGAGATTATTTCAAAGTCAGAGTTCAAACAAAAGCAGATTCTAAAAGTACGACTTAAAAAACTAGCCTGAAATCAGTAGGAAGAACAACCGACACACAAAAGATAGAATATAAACTACAAGCTAAATATAATTATAATTTACTGTCTATGGACGGGCTGTCAAGTCAACTGTATAAATTTTTAAGTGTTATATCCATCTTCCTTCCGTCATTGTTTATCTTGGTTGAGTTAGAATTTTCTTCTGCATTTACAAGAACATGAAGTCACTATTAGTGCTATTTAATTTTTAAGATTCGGCAAGTTCTTTTTTATATTTTAGGTATATTTTAGTCTAATTAAGGTAGTATAGTAATGAAGAGATCACTTGATGAATGTTTGTGAAGATTGTCTGCGACGTTGGGCTATTTTCGAGGTATTTAACTACGTTGGCGGTAATTAATGCAGTCTCGAAGATTCGAGAATTAGATAGTTGGATGTTGCCTATAATTTAGCTGCATTTGAGAAAAGATTTTCATAGTTTTAGAAATAAATGGGTTTGGTACATAGTGTACGGTTTGTAACACCTCTTCTTACTGCAATTTAGACATCTATTTGCATTTATCTCTATATGTGAATATCACTAGCACTTAATGTAATGTTAGATGAAAATGAGGACAACTACTTTAGTAACTTGTTGAATGCCCCCTCAATGTGGTTCATTATCAAAAATTCGGTAAGCTGTTCTATGAATCAGAGAAGATTACATCAAAAATGGGTCATTCCTACTAGAATCTAGGTATATAGAAATTCCGTTATTTCTCCTGCGAAGATGACTCACAGTTGGGCTGCGTGAGCTGCCTTGATTCGGTGCGGTATCACTCGTTTGCATGTCCAACCAACTGATTTGGTTACATCATAGATGATTAATTATTGGGGGCTGGTGTGTTTTTTGTTGGTCTTTGAATTATTGATTTAATGATATCAATGTTTTGTTTTTTGTAGTTGGATATATAATTGACTGAATGTTTAGGTGGCATCATTTAATGTGGAGTGGTGAGCTAATTTTAACAAAGTATATTCAGTTTTGTAAATTCATTCTCCTCAGAAGATTTCTTATAGTTTTAAATAAACACTACACTTGCGGCATCTAGTAATTTCCACTTGATTTTTTAAAAATATTTGAACAAATTTTGACAGCTTACTGTGAACACGAGCAAGGAATTTGTGTTCTGTAATCTGCCTTTGGTAGAGTAGTGAAAGGAATCCAGTCTCTGCGCAGATAGATGATTTTAGAGTAGATGTGAAATCAGCGTTGGATAAACAAAGCGCTTGATGACGCATTAGGTGCCGTATTAGATGTGATTTGCTGCTGCTGAACTATCGAGGAGGCAGCAACAAGGTCATAAATGTGGTGCTTTCAGGTAGGCCTTTGGTCTAGTATTAGCCCCAATATATGTGGTTAGATTTTAAATGGGATTGGATGTTCTTTATTATTAATGTGATTTGAGAGATTTGTCTTTTCTTGAAAATGTGAGAGCGACTGTATTTCACTTGAACTATAAAGCCTTGTGGCGAGGAATACCTTCGTAAATTATGGCTTGCCTCCTTCAAGCTTTTTATGTCTAATCTAGGCTAGTACCAGAAAAAGATATTTCTATGTCATCCACATCAAGGAAACAAGTGAAGTCTAGTGGAAGTGGAACAGTAAATCGTTAATTTCGTAGAGGAAAAGTGATTTACTAAGCACACTTTTTTTTGATATGCTTTCATTTTGGATTCATTTTTGAGAGCAGGCCAGTGGATGTCTAGATTAAATTACGATTTCTGAATTGTTCTTTTAGAAGAAATGAAGAAGGACTTACATTTTGCGAACGATGAGCTTATGTTATAGTTAAGGATTGTAATGAGGTCGTATTTGTAGGGGTTTTAAGATAACAGCATTTAATCGGTGAGATTTTTAAAGTTATTTACTTTTAATTACCATTTAAGCCTACCATGATGTTATTTATTAAAAAATTTGCATAGAAAAGGAGCCAAAGATATTGAGTTTAATAGACATTTGCATACTATTTTTGTGGATTTTCCCACGATTGATTATGATATTTCATATTTGCCTGGAGCGGTGTTGGAGTTTTCTGATGTGCGATTTTAACTTTTCCCTGAAGAATGGAAGATTATATGAGAGGGTTATTTTGGGAAAATGTCTTATTCGGTTGATTCATATTGACGTTTTTGTGAAAAGAAAATGTCCGATTTAGAACCATTTAATGTGATGCATCGAGACTTCCCGATGTTACTATCAACATCGTATTGATTTCTAACGATGTTGTCGTTTATGTAAAAAAGAGGGAGATGAATGGCGCTAAGGTTTCCTGAAATAGTTTTTATTTGGTGCCATATATTAGGATAGAAATCCAGGTTCAGTTGTTTATGATGAATATGTACACTTTCAACAATGAGCTCTTTACTTTTTTAAGTTTCCTTTGAGCGATCGTGTATGTTTGTTTTCTTTTGACGTTTTAACATTGTTAATTCCACCAAGGTGTGTATTATCTAATAGGTTTGATGTTGGTATTGTAGATTTTTCTTGCCACCTGTTTTGTGAAAAGCGTATTTTAATTTCCTTAGTTGACTTCGGACATAAACGCTGTATAGATTTTGTTATTGATGTAAATTTTGTACAATTTTCGCGTTAAAAACTGTACCAATGTCTAAGTGTTGGGATGGTTTGTGCTAATTTATTTATTATAATTAAAATATGTTGCGGCGAATGTACATAGATGGCGTTACCTTTCTGGGAATCACTTAATATAGAATGAAATAGTAAATAATGCTTTAATATAGATCATCGTTTGCGGCAATGTACATAGATGATGTTACCTTTCTGGGAATCACTATATATATAGCATGCAACAGTAAATAATGCTTTAATATAGATAAGGGCTTGGGGGAATTTCTTCACGTAGACATATTCATGCCTAAAACTTGCTCTGCTATTGATTCTTGGAGAGATTTGTAATTGACACGAAGAACGCAAATGTTAAATTAGATTAAGCAGGAGGTTTACTTTCTGTTTCCACCATTTGTATTCATCCTATTGAATTTAGGAAATCAAATGCGGTGAGGCTGCCAGTTTTTGCGCTTTTTTGGTATTAAAATCCTTATTGAATCGCGTGTCGTCGTATTTAATATGATGGAGTGAAGTTGGGTAGAGATCCTTTTACCAACGAGGTGATCTTTGCTTACTATTTGGAGACGGTGTATTTTAGGTTTCATACTGCATGACGTTTCAACTGGATGTATTTGTTTCTGTGAAACAGAAGAGAATGCACCCCGTGGGCTCTTTTGTGTGCGATTCCTTATTAGTTAGATGGTTTTGCACCCATTGAATGAGTCAGGGCTCCTTGGTTATTTTTAATTCATCACTGGGCGCAAATATTGTCCTTGGTTGAGTATGAGTTCTAAGTTATGTTAGGTTAGGTTTAAATTCTATAAAGGAGAAATAATTGTTGTTCTGAGGAGAACTGTGATCAACTCATTTTCGTAGCACGCTATGTCATCGCTACACTAGCTGGGACTCCTCACTTTTAATTTGAAACTTTTGAAGGTAAAGCAGAATAAACTGATTTGTGCGATTTTGTTATGCTTCTTTTATGCCATGTCATCTGTGTAACTTCCAAATGAGGATACCTGGATTTTAGACATTCAGTACTTTGGATTAAATGCGATTTGGGGCTTTCCTGGGCGTATTATTTTTTACTACTTTGAGTGGGTGTTTTACTAGGTCCTCCTCCTTTGGGAGTTGCATATGGAGCTTTTGATTAGGTGATTATGAGCTGGTAGAAGCTTTGAGTGTGAGGTCTTTTGAGCATCATCATTGTAAATGTGAGTGTTCACAAATATTCGTCCTGTAGACATAGTAGCAAAGGCTTAGTGTCTCCGTATGACGTGACAGACCATCCTACAAGCGGTCTACTTAATGTAAAAGAAAAAGTCTGTATATTCGTCTAAATGCATGGAACTTTTCAAAAGTTTATGCGCTATGCAACTGCTCTTTACTGCTCGCTGCTGTGGCTCCGTTGAGAATAATTGAAACCTATTTATTGTTGCGCTTAAGCCGGATGGCCAAAGTTAGACATAATTTGCATCGAATTTGAATTGGTATAATTTTGCCTGCAATTCTAAATCTGTTTGGGATAATTTGCTCTTTCAATGTTATCTTAGTATTTTTAGTGAGATTGGGTAGATAGGTGATTTTTTTTGAAAATGGAGTCCGACTCTATTTGAGGACCGTCTCCTTCAAAGAGCTTTTGTATGCATTTGCATATAAAGGACTTTTTGTCCATAAATACACCGCCAAATAGGATAGTGCCCCTCCTCCTAGATTTAACACGTATTTTCGTGAAATTTATTTAATCTTCCCTAAGGTGGTTCAGCTAAGTAAATTTGTGGGATATTGCTTCCAGTTTTGCTTAGCTTGTTTAAGGCTTGTATTTTGTTGTTTTGGATGTGTTTAATTGAGTCTTTAATCACCCATTCTCCAACGAGAGATCGTGGTTACAATGGACTCTGCTTAGTGCCTGTGACTTTACCGCATGCGCAGTATGTAGATTGAGTCGACTGATCTAGCCTGGTGACTGGCTTCAGGGATTACAGGTTTACCACGCCACATCCAGGTGGTAGATTTAATACAAAACTATGTCCATAAAATAGTGCAGGTTCTCCAAAGGGGAGATCCATAGTGCGAGAGAAATGGTGTCAATGAACGAGTAGAGAAGGTGAAAAATCATATTGGAATATATGTTTAAAGAGCGTACAATGTTTAGCATGGCTAGATCACAAGTGAAATTCCACTCAGTGATCCAAGCTTACGTAGCGGCTACTATGGTTCAAAGGAGATGCAGCCCCTCCAGGTATCATGTGTATACTTCTACACAGCATAACCCCAGTTCGAGGACTTGTTAGGGCAGAATAATCCTAACAATTTGCAGAATTGTAATTAAGGATTTTACATATGAACAGTTATACGGTGACGAAGGAGACGTAAAGAAAAAGTTAATATTCAAACGGTTAAGTGATCTAGATAAGTCGTCCCTGGCAATAAAAATTCCAGCTTTCTAAGAGAAGAACATTATTTTTATGATTTTGATCCACGCTAAATATTAACCAGCTGGCTGCCATGATATAGCGCCTGGGAAAAATCACTGAATCGTTTATAAATAGACACAAACTCTAGTGTTGGACCCAAGTTACAAACCTACATAATCTCCAGATCTGCACCCTTACCCGATTTTATACTAACTTTCCTTTTAACTACCATAGAGAATGACCATATTCCAATTCTTACAATTACCTCCCTTGCGACTTTACAAAATTAATTCTTCACTATAAAATTCTACGTTTAAGGCAACTAAAAGCTTTACAAGAAATTGTTCAGCAACAATTTACCTCACGACTTAAGCGTGGGAGAATTCTTGAGAAAATAAACGAAATCTAGAGGATTACGTTGGGTATTTGTGCTAGTTCATCTTTATAATAATTCTTACATTTAACAAATATACAAAAACAGTTTAAAGCTCATTTTCTCTGTGTTTTGGAATTGTTATTTTTATTTCTTCAAGCTCTCGCTCTCACTGTTCATGACTTAAATTTTATCGTACCTGTTCAATTCTTGTTTTATTACCTTGGATCCTCAACTTCCTTTGATCTTCTGTTTCAATTAATCTAGCAAAAGTACCCGGCGTGGCTAATAACAAAATTATTGAAATGATTTCTAATTTATTTTCTAAATAATATAATCAAGAAATATGACTAAATCATAAAAAATTAAAAACACCTAGAATAACATAGAAATGAATCTAACAAAGCATATTTTTAAGTATTAGACTTTTACAAAGGATTTCTCTGTTATATTCTTATTTTATTAGTGTGTGCATAGATGTCAAGATTTCTTTTGCTTTCAACCCTTGAGTATCCAACTTACAGTTCACCATGTGGAACACATCTATATGATACTTTTTAACGATAGCAGATTGACAAAATCTATTTGAAGTATCCTAATTTTACTATCTCGGCTGCACATTGGCTCATCTGTACTTCTCTTTTACCATTCCTTAACACTATAAATATTGTTCATCCAAATATATGTTTGGATCTCACTGATCCAGATTCGGATCAGGATAAATTTCTGTGTATTGGTAGAAAGTCTTAAATTGTCCATCCTTGGTTATTTTAAATTTCTCTTCTCAATATTTTAATATTGAGGGAAATAGAATGGCATATCTTAAAATTTTGAAGAAAGTGTTTAAGTAATCGTTAATCCGAAAACGGGTTGAAACCACTTTAATTCTCTCAACTTTTTTTTTTACTTAAACGTACCACCTAATATAATTTTCATCCAAATATCTTAATAATATTTAGAGATATCTTGTATACAATCATAATGACAAACAGACAAACATACACGGGTTATCACATAGCCTCTACCGAACTCTGTTGATGGACGTAAAAATGCCGAAATTTTGAAAAGAATTTTTAAAGTTAAAAATAGTAATTTAATAAAATACATAATAACTACAGTATAACTTGGTGTATGCTACTTTTAACATAATACATTATTTCCAGTTATGTTCTATATGTATCCTTCTGGTGGATCGTGAATGACAGTAATAGAGATGAATTAGGTTGTGACCAAAAGCATTATCTTGGTAGGATAAACAATTGGTGATTAGTCTGTTAGAAAATGGTAAAGAATTGAATGTGGAATGTTCCAGAAAATTGAATGAAAATATCAGTGTTATTGTATAAAGCTCTGCCTCCTTGTGATCTTAGTAAATCATCATATATAAAGCCAATCACAACAAACTTGTAATTTCCTATGGGTTTCTTTACACATACAACCTATAGGCTCTTCGCTTCCGAAAAATGTAGAAAAGGTTCATTACTAGGTTCCCTGGTGCAGAATGTCTGGCTCTCCATCAGGGCACTAAGAATTCTCCGATAACTGATTAGTACCAAAATTCAAATCTGTACTAACGCGCTTTCAGTCCCTTCATCCGTCAAAAAGACTGCCTCTATTTCGGGCCATGAAGAGTTCTCCGCTAGCTAATTGGCAGCCAAATTAAATACTAGCTCTCTTTCGGCCTCCTTTCTAGACTAACGAATAATGAATTCTGGTGCCTCTCTTTAACATTATTGTATCAGTGTGACCCATGTGTGGAAGAAAAAACATAGCAAGGAAAATGAACAATTTGAGAGAAATATCCATTACAAGTTAGTTAAAAAAAAAGGAATTGAAGAGTGTGCATTACAGTATATGTATGAATGTTATGGGATGTAACGGACATGAAAGGCAAATGAAAGAGATTAAACTTGTGAAGAGAACATATGAGAGTAAGCCTCTTGGTATGTGCAGTTTTTCAAAGAGTAATTCGAAAGGTAAGTCAAGTGTATGTACCCATGTTTGGGTACACACATGGGTAGAAATTGAAATATTTATAAAATTTTAATATCTCCATTTAGTTAGCAGAGGTGTCTTTTTTGTGAAAGATTAAAGTGAATATATTGCCCTGTATTTCTGTTCTGAAGATGTAAAACTGAAAAGAAAACGTTGGCATTTTTCACTTGGAGTCCATAGTGTAAAGTAATAAAAAATGGTTCCGAGTGCAATCAGGAGAAAATGCAACATACATATATAGGTGGTTCAAGAAATGTGTTACAAATCTAACAAGTAAGTAAACTAGAAGATAAATCTTCTGTTATTATATGAATTTATTGCAGCAAAAATTTATTGGGGATGAACTAAGTTTCATTTCTTCTTATCTTATTTCCCAGAAGATAGAACAGGATTTTTCTTAGACTGAAATGATCAAGTATTGCTTTCTAGAAACAAATGACACCGATTTATAAGCTCTAACAATTACATCGTAGAGAACCTCTATTCCTCTTCCAAAATTTACCTCTCAGCATATGGTAAGAGAGAAAAAAGGCAGTAATGATTTAAAATATGATGAGATTATGATACAAATATTGATCATACTCTTATTGGTCGCACATATCCTGTCTCGAATATTTTTTTAGCAATATATGAATGTCAAGCTGCTACATTGGTAAGTAATAGAGTGGCGTAATCAGTGATTTCAGGATTATTGGTAAACAGCGGAAAAATCGCTATGTACATTCATCCAGTAAAAATTGAAATATTTATAAAATTTTGATATCTCCATTTAGTTAGCAGAGGTTTCTTTTTTGTGATATTTTCTTTTGTCGTTTCGTGCTTGGAATGCCCAAGCAATTTTGCGCTTGGGCATTACAAAGAAATTCGTAAAATAAATATATAAAACATGTAGAAAATTCTCAATATTTTTTAAATTGATTGAAGCTGACTACGTGCATTTTCAACCGTGTTGTGGAATGTTTCCCTTTTATGTTCCCTCAAATCAATTTAAGTCGTCAACCCAATTACAGTAATTCCCGAAAGGCAAATATTTTGAATATATGTATTTTGTTTATAGCTGCTGAAAATAACTAGACTATGTCTTTATTTGGATCATCAAAATCAAGGAAAGAGGTTAGAGACCAGCTATTTTAATACTAGTTTTAAATAGAAGAATTAGTAAAGGAATCAGGTGGAAAAAAGACGGAATTTGGCTATCTACTAGAAATTCCGAGAGACGAATGCAACTGTTTTACTCTGGTATTTTTTACAATTTACTTTGCCATTTTAGAAGAATAATTTGTCTAAGCATGAAATATATTTCCCTAAATAATGGCTCGAAAAAATCTAGCTTCATTCTTAGCAACTTCAATCATCTGACCTCTATATGCTTCTTCCACGCTACACATACTCATATTTAAAGTGATATCACATATAAAAAAGCGTTCACGAATTTACAATTTTAATATTTATCGCCCCAATTTTATACCACATTTGTAATCATTCTAATACGCACAAGTAGGCAATTCAATATTCAAATATGCCGAGGAAAAACAACCAGATTTAAGTTAGGCAATTTATGTAAACAAGGATATATTCAGAGTTGTTTAAATTGTAACGGAGATAAAAGGATCGCGTTAGTTTGGAAAGCGCTTCTTTATCCTCGTAATTCACCAAAATGGAAATATTCCTTTTATATGGATTTATAAAAGGATATCGAGGTCATATATTTCACCAAAACAAAATAAATTCTTCAAGAAAGAGATCTATTAAATAGCCTAACGAAAGGAGAACATTTTCATTGGATGAATGTAGTAACACGGTCCGGCCCAGGCATCGTGGACGAGATCAATCGAGCTGATAAAGAAATATATATGAAAATTAGTATGACATTACATCGAAAGCTCTCTCCTTATTTGGGTTAAAAAAGTGTCTAATAGTATTGTTTCTGACACTATGTTTCTGCTTCAAAACTATGGAGCTATATCGTACCCCCCCTATGAGTGCCACACCTAACTGATACTATTTCCCGATCGAAAGGTTTCGGGAGGAAAGAAAAGAGTTGGTATGTTGAGCTGTGAAGAAGAGAGAGGAATGGAGGTGGCATTTTTATTGATTGTAACCTAAATACATCAACCAATCACGCGTCTACAAGCGCGTACTTAATTAGGATCGAAGTAAACACCGAATCAAACCCATTGTCCTATCTAACCCAGCACTGTATCGAAACCAACGCCGTGTCAAACCAACTTGCGTATCGACAAGGCTAGCAAAAGCCTCTTTTTTTGGTATACGAGGGGCGGTCAATAAGCTTTGCAATTCGAATATAAGGAAACAAGATATGAGGAAAAGTGTTTTATTATTTTTCAATCTAACTACCCTCGACTTTAATGCACTTGCGCCACTTGTCCCTAAGGCTTCGAATTTCCGACAACCAGAAATCTTACGACTGCTGTTCAATATACTCCTGGACAGCGAGCTGGACATCCTCATGATCCGCAAACCGGCATCCATGAAGTGCAGCCTTGAGCTGGCGGAATAAAAAGTAGTCGCTAGGGGCCAGATCTAGACTGTACGGGGGATGGTTGAGCTCCTCGAATCCGCATTCGCGCAGGGCAGCTTGAGCAATCTTGCCTTGCGGACTTTGACTACGTTAAAGTCGATCATGGGGCGTGAGGTTTCTAGGGATCCAACGGGCAGAGACCTTGGTCATGCCCAAATTGTCGTGAAGAATGTTGATAACACTTCTATGTGATATTCCAAGTTCTCGCTCGATTTCTTCGACCTTCACCCTTCGGTTTCAAGGATTATCCTCTCCACACGGGCCACATTGTCCTCGTTTGTCACTTCTGATGGGAGTCCTGGACAGGGATAAATTTCAAGGGACTCACGACGATGGCGGAACTCCCTATTCCAGCGAGCAATGTTTGCATAGGAAGGGGCGGTGACGGTGTACACTGCAGCCATGCGTTTATGGATCTCCTTTGCATTCTTGCCTTTCTTGTTTAAATATTTGATCACTGTGATTTCGCTTACCCTTCTCCATTGTTGAAAAATTTGTGACTGAGGATCTGCGATCAGCTACTGATTCTTAAATAGACGAGGCAGGAGCGTCAAGCTGCAGGTCCTGACTTGTCATAACTTCTCCTAACACCGCAAAAAACAGCTATCCCCCTTCGTCTGTTTTGGCCTACTGATTCGCAAAACTTATTGACCGCTACTCGTATTAAAAATAACTTTACTTTCTTTTACAAAACAGCGTCAATTTTTTAATAACTAATATGTTTTTTCTCGATTCATTTAATATCTGCATAGAACATTGAATCTTTGGAACTAATTAATAAATTGCAACACCAAATTTCTTTTGCTCGCTTCCTTACTCAAAACCATAGGGAAAATTTAAGATGGATTCATGCAATGCTTTTTGATGCTCAAATATTAATTCTACCATCAGTTATCTCTTTCTTATTGCAGGCAATATTTTTTACAGGACGATGAAGACCAGCAGATTAACGTCGGTTCCGAATCAAAGGTTACTACAACTTTGGCACCCACCTCAAATATTAATCGTATTGGTTATCCCAACTGTCAAATAATTATATCTATTTAGCTTAACTTGGTTGTAAGACACCCTTAGGTCTAATTCTTTTCTAGCAATTTAGTAATCAACGTATTACTTAAAAATCTCAAATTTTCTTTTTCAATTCTGATGATTGCATTAACAATTTAGGTGTCTATATCAAGTAAATTTCCAAGATTGTTTATCCTGCTATGTACTCTTTATTTGACCTTGCATTAATCTTCCCAAGACTCTATGTTCTCCTTTTTAACTCCTGGCAGCTTCGGTGCAATTGAGTAACTGGGGTTCAGAACACATTGAACGAGCTTGCCTTTCCCTGTCTTTTCTGTAGACAAATCTTCATTTCAAGCTGGCTGGCTGTCGTTGGTTACTGTAATGGGCTATTTATAATCACGCCATCTTTGACTGCGGTAAATGTTCGCTTTGGGTCATCAAGGTTATCTAGTCTTTGACAAAATCTGAATTTGCTTGATATCAGCATTTTCTTTTTGAAATGTTATATAAGCTAACAAAACCATTTGCTCCTGGTGAAGACGAATGGTCCGATGATGCCTCTTGCTGAGATTACAGTCTATACCGTGCACTTAGTGGAGTGTAGTGGCTTGATAGCTACCTCATTTGTTCTGGAGTTCTTCAAGGAGACCTTTGACTTCGAGTTTACCTTTCCTTCAAGATGGAAGCGAGCTTCATATGAGGTCCAAAGGAAGGTAAGGAAAGTTGGAGTCTCCTGAAACTTTTCCAGTCTCTTGAATACCATAGCCATTCTCTGCTCCTTGTCTTGGGCTGTATGGGTCTGCTTTCTCTGGATTCTGTAAGGGTAAGCCTTTACATCCATTATAGCATTCTACTGCAAGTCTCACGGGATATACCGAGGGACTGACCTTGCTTGCTCACAGAGCGTTTTAGACTCTGCTGAACTGACTATCTCACGCTCTCGACCATCTCAAATGTACGCTTCGTGGGGCGTTCTAAATGACTTAGATGGTTGTCACTGGCTGCATTGAGGTTCTCTAATGTTCTTTAGTTCTCGAGGTGGTCCACCGAGTCCTGAATCCTGCACTTGAAGGGGGCTTTTTTACATTCGAACTGATGCACGAAAGTGTCCTGCACTTTATTGAACGAGCATGTCTTTTAGTAATGTTTGACGCAGTATATTATTTGCTGGATTACCCATTTAGGTCTAGTTGTCTCCACAGGCGTTTTTTCTGTCATTCTCTGCATGAAAAGCGTGATTAGTCAAAGAATGAAGAATATCTCACAAAAAGTGTGTGTAGTCCCGTTTTTAGGGGGTCACTTTGTATATGGTTTTATTTATGGCTTCCATTTTCTTGGATTACCGAGTACTACACACCAGAGTAATACCCAAACAAAATATGTGATATCCATAAACAGAATTTGTGTTTTTACTTTTGAGAACGTCATTCTGCTAGACAAACTTATTAATAGAGGTAAATAATACTTCCAAACTGTCTCAGTATTTGAACTGATGTTCTTCTGTCTCAGTATTATCCTTCTTTCTCAATTATCTAATAACTGTTCTGTCTACATATCTATATTTTCTATTTATCTTGCACTCCTTTCCATAACTCTTTCAAGTTGCGTGAAAGTGCTTTCGTCATTTCAACATTTTTTTTCCATTTCATCTCGAATCACAGAAAAACTAGACTAAAAATATACGAAACTAATTTTGGAGAAACGAAACAGAAGCTGGTTTAGATTGGTATCATAACGTTTTATAATTTAGGTCGCTAAAATTTAAAGTTTACAATAAATTATTTTATTCATTTTAGCCTCATGATTACTAGACTTGTAGGAGGTAAAAAGATAGTCTTTGGAGACCAGGAAAAAGATTGATATTATTGTTTGTTAAGGCTGTTTATTATTTACGACGTGGTAAGAAGTGACTAAAATTAATCAAATATATTCATCGTCGATCATAAGTACTTAATATTCAAGATTACATAATTTATCACTATTATTCTTAATATTTGAGAAAAGTAATTTGAAACTAAAATTCTAGAGTCAATATGAATCCATATTTGTGTCGTTACTATTAAGTCAAAGACGTCAGAACTATATATTTGCGCAGTTTCTTTCAGGTCAACGACGTCACAAATACATATTTGTGGCCTTCTTATTAAGTCAACGTCATAACTACATATTGAACCTACCAACAAATGATAAAATTTGTGATGTATTAACTTTGTGTTAAAGCGAATACTATTCTGGTATTCTTCTATTTTTTTTAACTTTTTTGTATTTGAAATATTTCCTTTTTCTTTGCAGGATTAGTGAGTTTAAAGAGAAAGATGGTCATATCTCTCTTTTTTTCAGAAAGGTCTTCATCCGGTATGAAATTAATAGTTTGCAAACGACAGCAAAATGTCTTATAACTTAATTTCTCTCTTTATAATAAGTATTTTGTTTGTAGCTTAATGATAATGATAGAACGAAAAAGGAAGAGAGAATTTCCTGCTATTATCATTCAACAATATTTTTCTTCATGCCTCAGTAAAATATTTACTTAAGAAAACTTCTCTTTGATGAGCCAACGTCCCCGTATAAAACTCTCAGAGGAAAATAACGAATTCCTGTTGGGCACGTTATGCGTATGTGTATCGTCCGTTAATCAATATTATAGCGCAATGGTTAGACAATATTCATATAGTTGTATGTTATCTTACAATCAAATATAAATAATTTAAGCAAAAACGCTCTTGTTTCATCAATAATCTTTGACATTTATTCTTTGTCTGCCTCATAATTTACATTATGTTGATAAATTTGTGTTTTTTTGCCGAAACATATTCATTAATCGTTGTCAAAGAAAGCCTTCCGGGGAAGAAGTATTGTGTCTATCTCTATAGTCTCGTACCACAACATGAGACAGATAAATCAAATTACTCTCATGTATTTCACAAAGCGTCATATGTCCGAGCATCGACCGTGATATCTGTCCAATCGCGAGACGTCAGCTTATCAGAGAGATAGGTCACTACTTCGTTTACTTCTGTCAAGCTTGACGTTACACTAATAGAAACCCAAGAGTTTGCAAATATTAATTCAATTCTATTCATATATATATAATATAATGACAGCCATTATTCATTTGAAATACGTAAAAATATTATCAAATTAAAGGAAACTTCTAACTATTTCAAAATAAGCAATTAAATGTACGCTAATATATCCTTACTGTAGTGACAATGTTTTAATGGGCAAGTTACTTTGTTTTCTAAAGATTATTAACAGGAAAACCATAAAAAATATTGTTCTCTTCAAGAAGACTATGGGGACAATTTCCATAAAATAACGACTGCTTAGGATATTAAATGGACAGATGTACTCTGAATTAACTAGTGACCAAGATTAAATATTTAGAATAATTTGCAAATAGTAGGCAGTAATATGAAGCCCCGTATGGAAAGCAAAATAGAAAATAGAAAAGCTTTAGGCACATAAACAGGGTCTGCTCACCAAAACGTCGCATGCTCTCAATTATTCTAAATTATGAGCCTGAACCTTTAAAACCTTCAATAATTCCCGTGCAAACCTTGGTAGGACCTTGGTAATTCTATCATTGGAAAGAGAATGTAAAACGGCACAAGGGTTTCAAATTTCGGTAGAATAGGCCAAATAGTTATAAAGTTATTACCAAAACAAAATAATTCCCGGGATAACTTTGGGAGGACTTGGCAATTATATCATTCGAAAGAGAATGTAATATAACATAAGAGTATTAAATTTCGTTAGAATCAGCTGAATAGTTATGATGTTATATACGAACTAAATTCACTTAATTACATGCCTAAAAGGGAATATAAATGCAACCACAATATTAGGGAAAACTAAATCTAGATCTTAGGTTTGACTTAGTTTGATATTGAATCATAAATAGGCTTACTTAGACGTTTAGGCCTCTAGCAAGGCAATCATCTCCTCAAGGATCTAAAATTTGCATATTTGAGTCAATTTGCTTTCTCTTAAAATAGGAACTAAATCCACGTAATTACATGATTAACAAGGAATATAAATGCAACCACGATTTTAGGGACAACTACAACTAGCTGTTTGTTTTTGACAATGCAGCTAAATAGGCCTACTTGAACGTTCAGCTCTCTACCAAGGTAATCATGCATTCCCTCAAGGATCTAAAGTTCGCATATTTTACTCTCTTTTCTTGCTCTTCTAATACGAACTAAATCCACGTAATTACATGCCTAACAAGGAATATAAATGCAACCACAATTTTAGGAACAATGAGATCTTATTTTTGACAATTGAGCGTAAATAGGCTGTAACAGAATAAGGTAAAATGGCGGCCACGTACCCTTTTCTACCAACGTGGGTCCTAAGATCACCGCATGTAGTGGGAAAGCATGGCTGAACCTGGCGAAGGAGGCGGCCGACGCCGTTATCACACGCCCAATCTGTATTTGCCAAAGGACAGATATAATCGCTCTCCCCATCTTCACACGATCTCCTCTCCGCTAACATTCCGGCTTTCCTCTCGAAGATTGAAATCCGTTGGACATTCCAACGAACGTTATCACGATTCCCCTTTCTCCCGAAGGAGTCGCCGACTTTTCCCAAAATTCGCGCGCGCGTTAAGAGCTACCTCACTAGGCGCCTATATAACGCTTCGACATGGGTTAGAGAGCAGCACTGTTAGACTTACACCTACTACGACGAACGCGCTAAAAGACACTCTCATCCCCCTGCGACAGAGGCGCTTTTAATTCAAATTGAAGGCTAAATCGATCCGTGAACTCTGCCTTAGTCAATCGGCAAGCTTCGACATCATTGAACTCTGCCATAGCCAATCGGCAAGGACTGACAAGGATTTTCAACTCATTAGGCGACAAGTGATCCCTCGACTGAAGCAAGAGGTAAACCGACTTCTTTCATCGCCTTCATCGTATCCCAAATGGTCTTTTTCGGTAACGAGCCCGTAAGGTAATTCTAACCGTTGCCACCTGCAGATTGATCTGGAATTTGGCTTACCAAATTACTCCATATTTGTTTTAACGCCCCAGTTCAAAATCTCCCTCTAAATCAACAAACTGAATCTGACCCCTTTACTCTCTTAATTAACATACTTGATCGCGTGTGGACCTTTAACCCGATCTGGACGACCATTCTCTTTAAATCCAATTTCTATGTAAATATAAATATCATTTTGCTGTTAATAAAGTTATATTTTCGTCATTGTCTATCTTTTGCAACCCCAGCGCGCACCAGCTATCTGTTATTTTTTGGCCAACTTGCACTCTGAAACATTTGTTTTATAAAAGACCCCGCAAAGTTAATAATAATCCCTCCCCACTGGACTCATAACAATTTCCCCTTTCATTAACGGTCTTTAAGCCTCAAAATACCAACGTTATATAAATATAGAGTCTGGCCATTCCACAATATAAGCCTTCTTGTAGATTTAGGCCTCTAGAAAGGTAATCATCTCCTCAACTATCTAAAGTTCGCATATTTGAGTGACTTTGCTTGCTCTTATAATACGAACTAAATCCACTTAATTACATGCCTAACAAGGAATATAAATGCAACCACAATTTTAGGGACAACTACAACTAGCTCTTTGTTTTTGACAATGCAGCTAAATAGGCCTACTTAAATGTTCAGCTCTCTACCAAGGTAATCATGCATTCCCTCAAGGATCTAAAGTTCGCATATTTTACTCTCTTTTCTTGCTCTTCTAATACGAACTAAATCCACGTAATTACATGCCTAACAAGGAATATAAATGCAACCACAATTTTAGGGACAATGAGATCTTATTTTTGACAATTGAGCGTAAATAGGCTGTAGCAGAATAAGGTAAAATGACGGCCACGTACCCTTCTCTACCAACGTGGGTCCTAAGATCACCGCATGTAGTGGGAAAGCATGGCTGAACCTGGCGAAGGAGGCGGCCGACGCCGTTATCACACGCCCCATCTGTATTTGCCAAAGGACAGATATAATCGCTCTCCCCATCTTCACACGATCTCCTCTCCGCTAACATTCCGGCTTTCCTCTCGAAGATTGAAATCCGTTGGACATTCCAACGAACGTTATCACGATTCCCCTTTCTCCCGAAGGAGTCGCCGACTTTTCCCAAAATTCGCGCGCGCGTTAAGAGCTACCTCACTAGGCGCCTATATAACGCTTCGACATAGGTTAGAGAGCAGCACTGTTAGACTTACACCTACTACGACGAACGCGCTAAAAGACACTCTCATCCCCCTGCCACAGAGGCACTTTTGATTCAAATTGAAGGCTAAATCGATCCGTGAACTCTGCCTTAGTCAATCGGCAAGCTTCGACATCATTGAACTCTGCCATAGCCAATCGGCAAGGACTGACAAGGATTTTCAACTCCTTAGGCGACAAGTGATCCCTCGACTGAAGCAAGAGGTAAACCGACTTCTTTCATCGCCTTCATCGTATCCCAAATGGTCTTTTTCGGTAACGAGCCCGTAAGGTAATTCTAACCGTTGCCACCTGCAGATTGATCTGGAATTTGGCTTACCAAATTGCTCCATATTTGTTTGAACGCCCCAGTTCAAAATCTCCCTCTAAATCAACAAACTGAATCTGACTCCTTTACTCTCTTAATTAACATACTTGATCGCGTGTGGACCTTTAACCCGATCTGGACGACCATTCTCTTTAAATCCAATTTCTATGTAAATATAAATATCATTTTGCTGTTAATAAAGTTATATTTTCGTCATTGTCTATCTTTTGCAACCCCAGCGCGCACCAGCTATCTATTAGTTTTTGGCCAGCTTGCACTCTGAAACATTTGTTTTATAAAAGACCCCGCAAAGTTAATAATTATCCCTCCCCACTGGACTCATAACAATTTCCCCTTTCATTAACGGTCTTCAAGCCTCAAAATACCAACGTTATATAAATATAGAGTCTGGCCATTCCACAATATAAGCCTTCTTGTAGATTTAAGCCTCTAGAAAGGTAATCATCCCCTCAACTATCTAAAGTTCGCATATTTGAGGGACTTTGCTTGCTCTTATAATACGAACTAAATCCACGTAATTACATGCCTAACAAGGAATATAAATGCAACCAAAATTTTAGGGATAACTACAACTAGATCGTTGCACAATTTCCCGCCTGATCTACGTATCTTGGATCTAAGGGGGCAGGACTGTTGCAACCTTTCCAATCCCTGCTTCGAATTTTCATGGTTATTTTTTCCATGTTTGCAGAGAAGACCAGAATATGAGTACAATAAAATTAAGTATTTACTGACCTTTGTTTGGTTTAACATGCAATCAAACTTCAAAACAATTATACCAGCATAAAGTCATAGAGGACGAAACAACAAAGCTATGGTGTTAGAGGACTAACAAACACTTAGAATCAGCACAACATATAAATGTTTTGGATACTTATTAAAAACTAAAACAGGCCAAAAGTTGGAACTATGACGCAAATAAAACATTCGTGGCAACTCTAAGAATTAACCCATTTGAAAAATATCACAAATATGTATAAACCAGTAACATGTTTTCTCGTAGCCTACAATTGATGCACTCTCGCATTATATTTTATTTTAAGTTCATTTTAAAAATATAAAGTATCTGTATAAATCTTTTAGAAATTCCACATATCTTATAAAAATACTATTAAGGAGCTACTGTCAGAATTACCCTGGCAATTCACTTACCTTCAGGAAAAAAGTTCTGCTTTAGTTTAAGGCTATTGCAATCGCATCCTATTGTATTATATATATTTTTATGGTAATTTTAAAATAGGGGGGGGTGGGATCTTTTCTCTTATTATGGTACACCAAACCACCCAAATAAATATAACATAAAAAAGCAATCCCATCCCTCGATCCCCACGTATGAGAAATGGAATTAAAGTAATCAATCTCAGGAGCTACTTACTGGAGTAACCGGCACTTTACCCAGCCGATTAAGGAGATGAAGATGCGCCAAAATAAGAGCAAAGATGAGGTTTTTATAGCCATATAATATACTGGCTAACCTTGGGATAATTTGGCAATTATATCATTCGAAAGAGAATCGGCAAATTAGTTACGATGTTATACCCCCCTAAAAATAATTAATGAGCTATCCTTGGGAGGACCTCGGCAATTATATAATTCGAAAGAGAATGTAAAACAACATGCGAATATCAAACTTCGTTAGAATCGGCCGAATAGTTACAATGTTATTACAAAAAGTAGCAAAACGGTGACTGACCGACATAGTGAGATGTAGAGTCACCCGCAACTAGACTCGAACGCGACTAAAAAACAATGGAATCAGTGATGGTAAACCAAATTCTGTAATAAAGTTGTTGGAAAAAAATACCATTGTGAAAACAAAATATCTCAAGAGTTTTAGACAAGGAATTCTTTGATTTCCCTATATGAATCTTCGTATGGGTAGTTTTTGTACTAATTTTTGCTGTTTGGTAAATTTTCAGCACAATTGGCTTTCCTAATGTAACCTGGTCGAACAATTTTATAATACAAATTTTACTATTTTTATTGTCACTCTTCCTATTTGGTTTTAATTCAAGATTAATTAATGGCCTTTAAATAGATTAAATAGATGTTTTAAGCCACGCCTTTGCTTGTTACCAGAGAGCTGAAGTACTTTGAGATTACAATGGGATTGCATACTCCAGATATCGTTGAATTTATTGTAAAATATAAATCAGGGCACTTTTCTGCCTTATACTATCTCAAGTAATCTTAAATTCAAGCAAATATCACAATCTTGGTTACTCAAACTATATGTTTTTGAGGTCTAAAATATAATATGAAGCCTTTGTGCGGATGCTCTTCCAACACATTCAGTTATGCGTCACTAAAATGTATAACATCATCCTAACGGTAATTCGTTATTTTTTATGATTATCATTATTTTTTTAAAATAAACCAAACAACTCTTCGAAGGAAGTTATATATAAATAAGTATTTATTTATTATTTTAATATGTAATATAATTTACAAGAATTCCTAAAACTAGTCTCCATCTTTCTCCAACTTTTCGATTTCACATTTGTTACAATCGTTTGCCTTTGATTTTAAAAGTGTTCTTTAAGGTTGCTCGTCCCTCATTATAGTTACCATTTTTATTCTCTTCGGGTGATTAGATAAAGCCTTAAAAAGATAGTTAACTTATAAATTCTAAGCATGATGAACATGAAAGATCATTGACTCTTCTTCTATTGAACAAAGTTGGCTGTTTATCCTCAGGCTTTAAAAGTTCAAACTGGCTGATGTTATTCATATCCCATCAATCGCACAAGGGAATCTTCCACAAGTGAGACCCATTGACCCATTTGTCGGCTAAATATGTGTTTTTCACACGACTAATCTATTGTTTAAAACGATTAATATTATTGTACATGAACCACTTATCGTCTCTTGTATCAATGCAAATCAAAAGTCATTAAGGCGAGAGAGATGTGAAAATTTTGATTATTTGACGTCTACCTCTGACAGGTCGTGAGGAATCCATTATCCATTACTTGCCTCTCTTTTAAATGACAATACAGAGTAGAATGAGATAAATGTGTTATTTTTAATAGTATTTGATCAGATTCTACTGGTTCCTCCTGAACAGAATTCATCTTTGAACCTAACGTTTCCGAAACAAAAATTCTGAAACCATCTTTGATATGGCTCACACTGATCGTTCATTTCCCTCAAATTTGACAAAAAGTTTCTGCTGTTAACTTAGCTTTGTTTCTTTTATAAACTTCCGAATCATCGTTTTAAATGTACCTGTTTGTGACCTCTATAGTATTCATAATTAAACGATGTCACATTAGATTAATAATAATAAAAGAATGATAGCAAAGAAAATGACGAGTAATCTGTTCCAGGCAGGTATATAGGTTTTGAGTTTAGTATTGTAGTCTAGAATAAAAACAATCCTGATATCAATTATTTACATTGATAAAATAATGATAAAAATGACAAAAATGCTTTATTACTCATGGGATGGATAAAAACACTTTCAACAAGATTGTCAAGCTTTGTAAATAGAAATACATTTTCCTTTAATTCAAAAATAAATCACCTGTAACTTGAATAGATTTATTTGAGGGAAATTTAAATTTTGTAATAAAAACAAAATCCTCTAAATCATCATCATCACCATCATCATCACCATCATCACTAACTCTTTAATTTAACAAGGGCATTTCCTTGAGTATTTGAATAATAATTTCATCTTAGTTTGGTTATGACTTATGGTTTTTTTATCAAAGTTATTTCTAATAATTCTTTAATAATATCAAAAAACAAAATGGCGAAGTTCAGAAATAAATATAAATATCGAAATTTTGTGAATTTTTTAAAACCCAAAGAATTACAAATGGTAAAGTTTAGAAATTTTATTTTTATATATCTTCTATAACTCTATATTTTAGCAACGTGATATTTTGAAAGGGAGGAAATTTAATTTAGAGTTCCTATTTAAAATAATTATAATTGACGAAGTTAAGAAAATTGATAAAAATTTAACCAGGGGTGCTTTTCTTTAGATTTTAAATTTTAATGTTAGTAGCGAAGCGCTAGCTCCCCCGTAGAGGATTGGCGAAGCTATTACCTGATTTGTCATATACTTTAGCACTGAAAGGAATTGACTCTGCAAGTTTGATAAATAAAGTGGATATATAGACAACAGGTAAATCACCTCAAGTGAGCTTTAAATAAATCAATCTCGAATCAATTACCATAATTTTAATATTGCTTCTGAATTACCTTAGATTAAGGCTTGTGTTAAAGTGTTTGAAAACTGAAATCATCCTGCTAAATTTTGCCCGTACCTAAAAAGTAAAATGATGTGAAGGATCTTGAGCGTTGGGAATGAAGAAGGCTTTATATAAATTCCACCTTAGGTGCATAAAAGACTCTCGCACTATGTTTAGTTTGAATAAATCTAAAACCTCATTTGATTGACCATATAGAAGGTGAAAGTATCCCTTTCAAAAAGGTAGCACTGAGAGATCAAAGTTTCGTGTCATATATTTTAAAGTTTTTCTTAAATATTTTGGAGGCAAATTTTAGTTCTCATTAAAAACTTAATTAAAAATGAAGCCGGTCCGGAATATTTGGATGAAGGCAATTAAAAAGTTAATATATATTAATGCAAGGTAAATTTTCATCTTCCTTCCTGTCTTTAGTATAGATTGCTAAATAAAAGACAAAAAATATGCTCGGAGTGAAGCTTTCAATGCTATCTAACAAACAATAAAAAAATAAAGTAATCTTCATCATACCTACACTAATTTGTCTATGAAACAAACAATTTCTTAGAACCTATACAATGGGTAGACTATGTTAACAATATGCTAATTATTTAAATCACTATTCAAATTAGCTAATTTTGTACTACAATTATACGTTAGTTCATCATTCGTTATTTAATATTTATCGTATAATATTATTTTAATTTTTAATAAAATTACATCGAATTCTTTTTCTTGCTAACGTTGTTTATGCACTGACTTCTTATTAAAATCCAGACTCACATATTTTAAATAGGCGATTGCTGAAGGACATGTTTTGAAATGGCACTTTATCAGTGTCCACGGATAGAAGGTACGATAAGATTAGCATCGACAAAATATTTGGAGCACGCAGAAACAAATCCTATATGCATTTTTAAGAGAATTGAATACAAAAACCAAGAATATGATAATATTGGATAAAATAGGCAAAATTTACCTTTCTTTGAGATTTAAAAAAAAATAAATAATTAAAGATGATGATAGAACTTGAATGAATCAATATTGAACTAAATATACAATTGAAAACAAGGTTCCTTTAATGGTCGGTAATACATAATTGCTATTTCTTCCGTCACAACACGATTATGGTGGCCTTCAGAAGCTTGCATCCTCTTGAAGACATAGTCTTAAATGCTAACATGGTCATTATAACTGGTTGCAAATTTAAGAAGTTTACTTGGGTCTCGTTTAGGTTCGTGCACCAAGGCACGTTACATAGTCCATCTTTAAATTTGCAGAATATCTGGCGTGAATCATTATTATTTGGTTTCCCGCTATGTGCAATTTTTCATCGTCTAAATTCCGATGATCTTCAAAAGAGTAGAGTCTCATAATTTGACTGGTAGTGTTCCCCTTAGAAAATTCGACTAATCACAAAGAGTCTCCTCTCTTTTGGGAGGTCCGTTTGCTTAACCTTGGAAGAATGAACATAAGATCCCTGCTTCTGAGCGTAAACGTTTTAAGTTTATTTACATGGGTTGAAGTGTGTTTACATGTAATATCGTTCATGTAATCCCTTCTTTGTATGGATTCTTTGACTTTATATGACCCTTTTACAATTCTTTATGAGTTTGTTGCTCTCTGTTGGAAAGCTCTCTGGGATAACATCTGCCTTGGCAGCATCATAATTGGTCATTTGTTCTAAACTATGAAACTATCTTACAAATAAAAATAATACTGGTAAGTTTTACTAGTTTGATTTGTCCAAATTTTTCCGAGAATAATGAGACTACCACGAATATTTCTGCCATAAACTAACACAAAACGGAAAATTTAAGTGTCTTGTTCCAGATTTAATGAACTGCAAATAAAGTAGAGATATATCGATGCCACTGCATCTGATGCACAATGCAAACTTTTAATTTTATAACCCTATTGATTCATTTATAGTGAGTATTACATTGTGGATGGCAAGGTGTTGCAAATACACTTTGATAGTTAACAGCCTCAGAATCTCACTCATCAGATCCGATGTAAATTGGCTCTTAATGCCAATTTCACTTCGAATTCCTAGGCTAAAGATTTGTAATGCTTTTCTTACCTATGTTTTGGAGCATTCTTCGTTTTATCGATAATACCCTCTTTGATCTTATCCCCATCTTTGAAAAGTTAGATTTTTGGGGGGGCAATGTTCGGGAAAATCTACGGGCGTTTGCTGCCGGCTGCTATGTTCGTCTCTTCGAGGTTTTTATTTCGCGTAGGCTTTAACATCTTGTAAATAATGTTGATTCCTTATAATATTTTATCTTTGGAAATGTGGTGTAATTCCCTAAATAATCGATTATCTGACAAATCTCTGTTATCTTTGTTATAACGTCATATAGCGAGAGTCAGTTCTTCCTCATCGAAAATGATGCTTTAATTGACGCTAATGATAAATATGGAACGAACATCTTTAAGATGAAATATTCACCATTATATATATATATATATATATATATATATATATATATATATATATATATATATATATATATATATATATATATATATATATATATATATATATATATATATATATATATACTTCTATCGCCGCCACCTTTGCTAAATTGACAATTTTAAATAGATCACTCCAATGCCCAATTTTTCCCTCTATCAACTCTTACGAATGAAGAAAAATACTTTATTTTTCAAAGAAAACAATTCAAATGTTACAAATATTTTTCACAACTTGCTTCTATGAAAACATCTTTTATGCTGTAATGGTTTTAAACTCACATTATGGCACTTCGGTTGATCATTAAAAATGAAGTATATGTGGCAACATCATCCCTGCATGTCAGCTCAATTCTTGTTATTTTCCAATTCTCATATCATATAATATAGTTTAAGACTTTACCTATTAATTCAAATATGTGTGCCTAGTTTTGTAATACGAAGACTCTAAAGTTTTCATTTGTTATATTTAATTATCTTCACATGGAGAAAGGAGCATTGGTATATCAAGGGGGATCAAAGAGAATCGCTTGGTAACAAGTTTAGAAACCGCAGCTCAATATTTTTCATCCTCGACTCATTCATTTAAGTGTAGCATTTCTTTTCAATGGGACTGAAAGATTCCTTGAAAATAAGTATGTAAATTTCCAGTTATTCTTTTATATACATATAACTATAGCCTCTGCGGTTATAAATCTGGTCATTTCCATGGTGATAATTCTTTTCTTCAAATTTGACTTCTGAATTACTTAGCAGTGTTGGTGATCTGTTTGCAAGATAACTAAGTTCTTTTCAAGAATTCGGAATGTTTAATTAATGTACATTACATTTCGATTTTTTTTATTACACATATACTATTTGCTGTTTATTACTGATTTTTTTCATGTCTATCTTTTGATGTGCTCAGATTTTAATCATATTTTTGTTAGATTATATATTTCAGCTTGTTTATTCGTTTGTCAAACTATGCATTTTGACGTTTGGGCTCTTTGTAATATTTAAGTTTAACACAAAGAGGAAAATATCATTACTTTGAAAAATTAACATCAAGCTGAGAAATTATATAGTAATAGCAGACAAAAGATAATCCAAAATGCGATTTTTTCTAAATAATTTAGGTTGCTGTAGGTAAAGAGGTCATCTTTCATGATGAACATCATTCAACCAATTTAATAATCACTGAGATTACGAGTCACTCAACTAAAGTTCTGATTTATCCAGTGCCCAGCACCGAGAGTTATTAAACATCATCAACGTGATTCTTCCTTTCATTCTATGCCAAACAACAATCATATATGTAAATAAACTACATGTACCGCATAGCAACCAAAATCAATGACCAAACTAATAGAAGAGCGGTACTAACGATTCTCTCATCTTTAACGCCTATCAAAATTTAATGAAAAAACCTAAATAGCCTTAATGATAAACGAAATAAACATGCAATTTTTCATCTCCCTTTATTCTTTTTTACAATATCTCTCGTTATTTTATTACTCTGAAACATATCAACATTTACTTTAGAATTTTTCATCCAAAACGTTGAACTGTTTTCACTCAAAATCCAATGAAATTTTCGTGAGACTACCATTAATCAATATCATATCAATATTAATCAAATTTACGATATATGCTGACTAGGGTAAACTGATATGCATATAATATTTTACCGAGGTATTTGGCACTCAGCCAACTAATTATATTCTGGTATCTAGATATTACTATCTGAAGTTTATTTTAGAGAGCACCTTAAAATGTTATCACCTATGACTTAAAACCTTTGCTAAAGGTTTATTAGATTACTGTGATTTACTAGAATAGATAAAGTAAGACTTTATCTAACAAAGCTTTTATTTAATATTGTTAAATTATTAAATAAAATTTGCTTATTGTTTTTCTTTGAGAGTAACAGATATTTTTTACTCATTCAAGATATGGCTTTTCCAATTCCGTGGATTGCTATACCTTGCACTGTGCTCACATTCCGATCTTTTAACCATTTCGGTTTCCTATAAATATAGTCAGGAAAATTTTATCACGCCAAAATTATTTTCAGTGACCATTTATTCAGGCTAAGGTCCCGAGTCTATATTTATATTTAGTTTTACGGACATGGAATGGGTAAAAATATTCTGTTTAGGTCATACCTGACTAATAAAATAAGAGCTGCCTCATTTACTTATATACAAAATGACAAGAAAAATTATTGACCAAACATAGAAGAAAGATTAAAGACCTTCCTTCTGCCTAGCTTAAATTAGACTAATAAAATATGAGCTGCCTCATTTATGTATGCACAAAAGGATAAGATAAATTAGTGAACAAACATAGAAGGAAGATTAAAAGAGTGCATTTTTAAGATTATTTTTCCGTGATATTACCATCACACCGTGTATTTACACTTTCTTTTCCATAAAAAGATAGGTCACATCTGTTCAGTAAACGCTTCTTCTCCTCGCTACCAATTAACCTTCCTTAACTCTAGGCCCGAATTCACTTCTTTCACTCCTATAATCTTTTAAAAGAACTAAAACTGTTTTTCACTTTTTGAAAAAGAACTGATATTCTCTCGAATCTTTTCTTCTGAGTCTCCAGTGAGGCTGCTCCTCTCAGTTCTCTTTCATTACCTGATTGCTATATATAACATCTCCCTCTCGGTCATGTTCATGTTTTCAGGGAAGGAGTTGTAAAAAGCAAAATATTTAGTGTAAAGTGAAGAAAAATAGAGTAGTAAAAAAAGAAGAATGTTGATTTGCAAATATTATGCACGGCCACTGGAGGTGAGACTAATCACTATTTTATTGGTTGTTGAGTGTTTGTTCTGTTTTGTCAATGCTCTATGGATGTTAGGCATTTAGAGAGCTTGAATTTTATCTTTAACTATAACTATATTCATTTTCGTTTCCTTTTCTAGTTGATATTTAGTTGGTCTTTCTTTATTGTGCTTTTGTAAATGGTGATTTATTTGCATGCTGTTTGTAGTTTGTTGTTTATACATTTCGTTTGTGTGATTTGTATCTTGTTTACTTGTGTTTGTAGTTTGCTGTTATCTTTTCTCTTGTTTATTCCTTTTAAATTGTGTTGCTCGTGTTTGTTTTTTTGTGTTATCTTTTAGGGAAGGCATGGCGTACTCTGTAGGGAAAGTCATTTAAGGTTATATTTGTAATAACTGGTTTGTTTATATGGTGGGTTGTGAGTTGTTGTTATCGATGTTCATCGCATCTATACTTATGTATATCTAAATTGTTCTTCTACACTTTCCAGTAGGTTTACGCATCTTTCGAGCCAGTGGTTGATTCGACCTTCTATCTTTATATTTGTGAGTTATCTGCTTTCTGCTCCTAATCCGGGAATTATTTTATTTTGCAACTCTCTTGATTGCTCTTGGAGCACTATGCTTATTAGCACGAATTTTGATGTTCTATGACGTCATTCTTACATCTTTCTCTCCCTTTTGCGTGTCGCAGTTAATAGGTGGTGCCATTTTTTGCAACTTGGTCGCGAGGTAGAGTATAAATGTTAGGTAGAACAGTGATTCACTTAGAAGAGCCATATATATCTTTCTTCCTTTGCTCTTCTGAGATTCCCAAATCCGTATAGAGTTCTAATTATCATACTTGCTCTATGGATCCGATGTGTGACGTGGTTTCTGTACCCGATAGTTGTAATTTTCATACCAAGTACATTCACTCAATGATGTAAGGAAATATCCTCTCTTCCACTTTAACATCCGATAATTCACTTCTTATTAATGTATAATTTTAATTTTTTCATCGTTGGATTGAATCTTTTATTTTTTTTCTTACCTGCTTATTTTCCTGATTTCCTTGGCTGTCATTTCATCTTGCATCGTAGCATTCTTGTATGAAGATAGGATTAATTGGCTCATCTTTTCGGCGAACTGTATGTTAATGCTAGTAAGGTTGCTCGATTTTGGAAGGTGTGCTGTGGATATCGAGTACAGGGAAGGGCTAAGGCAACCTCATTACGCTAGACTGCCCTCAAGATCAACATTTGGCTCGTTAGTCCTTTCCTGATATATACATTTTTTTCTATTACACAATCGAAAAGAATTCTTTATAGATTGTTGTTTATTTAGTTGCAAGATTTTATATTGTTTCCCCGGCAGCCACACTTTGTCGAATACTTTCGATAATTCCTGTTAAAACTTTCTAAAAGAGTTTACTTTAAAATGTGCATTAGAAAATTGGGCGGTAACGGTCTTTTCCCGTCGGTGGCTTTCCCTTTTTAGCTATGAATATCATTCTTGTTGTTTTTTATTTATCGGATATTTAGTGTGTGTTCGTAAAGGCATTTAACATGTTTAACACCATATTTTAGATGCATTGTGCCGCGTTTTCATAGTTTAGATTGCTTAGGACGGAAGGACTTAAGACTTGCTCTGAAGCTGGCCTCAGAGCTGAAGATAGTGTTAGATGAGAAATCATACCTCATGCTTTCTTTTATATTTATTTAACGCACTTATTATTATTCATTCATTATTTATGTTTTTGTAAGTTAATAATCATCCGTTTAAGGCTATAATTGGTAATTCTGATTCATGTTCGATTTGTATATATCATGATAAGGGAATATGGATTTATTGTTTCTTTTGTGAGAAGTAATATCATACCAGATGTGGTAATTTAAAGGAATTAAATAATATGGAATAACTTAGACACAAACTTAACTGGTTGTGTAAGAGATGGAAACTGCAGATTAAGAAGAATATTAATGAAGCAAATGGTTAGATCAGGAATGGAAACTATAAAATATATCATTTTAGTAAAAGTTGACCTCAGAATTTTAAATTTCATTATTGAGATAATGAATGGACTTTTCTACATATCTATGATTAGAGTTAAAGTAAGTGATCATTTTAATTTTATAATGTGTTTACAATACAAGATTCATTCAGAACGTGTAAATTACATCAACAGTCATAGAAAAATAGTTAGGTAATATGGAATGGCGCATTGATGATCCTTCATCTGCGAAAACGAGATTGAGGGGCCCAGAAATAAATCAATGATGATGATGATAAATAATGATTGTGAGTCGGGAGGGGGGGTAATTTAAAGGTCCATCAATGAAAATTCATTGCCTTCTTTTTTCCGTTGCACTTTGTTTTTCCGGTGCGTCCTCCAAATGATATCATTTCCCTCGCCTGTTGTTCGATGTTCAAAATCTATATCGAAACAAAAATCTCTCGCTCTCTTATTTTGGTTATCTTTTCCCAGTTTTATCTAATATTTGCATCTATTTAATATTCCTCTGTTATAATCTCTCCTTTTTCCTCTTATGTTTGCATATACTTTCTTGGATGTTATCTTTCTACTTTCTTTCTTTCTCACAGAATTCCTTGTGTGAGGCCTCATCCTTGAGTGAGTCCATTGCTGTTTCCCCTTTCTGCCTTTTTGTGCGAGTGTAAGTTGACTGATTTCTTCCTTGATCTTTCTTATTTCTTGAGCCATATTCCGGGTTGGTCCCACTCCGATGCTTTTCTGTTTTAATATTCTCATTTTACAGTGTTAACCTCTCATGTATTCAGTCCATACTGGTACTTTTTGAGTTTTTGGCAGAATTACTTAATGGATCGCGAACAACTTTTTAAAATATCAGGTTTGACTGGTGAATAACTTCTTGAGATGTGGTTCATTGAAAAACCTTTGCTAATTTACTGAACCCTGATAGATACATGGTTGCATTTTCCTACATATAATGTTATCCACCTTGATATTACATTTGATAATGAATGTCTCAACGCAAAAGTTGTAAATGGATAAAAATCTGCTTTCCTCCATAATTTAGCCGCATCTTCCTACAAATTTGATCGCAATTATTTGGATTGCCTTCTATATCTTCTTTGCCTCTGTCTCTATTCTATTAGTTCTCTTTTCCTCCTTGGTCTAACGTTGCTACCATTCATTTTTGTCAAATGTTTTAAACCTTTGGACCTGTTTAATTCTGCAATAGGCATGCTTCTTTCCTGCAACTAACGTGCTCCTTGAACGGCACACTTTTCCCATTTGATCTAAAATCACCGTATTAATGGTCATCATTCTTATGCACATATATGCTCAAGCAGCATCTTTCTCGCTTCTAAATTGCGTCTATCTTGGCCAATGGAAAATCTGTGTACTGCATCTGCCCCACTTAAATTTTATTCCTCGTATTGTGTCCTTTTAATTTTAGGTATTTTTCCGTAGAATATACAATTATCTGCCTGCTATTTTACGCCCTTTTCTAAACGTTCCTTATTGCATTCCCTTATTTCACATATTTTTCGATTACATGGCCCCCTGTGAAGAACCATGTTCTTGAAGGGCACCATATAATCTCACCGCTTTAGTTGCTTTCTTACACCGTTAAATTATCCTTACCTTATATTGAGGAATATTATTAAATACACTATCAAAATATTTGTTATGTGGTATAAAAAATAAGCAAATCATGTGCATATTTTTCTATATACATACAGCAAAGGATAGCAAGAGAAATCGTTTAGTAAACCGTCAAATATTGCATATGTTCTTTTAAGAAATTATGGTCATCAAAGACCATTAACCTCACTTGAAGCTAGTTCTAGGAAGAAAATATAAGAGTATAATTCTAAGAGGAAGTATAATTAAAGTGCTGAGAGGGGTGGTGTGAATAAATAAATATATTCACAATTCCTATTTTTATAAAGTTATATTTTATAATAACAATTATTCTAGTCTTAAATATATTTACTTTAAGACTTTCAAACTCATAACTATTTTATCAAACTGTTTTGCACTTTAGGAGTTTAATTTATTATTGTTATAAAACCGTTATATTTATTAGTTGCTCTCTAGCTCAAATATTGAGTCATACTTTAGATTTATTTGTTAACCTGCTCGCTAGTTTATACGGTTCAAAAAAGGGTCAATTTGATACTGATCTTCCAGTTAAAGTAAACTGAGGACTCTGAGGAACGTCTGAATGTCCTTGTATGAGGTACTTCTAAATTAGGTAATTAATTTGGAGAGACAACGTAAAACGTATTTCGATATTACGATATCATTTGGCAAATATGGAGACCTGATTACACGGAATTAATATAAGGTAAGTATTTTATATTTTCTTTTTCACCCTTGAAATACAACGCCATGGAAACTCGAAGCTCCTTCATTACCCAAAGAATTTAATTTTATAAAGTCATTTGAAATTAACTTCCTTGAAAAGACAATTTCTTATTAATAGAAATATATAAAATATATACATATTTAATTTACCTGTCTTACGGAAATTGCATTACGCAAAAACGTACACATAAAAAATGTCTTTTTTAACTAAAGAAATTGTTCAAAAGGTTCACAGATTATTGAGCGAAAATATAATAGTCTTTACATTAAAATAACAACAAAAATAATAACTGTATTATACTTTTAGTTTTTTTAAGTGTTAAAAGATTAAATTTAGTAGGTATGTATGTACGGATATGCCTAAAAATATAGACACAATGATTATACATGCTTTCTTTTAACTTTTTTTGGGTTGTATGATATTGAGAAAAGCGGGACTCCAGGCACAGTGTCACTTGACAATACTTGCACCATAATGTTATGCGCTTTCTAATATTTTTTTAGCACAAGCATAACATTGCCTTTGTGCCGATTTCCGTTCGCGTACAGCTGGCAGTAGAGCTATATAATGCTTTTCGGAAAAACCTATTCCTCGTAGTCTATCAAAAGAATTTAACAAAGGTCCAGTACACAATGATGAAGCTCTGTTCAAACATAGGGTGTGAGAAAACATTCTTACATTTGAGATTTTATATCCTCCAGCAGGTAATTCCATAACAGATTCTTTGATGATTCGACTTATTTTCTAACCATAGCCTTTATTAACCCATTTAAGATGTTTAATATGCTGGGTAGTTTATATACTGCTTCGCATGCCCGTTTCTATCGGCGAATGCTTTACATGTTTTAAATGTTAGTTTTCCTCTCAAGCTATCTCAGCGTCGCACTCGCATACATGGAACAAACTTTCTATATTCGCCTCATACTTTCCAACTCATAGCTTAACCATAACTGACGTTCAACAGCCATTTCTGATGGCTTTCTCATTCTTCATTTTTCTTCCAACCATCTCATACACACAGCTACAAATCCTTATCATTTTCGACACTGTTCCTTTAACCAACAACAGACGATAGGTGATCTTGCCTCACTCCTTTTACTCTTAGAGTGCTATCTCCTTTAGTGAAGTCAACCTGGCTTTCCGTTCATATTAAAGGATCCTTTCTTCCTACTTTTAAGTCCATGCACGTTTTCCTTCCTCCACCTGCCGATAGTGTGCGCAGTGGTTGTGAGCCACTATTTAGAAAGGCAATAATTACAGACAAGCATGCGAAATACAATATCAGGCTGCCAATACTCGAGGTGTAGAGACAGAACTAGCCACCTTACTTAGGCTTCTCTATCGTTACTCTCCCTAACACAGCCCCTTAAATTCCCTCTCAAAAGCCCCGCACACGATAGCCTTAAAAGAACCCAAAGCAAGCTACCAGGCATTGCTAAAGCACCTTAATAATCTCTCTTCTTCTCTAAAAGCCTCGTCTTCTCCCTATCTTCACTCTTTTATTCACTGCTTTCTTCTCTAAAAATAGAGTATATATCAATTTTTGCGTACTGTCTGCCTCTATTTCTCTACCCACAAATACTTTAGCTTCTTCTTCTAGCAATATGAAGAATTAATTTAATATTTTTGCTCTAAAGTCCTGTTTTGATATAAAAATCGATAAATGTTTTTCTATGAGAAAATATAAGAGAGGTTATATATATTTTCTTAAATCGACCACCATAAAAGTTTCAAGAGATAAACCAATTTCATAGATTTTGAAATTAGTTTCTGTCAAGGGCTAAATATCTCAAACAATTTAAAAGGCTTACATAAATTTTTAAAATTGGTGTTAAAACAGAATTAATGGAAATCTAGACTTATTCAAATCATGTTCTAGCAGCTAAATTAATGAAATAGAAAATTTTTCTCTTATATAAGTTCATTTTTGCCACAATCTTTAGGGTAGAGACCTATTGTAATATTCTAAAATAAAAATGAATGAAGAATGACCACATATGAAATATGATCACCCTTAAAAAACATACTCTTTAATAATAAAAATGCAGAAATTTCCTCTAAGTTTAATGGAAGTGACATAAACTAATGTGTTCTGGTATAATTAGCCTCGTGACGAAACTCAAAAATATTACATGGTGCTTAACTAATCTTAAATGCTAATATTGTCTAAATGTAAAATAAAAGAAACACTAGACATAAAGGTAATCTAGTGTAGCGAGGAAAGAGAAGCAAATGCAAGGCCAAAGTTAACTGGAATGATTTAACTTACTCTCCATAAGAATTTAAGTAGTAATTAGATTATTCTATTTTTTGGCTAATTTGTAATGGAATGTTTATTTGAATTCAACATGAATCTATTAATTAAACATCAACTGGTAATTTTTCTCGGTATCCTTTCTGTAAGATAAAAAAAAGTGTAGCTGCTCTTCCCCATAAGATCAGTGGAGTAATCATTTATTAGGGAATTTTAAGTGAAAACTTTTATTATTGCAATGGTAATATGTACATAAAATTGGGATTAAAGCAAAATAAATATTAGCTGAAATAAGTCTTAACAGGAGAAGCTAAATGTTAATATGGCTAATTTTTTAATAAACCATAGAATACAATAATTATTCTACTATTTCCCTAATTCAGCATTTTTCAACCAGTGAAAATTTTGCCCCCTCGTTTAAAATTGAAATATCTATCATCTCATTAAAGTTTCTAACATAAATATAATCAATATCAATGTAACATGTGTTTTTTTATATTTTGTGTTGTAATAAATTTTTAAAATTTGTATTTCACTTTACAACTCTCAAGCAATAAAAACTATTAAACTCTTAACTTCTAATCGTCCAAAACGAAAAACAGCGGTAAATAGGAAAAGTATGTGGGGAAAGGAAATGATTAAGAAAGGCTTCTGCTATAATTGAATTTTTACTTAGCCAAAAGGAAATAATTTGTTTTTCTTCTACTATAGATTTTTAATATTCTGGTCACAACAATCACAAGAATAAAATGTTTTACAAATCAGTAGCTTTTGATGAACTACATATTCCTCTTTTAGTAAATTTTAAGGGCTCCTGCGTGATGGATTTGAAAAGCTCTTTGGCAAGTATTGAGGGCCATTATAGGACTTGTTTGAACGCTCTCAAATAATTCACCAAGAAATGGTCACATTTTTTTTCAGGGTTAGTATTGGCAAAAGATATATTTAAGAAAGATTAAGAGTTAATTTTATTTCCAAATCTACCGTATACTGTACCTTTCTCGTTATGTATCGTTCTCTCTCTATCTATCCCTCTTTATATTTCTAATGTGTAAAGAGCGTAAATATTTCTAACTGCAGAATGATTCTCGAGGACAAAGATGAGTTATTGACTTCTCACATTTTATGCAATGACCTGAAATGAGCATATGTAACAATGTTGTAATGGGAAGAGGAAATGTAGAAAATTTAGTATATCAATGATTCACAACGAACCTCCCCCTATCCCCCACTAAACATAATAATTTTTATTTGCAGTCAACATAAAAGAATAAACTATGTTAAAGAATTTCACCTTTATCTTGTTACTGGGTTAAAAGTCTTATATCCTAGATTTTCCTCACTAAAGTAAATGAAAAAATGTATTTTGATCCACAAACATTTTTACTAGGGTATTATTAAATATGGAAAAATCGATTACATATATAAGGCTGTAGGATTTAATATTTTTCAAAGCTTGGTAGGAAATTAAAAATCTTATTTAAAATAAAGCCTTAAAATGTGGAGCATAATAGTATTTTAAGGAAACCTCCCAAAACATTCTAGATTTAATTACAAATTTAGATAATTTAGTATAGTTTTATGAAGTTTCAAGAATGTTCCAGAAAACACCGAAACACCCCCCCTGTAAACTTCGAGAAGCTTTTGTAATCTTTTGGAATATTATTCACAAAAGTATATATAAAGATTTAACGATCTGCTTATCATTTCAGTTCTAGCTACCATAGTGAACATATCAGAAGAGAAATAGTATAAAGAAACTGTGATCCTTTCACGGATGTATTCTTTTATATATGTATTTAGGTCTTCAAAATAAAAGCAAAGATGTTCGTGTGAGAATGCGTTAAGCTTACAAAGAATACTTTGGTGTGCCAGTTGGGCGCCAAGATAAACCTCGGGCACCCTAATTTTATTTAGAACACTGCGAGAAAATTTTTTAAGATAAAAAAATTGTTTGTGGTAAAATGAAACGTATTAAAGAGCACAAGTATTTAAGCTTTTATGTTTGTTGGTAAGCCAAATGAGTAATAAATTATATTTTATAAATTTACAGGGTGTAAAGATAAGCCATGAAGTTTGTCATTGCCAGGATTTAACGTACACCCACTAGCCACTTAAGGAACTGCTAATTCTGTATGGTAGGCCCTTTTTAAAATTAGAATTGGCAAAGATGCATGTGCCATTTCCTACCACAATCTTCCATCATATTTTGCACCAGTACAACACAGTACTGAAATTCCTGTATATCCACCTCCAGGAAGGAATAAACCACTTTCAAAAAAGGCAAAAATTCAGAAGCTTAAAAGATCAGTAAAGAAGTAGATAGGAGTGTAAGAGATACGGGTGTTTACAAGATTCATACCATCCAACCGAAGAGACCTCAATGACTTTATCAGAGATCTGGGCTTGTTAAATTCAGACGTATGATATGCTATATAGATTAAAATGTGCAAGTCACCAAGTAAAAGGTGAGTTCGTAAACATTTCTCAAGATTCTTTACTTATCAAGCTGTGCTTTGATACTAGATTGATGTATCTGGTCTGTATAATGCAATTGAAATTATATATGTAATCCTGATGAGCCATAGCTCTTCATTGACAGCACCTCAAGAAGCATTATCGCTGCACTTCTCCATAATTAGAATAACCATGCATCCTTTCCTTTTGCTCATTCCGTATAACTCAAGGCGGACTAAAACATTGTCAAGCTATGGCTGGGAAGTAATTGGAGACTTTAAAATGGTAGCATATTTAATGGTTCCCCATGTCATCTCTGTCTTTGTGACAGTAGGAATATCATAGCACATTACTACATAAAACACTCTCAATAAAGGAGTAAGTTTTCTGTTGAAGGGGATGATGTCAGGCAAGAGGAATAGATAATCCCCACAAAACTGTTGTTCCCTCCATCCATTTAAAATTAAGTCTCCTGAAGAATTTTGTTAGGGGTCTCATAAAGAGTCTGTAGCCTTCAAGTACCTTTAAAATTTATTTTCTAAGCTCGCTGAGTCAAAGGTGAAGGCTAGTGTCTTTTTTGACCACTAATCATGAAAGTACTGGATCGTTCAGTATTTCCTGAAAAGCTTAATGAAATGAAAAGGAAACCTGTGTGAGTTTTGTTTCAGTGTATCATAACCTTTTGGCAACCACAAGGCTGACAATACATATATGGAAATGGTTAAGTGAGGACAAATTGGAAAGCTATGACCAACTGGGCTTCAGAATATCCATGAAGGTTCCCATCCTTAATGCTCATCATCTGCCAGTTGTGAGAAAGGTGACTGTGATTATGAATAACCTTCGTCAATTAATCAAAGGGATAAAAAGCTTAGACTGAGAGAGTTCATGAGAGCTCTAGACCCATCCAAAGAATATTTGTAATTGTAAGCTTCCCGACTAAGAGGAAAATAAATTGGTCTAACAAACAACAAAACTTACCCCTATATTAAGAGGCAAAGTAATTTTCTTGCTTTTTGTCAAAAAAAGAGACACCTATTTTTCTGCAATGATGTTAAGGTCCCCCTAAATAACATGAGTGTTTCTTAATACATATAAAATCAAGAGTGGAATTAATTCACATTTCCTTACGAGATTTGAAATGTGTGTTTTTCTAAAATCGTTGTTAATATGACTCAACGCGTATTAGCCTCTCGACCAGAATCTGACATTTGTATTGAAATTAAGATGTTGAATTTTCTTCTTGGTCAACTAATGTTTCTTAAGTGGCTTTGGGAGAGCAGTGCTAAATAAGAGCATTACATGATAAAGAATATCTAATATTAAAAGTAATTTTTCTAGAGAAATAAATGTTGTCATTCAACCTTTAGTCAATGGAAAAGAAATCATGTTGCAGCCATTACATGAAATGCTTGTCTGGATGAAGCAATTTGTAAAGGCTTTAAATATAGAAGTCCCCTAATTTGGCTACTTAGGTATAAATTCAGTGAAATAAGCATGGAAAATAAAAGGCAAGAAATTTTTATTTAATCAAATAAGACGATTGGCTCACATATGTTAGAAAATTAAACTTAATTATTGTCATTCGATATGTAATGCTTTTTTGTTTTATATATAGTATTATTTATGTATAAAATGAAAAACATTTTTAATTATTAATATTTAAATAAGAATATATTTGTTGAGTAATATAGATAATTTCCGAGAATTTCTCCTAATACTATCCCTTTTTCTACTAAAATTTCAACATCGTGTTCTTTAAAATCGTTTGACTAAAGTTTAAGTTTGTTTCATTTTCGTTTGTTGTTAATACCTTCCTATTCTTCAGGTGATTCGTTAAACACCAGAGCCAAAGAGTGTAGAGGATGACTCATTAGTTTACCAATCGAAATAGTTAAGCTTTTGTATGGTATATCTTACGAGATGAGGACATTCCTTACCTTGTCAAAAATAGAGAGATAAACAAATGTAGTTTTCTTATTGCAATTGTACCCCTGACAGGACTTGAGTAATCTATTTCTGCAATCGTGAATCATTGCCTATCTCGTTCAATGAAGATGCACAATGTAGTTTTTAGAAAGTTGTTTAAAAGTTAAAATCTGATTTTCTTCCATTATTATTTTAAAAGGCTCTTGATCAAATTCCATTGGGCGTCCTAAACGAGGTTATTTTTGAGACTAAAGAAATACTTATCCAATGGCCTAATAGTAAGAGATATTCTCTCAAAATTTACAAATATTATTAGCTTACTGAGTATTAACATAAAATGCATCGCAATCCAATAGCAGTGGTGATTTCAATGAAGAGCTCGGTGGGTAATGTCAGCAAAATAAACAAAATAATAAAAGAGAAGCACCAGGGAAGGCGATATAAAGATATGATGGCATATTACTGATGCTCTTTCTACGAGACTGGCTAAGTTTATCTCAATCTAGGTAGAGCTGTCAAAGAAGCTTCTCATCTGCTCAATAACTCAACAAGTTTTTATTTTTTTAATTTTAAATTTTAGAGTTCACTGTAACATATTTTATATAAATATTGGTTATATTTTATTTTATTTTTGTGATTAGCTTTCTATATAAAAAGTGCCACTCGTCCAACTCTTCTTTTCAATTCTGGGATCAGAAAGAGCATAATTGGTGGTTCACTTGTAAATAAAACACTAGAGCTGTTGTAGTAGAAACATGATCATTTTTATATCAGCAATCCTAAAATTTTGAAAAACATGGCAACCTTTTAAATTACCAAAATCATTGGTAGAATTTTGATTTTAGGAAAGTATCCTTCCTTATGCATTCCATGCCATCAACCTTTATCCTTTGTATATATTCTTGCCATTGATGTTAACAATTGTTAATGCCCTTTTTATCTATTTCTCTGAAGGGAATTTATTTAAACATGGAATCCGAACCACAGGTATTTATTGCATATGGACCCTACCGTGAAGCGGACAAGACCTATGACATCATCTAACGATTTAAAACACCCGTTATGGCTTGAATTCGCTGTAATCGAAGTGGTATTTTTACAATGCAAAATTGTATATTGAAGCTCCGCAAAGCCTGGCTAGCGCTAATTTGGCGCCCGACTACAATACATCCTATATGCTTCAGGTTCTTCGTCCAAGGTGAAGAAAATGTGTTTTTATATAACATAAGTAATATTTGCCTCTTGTATATGTCAAGATATACGAGAGTTAAACTCGGATTAATTTCACGCTTGTAAAAAATTCTCTAAGCTCATTTGTTACTTAGAATTTATAATTATTTCACATTATTTTATATAACTAAAAATCCTTTCTATTTTGAAATGCCAGCACCATCAAAATAAGGTTATGAGATAGAAATTTTCTCTGCAGCTTTATATTCATCCGAGTATTTGTAAAATCCACAGAATGTTCTGTCATAAAAGCTTTTTGTTGATAGTGACGTCTATTTTCGTATTCATGACTTCGCTTTCAATTCTTTCGATATTTCGTATTTATTCATTCTAACTGAATAATTTCAAAGGTTCATCAAATACTCAAATTTTTATCTCTAGGGACGGACCAGAAAACTATTGCAATTTAGCAGAGCGTTCTATTTCATTAGGGCCTTTTAATACTGCTCTTTTTAATTTTGCATAAATAATAAGAAACTATAAGGAAAAGAATTGTTTACCGGTATGTTTACGAACATTAAGCGGGAAATGAATGGAGGAAAGAGCTAAGCATCTGTGTGTTGGGGAATGTAACCATCATATTGAACTATTGAGGCTAAGGAGAATAAAATCTTTGTCTCGCTATGGCCTTAAGTTTGTTTGTTTTTAATGTGCAGGAACTCATATGGTGAAAGGAAAAAGACCTTTGGTTAAGTAAAATGATTAATCGATCATTGTCTATATGCTTCGTGCTCCTTTATTCTGGAATTTCTTGTTAATATTAAATTGTATGTTTAACTTTCATTGTAATTATATATAGATGAGTTTAATAAAGTTCTGTGAAGATGATGATGTGCCAAATTAAAATTAAGATGTTTTCCTCCATCATTTCCCAATAAAGATAAGAACTATGCCTTTATTATGGGTATTGGTGCACAGTTTTTTAACTGGTATGCTATACATCTTGAGATCTGTGTCCTTTGATTATTCTTTCGTATGTTCTATTAACCCTGTTCGTATTGTTCTGGTATAAGAGTAGTTACCAAATAGGTTATTATTAATTTTTGGGGTACGTATTTTGAGCTCATACGTTTTCGCCATGTACCTAAATTAACCTTTCTCTTGGGCAAATGCAGATTGGCATCTGTCGAGTGATAGCGCAAGATACCCTTAAACATTTCATTGTTCTCTTTAAATGAAAAAAAAATATCACACCTATTTCAAGGCCACTCTTTCAAATGGTGTTTATGTACTTCTAAGGAAATTTAGGCTAAACTTTTCATAAAGTGAAAAATCATTTCGATAAAAAAAAACCGTAGGATGACTAGTACACTCGGAAACGTCCCAGACTGAAAGAAATACGTCAATAATTTCATCATTTACTTTTTTGTGGATTTAAATCATTAGTTCATACCAAATTTGATTGGGTAATGTTAATTTACTCTACTTTTGTTATTTAAGTACCTCAAAACCCACCCGACAAACTCTTTGTATGTTGATATATTCAAATCCTAATTAGATTAGGTTAAAATAAAAAAAATAAAAACAATGCATTAGACTTTTTTCATTAGCATATATATACTGAAAGTAAATAGGCCTTACTAAATAACTATTTAGCATTAAAATGTACATAAAACAATTAAATTTGAAATATAATTTATCCAAATAAATAGCAAATTAAAAGCGATACCTTTAAATAATCCATATTCGACCAACTATCATAGAGATGGTACAACCTTGTATTTCTTTTATCTTGGGTATCTTGGCTAGCTGCTGTTCCGTCCATCATCCAATCATTAACTGTTTCGCGATTACGTAAATTCGGAAAAATTCATAAAAATCAGCAAACTTTTGTATACTGGAGCAGAATCGTACTCGTACATAAAAAAATCATAATACGAAGTAGGCTTCTATTCGTATGGATTTATGAGATCAACAATTATGACTCCTGTTCCTACTTTGCCTTTGATTATTTTTTAATGGTATATAGTTGGTAAATTTGTGAAAATCCCGCACTCATTCCTGTTATTTCATCACACTTTATTTGTTTAGGAATTGCATGCGTAATACTCGCTTAATGATTATTATTTTAATCCTCAAAGACATTTTGATTTACATTTGGTTCATGAATTTGCCTATTCCCCGCGTCTGCAATTTTGGTATCTTTCACTTTAATTCTGTTTTTACAAAATGAATTGGTACGGCGTTGTTTACATTCGTATGAACTTATTTCATTAGATTAAGTTTTTTATTAACGTAAAAATGGCATTCTAAACAACTCATTCTTCCTACTCCATTGCACATTATTTACTAGGGTGTTGCATTTCTAATACTCGCTTAATCCTTATTTCTCCTCCTAACGCTTGAATATGACTATTCAAGACCTCCACCATTTTAGCGGCATGTTTCCCTTTAATCCTGTATTTATCAATGGAATATGTACGGCACTGATCACACTCGTATGAAATTATTTCATCAGATTAAGCTTTTTACTAATGTAACAATTGCACTCTAAACAACTCATTCTTCATACTCCATTGCACTTTATTTGCTAGGGTGTTGCATGTCTCATACTCGCTTAATCCTTATTTCTCTCGTAATGCTTGAATATGACTATTCAAGACCTCCACCATTTTAGCGGCATCTTTCACTTTAATCCTGTATTTATCAATGGAATATGTACGGCACTGTTCACACTCGTATGAAATTCTTTCATTAGATTAAGCTTTTTATTAACGTAACAATTGCATTCTAAACAACTCATTCTTCCTACTCCATTGCACTTTATTTGCTAGGGTATTGCATTTCTAATACTCGCTTAATCCTTATATCTCGTAATGCTTAAATATGACTATTCACGACCTCCATCATTTTAGCGGCATCTTTCACTTTAATCCTGTATTTTTCAATGGAATATGTACGGCACTGTTCACACTCGTATGAAATTCTTTCATTAGATTAAGCTTTTAATTAACGTAACAATTGCATTCTAAACAACTCATTCTTCCTACTCCATTGCACTTTATTTGCTAGGGTATTGCATTTCTAATACTCGCTTAATCCTTATTTCTCGTGATGCTTAAATATGACTATTCACGACCTCCATCATTTTAGCGGCATCTTTTACTTTATTCCTGTATTTATCAATGGAATATGTACGGCACTGTTCACACTCCTATAATATAATTTCATTAGTTAAGATTTTGTTTAACGTAAACATAGCATTTAAAAAAAAAAATTACTACCTCCTTTCTTCCATAGTCTAATAGGGGTAGGTTCAACCTGGATGGAACCTAGCACTGTTTGTTTGTTTATTTTTTATGTTTCATGTGCATGAACTCATAGGATCAGAGGGGCACTGAAACTAGCAATGATTCTAAATACAAAAATTTGATTAACTTAGTTTGGGTTTTAATATACTAACATAGAATAAATTCGTTTGTTCGTTTTTGACGTGATTTTATAAAAAAAGAGAAGAAACTAAACATTACTAAAGAAAATTAAGGCATGATTAAATGATTTAATATTTTAAGTTTATCGGAATTTTTTCCGCGGCGGGTTATTTGCCAGTGGATTTTTCCTCGTAGCTTTTTTTCTTCCGGTTAATATTTTCCTATAATCAAAATGCTAAGTATCCTAATTTTCTATACATGAGAAGGGGAATTTATTAGATAAAAACTAATAAATAATTAATGGGTTTTTCAAAAAGGTGTTACAAATGCTCAAGGAAGTTGAATCAGACGTAGATAAATTGTATAAAATTTATAGTAATGAAATAATACATAATTTGATAGTAAAAGCGACAAATTAGATAAAATCAGAGAAACATGGCAAAACTACTTGACATTTAACACGTACACATTTACATACAATGAAACTAGATCAAGATTCGACCACATGTGCGTTTAAATAATTCCTACAAAGAGATAAGATATTGTGAGCTTAATGACGTTGAAAATATGTTGCTTACATGTCTCAAATGACAAAATTGGAATAGAACTATTTATACTTGAAGATAATGTTTGCCCTTGGTTACATACATATGATATGCGGAAATACAAATAGAAAGATATAAAAAAAAAAAAACTCTATCCAATCACAGTTGTGAACAAGTGACTGGTTCTTGCAGGAAACTAAATTCGAACTAAAACGCAAGGAATAAGAGTTACATCATTTTCCATGTCATAGTTTAAACTGATTAAATCAAAGAGAAAGGTTAGAAGAACAAAAGATCACTGAAGTAGCCCAAAGGTTAAGGAAGGTTTCAAAGTTCGGCTTTATTTCACTGAAATAAACATTCCAAAACATAACTATAAAAATAAAATAATACATGTAATGAACACACTCTCACATTACTACACACAAATTTAGGCACACGTACGGCTTTATTTCACTGAAATAAACATTACAAAACATAACTATAAAAATAAAATAATACATGTAATGAACACACTCTCACATTACTACACACAAATTTAGGCACACGTACATTTTATAAACAAAGAATTAACCTAAGTGGTATAATGTTGGTTTCACAAACCTAGGAAGGATCATAATCTCCATAAATTATGCCCAACATCGCACATTAGGACACTATCTCTTTTAATTTTATTCAATATTCAAACCTATAGAAAAGAACACAGGTTAGTTATAAACTTAATTAATTATAAATTAATGAATTATTACAATAACAATAAAAAAATAACAAGAGGTAATGTGGATTTTTGCTAGAAATTTTCCAAGGAAAGTCACATATAAAAAATTGTCTCCTATACAAACAAAAATTGTTCAAATTTGAGAGGAACTATCGAAAAAGGCAGTTAGCATGTGTTTTCTAAAGAGTAGATCTTAAAAGAAAAGACTGGCTAATGAGTAAAAGAGTAAGGGGAAAAATCTGATCGAAAACTGAAATTTCCCATTAAATAATGACTTGTATCGCCTAGGTACATATTTTAAGCTAAAGTGACCACAACCTTTCGTAAATAACTAAACATGAAGTTATATAATATAGGTATGACAAAAGTGTTGTTCACTGGAGATCGCTGAACTGGAGAAGTACATAAAGATATTCTAAGAGATATGGAAATTTGCTTAAAGGGTATTGAAAAAAGGCACATATGGAAAATTGGATCCGATAGAAACCCAAATTGCTTACACTGCAGAGAAAGCCATTGGAAAAGGCAGTTGGCGTATACTTTATAAAAAGAAGGTAAAACAAATGAATGGACAAATAATGAAAGCAAGACCAAAAATCTGACGAAAAATACTCAGTACCGATAATCTGAAATTTTGAAGTTTTAACCAAAGAACAAAGTCATCAGAAAACATTATACCCGGATACAGATGTAAATTTGGACAAAGGTTGAGAAAATCTATTCATTATCTTCAAAGTTCACGAACGCTTTTATCAATTTATCGGACGAGATCTAATATGTGCCAGTGCAGAGATCTGTTTTGAGGATGCGTACTGCACATGAAAGAGGTAGGCGAAGAAAGGCTTCCATTAATTGGCTGATGGATATTCAGACATTGCTATATCAGAGAAGCATAACATATAATAGACCCACGAGAATCAAAGTATTAATCAGAGCTCCATGTATATAATACAAAGTTAATCATGATTTTGCACAAAGGCACAAAGTTTGGGGAAGAAGATTGATGAAATAATCGCTTTAATTGAGTCAGAAGATTTTGCTATAATCTCATTTTGCAAACGTGCACGATACTTTTTTTAACAGCGAGTATATAGGGGAATTTAAGTAGTTAACTGTCTAAAAAATTAATGGAAATTAGAACATTATCTATCTATTCCTTTATCTGTATATATATATATATATATATATATATATATATATATATATTATTTGTCTTTAGGGACATATTAATAATGCCAACTATCCGAGTTCATTTAGTTTTTTATTGAGTTCTTAAGTTGTTTATTTTCCCTTATAAAAATTTCCTTTCTGGTATGTATAGTCGGTTTCTTTCAACTATACTTATTCTTATGGGAGCAAATTAATTTAATCTCACTAAACTTGACCGATTTCCTGTAACTATATTCTTTATCGTCACTCAAGATCTGTAAAATTGTCTCAACTAATAATTAATCACTTCAAGCCTTCACGCCTGATTAAAATTTTTATTTTTGTGAAAGATTTGTTGGCACAAACCTTCCTTTTATTCTAGATGTGAAAATAATCTTTATTGTTATCTCGATCTGCTTCTCTAATTCTACCTTAGGCCACTGCAATAATGTTTGCATGGAAATGAACTGTGCACGTTTGTGCTGATGTTTTCCTGCTAGTCAATTTTAATCGACCACCTGAGAGAACTAGATATTATTTTTTGTAATAAAACAAGACTTGTAGCTGCTGTATTTCAAAGTCGTGATATCGAGGATGTAATTTTACAAATAGTTTTCAAGGTGTACAATTTATCATGAAGGCAATGTTGACTAAAATATTTCATATAATAATAATCTATCTCTAAGAGAGAGACTACAATTCGGGGCAATGCTTTTACTGGAGTTTGCAGGGAAGCACTTCCGAGACAGCTAAATCCGAGATTGCCATTAATAATCGCTAATAAATTTCCGTTTCAGCTTCTGACGAGAACGAATATGTTATCAAAGTTCGTATTAAAGGTACACTATTACAAAACACAAATTGATAAATTTTCAGGAAAGACACTCACGCGACAGAGAAGATAACGCTATAACTGAAAATCCGATCTGAGGATTGGTTAATCAGTGGATGGTTTTAACGAACGAATCTACCTAAATGGCATTAAATAATGTTCTTATTCGAATTGATCAAATTTATTTAGATTCTTTGTGAACCTCTTTTTAAGATACCGACAAATGGTGAGAAAGCTAAGAAAACTTGTAGGAAAGTAGAATTTACAGGTATTATTCCGCATATAGGTTTGTTAATTTTTTTTAGCAAAGATGTTCATGGGTAAATTAATAATTCTTTTTGTGTATTCAACCTGAGAAAGTGTTACATCTTACCAATATTTTGAACAATTCTTAGGAACGCAGCAAACTATTCTAGATTGATAGCTTTAATTAAAATTGATATACTCGATTATAATGGGGAGAGATTTAACTATGTAATCCTTAGACTCAAAAGCATATAAAAGAGTGCGATTCCTAACATTGCATTTACATAACAGGCCTAGGAAATTTTTAAAATGATGTTATTAGAGACTTTAACTTAAGAACCTATAAATTCTTTAATAGGCACAGTGTGAAGGGATGCCCTCGAAGGACTACCCTGAGAGGAATAACCTGAGAGGAATACCCCTCTCTTCTTTCAATACCACGTGCGCCAAGCATGAGATTTTTAGAAGGTTCGAGAAAGAATCAGTCCTTCGCTCACTTACCCGTCACATCTGTGTTTGCTTTCAAACGCCACTCGTCCCATCCCCTCTGCGATAACACCGTGTCCAGCTACATTAACCCTACCTCCATATCACGAGGCAGGTTTCATCGTCTGGAACGTCGCCTTATCATGGCGCCAAGAATCTCTTAGGGCCCGCAGCCCTTGAAGCGTTTATCGGACCAGCCACCCTGGTATTTAACCAGAAACTCACCATCTCTTGAGGAGATTTAAAGCTCGCCATCCACTTTGTTCCGACTGTCGTCTGTTTCCCGTGAACCCCTGTAACCCGTTGTCGTACTTTGTCGAAGATCTCGCCAACAGATCTACTTTCGTTAAGATTTGGCCCCTGTTTAGGAAGAAAGCTATCAAGCGTCTTTTTTCCTGGAGAGCTGTGCGGACCTCTCATCTTCACCATCCCTTCAAGATTCCCGTTCTTCGAGACAGAGACTCCCTGCCGATCTGCAAAATCGTCTTGATTTGAGATTACATCTCTCTGGAGCAGAGAAAAATCTCATTCTTCATCATTAAGTAATCCATCTCCATCTTTGAGTCCTCCTCGTCAGGACTCCATGAAGTATCTTCTCGAAGACCTCCACCGTTGTCCCTCCTCTCCAATTCGCCCGCGCTTGCATTAATCTTCCCATAATTAATTTAAATACCATTACCATATGTAATCGGTTCACCCCTTTGGGATATATATATATATATATATATATATATATATATATATATATATATATATATATTAAAATTATATTTTGGTGTATTATATTTATATATCCTTTGAACTGTAACTTGGCAAGCCATTAATCAAAACCGAGTCAACCGTAAATCGCACTCTTTATTAATCATCCATAAACAAGTCTCAAGCGGCCTTTGGCTAGCTGTCTGCCAGTGCATGTGTACGACTATGAGTGCCGAGCTAGACTACACAGGCATACCTCGACACACAGGCTTAGAGGAAAAGGGTGAAAAGTAATCCTATATATAACAAACGGACTTGTTGCTACCATTAATAATAATTAATTACTTTTCACTTTTTATAAATATAAGCCATGAATTCAAACGAAAGAATGAGATCTTTTTTTTTACAAACTTTGGGCATTAATTAAAAAAACAAACAGTTATATAATGTAAGTGTTCGGTAGAGTAGTGGTTGTCAGGCTGGAATTTAAAACACAAGGGTTTCTAGGTTTAATTATGGAAGCGAAAAAAAAATCTACTCTCGACTTCTTATCTGACGTCCCTTAGCTAACAACTTGAATTAGGCTAGCACGTTAGATTATCGCTAAAAACTTCTCATGATGTAATAAAACCTAAAAAATCTCGGCCGTTCTGCTTGATGAGCGGATTTAAAATATAGCGAATATTATCTACAACAATCACAGTGGTTGTGCAGGCAGAGGCGCTCTGTCGAAATGCCCCTTCCTTAACAATTTTAATCCCAAAGACGATATCAAAAACATAAATAAAGACTTTTACGTTCCAACCTATAACAGCAGAACTGTATCTGAGGAAGTATATTTTATACAACTCATCACTTAATTCAATTATATTACTGGGATATAGTTGATCTGTGTGAAACCGGAAGAAACGGGGAAGCTATCACTTAAACAAGTGACCTTTACCTAATATAGCATAAAATAAAAAAAGATCAAAGTCAGCATGGAGTTGGGTTCATTATACATAGGGAAGTAAAAGAAATGATAATAGATTTTCTCGTAATCTTTGAGTCACTAATAATTATTATCTCAAAATAGACCTATCCTAGCCTAGCTCCGACTTAGACTAGTACGCAGGAAGAATTTTATAGATTCTATGATGACATTAGGAAAGGTCTAAACCAAAACAAAGTCAATTTTAATAATGTCATAGAACTCTTTAATGCAAAGGTCGGGGGAAGTAATGACTGATGCATCGGAAAGTTCTCGAAGAGTGTACGAAATTTAAGTGAGCAAGATATAATTGACTTTACACTGGCCAAGACTTCAAAATTTACTATACTATGTTAAAAAAAAGAAAACAAAGACTTGGAACACCCGAAACTATGTGAAATACAAGAAAATTGATTAAATTCCAGGTAATTAATAAAATAAAAATAAATGAATATAGTATCATCAGATGTAGAATTAGAATTAACATCAAAAGGGTGAAGAAAGCTATTACAGTAAAAATGATGCCATTAGAATCCATAAAACTCGTTCCAGTTTGCAACTAAAGTTCCATCGATCAAGATTTACCGCATAAAACTTTCAGAAAGGTGGATAGGTATGAAGTAATAGTGCTAGACAAAGTTGTATATATAAACTTATTTAAGCAATTACGTGATTTTCGTTTGCAGTTTATGCGAAAAATATAAGGAATCCCAAAATAAGAAGTACCATAAAGTTAAACCCTATGAAGAAGCACAAAAACCCGAAAGCAACAAACATCAACCAACAAATTTTATTAGCAGAACTAAGCAAACTCATTAAAAGAAACAGAGCTGGCATCAAAAAATATAATATAACTATTGTTGAAGACAGAAGAAGAAAAGGGGTAAAAAATGGCTGAAAAGTGACGGCAAAGTAAAATCTCACACAGTAGCTATAAAGAAGGAAATTGTACAATCATCTAGGATCGAAAAAAATAATTGAAAGAACGTAGTACTAATAAAAGTTGTATTCAATCAAAATGCTCATTTGCCTGAAAAGAAAATTAAGACATCCAAAGAATAGTCCCTGCTATGACGTATAGAGCAGAAACTTGGAATCTGATCAAAATAGATACATTAAAAATTAGAACAATACGAAGAGCCCCATAAAGCCTTATTATGGGGATAACTTGGCGCTAGAGAAAATCAGCAATTTGGATACGTGGACAGAGCAAACTTCAGGATATTGTGAAAGATATAAGAACCCTGAATTGGAATTGGGAAGGCCATGTGGCAAGATTCCAAGACGACAGATGGATTAGAATAATTTTCAATTCGACTCTACTTTATGAAGAACTATCGAAAAGAATAAGAAAAACAAGATACAGAGACGAAAGAGGAAAGATGGTTTTCAAATTAGAATGACTATATAAAGGAGTAATAGCATCTCCACAAGAGAGATGCAAGAACTTCTAAAGAAAAAACTTTTTAGGTAGTAAAGTCAGGAATAATAGACTTTTAAATTATATTAGGAGAATTGTAGTTAAATGACCACTTGTACAATGAGATAGATTTATGATGAAGATCTTACTTCATCTCTAGCATTCTCATCACACAAATTGGCACAAGTTTTCACCTAAAATTCCCTTGATCATGAAATGTCGCATAAATTTTCCATATAGGGGGATAGGTTTGAAGCACTAATGCTAAACAAAGTTTTATATATAGGAATATTTAAGCGATTAAGTGATATTTGTTTGCAGTTTATGCGATAAGATTCGGGATCCGTTTTCGTAGAAATTATTTTTTTAAATTTCTATCGTATATTATGGAAATTTTTATTCTGCTACTTTCCCTTTTAATACGAAAACAGGCGACATAATTTAAAGCAAGAGCCGCTGGTGGACCCAAAGAAAGTGTTGATATCACCCATGTAAATTAAGTTGTGTATTATTGAGAAAATTGTTAATTAACTGGATTAAGAAGATGAAGCCTTGAAGCTCAACTAGGACCTAATATCGAAGGTGTCAGAGGCGAATATCAAAGCAGGAGTATTTGTAACCACTCAGCTGAAGCGAGTTTTGACTTAGACAACATTTAGAAGAGGTTGTCTGAGGTCGAGCAAACAGCTTTGAAAATTGGAAAAGTATCTATTCTCTAGTCACATGGTTGTTCGTAACATGAGCTGCCGTATCTGGCTGAAACTGCACGTTATACATGCGTATCTTGATAAGTTAAAAAACATGAAAAGTATTCAAAAGGACAAGGTGAAAGATTAAACCAGGGTGTTAGTTCTTTCAAGGAACTCTATAATGCTACAACTTTTGCGTGAAAATTAACTTAAATACAATTACTCATCTTTTGGACATACTTATATTTTATAAAATCTGATAGTGTGAAAAAAACTTAAATTAATAATTAAAAATTGCAAAACTCAATTTATGGATGTCATGAACTCAGAACCGAATATGCAATAATTGGTGGCTACTTAGTATATTTATGCAGTAAAATATCAGGAAAATATAGGTTTAACTCATAGACAAACTCTGTTTTGCATTTTTTAATTTATGATAGATAGCTGTTCAAAATCAGACACATTTTGACTTGTTATTCTGCCTATTCCCTTGCGAATATATATATATATATATTTATATATATATATATATATATATATATATATATATATATATATATATATATATATATATATATATATATATATATATATATATATATATGTATATGATGATTCAAACCTAATAAAAATAACATATATCAAGGTGTTATTAATTTATATTCAAGTCTAATATATTTGCATATAAGAAAAAATTATATCCACAACTTTTACAATTTCATCCGTGCTTTTCATATTAGTCTAACCACTCATTATATATATAAACAGCCTTTTACTGTCCAAATTAGAACGGTTAAGGAAAGGATGGCCAGTTTTGAATGTTAGATGCTTGATTACAGGATGGTTAGATTTGAAATATTTTATTTCAATGGTTTTTACACCCTTGTTTTATATTTCTTTATTGCATGAAATTAGAACCTAAATAAAATTTAATTAACACCTTAACAATGCATTTCTTAAACCCCATTACCTTTAAACGAAAAGATATGTTTACAACGTTAAACTTTATCTCAAAACATTTCTCTCGCATTATTTAATTTCATAATCGTAACCATTTTTCTAAGTACATGATATATTTAAGATTCTCTGCCATGTATTTTCTATCTATTTATGATGTTCAAAATAAAGATTTGATTTCCTTTTACTCATAGTCCCCCGGCCATTTCGTAAATTCAATAATGTTTTTAAGAGTGTGAGCAAAGAGAAATTCTCGAAATTAAAATCAGTCCATGTAAATTTAGCTCGTTTGGAGCGCAATACAATTTTGGATCGCGACTGATTACGCACCTCCAGAAGTGTTTGTATTTGGAAAGACATTCTATCGGCGATATCCATTATTGTTGAAACACCAATTTACTATAAAGAGATGGAGAAAATGATTTTAATTCCTTTCAACACTTGTAAAGGAATTGTGGGTACCTCTCTTAAGTGACTAGTGCATTTCTGCCCTGCTCTTCACAAATGGTCGGGCTGATTAAAATAATAAAGTTACTTCCAAAACTGTGTATTTTTCGTGATTTATTGTTTAAATTTAAACTTTCTTTGAGGGTTCTCTCCATAGGAGAGCTTATTTCTTTACTGAAAAACACATATAAGCTTAATCTGTTATCTAAAGCAAATTAAAGAAATTTTGTTTGGTTTCATTCGAACAGAGAAATTTTTCTGCCAATAGTTTTTCTTTTAATTTGTGTCATTTATTGTGGCAAAAAGCTACTGTTTTGTTTGATATGAAATAAAGATACTTCTTTCGGACTTGATCAAGTCCATTAAGAGTTTCTCTCGTTAAGTGATAGACTTATTTTATCTTAATTGACAATTTTGCGCTTGAGGTTACCGATTCAGTAACTCTTCCAATAATATTATCTCCCTCTTCTTTGTCTTCCAGAGTGAATCTGGGTATCGTGGAGTTTTGCAGTGAGGTTTAAATGAGTCATGCATTTCATAAATTTTGCCACACAAATTTGAATTGGTCTTTGAGAAGAAGTTTCAGTTTCAAACTACGTACAAAACTGATAAATTGATGTCTTGAGCCATCCTTGTTAAAGTAAATTATCGAACATGCTAGAAAGCAAAATTCAAAGAAAATTTAATATTTTTAAAGAAGACGGATTAGTAATCAAATTTTGGCATATCTCTCCCCAAGAAAAATTATTAGGAATCTTGGAATACCCATTTATTCTATTATCATATTTCAATTTCAATTTAAAGAATAAAGTAAAACATCAACGGAGTTACCACCTGCTGTTCCTCTGGATTCTGAAAGAAGTACTTGTGCTGTTCGAATTTGCATTGAGAAAACTTTCAGTTAAAAGCATCTAAATTGGTAGAAAGTTTCAAACTTAGTCAAAATACCGCATTATAATACCTGTACTCCATTGTCTATTATGCATATTAGCCAGAAAGATGCCCTTTTAACTATGGCCACTATTCATAAGAGGAATAAGTGGAACGATGGAATTTTGACGGAGAATAATTTTTCCTGACAATTCAAATTTTGTTAAAATATAAAATAGAAAACTGTTATGGATTTGCGAATGATCAATAGGAGTTTCACATAAATAGGTTACAGCAAACGAGGAAACATGCTAATTTTTCTGTTATGGTATGGTGAGTTTTAAATGATGGACTATTTTAATGGTTTAAGTGTGTTAGCAATATCAAGTTGTAGCTCAATAAAAAAATAGATAGAACTCCACAAAGTATTATTAATCTACATTTATTATTCAAAAAGAGTATAATTGTCTAAATTTATAGATAAAGTAATTTCAGTAATTAAGCCGCTGTCTATTTACTTCTTTCATATCTTTATTTAACTAAGATTTATAATTTGTACTTGTATTTACAATTTAAAAGGCATAATCTGAAAAAAAAGAATAAATATATTTAGAATTTGGATGCTACTATAAAACACTCTTATAAAAAGAGGAAAATGCCCGCGTTCAACAGTTGCCACTGTTTTTCATGATTTTCGTTTTACTCTTGTTTGGATGATTATAAATTTTAATGTTGGATTTATTTATAAAAATGTCTGAATCTTGCCTACAATGTTTGCTAATTAGTACTCAAAAAGAAAAAGCTGTTTACTTCGTTTTACTTTTTTCCCTCGAAAATTTAAGGCAAACAAACGAGGGCTTATCACGCCTAAATTTATATTTAGAGGAAAACTACAGAGAAAGGGGATGAAAGTAAAGTTAAAAAAAGTGGAATTTATATATTCTGGTGAAATATCGGTGCCAATTTCAAAATTCAAATACATATTGTAGTAACAGTTATTGCTTCAAACTTTGAAAAAATACTGAGAAAAAAATTTACGAAGATATGTAAATTAACCATGAATAATTTTAGTTAAACATATAAGTTCTAAAATTGAGTCTTAAATATGTGTTAAGAAAATATGTAGAAGTTTATTCAGTTTTTCACAATTAACGATATTCGAAATAAAATCCTAAGTGCTTTACTAAAGTTTTAACAGAAAGAAAGCAATGTGTTTAAAATTTTGAAAGATGCTTAAACTTGCAATCGGAAAACAAATTATTTTCCTGCACTTTAGCATCATTTGAGACATGATAGCCTTACAATAATATTTTGCATGTAAAGAGACCATTATAGAATCATAAAAGTGAGTTTTCTCACGTAAGCTTCAAGATGGCTATATCGCTAATTTGCATACAAAGAGCCTACTTTAGATTCAGAAAAAGTGAGTTGTCTCACACAACAGATAAAATAGATCGATACCTATTTTAATTCAATATTGCAAGAGAAAACTAACATTATTTGCGTTTTACACGTTCCATCAGAAAATTCATTTGATAAATGAATGTTGTCCCAAAAGTCATATGCCTAATTTAACCTTAAATGTAGGAAACAATAACAATACTAATTAATTTTTCAAACTCAGAAAGAAAAAACACAGAAGTAAAATTGGCCATGAAATTGCAAAGTTAAAGGATATTTAGCACTCTTCACTTAACGATATTAACAATGAAGATTTCTCTTAAAAAAATCTTAGATAATATCCATTAAAGCTTAATCCGAATTTGTGAAAAGAGAACGATCAAATAAGTTCATACGCCTTTGAGATTTCGACCAAAAGAGAAATATAATAAAATTATGCCCTTTTGATGGAAATAAATTTACTGTTCAAACTTGTTAAACACAACTAGTGTTTATGCTCTCTCACAATATCTAAAAATATAGGTAGCAAGCCAGGTTGACGCTTGCGTGAGAGAACTCTTCTTTCCTAAATATGAATATTATCGTGATGCCATCGTGTCTCAAATAATACCCAAAATAAGTGCAAAGGGACAAATGACTTTGTGTCTATGCAAGATAGTACCACTTTTCATACTCCCAAAGCAACAGTAAGAAATATCCACCTAGCATTAATTATATTAATCTCATCAACTTTTGTGTATGGTCAGCATTAAAAGAAAAAAGGGTGCTTAATTTTTGAAACCTAAACCTGGATGCTTGGAAAAGTATTTTACCTGTGTCTAGGTCAGATGTTATTTCTAGCTGTTATAGCAACCTGCCGTGGATCATCAGTTTGGTGTAGGAATTAGTTATTTAATGGAAAGTTCAACTTTATTCTGATATTTTTCGAGTTTGTAGCGGTGACAGTTAAAGAAGATATTAAATTTTGTCTAGAAATTGCATACAATACTTCTATAGTGTCTAGTTTTCTAAAAAGATTTTATGATTTTTTTTTCCAGATACGTTTTGCAATGTACTAATTCAATTTTTCTAGAAAAATTATTATTTATCTCCGGTATTAATATTTTATATTCAATTTTATCAAATCCAATTACAACGATTGTTCAATCATCTTTTGCAAGAGGAATTTTCTGATAAAATGGCATTAAAACAAAAACTTTTCCAAGAGAAGAAGAATTCATTGTTAGGGAATTAGGTAAACGTATTCTTAGCAAACTTTAAAATATTTGAAGTGTCGGCATCCTACTGTGGAGAAAATTGTCTAGAATAGATTTCAAACGGGAAAAAAAGGGGGTTAAGGCGAAGTTTGAGCTCCTACCCCTAGAATCAACCAACCTGCCTCCATCTCAATGCCGAGTATAGATGAATGGAGAAGGCTGCTCAGCGTTGAGGCTGATCTATTAATTACTGACATAGAAAATAGGTCAGAAGAGGCTTGAAAATAAAGGAGTGGAAAATTTTAAAATTGAAAGGTCTAAACGAAATAGAGTCCAGGTAGTCTCAATTAAGTTCCAGCTTACCAGTGCCACTCAAACCAGATATGCATGCCGATGATCCAGACAATATGAGTTCTCTCTAGGCTGTACATCGGCTTACTGCAGTGCTTTCTTTGAAATACTGAAATGAATACTTGCATGATAAAAATAATAAAATAAAGGTTTAGTTTTGGGACTGAATACATTTGCGAAAAATAAGATACCATATTATCACTTCGAATATTTCATAGGTATCTAATGTTTGTTTATCATCATTTGAGGAAACCAAAGATGAATCCTGTGATATTGAAAAACTGAATTTAATTTATTAAATTGTCTGTAAGTCGCGTTCTTTTAAGTAAGAAAATTCTTTATTTCATTTAAAAAAAAAAATTCTTTATTTCATTTAAAAAAAAAATTCCCTATAATTTTTATTGCCATAATAATATATATAATATATTAGCAATGTATAAAAATAGGGTCGAAGGGCGAGCTCGTTCCCTTCGGTACCCAGGTGTTTCCCTAGATCGCCGCATAGAGCGTGGGAAGCGAGGATGATCTATATCGAGGATGCGGGTTTCGTCTTATAATTGCACCCCAGCTGCATTTATTTAGGGCCTATCTTCCTCGTCTCGCATACCCTTACAACTAGCCTCCGGCATAGATCGAAGCTCTTCAAACATTCTTAGTCAACTTTATCTCGGTTCCCCGAAGGAGTTTCTGCCTTCAACCAAGATCGCGCGGGGGTGGAGGCTATCACCCAGAAAATCCCTGCCACCAGCGGAGCATCTATATAATCCCCCGACTTGGTTCAGCAGGTAGCATTGTAGCACTGTAGTACGGTAGCACCAGAACCCAGCACAGCACTCTTCCGCCCTACACTGCTTAAAAGCAAAGGACATGCTCACCAGTCGCGATCGGAAACACCTGCGATTTCGATTCGAGGACGAAGGCTAAATTGACATCCGCGAACTCTGCCATAGTCAATTGGCTAGTATCTGAGGAGCAACTCCATCCCTGAAAGCCAAACTACATGTGCTCCCTCATCCGCCCCGCGAGGTAACCCAGCATCCCCATCGCAGTCATCATATCCCGACTGACCCTTCCCTTTATCTAACACGTAAGTAGTTGCAATCGTTGACGCTTACAGATTATTTTATAATCTGGTCTACCCAAACCGTCCCATCTTTAAATGAGCTCCCGGATTAAAATTTCCTTTTTAATCACCGACCTGAACCCAACCAGTAATCCCATATTTATCCCTCCTGTGATCGGTCCCGTGCCCACATTTAATTTCTCATGTACGATCATTCACCTTAAACTATGTATCTGCATATATTTCAATTATTTTTGTTTGTTAGTAAAGGTATTTTTCTATCGTCTTTTTCTTGCAAACCTGAACAAGTACCAGCTACATGTTAATCTGTGGCCAACTTGTACTCTAAATTAATTGTTTAGAAAGAACCACGCCATTGAAAAGTAAATCATTTTTCCTATTCCCCACCCACGAACCAGCTAGGTTGAATCTCAAGTAGACTTCGCCAAACCCTCCAAAGTCACATATATATACATAAAGTCCGGCCATTCCACGACAGGCGAAAATCTTTATAATCATAGTTATCTTGGTAACATTAGGTATATATATATATACCTATATTATAATATAATTTTATAAAGAACAAAGAACACTTATATTCAAATGTAATTAGGCAACGTTTAGTAGTTATAAATGCCAAATAATGAATTGAAGGAAAAATAATTATATCTGAGGAAAGTTTATCCATGAGTAAATTTTTTAATCAATTAGAGAACAGGAATTTTAAAATGAAAAATTTCCTTTAGTCAACACAAACTTCGCAGAAAGTTAAACGAATGGAAGTGCAAATAAAATTTTATTATAAATTTTGTCACTTTAACCATCCTCGACAAAAGTAAGTACCTTGGTATTTACTTTAATCAAGAAGCGTAAAATACAATTAAATGTTCTTCTGTATAAGAGCACGTAATTCTCATTTAAATTAAATTTATTTTGCGCCGCCATCCATATTTGATTCCACAAAGCTAAGCCAACAAGGCTGAGTAAGTGGTAATTACTAGAAAACGGTTTATGTTTCATTAGCGTAAAATATCTTGGCCTAAAATATACGTACATACACCTGTCTTTACTATTTGCTTAAATTAATTATGCACTTAGATTTTCTCGTTTAAGTGAGCCCAATTTGTGCAATGAATATAGAAATATTTGGCGAAGACAATTAAATATTTAAGTAAATATGTGTAAATCTAATATTTTGTTAAATTTTCTAGAAGGAAAATGGAAATGCTGGTTTGCTTAAATAGGAGCACATCTGCACAATGAAGAGTAATTAGTGATGGGCTTAAAAAGTAAATACTAGATATAAAGATTTCGTATGGCCTAGACAACCGGGCGTATATAAAAGGATAAAGGAATATATTGGGGCTATTAGTATGGAGGTAGTGTTGTTAAACCTTTACATTGCAATCGAGTATTCCAAATTTAACAGCAGAAAAAACTTCGAAATACTCTTTGAACATACTATTATTTTTTCTGATATGAAAGTAATTTTTTATAAATAAAAGAAAGAACGAACATCAATATGTTTTGCAAAAGAAAGGTAAATGGGATAAGCGAAATAAACAAAATCAGCAGCGTGAATGGCGAAAAACTTCCCTGTTCCCTTAAATCGAAATATCTCATCGTTCAAAGCGCAAATGATTTGGATTTATAGGAGTCGTTCACTTTCCCGGCAGCCATCAACTAAGCAAAGTTAGGGGACTTGCATTTAAATAACTCACAATATCAATAAGTCGATACAGAAACAAAAATTTTAGATTGCCATAATTGTATACAGACGAGTGCATATTGAGAAATAAAATCTCTGAATTAAGAAATTTAGTGACAACGAAAAACCCCTATATTATTAGGGTCACTGAATCATGGATCGAGAACCGTAACACTGTCTTTATCACATAGGTTGAAAAATTTATTAAAGAAAGGATAAAAATAAATAATAAGGATGTTTTATTTTAATAAGCACGAACTAAACACAATAATAACAAATATAATTAAAGAAATAAGCTCAAGTATTTTAGCAGCTGAAATCAAGATATTTCACACCAGAATGAATCTCGCTGTGGTAAACTGGCCGCCAAAAGAACCGAAAAATGACACTACTATTCTTTTTCACCTACTTTGAATGTTAGAGAGGGAAAAAAACATAAAAGTGGCCACCTAAACTAAAGTTTGATAGTAAAATGTCCTACATTGTAGAAATAATTTTGAAAAGGTCTTACTTTGGAAGATACCATAAATTTTCTTGCAATCCAGGATGTATTAATTTTGACCATAACTTATCTTCCGAATTTTAATATAACCAAAATTATAGTGCATCTATTTATATGAAGAAAATGAAAATATCCAAAGGACCATTCCAGATAAGTATATTTAGCTGACCTTAAAGAAATAGAAAACTATTTATCAATTTCTTTTTCTAACCTTCTTTTAAAAAAAGATTTAATTTTTAAAGAAGTCAATGTGATTCAGATTTTCAAAATGATACAAAACAGCAAGCAATTGCACACCCCAGTTGCCATAATACCTCTCTCTCATACTAGACCCTTTTGATTAAAACGCTCTCTTTCCTCCGCTGCTATACTCTCCTAGGATAAACATCTATACTTCCATTAAGTTGTTGTAAATTCAGTCTAGATGCAACCTGAAATAATGCTTCTTTACAGACACGAGAGTACCAAGAGTCTGAAAGTTTGGCAAACACCCCTCTACACCTTGCTCTTAGTTTAAACTTCGGTGATTGACTACAAAGTTTGGGACAATAGACGAATTAAAGCTAGACATTCCTCTCATTGTTCTTTGTTCTCTATGTCATCTAGTGATTAAATGTCTTTTCTGAGCTCTTTGATTTTAGGACCATTACAAATGAATTTTCCAAGGCTCACATTGCTTAAATGTAGATTTTTTTTTATTCAGAAATGTGAAAGCTTGGCTTTCTTTCTTGAGAGCTCTGACAAAATTTTTGATTGCTTAAACTTTATAGAGGGGTGAAAGCTCAATCTTGTTTGCATTGCAAGGAAATAAGATATAATATAATATAAACTGAGTAACCGGTCAGGTCTTGCTAACTAGTCACGTGGTTTGTAGTGCTCTTTCTTTTTCTCTTTTGTACATATTGTTCAATAAGTGCAACGTTTCACTGGTGAGTATCGTACCAAAAAATATTTAAGCTACCTATAAATAAATAAATAAAATTTTGACTTAAATGCTCTTCTTTATGAAAGATGCAAACTTATTTAATTCCATTTTATTGGTTAATGAATGTATAAGGTGATTAAATCCATCAGTATTTAAAATTTAATCAAATTCTTGGTTCATATCAATTTTCATGATTTCTTTATTCTATAGGCGTATTTTTATTTATAATTGAAGTAATAAATCAATGGTAATGATGCAGAGATTATTTAATTCATTTAATAATATGCCCAGTAACCCCTAGAGTAAGTATTCTAAGACCAAGTATTTAACAATGAGAAGAATATAATATTCTTTATTATGGCCAAAGTTCTTCCTGAATAATAAAGATATGAAAGTATAATATAAAATAAGATCAGCGAATATTACTACGCAACAAATAATGTTGAAGAATTATCGTAAACTAGAAGGATTCGATCGTGTGCAAAATGAAAATAGAATAAGCGAGATGAAAATAGGACTTTATTTATACATATTATTGCTGATCTCAATATTACGAATGAGGCTAGCAAAGGTAAAATGATCAAGGTTATGAGAATTCTGAATTCAAAAATCTTATAAATACGTAATTGTATACAAGTTAAAAAACTGAAAAAGCAGGAATTTAATAATCCCAACCTACTGTAGTTTCTGCTCTCGCGGCCGTCACTTCTACATCGTTTAAGATCGGAACTAAAACCAGGCAATATAAGGACTGTTACAAAATAATTAAATGAAAAAATGAGAGTGAAAAAATACAAAAATAAAGAAGTTTGATAGGCGGAACCAAGTTAAATGTATGCTAGTGGAAAACAATGAAAAAGTATGATAGGGGAAAACAATAAAGCAATAAAATCTGCCAAATACCCAAGTGGAAAAGGTAGAGAAGTATAAGTAATTAGATTAAAGGGGTTTCCTGCTTATGAAATTGAAGGGAAAACACGTTTAAAGAACATATTTATTTATTGCTACAATTAAAATAATAATATAATCACTCACCAGTTTCTGCGTAGGGAATTGGAATTCTGGATGCCTGGGCTATTAGTTCATATAAGTTGTGCTATTATGCCCCTATTACAATGATGTTAAGTTTGAATGAAAACTTTAAAATAGAAGCATGTTTTAAAGAAAAAGTTTTGAATGGAAATCGAATTTTTCTTGAATTTCCAGATATAAATTTGATTCAAAAAAGTTAATTAAAAGGATAACAAAATACTAGTTCGAAATCTCAAAAAAAAGCTAGTGGCGGCCATAATTAAACTCCTACGACATAGAATAAAATGATTGAGTAGAAGAACTTGTTTTATCTCGGGAGGAAAAACACGGCACTCATCGATCCCAAAGGAAGATATCCAGGTATTTCGCGTTCTCCTGTGCAATGGATTTTAAATGGACAAGAATTAAAGCTTATAAAAGAATGCACATTTTTCATCATAATATTGATGTAAGACAACATATGATTTTTTTTGTTTCCTGGCGAAAAACATATCACTTTGATTTGCCAACAGATAGTTGACATAACAAAGCTTTTGGGAAGAAGAAAAAGGATATCTATTCATCCCACCTTTATCATTAATTTAAGATATAGCAAAAAATAGCCAATGGTTCCTGCGAGAGTTTGATGGAATGATATTTTCTCATCCTATTTAATTTTATTTTCTCTTTCTGGGCACTTGATTGTTTCAGTTGTCTGAAAATTATGCTCCAAATTAGACTTGAGAAGTAATAAGTTAAGGTAACTTGCTGTTCTAATTTAGTGCTGATTGTCATCAGTTATATCCTAAAGGAGACTTCATTTTCCAGCAAGATGGTGCGCCCTATCACACCACCAAAACAACACAAGTATTTTTAGAAGAAAATAAATTGCCCTCATTTTATCAAAGAGCACGAATTTCCTCTTTAATCGCCTGACTGTATCCCTTTGGACTATTTATTCAATATGGAATTTATTTCAAGAAAATGTTTACAGCAATATAAAAAAATCCTTTTAGTGAATCTAAACTGAAGGAAATAATTCTTCTTGCCATGGATAAAATAATGCTATCCAATATCATAAAATGTATTTCTTGCATTAAAACGCGATTAAGGGCTGTATGTAATTAATAAGGTGGAAATATCAATGATTTATTTCAAAAAAGATATATTGATTTTTGATTGGAAGCAATCTGCAAGCAAACTTTTGAGTGACTATATATTTTTGAAATGTTGTAATATTTTTATAGTTAGATGGGTGGTATTTTAAGATATGATATAATATATATATTATTTTATACTAAATACATTTATTTAAGGTTGAAGATTCATTTAGCAACCTGATATCATCAAATATGCTCCTCATTTGGGAGGAGCGTAAAACAAAATGATGTAAAATCAAGTTCTTTGGGGCTTTCGAGTTTTTTATACTACTAGTTGATTAAAAAATAGGGGTTTAGTTATGATAGGTATGGTTCTTTTTTAATTATTTTAGGGTTAATTATCCAACTCTGTCCTTCATTTCTGGCGGTCATAAGACGAAATGTGTCAAATCGAAGTTTACTCAGACGTCGACGGAATAAGAAAATAATTGAACAAAGCACAAAAAATACGACTGGATTAAATAATATAATGTATAAAAAGGTGAATACGATGAAATAAAAAATAACTGTCCCTTCAATATAATAATCACAGTTACACAAATAAATTTTTCAATTGTTAAAGGAATCCTATGGCCTGAATTTTGTAAATGTATAAATGGAAAGGAGAGCAAACTCTTTTTATCCCTAACCAAAATCTAAATAACATCTTATGTTTATTCTTTTTAAATTCAATCAGAGATTAACTATTGAAGAATAAAATAACCTATGTAGGTGAACTTTTATTAACCATTCAACCATTTTGATTCAGAATACAATATCCAACCGAAAGCGTTGAAGGATCAACAATGAAAATTCATAAATTATCTTAAGATTCTTTGTTATTCTACCTGGTCTATAGTAATTTTGCAAATAACACTTCAAAGTTTTTTCATGAATTTCCGTACTTTACAAAGGGAATAGATAAATCACATCGTCTTAGTCACTTCTTAGATAAGCCTGGTCAGAAAAATGTTATTATTTATTTTTCCAATACTGAAATGAGGTATTTACAAATATTCTTTATTACTGCATGTTTTTAGGACAGTCTGGCGGAGTGTAAGGAAAATAGGCTATATTTTTAAACTTATTTCTATCACAAGATCATCCGGAAAATATATTTGTTCTTCCCTAAAGCTGTAAGGGGAAAAGAAAATGAGATATTTAAGCTTTAGAAACTTGTGCCTAAGTGAATATTTCATTTGGAAAGTAAATTCTGTTCAATACAACGGCAAATTAGATTTTTTGTAGACAGATTACTAATGACTGCATGAGTAATGTAGATATATACAAACTAATATTTTTTTGCTTTTGATAAAAAGAAAAATAAAGAAAAAACTTGTATGTTTTTTAAACTTAAAATTAATCTAGTACCCCGTTCTCCAAATCAAAATTATTAAATTTCATCTACAATCGCCATAGAAAGATAAATTTTTCCCCAAAATGTGAAGCCGTCCAATTGTTTTAGGGGATCGAATAACACCCTTTTTTTGCTAAACAGTAATATTTATTCGTCCAGGCCATTTATATGAATGTGTAATTAACTTAATTGATTACAATACTATAATTATCTATAATTCCAAGAATTAGATTGAAAAACGCATCAGTAAATTTACATTCATTGGGGTTATTAACATTGATAATATCCAAAAAGATATTGCTAAATTAGTAAATAAATCCATCTCCAAATGCATTGCCCCTTTAACCTTGAGAACGGAACCTTTTTGATCAAATTACATAGACTTCCTTTCCTTTCGTAATATTACTTTTGCCCAAATTCATACCTTTTTTTAGGTTTCGTTATTATACCTCATTCTTCCTTTTATTGCTTTATTCAATTCAATTTATTATTTGTTCAGCTACTTTATCCACGCACAGCTGGCAAGATTTGTGTTTTTTTATCTTCAGTTCACTGTAGGGCAGCTTATTTCTGCTCTTTATGTCTGGGAAAAAAACATGTAGGTGAAAAATAGACTAAGATTAAATAATTAGGATATATATATATATATATATATATATATATATATATATATATATATATATATATATATATATATAGTACTGGAAAACTTTCATAAAATTTTAGATCAAAAAAGTTAATAAAAAGCCAGATAGGCCAGAGGCTACAAAACTAAGGTCTGCCTGGGAAGCGCAAGCTCCTCTTAAAAAAATAGAATTTTCCTTAGCCTTAAATTTCATGTTTTTCTACACATTTTTCACTATAACATATATTATTCTCTCGATAAGCTCGTTTCTTAGGGTTTACATATTTAAATACTGGTGATTTATACATTATAAGTCTAAATTTCACTGTTGTAAGCAAATAGATCTTTAATTAATCCAACTTTCGGAATAGAGCTTTGAGTAAATCTAGGTGACTAAAGGACATCTTATGCTTATTCATTTTTAATTCATTCAGAGATTAACTGTTCAAGACTAAATTACCTTATGTAGGTGGACCTTTATCAACCATTCAACCTATTTTGATTCAGACTACAATATTTAACCGAAAGCGTTTAAGGATCAACAATTAAAATACATAAATTATCTTAAGATTCTCTGTTATTCTACCTGGTCTATAGTAATTTTGCAAATAACAATTCAAAGTTTTTTCATGAATTTTCATACTTTGGACAAACTCTTCTCTTGGATTTATTCGACGATCCGAACTTCTTAATCAAAGCGAAGAGGGTAAAAAGTCGATATTTTTCTTTGCGTTTATCTGAGTTTTCTTTGGGATAATTTGTCACTTTCTTCTCTCAGGCAAGGAGATCGTGCCCTGGTCAAAAGGCGACAGAATGGTTTTCTGAAGTTAAAAACTATTTCTAATGGGTAGTATCTGTTAGTCCTCTCATTATAATTATATAAACATTCATAAAATAGTATTTTTTTTATTAATTCCACTCAAACTAAAGGATTTAGAGTCGATCATCCAAACCATCCTTATGAGAAATAAGGCAAATATTTATTCTTTCTTTGAGATTTCATTATTACGAAAAGCTTTGGTTGTATTTTAAATGATATTCTTATACTATTGTATTTCTACGTCCATGATATAAATGATTATTATTTCCTCATTCTGTTTAATTTTCATTTCTCTTTTTGGGCACTTAATTGTTTCTGTTTTCTTGAAATTATGCTTCCAACTGGACTTGGGAAGCAATAAGTTAAGGTGACGTGCTGTTCTAATTTAGTGCGGTCTACAGCTCAACAAATGACATAATTTCAAAATAGGCAATATTTACAAGGTAATTTATGTTCAAACATGTCTTTGAATTTTCTCCAATAATTTCGTTAAGTTTATCATTCTTAATATTGAGAGTGTATATATACGGTGTGCTTCTTTTTAACGTTGTCTTTTTCACCCTCAAAATGACGAATTTTCAAATAAGAGCCAACATTAAATTTCTAACTAAACTTGATTAGAAGTATGTTAAAATTAGTCAAGATTTACACTAAGTTTTAAGGGGACTCTTCAACATATAGAACAGTGGTTTACGATTGGATTAGGTATTTTAAGGCAGAGAACAACTCGAAGAAGATCAATGGGAAGGAAGCCCTTCCTCCTTGAAATAAAAAAAAACATCACGCTTGTGCAGAATCTAGTTGAAGAATATCGCAGAGTCACTATTGATGAGGTTGTCAATAAGGTGAGACTCTCACATGGTTTAGCATTTCAATCCTCACTGAAGTTCTTGGTTTGAGCAAGCTATCAGCGCTCTGGGTCTCTAGAACTTTGTACAAAAACCAACTGTATCAAATTTAAGCAAACGAGCGATATTCTTTAGGTGTTTCGTCACTGCAGATGAAACTTGGATCTGCCAGTTTGATCCAGAAAACAAAATTCAATCAAAAGAGTTGCGTCCGAAGGGAACATGTAGACCTGTTACATTCGAGACAGAAGGGTCTGTTAAAAAGGTTACGGCCACAATTTTCGGTGATTCAAATGGAATTATATTGATAGACTTTGTAGAAGGAGGAAAAAGTGTTGCCTCGAGCTATAATGAAGGCTTTTTAAAGAAGCTGAAGATTTTCCTGGCTAGAAACCTAAAGGAAAGTTGGATAGCCAGATTTTGTTACATCATGACAATGCCTCAGCGCTATCTGCAAAAGCTGTCAGCGGTATGCTAAGCAAATTTCGATGGGAAAGTCTCGCACATCCCCCACATTCCCCTGATTTAGCCCCCTCCCAAAGTTAAATCAACACCAGAAAGGTACCCGATTTAGGTCTTTAGATAAGGCAAAAAAGTAGTATGTTGCTTGGTGTTAGAGAAAACACAAGCAATCCTACAATGCTGAAATTTACCGGTTAAAACATAGATTGCAAACGTGTATAGACAATAATGGAGCTTACGTAGAAAAATGATTATGTTATGTTGAGAAATAAAATTTTTAGGACATTTTCTGAGAACCTTTTGACTCATCCTCATATGTGCATGGACCACAGTAAAAGAGTATCAGATATTTAAGATATAAAAATGTTTAAATTTTAGCTTTGGATGTAGTTACTAATGAGAAACATTGTTTGAAATGGTAAAATAACTTAATTAAGAGAGCGTACCTCTCTTCAAGGTTTTTGCTGTTACAGAGTCATCAGCTTTGTTACAGCATCCACAAAATATAAAATACTTATCTCACGAAACGGATATTTGATTTAACTAAGTTTGAAAATCACCATACTACAAGAATCGCAGTTAGATGAGATAAATTAAGTACGGGTTTAAAATATTGGGGAAAATAATGCCCCCATTGCGTTGTGGAGGGTTTGTGACCTCAAAAGCTGCAACTTACCCGGAATTGATGAGTAAAATTATATAGGCAATTTGTTTTTTACATCTAAGGCAAATGCTTATTGGAATTGCAGTCTCTGTAATATTAAATTTAAATGGTATGGCATAAATTTTATTAGGAATAATTCAGTTATCTGCAATTCTAAGAATATAATTTCTACATATTTCAATAATTAGCTTTAGATTCCGTACTTAGATATTCCTTACGCAATTGTCGCTGATATATATTTTATTCTTAAGGTTTAACTTTTTTACCCTCGTAAAGATCAATATTTTCATTATTTTTTCTTCTTTTCTACTTGTGTATAAAATAGTAAAAATGATTCAAATGAATAGCTTACCTTACATGTTGATCTATTAAAAAATTTTTCTGTAAACTTACCACTGTATATAACAGTAAGAATTTGCAATCTCTCTACATAGACGATTTCAGCCCAAACTCCAACCAATGTCTATAAACTTTAACAATAAAGCGAGAAACAAGGCCCCTCATTGAAGTGTTGGAAGTTTCATTGAAGTAAAGTGGCTCCATTTTAAAATTTAAAATGATTCTTTTAAAAAGATAAAAATATCAGAGTAAAGAAGGCACGTAACTTTTCTACTGCTAGTTTGTATGATGCTATCAAAGCAGAATCCTAAGGCCTTTAACTGACTCTATCTCTGTAAGCTTACAAAGCTCTTTTCAATGTTTGCAATGATTTTGACCTGGGGAAAACCTTCAGCTAATAAAATTAAACTCATCAGTAGATTAAACATACGGCAAAGGGTTTGAAAAAATATAGCGCAAATGAAATCTCACTAATCAATGTAAAAGAAAAGGCACTAATGCATAAGCGAATAAATTAGCTCTCTTCTTCAAACATTTAATTGATTGTATTCCAAAACGTAGGTGTGTACTGATGATGCTATCTAAAGAGAGAGATGAGGAGAGGAGAGATGTGTATATTGAAAGAAAAATAGAAAATTTATGCAATACTCAGAGGTGTAAACTTTTAATTACCTCTTTTATAAATTGTTAGAAAAAAGGTAAGCTACTAAAGACACCAATGAAAAGTAGGGAATTACAGAATGAAAAAGAAGGAGAAAAGGGGAATATAAGAATGTCGGATAAGTAATAATTTACAACAGAAGAGTCATTTATTGAATATTTTAATGTATCTCCCCAAAATATAAACAAGCGAAAATTCCTCGATATTTTATAGGGAGAAAAGATATTGGAATAATACGTGATGGGTGGAAGTGGAATCCTCTATCCCCATTAGGTTCCAAGACCTCAAGAATATTTGCTCTCGACGTCTTAACGTCCCGCTCACTCTTACTCTTTTAGGACGCAAAATATTCTGTAATCTAGTTCTTTTTGTCATCAATACTTTGAGAGTTTATCTTCAATGTTAGGTTTCCCTCGTTTGGAAGCGCGGAATGTATGTAATGCCCTTCGGGAAAAGTTGGCAATAGCACTGGCACCACATTTCAGTTAAAATAATAATAATTTGCTTTGTGATTTACCATCGAACTGCTCTTTTATTGCAATATTTATTTTTCAAATTTACTCCAAATTTCCACCGACGAGTAGCTAAGTATAGCTTTCGGTAATCATCGTGAATTCAACCCCAATAGCGCTTCTGTTAGGCAACCAATCACACGAAGTGTTTTATAACTTCAAAAAATTGGAAGCAGTGTTGTTGACATTTGTAAATATTTGGTCCTATTTATATCTTTTGTCTATTCAAAACAGTTTATTTTATATTAAAACTGTAAAAGAATAATAAAAGTTTATTGATCGGACTATAGAAAAACCTAATTTCTAAATATGTTTTTATCATTATGTATATTGGAAACAACAATTTCAATCTCATTCAACTTCATTTACATTCTCTTTCAGATAATATAATTGACAAGGTCCTCTTAAGGTTAGTTCGGGAATTATTGAAAGTTTTTTGAGTTCGTAAGGTCATAAATCAGAATAAGTGAGAACATGCCACTTTGGTAAGCAGACCTCGTTTTTCCTGGGTGTAAGTATTTCGAAGCTCTCCTTTAATGGGTTAAAGTGTACTAATTATGCATGACTTTTATTTTTTACAAAAATCAGTTAAATTACATCTTTAAATTTGGCTGAATTTATATATAGAGTTTGGATCAAAAGTTGAATAGATATAACGGTGTAAATATATCTCTTTTAAAGAAAGCGAATTTTATTGATACAAATTCAAGGAGTACTTCAGAACATTAGGCTAAATCTCTCATTTGTACAACGAGTGACAAAATATTGTCCTTGGATTTGCAAGCAAAAAGATGTCCAAATTGTTTTATACAACATAAGACTATTGATGCTTGATCCAACCTATGTTTGTATTTATTTAACCTGAATATATATATATATATATATATGTATATATATATATATATAAATACATATAATATACACACTCAAATGTATACATAAACCTGTAGTATTTGTATGAAAAGAAGATTGAAATTATGATTTATATACAACTAATTGCCCCAATGTTTTCATAAAAATCGAAAAAAACAAGGAACACAGTGACGAAGGTGTGTCATTCATTTCATTTCGTGACTCAAGGAAACACGAATGATTAAATATCTTAGTAACAATACAACCACTTACAAGAAAGTTGAAAGAATCCCATATTTTGAGAAAAGGATATTAATAGCATGCTAAATGATCTTAAAGTTGACATCTTAAAGTCTAAAAAGGAGGTATTTGAAGGCGAAGCTACTGATGGTAATGTTTCAGAAAAAAGACTATGGAGATTTCTACAATAAAATGATCTCCACCTCGAAAACATTAGAACAAGAAACATCTTCACGGTGAAAAAATACTCGGAAGAATATAAGCTATTTTATATATTTGGTAATGGTAATAAATTATGTATTAATTGATTTTCAGAACTTTAGTCTTCCTTAAAATGGAAAACCCTTTCATCTTTAATCGTTTTACCCTAAATTAATATTATTAATATGGACTTAGCAACACTAATCTAAAGTATAATTTAATTAAGATTCAGAAAGAAAGTAAAACTGTCCTGCATTATATTAATTAGTTTTCCTATGATAATGACAAAGAAAGATCTATCAGTTCGTATATATAAATGTAAGAGAAAATTCCTTCAGACAAACTATTCAGTATATCTCTGAAAGCTCTCGAAGTTATTATTTTGGTTAGCATAATTATATTAATAAAATGTTGAATGAAAAATTGAAACGTTATCATGAATTCTAATTATATTTCTTCTGGCTTCGACGAGAAAGGAGTGCAGAAATGTAGCTCACACCATCATAATTTAATTGACTATGAAGAAGAATTAATTTAAATAAACTACCTAGTTTTTCCTGACAAATCTCGAAAGAAATTCTATTTTCTCATAAACATCCCCGAGTATGTATTTAGAATAATTTTTTTTTTTTAATATTTATTGTTTTTATGTACATTTTCAGCTCTTGTGTTTAATAAATTTAAAGTGACGATTGTTAGCCGTAGGCTTTATAGAAATAAAGGAATACCAACCTATCATTTTTCTAAATAATTCCTTTAAATTTCTAAAATTCTTTTTATTGAATTATTTTGTTCTAAAATTTCCATCGCAATTTTGGACTCTTTTTTCATTCTTGTTTTATATAAAGGCCGTAGCTTAAAATAATTTTGATCTTCCTGTTTTCCTCGAAGTTTAAAATCGTCTAAAAAAAACAGATTGTAATGGATCCAGTCTTTGTTACGCTTCACAAACTAAAAATGATTTTCGGAAAATATTCTTTTTATAAAGAAAGAATAATAACATGTACACGAAGAAAAGTTAGCATATAACCCCCAAAATATCCGCTTTGTGCCTAAAGCTAGGAAGGTTTTGAAATCCCGCAATGTGCCAGAGAGGGCAACACTATATGTAGAGTGGTAAAATTTGGGATTATTGTTTCTGTAGTTCTATTAATTACTCTCTTCGCTGCATGTTTAGATTTTGCGTTCATCTCAATACTATACGATTATTTCGTTTATATAGTTAATATTTCAATGTATTCATTACCCATTTGAGTGTAAAATAATCCTTCAATATAACACCTTGTACCTTTAGAAAGACACATGAATGTTAAATATTTTAATTAAAATACATAACTGCACACATTACAAAAGGAAGAGTCTTCCTCGTAAGAACTAAGAGATTTCCATCTAAGTTTTATAATATTAGCTATTATAATCGTATTTTTAAAAAGAATTTTTGGAGTAATCGCATAAATTTGTTGTTTACCCACTTAAGCGATTATAAGACAGAAAAATTACAATTATAGACAAGAATTTTTACTCTCTTATGAAATGTATTCAGGAATGTAGGATGAGGACTTAGAATGAAATTCTGAGCTATGGCCACATTTGGTTCCTTAATAATCTACATTGGTTCGGAAAACTTTGAAGTTTCTGCCTTACAATAGATATTACAGATTATCCGTAAGTTATTGATTTGATCCAAATGTTCCGAATTTTCAAGCTTGAATCCAATATGATACACTATCTATCCATCATCTGTGCTTCGATTCAGTATATCTGTTTTTCATTTGTGTTCTAACAAATGATGTCTCATCAGAATTGAAACTGAACTGAGAGTTCAGCAACTTATTGAGTATAGATCACTGAAATTCATTCAGAAATTTAATCATAATGTCTATAATAGTGCTGCCCTCTTCTTCCCTAACAAATCATTTTGGCAAAAGTAGTTAATTTAAGATAATGATTTTGTTATCTTGGTTTCCTTTCCTTTCAATTGATTCGAAATATCACATTATCAATGCTGTTTGTTTTGATAATCAATCTTTTTTTGTGTAGGAGGATTTTTCTAATTTATCTTATTACTTAAGTTGCATTTTTTCCCATTCCTCAAATTTGGCTTTCATTCACAGACTGAAAAATAAAAGAATTCAAATCACATCCACAAATTAGACGAGTTTGCTAATGAACCATTCCTATTTACTTTATTTAATTTAGTGTAACTTATTCATTAGCTGTCCTGCATTGCAAATGGCAAGAATAGATATAAATTTAATTATCTTTTACAATAAAAGAGTTAAAAATGTAAAGTTGCAAAATCGCGAATAGTTCTGATTGGAACAAATTTTGAGCATAAAGTTTAACTAAAGTTATGAAAAATTATATCTCAAGAATTAATTATATCCGATAAAAGTTCACCGATATTTTCTCGATTCTGCAAATGCTAAATTTTCGGATTAAAGTTTTCAGACATATATTTATTTTACTTATTTTAATCAACACATTCCATAATTCAAATCACAGCAGACTTTTTTTACTCAACCTGATAAAACTTTTAAAGAATGTGAATATTTGACAAAAAATTATCTTTTTAAAATAGATATTTTAATATCCGTTATATGGTTGTAATATATTATCTTCTTCATCCAAAACTATTCAAAGAAAACCTTCCTTTATAACTTTATGCTGTGGGAAATGTAGTAAAGCGCGCTTACCGTTTGCACCGGAAGAAATCTTGAAGGGCAAAAATAAATGGAATTTTCCATGAATAATACTAAAAAATTACCTTTAGAATTATATTTGATGATACTCGTGAGTGTACATTTGGACGTGTTAAATTATAGTGCGGATTTCGGTCATAAAGCACCACAGTAGACATGATATTTGCAGCACGTCAGTTACGGAAAAAGTGCCGCGAACAACCGCAAGACCGTTTCCTAGCATTCATTGACCTAGGCAAACCATTTGACTCGGTCAACAGTGACGCCCTATGGAAAGTATTCCTGCGGTTTGGTTGTCATCCAAAGTTCGTTCAAATCATCAAGGAGCTACATAACGGAACAGATGGCAAAGTCTACCACTGTGGAAGCATGTCAGAACCTTTTCTCATCAGAAATGGAGTGAAGCAGGGAAATGTCCTCGCATTTACCCTTTTCTCCATATTCTTGGCTGCATTCTTTCATCATGCCATGAATGAGATGCCAAAAGGAGTGGCTATACAATTTTGAACGTACGAAAAACTATCTATCTCCGGCAGTTACAATCAAGAACCAAGTGCAACCTCCCCAACCCGAAGTATGCAGATGAGTTTGCCATGGTAGCACTCAAAATAATAGACCTACAACGACTCTTAGATAAGTGTAGCAAAGCATACACAATTCTCTGACTAAATATTACCACAAGAAAGACAAAGTCCACTTACAATCTGCTCCCGGAACAATCCCACCTGATCTGGTCATCAAAATCAATGAGGAACCTCTTGAAATCACGGATGAATTCAAAAATATTGGCAGCATGCTCTCCATAACATTCATGATTGACCATAAAGTCGTATCCACTGCGCCTTAAACTCCTTCCAAATTAAAAGTAAACCATGGGGTCGTAGTACCAACATTGTTGTATGCCTGTGAAACCTGACCACCTACAGCTGCAATTTGAAAGTTCTGTAAAGTTTCCTACCAGGAATTCTCCGTTCCTTCTTGGTCATCACTAATTCCAATGTTCTCCTTCATGCTCAGACAAGTATCGAGACGATGATCATCAAAGCCCAGGTGAGATGGCTCGGCCACTTGCGTAGAATTCCCGACTGAAGACTCCCGAAGCAGCTATTATACTCACAGCTAAGGGAATGTCAGCGAAGAGCAAGAGTACAGAGAAAACTCTACAAGTATACCAATAAAACGCATCTAAAGGAAATGGAAATAAATTATAACACCAGGGAAGATCTGGCAGCCGAATTCAATCAGTGGAGAGCAGTAGTCAGGAGGGAAGTGCAAGCATTTAAAGTATCGCAATCGCCGTGTGGCAGAAAAGAGGAAGAGGAGAAAAACTCGTGAGCAAAACCCTCAGCCAGGCGCTTTCTCTTTTCCAAACTTTACCATAATCTGCTGCTCGAGAATCGAACTAATTACCCAGTCGAGGACAAAACGCAACTGACAAACTCACTGCTCATTAGCCATGGAGCTGAAACCTAGCAGTCATACTCATGTGTTGAGAGACTCCAACAAGACGAATTGAGCCTTTATCATGAAAATCTCTTATAAGAAATAGCACTAATGCCATTTTAAATCTTTATCAGTCTTTTTACTTTATAAGTTTCTGGACTAAAGATGAAATTCATAGGTTATATTTTCCGGATTATTTCAGTAAATATCAATTATATTTTTGTATTTTTTTTTTTATTATGTAATATTATAATGGCCTGTGATTGGCAAAAATTTTACCTCACGGATTTAAACTAACTCTATATTAATTTTCATCTATCAGGTCAAATTTACTTTCTATGGAAAATATAGTAAATACCCCTTATTATGTTGCTCTCCATAGTCCATTTTTGCATACATTATATGTTGACAACTAAATACAAGAAGATATAGTTGAAACCAGACGTTACGAAACTAAAATGAAATTGTGTAAAAGAAACAATTTCAGTAGAACCATTTATAATGAAAATAATCTGGATTGTACTATTGATTAGTAAGAAAGAAAGAAATAAATAGTTTTTTCATGCGTGTGACTCCAAGTTTACCCATTTTAAAACACTAAAGTTAGTCGGTCAGTAGGTTGATGTGCCAGCCACCATGTTAATGTAATCTACACAATTTTCCGGAAAATATTCAAAATTAGAGTTTAAAAACGAATTTTTTATGGACAAACGAGCTTCCAGGTACTTGTGGCTTTTCATCAGACTTTTAATATGTATAACGTTTCTTTATTATTTGGTCGATTGTCATATGAAACTAGCGATGCTTTTAATGTAAGGACCATCCTAAATACTCGTATTCAATTTTGCATCCCTTCTTTGTGGAAACTTCTTGTGGATGCAACGAGTGCTGGCCTTTGGGACATCTATTTTAATAATACTAAATTTTTTGTAAGATCTTTGAACTGTGTTTTAGTTAAGGGTTTAGTTCAATAAAACTAGATTATCGTAGACTGAATGAAATAGTGTTGACATCATTATTTAACTCATAACCACTGACTTTATTCATATCTAAGCTTTATTCATATCTGAGTTACAAAAGTCCTGTTTTAGTAGTTACGACGTTCTCAACAAAAGGAAAAATGATAAACATGTATTTATATTCAAATATTAATCAATGTGACCTACCTTGGCGGCAAGTATGCGCTCCAGGTGTGACCTGAAGGCCGCACACAAGTTGAGAAAAAAGCTTTTGTTCATCTTGGCCTACACGCGGTTGACGGAAGTCTTCAGCTCGTCGGCGTTCTTTGGCGGACCTTGCAGGCCTTGAACTCAACTTGTACCCACACGTTGTACGTAGTCAATGGAATTGATGTCGAGCGACTGCGTTAGCCAAATCTCTTTCAACCAGAAGTTCTTTCTCACCAAAGGCACGATTTTGTGGCAAAGATAGCCATGTAATCGGTCACTGTGAGCATGTAACCAGCCGCGAACCACACCTGCGGGATCTTCATGCCATTTGAACCCGCGACGCCGAGCATTTTTATGGAGGCCGGGTGCTTGATTGAGAACACGAGGCGGACCTCAGAGACGTCATGGCCTGAGCTTACCACGGGCTCATTCTGCTTGTTGATTATCGGGTCGAACGCGAAGTTTTATTCATTAGGAAAAATGAGATTTCGGTTGTCATCACCTTGCGGGTAATTTTCCTGTTTAGTACGCTCTCTCTTACAGTAATTAAGAATACTCAGCTAAAAGTAGGAAAATAGTCATTTTACAGTTTAGTAATTTAATGGTTATCATATTTCCGTAAATATAAGGGAAAACTTTAATATATATTAATACCTTATGTAGGAAATATGGCTACATTCTTTGACTTTTCGTTTCCCTCTTACCTTTAAATGTGGCCTCTGAAGATTTTGACATAAAGGGTACTGATACTTGGCTAAATATTATTTCCAATCATTTTTGTGAATCATTTTTGGTATTTTAATTCGTAAAACAGATTCCAACTCCTGATTTAAATATTTTTATACCCATACACTCATCACATTTTCATGTAATTAATTATATTTTAGGTATATTATAATTTGGTAAAATATATACATTGTAATTTTGTATATTATTTTGCCTTGTCTTTATTCTATATCTGATCGGTTGTTCAGACAGATGTCATTCTATCGTTTATTTTTACATATTAAATAAGATTTTTTCTTCGGTTCTTTCCTATTCAGTTGTTACCCAAATATTTATATTAATTAAGGTACAACAGAACGGCATCTATGCCTCCTGATACCCCTGTAAAATTATTCGCCCGTGCTGTATTAAGGTTCTAATTTATTTGTTCCAATTTGAATTTGTGATTGTAGAACTGGTGTAACATTAGTCAATTTTTAGGTTCGCTTCCTCTCAATATTTCTTTCCTAACTAAAATAGCTCATCCACTATTTTCAGCAATCGCTAAATATTTGTTTAGACGGGATAAAAATATTAAAGACATTATCGTTACTTAGATACTATAACAAAATTATTTGACTATGTGAATATATGAGTCCCTAATAAAGGTTTATTAAAATAAATTATGTGGTACCAGAATAAGTATCCAAATATTTATTCTTTCAATTTTTAACAATAATTATTGCATTTAAGAATATGTACAATAAGTTTAATCAGGCTGACAGAAAGGTAGGAGGAGTGAAAAAAGCTATAAAAATTATCTGAAGCAAACTATGAAGTGCGCTGGTATCACAGTGAGCCAACCGATCTGCTTAGCTTCGGGTAGGAGGCAATGAATTTTGAAGGTGCTCTAATGGAAATAGCTATTTTGAGCTGAAGTGAACTCGAAGATTAAACGTACAACAGAAGAGAAGATATGGAAGGATGGCTTCATTGCTTCTATATGACCGTAATATAATGTTCCCGGCCTGAGAAATGCCATGTAACTCGTACTTTGGGGACAACATTAAAGCACGCTGTCTTCAGCGAAACTGATACATTACCTTAAGTAATTGAATAAACATTACGAACGTTCGTTAGGTCAGTTGTTTCCAATATATTGATGCAGTTCTTTTTTCAATACCAATTATTTGCAACTTCATATAAGAATTATATAGTTTTATTGATTTCAATTATTAAAAAAAAATCAGTATAATGGTTAGATGAATTGGTATATTGCGTTTCTCTATTAAATACCTATTACACCATGTATCAATATTTGGTCCCTATCTTATCCCCTCATCATTCAACGCTTTCGTATAGATTTCAAATTCTCTAATAGCGCTATATTTTGGTTATTAATTTTAACTCCCACGAGCCGAATTTTTCCAAATTATTATTTTTATATTTTTATGATTTTCCTATTTATGTATTTTCCCTTATAAATAACTAATATTTTTGAAATTCTGTATTAATTAAACGTGTTAAAATGTAAAAATGTAAAAATCGTTTTAAGTCTTTTGTAAATATTTTTTGATTATGCAGACTTACATATGTAGATGCACATAAAGTGCCTTAGGCCGTACTAATTTTACATACATTTTATAATCATCTCGAATTTAACAAAAGTAATGGAGATATCTCTTATCCTGCCACGTGTTTTGCATTTCGTGACAATTGTGAGCCCGTATTGAGAAACACCCAAGCAATTAGTTTCTAGAAGCCTTCCGCTCAGAAAATCCTCTCTAAATATAGGGTCCAGAGTAGAATTAAAACTGTTGAAAAAGACGAAGGGACAAGGAATTATACACGGTTGTCATTCTTAATATTGTATATCAGGTTAAATGTTTCAGAGACGAAAATGAAGAGTCCTACAACAAAAAGTTCACGTGATAACCATTTTAGAGCAACGTACTAGAGAGTGATGAAAAGAAAATGCATATATTTAACCATAATTAAAGACAAAATCTTTGCAGGAAAGTTTGTGAACTGTTTTTTTTTTAAATAACACAATATAAAACCTGATAACACGATAGAGGGGGGGCATACTTTGATTTGTACAGTAACCATTAGTAAATTCAAGAATACCACGAGGAAAATTATAATTTTTCTTTACTATTGGCAAAAGTATAAAGGAACCCTAAAAAAATTATAAATTTTTCAAATTTAATTACACTTTTAAGATTATATCATTTTTATCATAAATTAAGATAATAATATGTATGTTGTTAATGTGTCTGAATATTTTGCGAATATGTTAGGGTTACTTAATATTTTACTCTAAATGTTGTGTAATTAATATGTTTTCAAAATCCAAATTTAACTAATATTTCTAATGTTTCAGCTTAAATTTCTAAATATTGGGCTTTCAATATTCTCCTAAATAAGTAATAGGACTAAATATAAAAAAATATACAGAAGCTGAGAGAGCACAAATCCCAATTTTGCATAACTAAAAGCTAGTACTAATTACCCCAAAATAAAATGTTCAAGATATGCTTTTCAAGCCACCAATAACGATATTTTAGAGAACAAAAGCTTATTATTAAGAAAGATAATTGGCAGAAAACTTCTTTTAACACTTACAGAGAATATATCTATCATTCGTATTTCACTAAGGAATTACATTACCTCAAAATTAGCACTTTCAGGGGAGTTCAACAAAGCTTCAAGTTCAGAAATATCGCTAGAACAGTTAGAAGGAAACTTAAAGATAAAGGGCTATGCTTCAAGATGAAAAAATGAAAGACGTCTGAGGTCAATAAAATAGAAAACCTCTTCATTGTGTAAAGGTTCACTAAGATTTGAAAAATGAACAGTCCCTAATTAATAGGTATGTAAAAAGATTAATGTATTGTACATTTACATGTAATTTATGTAAGACAATTTAAATATATCTTGGAAGAAAACTAATTAAATGTATAACCTTTTTTAACATTTATTATCAGAATTTGAGCACTTCTGGGACTGCATTTTGGAGACGAAGAGAAAGTAAGTCATTTTACACTGCTCGTGTTACACCAACTATGAACCATGAAGGAATTGCTATCACGATATTGAACTACATATCTTCATCAGTGGCAGGTGAAATGTTTTTATTTCCAAACATCCTGAACACCTGTCCAACGTAAGTGAAAGAATTCCAAGGTGATTATGCTTAGTTTCATAATGAATGCAAGAATTAGGTTGAATTTATAGCAATTTGCAACTATATAGATTTTTGACGGGGAAGTGTTATTTTCGACTGTTCGTACAGCTATCCTTACATTTATTTAATTCTTGATATACCGATTGTCAGTAATAACTGTCAGGAATATTAGACCAAAAAAAATATATCTAATAGATAGCTAAGACCTTCAAGGTGAGGGGTGAATGTGGCTACAAGATATCATTATACGCTATACTTGTCAGCGAAAGATATCGCTATGCAGAGATAAGTTTAAAATTGTTACTACATTTGAGTAAATATGTTCATATATAGCGATATACCGGGTATTGTCAAAGTCGTATTACACTCATTACGACACTCTCAACAAAGGATACAATGAGAGATTTGATGTAGTTAGACATGTTTTTATTGTTTTAAAATGCAGATATGTGATTATATTGTAATATTAATCTATGTGGCTGCCTTTGGCGGCGAATACAAGCTTCAGGAGAGACCTGAAGTCAGCGCACACGTTGCGGACTAACTCCTTTCTCATTCTTGTCCAAACGTGGTTGACGAAGGACTTCAGCTAGTCGACGTTTCTGTGGCGGACGCTTCAGATCTTCCCCTCAACTAGTGCCCACACGTTATAGTCGATGGGAGTAAGATCAGGCGATTGCGGTGGCCAAAGTTCCTTGGACCAGAAGTTAATGTTCATCCCAACTACTTATGCACGGTCTTGGCCGTGTAAGCCAGGGTTGCTTTCTTCTGAATGAGTTTTTCCACCTTCTTATTGATCTTTCTAATCTAGTGCAGGACTTTTGTGATCAAGAATATCTACTTAATCGACCGCAGTAAGCCTAAAACAGACCACGAACCAGACTTGCGGCATTTTCTCACCATTCGAATTCACGACCCCAGCATCATCATGGAAGCAGGGTGCTTGGTCTTGGAAACATAAGAAACTTCAAAGACGTACTGATCGAAGCTTAAACCGTAGTCATTCTGCATATTAATGACGGATCGATCAAGAATATTTTTTAATATAGAAAAAATGAGAACATTTTACCATAATCCTACAACTCGTAGAGAAGGCGAGGACACCTCTTCCGCGTTATTCTCACAAATATAGGGTCGGTAAGCAGAGGCATTTCCACGCACTTAAATCAAATGCCACCCTCCATCTTGATAGCTCTAGACTGTAGCCACCGAAATGTTCTTCTCCTTCGCGAGCGCAGTCATTTTGAGCTTCGGAGAAATTTGCAAGAGATTTCTCAGAGTCAAACGGTTGACAACTTGAGGTCTTCCTTAACGAGGTTGATCTTTCATATCTTTCCCGTTCTTGAGCCTCTCTGCGACTCGGCGGACGGTCATCCGGGTGATGTTAAGATGTTGGCGACGTCACAATTATTGTGACCAGGTTGCTGGAGAACGGAGATCTCAATTCTTTTCACTTTTATCTCCACACATACTCATACAATGAATAAGAACTTATAATGACACATACTGGTGAAGTACGCCGCTCAATAGATAAAAAATTGAGTGTAACGTAACTTTTTCAAAACACGGTACCAGAACAGAACTACTAGGGTGCAGGTAGTAAAACCATGATTAATTTTTTGTACCGTAGCTTCATCAAAGTAGTGGGTCATCTAAACTAGTAAAATCTCCGTTCTGACTCTCTGGCTTCGAAAAATCTTTAACGTCCTACAGGTGCGACAACTGATATAGACAAACATGTTGCTATCGCTCCAGAGAGCCTTTATCTCAATGGATGTTTGCGGCAAATGCCTTGTGCTACTGAATGGTGTCATCTCGACTTGACAATATTCAACAGCACAAGGCTCGCAGCACCTTTTTTTACTCAGGTCCTCTGAACGTAATGAAGGCATTATCAGTCTGTCTTGCAACACTTTTATACCTGATGCTTTGCATGATAGTGGTGATTACTCCTTTGATTTCTCTCATTAAAGAACATTCATGCCGCATTCGACGCAGTTTTGGCATCACTAGTTTATGCATAAGGTTTCCGTATGAGTGACACCCTTGTTTCATAATTGTGTTTGACGTTTTAGTCGTTCGAGTTTTACACAATGGTAAACAAACCATCAACACATTAAAAGGATGGTCCTTTTGGTTAACTTGCTAACGTGTGTTTCTGCCCGCTCTCTCCAGAACGATAAAGCCAAGGCGTGGATTTGGCACAGTTGCCCAATTTTGTTAGTGGCAATGTGCCAAATCAAGCACTCGTATTCCTCGAGTCAACGGAGGTCAATCTTGGTATCAACTTGAAAAACGGGCCCCATTTGACCCATTAAAAGTAAATTGTATCTTTTCTAAAGAGTGTCACTCCAGCTGGATCAAAAAGATTTGTTCTGCTATTAAATAGATTTTACGCTGTCATATTTCTTGGATTAGTACTTTGAGCGCCAACGACAGAGATTTAGCGTGCTACATGCCGAGTGTCTCCTCAAGGCTTTCATGTAAAAACCGAATCATCTGTAAATCCTGTTAAAGGGGAAGAATTTCAACCTCCAATTCTCTACTTATTTGGCGATCCTAGACTTTTCCTTGACCCATACAATTAATCTAGCAGAGATACTCGTAGTACATTGCACTCTCTACTGGTTCACTTTTGTGAAAAAATCCGGAATTTTGAGAGAGAAACAGGGAAAGAAGAAAATATTATATGCAAATTATTTATATAGAGTATAACTTTATTAATGATAAGATAAAACCGGTAACTGTTTAGTCGAGTGCGAGTCTAGTCGCGAGCGACTATAGACCTCACTATGTCAATCAGTGCCCGTTTTGCATTTTTATTGTTTTTATAATATCATCATAACTATTCGGCCGATTCTAACGAAATTTAAAACACTTGTGTTGTTTTACATTCTCTTTTGAATGAAATAATAGCAAAAATCTTTCTCATATTAGCCCTAGAATTATTCACTTTTGGCAATAACATCCTAACTATTCGGCCGATACTCGGCTAGAGTAGACTAGGCTATAATATACTATACTCTGTTAGCCAAGCCTAGAATAGGCTATACTATTCTAGGCTATTATATGCTAGGCTATACTATGCTAAAATATAATGTACAAGGGTAAAATATACTATGCAAATTTAAATATAAAATGTTAGGACAGGATAGCATATAGTATGTTAGGCTAGACAATACTTAGCTAGGCTATAGGATAGTATAGGCTATACTTGTCTAGGATAGTTAATGCTAGGCTAGGCTATCCTAAGCTAAACTAGGGTAGACAGGGCTATACTATGCTATGCTATGGTAGGCTAAATTTTAATAAGCTAGGGAGGGCTATGATCTGCTATGCTAGGTTATGTTAGGCTAAGCTAGCCTAGGTTATGCTAGGTAATACTATGTAAGACTACGATAGGCTTGCTAACATAGGCTGTGCTATACTAGTCTGGGCTATACAATGGTATGATATAATATGATAGGCTTGGCTATATTATGTTAGGTGTGGTTATGCTAGATAGGCTATACCAAGCTAGCCTATAGTATGCTAGGCTAGGCTATCGTATGCAAGGATATATTGGCTAGGCTATAGTAGCCTATTCTAGCTTGGCTATACTAGGCTAGGATACTCTAGGCGACGCTAGGCTACGCTCTGGCATGCAAGGCTAAGCTATACCTGGTTTGGCTAAGCTAGGCTATAGTAAGCTAGGCTACAATATGCAATGCTTCGCAAGGCAAGGCTATACTAGGGTATGCTAAGCTAGGCTATATTATAATATGCTAGGTTAGACTAGGGTCAACTAAGCTAGGCTTGGCTATACCAGGAGAGGATAGGCTAGGCTATATTAAGTGGAGATAGGATAAAGTAGGCTATACTATATTAGGTTATACTAAGCTAGGCTAGGTTAGGCCCAACAGCGCTAGGCTATCTTATGTTTGGCTAGGGTTGGCTATACTAGGCTATGATATACTAGAGAAGTTTAGGCTAGACTAGGCTATGTATGCTAGACAATACTACGCTATGCTTAACTAGGCTATTCTCGACTATGCTATGCTAAAGTATGTGTCTATAGTATGTTGTTTTAGGCAAGGCTAATCTAAGCTATGATATACTCTTCTGTGCTATGCTATGTTATAATATATTGGGTTGAGGAATAAGTTCTTGCAGTGTTATCAAATTTATTCATTACCATAATCAATTTTAGAAAAACAAACATTTTTAAGTTATAACAATATGCAATTTATTCAATTTATTTATTGGGTTGAGGAATAAGTTCTTGCAGTGTTATCAAATTTATTCATTACCATAATCAATTTTAGAAAAACAAACATTTTTAAGTGATAGCAATATGCAATTTATTCAATAATGTATTCTCCGTTGTCATTTACGACCTTTTTCCAATGTTCAACTAGTTTTTCGATGCCTCTGCAATAAAAATCTTTGGATTTTGACTCGGAGAATTCGTCTAACCAGGTTCTGAATTCCACATTAGTATTTAACGAAACGCCGCGCAAATTGTTGAGGAGCAATCGGAACAGATGGAAATCCGATGGAGTCAAGTCTGGCGAATATGGAGGATTCTGCAGGATTTCCCAATTAAGCGTTTGGATGACGTCTTTTATCATTTTGAAAATGTGAGGACAAGGATTGTCGTGTTGCAGAAGGACTCCATAACGTGATGAGGTCGCTTTTCATGAATAGCTTCGGTGAGTCGATACATTTGTCGAACGTAGAGTTCTGCATTGACAATCTCATTGTTCGCAAGGAGCTTATAAAGAATGATGCCTTCACAATCCCACCACACACACAGCATCATCTTTCGTGGAAGAAATCCTTGTTTTAATCGCGGAAGTGTATTTTTATTGGAGTTAAGCGATGTTTTCGATTGTTCATGTTGAGATAAATACATCATTTTTCGTCGCCGGTGATGATGCGGAGAAAAAATATGTCCTTATATCCACGAGTAGCCTTGTGACGAGCAACAAACCTACGACAATTATGGAGCGTTGAAGTTTGTTGCTTTCGCTCAAAGGGTGCGGAACCAATGCACCGAGTTTTTGAACTTTGTTCATCGAATGAAGGTGATTCAACACAGTTTTCTGATTACACGCCAATTGTACAGCCAATTCTCTAGTCAATTGACGAGGATTTTTTACATAAAGAAGGTCGTTCAATCGATCTTCATCCAACTTAATGGGGCGATGAGAACGTTCTTCGCCATTAAAATTGAAATGACCGTTTTTGAAACGTGAAACCCACCATTGAGCTGTCCTTTCTGATAAAGCATTTTCTCCGTACACAGCACAAATATCGCGACGAGCTTTGGCTGCGTCTGCATTGTTTACGTCTCGATTGAAAATGAATCACAACAAGTGTCGAAAATGCGCCTTTCTTTCAACTTGACTTTCCATTTTGAGGGTACCGAACAAAAATTAAATTAACAAACTTTTAAATAAACCGCAATGACTTATTACTGAACTTCAAGACGTAGCATAAGCTAAAGCCGAATAGTTTACGTTGTTAAGAGAAGTAGCCTAACCTTTGTGAATTTTTCTCTCATTATTATTATTGTTTCTTGCACAAATCACGTCAACATAACTTAAATCAACCCCCCATTAAAAAAACCGCAAGAACTTATTTCTCAACCTAATACTATGCTATGCTATACTCTGTTCTTTTATATTATGCTGTATTATATAAGGAAATGCTGTGCTATGTTATACTATGATATGCAATAATATTCTATTATATACTATGCTTTAATCTGCTATGGCATATTTGCGATACAATGGAATACTGTGCTATTATTGTGTGTCAATCTTTTCAACGTTCTAATTTCATAAATGAGGGAGCTCAAAATTTGCAGCCCTAAATATGAATTCTAGAGTAGTTTTTTTATTTTAATATAACTTTAGTTTTACTTGGTTTGTTACTTAAATGTTTTGACTTATTTTTGTCATCTTGGAGAATTAAATGACTATTTTTATATTTATAATTATATTTATTTTACTTTTCTTCTTATTTCACCGTTTGAAACATATTCATCAGTGTGCTGATGATTACATGTCCTTCATTACTACCATCCTACCTTCATTGCTTTCAAAATTAGGACAAGAATGGCGACGTTCACACATTTGAACACCTAAATTGAAAATTGCAGAGTTGTTGCCATCTCACTTATAAACTCTGGTTAATGTTCTGAAATGTGGATGTGATAAACTACTCAGCAGCCATTATTACCAAGGATATTTACCCTAAAGTGCTTGAAAAGTCTGAACGAGGAAGCAGTTCTTTTCTATCCCCGTTCTAAATTCAAGTGTCACAATCTTAAACAGATCCAAAAGAACAGGTAGTAGGCCAAAAAGATATTCCTTGGGAGAAGAGAGCTACAGGTATACGACGCTTTCGTTACCAAACTAGACAACCTGGTGATATACTTCAGGCGCGAGTGTTATTTTTTTTTTTTGCTGTGAATTTGGCTGCCCTGATTACCAAAACGAACTCAAATTAATTAGTATGAGAGAAAAATGTAGTAATACAATTTTAAAAATACAACTCCAATAAACCAGGTAATAAGCAAATAACAAAGAACGTGTACAGTCAAGAATTTCTAGCGTAGTTGAAGTTGAATTATTGCATGTGTAAAATTGAATGGAAAGGAAAAAACACAACTGCACGAAAAATACACCTAAACTCAAGACGTTTTTGAATAACGATGGAACAAAGAAATTTTTTTTAACACAATTTCACAGAAAACACTCAAAATCGAATATCAAGCTGTCGTAAACACTACACGAGTATTAACAAAAGCAATCCTGTTTTCCTGGAGACCATTTGAATACGCCCTTCATGTTAGCATGCCTCTACAGCAAGTGGCAAGAAAATAAATTTATTGTTCTATCCTGGTTACTGAGTACCATTTTCTTCTCTTTGCTGAATAGAAAACAATTTACCCTTTACTAAAGTTTTGTAAAGAAGAGGTACATTTATTTTAATTTACTCCGTGCTAATGACTAATTTCAAATGTGTCTAGTTGTCTAATTACATAAACAATTCAAAATATTCTTCATTTCTTGTCTCTCACGTTTTACTTTATATTCAACTTTCTATAAAGTAACAAAAAATAAATATTCTTATTAAAATTAATAATATTGAAAGGAACAAGAAGTTTAACTTTGCCCTAGTTACCATTAATCTAAATATTTTTTCAGAATATTCCGATAACATATTTTAATTATGGGAAATGTCCTTTGTATTTGATTAAAATTCCAACCCAGATTCATCTAATACAATTCTTTAGAGCAAAATTATATCTTTAATCTAGCGTTAATTGTCATTTATCTATCACTTTTGAAGCTAAAGTTTAACGATAAATGAAGAATCATTTCCTAATATACCCACTAGAACATTTGACTACTGCAAATAAAATTCGCCTTTATCATTTTCAAATATATTACTTCTGCTAAGTATAAAACCCTCTTTCTTTCAAAGTTTTTGGCATTCACAAAGCAGATTTCGAAAAGAATTACTCTCTTGGTTGTTGCCAGTAAGCTGCTTGTGATGGCTGCAATGGCTATCTAATGGATTCTGAACAAAGTTAAAAAGGACAGAGTTGAAGCTTTTATCGATTGTCTAATGCTTAATGTTGTTAGGACAATATATGCGCACTAATGTACATATAATGTTAAAAGCATCAAAATTTCCTTCATTATTTTACTCATTACAAAACGCTTTCGCAAAATTAGGGTGAGAGCACATCAACGGCAACACATAAACACTACCCAACACTCTCCATTAATTTAAGCCCTTCAATCAGCATGCCAATCGCAAATTTATTCTGCGATATTTTTAAAAAAATGACAAAGAGTTTCGAAAGCCAAGAGGAATTTTCAAAGAAAATAATAGATTTTATTCTATCTGTCAAGTGTTATCTTTAGTCAAGCAGGATAAAATAGAAAGAGAATGCCAATTTCTGGCTCTTTCATAACGTATGAGAAGGTTAAAGGTCCGAGTTCAAATTTTTAATAGCCGAGTAAAATTAACTAAACGCAAAAGTGGGAGGCCTAGAAGTGCATTGTGGTTATAAGTAGAAATTGCGTCGATAATATACAAATAATAAATAACAAGAAATATGTTTCCTGTTTCCCAAAATGAAACTTTTGAAAGAAAAGAGGTGTAACGATTGGAATTTAAAAACTTTCATAAATTGATTGGATGAAAATAAAAACAACACTCTTACTTTGACAAAATTACCTATTACTTAGCGAATTTTAGGGAACTGTAGAAAGTTTTTTTGCCTATGACTAATAATAAAAGAATATATGATATCGTCATTAGGTGTTTCGGACTTTTACAAATTCGATTTTCTTTGTGTTTTACGTTATTTTCCTCAATTACCTCGGCTTGAAAGTTTTCAGTATTCTACAAACTTCCACAAAGAATGGCCCGTACTAAGTCGAATTATATACTGATGTTACAGTTTATAATTCGAATTACTCATAGTACAGGTCATTCTTTGTGGAAGTTCGTAGAATATATAAGAAGTATACTATTTTATCATCTAATAATAGTTTCGAGTTGAGACTATTTTCATACGAATTATGCAGTTTTAAATGGGTTTTACTCATAATTCATATCTATATTAAAAGGTAAGGAAAAGTAATGGAGCTGTTAGTTGTACACTCTCACTTCCATTATGTAATATTTTATTTATAATGTCAGGTAAGAATTCCTTTTGATTGCTTAGTTAAGTGGATGCAGCTCGCGCAAATAGAGAGCTTCTTGGAGGTTTACTGAAAAATAGCACTTTGCGCTAAGCAAGTTTGGCAGCAATGGCGTTGTCTGAATGCCATTTGATAATTCAATGATTTGACTCAGTCGTGAGGTCAAAATTATGTAGGCCTAGAACGGATTGGGTTTCCAGGTGTTGCCATCATGGAGTTGCGGTTGTTACTTGCTGTACCAGTATTATCTGTTTATATCATTCTTAATTATGTAGTCTTTTATGAATTTTACTCCATTTTTCTGTAACATATGTTTAACACAAGTATTAAATTATTTTAAAATTATCGTATTATAGAAAATACAAGAAAAGATTTAGTAAAAATGTATGGTCTTATTTAACTTATGAAAGGATATGCACCCATTAAACGGAGCACTGTATTGAATTAGAGTAATTTGGGTCTACTTAATGAGAGATGTATGGATGTCTACACTGAGAAAAAAGGTCGCAAACAAGACCCTATAGGTGAAGAAAACACTATCTAATTGTTAGTTATGTATTATATGTTCTTGATCTTTTACAAATAAATAAAATATAATAGAATTGGTGGAGGTAAACAGAGTGGGGTAAACTTGAACATAAGTTTTAATTACAACGCAAGTGAGTTAAAAGGAACTTAGAGTAAAGGTAAGCAAGGTATCTAAAAGTGCAAGTATCTACAAAAATAAGCATAGAATTAGATGTGTACCTCACTTTGCTTAAACTATGTAAAACAATATAAGGGACGAAAATGGATGTGCAAAAAATAAAGATTAAATAAAATCGTATTGCATGCAAATATAGAGCAAAAAATTCAAAAGCAGTTGAATATAAAATTATATAGACAAAAAAATGAAAAAAAGAATGTTAATAATTCAGTAACTTTTAACCTCCTCGCTCGCTTCCTGAGATCAGAGCATTTTAAATACATAATTAAAATATGATATATAATCGACTAGGGAGGTGGTATTTCTAAATACCATAATAATTAAACAGATCAAGATATATTTTTTGTTTCAGAATTTTCGTTCATATGATATAGACCTCGTTGAGAACCTTAAGCTTAGCTATTTTATTGAAGCTTACTTTTATTTTCGCTCATAAATCATTAATTCAGAGAAAACTTTCTTCATCAATATTTGTCAGCAGTGAATTGAAGAGGGGATGCGTGCTTAATGCAAGAAAAGGAATAGTAATTAGCAATTTCATCAGACTGGATTTGCAAGAAAGTATTTTTTTAAGATTGTAAAGGCAAACCCTCTTTCTGGGCGAAAAATCGGGTGATAATGCATTCTTTCCTTTTAAGAAAATTAAAAGGTTGTTGAGAAGTATAAAAAATTTTAAATCGGCTCAGGTGAATTTTTTCTTAGAAAATATAGTAAAAATAGCGCCACACAACGGAAAAGATTCTGGTGTAGATTTTGCAATATTTCGAATGGATGGAAATTTGCTATATATGTATGTATTCACGAATCGTTAGATATTTAAAGGATTTGAGAATTTTATAACACGATGGTTTTGATACATAAACATACAAATATTTGTTCTTTTATTATTACATATTTAGTCTTTATATTATTTAGCCAGATAAAACAAATTTCTTTCAGTTTGGCTTCAAGTAAAGTCACTTCCAACTAATGACCTTTATTGTTAATCAAGTAATTATAGCATTTTTATATTAAGAAGATAGAGCTACTAATTCTACTTACCTCAGTGAATTTAGTTAGTCTCATTAATTGAGTCTGTATTATTATTAAATTTTACAATGAATTTTAAAATACAATAATTAGAAAAATATACTACCAATTTAAGGAATTCCAAAAGTTTTATTCATATTACCAATATTTTAAGGTATGTTTAGATTGTTTATTCAAGTTAAAAACAGTAGATAGGGATATATAAGAACTTTTCATTATCACTGAGGAGGTTTAGGAATTTGTAATGCTTTTAATTAAGTAAATTTAAAAAAAATTGAAATCACTAAAAATAATAATGAAGTCAAAATATATATATGACATGAGATAATTTAGAAAGAATATCTTTATTACTTTATAGAAAGTTGAATATAAGGTAAATCATGAGAGACAAGAAATTTTAAATATGGTAGAGATTAAACGTGCAGAATTACTCTTTCCACTGATAAAAGATAATTAAAATTATATTTTCCATTTTTTTAACATTTTCAGATATATTTTAGGCTTGCAATTATTTATAAGGTCAAAATATATATGAAATGAGATCAATTTGTTAGTATATCAATGATTAACCACCTTCCCACTGCTTCGAGTAGGTCTAAAGGATGATCCTCATCGACAGCAAGCATGGGACTGTATCCATTTTTCAATTCTAACTATGCATAATTTCTAATTATTTCACTTTTGTGACAGCATTAATTTATTTCAACCTATTCCTTAGTAATTATTAAAAGAAGAATATATTCTTATTTGAAGTTAATTGTTTGCTAATTCAGCTGGAATTTATCAAGGTAATTTATTATTGCATGGGTGTGATTTTATTAACGTTATAGCAGGATGAAAAATACAGTGGGTGGCTTTCAGAAATGGAAAGAATATTTGAAACACTAAAGAATCATAACAATAAATGGGGCATCTAGGTTAAAAATAGTTGTAGATACTAATAGGACACTAAAAGAAGCAGAGTATCGTTGAGAGAATGTATGTCACTACACAATAGCAAACTTTGCGCTAAGAAGTGAAATGTAAATTTTAATCTTATGTAAAAGCGAACATTGATTTAAATATCCGCCTAAGTTTTAATACTCTGTAGGTTCAATATTTAGATGTATTGTTTTAATTAAATTTTGTTAAAATATCCACTTTGTGAGTAGGGAGACTCGGTACCATAAACTCTTAATTAAGGAGGAGCAGAACGAAATTTGGAAATCGATTTCATTAATAACTTTTCCAGAATTTTCATTTGAATAAATACACACTAGATTTCTCTATATTACGCAAAGGTAATATTTCTTTATGCTAAATCTCTAAATTATTTATTGAACTCTGAATTGAGTTAATTATTTGGGCATTCATACTCTTGTTAATATGGAAAATAAATTGATTCACCTGTCCCTATGTTCGCTTTTACATTTACATTCCACTTCTTAGCACAAAGTTTGATAGTGTGTAGTTACAAACATTCTCTCAATGATACTCTGCTTCTTTTAGTGTCCTATTAGTATCTACAACTATTTTTAACCTAGATACCCCTTTTATTGTTATGATTCTTTAGTGTTTTAAATATTTTTTTCCATTTCTGCAAGCTATTCACTGTATTTTTAATCCTGCTATAATGTTAATAAAATAAAAACCACGCATAATAAATTACCTTGAAAAATTCTAGCTGAATTAGCAAACAATTAATTTGGATATATAAAATTAATAACTTTTAGAATATAATTATCCATATCGATACCTATTGAAAGGAAAATGGAAAGCACTACTCTTTGAATTTTGTTCACATATGGAAATAGCTAAAAACTATATAAATAGTTTCATCGACTACTCTTGTACATAATTTACACACATGAAAATAGATAATATTATTTAAACATTGGCATCGCTAGTCTTCTAACAAGCTGTAACCCTGTTATCTTAACACAGAAAATGCGGAGATTGGCCATTCCTTTTATTCTTCCATATAAAAGTTCTGGGCCGTCAGTGTATTAGTTATTGCTGGTTAAGTTTCGAACAATGATATATGTGCATATTTGAGATGGTAGTAAACTTTCTCCCTGCTAAAGAAGTTTAAAGCCTCCATCTAAAATTTTACTTAAATTTTCTTCCTTATCAATTTAGATTTAGAGCAGGGGTGGGGAAACCTTTTCAGCCATGAGCGAAAATTTCTAATGAAGAATTCAGCGGGCGATAAATAAAATTTGAATCATGTATCTTTGTAAATGTTGTTTAAATTTCTTATATGGTGCGCTATACTCATGCATTAATATTGAAAAAAAATTAATACGCAGCATTTTTATTGACAGCCACCACGGAAATTGTTATAGTATTACTTATTAGATATTGTCTTTTTTTTAATATACCTAAATATTGGAAAATCAAAACACTTAACCACAAGCTAAAAGAAAATTTTGAACTAACTAACGGATTTAAGCTAATAAATTCTAAAAAATTCAAAGCTAATTAAGCTTACCTTTAAATTTGACTTTTTAGTAAGAAGGATGAAACTGCTTTGGGGGGCAAAGTTTGGATATATTGGCTCTCTTTCATGAAAATTCTATTCGTATTTGACTAGCCAGATTTTCGTCAGTGAGTTTTGTACGTGGAAGATTTTGTGCATAATTTAATTTTGAAAGGAACTCTTCACATTGATAGGTTCTAGAAAATTGGGAAGCATACATCAAAGCATTTTTATGCAATGAAGGAAATTTCTCAGAATGAATAGATTTGTAGAAGCTTAAAGGAGGTAGATTACTATATTTAGATTATAGCAAATTATCAGACTGCAATTTAATTAATTCTAATTACAAAGAATCAGGTGTTTCAAATATAGGTAGCTCGATTCTGTTGTTTTGGCTTTATTCAAATCTGATTGAAAATTTATTCAAAAGATTTTCCCATTCATCAAAGTATTCGTTGGTTGATTTTAGAATATGCTCACTTAATGTAAGGAAATGGTGAAACAGTTATTTTTTAATTGTGTAATAAATAAATTAAGCATTGATTCAAATGCAAGATAACTTAGAAACTTTTTATTTTCCAATTCTTCAACAGGAACACCTTCTACGTCCATGAATTTTTTGACTTTTTCTTTCAGTTCCTAAAATTACTTGAGCATTTGAGCCTTACTTAGCCATCGTACTTCACAATGGTATAACAAATACCTATATACGTCTTCAAGATCTTGCAGAAAATTTGTTAATTCCCTATTGTTCAACCCTTTGCTTTCTATGAAATTAACGGCCTTTGTTACAACTTTCATCACATTTGCCATCCTGAGTGATTTGCACATAAACTTTTCATATGAATAAAGCAGTGACACACAATTAAAGTATTTTGGTCCAAAAGATACTTGTAAAATTCATTCTTAATCAAAGCTACAAGCCCTTTTTACGACCTACCCTAGACGGAGCGCAATCTGTTGCAAGACTACTCACTTTCTCATACGGTAATTCAAAATCCTTTAATGCTGTGTTTACCATTTGAAACAAATCTTCACATCTAGTTGTTCCATGTATTGATTTCAAAGCAAGAAACTTTTCATTTATCTTGAATTCTACAGTTATTCAACATATAAACATCGGCATCTGTGCAGTGTTAGATAGATCTGCTGTCTCATTAATAGCCAACAAATAAGATACGAATTCTGTTGATTTTGCTTTTAAGGAAGTATAAATATCATCCGCAATTTCTTGATACAATCAGAAACAGTTCTCGATAAGCTAATATTTTCAAATAGTTTAAGTTTTTCTGGCATAAAATCTCAACAGCATTAAGCATACACTCTCTTATAAATTTACCTTCACTATGTTGTTTGAGTTTTTTAATAGTTTTTTCACATAACGCATAACTAGCTCAAATTAAGATTCACTTTGCTGAATATCACTTGTAAAAACAGTTTGCCTTTTCTCCATATTTTCTCTCAAGAAGATTATCTTGTTTAAACGTTTAGTTCCTTTCAAATCTGCATATTTCTTATGTCTACTCATAAAATGCCGCTCAAGATTATATTTCTTATTAATGGAAACATTTTCGTTGCATATAAGACAAATATACCTATCATTTAATTCACTAAAATATAGAGCTCAGTCCATTTTTCACAAAATACAGCACTTTTTCTTTAAGGATTTTCACTACCACTTACTATATTGATAAGGATATCAAAAATAAATTTAATAATGTTGCAAATTGGTCAAGTTTAAGTTATCGATAGAGGAATTTTCTATACTGCTAATGAAGAAAACGAAATAAAGCAAACTAAACACAAATTTAGAAAACAGTCCAAGATAAAACGTGCCTTGCAAAGTTATCCGATACGCCTTGAAGCGAAATAGATATGATTGGTTGAAAAATATTAAAATTTACTTTTATTTTTTATTCCTTGTGAACATACAAATATTATTTAAATTTCAGCATTGAAGATTTGTGTATACAAAATTATCGCTTAGGAGCGATGAAAATTGGGCTTCGCCAGAGAAATTTTGCCGACTGACGATAGTTTCTCCGCCCCTGATTTCAGAGTAGCCATTCATTTTCTTCAATTTTATGTTATCATACTAATAGCAAGTATGTTGTTTGCGCTATTTACTTTTAAATCTCTGTAATTTTCATTATTATTAGACTCAAAAGTTAAATCTCAATTTCCTAGAGACTCATCTCATTTTAACCTTGTGTTAATTATTTGAGGTCTCGGTATTCGTGAATCTACTGCATTAAACATACTAACTAAATGCTCTGATTTTTATGTAAAGGGGAAAAACTTTACTCTCTTCCAAGTATGGGATGTATTGGGTCTAATTTGTAGTGATGTGGGTATGAAAATTTTATTTTTGTTATCTTAATGATTTTATAAGCTATCAAGTTGACTACTAATGGATGAAAGATCGGATAAAACCGTAAGTAACGAGCATTAACATCGATGATGGTCCAAGCACAGAAAACGCTTTGTCTTAACTCTGTACCTTCAATCATCACATATTTTTTTTCTTATTTTAAGAAAGCAAAAGGCTCTCTTATTTGCTTTAATTTATGTTTCTTTGCATTGTTTTAAATGTTATTCGGAGACTTAATTAAAATTGGCACAAAATTTCCAAGAATCCCTAAAATAATTATGATAATGTCCACATAAAATAGCTAATAACACTGGGTAACAATGTATTTGGTGAATTGACAAAAGTACATTTTCCTGCCTAATTCGAGCATACTGAATTCAAATCTAAAATCAGATTCTCTCTAAATGCTAGATTTTTCGTAATATCAATATTTAATATTATATAATAATTTTCATTTTATCACGCTATCATCATGTCCTGAAGTAATTTTGAATCATCCTTTTGCGTGATTTATAGAAAAGCAGGTTTTTTTGCACAAACATTTTATTGCATATGAGAAGAAACTTGAATTAAACCTTAGGATTACAAATACTGTAATCAAATAGATGCTAATTTATTAATGACCATACATCAGGCTGGAGGACTTCTTGATTTCAATCGGGCAAAAATTTGCGTTTGTAACTCTTTCTCTTGCAGGTCTTCTCGGGGTGATCTCTTCTAATCGTCCAGCAGTATTTCGCTATCATGTGTCTATCCCAGTGACCTTAGTAGCGCTCTTCCATCGTTATCAAATCTTGATAGAAGCGTTCCCCTTGTTCGTCGATTACGGCTCCCAGATTCTCTGTGAATCGGTTGAGGTGACTATTTAGGAAATGCAGCTTCACACTCATGTTGCATCCCAGATCACGATATGCTAAAAGCATATTAGTAACCAGATCCTCGTAGTTATGCGATTTTTTGTTTCCCAAGAAGTTACGAACAACGGTAGAAAATAAGATCCTGTCTGCCTTCTCTTTTTCATTCATGGTGTTCATGAATCTAGAACCACTCAGAAGTCGTATGATTTGGGAACCATCAAATAGTCCTGCTTTTATTTTTTCGTATTACAAAGCAGGAAACACCGATACTTTGTACTGAAAACAATCATTGTCAGTGCTAAACGCCTTGACATACTGCTTCATCAACCAGAGTTTCAGATGAAGTGGAGGGAAAACTATCTTCTCTCGACTTACGATTTGCTCATTAACAATGTTTGGCATTCCTGCTTCCAAAATTTCTGGAACTGGCCAATCCTTTTGGGACCAGTGTTTGTCATGGGCTCGACTGTCCCACATACAGATATAGCATGGAAACTTTGTATATCCCTTCTGCTGGCTGAGGGGAAAGTTGACCATCTTAAGGTCTACACATATGATCCAATTCTGTTCATGGTACTTAAGTAAATCAATGATCATTCTTATGTCATCGTGAGTTTCTCGCAGATGGACAGAGTGATCGAGAGGAACTGCACCAAAGTCATTGCCATTATGCAAAAGGACACACTTAAGGCTACGCTTGGAGCTATCAAAAACAGTCTCGACTCAGCAGGGCTATAGAAGCCAAGTCCCAACTCGATAAACACACCAAGAACATCGTGGAAGTATACAAATTGTTTGTCCTCAGAGAAATACTTAACAAATGTACTCTCCCTTGTTCGATAATATGATATCCATACCGACCTGTCAAGCATATGCCTTTCACTCAAACTGGAGGCTCAAAGTTCTGCAGCTTTTTTGGAGAGCGCCAAATCACGTATCAAGTCATTCAAATCCTCTTTATTGAAATAGTGAGGAGCTAATGGCTGATTAGCATCTGATGATGAATCTGCAGACTCTGAATCCATTCCGTGGACGTCCATATCAGGTACATCATTTTCATCCTCGGAGGCAGCATATCCACTGAAAATTTGGAACTAGTAAAGACTCAGAATGAGGTAATGAGGGAATGTTGGGGTAATCGATCTTGTGCTGATTTTTCTTGCCAATCCTTTTAGTATTCACCAGACAGAAATAACAGTCCGATACATGATCCCTTGGCTCTCGCCAAGCCATGGGGATTCCAAAAGGAAGACAATTTCTCTTTTTTTTCGTCCACTCACGAAGATGTTCCACATAACTCTAGCAAACAGTATTTGGGGACCACTTCTCATCTTGATAACCGAGAGGAACATCAAAATATTCCTTATAAGTGTGGATCACAAAGTTTGATATACTGCGCCTTTAACGAACTAGCATGTAAAAGTCACATCTGTAGCAGAAGCTGTCTGGATCATTAACGCAATTTCCTCTTGACGAAGCCATCACTCTAACATGAGACCTGAAAAAAGAAACAATAATGTCAATATTTTTCACAATAACACTTATTACTATCTTACTCCTATGTACTGTGAAGTATTTGCTTTCTACAAGCACACTCTCTGTCCGTCCGGGGGGCAGTTTTCGGGGAAACGAGAAAAAAAACTTACAGAATAACTATAGCACATAGATAAAAATGGATAATATATTTGAAATCAGCATGAGAAAATGAATTAAAATTGGCAGATAAATCTAAGTCACCACAAAATGTGATTAAAATTGTTCCCCTGTGTAATAAGTAAAACCGCTTGAACTAATCAGATTTAGTATAAAATAAATCATATATATCGGTCGATATATATGATGAAAGAAAGTCGCTAAATAAAATTCCAAAAGTAGCGAAGCACAACTATGATATAGTAATTAGTTCTTTTAATGTGTATGAAAATCAAAAAGATGATATAAGTCATGAAGCAAAATTATGAGAGACAGCATTTACATTTTTAAGAGATATGTTCTAGCAATTTTGGCTTGATTTTATAATGTTTATAGTCATTCGTTAGTATACTTGACCAAAAGCAAAGTAAGCGAGTTTCTCTTTCAAAATTCATCACTTGCTTCATAAGTAAAGATGCGAATTTCAAGTAGAACAAGAAAGTTTTTTAGCAAACTGCTGGAGAATTGTTATTGGGCAGAAAAAATTTAAGATTTATTAAAATCATTAAGGATTGAATAAATACCCGCCAAAATGTTTGTAACAAGAACATGAAGTATCTCTATAAAATAAATTTATAAATTTTAATAGTTTAATGATATCTGCTATGATAAATAAAATTGAATTACTCTAACTTTATATAATTTACATTTGGAGAAATATAATGGCGAAAACATATAGAAATATTCTTAACAGTAATTATTATTTCTGATTGTCTTTTTTAGTTGCTCGCAACAGAATGTTCAATAGAGACCATAGAAGCCACTATGAAAAAATGAGACAAATTCATTTTGGTATTAATGGTGAGATACTTTTTTCATAGTAATTCAAAGATACAAGAATTTCTTTATCTTTGAACAAGTTGGCTTCATAGATAACGTCAATCATGCAAGAATAATCGTTAAATCTAACCTTTAAAAACATACCAATGTTCAGAAACACCCCAAAGCAGTGTGTACGAAATAGAAATATTGGCTGAATTTCATTATTAAAAGACTTCTTAGGCAAAGATGAATCAAGTCTTTTAATGGTAACTCAGTTTTATTTATTTCTATCATTAATAAGTGTGCATTTAAGTGTATGAAAAGAACATTGAAGTTAATGACATGAATAGAAAAGAGCATTATTTCTATATATTTGGTTAATGAGGGAAGGGATAGAGTAAGGGAGAGAGTGAGAGAAAGTTAGGCTATATGATTTGATCGTCCAGAGATGACGCCAATCAAAGAAATATGGATAGTGTACAGAAATCCTAAAACCAGGAAGTTTACCGAATATATTTAATGTACAAAACATTATCATAATATGACAATGACAATAATTTCAATGATAAAAGTTTCTACATAATCACCGATGTCAAAGCCTAATCATAGTTTGAGGTGAGGTCGATCTCAACAAACGTCGAAATCTCTTATTACTTAAAGAAAAATCCTCCTCATTAACTAAGTAAACAGGGCATCTTGGTAAATTTTATGCATATAACAAGTCCAATCCAGCAAGGGAAGTAGGTTTATTTACTCGGCACATTAACCTTTACAAACTTTTGGAATACAAATAGTCTAATAAGCAGTTTTAACGAGTTCAAGAGAGATAAATTTCATACAGAATGTCAGCATTACCCAAATTAGATCTGTTTAATTGCAAGTAAAATGGTTTAGGTCTTTCCGTCTTGGTGCACGAATTTAAATAAAGAAATCTCTCTTTCCTCTTAGATAAGTTCTGCGTTCATTTATTTTTAAATTGGGACGAGTAATTTCCGTTCTTTGCCCATGAATTGAGCTGGTTGAAGGAACAGCAAATGAGCAAATGCTAATTGTCTCAGAGAAGAGTGTCTATTAACAAGAAATAAGATTAGATGGAATCCATGTTTTGTTTATTTCTGCCAAACAAGAATTTTACACAATATATTTACAACAAAATCAATTTATAATGAAATCATACACTATTGATTAGTTACTTTGTTCCTAAGCGTTTCATCCTTAATTTTTTTTAATGGGTTTTGCAGAAGTTTTGTTAAACTCGTTTATTTATCTTTAGAGAGGTTTACGTAGGTAATACAAAATGTTCCATTAAACAAACCTAAACTTCTACTGTTCCAACGTGAGATTAAAGCGTCTTTAACATTGTGTGCAAGGGTGTTGAGATGGAAATAAAAGGAATCAAATCCAAAATATCCAAACAACTCAACGTAACCCGGATGATCATCGATAGAGTCAGAGAGAAGGTAAAGAACGGGAAAGACATTGTTTAGCCAGAGCTCGAGTTATCAGCTGTTTGCGTGTGAGAAAGACCTTCCAACCTGCTCCAAAACCTAAAATGACTGCGCGCGCAAAGAAAATATCAGTAGCCACAAGTGTCCAGTGACGTCAAAATGGAGGGCGGCATGAGCTTTAGGTGGGTGGAAAGGACTTTGAACACCGACCGTATACGAAAACAACGTTAGGAGTGTTGTCTTCCGCTTCTCAACGACTTGAAGATTCATGTTAATCGAAGTCTCATTTTTTCTTACCAAAACCCTTCACGGTCAATCCGCTCATCAACAAGCAGAATGAACGCGTGGTAGGCTTCTACTGGGTGATCTTTGAGATCTGCTTCTGGTCCACGACCAAGCACCCCGCCTCTGTGATGATGATCGGCGTCGTAGCCTCGAACGGCATTAAGATGGCTGACTGCGTTTTTCAGCATGACAGTGCCTTTGCCCACATGGTCAAGACCGTGCGAGTGTGGGTTTGGTCGAACATGAACTTTGGTCAAGCAAATGAATTTTGGCCGCTACAGTTGTCCGCTTCTCACTCGCATCGACTACAGCGTGTGGACGCCGCCAAGGGCAAGATTTGTTTGATCCGCCACATTAATGTCGAGAAGCTAAATTCCCCTGTTAACTGAGCGTAAACCTTTATGAGGAAGGACTTCGTCCGTAACGTAGATTTTGGCTTCAGATCTCGCCTGGAACACGTACTCACCGCCAAGGGGGACAATACTAATTAGTAATACAATATAAACACATATTTATATGTTAAAACAATAAAAACGTGTCTTCTTGCAACAAAGTGATCATTTTGACCTTTGATGAGATCGTGGTACTGAGTGTAAAAGGAATGTTTCAAAATCCCCTACTAATCTTATTTAGAAAATATAGGGTGTCCCTAAAAATGTATAAACATTTTAACAGGTGACAACTCAATCTGTTTTTTCTTTACAGGTTAAACCAATTAGAAGTGATAATTGCAGTCAGAAAAAGCAATAAATAAAGGAAATTCATTCTAAAATGTTACTGGAAGTGTATAAACGCAGTTGAAGTGCAAAGACAGTTTAAGAGAGAGTTTTAAAAAGATCCACCAACGCAACTTACTATCACTCAAATTAGAGATAAGTTTGAAGCCGATTAAACTGTTGAGAATGTCCACATGAAGCGTTTCAGAAGACCACGGACAACGTCAAGCGCCACAAAAGAAGTAAGTTTAGTGGAAACTTATCACCGAATTCTAAGAAAATTTGTGCGGCAAGCGACTCGTGAGGTAAGTGTTTCAAAATCGCGTCAAATGCATTTTGAAACCCTTTTAAAGCAAAAAGATACACTCCACGATTAGTCTTTGCTATTAATGAAGATGATCCTCAACTAATAGTGGAGTATTTTGAGTGGTACTTGGCACGATGTGTAGAAGATACATACTTTCCAACAAAGATTGTGTCGAGTGATGAGGATACATTTAAATTAAATGGTTCAATTAACCGCTACAATTGCACCTACTGGGGAACTGAGAATCCGCATCTTATGGTGGAACATCATATTAATTTACAAAGAGTTACAGTGTGGTCCGGCTTATCATTAATAGCATTAATTGGACCGCTCTTCTTTAACTTTACTATGACTGGTCTCGTTCTTTCGAACTTGGTGCGATGGTCCCTCGTGTCAAGCATTGGAGAGGACTTTGAATATCTGAAGTTTTATTTTGAGCAAGATTCTACCTTGATGAGATCTGAAAAACAGGTGGATTGGAGGAAGGGGTTTCTTAGAATATTATTCGTGTTCACCAGACCTCCGTCCACTAGAATATTTCATGGGGATACTTAAAAGACAAATTCTACACCATAAAACCAAGAACAGTCATTGAATTGAAAGCAGCAATTGAACGAGGATGTACACAAATATCAAAGGAAATATTTCGGGATGTTTGAAATTTCATTGCTTCGCGTTATCAGTAGTGCTTGGACAAAAACGGAGGTAAGTTTCAAAACTGTCGTTGAAAAACAATTAAATAATGTCTGTAGATTTTATTACATTTTGAAAATGAATTGCATTTTTATAAACAGTGATTTTATAATTATGTAAAGTGTGTATACGTTTTGAGAGCCACCCTGTATATACATTTTCTTTCTTTTTTTGTCTTTTATTTTTCTCTCACGAGGAAAATACCCTAGCTTTTACAAGTTTTCTGTCATCTAATCGAAAATATATTCCTTAATCATCCATTACCTTTTTGTGTGGACAAGTTTTTGGTGCAACTAGCTCGATACTTGTGAAGTAGTTTGCAAATGGATATTTTGTTGTTGTTTTCAGCAAAAAAAAGTTATATTCCTTAAAAGATGTAAATAAAGTTAAAATTAATATCTCTAAGTTAGGGTGTTTGAAAAAAGGGGAAATGTTTGCTAAATCTTTAAATGCAATCATGACAATGTAATATACTCTCCCTTCATTTTACAAAACGACTATCATATATATTCTAGAGATTAGATCAAATAAGATGGAGCATGTGTGTCATTTCTTTTTTACTGTCTGATGATAGATATATCTTAAAAGAGGAAAGAGGCTTGTCCTTTTTCAAACTCTCTCGCCGCATTTGCCATTACTATTCCAACCGAGGAACACACAGAATTCTCTATTATCCTTAATATAAAAATTATATAATATTCGGATCACCTGAAGAATCTGATCCCAAAAGCATCTTGGGGGAGAAACTCTTCAGGAGAGGCAATCTGTGGGTCAGATTCTTCCGAGAGATATTTTGGCGGTCATATTCTTCAGAAGAACTATTCTGAGGAGAGGATTCTTCAGGAGGTACAATCTCTGTTTAATCTTATTTTTTCATCAAAGAAAGTGTTGAAGTGTTAAATTTAATCTATAAGGCTTACAGGTGATCAGTTTAATGTTACTCTCTTCTTCTGTTTAATCTATACGGCTTAAGGGTATTCTGTAGTAAATAATTATATTAATATATTTATTAGAAGAGACATTTTGGGGGAGAATATGATATTTCTTATCTAAAAGGCAAAAAATACATATTCTAATCTGCTCAAGAGATAAATCCATGCTATATAAAAGCAGTTAAATTCTAATCAATACATCATTTGACCAAGTGAAATTATTGAACAAAATCTTGTATTTTTAGGTATCAACTTTGTGACTTTAGTAATATTTTAACTTTTGTAATGTTAACCTTATGGCTTCTAATTTTTTAAACAACTATCATACATTTACTTCAAGAGGATAATAATCTACAAGAAATACGATGTTAACAGCAAAAAGGACTTTTAAAACAAATAATGAGTAATGTGAAGCCTGGAATGTGCCTATGAACTTGACAAAACATTCAAAAACCAAAGATAGATTCGCTTGGAAATGTCAAGAAAAGAAAACTGGATGGTTTAAATATACAATCTCCATTAGAAAAGACTTCTTTTTGCAAAATCTAACCATTCACTCCAAAAATAGAATTATATTATGTATAACTAAAACTATACTACAAACAGGAATTTCATAGAACACTCTAATTGATTGCTACAATTTTTTCAGGGAAATTTGGTCCAATTATTTTGTAGGTAACTCGATTAAACTTGGAGGATCAGGATGCATAGTAGAGAGTGATGAATCTTGCTTTTCGCACAAAGTGAAACACATAGAAAAGAAAGATGGCCTCAGAGTCAGGTTGGGGTTTTCAGTATTGTTTATACAACCTATACGCCAGCAATTGGCTACATGCAAATCAGACCTGCCAGGAGCGATGTTAGTCTTTTACCCATCATTGAAAAAGTAGTACTTTGTAGTTCAATTATTCATTCCGATGAATAGAAAGCATACGGAAACATACAAGGGTTAGGAATTACACATCGTACAGTAAATTATTCTATTCATGTTGTAACCCCCAAATTGATGTTCATACGCAAATGGTAGAATCTTACCGGAACATACAGAAGAGCAAAATCAAGACAATGAAATGTTTTAAAAGAGAATTTTTGGCAAGCTATCTGCACGAATTCATAGGGCGAGAGCGATTTACCAATCAATTCAAAACCTTGCGTGCGCATATTAGTATCAAATACAATTTAAATTAACTGTTTATTAATCTTCATTTTAATCTTTTTATATAAATTGTTTTTTAAACTACCTTTATAAATAAATCCTTAGACACATTTGGGGGGGGGGATGCGAATCTTCAGGAGAGTCAATCTGGGGGTCAGATTCCAGAGTAGAAACTTTTGGGGATCAGATTCTTCAGGTGATCCTAATATTCATATTTAATAATCATCAGCCGATATCACCAAACTGGACGAGTGCTAGAAAATGGACTTCTCGAAGAATTTTTCACTGATATCTTTCCTAGCACACGAATTTACTATAATATCTCTCCTATGAGCATACTACATTTTCTCGTTTATGATAGTTTTGGGGGTGGGGTCTCTTAATCTTTGAGCTTTTCAATAAAATAATATATTTTGAAAACGAAATCTCAAATCATTTTTAATATACATAAAGAAAGAATTCTTTTAATAAATTAGTTTAAGGTATAATTGTTAATAATCTCTAATCGTTTTTCTGACAAGTTGATAACTTTGCCGAAGCATTCATTCAAGTTTGATGAAATATATGAGGAAGAACTTTCCAAGCAAAGCATTTATCTTGTTTAGGGAAAACTTGCCATATCATATATGAATTCCGGTGAAATATAAACACTCTTCCGGGTAAAAGATGAACTGCGTTTTTCTTTAATAACTTCATTTACACGTTCCACCTTTTGAACACATGGGTCTCAAAAAAAACTTTCTCATCACACCTAATGTAAAGTATAGGCTTCTTCTGTTGCAAACACGTATAGGGAAAGTTTTTTTATTGGGATCAGCCCTTTGCCTTTTGCTCTTAACTGCCTGAAAGAACTTACCTTTCATTTACCACAAAATTTCTATTCTGAATTTACTCCAAAGTCCTTAGAACGAATAGTGTTGAATCATTCTTGACACTTTGTAAAGTACGTAGTTCAGAAAACTCAAATGACTCCCAAACTCTATTTTATAGTCTTTTTCTTTATTTATAAGATGTCTTCAGGATGAGCTTTAAAATTCTTGCTAATTCATAAGTTATTTCAAACCTTAGACTTCACAATGGCTTTGAAAGCAACAAAATCAATCGCTGTTTTCATTAGCAGAAGATTTTGAACCAATTCTGTAATATACGATTATTCAACACATTTCCATACACTTTTGTAATTGATGTTACTGCTAATGTGGCGATATTTCCTTTCTTATATTCATAAGGCATGATGTGTCTTATCGGAATTTAACTTAATGTTATCAATAATAAATGAATTAAATTTAGTGTAGCTAAAAAAAAGTTCTAGGAATATCTGGTAAAAATAAGGGAAGGCATTCCAATTTAATATAGTCCAATGAATTACTACACCTCAATATAAAATTAAGCTTATTCAAGTTATCTTTTAAAGAGATACAGTTTTTCCAACAATTTAAACAAATCAAAGGAACATTTTAGGTAATTCAGATAGGATTTCTTTGGTTCACGTTTTTTCCTTTCTTCTTGCAATGTGTCGTCCCCATTTGAAGCTCCAAACCTTTTTTTTTTTAATTTAACAGTAACAACATTTATCTTCAAATTTCTTTATTTCCACCTACAGATTTTCCTAATATTTTTCTTCCAAGTAGTAATCTTTTCATCCATTTATGCTTGCCTTTTGTGTCAAAAGTACAATTGTTCCTTCGAGAATTTAGAACTCGTAAGATAAAAAACTTTATGCCTTTTAAGAAAAATGGCATGCGTTTCTGAAGATATAATTAAGTTCTACTACTAACATTCAGCAAACTTCTATTACTTTTCTATAACCTATAGATATTTTAATGGATTAGCGTAGAGAACACACCTATAATTATTAATAAGAAAAAAGATTAAGAGAGAAAGGCTTTATTAGTTCACAGAAACAGGTCCAGTTTTGGGGCAAGGCTGACAAAATAGAACCTTATTACATTCCTTGGATATTCTTGTATTTGGTATAAGAGGTTTTAGTTAATTCTGATTGTCCAAAGTTTAGCTAGGGAAATTCAACATTTTTGTCTTTGAAAACTTCATTTACCTTTTGCCTTTGACTTATTAATTTCATATTTTTGTGCATTCTTTTATCGAATTGATTCCTCTATTCTGAAGTTAAAATGGTATTTGAATCAATTTGTGCCAAGTGAAATATAAACAAAGAGGTAGGTTTTGCAATGATTTTATCCCGTTAATTAATAGTAATTTACTCACATTTCTTTCTCTTCAATTCATTCTCATTTTTAGTCGCGGGCGACTCTATGTCTCACTATGTCGGTCGATGGTCCGTCGGTTCCCGTTTTTCTTTTTTATGTTTTGGTAATAACATCCTAACTATTCGGCCGATTGTAACAAAGTTTTAAACACCTTTGTTGTTTTACATTTTCTTTCGAATGATATAATTGCCAAAGTCCTCGCAAGGTTAGCCGTGGAATTATTTGGCAATAACATCATAACTATTCGGCCAATTCTAACGATATTTTAAACACTTATGTTGTTTTACATTCTCTTGCGGGCGGATGATACCATTGATAAAGTCCTCTCAAGGTTAATGCGTTAATTACTTTAAGGTTTTGAAGGTGGTAAGGTCATAAATCAGAATAAGTGAAAGCACGTGACTTTGGCCAGCAGACCATGTTAGGATTTGATCTAGTTGCGTGTAAGATCGTATGTTGCTTTCGTGGTGAACCATTAACTTATTGTATACTTCCATTCAGTTGTAGAAGTATATAATAGGGGTAGTAATATTTAGCTTTTTTACTCTCACCAACATATCGAAGATTTTTGGCATGCCATGTCAATAGCTGGGCCGCATTTGCATATGTCCTATTCCCAAATAGGATGCTTAATTGTTCTGACGAGTGTGTCTGTTAGTTATCTGCCTCTCGAGGTTGTGGCTTCCTAAATTTTGTGTTGTCTTTCTTTCAGTTCATTTTCTTACTTATTTTTTTATGGAATTTTAGACAACCACGTTCTATCATTCCGGTTTTTGCGGGTATTTCATTTCCTTCAGTATACGTTTTTTGTTGCATGCCTTCTATGAGATAATCCCTTGCATTGACTGCCTTGGCCACTGCTGTATAGAGGGCAATTGTTTTATTTTAGTTTTGGTTACGTCCTTTTGTTTATGTATCCGTCATTTCCTCTGCAGATAATAAATTATTTTTGATGAGGTACTTGGTATTTGCGACACTGCTTATTTTTATAGCGCACTTTGAATATCTTCTCTCATATTTTTAGACGAAATAAATATTGTATGTTCTTCTCTTTCTCAGGAATTAAAGCACATATCAATAGGTATTTAGCCCTTTTTTTCATTTTTTGCAGAAATTCACATAAAAAAGGTCCAATATGCAGGATTTCTTTTGAAGTAATAAGGACTTCACATTTTATTTTGATAACATGTGTTAGTTGTCCAAATTTTCTAATTTTCTGTATTTTCAATTTGAGGCTTTCTTACACAATCTGTTTTATTTCATCTGGTGAGTGGTCCCCAATCCAATTGTCGATCTACCTCTAAACTAAACTGTGGCTTGATACGATATCAACATCGATTCTGGATGCTGGGCCTTTTTCCTTTAGAATTTCTAGTCCCTTCTTTGAAATAATTTTCTCTGTGCACATTTCAGTTGACCATATAAATAGGACTCAATCCAATTTGTATTCTTTGTATTATATTGTCACATTTAATTCGTTGTAGAATTGGAGTTGTCTTCACTTATAGATTTGTTCACTCCAAGTAAAAGAGGAATTGGGAAGCGGTTAGCTTCCATTTGTTTCAATATTCTTCGTTCCATTTTCTCTGCTACATATAAGTGTGCAGCACAATTTAAATTTTGTATTGAGGGCTAAATATCAAAACATCCATTTGCCTGTCTTCCTACTTAGTGATTCATAGTCAATGGAAATTTTGTGATTGTACGCAATTCAGATGAGCATCTGGCCTCTTGTTACAAGAGCTATTAGAAATCAAGCAAGTTAACGCTCATATTAATTTTTACTAGCGTGCGAGTCTAGTTGTGAGTGACTCTAAATTTCGCTATGTCACTCGGTGGATAGGTTGGTCCCTGTTTTGCCATTTTAGGTTTTTGTAATAACATCATAACGATTAAGCCGATTCTAACGAAATTTGAAAACCTTATGTTGTTTTACATTCTCTTTCGTATGATATAATTGCCAATGTCCTCCCAAGTTTAGTATGGGAATTATATTGTTTTGGCAATAACATAATAACTATTCAGCCGATTCTAGCGAAATTTGAAACCATTATGTTGTTTTACATTCTTTTTCAAATAATATAATCAACAAATTATTTTCAAGGTTAGTACAATATTTATTCTGTTTTGGCATAACATCATAACTATTCGGCCGATACTCTGCTAGACTAGACTAGGCTATACTATGCTAGGCAAACGTAGAATAGGCTATACTATGCTATGCTAGGCTATACTATGCTAAAATATAATGTACATAGGTAAGATATACTATGGTAATTTAAGCTATAAAATGCTATGCTAGGATAGCATATAGTATGCAGGGCTAGAGATTACTAAGCTAGGCTTAATATGGGTATAATAGGATAGCACAGGCAATACTTGTGTAAAATAGTTAATGCTAGGCTATGCTAGGCTAAGCTATCCTAAGCTAAACTAGGCTAGAGAGGGCTATACTCTACTATGCTAGGGTAGGCTAACCAAGGCTAGCTAACATAGGCTAAGTTATGCAAGGTTATTCTATCTAGGGTATGCTATGCTGTACTAGTCTAGTATATACAAGGCTGAGCCATAATATAAGTTTGGCTATATTATGTTAAGGGGAGTTATTGGCTAGGCTATAGTAGCCTATTCTTGCTTGCCTATACTAGGCTAAGCTAATCTTGGCGACGCTAGGCTCAGCTATACCTGGTTAGAATAGGCTATAGTAAGCTAAGCTATACTAGGCAATGCTACGCTAGGCAAGGCTATACTAGGTTAGGCTAAGCTAGCCTATAATATAATATGATAGGTTAGACTAGAGTCTAACCTAGGTTATACTAGTATAACTCTTGTTGTACTAAGATACAATAGGCTAGGCTATGCGCGGTTATACCAGGCTAGCTAGATTAAACTAAGTTAGGCTAGGTTAGGGCAGGCACAGCTAGGATATTCTATGTTTAGCTAGGCTTAGCAATACCAGGCTAAAACAGGGTAGATTATGCTATGCTATACCAGGCAAGTTTAGGCTAGGCTAGGCTATTCTAGGCTATAGTATACTATGTTATTCTGGACAATACTACGCAATGCTTGACTAGGCTATACTATGCTATTTTATGCTAGGCTACACTATACTAGGATAGACTATGCTATGCTATACTATGGTATAATATACCATGCTATGTTATACTATGTTATCTCATGCTATGCTGTACTATATTATGAAATGCTGTACTATGTTATACTATCATATACAATAATATTCTATAGGTAATATACTATGCTATTAGTGTGCGTCAATCTTTTCAACGTTCTAATTACAAAAATGAGGGGTGTTTAAAATTGCTTTTAAAATTAGGATAAGACTGGCGACATTCACACATTTGGACACCTAAATTGAAAATAGCAGAGTTGTTGCCATCTCAATTCCAAACTCTGGTTGATGTTCTGAAATGTGGATGTGAGATACTACCCAGCAGCCAATCTTGCAAAGGCTATTTACCCTAAATTGCTTGAAAAGTCTGAACGAGGGAGCAGTTCTTTTCTACCCCCCACCCCCCTCAGTTCTAAATTCAAGAGTCACAATCTTAAACATATCCAAAAGAACTGGGAGCAGGCCAAAAGCATATCACCTGGTAGAGGAGAGCTACAAGCCTACGACACTTTCATTACAAAACTAGACAACCTGTTGATATCCTCAGGCGCAATTGTAAAATTAAATTTGGCTGTAAATTTGGCTGCCCTGGTTGCAAAAAAGAAACTCAAATTAATTTAAATCCACTATGGAGATGAAGATCTCTGTGAAGCAACTTGTTTTCATTAAAGGTCGGAGAGAAATGATTACTTCGTTTGGACCACATCAGGTTTGCTTTCGAGATTAACTTGAGTAAAATAGACAATTCAATACGTAAAAGTGACTAAAAGTGAAGACAGAAGAGTTGCTTACTATAAGTAGGCCAATGTTTCAATTCCATCAAGTGAAATAATTTTATCTACTCAAGAAAATCAAGAACAAATAGCTGATGCTCAAGATGGAAAGGATTGAATTTATGAAGTGCCATTAAAAATACCAACCAAATCTTCAAATTCCATTAAAAAGCAACCCGAGATGTTTGAGGGTGCAATAACGTTATAAATATTCGACTAATTCTAACGAGATTTGAAAATACTATATTGTTTTGCATTCCCTTTCAAATACTATAATTGCCAAAGTCTTCACAAGGTTAGCTCGAGAATTATTTTATTTTGGCAATAACATCATAACTATTCGGCTAATTCTAACGAAATTTGAAACCCTTAAGTTGTTTATATTCTCTTTCGAATGATAGAAATGCCAAGGTCCTCCAAAAGCTAAGGCGGGAATTATTGAAAGTTTTGAAGGCCGTAAGGTCATAAAGCAGAATAAGTGAGGGCACGTGACATTTTCTTCAACAGATCTTGTTCTTCATTAGTTTAATCAATCCGCTCTTGTTTTGGTTTTTAAACTCATTTAATTCTCTAGTAACAAAGTTTACTAAGGCACACTTAATTCTAAGTCGACAAAACAATATAATTGTCATTAGAGTTGAGACTATAGTTGTCAAGTATTGATTGATCTCTCTTATAAGGTCCATTTTCAAACTATGTAGTGAAGTTTGGGTGGGGTTAAGTAAAATTATACTATAGTGATTATTATTAAATGACCAGGAACGAAAATGAAATTGTTTCTGATATAACCAGGTGCCAAGGAATTTTTAATTGTCCTTACATTGTCGTATACGCCTCTTTTTCTTTCTTTTGTTCGTAACAGAAATCGAGTTAGTTGCTAAAGGAAACAAAAAATTTAACTTAAGAGCTGAGAAAGCCACGGTTTTACAGTTTGTCCTAACTTGAGTTCAACTACTTTTGAAGTCAATAACCTATTAAGGCTGAGACCATGCAATTAATTTGCATATTTAGCGACAAGCAAATAAATCGAAAAAAATGTTACTGCATTAGACTGGATGACCAAAGGGAAAAATAATAAAATATTTCGTTACAGTTCCACACCTTTTCATAACGGAATAATAGCTTATATATACTATTTTTATCCACAACATCTAAGGATTTTATTAATAATTGCCATTTTTCTCCCTAAACGGATGATGATAGCTCGACCAATTCGATGTGGACTTTTGCATTTTTGTTCCTCTTTAATTCTCGAACTTTTAGTTTTGTTGAGAAGAGCCTTCGAAGACGAAAAACCAGGAATTCATTTAAGGTGTGACTTATTAACTCTTTCACTGAGTAAGGTTCCGGCTTATTAGAAACCATTGGTTAAATCTTTCCGAGGTTTAAAAAGAATACGGATGCGCTGTGTCAGACCAGCAAGATTACTGGTTAGGCAAGAGAGATGGAAGAAGTAAATGAAATAGTTGTTACTCAAACAACTACACCTGAATTTAAATTCCCCAGAATATGTTTTCTATGGTCAATACGAATGATAAATGTTGAAAATTAGGTCATAAGTTGTAAATTAGCTTCTAAATGTGATATGTGCCATCTGGAAAAATATAAGGCTGACCATTTTAGGATCCTACCCTTTAATTTAGCCATTATAACAACACCCTTTCCTCCAAACTCTGCCCCTTGCTCACACCGATCGACCCTTCCCCCCCAAATTTTCAAAGTTTTTCTTATTACTCCTGCTCTAAGCACCTCCCTCATATTCAAAAACATCTACATACCCCTAGGCCACCCATCAGATCTCTCTTTTGTTGGAGTGGGTGATCTCCCAAATATCGTCATCTCAGAATTCTCCGCTATCGTGGTGGTACTTAACTTCAACAACTCCTTGAAGTCTTCAAACTTTTTTCTCTCTCCCAATACATCACTCCCTGTATCAACACCCACGACAACATTCTTAATCTCATTTTCTGCCAATACCTAGTTCATCAACTCTGTTACAGATACTCCAAATGCTATATACCTTCATTGAATTATTCAGTTAGGTTGGCCAGGGGTGATCAGAAAGTAATGACAGTCCGATTTGAGTCAGAGAGACCATGAATAATGTGAGGGAGGAGAGCGCGAGGCATCGGGTGTTGCCTGTTGTGACGTGTTTGAACTTGTAACCGCTTGGCTGGGTTACATTTTCTCGTTGGCGCTGTGCGATTGCGTCATTGTTGGTTTCATACTCCAACCAGACTCATCGATTTCTCGAAGGAAGGTTGCAGGTTTTACACGTCACTAGGTGAAAACTCTGGGGAAAAAGAAACGGAGATCAGAGCGAAATTAATTCAAGTTTTTCCTGAGTCTACTCCATCAATGGAAAGTGTTTTCCGCTAGATTTGAACTATTGCAGCCAGAAAAACTCAGCTGGAAGATAATCATCGGTCTGGACCCCACCATGCTTCCGTGACCGAAGCAACAACGGTTGGTGCCCGGGCCATTATTGACGAGGATCCGACTGTTACTCTTCGATTCTTATCTTTGGAACTTGGTGTCAGTTATTGGAGTGCACGTGAGATTGTTTTTCAACACTTAGAAATAAAGAAGAGGTGTGTTCGATGGATTCCCCATTTGCTAATAGAAGAGCTGAATAAGGAACGGGTAAGAATTTGTCGTCTCTTCACTACCAGTTTAAAATGGGCTCATTGAGTGATGAAGAGCCTCGACATTTATTTTAAAGGAAGGTTTTTGCAGGAGGAAGCGCCTTTTCACCATCTTCTTCAATTCTCAAGGCAAAATGTCTGTGCATGGGTGCCTCACCTTCTACTATCACAGCCAATACTAAACTTGCCAAATCTACTTAAATTCATGCAAAATTAGACTAAGTCGGCGTCAACCCGCCACCGATCGCATCTTTCTCTGCGCCACAGCAATGCTGCACCCCACAAAGAGTGCCTGATTGTGCAATTTCTGGAGCAACAGGGGATCACACTTCTTGCCCACTGACCCTACTCACCTGAGCTTATTTCCAGTAGGATTACAGATTTGCAATTTTATGGTATCCAAGACCTAGCACAAATAGTCAATTCAGTTCAAGGAGGTATACCAGCTTCTGAGTACCATGACTGCTCCATAAAGTGGCGAAGGAAGATGAAACGCTGCATAGAGGCAGGAGGAGAGTACTTTGAAGGAATGTAGACTGGTGCGTGGATTTACGTCTGTTCTAGCAAAATATACGGTCTCACTGTCATTACTTTATGATCAATCTACCTTCTTAAACTAACCTTGCAAATGGTCATGTCACAAGGTCCCACCACCATAGACTCTCCTCCGTTGACCATAAGCTGATGTCTCGGAGTCTCGCCTCACTTCTCCCAGATAACCTCACTGTCTCCCCCATTTTCTGCCTTTAACCTTCTCATCCGCTCCTTTGGCAGTGACTCCTCACCTACCTAGACACTCACGGTCCCACTCCTTGACTCTTCTCGCAGAACACGTGCCCTTTTGTTTCTCCAAAATGCGATTAGAGGCCAAAAAACACAGAAATGCTTGTGAGACGCACCTTCGTTCTGCCAAGCTCAGAGGCACTACGCGAAAACAAGCTTCCTCACCTATTCACTAGGAATTTATGCGTACACAGCCTTCCTGTAATTTTCCCGCTAGGCCCATACATCGACGAAAACAAACAGAATTCTAGTGCTCTTTTCAAGCTACTCATTTATCTCTAGTGGCTAAAGCTATCACAATCTAATCCTCGCATCTCTAGCCGCCTTCTGTGTTTTTTTCTCTTAAAAGGTACATAATATTCACTCTTGGATCTCGTGTTAGTCTGACCCTTGCTTCATTGTAACCCTCACCTCCCAATCTCACTTTACCCACCACAGTCGGCCCTGACCAGGTCGCCTCACTGAAAATAACATGCTCTCCGCTTGACACTTAAGTTATTAACTATCCTACCATCACACTTACGGGCTATTTCCAACACCTTCCTATACTCCGCTGAGGTGCTTTCTTACTTTAATCATGTTGCTGTTTTTTCGATCTTAACGAAGCAAAATCTTAACCGTAATAATCCTTTAAATTATCGTCCTATCTCTCAATTACTGTACTTTTCCAAGGCTCTTAAGAGTGTTATAATGGCCTGCATTACCTAACACATGTCCTCTTCCACCATCGATGAAATGTTCCAGTCTGACAATTCTGGTGATTTTTTATTTCTATGTTGAATTCTCCTTTCTTCCTCACACTTTATTGATAACTTGAGTTTTTCTGAAACTATTCTAAGCTTGCTTTGCTATTAGATGTCATTTGTACTCATTTTGGTACAACAGGGGCGAGATCACTCGACCTGCTGGTGTGTCCTACACTGCTCCTTAGGGTTCTCAGCTTGGTTCGATCCAGTTTCTTCTCTGCTTCATCCGTCTTATCCGTATTCTGCATAGCGTAGGTCAATCTTTTCTTTTCTATGTTAGGAAAAAGCAACTACTTCTCTCCTCCATACCAAATTCGTTCATTGTGACTAGCAATAACCTTTTATCCACATATGACACAATTACTGAATGCCTATTGAATACTTCCTCAAACTCACCCATGTTAAAACTGAGGTTCTTTTGACCAGCACATCATCTGATGATGTATCCCCCTCTCTGATTCAAGGTTGCCTTCTGATTGCGTTTTCTAATAATGTTAGAAACCTGGGTGTTTTCATAGACAGTCTACTCGATTATTGACTTGCAAGTTGCTAATATCAGTAACTCGTCTATATGTTGTTTCCGTAAGCTTAGTTTTATCCATTTCCACATTATGTAAAAGGTTCAAGATAGCCATCAATACCTTGGTTATCTCCCGCCTTAATTACTCTACCTCTTCGCTTTTAATCCACAGACACTACAATTCTTTCCGTTAAACCTGTCCAAAGTTTTGAGTCTTGAGTTCTCCTTCGTCGAGCACGGTTGTCACAAGCCCATCTCTACTTCTTGAAATGCAATGGCTGACAATTAAATTTCAGGTTATATTTAAATTGATCCTCACATTTAAAATCCTAAAAACCGCAATTCCCCCTTACCTGTCCTCCACACTGGCTATGTCCAAACAACAAAGAGCACTTTGCTCGGCAAGTGTCCTATTGTATTCACTTCATCGGAAGCATCTCTGCTAAGTGGATGATCGTGCGTTCTCTTTAGTTGTCTTTTTTCTGTGGAAAGGTCTTCACCTGGCATCAGCCTCGCTTCCTCATCTGACTCCTTCAAGAGACTCTGAAAGCACAACTCCACCCTCAGGCTTTTTCCTTGTCGAAGGACGGGTGACATGCGAAGGATCTATGTTGTTGAAGAGCGCAATATAAAACATAAGTTTTTAACATTATTAATTTCCTACTAGAACCTTTATTCTTACCTGACTTTCACTTTTCTCTCTCTTACAACTTCATCAGTTCTTACTGATATTATCATATTATCCATATATAAAAGCTTCAGAACAACGAAAGGTTAGTAGAATCTTTTACCAGATCTAGTTTTTCATATTCTCCCCTCTCTATATCTCTCTCTCTCTCTCTCTCTTTATATATATATATATATATTTCTCTCTTTCACAACTTAATCAGTTCTTAATGATATTGTCATATTATCCATCTATAAAAGCTTTAGAGCAATAAAGGTTGGTAGAATCTTGTACTACATCTAGTTTTTCATATCCTCCCCTCCCTCTCTCTCTCTCTCTCTTTCTCTCTCTCTTTCTATATATATATATATATATATATATATATATATATATATATATATATATATTTCAGAGTTAAAAAAATATTCAAATCGGAAATTACTCGTTAATAAAGTAACTAAAGTTATTTGCAATAAACTAAAAGAGAGTTAAAAGATGCAACAACATCTGTAAGTTGTTGTAAAGAAAATTTTTAAGACAGATTTATTTATATATCAGAAATTATGCAATGGAATAACTTTCGGTTATAAATATTAAAATTACTGTAGTAATATTTTCCAGAGTAAAGAAAAAAAATAATCCAACCTATCACGCCTAAAATCCTATATCGTAGATTTCGGTAATTATATCTTGAAGGTATCTTAAATAAATCATTTCTTAAGTAGACAATCGTAATTATAATTTATATATGATTATCTCCGTTTTAAAGTAATATAATATAAAATATGTCATAATATTTTTTGTTTCCCGTAAACTTTTTTCCCAAAGCTCGTGATCATTATAAAACTCAAATTATGATAGGCCCTTATCAGTTCAAATGATTAATATGAACGTTTTGTTTAATGTACATTTCCACCTATTATTAGGAAGAATAAGTCTTTTATTGCGTCGTTACTGCTTCGAAAAGGTTAAGTAAATAGAAAGGGCGATAGTTTTCCACCACGTTCTCTTATCTAATCCACTTCTCAATCCGGGAAAAAATCTTTTAATCTTATTTGAAAAATTGGTATTAGTATCACCATCGAAAATTATAATCAACTCAAAATTGTTAATACAGAGGTATTTCGCCAAAATACCTTAATTAGTCTATTCCTAAAGCTCAATTGACAGGCAGTTCTGCCTGGTTTAGGTGCCTTTATTATAGAATAGTATATATTATCGTTGTTGTGCAGACGATTGCTTAATCCCCTGCTTACATCCTAATCATCATTTTGAATTATTTAATTATCTTGATAAATAACACCATAATAATAAATTCATACTTTAATTATAAAACCCCTTCTCTCACATAATTATATGCAGATAAGTCACACCTTTTCAGGGGTGCTTATTCACGTTAAGTTAAACGCAAACCACCAGCGGAGGATAAGGTACAAACGTTTTTAACTGATTATAATTAGTTAAAGCTTATTGCAATTCGTACCCACCCCCATAGAACTCTTTTATCTTGTCCATTATATATCACATTGTACGATGAATGTAAGTCCCATACTTAGCTACAGACTGATAATAGTTTTTCTTTGAACGGATTAACCACCCAAATCAATTTTTACTGCTTATCTGGATAAATCTCCCCTCTATTTAATAATAAACTACTATTTTCCCACCCATTTTTATACTCCATCTCTCTAAATATGTTTTATAATTAAATGAGTTTCTTAAGACAAATTCTTTATACCTAACTTAAAGATGGTTCTGACTGATTAAAATAAATTTAGTTCTAGATTAAATTCCAATATCGAATACCTTATGATGAAAAATCAAATCTCGTTTAATGATTTAGTTGTGCATAGTTTTGTGCATAGTATGTTAGATGAAATAGCAGAGTCCTCCAGACTAGACTCAATCACACTTGTGTTGCCGTCGCATAGGACAAAGGTCAACCACATTGCGATTAAAGAACGTTCTAAAGATTTGTGAATGTGGTATATCTGTATATCTCTTCTATTTCATCTTCAACTATAGATACATTTAATATTCGACGTTTAGAATCCTCTTACATTCTCAAATTTAATCCTTTACTCAAAATTTATTAATCTTTCAGCGCCAAGTTTATATTACATTATGTTCTAAGCTATAAATGTACTAAGTGTATATAGTATTTGCTAGATTCCCAAGTCGATAATATGCAATTTCTAACTATTATGTATTCAACATCAACCTAAAAGAGTAATATGAATTATACTAAAGAACCTACTGAAATACAAAGAGCACAAATCAAACTTGCTCATAGCCAAGGGTTAACAAAAGTAGAAATTACTAAAGAATAAAATGCTAACGATATGCCATGAAAAACACTAAAAATATACTCGTAGCAAGTTACAATTAGCTTTGTATCAAGTAAGCGAACTGGCAGAAAACCTTTCAAAATGACCTAGAGAAGACATATCATCTACACTTCAGAATCGCAGAAAAACCTCTGAACTTGAGTTGCATTTCAATGAAGCATTTATTTAAGAGAATTCGTCCGAACAGTTAGAAGGAGAATTAAAGATCTAGGGCTGAAAAAATGGAAGGCGAGCCAATGATATTTAAGGTGAAGGGAAAAAAGACTTTTCTGTAGGCAAACATCACAAAAATTCGATAATGACTGGTCTAAAGTTATCTGGTTGAATAAAATTAGTATTAGATATGTAAGAATAACTATTGTTGTTATACATGTTATTTATCAAATCCAATTTAAATATATTTTGGATGAAAATCATTTGAATATTTAATATTTCGTAACAATTTTGCAAATTTTCAACACTTTGGGGAAAACTTTCTGAGACGAAGAGTTGAAGACGCATTTTACCCTGTTTGTATGGCACTAACTGTTAAACATTGATGTGGTTCTATGATGGTGGTGGGTTACATCGCTTGATAAGGGCCAGTAGAGATGCTTTTATACTGGAAATGATTGAACTACATATATACCACCAGGTTTTAAAGGTTTTATAGACATCTAAAAATAAATTGCATGCCACAACACCAAGAAATTAAATTAGATTTCAGCATGGCAATCACCCAGGCCATACGTGTACATCTAGCCAACCACAAAATGGTTCTAGATAATTTGGATCACCACTCAGTATTTGCAACCTAATAGAACCAAAATTAAATTTAATAGAACACGGGGAGAGTACAAATTTACAAATTAACACAACCATATGAAAAATTCTCATATCAATGGGTAAATATAGTATCAGAAATTTGTGAAAGTAAATATATAAACTCAATCTCTTTACCACAAATCTCTACTTACATAATGTGAATGATTCTATAAGGTGCTCTATTTTATCCAAAGATATTTATATATATATATATATATATATATATATATATATATATATATATATTATAAGAATCATGATAGAGAGACAAAGAGTGTTACTTGCAAATGCCGATAAAGATAGGAGAGTAATTTCCAAAATAATCGGGTGAAGTGGAATGGGAGATACAATGACTAGTAATAAACTATTGTAAATTCAGTCTTTCCCCTCTATATGGCAATTGTAAATGCTTACTTTGCTGCTCCCTAGAAGGAAAGATCTAAATGAAATCACAGATTTTATGTTGATAAAAGGGGAAAGTAATAGCAGCAAAGGAGTTTGGTGGTGGTGTAGCTTCTGACGAGAAGGGAGAGAAAAGGAAAGCACAAACTAGACTAAAGACTGGAGAAGATTGAAGGAAGTCGGAGTGGACTGTAAAAACTCCTTTTTAAGAGAGTTTAAGTGGGATAAAATTAGAGAATGAAATTACTATGTGGTGGGAACATAGCAGTGAAGTGAAGTTGAAATTTAGGGAGGAGGTCCTATGTCTTCATAAAATGGCTCGTTAAAAGCAAAAGGGTCATGCTGGTTGATTACAGATACGTAAGTGAAAGTCAAGAAGAAAAGAGAAGCCAGAAGAAGTTAAGAATTGGAAAGAACAGAGATAAACAAGAAGCTTTAATAATATTTAAATAAGTATTTGAAAAGATCTGTAATGAGGGCGCATGTTGGAATAGTGAACCAAATGTATCAGAAATTGTAAAAACTAGAAAGAGAGACAGTTGCACATTTTATAAAGCCAGTGATAAATTATCTAAGACTTTAAACAAATTAGTAAATAAAGAACGAGGAGAGAAATGTCATAGAAAAACAAAGGAACATAAAATACATAGACAGATTACTTTGAAATTGTATTAAATGAAAGAAATCGGAAGAACCAAGAAAGGAACGATGTAAAGGGCTTACAAGTGCTGTAAATAAGTAAAACGAAATGAAGGAGGCTATTGCAAAAATAAAAACTGCATAGCAGTCGAACTATTATAGTTCGACTATAATAAAAGAGCTTGGGTAAAGTAAAAAATAAAAATATGATGCTAAATGATTTGATAGATTGTCTCTTGTTTCTACTTTCTAATAAAAAAAACGAGACGCGACTGCGAAAATTATCGGGAAATTAATTTGATGGTCCATACTAGAGAGATTTCTAAGAAAATAATAGAAGCAAGATTCAGAAAAAAGACAAGAGTGAATGAGGAGCATTTTAGATTCATTACGTGAAGAGAAACAACAGAAATGGTCTTTGCTTTGTGGCTCGTCATAGAGAATTATGGTGAGACAAAAAGGAGTTGCACAAAGCTTTGTTGATCTAAAGAAAACTTATGATCGATTGAGCATGAATTTTTTTAACTAGAGATAAGTTGATTAATCTGAGGGATTGAAAGTAGTTGACCATAAACACAGACCGAACCTATATTAAAATTCAAAAACACTGAGTCGAAAATATATGTATATATATATATATATATATATATATATATATATATATATATATATATATATATATATATATACATACATACACGTTCTATTAAACACTAAATTGTATTTCGCTTTCACCTGTATTATTTTGCAACGTTCCAATTTCCAAATGCGGTTTTTAATATCTGGCTGGAGATTAAATAAATTTTCTATGAGGCTAAATTTTATTTAAACTTAATTGTACTAATTAGGAATTTTGCACCGAATCTTTGCCTTCATTTCGGTATCTTTACACGGAAGTTTGTATTGTATTTGAGGGGGAGGGGATGTTCCCTGTTCCATTAAACTTGCCTCCTTTACCGGTGGAGCGCTTGAGCGAGGTTTGTTTGAAGCAAATTATTAGATTTGTGTGATGTTGGTTACCATAAGTAGTGAAATATGTATGATGGAAAATATTAGATAAATATATTGTTTATTGGACCGTTATAAAGGTGTATATGAGAATGGATATGATATTAACAATGTTGTGTGAGAAATGGAGATGGATGGATGTGAAAGGTTAATTTGCACTAACTTGCTTTGTCATTCTTCCTTTTTATTATTTTATGCATTTTTTATGTTTAATGTTTGAATCTAACATTCGAACCTTTGTATTCTTAATTGTTCATTCGAGCTCGTTATTTTTGTTTCCTTGTGTGATTTGTTTAGTTATTTGTTATTTTTATCTTGCTTTCCTTTTTGCATTATGAATCCATTTTTGTTTCGTTTTTGATTTTCAAAATATCGCTAGAATATTTGGCCTTTTCCTAGTTTTGCTCCCTTAAAATCGTTGTTTATGATTTATTTTCCACGTTTCTTAGTCTATCAGGGTAATTTTTCCTATGTCTTCTTCAGCGATTTTTTTCTCCGTAGTATTGTTTTAAATTTTGATTGCATATTTTTCCCATTATTTCGTAACTGACCTTAAATATAACTTCGATGTAATTCGGTTGACGGTGTTTTGTCTTTTCGTGTTTTGTTGGTTAAGAAAATAGATGCACAATTTCGGACCTTTTGGTTTTTATCCATTAGAATGTTGCTCAATACGTGTACCGGTATTTTGGGGTACTTTAGTGTTTGTCTGCCTAGAAAAAATGCACACCCTGCGTTGATTGCCTTCGTTAGTGATTTAAATCTATAGAGGGCTGTGAAAGTTCTTTTAGCTAGTTAAAATTGTTCCTATGTACATAAGAAATTTGTGACTAATTTAAATTCAAGAAACTTTCCCTTCGATTTCGTATACGAGCTTCTCTCTCTATTGACCATTATGTTGCCCTATTTTCTCCTCCTGATGGAAATTAAGTTAAAGTTGGTTCAGTTTGTTTATATTTAGTTTTCTTTATTGTAGTTATTAATGTTCTTAGGCTGAGTCTTCGGATTTTTGCGGCTACTTGAGATAATCTGAGAGATATAGTGCCACTGTGTAAAGTGGAATAGGTTTGACAATGAGCCTTCACCCATGAGCATCATGGCCTGTAACAGACAAGCACACAATTATGCATATGCAAGTAAATATAAAATATGTATAGCAATTTTCATAAATAATAACACTTTGTATAAGTAATATGTAACATTTCTGTAAAATAAAAATGTATAGCTTTTGTTAAAAAGAACCATTAACAATAGTCAATGTAAATAATAATGTATATTTTGCTTGTAAAGGCCTAAGGCGAGGAAAATGAATTCAAGACGTTCACACCTTAGCAAACCTGTGCACATGTACACCGTTCCCACAGCTAAAAGGTTAGCTGCTCAAACAAGCTTGATAGCAGGTGCAGAGCCAAACACACATAGTAGCGGGCACTATTTCTTATCGGGGAAATAGGGATGCAATTGTTTGGAGCTGGATCGCTTTTGATTTAGAGTGGGAGCTATTATTTTTTAATCAAGAGAACCTTAAGCATTTTTAGTCGATGAAGATCCGGGGACTTTTTGAGGATGGTACTGTGTTAACCAGTATTTTTCTTCCGAATTGTAATTTGATTCAACTTTCTTGCAAGCGCAGTTATTAGGAGCAAATTATTGGAATGAGTTGGTAGAGGTCATTTGAATGATGATTGCAGGCTAAAGGAGGGTAGGTATCTGAATTTCTGCACCTTATTGTTAGCCTTAATCGAGATTTTCGTAGTCACACCTCATAGTTATTTCATTTGTGGTGAAATAGGATAGAAAATACTCAATTTTAGATTGAACACAATGTCCAATGCATAAGGAATGCATGGAATTGGTCCAAGGGAGCCACCTATACTAAGAAGCACGATTCTTTGGAGACCTTAGAGACATATTTAGCACAAATGTTGTGAGGTGTGTTTGGCATAAAATTAGTGACGCTATTCTTTAAAAAGTTACATTATTCTCAAGGTAAAACATGTAAGAGTATCGATTATATTATTTGGGCAGTTTTTGCGCAGCTTAACTGAGATCACTGTGATTGCTCGCTGCTTCAGTGTGCTTAGTTCGATCCTCACCTCGGCACATATTTTTCTTCAATTAGAAAATAAATTTTGCGAAGAAAAATGATTTCGCTTATCTATGAATATTCTTTTGTTTTAAAAATTGTTTTAAAGTGATATAAGGCGTCAAATAGTCATTATAAAATAATGTAAAAAAATTTTATATTTATTTTTTAAATTCAAAAGTTAACATGAATGGTTAAATATACCATCGTTTAGGTTCAACCACAGCCAAATCTTGCCGTTATATATATATATATATATATATATATATATATATATATATATATATATATATATATATATATGACCTTTTGTGACCTTTTGTGGATGCAGTGGCTTTTCAACAATCTTCCTGGGATTTTAATCAGCCAAAATGCAACAGTTCTGCTTATTAACGAATCCACCAAGATGAAAATGGGCTTCATCACTAAAGATTATTTTTTGCGAAAAATCATCATCGGCTTGTCTTTGCTCGTGTACCCAATTGATGAATGTACAGCTCTTCAAATGGTCAGCAGTCTTCAGTTCTTGTGTCAATTGAATTTTGTAAGCGTGTAGAGACAAATCTTTTATCAAAATTTGAAGTAACGTTGTTGTGGAGAGGTTCAATTCCTACGCGCGATGACGAATAGAGGTGTCTATATCTTCGGCCACATTCTCGCGCACTGCAGCAATGTTTTCCGCTGAACAGTGTAAACGAGTACGCATTGGCGTTTTTATATTTACCACCGACCCCGTTTGTTTGAATTTACGATCAATTTTCCCAATTACACTCTCGGTTGGTCGATTATGTTGACCAAAAATCGTGAAGTGGCTGAAATGCGTTTCTGTTTGAACGTCTATTTTCGTAATAGGCTACGATAACTTTAACACGTTGTTCAATTGTTAATCTTTCCATGGTTGCAATTGCGAAAAACTGAAGTTGTTAAATCTGAAAGAAAAAGAAAGAAATCATTAGATGCTTAAACTTAACTCACATTTAAAATGGGTATAAGTTATTGGAACACCTTTTATATATATATATATATATATATATATATATATATATATATATATATATATATATATATATATATCTATATATTGTAACAAAAACATGTCGCTCAAAAGTGTTTGCAATAGGTCTAATATATATATATATGAAAAGTCACATCACGTAAAGCCTAGGATAAATATAAACAATACAATAGATCAAGTCTGTGTGATGCGGAGAATTGGCGTTTAATTTGAGTATGAAAGTTTGCAAGGAGCAAGTTTATAACATGTTAGTTTGGCTTCATTATTCGAGGAAGATTAATGGAATTTGTATTGAAGTTAAAATGAAGATTTTCTAATGCAAAGGTTAACAAACTATTCTCAATATTTGTCAGGTGGTTGAAACAACTCATTTTTATATTAAATTACTATATCAATTATGATGAGATGAAGTAAAGTATATACTTGTATTTTATTTTTAAATACGAGTGAAATTGGTTGTTTCTGGGTCATCTATGCCCAATTTTTGTAATTCATTAGTCATGGGGAATCTATGTCCAATTTCCTTTTTTTAATTGATCCTGGGCAACACACGACTAAATTTTGTTGAAATTAATAAGTTCATGGATTAATCTTTAATAGTTTTCTTTTTCTTTCCAGATCCAAAAAGGGTTCGTTTTACAAGAAGACTCGCTGCCAGATGATTGTGATACCCTCGATCCCGCCCTTAGTGATGATGAGTCGCTGGATGATGAGGAGAACGTCCCGACTATCTGCTTGACCCACACAAAGAGGATACTCCGGGTCTTATCGATGAGCCACCCAACAAGAGTAGGTGTACCAGGCCCAGCTTTGAGGAGCTGGATGTGGATGAGGAAGAGGAGGCCGACGAAGAAGAAGAGCAGCGTTCGGATGTAAGAGAGGATAAAGGCAATGGCAAAGCCAAAAAGAAGAACGCGTTGAAGACAATACCTACTGCATGGGACAAAGTGGACATCAACATTCCCCCCATTTTCCAGTATTAGCACAAACCACCATTGTTTGTCGAAAGTCCTCAGCAGTACTTTGACCGTTTTTTTCAGCCTACAGCTTCTAAAGCATATTACGTACCAGACCAAGCTCTATGGTGCTGTAAAACACATTACTACCTCCTTCTCAACCACTGAAGATGAGATCCTGACCTTCGTAGCCATTCTGCTCTATATGGCAATTGTGAACTGCCCCTCATTCGAAGACTACTGGGCCATGACCACAAGAGTACCACAGGTGGCTAATCTCATGTCTTCTAAGCCCTTCCGACTTCTCCACCAAACCATCCACTTTAATGAAGATAGCCTCATTAATGGAACAATAGATCGCTTCTACAAAGTACGGCCTCTTTTCACCTTCCTCAATGAAACCTTCCGACGTGACCCCCAGTCTCCGAAGCAGTCGATTGACGAGGTTATGCTTGGCTACAAGGGAAAGGTGGCGAGGAATCTGAAGCAGGACAGAAAGAGCAAACCATAGACCTGGGGTTCAAGATGTTCTCTGAAGCATCAAAAGATGGGTTTATCCATGATATGGTGCTCTACCAAAGACCAACAAAACTCCAGGCCTATCGCATTTCCCTTATTTCGGAGCAGAAAGCCCTCGAAGGCACAAGCCAGATAGTCTTTGTCCTTGCCAGCATTATGACGAGCTCATCCACCACATGAATATTTGCAGACAATTTCTTCACCAGCCTTGAGATTGTGCGGTACCTACAGAAACGAGACTACAGGTACACAGGGACAGCCCAGGAGAACAGGATTGGCAATCCTTAATTAAGGAGAGTCAAGGAGTTCAACATGAAATTTGTACCACGGGGAACCTTTGATTATAATACCACTGATAATGGCCTCCTGTCTCTCTGATGGAAGGTCAAAACGTGCGTCACTATCCTGTCCAATTACCTAGGGGTACAGCTTGTGGAGAAGTATATGCGGTACTGCAAGACCAACAAGTAGAAGTTGAATGCCCCAATGTCATAAAGTCGTACAATGCAAACATGGGTGGCATTGATAAGAGTGACATGATTGTCCACCTCTACCGTCACACTCGTTCAAAGGCACATATTCGAGTCTCGCAAACTAAGCAGCAAAAGAGGTTAGTGAGATTTGTGAAACTGGCGTTTAGCTTTTAAGATAGCATCAATATTTACTTTGTAATTGCTACATCCACGGTGCAGCGGCGGGTCGGATGAACTGACCTCGCTGGCCGGATCTTGCCCAAGGGCCATAGAGTTAAAAAGTTGAATTTCTAAGTATTTCTATGAGTGCCCGGTAAAGGTTTGTTAGGCTTAATTCATGATTTCACTTGCTTTAAAGTCAGTAACCTTAATGCATTACGAGCATCATCTCATGCTCTTACGTCATAACTGATTTTTTTTAGTCCAGGTCATTATTTTAACTGCTAATTTATCAAAATTTATTCAGGCACGCTGTTTTATCCTTTATGCTAGAACTAAAGATCTATGGGACGAGTAAATAATGTTTAATATACTGCTTAAGTTGTTTCGCAATCACAGATCAATATTATTTCTGGTGATTTTTTTCACATGATTGAGAGAGTAACTCATTTACCCGACGACTGGTTTGAGGTGTTTCAGCTAAATAGTGAAGGAGCTTTCGTTATGATAGGTGACTAAAAAATAAAGTTACTTACAGGAAACTTTTGTGCGTGAAATTTCGAAAAATAAATACATTTGATATTTCTCATTCTCTAAAGTAGCCATAAGTGCTAATTAAATTTCTTTTTTCAGAATTTTAACAGAAAATTGGCGCACAAATGAATAAATATACTACGTGCCTGTTATCTTTGTGTAACATTAAATTACTATTAGGAATTTCGATGCCATCTTGAGGTTGAAATAAGATAAATCCCAAGGAGATGATAAAAAAGAAGAATAAAATTAGTTATTTAAATACTAGCCATTCTTTCTTAAAATTATCATATAAGAGCTTGAATCATCATTTGAATGTAACAACTGAAGTACAGCCTGAATCGAGCAAAGATAAGAGCTCCTATTTCTGCTGGGAAAAACCTATTTTCTCGGTCATATTTGGTATAGATCATCTTCACTTGGTAGATCTATTAAAGTCGAACGTATTAAGGTAAAATACTGTCCATAAAATCCCTATATCGGAGGTTGTGAGATTATTAAACATTTCAAAATTGATATTTGAATAATCATTTTAATGAAAACATTAAAAAAATTTGTGGCCCTTAGTTGAAATTTTACAAGTTTCTAAGGGTTGTTTTAGCCATGAACCAAAGTATCATCATAAAAGTGCACCGCATAGTACTTTATGGGTTTTCGGTAGTTTTGATATTTCTACCACTATAATAGCTAGGATGGAAAGCGTATCAAAATATAAAAAAAGACCTTGGATTTACACACTATAGTCAATTTAAAATTAATATTAAAAAATACATTATACTATATCATCAAATTAAAATGATTAATATAGATTAATTTTACTGTACAACAGACATTTCTTCTACCGCTTCGCTTGCCAACCTTGCTTAAAGTTTCATGCATGTCGCCAAAGTTGTATGCCTGAGTCACCATTATCTATACTGCTGTGAATGCGTATGAAGTTGAGATAAGTGTGAAGGAATATAATTGATGCCATTATATTGTTGTGATGTAGGTGTAGTTATTTCTGACTCCTAAAAAAGGCGTGAAGACTGTGTAGTGATGACTCAGAGTAATTGCATATGTGCTGAAGTAAGTCATAATGTTCCAGGAAAATACTTAAAACGATTATTTTTATTGCAATAGTCTTCATATATCACTGGGTACTCATTTATAGGGGGCTAAAATCGCATTATCAAGAATAATAATCCATTTTTTCATCTAAATAACTTGGGTGTTATTTCAGCTTCTTTTGAGTACAGTTTGGACATGGACTGCGCACGGGAGAATACCTGAGAGAAGAGACAGAATACATCAGAAAGGTTTGAGGAAGTTTGTTTAAAATGAGGAGGCCAAGTTTTGGGCGGATCTTTCAATATTTTTTGGCTAAATTCAATACAAACCTTATCTGATGAGTAAAGAATTAATATTAGGTTTATTATTCTTAAGGTGAATCAAGTTTAGTATGTATTAGACGACATTGAATGTCGTCTAATTTATTAAATAAAGATACTGTAAGTAGTGAGTTTTTTTCTACTTTGTGTATATTAATTATGTCAAGGATACCCATGTTTATTGTGATAAAAAACATATAAAATAAAACTATAATAAGAGCTGGGTGCACATATAAAAGATTAAATTTTTACAAGTTTCTAATCAGGAAGATAAATATATACATCTTATTTAGCAAATCAATTCAATAAATGGAAAATTTCCTTCTTAGAATAGAAATAGGCAGCATGTCTTAAACCTTCACAAAAGGCAGTGCATTATGTATATAAATTAATATAATATAGGTAATCACCACTTTGATTATATTTGAAATTACTTAAAAGCGATTTAATACACATATATTTGTAGGAAGTGACTCAAGTTTGATTAATAGTATTTGTAAAAGTATTGGAATCTTTTTTTATTGGTCATTGTAAAATACGAGTGAAGAGAGAAACATAGTCAAAGTGAAATAAAAGCAATATGTACGAATTTTACTTTTCGAAATGTCTACCATGGATTACTGAAAACGAATCAATATTGTTAATACGAAATAAATTTTTATTGTAAATAATTTGTAATATTAGACTTCTCTGCTGAAAAAGAGTAAAGCTGCTCTGAGATTAATGCTGTGGTTTTCCTGCCTTTATTATAACAACATTCTTACTCTTTTCTCGATTTACAGGGATTTTATATAACATTATACAAAAGAGAGTCACTCTTCTCTCTTGAAGACTTTTATTCGAACAATAATTGTTTACTTTGGAGAGCATGAAAAAACAAACGTTTCACAGTATTTGGTATACACTTCACCCTTCTTCTTCTCTTTTATAATCTTTGCTTCTCTTTTATCAATAAGCTAATCAGATACACAAAGGAAATTTCATTAGCATATATATATAATAAATACATATATATATATATATATATATATATATATATATATATATATATATATATATATATATATATATATATATATATATATATATATATATATGCCTGACTTAAGGGCGCAAGTCATAAGGACCCCTTCTCTGCGTCTGCCTGCTGTCTCTCCCTCCTAGTCCACTCTGTCCCAAGCCAGTTGCTCACACTCGTTCAAAGGCAGCCAACATCCACAAGAATCTGCTCCCTCCCTCCAATCTCTTGGGTGGTCTTCCTCTCGTCCTCCTACCTTGAATGATGCCTGTATATGTAGGCTTTTTATTCATAGCTTTCTGGCTTTCTACTTATAACAAGTCCAAACCACTTGAAATATTAACATTCTCGATGAAAAATGGAACTGGTCACTGTTAGAACAATAATTGAAATGTTAGATTTTAAGTATCAAGGACGTAAAGAGGAAATAAAAAAATAGAGGATACTTTGCAGGGTTCGAGCTAAATTAGGCATTTCTCAAAGGTACACAAATAAGTAAGAAGGAATTTTTTTGCTTTTCCTTCGATAGGTGAGATTGTTTGGGTGTTTTAGTTTAGTAAATGTATGTAAGTTGTTTTTGACCCCCCAATTTTGGAAAAATATTTTTTAAGCTGATTTAGGCACGAAATTTAAAAATCAATAACATTCGAATTTAAAGGGATATCACATTTATTTTTTTATCTTTTTGCTACGTTAGAATATCATATATGAAATTAAAGCTCATTAAAAACCATTTTATTCTTGCCAAACTCAACTCATAATAACCTACGGCGCCGTTTTTGAGATACAGAGGTTTCTTTCAGAACCCCCCTTGAAACCCGATATGATATAAATGGCTATAAAATTAATATAAATTAAGCATTCGAGCTCAATTCACGACAAGAAGGATGAACATATGATTTACTTATTATTTAAAATTAGTTGTCTTTAGCTCTATTAATATTTGTGTTACTGGTGGACTAAACATATATTTGTCCAATAAGGTCAAGTATAGGTTTAGTTCTATTAGAAAAGGGGGTGTTAGGTCAATAGTAGTGGTATTCTAAATGCCCTGGAATTTAGTTAAATCTATAATCGAATGATGCTAAAGATATAAAGCAGTTCTCATGTGGCATTTTTTTAACAAATATTTAAATTCGCATGGTATAGTTTTGCAATTTGTTCACAAATCATATTTAGAAATCTACGGAGAATTTCCACGAATGTATAAAATTTTGCATTATCAGAATTCTTACTATGTTCTAGTCCGGATGCTAAAACAAAATATATATGTGCTATAAAAAGTGCATAAAATTTGCAATAAAATGATATAAAATCAATGGTGTAGCTGAAGGACATCTACTTTCTAGTCGCCTTAAAGGAAAAAGAATCGAAACCGTAAAGCTACCGATACAACGGTTCTTTGATCACTCGCATCTCTAGTTCGGTAAACGGATGAAATGTTCTTCACTGTCCAGAACACCGAAAACACACAGACTGCGCGTGTTAGGGCACAAAATTAAAAAAGAGATTCCGGTTGAATAATGGATATCTTTCAAGAAACAGCCTGTTTCTTTTTAATGGTAGGGGTGGGGGTGGAGCGTATCTCTTATCTTCTTTAAGAGAGGTAAGAGCTCCTTCAAGGAGTTTATTTGAACACGATGAAAGAGAAACTATTCCACTAGATAGATGCTACACTCTGAAATACCCGTGTACCTTTTCAATAAGATGAAGCAAACTCATAAAAAGCCCAAATGTTCAAGACTGGTGCCAGATATAATGTTAATGGAATTGGTCAAAATAACTTTGGGCTCCTTGTCGCCAGACTTGAACCACATTAAATTTGGTGTGTGGTCAATTTTTGAACAAAAAGCATCTACAAACTCTTATCAAAGTGTCGTAGGGTGTAAATTGCACACAGGAAATAAAATGGGAGAAAGTCTCAGGTTAAACTCTTTTTACCACTTGCGCTCAGCTCATACCTAGACTTCAAGGTGTCTTAGCCGCAAGGAAGAGCCAGTCAAATATCAGTTACATCAGCTTGTATATCATTTCTTCTTTCACATTATTCAAAGCAATAATTAATATCACATTGTATGACGTCAGACATTGAATTCCTTGAGGGCAGCAGTTCTTTCACTTTTTAACAACTAGATTCATTAATAGAGGAGAAATCGCTAAATTTTCCCAAAATAGACACCGTCTCTCTTAATAAATCACCTGTTAAAGAATTAAGTGGCAATCCCTTCCTCAGCCAAGCATTGTTTGAGTAACTTAATCTAGGTTTAGCGTCGTAGAATAGGATAAGAGAGGCACGGTAACCTTTTCCAATTGGCTTCAATGCAGGAAATAGACGATGTGGTCCAACATTCTTCAAGATTCAATCTTCGGTGCCTTGAGAATTTGATTTAGTAATCTCGAGCGAATAGTTACAACAAAATTCACCCACTAATAAATGACTTTGCTTGTACGAAGAACTCTCGCCTTGATACAGTACTAAACTTCTTTAACATCAACTGGACCATATTCAATTTAAATATGAATGGGAATATGATAATAGATTGCTATTTTTGATGTCCTTATTAATAAAGATCACTATAAATTATAACTTGACGTTTATAGGAAACCAACCCACTCGAATGCCTATATAAATTATTTTTCGTTTCACGATAATACTGTTTAAAAATCGGTAATTTCTAACCATTTCCTTAGAGCATATAAAATATGTCATCCTTTCTATTTAGATGAGGAAATTGACATTATCAGGACCATTTTTTCTAATTTGTATTACCCTGATTGGTTGATATCGTCTGCCCATTTTGCCGCTAGAAAAACATTCTATGGTAATAAGCCTTCCCGCACTAATGACTTCAACAAATGTCTAACATTGCCATTTAATAATAAATTAAATAGTTTAAAGGACATATTTGGAAAAGCGGGTATTAATCTAGCCTTTAAATATAATAATTCCTTAAACCAATTGATGATGGCCAGGAAACCCAAAGAACATCATAACATAGGAGTATATGCAATACCATGCAACGATTGCCATAAAGTTTATATAGGGGAAACGGGGAGAAATCTAGACAAGTGATTGTACGAACACAAAAGAGATATTAGAGTTGTCATCCAAAGCAGTGGAATATTTTGCCATGTTAGAGACTTGAATCATTCGATCGATTTCAATGGAAGTAAAATGGTATTTAAATCGGCTAACTATGTTAAGAGAAGAATCGTAGAATCAAGCTTGATATCGTGAGTTCCTAATTTAAATCTATCTGAGGGTCAATTTTCTTTTAATCCTGTAATACTAAAGCAAATAAACAAAATAGTGAAATGTCAGCCATTTAATATTTTTAGGCCTAACCCCCCCCCCCCCCCTGATTAGCCTTAAGTAGGGGATTGGGAGGAAAAAGAGGGGATGTTTCACGAGCTAACCCTGTGTTATGTATGTAAGCACTTTTCTCATATTTTCTATCCAGTTTCTGTTGAAAAAGGGTGTGAGATACACCGAAACTGTTCTGAATTAAATTGTCTTCGGAGAATGGGGTTTAATTCCTCATATATATATATATATATATATATATAAATATGACACGGTATTAATCTTGTATTCACTGACAGAGAGATATATAAATTTTTTGACATAGAACGAAAACTTTGCTCTCATCTCTATCTCTTTGATATATGCTTGAATTAGCGGAAAGATCTTTTGACAGTATCGTATCTATCTATTTTTTAATAACAAAAATACGAGGGGCGGTCAATGAGGTGTGCAATTCGGATATAAAGAAACGAGATATGAGAAAAAGTCTTTTATTATTTTTAAATATAACTACCATCGACTACAATGCACTTGCGCCACTTCTCCCTGAGGCTTCGAATTCCCGACAACCAAAAATCTCCCGACTGCTGTTCAATCCACTCCTGGACGGCAAGCTGGACATCTTCATCGTCCCCAAACCGGCGTCCACGCAGTGCAGCATTGAGCTGGCGGAATAAAATGTAGTCGCTAGGGGCCAGACTGGACTGTAGGGAGGATGGTTAAACTCTTCGAATCTGACCTCACGCAGGGCAGCTTGTGAAACTCTGGCCTTTTGGACTTTGACGACGTTGAAGTCGATCATGGAGCGTGAGTTTTCTAGAGACCCAACGAGCAGATACCTTGCTCATGGCCAAATTGTCGTGGATGATGTTGATAACACTTCCATGTGATATTCCAAGTTATCGCTCGATTTCTTTGACCTTCACCCGTCGATTTTCGACGATCATCCTCTCCACATGGGCCACACTGTCCTCGTTGGTCAAAAATTGTGATCACTACGCGGTGCTCAACCTGTTCCATTGTTGAGAAATTTGTGACTGACGATCTGCAATCAGCTACTGCTTCTTAAATAGACGAGGCAGGAGCGTGCAGCTGCAGGTCCTGACTTGTCATAACTTGTCCTAATACTCTCACAAACAGCCATCCCCCTTTCTCTGTTTTGCCCTACCTATTCGCCAAACTTATTGACCTCCCCTCGTACACTTGTACTCTAATTGCAGAATGCTCCCTCCATTATTTGCGGTGTATATTTCGTAAAATGATATATTGTTCTTAATATTACTCTCGGCTATCAAATATATGTTTATATAAAGTATATCTCAAAAGAAATATGATGTTGGACGTTGTGAAGATAGTAGTGCATTCATATTCATATGTCTCAACTTAACAATAACATAATTTTGAACTAGGTTAAAATTACCTGTTAAGTTAAAGATAAAAAATGCGAAATGTCATAGAAGCGTCATTTATTAGGTAACTTTGATCGCTAAATATTTGGATATTGTTGGCTGAATGGAATTTAAAATCTAGTCATCGAGTTCATGCAAGCATGATTTAAAATAAAATTAAGGAATTTACTAATTAATGATGATTTGATAACTGCACACAGTAGTATCTTTGCTATAACCGATATTAACTGAGTTACAATCGATGTCATTTTCAAGTTTAGAAATGTATATAATAGCTTAACTTGAATATAAAACACACAACATAGTTCAATTATGCAGATCTATTTGCCAAAGTTACATGTTAAATACTGGAAGGATTTTGTGCCATTCATTTTATTCAATGAATTGCTTACTGTCTCTAAAACTGCCTTCAGGCGACATTTGAAGCTACTACATCCCGACGGACATGGTGTAGAAGTGGATGAAAACTCTGGTGAACCTGGACCTAAGCTCGAACTTGGTGATGTAAGGTCTCATGTTAGGCCTTCTCTCACTCTCTCACCCATGGATCGTGGTACCAGCAGCCAGCACCCCGCCGGGCTGGTAGGAGACGCCCTCCGACTCGGTCTCGACTGGGCCCGTAGGTTCCTAGCCGACGTAAGGGCTCGCGTGGACTGGCAGACTAAAGTCCGCATCGCACATCATCGTCGCCGAATGGGATTCGATCAGCGCTCGCGTTCAGACACCTCGCAAAGAATTCAGTTCCCGAAGCCCAGGCTACTCACCTTACTTCCCTAGCCCGAATCCTACATTGGACTCTTTCGCCACTGAGTTAACAGTCTCCAATGCCTTTTTCACCCCCGAATAGATTCCCTATGCCCGTGACGACCTGTTCGTTCTCCCTGACCCTGTGTTATCCCCAGTGCAGGTTCCTTACTTGGTGCGACGTTTAATTAACCCCCCTCCCAGTGCCTCCTCTGATAGTGATTTCAAGGTGCTTAGTGTTTTCGGGGATGTCCCCGTTGAAAGTGCCCTTGCGCCTTCAGCGCCCATCGTCGAACTCTGTGATCCCGTTATTTCCTTAGGCCCTGCCAACCCCGACGTTACCCGCTTCTTTGAAGAAGCGGCGGAAGAACTCAGCGCCCTCGCCATCGACGACCCACTGCCCCAAACACCTCCAGCCCTATGCTACACTGTTTGCCTTACTCATCCAGGACTCGCTGTCCCCACAGTTCTCCAAGTCTCCACCTTCGTCCCGCATTCCCTGACGTCGTCTTCCACTCATCCTTCTGAAATGGGGGACGTCATAAATGACGCCAACAGTGGACCTCCAAACGTCGTTAGGGGAAACGACAATAACAACGACGACGGAAACGCAGAAGGCAACAACAACAACAACAACAACGAGAGAAACAACGACCGCGAGGATGACATGGGTAATCAATGGGAAAGCCCTGGATTAGACCCCCTTCAGCCCGAGACTCCCCGAGTTGACTACTCGACTCCCCTGGACGTCGAGTCTCCCTGGTCCTTTGACTCCGTGCTGGCAATCTCCCACCTTTAAAAGGCCGACCATTCTAACGGTATCAAAATTTTCCTCAACAAAACCTACCACCACTGGGCCCCCTCCGACGACCGCACCCTTCCCTGGCTTGAGACCCTGGTCAGAAAGGGCATCCTTGAGGACAGTCACATCAGGTGTGCCCACCGCGTCTTCGGGGTTACCAAACCCAAAGGTACGGCACGCCTGATCTACGACATATCTTCCGCTAGCGAGACATACACTCCCCCGAGATTCAGTCTCCCAAGTGTCTCCCGCATTATGGGAACCCCCACAGAAGGCCTCTGGGCCATGAAGCTGGACTTGAAGGACGGCTTTGTTCATTCAGTTTCCCAGCGCCTTTTGGCCTCCGGGGATGAATCTAAGGTCTTCCGGCAGTCGGCCTTGGCTTGTCCCGCCGACTTTAGAGCCCTCTTCTGCGAACACTTCTACAATCCGCGAAACCCAAGACTCTAATGCGTGTAGGGGGGAAGGCGGCCTTAGTGCTGGCACCGAAGAATCCTCATCGCGCTACATTCTCCCCGACCGTGCCCTGAGCCTCAACAATTTTTCGGTGAGGGAGACATCAGGTAGCCACCACGAAAGGGGACCGTCGTTCCCACCTGAGCAGGCCTTTCGTCGTCTAGACTTAGGGCCCTTCTCCTACGCGTTAGATGCTGAGACCCCCAGGTCACCTGCTTGACCGCCGCCAGCATACCAGACCACCGAAGATAATACTTCAAGAGCTCAGTCGGTCGACTTGGAGGCTTACGCCTAAATTAGGTGGGACGTGATCCTTAACCACCTGCTCTGCAACATCCATTCTCTCTGCTTTAAACAAAGGGAGCGCACAAAAATTGAACTTCTTCTTGCCCTTTACCCCTTCCGGCTGAGCATCCAGGCTGCCACCTATCATATACTTTACCATTCATACTTTATCATATACTTCGCCATTGATTTTATTCAATGAATTGCTTACTGTCTCAAAAACTGCCTTCAGGCGACATTTGAAGCTACTACATCCCGACGAACATGGTGTAGAAGTGGATGAAAACTCTAGGGAACCTGGACCTAAGCTTTAACTTGGTGATGTGAGGTCTCATGTTAGGCTTTCTCTCACTCCCTCACCCACTTCATACACTGAATAGCCTAGGGCGTCAAGAGGCATGATTTTGGTATAGAAATTTTTAAGAGTAGTCTGATAGCCAAAGGTAGGTTCGGTTGTTGTGTGCCATGGTGAAGACTCGTGCAGCCATACCTACGGCCTTCTTGCGGCCATCTCCTGGATCCAGGACAACATCAAGTACAGCATTCACTTGAACTACTATTCATTTTGAGGCGCTTCTATAAGATGAACTGTGGCTAAGCTTGCGCCACGATACAGAAAACGTCTAAACTCATGGTGTTGACCAGACACTTGGTTTTCATGACTTTCGGTATATCTTTAGAAAAACAAAGCAAACCATTGGTTGTTTTACACGTTCCTACCTGGCCCTGTGAGTAATTCTTCTCGTCTGCTAGTTATAAGGGAATGCTTCACTTTGTTTACACCCTTTGCAGCAAGTACCTTTTTTTGTTCAAAATCAGCGAAAGAAGCTGGCCATTTCTCATCTTTTATGGGTAGTAGCGGATATTCTTATACAAAATCTGGATCGGATCTTTGCGATAAAGTCGAGGGTTTTTTCATTCATAACCAAACTTTAGAGTAAGGTTTTTGAACCGCGGTACACTCTTAATTACCTAGCGACTCATCGAACTTTCTCCAGATCCTATTCACCTTCCTCAGATAAACATCTTAGCCTACGGAGATCTCCACATTGGAGTTCCTCGAGTGAATCATAAACACCAGAGGTAGCTTTTTCCAAATTTTTGGAGGATTGACTTCTGAATTGTTATTGCTCAGTTTGCAAATTATACATAATTATGTCTACTATGATATGAAGAGGAAAGAACCAAACCAAGACAACACTCATAAGTGCAATTTATAGTTTATAGACGATTAAAATTTACCCACTGCACCCTGTATGCGTATGTGTTTATGCATATATATATCAGGATTTTCTAGTATTAGATATAGTAGTGCAACTTCTTAACGTTTAAGAATGCTACATTGAGGAATTCATACCTTTTTCTTTCACATTATAAAAATATTGTTTATAATCTTTTTCCGTGTTCTTCCTTAATATCTTTCCACCTCAACATCGCATTGGGCACGCTTTACTTTATCACTATCATTAACGTTTCAATGCAAGTAGATCAGCAAAATTGATCCAAAACCCTTATGGGAATGATGGAGTTAATGAAGTAAATTTAAGAGGTGTTTTCTTTCCTATGTTCAAAGTGGGGATTTCAGTCTAAATGATCGAACAAAATAAAGCCATCAAAAAGAACTTGAATTTGAATAGTTAGAATAATTTAAGATAACAAAAGAAAACTGTTCTACGCCAAATGAAAAGGATTGGAAAGGTACCAATGATTTTGAAATGGGCCTCGCAGGAACTATCCACGGCGAATCTTCAGCAGCATCTCATTGGATGAGAGTCATTGCTTTCACGACACCTTCCTGGAGTTGGGGGGGGGAGAGGTAGGCTTATTATTGGTGATGAGGAGTACATCTTTTATAATAACTTTAAAAGCTGCCGTTCAAGTATCAGTCGAGAAAGCAGAATTTCTCAACAACCGAGATGAGGACATCATTCAAAAATTATTACGCTAAGTGTATGGTTAGATAATAAAGAAATTGTCAATTGCGAACGGTTAGACACTAATGAACAAATTGTTGCTAATCTCTACTTCAATCAAAACGTCTTTTGGAAGCAGCTTTGAGCCATCACGATAATGCTCATCTTCCCACAGAGCTATGACCAAAAGTCTTTTGGCGAAGCTCGACTGGTAAATGTTCCCTCATACTCTATATTCTCCTGACCTTGTTCCTTCTGTTTCTCACTTGTATAAGGGATTACAAAATCATTTGGATGTTTTTTGGTTGACATCAAGAGACGAGGTTGAAAACGAATTGGATTTATACTTTGCATCAAAACCTAAAGAATTAAAATCATGTCATTTATAAACTTGTTGACAGATGCAATGAAGTCAAGAAAGCAATAGAGGCTATGTTGATGATAAAATATACCAACTTTTCCAAATTAAGCGTATATATATATATATATATATATATATAACTGCAAACAGACATATATATGCCTATTTATTTATATAGTAATAGCGCGTGAATAAAGAAGGGATAGTATATATTTTAAAATTCATTTTCTTTATTCTCACGTTATAACTATATATATATATATATATATATATAGATAGATAGATATATATATATATAAATATATATATATATATATATATATATATATATATATATATATATATATATATATATATATATAAATCAAACACACCGCAAGAAAGAGAAAACGGAATAATTTTTCTTAGGAAATAGTTATTTCCTACTTCGAAAAAAATTCGAGCTGGGTTGAGATTCGAACCGTGAACTCTGAGGCAGCAAGCAACCGCTTTAATCTTAATTAACCTGTCCATTAGACCTAGCTGTATTTACCTAGGGACCGAGTTCATTATCTCCCATGGCTCCTTTTCACCAAACATCCTTGCCTTTCGCCCGAAGATCGAAGTCGGACATTCTAAGCCAACGTTATCACAATTCTCCCTTTCCCCGAAGGAGTCGCCGACTTTTTTCCAAAATCACACTCGTTTGTGAAGAGCCGTCACAGCCACCTCACCAGGTGCATATATAACCCTTCGACTCAGTTTAGTAAGGAGCACTTATAGACTTCCTACCTAATCCGGCGAACGAGTTGAAGTACTCTCGCCTCCCCCCTTGCGGCGATTTCGATTCAAGTCGAAGGCTAAATAGATCCGTGAACTCTGCCATAGTCAATCAGTAAGTATCGACATCCTGAACTCTCCCATAGTCAATTGGCAGGTATCGACATCCGTGAACTCTGTATTAGTCAATCGGCAAGTATCGGCATCCATGTACTCTGCCATAGTCAATCGGCAAGTATCCAACGAGGATTTCCAACTCCAAAAGCTCTACGAGTGCTCCCTCATCTGAAGCGAAAGGTAACCCGATTTCTTTCATCGCATTCATCGTATTGCAACTGTCGCCTTTTCTGCAACAAGCAAGTAAGCTATTTAAACCATTGCCCCCTGTAGATTGATCTAGAATCTGGCTTACCCAATCGAACAATTATTTGTGTGAACGCCCCGGTTTAACATCCCCCTTTAAATCAGCAAACTGAATTAGGCCTCTGTAATCGCTTAATTCAGTCACCTGTATCTCGTGTGGACATTTAACCCCTTCTGTGCTACCATTCCCTTCAAACCCAATAATTGTCTTTCTTTTGCAACTCCGACGCGTACCAGCTACCTATTTATCTTTGGCCTACTTGCACTCTGAAATATTTGTTTTAAAAAGGACCTGGCAAAATTAATAATCAACCATCTCCACTAGGCTCATAACAATTTTCCCATTCACTAACGGTCTTTAACCAACTTCGGCCCAAAGCCCGAAAGTATCTACGTTATATATATATATATATATATATATATATATATATATATATATATATATATATATATAGAGAGAGAGAGATAGAGAGAGGCCTGCCATTACATGATAAAAGGCATACACAAACACTGAAACAAAAAACAATTAAATAAGTAAATTAATGAGAATTAGAAAATTGACTTACCAGGCAGAGGTTCCTGCATAGGATAGTGTTTCTGAGCAGTGTGTGGTGAATGTGGGGAAATTTGACTTGAATAACTATTAGTAGCATGTTAATGGATGTTTATGAAGGAAATAGTTGGTTGTATTTTATTTGAAATACAACCAGCCACTTTTAGACCAACTAACCAATTTGAAACTATGCTTATATCAGATTTTAATTACTCCTCCTTGAAGCAAAATATATTCAAGAAAAACAGCAAAGTATAAATATACAATCTAACTTCAGCGAAAGCCTTCCCAGTGCTAGATGAGGAAAGAGAGGGATGTTATATTTAAAACAGATGCCTCTACCCGCTAATCAACTCTGGCAAGCTGCTTACCCCCCACCCCCTGCCCCTCTCCGTTCACTCACAATGCCCAAGACCAGTCACTACCTGATCCTCATCGTCCTACTATTTCTTCTACACGTGTCTATATTCTGTTCATCAGTTTGTTAACACATTTTTGTAATATATAAACTGGAATACTAGTATGAATTTCCCATTCTAACTCCGAAGATGCTACTTGTTGTATCGAAACGCATAAGAAAAATAAAAGAACATACTAAGGTGCATTAATTTCCTTCTACCTTTGTGCAATTAATAAATATCAGTCTCTTATGAACTTCGGTAGGCTTATCCATTGGTTGAACAATGAAGAAAGGTCGAACATAAGTCAGATCGAAATGATTGAAAATAAAATTATTAACACGAGACTAGAAATCGCTTTCAATAAAACCTGGCATAATGAAAGTATACTGTCCAAATTCATATATATATATATATATATATATATATATATATATATATATATATATATATATATATATATATATATATATATATATATATATATATATATATATATATATATATATATATATATATATATATATATATATATATATATATATATATATTATATATATACCTATATATATATATATTATATATATATATATATATATATATATATATATATATATATATATATATATATATATAATAAGAAACAAATTAATGAAAAATTGTCAGTTTTAATCCCTCCTGTTTATTGTCTCATCCATTACCATTAACCTTATCTCGGCTCATATAACAACAGGTATACCTTATAATATTTAATTTTATCAATCAACTTACAAATACCCCCAAATTATCGAACCATGATTTAATACTAATATTATTTACAATGATTCTATTTAGCATTACATTTTGATTTTCATTCAATACATCTAACCCGTTCTTTCGCTTTGAACCTAATTAATTACAAAGTTAAAATTTAGTCTGAGATGCTATTATACTGTATATAGCCTTTCCTTTTCAACCAATACTTGTAAATTATTTACGACCTTCTAGCAATAAATATATCATACGAGCTTAACTTTTCCTAAATCCCTGTTTGTTCTTCGTAATCATAATATGGTTTTCGAAGATTTCCTGAATACTGCCGATTAAATTCTTTCCCACAATTTAACCAACTAAAGTTGTTATTGTGTAATTTCCCCCTTTAATTTTTTTTATCTATATCGTCACATTTGCTACCTTTCTCTTATCATGAATCTCTGATAATTTTAATTCTATTAACTATAATTCCTAAGTCATCCGACATTGATTCCTAACCATCAATTAAATTTCCATCATAAAATTATCACTAACAGATGTTATATTCCGTTTTGCTTGTATCATGCTCGGGGAGATTTTATCCCAAGTAAAATGGTGTTAGAAGAGGAAATTGCTACAGTAATTTGTGGAAATTTGGCTATTTTTAACACCTTCACCTATTCACCTTAATTAGTCTCTTATACTCTGTTACTTTCATATGCACACTTCGGATATTAACTACATTGTTATTCTAAAATTCACAAATATTAATTAAAGGAATCGACCTTGAGAGTGGGTCATCCTCAGTTCTTGACCTGATTGCAATGAATTAAATTTACTGGAAAGTAACACAGCAAATGTCTTTTGAGAATCATACAAATACTGAGTATTTACGTATACGCACTAATATCGCAATAACTCTTCAACTATTTAAAATAAAATTATACACCTGTATAACTTTATTTTAACCCTTATCACTGTTTTTGTGTATTCTGTAATTACTATCCTGTGTCTAATCTCCATCTTTATTTCTATGGCAAATTTATATGGGATAACTTACACTTTTTGGTTTAACAGTTACCTCGAAAGAATGCAGCAGTTGGGAAATTTGCGAATTATGGCCGAGTAGGTACATATTTGTTCTATAACATATTTGTTATATTGAACAGGTCTTTGAATTTCTACCTAGTGGCGGATATAGTTTAATTTATATATAGGCAATGAAAGCTGCTCTCATCTCTTTTGTTCCCCTTAAATCCCAGTCTTACACACTCAAACAAATTGATACTATTCTAAGCTGAACGTTCTTTAGGTTTTAAAAACGGTTGATATCGATTTTAGAACTCTCTATATGCATCCATTAAAGTGATCTCTGTAGCGATAAAAACTATAAATCTATATTTATACTTATTTTTTTAGAGAACGGGTCTTTCGAAATTATCTTTTTCATCGCCCCCAAATTCAAGGTCAATCTTTTTCCACTGAAGCGGGATTGGGTGGGGGGCATCAAATCTGAAAATCAGAATTGTTAAGATGCGATAATGAAAAAAAGCTACTTCTTTTGAAAATCTTTTTTACGATTGAAATTGATTTTGCTTGAAGATAGATGCATTGGCCGTAAATTAATATAAATTTACAAGAATAGTACAGGCTACGATCATATAACCAAACATTCAATATTGGAAAGCACCGCGGCGCGCATAGCATTTCGTTCACTCGCAGAGAATAAAAATTGATACAATTTACAGGCTTAATGGGAAGAAAGAAGGCCGTGTGTGACATCATCTTTAAAACAAAGATAAACATTTTAAATTACCATGTTATTAGAAGAACTCGTATTCCATTAAAATAACACCCATATTATTGCCAATTACTGCCATTGGTGGCCGATCTTGTAGCAATAAAACGGTCAAGGTTGAGTCTTCTTAAACTGTCCACCCATATCCGAGCTTAATCATCTTTTAGGACACGCGCTGGGAGAATAGTATAGTTTGGGAAACGTGGTTGGTCGTGTGTTAGAAACCTTCATCATACTTCTATGTAACTAAAATGTATTTAGCTGTAATTGCCCATATTAGTCATATTATGTATAATATTTTGGACAAAGATAAGTTAACTAAGCTATAATTATTTTTATGTTTTATAATTGCAATAATTTTTTATGCCAAGTAATATTATTTTTTAGAAAAAGTTATATTTAAAAACTAAATATAGAAATAAAAGTACATTAACTAATATTAATGAGAAAATTTTTGTGATACCAAGGTTTAAAATTAAATAAATACCTAGAAAAATATCCAATATAAAAAAAATATAACTCTCCCCTTTCTTGATATTCACATTAATGGGGATAAAGATTCAAACTCTCATCAATTCTCTGTTCATCATAAAACTGCTCGTTCAAATACCTATATATGTAAATCTTTACTCTGGTCATAGTTATAATAGAAAGAAATCAGTTGTCTCAACTATTCCCCTACGGGCGTACAGAATATGTCTTTCTAAATACATTGAAAAGGAACCCTTTTTGATTGCAACAAACTTTTTTATAAGAATGTTCTTGGTCCATGCTGATAGTATTACTCTAGTTACTCCTTGATTTTGAGACAAATGAAGGTTACTGGCTCTACCATCCCAAAATTATTAAGCGTGAGAGTTTTCCAAATAGCATGTAAATTATCTTCATGTTTAACAATTCATCTAGTTCTTAACTTCGTAATGGTTACTGTTTTAAAATAACATTATATTCCCATGAGTCTCATTCATGTTCACTAATAGCACTCTTTTTTATTAGGCCTGTTGGATTTGTATATAAAAACAAAATCATTTTTTCGGACAAATATAGGACTTACTCTTTTCTTTTGCTATAGCAAAAAATTATATACCATAATCTAAAAGATGTTAGGATTTAAGTCTAAAAACGAAACACTCTGCTACCTCCTTTGCAAGGCATAAATCCCTCAAAAGATAAATTATTTCATGGTAGTATTTATTTGAGGTTTTCATTTTCATGACCAAATAGAATTCTCAATCATCATTCTTCTTACCGCTTCATAGGTTAGAAAGTAATTTTAATAAGCCTGAAACATCTGGTGTACGGGGCAACAGGCTGAAATACAGATGAAAGATATGGCTAGATAATTTCTTTCCTAGTTTGGAAGCTGTGTCCTTGCATTTGCATTTGCAAATCTAATTGTTCTCACTGAGATTCCTTAGTTCTCTTCATATGATGCAACGCCAAATGAAAGAGTTTTTTTTACATTTTCTCCATTGTTTTATCTTCATACAAAATGAGAATAATATTTAGAACTACTGTCTTATCTTGATTCCAAGCTTCAGTATAAATTATGCATAATTAACTTTTTTGAAAATTTATAAATATTCTTTGTTGTTTCATAAAATATACTTCCCACAAATGTAGCAAAAGAATCCCTGGGCTATTTGTGTATCCTCTGGTATTAATCTGCGTATCTAATAACGCTTGAAACCATTTATGGTTGTGTGATAATGCCTGCCTTGGAAAACATGCCTCTATAAATAGAGTTATTTCACAAAGCCCAAGATTAAACACGATTGGATTAACAAACAGGGGGAGATATCACAGCAGGCAGCATCTTTTGACATCTTTTTCCTTTATAGAGATTAAGGCTGTTCAAAAGTCTACGTCGCTTAACAATTTTTCTTCTCAAAAAAATAAAATAGATTAAATTAGAGTTTTATATACAAATACTTGTCCTGAGAATAGTGTCAGCAACGATTCCGTAGTTTGTCAACTTAAATTAATATTTTAACTATATAAATAATTAACAAATAAATTGAGCACTTTATTTAAAGCTCAAACTTGTCTTTTATTCTTTACGGATTTTTATACTGATGATTATTCTCATTTGCGACAAATGCTCAAAGAGCTCCGTGAATAAGCGAGAGATGTCATTTCTAAAGAAGAAAACATTTGTTTGAGAATTTGAGTCGAAGCCACTCGCTTGCTTATGCATATAGCCGTTCAGATGGCTCACTCGATTTCCATAACCGAGACACATGGCAAAGGATCCATTAAGGGCAAGAGGGCGAAGAGCGCACCTGGATATGGCATAGGAATTCAAATTAATCGGAGCGTGCCTTTGACCATTATCTTGCCATTTCGGCCAATATGCCATATAAGAACCACTAGGCAAATAGTGTTACATCTTGCATTAGACTCTTGATTGATTTGGGAAGCACTATCACATTTTTAGCGCGAAAATTTCCTATAAATCTTTTGAGTTAATAAAATCACTCATAATTTATTGGCCTTTCACTCATTTGTAGATTTTACTCTAAAGGCGAATCTTCATTGGAATAAAGAATCATTATAAGGGTTCAGAATTACAAAGATATTGATTTAAATCTCCATTAATTTTAAATATTTGTTTTTGTATTTTAGCCCAATTGAACCCCGTATGTATGCTCAAGAATTGAAGGAAATGCCGTTCCAAGATTTCCATCGACAAATCAATGAATTTTATGCTGAGAATTTTACTCGTGAAACCTAACATATTATCATTCAGAAAGTGTTAATGAAAAGTTCACTAAACAATAGTTAATTAAAAAGGACTTTACCCCTTCTTTTCTCAAATTCTTGACTATTTCTTTGTTAGAAAACTTGAGAGAAATAAAAATATGTGGGGTTGGTTGCTTCTCCAATGGCTACCCTTGTGCCAGAAAGCGGTAAGTGGGCGAATTCTCCTTAAGCAACATATCCGCAAGAAGGCATATAGACTTTCGAAAGTTTAACATCATAGGAAAGAAGTCATTAATAAACAATAAGAAAGGAAATTGATAATGATTAAAGCTAATTTAAGGTGAGAAGAAACATTTTTCTTGTAAACATGATCTTCTCTAAGTAAGTGGAATCTCTTTTAAAAGCACTAAAATTTGGTCTTAACAACGACTATCACTCGAAAGAACATTAAATTGATATTAGATTATTTTTTAAAAATAAAACAAACTAATTTTATGTAAATATTCCACGCATTAAACCTTAGAACTTGAAATCCTCTTTTCCGAACATAACGACTCTATTAGCAATTTAATAATTTCTAATGGTAGGCAAATTAAGCTGGATTAAATTCAACTAAATGCTAACCGATTAATCTGAATCCTATATAATCACAAAGAAATGAAATAGCATATATTTTCCCAGAAGTAATTTTGAGGTTATACATAGTTATAAATGCACATAGGAATGTACAACTACGAAAGTTGATATATCTTAGAACTGACTAATAAAACCCAGAAAATTAGTAATGAAAGAAATCCAGATAAGACTCAGAAGTAAAGTTACGTTAATATAAGGTTACATAAATTAAGTTGGGTCTTAATGAAGGACTCTAGAAAATATAATCTGGACAGAAATGAGTTGCAACCTTGGGAACTTGCAAGAATTGTAATATTAACGTTTTTTTAATTATGATATATATGTATAATACCATTGATTAAACACAAAATTGCATTATTTCATACATATTTGACTGATTTTAATTATTTATGGAATTACTATGAGCGAGATCTTGATAGAATTGATGATTGTTTAATGGATGTAGGAAATATGAACGAACAAAAAGAATGAGTGATGGAATAACCGAGGCAAGCATTTTATTCACTAGGAAAAAATAAAAATTGAAACAGTTGAGAGGGTACTGGTACGAAAGAATGCTGTGGGTGACACCTTCTTTAATACAAAGATAAACATAAGTAAACATTGTAAGGGCAAAAGAGAAAGAGTGTATATATAATTATTCTTAACCTGTATGTGTTGAGAAAATGAGGTTAATTTCGGTATGAGTAAGAGTTAGGATGCTGAAAAGAGAGGAGAAAAACAAAGGAAAGGCCATTTAATCAGTGAAGAGTCGGAAGAATATGTTAGCATGCATATAGTATGAGGGCGGAAAGTTAGTACGAAAATGTCTACAGATAATAAGGAAAAGTTTTATGTAAGTAATAGTTGGCAGTATGACTGTCTATGAGTGTGCTAAAGAGGGGAAACGAATGAGTACTGGAAATAGGATTTAAAAGGTGAATTGGAGAGAAAACGAGCAGAATATTTGTAAATGCTTAACTGAATGATAATGCTAAAGAGTCAAGAAAGGTATGGTTAGAGTGGGTAGATGTTATGTGATTGATTGAAGTGTTTGCAGTGAAACGCTATGAATTTGATAAGAAATGTATATATGGATTTAAAGATCATAAAAATGCCTTTGCTAATATCAAAAGAGAAGCTGCTAGGTTCATATAATGTGAGGATTAGTTGATTAATTGTTTACTGGTGAGAATAAGTTTTATTTTATAAATAAAACAAGTTTTCGTATGGAAGACGATAAGTGACTATTTGGTATTTGTTGCTCTATGTTACAAAGGGTGTGAGATGTTTTCATTGCTGTTTTTATATTTCATATAGTGTTATATGCATTATATGTAAGTATTAGGTTTGGTGTTTTGTGATTGATGAAAAATGAAAAATGATGGTGATATCATTATTTGCATAGGCCTATTATGAGCTTATATTGAAATTAAATAAAAACTACACCTGTTAGAAATGTTTGAGATTAGCCTCTGTAATCTCAATCGCTCGTCGTTTGAATAACCATGATTGATTTAAAGCTCAGTGTTGAACCTTTACCATTTCCAATACCTCAGATAAGGAAATCTTGATGGTATTATTTAATTGGATATGTATGAGGAGGCGACTAAAAGTAAGTACAGAATTAATGGTGGTTAAAATGGGATGACATGATATATTAGATTGCGTGGTATATTTTTAAAAAAGTACAGTTTGTAGTTTCCCTCATGAATCTTAATTAACAGCAGTACGGATTAATATATTGAGAGCACAAAACTGTGAGCAAAAAGTTGAGCATAAAATGTCTCATTTTATTCATGAGAATATTGCAAAGGAGAAGGAAATATCGGGAGAAAGTAGAACAAATGGAGATTATGAGAGAAAAGAATGGGCAAAATGTGTTTATGACCTAAAAAAGATTAGAATAAGATTGTGACTAAAAATATACTGAGGTGATTAAATAAAAAAATCCTCAAACTTAGATTGTAATTAAAAATAAAACAAACCAAACTACGATAGATAAACGCTGGCCATGTTATATATTCACGTGAGTTAGCGCCACTTGTTAGCTCTGTATTTTCGTGCGATCTTCAACTCTAGGTTAGAAACAGTCTTTGTTTTGTAAAAAACATCCTATTTTTAATAATTTAAAACATTAAGCCACATATCTTAATGTAGCTATAAAGCACTATGAAATGTATGTGGTAAAAATTAAGAATGCAAGAAGATAGCTATGTTAGGGATTAAATCTGCTGTAACTAAATGGCTCAAATATTTTGATTGCGATAAATCCTAAATAATTTATCAACGCATATATTTCTTTGAGCATTTCTTTGTTGATGAATTACAAAGGTAGTATTGAAAGACTAATTTTTACCACTTCATCGCAATATTGTTTTCAATAATTAACCTCTCCGCCTCTTAGTGTTACTTCTTAATCCTAAGAATACCATTGGGTCAATTTTGCTTTTCAAAACGTTTTTCCACCTTGAATTTTTTTTTCAATCCGAGTGATCTTCAGGGCCTTTGATTTTTTTCATAAGGATCTATCATATCACGAAAATGGATTTTTCTAAATTAAATAGGAGAAGAGAAATTTAATGTTTCACCTCCGATTACCATATGGGTGCATTGGACCCAATTCACATAAATTCTGAAATAAAAAAAATATTGAACTAAAATATGAACATTCCCCTTCAAATCAAGGATAAATATATACGTTTTTAATTTAACTTACTATATAATGGTTTAGAAGCTTTTTCAATTCACTGTTAAAATTTATTATGAAATATCCTTACTATTGCTTTATCTTATGCTGTTTTAGATGACGTCATACCATCCCTAATATTGCATCATCTGACACAAATTATAAAAGGGCGGGAGATGGCTAATATTATTTTAGTTTAATCATAAATTTATTGCTTTCAATTGTGTCTTTTCTTTAAAATAACTAAAGGAGGAGTAGATACCCTTGACCAAATAGTGAAAACATATTCTTGTAAAAGAATGACTCGCAGATGGCCTTCAATCATCTTCTACAACATGGTAGATATCAATGCAATCAATATCTACATTGTAGCTAAGCAACTGGAAATATAAAGCGCAAAAATGGAAGAAAAAAATTTGTCATTCAACTGGCAAAAGAACTAGCACGTGTTATTTAAAACTCAAGAGGTGCCTTGGCGTTTCTCAAGTAAGGAAAAAGGTCGATGTTCATTGTGTGGCTTCAAAGAGGATAAAAATACACGCACTCTTTGTAATAATTGCACAGAAACATGTTTGTCAAAGTCATTTAATTATTACCTGTGTCCAATGTGGCAACAAAAAGAAAATTAAAATTTAAAAGTTCATTTGATATAATTAAGTTAAAAAAAATTAGTTTATCCATTTTTTATTCAACAAAAAGACATTTATTTTCAATTTTCAATTATTACTTGCATACATTTGTTTAATATCCCGTATTGTTATTTTGGATCTTTCCATTAAAAAATTTTAAAAAACTTAGTAAAATGCGTAGAAAATATTCAGGGTCCATTGGATCCATTTGTGTTTATATGGAGAAAAAAATTCCTCCTATACTTAGAAACAACCACCTTTTGTCTTAATTGAAAGAAAATGGGAATCCAAGTCATTTAAATATTTTTATATCTATTGCAGTAACAAAAAGCAAATTTTATGTATATTAGATAAAATTAAATTTAAAAATTTTTAGTTTAAGATTTGTTTAATGCAATAAAAAGGCATTTTATGTTAGAAATTTTTAATAAAATTCTCAAAACATTTATTTAGCATCCTTGTATTTTCGCTGTACCTTAAAAATATGGCCCCAAATTTAGGTAAGATGCATTAAAAGTAGTTATAGGTCGATTGGACCCGGTTGAAATTTTATGGAAGTTTCTTTTCTTGTATTCCCAGAGTTAAACTATTTAACTTGTGTAAGTTATGTGAGATTGTTTCAAAAAGATACCACTATTGGCACAGTGTAATTATGAGCTATATGTATGGTAATTATTTTTTTACCTAAACATTTACCTTATGAATGAGCGGTGAGATATGATCTAGAACTAAGAAAAATGTATAGATGGTGTAATTAAGTTTAAATTTTCAAATGTTTTGATAAATGTTCGGTTAACTATATTTATTCGTTTACTCAATTTTCTAAACATTAATGAGAGAAACTTTAGCTTTGCTCTCTTAAGGGATCTTCATCTGCTACTATTTATATACATATAAAGGCTTTAAAGTGTCAATCACATAATAATGAAGTCTATATCTTACGTTATTTAATTGAATGATAAAATTAATGGGGTCAGGAATGCACCAGTTCAAATTGAGGTGAATGAATATTGTCTGAGTAATTTCGCCAACAAAGCCGAGAACCAATAATCCTGTAATTATTTCAAAATTTGTTTAATCCAATTCCAATTTCCGACGCAATTAATTAATTCGGAGTTTATTCAATTAACCGAAGATTGTATAAGTATACAAGTTTTGCTTTAGTGTTTTAAGACAGAATTAATTCAATTTCAATGAAATAACCAGATCTTACTTGGCTGACAAAGAAAACCCGAATGAGAGAATTATTTCGATTTAAACCCTCATTTCATACGTGGAATGGCTGAATATTTTATATTCGTTGTCTCAGATCGAAATTAATTGTGTCATTTTGAATGGAATAGTTGCTTTTGGCCACTATGGAAAAGTAGCATCCGTTTAGAATTGCTACTTTAGTGCGATTTATTTCCATTTTTATTGCTTTCTCGGAGCAACATTCGAGTTTCGTTTGGTACATCAAACGTATTCCATGGCTGCTAACCCTCCATTATATCTCGTAGAAGGGTTTCATTGTCTTTTCGGCTCAATATATAGATAATGCAATTTGAATGGGACATTCCATTGTTGTTTAAGTTGTCTGAGTAAAGAATCTTCATGAATGAAGAAGAGGGAAAATTGAGATGCAAATGATGTTTAATATCTAGCTGAAATGTTATGAAGTTTAATGTATAATGTATGAAACTGCACTAAAGATTAAAGAAACAAAGATTATGTTAAATTACTCATGTGTTGTCATTAGAATCTCTAGATATATGGAAGAAGAAGTATCTGCTAAGCTACCGCCTGATAAAACTCTTAATCCAAGGCCAATAGGGAAGAGTTGCTAGCGTGTTCAAACAAATATATTTAAATGATGCCTCTAAATCGTCTTAATTTCACAGTGATGAAAATCTCAAGTAAATCCATTGATATTCAAATAGATTATGACGCAATCAATTAATCTGATTTTGATATTAACGGTTTAAAATCGTCTTTTCCTTCATTTCACTTCAATTATTTGATTTTTATTAGTCAGATGATAGTAAAAAAGTAGTCGCAACTTCTGCTAGTGATATTCCCATCTTTATCCTTTCATGCCAAGAATGTTCAACAAAACGTTCAGTTTTTGTAATATACATAATATTTTCTCTTCCTAATGTAATGTCCTCAACATCTGTTCTGTAGCAAATTATATTTTATTGGATATTCATTAGTTAAGAAATACGGGAATTCTGGAGTTCACTTTATAGTTATAAAATCACAAGAGGTAGCTTTAAACCAATAAGAGATTCTGATTGGTAAGCGATATTCAATACAATAAAATCAACTGAAATGGTATTGGATCCGTTATAGATGATTGCACACAGTATTTAATAGGGGCTTGGCATTTGAAATATTATTAAATCTAAATACATAAAATAGTAACTTACACAATCAGCTCAACATATGGAGTTCTGAAGGTCTTATTTATTTTTTGTCCTCACAGAAATACTAACTCTGAACCAATGTTTTTTCCATTCTTTCCTTTAGTGAACGACGTCATACGTGTATCATATGAATTTAATATTTCCATATATGACTTATTCAGGTAAAATTACAGTGCTTTTAAAAAGCTTAATTTAAAAGAATAATAATACAAATAATAGCCATTTTTATAATCCCGGATAATAACAAATTAGTCAGATTTCCCTCTAAATAGTTGTATCTGCTGCATAAGTTTTTCGAATACTATATATTCAATAGTCCTGACCAAAATAAAATATTTTTTTTCTAAATTTCTGAAAATTAAGAGTCAAAATTGCTGATTATTTTCTGCGAGGCCATAATTTTTCTTTCTTTTCATCGTAGCTCAATAATGGGGGGTGCTTACATTGAATGCATACCTCAAGCAAAGAATTATCTTTTAGCGCAAAGTGAGTGCCCACTAAATTCAAAAGAACTCAGCAATCAATTATACGAAAGGTAAATTGAGCGGATAGTTATAGCAACATGCTCACATTTTATAGTATTTATTTATATAGCCTGGTTGTAATTCTTCTTGGTTTCTCAAATCAGATGGCTCGCAGCTTGCTTCGATGGAGAGCTTCTTGGAAATTGATCTGAAGGTTCACACTTGGCGTGGAGCTGAGTAACCCTCGATTAGCGTGAGCCTGCCAGGTCTTGACACATTGAGTGACCAGGGGTCGTTGGCTACGGAAAATAGTGCTGAAGAGGGTAAATTAATTGGAAATCATGTATTTTTCTGCTTTATTTTTTCATTGCAGTTTAAAACTTAAATTAGTTGGTAGGCATTTTTATAAAATTGAAGGGTTACCGCATTTTGTCAGCCACTGTTGAGTGGGTATAGGTGCGAAAAATGTAGTGAGAAATTGAAAAGAGGCGCAAAAAACGACCCATTAGAGATACGGTTAGTATCGCTACGGTTACTGCAGTCGGAAAAGCGAACCAGTCGTTCAAGTCTTAGCTTTTTTCAGTCTCATTAACCTTATTACACCCGTTTGCAGGGATCTCCTTGGTTAAAAACATTGGGACTTCTTCGAGTCCCACTCACCCGGCTTCCTCCTTTTTCCATCTTTGACCTTCTTTCCGTGGGTTAGGTTTGTCCTTCAAAACTTTGTTCCTGCTATTTTTTTATTTCTTTTATTTATCTACCAACATTTGCGTTTTATTGGGAGTGGTTTGCCCAACCGGATAATGATAAATACATAAGAATCAGAATGATAATTGCCGACAAGAAGTAGTAATTGGGTATGTGCGTGGTGAGGTAAGAAAATTAAATTAGCTGTATTCATGCCCGAGACAGACATCCGCCGCGAACGACGGGGTTTCCTAGAAAACTGGAATGTTTTCACTCCAGCTGGGAACTAAACTCGAAATCACAGGCAAAGATATCCAGCGCCTTATATAATACACTGGGGAACGAGAGAGAATCATTATAGATTTTGTGATCTGTTATTACGTGATCTACCGAGATATTTTGCTCTACTAACATCTTTGAACTAGATAATAGAACATATTTTTTAAAGATTTAGCTGGAAACAACTTTAGCATCATTCATGAAAGAAGACTACTAACCTTACTTAGGTTTGGTTAGGTAAGCTACTCTGATTTTATGATTGATGCTAAAACTATTTCCCCCCTATATATTAAAATTTATCCCTTGTTGCGTTCTTATATTTTAGGTTAAACATGCTTTTTCCCTATAAACTTAGAAATCATGGTTATCCCACTGTAATCCTCTTACGATAAAAGTGTAGTTCAAAAATGTTGGTATATCACGTATTGTAATGAAAGGAGTTAGTAGATCATGCATTAGAATGGAAAAAATATGCTAGATGACTTATTGTAAGAGCTCCGATTTGTTTATATAATGTCATCTAAACTTGATATTAACCTAAATACTTTTTCCAATGCAGTATTTTATTATCAATAAGCCATAAATACTTGAAACAGATAGTTAATAAGAAAAGTCAAATGCAGTTTTTAGCTTAGATATTCGAATGTTTTTCAAACAATATTTGTTTAATGACTTAATAGAAATTCTTAAGCAAAGGTGACCCGTTGTATTTCACCGCTAATTGGATACAGAAACCATTATTAAATTTTCAAAAATAAATAAGATTACATATTAAAAAAACTAACAGAGAGAAAAATACTAACAACTAATCAACATAGCTAACATGAAAGAAAGTAATGAAAAATATACCTTTTAGCTCACAGATTATATTCGCCGAAACTGCAATGAGTCAAATGATATTTACCGAAATATTTGAAAGCAATAGGTTTAAATATATTTATTCCATAATCCAATTATAATTTATAAGGGAATAATCTTACCGATTGAAACGTGTCTGTTATTTTCATTATTTCCCGTTCAGATCTTATGCGTTTTTTTTGGTCACTTGTATGTAGGTCATAGAAAATAATTATCACTCACTTGTATGTAGGTTATAGAAATTAATTATCCCTCAGAGTTAAAACCCGAGTAAATGAATTTGTTTCTTTCATTTGTAGTTAGTCCAGCAATTATAAGTCACCTTCACAATACATTGGTATGCTTAAAGCAGGCTACTTATTCACGGCAAGCAAATGATTGTAATAACGGTAAACAAAATCACATAAAACGAACTGTTGGTGTTCGTTTTAATTGTTGTTTTTAACGATCGCTTTTGCCTCCATTCGAATTTAACTGAAAATTTCTATTCTCTATATGCAGAGATGGGAAAGATCAAGATCTTCAAAATCAGATCGTGGTCTTTAAAATCAAGATCACGAACTGATTTTTTGATCTTCAAGATCACTTTTATTATGGTGATCTTATCTTGATCTAAGATCACTTCATTTCATGTGATCATAATTTGATGATCACTTTAGACCATAAGATTCCTATTCTTTTAAATATTAAGTATGTCACTATGAAATGTAATTTGCTTTTTGTTCAAGCGACAAATGGTGGCAACTCTTTTCAACCCCGACTGTTTAAGTTTTATGCAACAAGTGTGCATAATATACTTATTTATACAAGTAATGATGTAACATAACCAAAGTTGTAGATTTTATTTCATAAAAGCGGTAACGAATACATTTAAACATGATATAATTTAATAAATTATAGATAACACTGGTCTGCATTTTGTAATTGTTTAATTTTTATTTTTATTCGTGGATGTGATCCTACATATTCTTGGGTTGCTGATTTTAAATATTTAAACCATTTTTTTTATCACGTAAGGATTTTGAATAAAGTACAAATTAATGATAACAATAAATGTGTATTTTTAATATATTGTAACAATTTAAAATGAATAAGTAATCATGGAAATGCATATTATTTTAGTTTTAGAAAATATGTATACCAAATCAACATGAAATAAATCACGGTTATCATGAAATGAATCAAAATCATCAACATCAAATCAAATAATATAAAAAACATGCTCTCATGGTTAGCCTACATACCGATTCAAAGGAAGTCGTACCGCTGGGTTTTCCGCTTGTGCTGTGCAATCGGGCCCCTCACTTTTTAATGACCAGCAGTAATTCGCCATCATGCTGACATTCCATTTTCCCTGGTATCAGGTTTCCATGGTGCAAATATCCTGATGAAAACGCTCTCCTTGTTCCTCACTGTAGTTCCCATAATTGGTGGGAAAATAGTCAAGATGTGAGTGCAAAAAGTGCATCTTCACACTCATGCTAGACCCAAGTTACTGGAAACATGTAATCAGAAGTTGGAAATTTTTTTCATATTCTGAGAAGTGGGTGTTTCCCAAGAAGTTATGGACAATCTGCTTGAATGAAAACGAGGCATTCACCTCGACACCTGCTAGTGCTTCCTCCAAATGCTTATCCTTCATTAATTCCCGAATCTGAGGGCCAACAAAAATTTATGCCTTTAGCTTGCCTTCACTTATACGAGGAAACTCTGACTTCAGGTATTTGAAAGCAGCTACATTCTTGTTCAAGGCCTTCAAACAATATTTCATAAGCCCTAATTTGATGTGGAATGGTGGTAGCATAATTTTATTGGGTCAACTAGTGGCATGCCCTCACGTTGTGATTTTCGGTTAAAAAGCTGGTTCTTGGTGGCCAGTCCTTTTTTTCATAGTGCTGGCTGTCAGCCCTATTATTCCAGAGACACAAAAACAAGGATTCTTGGTGTATCAACCTTGAATACCTAGTAGGAGAGCAATAACTTTTAAATCACCACAAATGAGAAAATTGTGCTGATGGTAATTAATTGCAGTTATTAGTGTTTTCAAATTTTCGTAGGTTTCGGACATTTGGATACTATGGTCAATTGGCACAGATGCAGCTGCGTTGCCATTGTAAAGAAGAACATCCTTTAAACTTCTGTTAGAAGAATCAATGAAGAGCCTCTATTCATCTGCTTTATACGGCATCCCCATGTGTTCGATACGGCCAGAAATATTTGAACAGAAAACTAAAGACCCTCTTTCTTAAATAACTGAATGAATTCCGCTTCACGATGAGGGTACGTAGTGAATATTGTTCTAGAAGCTAGAAGCTTGTGTGCTGTCAGTCTAGAGCCAAGTAACTGTGCACTTTCTTCTTGAAGGTTGAGGTCTCGCGCCAAGTCACTTAGCTCAGCTTGGTTGAAGAGTTTGGGATCTTCATTTGTTGGTGGTTCATAGTCTACTTCCAACTGATTAGTATCACTAGTAACAGACTCTGATGACATTTTCCATATATCAGATGGCAGAGGCACAAGAATATCATCTGAGTGTGGAATATGCCTTATTGCTGCAGGGATATTTGGATATATTATGCGATCTTTAGTCTTCTTGTTGAATCCAACTTCTTTATTCATACAAAAGTAGCAGTCATCATAGTGATTCTTCTGCTCTCGCCTACCATTGGTACTCCAAAGGGCATACATTTAAGTTTCCAAACTGACCACATTTGGAGCTTACTGATGCAACTCTTGCAAGCTTTGCGTAGATAAAATGGTTTGTCTTGGTCTCCTAATCTGCAGCCAAAATAGGCTAAATAACGACGCTTCAACAAAGGAGTAATATTGCTCCGGGAATCTGAAGGGGTGAATTGCCCGCAGACATAGCAAAATATGTCTGCTGAATTTATGCAGCCTCTAGACATATTCGCAATCTAAAAATATTGAAAAATATATTAGCAATATTAGAAATATACGTGTATCGATAATATATATATATATATATATATATATATATATATATAGAAATATGATATAATGTAAACATATATAAATATATATATATATATATATATATAAATATATATATATAAATATTTATTTATGCTATAAAAAAAGAGAAAAGTAACGTCTCCTTATAACTCGACAACGTGATGTGATAGAGATGAATAAAAAACAAAGTAAATCACCATTTTCATATATATTTTGAAAAGATGTCATACAGTCAGTAAAAAAATCATGCAGACCAGTGTAATTATTTATATAAATGAACACCGTTAACATTTACCATTCATAAAATAATATGTATCCGCATTTAACATTTCTAATGAAATAATTTAGTTGAAATCTTGAATTTTATTAATTTTATATTACCTAACAAAATTCGGTATGTTCACGTATAATATAAACATCTAATATAAACTATAGGTAGGTATTCAAAATAAACTTCTTATCAAATATTTTAGTTAAAGATAATTTTTTTACTAATGAGTGCAATTTTCCAACTTAAACAGGTTTTCAAGGGAAACAAATATAAACGGTTGTCACCAGAACAGTATTCAATATATTTAGATAACAATGTTATCTAACCTCCGTGCCTCCCTACCTCAGCCTTCTGTTCCGGCTCCTGCCATTCTCCCTGACTTCCCGCCTCAGCCGCTTATCGTTTTTCCCGCTGTGACTGCCTTGGAGCTTACAGCCTGCTCTCGCGTTCTAAGAAATCAGGCTCCCCAAAGGACATTTTTGCGCCTAAACTGTTATGTAAAATTCTGCCTGCTATCCTCCCTACGCTTCTTCACCTGTTCAACACTTCACTTGCAACTGGTCTTGTTCCCTTTTCCTTCAAACGTGCCCACGTCCGTCCGATTCTTAAAAAGCCTTCACTGAACCCCACTGACCCTTCCAATTATCGCCCGATTTTGCAACTTCCTTTCCTCTCTAAGGTTCTGGAGAGAGTGGTTGCTTCACGCATCAACAGTCACATGGTGGCCTGTAACATTGATGAAACCTATCAATCTGGTTTCAAGTCAGGCCACTCCACAGAAACCGCCCTTCTCAATGTGTTCGATTGCTTACGAAGAGCCGCGGACAGGGGTTGTGCCTCCATTCTCGTTCTACTCGACATCTCCTCTGCCTTCGATACTATTGACCATACCGTCTTACTTGATCGTCTCCATTCTTTCCTCGGCATATCAGGCACCATGTTTGACTGGTTCCGCACTTACCTCTCGTCTCGTACCCAATCCGTTGTGATTGACGACGCTTCATCCGACTGACTCTACCCCCATTCGCTTTAGAGTGCCACAAGGCTCTGTCTTTTGGCCTATACTATTTCGTATCTACCTTCTCCCTCTTAGTTCCCTTCTCCGTAATCTCGGTCTATCTTTCCACCTATATGCTGATGACAGTCAAATTTTCGTTTCCTTATTTCACACGTCTCTTGCCTACTCTATCACTGACCTCCTGGCTGCCTATTCCTCCATTTCTGACTGGCTCTCTACCAACTTCCTCAGGCTTAATCATTCCAAAACTGAGGTCCTCCTCGTCGGCACCCTTGCTCTTGTAAAAAAATCTAAATCTTTTTCCCTCGCTTACTCTGGGCGGTAATGCTATCATTTTATCTGACTGCGTTAGAATCTTGGTGTTGTTTTTGATGAGCATCTCTCCTTTAAGCTTCATATTCGCAATGTCAGCAAATCCTCTCTATGTTTTCTTCGTAACTTCTTTCGCATTCGCTCTCACTTTGATCGCCAAAGTCTTGAGACTGCTGTTCATGCCTTCATCACCTCACACCTTGACTACTGTAACTCTCTGCTTGTGAATCTGCCATCCTTCTCTCTCCGCCCCATTCAACTTGTAAAGAACTATGCCGCCCGGCTTCTCCCTTGTCGCCCTCGCTTCTCTCCCTCGAAATCCTTGCTGCATGAACTGGACTGGCTCCCTGTCAGATCCCGTACTCACTTCAAGATACTTCTCTTCACATTTAAGGCCCTAAACAACAAGGTTCATCTTGCCCCTCTTCTGCTCTCTCGCCACGCCATGTCCCTCAGGCCCTTTGGTCATCACATTCACCTCTTTTGAATAATGCTCGTTCATTCCTCTGCCCAATGGGGGACTGCTCCTTTTGAATCTGCGCCCCTAAGTTGTGGAATGCTCTTCCTGCTGAAATCAGTTCTTCTCCCTCTCTTACCACATTTAAGCGTCTCCTGAAAACGCATCTTTTCAGTATTGCCTTCTCTCCCATCTTGAATTTCTATTGAATTTCCATTCTTATCTCAGCACAACGTGCGCTCTGGGAAGGCCTCAGGCCTTGAAGAGCGCATTACAAAAGACTTATTATTATTATTATTATATGTTATTGAACAGAAATATTTTTAAATTATCGGAAAAACTGGAAACACTATGAAAGTTTTTGCATTCAGTGTACAAAGAAAACTCTAATTCCTCATGCTTGCTTACCATGACTCACCAAGCAATTTTTGCAGCACCTCAGAGTTAGTACTAGTTAATAACGAAGTAGTAGGTAGTAATTAGTAGGCATGTGTTCTTTATTCAGTATTGTGAAGAGTATTCAGTTTGCTGTTAAAATTGGACTATTCAACATTTTCACATATGTGATATGTCACTAATATGATGGTACGAGGGGTGGTCAATAAGTTTTGCGAATCGGTAGGGCAAAACAGAGGAAGGGGGATGGCTGTTTGTGGGAGTGTTAGGACAAGTTATGACAAGTCAGGACCTCAGCCGCACGCTCCCGCCTCGTCTATTAAAGAAGCAGTAGCTGATCGCAGATCGTCAGTCACAGATTTTTCAACAATGGAGAAGGTTGAGCACCGCGCAGTGATCAAATTTTTGACCAAGGAAGGCAAGAATGCAAAAGAGATCCATGAACGCCTTGTTGCAGTGTACACCGACACCCTCACTTCCTATGCAACCATTGCTCGCTGGAATAGGGAGTTCCGCCATGGTCATGAGTCCCCTGAAGATGACTCTCGTCCAGGAGGCCCGTCAGACGAGACCAACGAGGGCAATGTCGCCCGTGTGGAGAAGATGATCCTCGAAAATCGACGGGTGAAGGTCGAAGAAATCGAGTGAGAACTTGGAATATCACATGGAAGTGTTATCAACATCATCCACCACAATTTGGCAATGACCAAGGTCTCTGCCCGTTGGGTCCCTAGAAACCTCACGCCCCATGATCGACTTCAGCGTCGTCAAAGTCCACAAGGCCAGAGTTACACAAGCTTCCCTGCATCAGTGCAAATTCTAGGTGCTTAACTATTCCCTCTACAGTCCAGATCTGTCCCCTAGCAACTACGTTTTATTCCGTCAGCTCAAGGTTGCACTGCGTAGACGCCGGTTTGGGGACGATGAAGATGTCCAGCTCGCCGTCCAAGAGTGGATTGAACAGCAGTCGGGAAATTTCTGGTTGTCAGGAATTCGAAGCCTCAGGGACAAGTGGCCCAAGTGCATTGAAGTCGAGGGTAGTTATATTGAAAAATAATAAAACACTTTTCCTTATATCTCGTTTCTTTATATCCGAATAGCAAAACTTATTGACCGCCCCTCGTATAGTAGGACATTCATCGCTAAATTGCCTCCTTTTATCACATAGTTCTTCATTTCCATGTTTAATGGCGCCGTTTAGCTGGTGATTCTCTAATAAATATTAATAAATTAGGCTTGAAAAATGTTCATACAAGCTTGATTTTGTCTTCTTACATTAGAGATCAGTGGTCATTTGTGGCGAGGATCAGCTGCATTGCCTTGCCAAAGATTTTGTGCTACAGATAGTTTTCATAAAATTGCTGGAATATTGCAGAGGATAATTGGGGAGCATTGTTAATCTTATAGCAAAGTTGTATTTTCAGTTACTGAAAATGCCTAGAAAATGGTGAAACCTTTAAAGTTTTCGGTGACCGTGTTCAGAATTCTAATGAGGATATTGATGAAAGTGATGCATATGAAGATGATGATGAAAAAGATTGAGATTAAGAGGTTATTATCAGAAAATTTCCCCTGATATTCTATTTACCTCCCACACATTGAACATCGTATCAACAACTAATGCAGATAAAGAACTAAATTCACCTCTACTAAATAATACATATAAAGCATTCTGTGACGGATAATGCTCGGCGCTGTGAAATGTTCCTGATAAACCCACGTCAGCCCACCCTCCAAATAAAACAAATACAGGAAATAACTGGCATCAAATTGAGGAATTCTTGCGTCATCTGATAAACCTCATTGTACGACCAATTAGGACAAGTTTATAAACATAAGAACGACGTGAGTGTCGTTCTAGAAAAAATAAATCTACTCTTCATTAAATAAAAAGAATTGGAATCTATTTCAGATTATTTGTCTGTTCTAGAAATAATTGCAGCAACCCTCGAGGAATTAGAGACAGAGAAAGAATACTACTACAGTTGTCTTCTTTTAACACAGCTAGTGTCTCAAGATTCCCTTGCAATATTGGAGCCTATCCAACCAAACGACCTGCGCTTAAGATATTGCATGACATTACTGCCAGCAATCCTCTCTAGTCTTAGTGCCAGATTAGTTTACTTTTTGTCGTTGAGCCACAAGGTACTAGTAACTGCTGCTATATTGGTATGAGTATCTAATCTTTATTTTCAATTTAGATGGATATCATTGTTGAAAGGGCCTAATTTTGGAAAACATGAAGCAATCAAGTCTCAGGTAAAATACAAGCTGCAAATGGTTTTAATAAATTGCAATTGTGACAGTAGTGGTAATAGTTCAGGAAACTTAGACTTATCTTCTAAAGAAAACTTATTCAAAACTATGGGCGACTCTTTCTCTGCTCCTAACAACAAGGAAGATGTGGGAGTCATCCATTATTTTTGAATACAAATAAAGCATTCCACCCTTCAGATTTCTGCCCTGATATAAAAAGTATTTCAAGACGTATACACAAAAGTACTGATTTCTTTCGTTTGCTGGGGTGGTTTATAGCCCCAAACTAAGTTGTCTCTTGGATGTTAACTTTGGACAATTACATTACCCCCCTTATCGTGTCGTTTTTACATTTATATTCTCATTAATTTCGTACTTGAGATAAACTGCAAAATTAAATTCTAGGTTAAAAATGTTTACATATATATACTGACCATTCACTGATAGAGGTTTGTGATCTGGTCAAATGAAAATTTAGAAAACAAGAACTAAAAACTATGTGTAGGTCATTTAATAGTTTTTTTCGAAAAATTATTATAATACCTTTAAGTTTACCAACTGAAAAACCGAGAGGAATCAGTAATACCAGTGTTTTAGATCAGATGACATAATATAACATATTTAATGCCAAAAAAAAGATTTGCGACTATATGAAAATAAAATATTACGAGAATGATTAAAAATACAAAAATATCGAAAATACGTGAATAAAGAAGACATAATAGAGGCGGAGGCGGGATCAGGGCGAAAGGCTTGACGATGCCGTTAACCTAATCAGATTGTCTTGCAGTTATGTGATGTTGGCTAAGCGGAGATAGCGACGAAGATGTAACCATGGCGAAGATATCTCTTCGGCATCGGCATATTGTCATTTTACGATCACTGCTTATTCGATTTTTCTTGTATTTTTTATTCTTTTTATTTTAGTTTTTTATATCTTTGCAACTTAGATGGCATTTTAGCCCTTCTGTGGTAATACGCGTTATTTTATGTTAAATCGCATTAAATACAAAAGGCCAAGAATCAACACTGTTGTAGCCAAATATAAATAAAAATTAAGATAGAAAACAAAAAAAAGGATCGATAAAAGACGATGGTACAGATGTGTTGATGTCGAAGACGTAACGATGGACAAAACATAACAATGGCCAAGGCATAATGAGGGAGAAGGATTAACGATGGCGATAATTTGTTTAAGATTTTCTTGCAGTAATGCTACTTAGTTCATTTTTCATCTGACGATGGTGAAGATGTGACGATAACAAAGAGATGATGAAATCAACGATCCGCCAATGGCAAAGACGAAGCGATGTCCCGGTAACGGCGACATATATTGGCTCCGAAGAACCTGAACAAAAAGATAACACCAGAAAATAAAGCAAACCAACGATGGCTATGAAAACGGCGACGCACACTCCTCCAACTCCTTTGAAAACGATGATCAATTTGATCAAGAGAAGTATCGACAAGAAGGAATGTGAGATTACACAATAAATAAATATGACTTTAATGAAATTAACTTAAAGAACTGTAAAATAAATTTCACATATGTCTATTAAAAAACTAACATTAGATATCGTAATAATATTGATTTCTAACAGATTTCTAAAAATATAAAGCAAATAAGTAACATTCTACATATTTTATTGTATTTTTCATCACTGCATCATTAGTTCGTTTTATCGATCGAGGTCAGCAACTACAATAATACAGAGCAGTCGCTGACCTCTATCGATAAAACGAACCAATGATGCGATGATGAAAAATACAATAAAATATGTATAATGTTATTTATTTGCTTTAAATTTTTATAAATCTGTTAGAAATCAATATTATCACGATATCTAATCTTGGTTTAATAATAAAAATATGTGAAGACTATTTGACAGTTCTATAAGTTGATTTCATTAAAGTCTTATTTATTTTTCGTGCAATCGTCAAGATTATTATGACAGTAAATAAATGTTTTCGTTGTTTATATTCAGGACCCATTGTAATTGAACTGTTAAAATTAAATCGATTATTTTCATCAATTAACTCTATTTTAGTACATAGTACACGGTTAGGATGCAACGCTTTATAACCTCATCCCTCTACAAGACTATAAAAATTTTCAATTCATATAAAAGTGATTTTAAAAAGTAATCTCTTAAAATCACGATCGTGATGGGGATGTTCAATTTCACATTTTCATGGTTATATGATCTTGATTTTCAAAATAACAAAAGTTGGTGATCGTACCCATCTCTGTCTATATAAGGCATATTTTCGTACTCTGAGACCTTAACTTCTTCTTTCTCTAAATTTATCCTAAAATAAAAAAAATATTTTGAACCTGAACATTTAATTTCCAGGCGTTTGTAAAATAATTTAAGAATTATTCATTCTCAATCTTGCACATGATGACTTAGTATACTAGTTCAGCTAAGATTATTTGTGTTTGATTAAATCAACGTGAGATAAAGGCATTACTAAAGTTTAGGTCTTTGAAATATGACTCAATTTACTTGACTCATATATGTCCATGTACTTGAGTTGTGTTCTTATAAACAATTTTCTTTTACAATGCTTCTCTCTATCTTTATAGCTTCGCTGATATCATCGCTCTTAAAACAACGCATACATCGGTTTTCATTTCTATATCTTGCCTAAGCCTGGCGTTTCATCATTGTTTAGCAGATAGTTAAAAAAAACGTCTTGATATTGACAAATACTGTGTTTCTTTCTTGGCCCCAGTATTGTGAAACACTCGATGATATATGAAAAGTCTTTGACTCTGGATCATTGTTTCATGAAATCTGCCCATATACATGGAATTATCATTTAATACATTCTTAACATTACGTTCTTACCTTGCATACACTCTTGTAAGCATCGCTAGAAATGCTATAATATCATTAATATGAACTAAAAACCGAGAAAACTCATAATTATGTTTTGTTGTAGAACAACGCAATTCTTTTCCATAAACTCTGTTCAGATCAGAGTGCTGTGGTGGATGCAAGTCATGTCCGCTAATCCATATGAAAACGTAAATCTTATCGATATTTATGCAACACGATTTAAAGCTGCACACCATGCATGAAGTGCGCCGAACAAACAATCAAATTGCAAGTATGTATTTTCCAAGACATTATATTATTTGTTTTTTAAAAGCATACTCATTACTTTACTTTTCTGTTATTTTATAGTTTCACCACTCTAAAGACTATGACCATAATTTATCATTAATTTTTAGAATAAAACTCGTTAGAGTTGGTAACATTTTCGCCACTTTAAAATTTTAGATGTAAAAGAAATTTGTTGAGGTTGTAGGAGCAATGTGTAGTCTTTGAGTGTCCTTGATTCTGTGACAGTACCTACAGTTCAACGTAATAAAACTTGTTTCTGGATATGCAATTTTGCTAATAATCACAGAATTGCTTAAAAAATCATGATAGGAGAATATTTTATTGATTAATGATTTTGTTAAAATTACTGTCATTAAAAATTGCGATCAGTCATAACCTTCCAATCAGAGTTACTAAAACAAAGCCTCTGATAGTATTAATTTATATATCAGCCTTTTTCTGCTAATAGATATATTATATAGTATACAGGAATTTTCTTTTGCTACTTTTTATAGTAAAGATATAAATATAGGTCCTTGACAGAAATCATTATTATATAATATTATAAAAGATATTTTTCTCTTAGGAACTTCTCGCACAATTTGGATCTCATTAAAACAAAAACAGTTTGGCTAGCGTTTCCGAAACTTTCTATGCTCCGCATTGATAATCATGCTTTATTAAAGTTATCATCACCTATAGAAAGAAACAGGGATTTTTAAAGTGAAGAAGTTAACTTTTTGCACCATTTACAATAATGTTGGAGGTATAATGCACATTTGCAACCAAATATCAACTTTTAATGTAAATATAGATTGTTAAATGAGGTATAGTAATTTAGTTTGAAAATGATGAAATAATAGTTATAAAATGAAGAGCTTGTATATATCTAATTACAACTTAAACTACTTAAAATTCTGTGAGTGAAAAAATTATTTAAACCAGAACATTTTGCAGACTGAGAGCCGAAATCCAGCCTATGAATTCAGGTTATTCCTAAATTTTGGTTTGATTGACACAAGGGAGCGGAATCTAGAGGAGGAATTGGTTAATCGGTAATTCCTTAAAGATTTACCTGGTTAACGGCAGAGCGTTAATGTTATAGAGAAAAACAAAAAACGACTTTGCTTTAAAAACACCTAAAAAAAATGAGAAAAAAAAAAAGGAGAAAATAATTTTTTTAACCAATTTTCGGATTAATTATTAATTGTATTCAACTCTGACTGAATTCATATTCATGCAAATATTTCACTGTAAATGAACTTAGAAAACAGAGGACTTTTGGAATAAGTTTGGCCAAGATAATAAGTGCTGCACACCAAAACTCTTGCAAATTATTATTCTCTTTACAATAATAGCTCAACTTAACCAAAATTTAATAAGAACATTTGATATTTCCTCCATATTTTAGGAATGTGAATTCATAATTAATTCTATTAAAAACTTCGTGGCGCTACATTTGAAGTTAAGAAGCAATTTCTTTGGGCGCAGGGACAATAAAGGATCAGGTATGATCAGTCCTTTAAGCGGATGAAAATTGAGAGATGGCTTCTTTCATGCTAAATACCTAAATTTTATAAATTCAACTTTTTTACCCCTTTATTTCCTTGAGGGTAAATAATCAAATATTTCTTATGAGTCAAAATGTCTGCTAGGAAAACCAGCAAATAGAGGAGTTGTTGTAATTCCAATTCTCCAACCAGATCACCTTCTCTCCTTTTCAGAAAAAAATTGATTCCTTCTAGCAGCTAATAAAAGCTAGTTAAAACTTGTTTTTTGTGGAAACCAACTGTCTTTGTATGCAAAAGTAAAACTTAATACTTAATTTGCAACTCTTTAAAAAATAAATTGATGATGCGATGATTCAAAACAACAAGCACATTTTTCAATTTCTGAGACAATGATTTTAATGTCAGCCCACAAAAATTGTGACACCAACTGTTAAAAACTTAAGGCTCGCGCTCATATCGATACCGAATGTAATGACAGTTATGTGACTGAAAGCGTTGCACGAAATAATCATATGAATGAAATCCTTTGTTCTAACATTGTTTCTCCTTTTTTGTCAAGAAGTTTTTTCTTAGTATAATTGATTTGATAGTGACCCCTTATGTTGTATTAAAAGGTTCATTTCTCATCTTTGCCGGATTGAGGTTGAGACTAAATTTTAAGATAAGATTTAAGGAAAAGACACGACATCACATAATGAAATTCTGAGTAATGTTCTTCGCGAATATATTGTGATTGGCCTCTATTTCAGTCCCTTATCGCTCACTTCAAATACAGGTCTGTCGCTCTAAGTAAATAAAACAAAACAAATAACCCATCTTTTGTGTGAGACCTAGTCAATATACTTAGTGAGAGCATGATGTAACTGAGAGCTTCACCTTGACACGCGCATATTATTGTGAATAAAAATGAGGGAAAATAGAATTCTGGTCTTTAAATGGTCTTCCAAGTTGAAATGATTTACTTGTTTGTATGAGTATGCTATACCATCTATTGTTTACATGGCAAATAAGATTGATCGTGGCCTTTTTCTGCCCATTAGAATAAACGTGATATGGCACCAGTTAAAAATTTAAGAGAAGAATATCTCTTAAACCGGTTTCGAATTATGAGGTAATTAATTAATCTATATATATACATTCCAAATAAAAGTTATTATGTAGTGAAGAGCTGCTAAAATCAAATCTGATATTTTTATTTATTTGGATGACTTTACTCTATATGTAAGAACTAAAAAAGAGCATGAGGTGAATTTTACTATTTTTCTTGAACCAGACATAGACTCGAATATGGCAATCAACCACGAAACTGGGACGATTTTTATTCGTTCAAACAAACCCCTATGTTATGATTTTTTTCAATATGCAAATACGACTAGATCCATAGTAACATCAACCATTGAGAGAACTTCGTCAATCTGATGATACGGTAATTTGAACAATATTCTTGGTTGTTTTTAATCTTATGATTGATGGAGTGATCTTTTTTTAGAAAAGATTTAATCGTTCATTCAGTTCGATAATTAAAATAATAAGAAAAATTAAAGTTTTCGATGTAACTGCAATTAACGATAATGTTCTTTTTATTTAACACTACGATACATCAGAATCATCTATTGCCACTGCGCTTAACCAAGATCGATCGATCCCTTAACATATTATTTCGGAGATCCTCAAGTGGTAACAAAAGAAAACATTCTGCTAATAAATGAGACATTCATCATTTTAGTCACGAAAAACGCAGTTGGAATTCTATGTTGGACATCATTTTCTCTGAGAACTGATTAAAGAACGGCGAAAGATGTGTTAAAATATAAAAAAAATGAATATTAATATTTTTCTCCGAATTTTTATATATTTTATCATCCTTGCAAGTAGGACCTTTGATCGATGTTCTTTCGAAATCATATTGCCCTCTTTTGGACTTTCCAACCTTGTTTCAAATACCTAACTCTCTTTGTCAAAGTGGCTTAGCTTGTATAGTATAATAAGTGAACTTGCAAAATCTTTTATTTTCGGTAGAACAAATCAATAAAATTATGTTTACTCGTGACAACTGTGACAAAGATAAACATCAATTGACCTGCACATTAAAATACATTTATTTAAAGTTATTTCTCAATTCTAAATGTTCAGTAATGGCTTTAAAGGAGAAGTGATATCTATCTCAACTAATCTTTTTTTGTTTCCAATAATTCACGAATATTTTTGTTTCCTCTTCGCATTACCATGCAAATATTAATATGACACCTCTACTTTTTGTATATGCTACTATCTCTAGACTTCAGTTAACAAATAAAATAGAAATGAGAAACACATTTCACACTAGAATACAAAACGGAGTGTCAGTTCGTCAAAGTTGTCATTCCCCTATCGACTCCGCACTAGCTCTTCCGCGATCTCTTGGCCCTACCTCAGCGGCACCTTCCTTCGGCGTCCTCTATTACCCGTGTTAGCGATGTATGGCTCAAACACAATCGTTTCCTCCTCCAAAATATCTTAGGTCAGGCAATCCCGGTGTATTATTAAAAAAATCTCTTTTCGATATCTATCTTTCCCAGATCGTCTCGCGCGTGGCTGTTCTAAATTGCTAACATCGGTCACCCCATCATGGGACCAACTTCTTGCAACACTTTGTAATTATCCCTGATTTAAAATGTCTTACTCCCACGGATAGTTGTCTTGGAGCATTATTAATGGAATCCCATCCTCATGCACTCCGAGTCTGTTTTAAGAATTGACTTGTAACTTCCAAAGGCCTAATTTCAGCCGGGTCTCCAAGAATACATTACTTGCATTTTTCACAGACCTAACCTCATTACAGTTTGGTGGACTGCGGATGAAGCACTCTACTCTACCCTGTAAACACAGAACAGGCCCCTCTGTCTGAGCCGGCCCTTGATGCTCACTCCGGGCTACTCAAAACCTTGAAAGAGGAGTTCGCCAGAATGCAGAAGAATGGTATTATTCTGAAATCCCAATCTTCCTGGCATCTCTTTTACAGTTAGAGTTTGGAAGAAAGAATTTTTCTGCAGGCCAGTGTGTAACTTCAGGTGCTGTAAACAGAGTTACTAAAGTGGATAACTATACAATACCTTTCGTCTCATATCTTACTGTTCAAATCGCATGTAGTCACTTATTTTCCAAACTCTTAACTTGCTAAAAGCATTCCCTAAAATTTGAGGGAAGCTTCGCGTTTGGTAAAACATATGCAACCAGGCCGTTTACTGGGTACGTTTCTCTTTACATATTACTCAGGAGGAAGACCTTTTCACAAACCTTTTCGTTTTATTAAAGAAATCTAAATAATCTTCCATTCAATTTCGATTTTATAGACGTCATATGGATAAAATCTCCTGAACACAAAACACCTAGAACACCCAAAGCAGTTATTTGACCGCTTATTGTCTTATGGTTTAAAGTTGGCACCACAAAGTGCCAATTAGGAATAAACTGCTGCTAGTGGCTTTTAAGAGGCCAAACATTCTATTTCGTGAGCCAGTGAATTAAGGTATACATTATCCGATGCCCTATTGCGTATTTAGACTGATCCAGTGTTGACGGGTGTGAGGGGCATCATAGCACAACATCAGAACGTAAGGTGGATCCGTTAGCCTTTGGTCAAAAAGGTTGTCCCTATATCTGACATTTCTATAATTGGAAGAGAATTAGCTAGCTCTTTGTGGCTTTACTGCAGTAAAACAACTTTCCCATGATATAAGCTTTAAGATAGCCCAGTGAATCCACCGACCTCAGACATCATCTCTTCTGGTCAGAATAACGATTCTCGACCACTGTGCTCTCTCAAAATCTACTATCGTGGGTGAAAATTAAATCTTTCCCACGTCCTTTTAAACGATCAACTATGCCCTGCTGATTAGAGATCAACTCAGTTGCTCCATGATTTCCTGGTTCCCATGGAGAGTAAACACAATTAAAACTCCGATAATCCTAGCTCTTCCAATAAAACCTTCATCGCAAATTTTGTTGGAGTCTTCGGTAAATAGGCTAAAGGCCCTAGTAAGTATATCAAAGATTTAATAAAATATTTTACTTCTTTCATTACTTAACTCACTCTGTTGTTAAAGAGAGACTCACTATACTTTCAAAGCACATAGTATGCCTCATATGCGCAAAAATCTTTTAAATCTTGTTCGTATATGCATTCCCTCTCCACAAACGCGCACTAATATATTAAGCAAATATCGATTCAGGAAATTATCCCCCCGCTCTCGGAGGCTAAGTCTGATTACTGTACATATCAGTGAGCTCAGAGCCCAAACACCAAGTTTACCTACTAACAGTATTTTCTTTCGTGGATAGATATAACAAGTAAGTCTAGGTTCTACCCCCCCGCATTATATTTGCTGCAGAATCAATTCAAATGATTGCACAAGAATTGGTTGCGCAGGACAGAGTGTAGAAAACGCTCATATAAGAAAATGGAACAAATTTTCATTCTCATCTATTATCTGAATTGAATAGAACTTCTGGCAATCACCAGGTTTTCACCTTTCCTTTTACCCCAAGGGAGAATAATGTAGTCGAGTCATTTCATGCTACAAGTTACAACTAAGAGCTGTCTGATTGCTTGTTCACCAACTAATCAATGATATATTAAATTACTATGTGTGCTTCTTGGGCAACATTTTAAACCATGGAGGATTCTTGTATATCGCAAGTGCATGCATAATACGGCTCCTCTATCAGTCTTCCGTCAACAGTTTCGAAAGTTTAGCTGTCTTCATTATCATAAGTGAATTTGTGGAAGCCCTTAAAACCCACATGGTAGAATTGTGAACCGCATTTTTTCACAATCTCACTAACGATCAAAAAGTTCACATTCCTAAGTATTTACAAAGTGGCAACCATGTGTTCTTTAGGACCACGAGAATCTACCCGAAATTTGATAAACAAATTTAATGATTCTTTTCCCGGTATTTTCAGCAGGCGACACTTATTTTTGGTTAAATTAGACTCAAATGATCTGAGGATTGTAGCGTTACTAAATATAAAGCCGGCTAGGCTTCCAAAAACTGTCAAAATACTGCAATTCTAATTTTGATGCTTGCATCGTTGCTAAAGCAGACACATCCGTTACCATTTATTGATCAAAAAGCTTTTGACAATCAGCATTTAAAAAGAATTTCTACCTGACGTTGTTAAAAATAAATCATATATTACATAATTAAAGAGTATTTGTATTATAAACCGCTCCACAATGCTTAGTGTGATTAATATAACGACATAATATCAAAGAACAAACACTCAAATTGCACTCTCGGAATATTTCAATCCATTAATCGGAGGTAGTTTTACAGGATGCATTGTATTCTAATTGCTAATCGTTCTCTACGGCTACAAATACTACTCCCCATTAGCCGTTTTTCAACTGCCAACGAGGAACTTACAGTGTACCTTCTATCCCGTCATGGCATTTTTCTACCTTCTTCCTGAGATTGCTCTTTTTCGGTTACATAGTGGGTGTTCTAAGTCTCATCTACTTATTAGGAAGCTGAGTGAATTATGTATGGAGCACATTGGGTGAGCACATATGTCTCTTTCTGATGCTATAGTAATACTGTTAGTCTCTGAGATCTCGCCTACCTGGGAGAGAGTAATAATTCGAGGCATCTGTTAAAGTTTCATATATCATTTCAGGAAGCTGTAATTCCGCATTGAGTAAAGAACCCGGAACACATCAGAACAAATCACTCACTCATTATGAAAACATAACAAATGCATTAAATTAAGTGTATTGCATCGATTCTTTGGATTATTGCTCCATTTCTTTGTTACCAAATTTGTGTCAGAATTCCAGTCAACAAAAGAAAATATTAAGATTTTATATTAGTCATATTTGGGGTGCAATAATATTTGAGTATTACTCTGTGAAAATATCCCGAATTTTTTATTTCCAAGAGGGCAAGATTGTTTTATTTGTTACTTGTAGTATTATTTTTATTTTATTTGTATTATAACAGTATACTAACAATCACGTTAATAAAGATCACAATTTTCTGTCTTATTCAAAACTACCAAAAATGCGAACAAAATATTTTACGAATGCTATGTACTTTTGCCCTACTTACGCAAGTTACATTGTTAAAAATGTTACGGACTAGGCAAGAGATATCTGAAATTTATCGAGGCCACTCGCACCTCTGTGTCTACAATATAATTATTTATGTTTCATAAATCCTCTAATAGTCTGCACTGCTGATGCCTGGCTTTGCTGAGCTATGTTACCAACAAATAATATTTTCCTCACACGTTAGGTTGGAAAATTGAGTATAGCCGAAAAAATAAAGAATAGCCAAATGCTGTGGCGAATATATTTTTTTGTATATATGATTACAAAATAAACATCTATGTATATAAAGAAAACTAAACTATGAAAAGGCAACATTTCGTGAAATTGGCAATCCTGTTTCAATCGCGTTGAAACAAACCCATTTCAAATTGTTTCTAGAGATATTCTTTTATTATCGCAATAACGTAAGTAAATTCACTAAATTAAATTTATATTATCGTTATATCTGCACCAAGCACTTCCACGTCTCATCAAATGATAATAGAATAAATTTCCCTTAAATGAAGGAAACTCAGCGATACTGTCAGAAGACTACGTTGTACAACCGTACCTTTGATTTATGTTTGCAACAACATTTATTCGTATTTAAAAGTCTTTTAAACATTTTGCCTTTAGTTTGAGTCTTGATAAAAGCGTGTATGATGTTTTAATATACATTTGTTCATTTTGCACTGAAGTTCTCTGATTTCATATCATCTCATCATCATAGTAGAAAGGTTTCAATTTTACATCTATATTTGTATGGTATGGAGCGTTGGTATTGTTTAATTATTAGGAGTAACTCTGCTATTCATAATTCGTGGTTAAAGGCTCGAGGACGCCTAGTATAAAAATTATAATTGATTAATTACCGAACGAAAAATATTAGAATTCTGGCGTTTCCTTGCTTTGATGTTTATTTTCTGATTTAATTGGTTTAATTAATATTGCTCTGCCTATTCGTATTGTTTGCTCCAGAGTGGTTTAATAATTTTTTTTTAAATTTTAGGAAAATAATTAGCATTATTACCAGATGTGCATAACAGAATAAAACGCACGTAATCATCCTTTCCTGACCTTTTTTTTCAGCCACATTCCTTCCATTGGCTGCTTTTACCCCAGTTTTGCCGCACCAGAGTTAAGCAATATTTAAAGTTTGTTTTTGCCCATTATATTATGTTATTGCTAATTTATATAATTTTATATATATATATATATATATATATATATATATATATATATATTTAAAGGCCCAAGGAAATGGAAATTGGTAACACAACCCGGTAAAACGCTAAGGAAAATATTACATGAAGCTTTCTTCCCCGCGACGGACAGCATAATTATGCTGTCCATTGCGGGTAAGAAAGGAGCTCATTTTATGTTCATGTTATATCTTAATCACAATAGTGATATGAATTCTACCAAAATTATCTGTCATTATAACGATACAATTTCACGAAATATCATTGAATCGACTTTTATTAGTAAATTCCCTAATTTTAATCTAAGTCCTGGCTTATATAAACTGGATGGTTATTTTTAAAATTATATTCACAATGCATTGTCGAAACTTTGAATTTGAAATAAAATATTTATATTAGTCTTAATAAACTATTTAATTTTTTTATGCATCAATGTAGCCTCATGGTTATGTCTGTGTATTTATTTTCGTTTGAGTCAAGTCTTTAGAACATTTCTACTTATTCTACCTTGGTTTTTCAATCCTGACCTCTGATGTTAATCTCTTGCTCAGTTTTCTCCCTCCCTAATTGCTTAGATGGTATTTTAATCCTCTTGTCAACCTTTAGTCTTTTGAATTAACCTAATTTAATGATCTTAGTTTGTATTTATCTTCGCTCTTCCTAAGTTTTTCATTTCATATTAATTCATTTTGTAGATTGATTTTTTGCTTTTTTGTGGCCGTTCCCTCTGCTCTGTATCATCCTTATATATATATTACAATTTTTAATACTTTTGTTATTCCTTAATAAAGAACTCAAAAAAGTTCGAATGTACTTGGAATCCTCGTAGTAATTTTCCCTCTGGGATTTGTTTCATTTATTGTTACTTACGCGATACTTTGTGAGTTTTCTAAACACACACACACACATATATAGTGTTTCAGAATTCTTTGGAAAAACTTTAACCTAAGGTTCTTTCGTGTTAAATAAGCATAATTTACTCTATGGAGGGGTATCCAAAAATGTTTAGTTTAAAGGTTACAAAGACTTGAAATGTTAAAGTACGATTTAATTAAACTGTTCACCTTTGCATCTAAATTCCCGGTTAGCAGGCTACTGCACTTGACAGCAAAGATACAGATGCACACGGTCGGTAGTTTACACTGAGCAGTGAACGACACTGGGAAAACTACTAAATATTCAACTTGCAGATATGCACTTAATTTACGGTATGGCAAACGGCAATTCTAGTAGGGCTGCGAGCATGTACAGTGAAATATATCTCAACAGACATTTGTCTGTGCATCAAAGATTTGCAGCCATACATAGGAGACTGCGTGAAATCAGATCATTCCTCGTTGCAAGACCTGATGCAAGATGCCCTAGAAGTTTAAGAGATCCTGAGATGGAAGACGACATACTTTAACATTTTCATAATGATCAAACAACAAGCACACGCGCCTCAGCAAATGTTTTTTGTTCAAGTCATAGTACGGCGTGTTGCGGGCTTCAAGACAAGCTTCAACATCCAATTCACATTCAGCGTGTTCAGAGCTTAAATACTGACGATTATCCGCGGCCTGTTCAATTTGCCACGTGGTTTTTACAACAAGGACAAGAATCCGATTGTGCATCAAAAGTTCTTTTCACGGATGAAACAAAATTCACACGAGAGTAAATATTCAACAGGCATACTGTGCATTTGTGGTCCCACATCAATCCATATGTTACACGGAGAAGCAGTCATCAAAATAGATTCTCCGAAAATGTGTGGGTGGGCATTATTGACAACTATCTCATCGGCTCCTACATCCTGCCAGAAAGACTCACTGGACGCAATTATTAGGCGTTTCTTGATAAAGTACTACCAGGGTTGCTAGAAGATGTTCCCCTGGCGATTCGTAGAGGAATGCGGTTCCAACAAGAGGGTGCACCGGCACACTTCACGATTGCTCTTAGGAAGTTATTGGATGATCGGTTTCCAAACCGCTGGATTGGTCGTGGCGGACCAATCGCTTGGTCACCCAGGTCTCCTGACATGACACCCTTAAATTCTACCTTTGGGGACACCTAAAGAGGTTAGTCTACGAAACACCAGTTTCGTCCGAAGAAGAACTTATCGGTAGGATTATTGATGAGTGTGCAAGGATTGCTAAAACTCCTGGTGTCTTCACACGAGTTCATAAATCAGTCCGTCGGCGCCTCCACGCATTAATCACAGCAGATGGGCGAAATTTCGAACACCTATTGAGACTACTAACCTAACTTCAAACTCTGTATTCCTACAAAGTTAACTTATTCTGAACTTAACTTTTCATTTACCCGGCGACAATCTCTCACATATAAGTCTTAGTAACTTTTAAACTAAACATTTTTGGATACCCCTTCATAGAGTAAAGTATGCTTATTTAACCTGAAGGAACCTTCGGTTAAAGTTTGTTAAAAGAATTCTAAAACACCCTGTATATACATATATATTTATATAAATTTATATATATATATATATATATATATATATATATATATATATATATATATATATATATATATATATATATATATATATCCATATATATTTATAGAAATTTATTTATATATATATATTTATATCAATTACACGACATCCTCCTTCTCCACTCCTGAAGAAAGACCTATCTTGATATGAAAGAGAGGAAATAAGATCAAATGATATTGTTATGGTGAAAAAATAATCGAGCTGTTTTAATTATAAATAAAGATAATAAAAACAGAGTATTTATTTTATAGATAAAACTTCAAATCCATGGAACTGACATAAGAAAATTGGTTTAAAGAAGATACAAAAACAAAAGAGAAAGATCAAAGAATATAAGTTCTAAATGTCTTCGCGATAATAATATATATAGTCAATAAGTGTGAAATTCGATCTGCAAATTTGAACCAAGTATTTTCCTATTAAGCCAATAAAAAACACCAGATTTTTTATTTTATTTAAAGTTGATGAATTGTATTGCATGAGATATAATCAAGTAAGTAAAAATAATCCAAAGAATGTTAGTTAGGTTTTAACTACATTCAAATTTCATAAACGAATGTAGTTCGCAAAGTATATTAGTATTATTATTAATATTGTTGACTGTAAACTCCTACCCTACACGTGCTATAAATAGTGACTAAGGCTAAATATCAAAGTATATATATATATATATATATATATGGAGAGAGAGAGAGAGAGAGAGAGAGAGAGAGAAAGAGAGAGAGTGTGTAAGAGAGAGTTGTGGATGCAAAAATTACCATTAGCGAAGTTGTTCTTGATGCTTGCTTTTACTTGTCCCTGATGTGTAACTAGCATGATTTTAATCTTTAATAGACTATAATTTGCCATTTCATACATAAGCCGAGGGAGAGAAATAAGAGAGATAACAATATAAAAATAAATAATAATGCACAAGTAGTAAAATTTTGACATAACCAAGCATCGTCTTTGTGTTGAAAAGTTTGTAAAAAAAGTTTCATATCAAAATATTCTTAATTTTGACACTATAGAAAAACTTTAGGATTAAGGTTGTTTATAATTAGGAACTACAACATTTTCGCACTTCTTTGATCATTCATGGTCAGCCTTTGCCTGTTTAATGGGAACCATGGTAAATCTATGTGTTTCATGCTCCATTCTTGTTAATTTATGCCATTATGGCTAATTCAATTTTAATTCAGTCTTTGTCATAAAAGGATGCAAGTCCTATTTTAAAATTGCAATGGAATTGCCAATAACTCACTGAATACTATATATTTTTTTGCGGTTTCTAACAGAATGTTGTGACGTAAATTTGCCTAAATTAGAGTAAAACGTGTTCCGTCTCTTTTGTAATGTTCATTACGGACAAATGAAAATAGGTTGGTAGTTTTCTAAGGACGCAAAAGCTTTCGTCTATTTAAAGTTTCCATCAGTAGACGAGAAGCAAGCGGCAAATATATGTTTTATATTTTCTGCAAAACTATTAGAGTTATAGATTAGCAAAGATCAAGGAAAGTTGCAGAGAGGTAGCATAAAGAGCTTGATATATGGAACTAAAATCATCATATTTAATTTTGTGAAAGGTATGCAATAACTACCTATGCTATTTTATAGTAATATTGTTCTGATGTAGATAGTACTAGCAAGTAAACATTTTTACCAATCCATGCCGAGAATCAACAATTTAATACAACTCGGGTTACAGCTAGATCTCGATATATGAATGCTTGGATAACTCAAAAGTCAGAAATAATAATGGAACTAGTATTATTTCCGTTGTCAGAAATATTATAGTTTCAGACGCCTTTCCAAACCCTAAAATCCATTTGAGCAAAATCGCCTTAATAGCTACGGCCGAAAAATCTCGGAGAGGTATAGATTCTAACAATTTGCTTTATTAAATAACGATGGATAGAAGGTATCATACCGATAAAATATCCAAATCTATATTTTCTTAGACTATTCATTTTATTTCCATGAAAATTGAAAAGAATATTTTTTAAAGATTTTCTTCCGATATTGCCAAAGTTTAATTTCCTAGAATAGCGTCTAAAAAAGTTACGAGGAAAATACTATGTAATTGAACAAAGGTTGTTTCCAAATATAAAGAAAGATAACTTACAACTTTCATTATACACGAAATAAATCTTAACATATGTACGGCTCCACTGTCCCGAGAGTAATGTGGAATCCTTTTACATATATGTATGTTGTATATCAGGAATAAGTGAAAAATTAATCTAAGAACGTTCAGAAAAGCGTTGTCCAACAGGAGACTTAGGTAATAACAATGTCTGGGATTGCAAGACAAAATCTTAAAAAAAATGTGACTTCACGTATATTAAATAAAGCTCTATGAGAATAACGGATGCAGCAAGACGACCGAGTTAATGGATAGCCTTCAAAATACCATTCCAGGGAAGATCGGTGGATGCATAAGATGTTCGATTTGAGAGAGCAGCTGGTATTTAAAGTAAATTTGCCGAGCCTAATCATAAGTAAAATGAATAGGTTTCCCTTCGATAATATTCAAATTGAGAAATTTGTTTTCAGCGACTAAATAATCTTATTTATAGAATTGGATGTGAAGCAATATGTAAGTCTTCGTGCAGGTGGAAGGTTGAATCACATATCCAGAAAAAGATTGGTAAATTTCCATGAGGCACGTTATGGTGGGGGTATAATTCCAAACGCTGCAGTCTGTTCTCTCCTCCGTTTACGTGACAGTGTATAAGTGTGGTATACACGAATCTGATTAAGAAAGATGTGATCAACTTTATCTCTGCCTTGGATGTACACGAGCCTGTTTATATGTAGAACAATGTTTCATGCCACATAACAAAGAAGGTTAAGAAGGTTTTGGATGCAGAAAATATCGACAGCTGAGTTAATTCTGCAAAGCATTTATGTAAATCTGGGGCTGGACACGTTTCTGAATTAATTAATATAGATGATTTCCCTCATTGAGCTGCCGATGCTCATCTAAATTCCTTTATTTTTCTTCTTAGTGTCTCCTTAATTTCTTCTATTCATATTCATGTATTCCTGGAAATGCGTCGAAGTACCTTTCAACAGTTCTGCTCGTGCATATCTTATCTTCAGAAATGTTTTTAGTTTTTCCAAGGGTCTGTTCTTGGACTATTTTTTATATTTATTATTATCCCATTTGTTTTCTCATATTGCCATTATGAACTGATTTCCACAGAGGATAGAAGGCAGATTATTTTTTACACCCGCCATTGTTAAGACTCTTAGAAGTATTTAATATGCCTAATACATCCTTACTGAATCGCTCTCGAATAATTATCTAAAACTAAATCACAACAAAACTGTCGTGGTATAAGAAACACCCCACAGTTGACACCAAATATTTAATGTCGTGGTATAGGAAGGACCGAGTAAGGGCAGGATGTTCGTACGTATTCGTTGTTTACGTACTACATCGTGATTAACGTTATATCTCTCTAAGAGTGCTATATATAATTTATTATTATTATCTTTATTATTGACTTATTTAAACTTTGAGGGTTCCTTGTGCCGTACATAACGATTCGAGAATAGAATAAAAAATTGTTAGAACAAACTAAAACTTTAATTAAAACAAAAACAATTAAAAATTAAGCAAAGAAATAATACACACTAAATACACAGTAATGGCTACAATTAATTTTAAGTAAGGCTTTCTAAAATGACCTCTCGAACTTAAAGTGACGGTTGACCCACCTCTCCCTACACTATAAAAAATTCTAACTGTCTCTACTGAAGTTTGAAGACCTTTATCCCTCTTGCGACGGGTTTGGGTCTGACCTTGAACTCAATGAGCTACGTAACCTCAGGAATCTTGTTGTTTTTGTTGATGCGTGCCGCGATATACCCAGACTACATCTGTCTCATCCAAACTTTTGATAACATTCTTCACTGTACAAATTAGTATTTAAACCTTTGGCCATTTTCTACGGAAGTGCTTCCTTACTAAAAGTGAAGATACTTTCTAATCCAAAGTAGATTTTAAACATTCGAAACTATAATTATTTGGGATGAAGGGGATTTTGAAGGTCTTTGAAGCGGACAGGTTTTAAACACGGTCTGCTGACCAAAGTCGCGTGCTCTCACATATTCTGATTTATGACCTTACTTCCTTTTAACTTTCAATAATTCCTGGACTAACCTTTTGAGGACCTTAGCAATTATATTAATCTAAAAGGGTTTAGAATTTTATTAGAATCAGCCCAATAGTTACAATGTTATTATAAAAAAACACGTAAAACGAGGACCAACCGAACGACTAAACAATTATTGTTTATAATATCAACTGCTTAGGATATTAAAATATTTTTTGGCGGAAATTAAATAATAATCATGTAAAAAATATACATAATACCATTAATAATATATAATTAAAACTTAAAATCTTTCCATTTTCACTCAAATTCTAATGGTATTCTTAGGAAAGCAGTTATAATGAATCAATTTTCACATCTCTCTCTATTGGGTGGGCTCTTTAACACACTTTTATGTCTACAAATATCTTTTCTACGCTTTTATATAACAAATAATGGGTGAAAAAAGTCAATAAACGATCTAAAATAATTCTCAAAACTTTGACCTAAATTTTAAGTGAAGTTCAATCTTTTTATTCAGTTGTTCAGTAAAGGAAATGTGAACTTTGAGCAAATTGACGCCTTTACCTGACGTTCATCAGTCTTTTAGGAGACGTATCTGAGGGCAGGTTGTTATAGGGTTTAGTAGCAATGAACAGCCATCTTAATATCAAAGCATATGAATGACATCTACTCCAGCATACATAATCAGACTACATATCGAGATAAATTACTACTAATGCAGAAACTGATAACAGGAAAAATTATCATAAAAAATAAGGTTAAAAAATTAGAGCTCAAAGACATTTTATTAATAAGTCTATTAAAGTGTTGCGCGCAATCATTATCTACAAGATGGCTCTTGTTATTTAGGACTACTTCAATTCATTTAGTAATGGTGGAAAACAAATTTGAGATGATAGCATGACTAATATTGTTCTATTTTTGTTCAATAAGCACCTGCAACGGCTCACAATTGGAAGGCTTCAGTTTATTAACGGCCATTTTGATTACCGCCCCCAAATTATCTATTGGACTTAAATTTGTCGAAATCCTAGGCCAAGGTGCCAAATTTTGATGTTGCTTCCATCCAAGAACTTTGTTATTAGTTTTAATTTTTGACAAAGTACGCCATCATGATGCAAAAAATATAGTTCCCATCCCTTAATTTGTCCCAAACTTTTAGAAAAAGATGCTGATGAAGCACGTTACGAAGAGAGCCCGGATTCTTCACCGTGACCTAGACATTGAACTCGTGAAAGCGCTTCCCTTTCTCCTCCTAACTAAGGATCTTACCGAGTCTACAAACAAGCGCAAAGGAGCTTCATCAGAGAGCAACACTTTAGCCTAGTTTCTCACCGTCAATTCTTTATATTGCTTAGGAATGTAGTGCCTATCGGTAAGGTTAGTCTCGATGAGATACGGCTTATCTTTTGCCATCTTCGAGTCGAACCGCTTGTTAAAAAGTCAACTCCTTACTGTGCTTGTTGATGCATTTCCACCTGCTACTTTTCCAATCATAATCTAGCTTAGCACACTAAGTAAGCCAATTCTTTATCTGGGACCTTAACTAGAGGTGATCTTAGCGTTAATTTGAAGCTGTTTAACGTCCAGAAGACTTTTACATCACTGGACTATTTAACGGTCCTAAAGATGGTGTTGTTGCAGAGCAACAACGGTTACATGCCTTTCTTGGAAAGAGCCATTTCTGGAATTGATAAAAAGATTCAACCATTTATTTTTACAAAAAGTATTGAGAAATCAATTATATTTTCACATCATTATTCATTTAATCACATTTTTTATCATTTTACCTTTTTAATCGAATAGCAAAGCTCCAGGGAGTGAAACTGTCTTCATACAGGAATATGACCAGATCGCGATTTTGGATTTAGCAAAGAAATGCAATGATTTTTCTTATCATTTCTTTAGATGCTGACTTTATAATCATCTTGTGATACTTTATATACTAGAATAATTATCCCATTCACATAAATTTAAAAAAACGAATGGAAAAAATTTCTATGTCTAAAAACTTTTGGTCATGACTGTACACAAAACCCCGACGAGGAATTTGGATAGAGTACCTATTTTCAGCTATTGGTTTTGTTATTTTTTCTGTCCCTTTCGTATCCTTAGCGAGATCCACCGACTGGATAAAAAAATTCATATAATGGATGAAATGAAACTCACTGGTAATTGCGAGGGCAAAAAGTAATTTAGACTTGCTTATCATTTTCTTTTATTTACTTACAACATCTCGAGCTTTGTGCGCTTATCTTCTGTTTTTAACAATACTTCTTTTAATATTTGTAATGAGGTTATTAATTATATGTATTATATTTAGCAACTATATAAATCTTCTAGCTAAAGATGTCATCTTTCAACTGTTTTTAATTAATATATACGAAAGCGATACACAGGTATAGCCAAAAAATCGTTATGTGATGTTGGTTTAAGTCAGTTTATGGCTATATGAGTTTCAAGATTATTTTTAGAGAGTTACCTTTGAAAGTTTATTACATGATATCTCATTGAGATTTTTAATGTTTAGATAAAAAAATGGAGAGTTGTGGGACATATTTCCATAGAGGATAACTTTTAAGATCTGTTTTAACGATATTTTTGCTATTTAAAAGGTAGATTTGTTTTAATTAATAACAGAAACTCTTGAAAGCTTTTTCCATGTAAATGACCGTCTCCCCAAATATTCACGTAGTGTTGTAGTCTGCCAATTTTCATGTCCAGGATTCATATATTGGCAGCAAAGTACGGTTTGGGGTGCTGGGCATTCATCCTTATGGGAATAACTTACAGAGGTAATCCCTTATAAGAGATCTGAAATAAAATGCTGAACGCTTGACTAAAATTAACAAAACCTAATGAATTCTTTCCAAAGATTTATTCATTATAAGTTCTCTGCTGTTTATTAATCATTTATCTACCCTGATTGTATAAATGTTATTAAGTCTTTAGTATTATCAAGTTACAGAACTAAATTGGATTTTATCTTTTAAAAATGCACCTTAGGATGATTTATATATTTTAGAATTTAAGGTATTTTTTTCTGTTTCAGATTGCTTCTTAGGGTATAATTTTAATTTTCTTGAATATAGTTACTAAATCTGCAAAATTTCACCAGACACATTTTCTCACGCGTGTGGATATTTTATTAGGATAAAACTTATATCACATAAAATTGCAAAAGGTACAAAATTCTGGATAACATACAGTCTCTACATTGGAAGACCCATGCTCAACCAAAAACGCCATCTATCCTTCATTTGATATGTCGTAGGTGTCAATTTATCTAGAAAAAATAGTTAGAAGGGGAAAAGAGGGCCATGCCTTTTGGTATTCCCAGAGTAGGCAAATAGATGAAAAACCATTATAAAGACTGCTACCTCTACATGATAAAAATTACAAAGTACAGAACAGATAAAGGAAAAAAAAGAAGCTCTTTAGTATCCAGACATACCACTATTTGGAGTAACTCTCCCTCATGATGATAAGTTACCAATACCATATCCACCAGAAAACGTAAATAAGATGACATTGGGTAATATTCTACATAAATTATATCCACCAGATAGTGAAGTATAAATTAATTCCCTTCTCTGATTAAAAATGATAAATGTAGCCATTTGTTTTTAGATCGAAGAACTAATAGATTTTTAATCAGAAAATGCAGCAAGTAGCGATAATAGTAAATAGATGAAGCATTCATGCCAAGGATAAGTACGCACCCCCACTTTCCAAAATAAACGCGAAATGGATGATTTGATCATTGACTTAGGTTTCACTACTTCATAAGCTGAACTTTTAACATCCAAGCTAAAGGAATAGAATATACAAGGGTAAGAGAGCAGGACACTTATGTACTGGAAACGACATAATGAATATAAAAGTTAATGAATATAAAAGTTAATTTGATGTTAGTTGGGATCTGTTTTTCTGCAAATTTGTAAATTGTTGATTTCCTGCTGTTGGATGAAACATGATCTCGAGAAATAGCAACTATTCAACGAGAGATGAACGCGAAGGCTCAAAAATTAATACTACACAATCGGAACTAATTTCAATTATTACCTCTCGCACACTGATACAATGTAAAGAATATTACGAAAATGGTAAAATCTTTTTAACAAAATCAACTATGCTGAAATTTAATAAGGTTTTTATAGGGACTTCAAAATAATTGCCTTGATTTTAGCTTGCAAAGCAGGATAAACAAAATACATATGTTTCCTTTGCTTATGAGATAGCAGATCTGATGATTATTGTAGGGAAAAGTAAGGTGGTTCCCCTGTAAAGAATTTTCAGACAGTTTCTGATGGAGACTGTCAAAGTTTTATTACCCTCTACCAATCATTTAAATTTTGGAATGAGAAAAAGTTTGTGAGGGCCTTTCAAGTATCCCTTCTCGTGCTTACAAACCGTTTTGAGGCTAATGTTGAAGTTTGAGAAACTTGAAAGAACAATGAGCAAACTCAAAAAAGGAGCAGGGTGGAATTTTTAGTGTAGTTCATGCATTCCTAGGGAATCACAAAGATCCAAACTACAACCAGATGGTAGTAAAGCTTATTAAAGTTTTAATGACTTGGCCTGTCGTAACTCCTTGAAGGTACATTTTCCTTTTTTTGAAAATTGGGTGATATCAATAAGGAGCATAGTGAGATATTCCATCAGGACATGGCAATACTGGAGAGAATATATCAAAGAATATAGGATTATACCATGAGGGGGAGTCTATATTTGGCAACGGTGGACAAATTGTGGCTCCCGAGCTGCATGCTGCTCTTGAAGGTACTTTGTGTGGCTATTGAGACAACATTAATTTAGGGGGCTTCATTGGGATTTAAACTAACATTTTATAGTAATAACTTTATAAAATGATTCAAATACTACACGCATTATACGGTAGTTTGTTAATTTAATCTTAAAAAGATTAAATTAAATTTCAATTCATCGAATCATTACAGGGATCGAGTACAGTGGCTTGTCAATCGAGTTTCTAAAATGCACATGCCCATTTGATTTTGAATGACCACGCATGCGCACAACTGCTGCGTCGCATCTGGCTCTAGATAAAAAATTTATACAATAAGAATCACCTTTACATAAAAATATACATATGACTGGAATATGTTCCACAAGACACATTTTAATTACTATTATCAGCCATACTCAGCACCTTATTCACATTAATTTTTCAGATATTACCGTGCGACAAAGAATTATCAGAGGCTCCTTTATTTCCAAGGTCAGTATGCATTTTCTAGATAATGCAGACACCGAGTAAAAATCAGTAGTTTTGGCAAGGCTGTTGAAACTGCACCGCTCTGCTTGCTGACTTTAATGTTCAGTTCATTGCTCGCTTACTACAGTAGTAGAATATTTGCTGTGGAATTTGTGCTGAAGTAAATACTTTACTGATTTTAGTAAAGATTGTTTCGAGTTAAATTTATAAAACTCATCTTAAAAATGACTGAGAAACCGAAAAGTGTAAAACGGAATTACGAACAAGAAAACAGTTTTCAAAGAGATCTGGCTTAAAAATGTTTGACTACTTCCCTTACCTTAAATCAAGATTAGCAACTTTTTCGAACATTAAAATTTAAGAGAGTAACTTAAAATAATATAAAGCAAACCTAGACACTCTTTCTTAAGATTTTGATAACAGATTGGAGAAACTAAAATGGCTGAAGCCATGCCTTGAATTACATTTAAATCCGTCTACAATCGAGGTAATCAGTGATGGCGGTCCTGTTGTTCTACCTTTTGTTTTGGATGGTACTTTAATAAAAAAGAGTGTATTAATCTTCCAGAAGATTTGGTTTTAAAACAAGGACACAAAAGCTCATCTTTAACACACTTTTGGAAACAAATCTCAGGGAAGAATATCCTAATCTTCATCAATTTTGCTTACGGCTTCTTTCGGTCTTTGTAACACCTTACAGCTGTGAATCTCTCTTCGCTGTTATGAAATTTGTCAATTGAAAACATCATTCTATCCTTACTAACAGCCACCTTACTGGGCTTCTCAGAACAGCTTTAACATCATTCTAGCCAAATTTGAACTTTTAACTAGAAAAATGAAATCTCAACCACAGCCTTCAAACAGCAAAGATTAAATATTTTATATCACTGAGTAGAACTTCAATAAATTTTAATTTTGCAATATTTAAACTTTATAAATACAAATTGAAAACAAAAATTTTATTTTGTAAAATTTAGAGATGTATGAACCAGCAAAGATTAAACAAGTTTTGATAATGATGATTAGGGATTTTATGGGGTAATGGTCATTTTTAACACTTATAAATGCAATTTTAAAGAAGTAATTTCTGCGGCTCTTAAACTTTCAAATATGTATGAAAAGTATCCGTAGGTGGCTCCTCTTATTAAAGGACTTGGCTAACTCTGATATAGGGTCTTTAATCACAGAAGAAAGAAGTCATCTGAAGAAAAGCACGGTAATAAAAGCACTACTAAAGTAAACATTTTTCATTATTTATTGTTCTTATTTTCTTACCAGTTCATAACTACAATATCCGCCATTAAAATACATATGTTACTGCTCAGTATCCTTATGAAAGCGGAATATATTGAACTAGACTTATCATCCCAGCGGAAGATTGTTTATATAACAAACAAATTTAAAACTAAGAAGATGTCGAAAACAAGAGGGAAAGTCCCTCTAATGACCTGCGGCTTTTTGTGATAAGATGATAAATGGTTATTGCATTGATGGTTCCCATGGTTCAAATCACTTATAAGTGGCTTTGAATGGCTAAATGAGGCTTCTGCCACTAGATAGCGCCACCCAACGACAAATCCGATGGCAGATTTGAAATCTCCAGGGTAAATATCCCTATGTCCCATGGGCATATGGGCCATTTCATTGCTCTAAATGGACACAATTGAACTTAAGCCTGTTTTTAAAAAACCGACGCCTTGACCTGGCGCTTTGCCGCAGGTAAATATACGATAATGCAAATTTGAGATAGTTTTTTAACTTACTGTCAAAAAATAGCTAAATAATTTTGAGAAAATGCAATAAACAAATCCATGCTACGTAGAGTAATATCAAAATTTCATATTTAAATATATGAACAAGCACTGTGTGAAAAGCGCAATCCTTATATATTAAATCACTTAAACGATCACTACCTAACACGCACTCGGACATACTGCTTTGCGTGATTCGACCTCGAGCGAATTAAAAAAATATTCGCTTGCCTTTATATTAATTCAAACCAGTTCAAAGATAAAATCACTGCGGTTACGATGCATCTAACGTTTGAATAAAATAAATATAGTAAATATATTTATTCCTAACTTTCCCAAAAAATATTGTTAAAAACCAGAAGATGATCGCACAAGCTCGAAATGTTGAAAAGAGATGTATTATGCTGAGGAATAAGTTCTTGTGTTTTTTTTTTAATGTTGTGTTGATTTAAGTTTTGTTGAAGTAATTTGTGCACATATTAAGAAAAATAATAAATAATGAGAGCAAAATTTGCAAAGGTTAGGCTACGTCTCTTAACAGCGTAGACTATTAGGCTTTTCCTTAGGATACGTTTTGAAGTTGAGTAATAAGTCATTGCGGTTTATTTAAAAGTTGTGTTAATTTAATTTTTGTTCTGTACCCTCAAAATGGAATGTCAAGTTGAAAGAAAGGCGCATTTTCGACACTTGTTGTTATTCATTTTCAATCGAGACGGGAACAATGCAAACGCAGCCCAAGGTCGTCGCGATATTTGTGCTGTGTACGGAGAAAATGCTTTATCAGAAAGGACAGCTCAATGGTGGTTTACACGTTTCAAAACGGTCATTTCAAACTAAAGGACGAAGAACGTTCTGTTCGCCCCATTATGTGGATGAAGATCAATTGAACGACCTTCTTCATGAAAATCCTCGTCAATTATCTACAAAATTGGCTGTACAGTTTGCGTGTGATCAGAAAACTGTAGTTAATTACCTTTATTCGATGGTGAAAGTTAAAAAACTCGGTGCGTGGGTTCTGCACGCTTTGAGCGAAAGCAACAAACTTTAACGCTTCACGATTGCCGCAGGCTTCTAAGGCTACTCGTGGATATTACGGACATATTTCTTCACCGCATCATCACTGGCGATGAAAAGTAGTGTGTTTATGTCAACATAAACCATCGAAAACAATGGCTTAGCCCGAATAAAAAGCCACTTCCGTGATTAAAGCAAGGACTTCATCCATAAAAGACGATGCTCTGTGTAGTGGGATTGTGAAGGCATCATTTATCATGCGCTTCTTGCGAACAACGAGATTGTCAAAGCAGAACTCTACGTTCAACAAATTTATCGACTCGCCGAAGCTATTCGTGAAAAGCGACCTCATCGACGTTCTGGAGTCCTTCTGAAACACGACAATACTCGTCCTTACATCGCCAATATGACAAAAGACGCCATCCAAACGCTTAATTGGGAAATCTTGCCACATCTCCCATATTTGCCGGACTTGGTTCCATCGGATTTCCATCTGTTTTGATCGCTCTCCAAAAATTTGCACGGCGTTTCGTTCAATACTGATGTGGAATTAAGAACCTGGTTAGACGAATTCTTCGAGTCATAATCCAAAGATTTTTATTGCAGAGGCATCGAAAAAGTAGTCGAACGTTGGGAAGAAGTCGTAAATAACAACGGAGAATACATTATTCAATAAATTACCTATTGTTATCGATTAAAAATGAAGTTTTTCTAAAATTGTTAATGGTAATGAATAAATTTGATAAAACCGCAAAATCTTATTCCTCAACCCAATAGCTTGTCTTCCCCTAACTTGGCGCGTGATGTTTGAACGGTCATGGATCTATCCCATCTATACGGTAGTGACCTTATTGATTCGGATATTTTGGCTTCTATCACAAAATTTACAGTAGCTTTAAGTAATGTATGGCTATATGTTTTCAATGTATATTATACATATTAGGATTGATAAAACTGCAAGAAACGTGCAAAAGATTAATTTTATGACAACAGTATAGTCGTTAAAATGATCCAGGCAGCGTAATTCTATTAATTCTGTCTTTGAGAGAAAAGTCGCTGCCTTTCATGAATTCTTAGCAATTTTCTCATTAACTTGTAAGCTTCCGAGCAGGGAACATGCCTAGGGGACACACTACACCTTCATATATCCATATGTTAATTGTTAAGCTACGTCAAGAGGATCATTTCTCTTTCAGAGCCATAAATGACAGGGTTAAACTGACCAAAACTATCGTGCATATTATTATATCCCATAACAATACCACAGGCTCATGTATCAGTGGAGTTTCTACAGGTAGGCCTAGGGAAACTACAATAAGATACCGAGCCATCGTCCGTATCTCACAAAAGGACCGATACAAGACAACAGATAAGATTTTGGGAGAATTAAAATAAACAAAGGTAGGTTATCAACCACATTTTAGTGGCAAAAGTACAATTAGTTTGGTTCAGAGGAAAGGAGGCTCTTCCGTCGAAGACCTGGCGAGAGTGGAGGAATCGTTATGGTGTGTGGCTTTATTTGCCCGGAACGTCCTGGGACACTTGTCCGCTTGCATTGGCGGAGTCAATGTGCGAGTGTCTAAACAACCTTTGCAAGCATATGTGTGTACCAAATGAGAGCCTCCTCTGCATGACCTGCCATTTTTTGCATTATAAGCACCCTGTCACTCAGCCAAATTGGCGAAGAATTTCCTTTTCATTAGAAAGTAAGGTTGAAATTTTGTGGAATTCGAAGCGAGAGAGAAATAAGGAGAAAACCCAAGAACCGTCGACGAGCTTTGGGAAGTATTACAAGAGGAATGGATAAAAATAACAGCAGAAGAATGTCTTCGGTTAGTACACTCCTGTGTCACAAAATGTTAGTGCGTAATTCATAGTAACGATCTAAATACCAAGTACTAATATAATGTAACAACAGAAGATTATTTGTAGAGTAACTTATATCATTTTACCTTCTCATCTATGTTTGTTGTATTATCTGACCGGATCTTTTGGAACAAAAATCTAACTTAACATATCAATATATATGTACAACATAGAGTCAATATTATTTTATATATGTAATATATCATGTATTATTTACCATTATTTGGTTAAAAGTTACTGTAAGATTTGTTTTCCTCTTTGTAAATTATCTGCCATTACTAAAAAAATTATTAAATGAACACAACATTTTTAATTTGAAGCAGTTCATTTTGGTTAGAGATTCTTTTTCTTTTCTTTTTACTATTTTGTTAGATGATATAGAGAGGGTATAGTATTTCCCTATATTGTTTATTTGAAGAGATAAAAATTAATAATTAAATTATATTTATTCAAGCTTATCTCTCGATATCCAGCAGCGAAAAGTGGTGATTTCTTGAAAGAAGGATTTTGTTTGTCTCTTAACATGGTGAACACTCCAAATCGAATAATGGTGGAATTTTTGTCTAATCTGAACAAACGCTTCATAGTTTAATTGTATCTTAAGACAACTACAAAACGTCATAAATTTCCTTTTAAAAAAATATATGAAGATACTACTTGGAATCAAACTCCACCTATGAGGCAACGTTAGCTTCCAGTTAAAAACACAACTTTAAAGATGATACAAAATTTTCTCCTCAGTTGTGTGTTAATACTTTGTATCTGCGTAATTTTGTGTCCGTAATTATGTAATTGCAAATCCACATCATGCATTGAAAGTGCTTTCAATCTCGATACAAGAGAAAAGCGAAATCCCTGACAGGAAAAGAGTAGGGTGAATGCCAAGTTATTAAGCTCATTAGAATGGATTTTCTGAGGAAAGACAATACAATATCGGGAGAAAAATGAATGGCATCGAAATCTCTTGAATATAAATGGACTGAAAATGGTTAAGGAATTATAATACCCAACGAAAGAGGATTAGCTTCTATCAGCTTTCACGGGAACATACATACGTAGATGGAAGGATAGAATTATTGGATAGTGGAAAAGTCCGGCTTCACACATCAACATAAATATAAACAAGAATGTATGGAATCACCAAGATCATTTTAAGGAATTTAATTTGAATAAAAGACTCATTAATTTAGACTTTTATTACTTTTCTAGCAAGCTTCTGAGTAAGCTCTGTGTATACTTAGTGGTATAAGTATACAAACATAAGTATACCTTATAAGTATAAACAGATAAGTATACATTATTGTTTTTCTAGCAAGCTTCTGCGTAAGTGTGTGTATAATTAGTGGCATAAGTAACCTAAATCAATATCCTTACTGTCTCTAACATGTATTAAAAGATTTCAGTTGACATTGGCTGTACTTAAATGAGTCCTATGGATTTAATAATCAGTTTATTAAGATTATTATCGATCGTTTTGAGGCATTCTTGCTTGAAGCGTTGAAAGGTTCTACATAAGAGCTTTCAAGAGAAGGTAGAAGGGGAGATTATTTTTAAAATTACTATCCTATTTTGTCACGCTTTTGTCAATAATATTCAATGAAACTACCATCGAACAATTTCTAGTTCTAGTATTTCATGTGAAATTACAATTCTCTTCAATAATATCTGCAGCTAATTTGCTCTGACTGTTCCAGTGTACGATGACATGTAACTTTGCGATGAGAACATTTACACTTACAGATTTCATCATCAAAATTATAAGCATTTTAGCCTACTCTTGCTTGTATATGATAAAGTAAGTTTTGATAGTTATCTATGTTTCTGTTGAATAGTTTTGCATGCCATTTATATTATGCTTCTGTTAACAAAAGAAGTTATTTTCTGTCTTTTAAAGCAAATAAGATGATTGTCTTTTCCCAACCTTTATCTAGTTTGACGGTTAATTTAGATTGTAAAATAGTTGCGCTTTTTAAAAAAAACTTTCCTAAGATATTGTTTAGTTGACTGTTAAGCTTCGAATAAACATTGGGTGCAAAATCATAGGCAGGAGGATAGAGGGGAAAATTTATACCCGAATACAGTTTACCGATGCTAAAGTCCAAGAGAAAAAGTTTCAAATAAGCTAACTAAAACATTATATACAATTTTTATGGTTCCAAATTATCTACTGGCTTTTATGCGATAATTTTATAATAGCCGAATTAACCAAATTCCTTTCAACAGATTTTGATGATTTAAGTTAGAGTGATAGATGAAACAGAAATGAAAAGGCACCACTCCTGCATTTGTATTAATACTATTTAATTCTCATTTATTATTATTCCTGATGATTTAACCACAAAATTGCTTCCACTGGTCTCAATTATATTTATTTTGTGATATTTATATATATATATATATATATATATATATATATATATATATATATATGTATAATATATATATGTATATATAAAGGCTGTGTCAGTAATTTTTGGACGTCAATTTGAATACCACTTTCTTATAACTATTGTTTTAATTTCTTTTCAGATTAAAATGAATGACAACGTGACCAAATAAATGAAAAGGTAAGCTGTAATTTTTGTCATATAAGCTCAGCATAATGATAAAGAAATTGGCTTGCTTTCACAAAGTTGCCCGATCCTTCGTTGCCAAAGTTAGAAATGGCCTAAAAGTTGCTTATAGGCATCCAACATTTGCAGCAAAATTTAAAAACACACGTAAACGGTCTGAATTCAATCAGAACCCGAGAAATTGGGCATACAGTTGACGAAAAATTTCAAGAAAGCCCCGGAAATTCGATCAAAACTACTTCAAAGGACTTCAAGGTTTCAAAATGGACCATCAGAAGAGTGGTTCATGAAGATATCCATTATAAGTCGTATATAATGCGGAGAGGTCATGTGGTATAAGTTAAGACGAAAGAGAATCGTTTGATCTGTGTAAAGCACTTTCTCTAAATGTGGAACCATCACAAATGTGGAATGCTGTATTTATTTTCTCTGATGAGACAAACTTCGACTAGGACCAAAGGGTATATAAAAAAAATACAAATGGTTATGCAGAGGGACAAGCGGGGTTCGAAAGTATGATTGCGTTCTTGCAAATAATTCTCGATTTTACAAGGCGGGGCTTGAGTGGCTAAAAAAAAAATTCTATTCCTTTCGACAAAAAGGGGTAAGAATTTAAACGACTGATCGAAAGATAGTTTTATTGGGTCTCTTAGGAAAGCTTATTTTATGCGTTACCTTCTCGTGTATGTGAGAAGAGCTCCTTCTGAGAGCTGTGATGAAGAGCTGTTAAGCCAAAATTGCTTTCACGTATATATAAATTGGGACATCCTTCGGAAACCTCGATTTTACTATGTAAATCAATGCCAGAACATGTATAATTTGGAACGTTTCGAACATTAGCTATGTTCATCCTTAGCCTATAATGAAGCAAAACAATATGATTGACAAAAACAAGGAGGCTTTGATTGCATAAGGAAATATATATGTATTAATGCATAAGGAAATATATGTATTTATATATATATTGTTGCATTTAAATTCTATTGAGTTTTCCACACCACTTTACATTTCTCAATTCAAATATTTTAATTTTAGTTTGATTTATAATTAATTTTTAGCTAAAATTTATTAACATTCAACTCAATGACCCGATAGTTAAAATGTGATATTAGTTGGTTTTCTATGATTTCGGTTTAAATTTTCCAGCTTAAAAATCATTCGGTTCCTGTCCTTCTCTCAGGTTGGTAAGTGTTGATTTATTTTTAATTTGTTGCTTTGTTTTCTCAGTTTGTTTTTATAATTCTTGCAGTGTTTTCTTTGTAATTTTTGCAGTGTCCTCTGTATTTTTTGCCTTGTTTTTTCTAAAATTTACTCAACTCTAAATTTATTCATTAATACATTGCTGCATTTTCTGTCAAATTTACTGACCTTTAAAATTATTATCATTCATTAATACATATTTCTTTATGCATTCTAAGCTTGCTTGTTTGTCAATCTTATTGTTTCGCTCCAGTATAGGGTGAAGTTGAACAAAGCTAATTTTCGAAACGTTCCAAATTATACCATGTTCCGAATACACACACACACACACACACATATATATATATATATATATATATATATATATATATATAAGAGGGAAATAAGCAGATATAGAGCGATTTAATCTCAACAGACGTTTCATTCCTTAAAATGGAATATTTAAAAGGAAATTACAAATATAACGAATGAGAAACTAGATAAGAATTAATTTTTTCTGCATATAATAGAATAACATTTACTCATTGAAATAAATAATTGAGAAATTATAATAATCATAATAAATAAAAATAAAGTATTTTTCATTCACGATAAATTTAAAATGATTGAATCGAAAATGTTAAATGGACTAAAAAAGGTATTTCAATTAAAAATAAATTAATACCAAAGAACGTTTACATTATCGAGTCGATTATGAGAATGAAAGTATTGGCGCTACGCGGAATATAGAGATATGTAGTTAAGTTTAGGTTCTGTTAAACAATGTGGAAAGGAAACGAAGTAGCCAGTTTCATTATTAATGGCTGGTTCTCTTAATATATAGAAATTACAATACTTTAAGCGAAAACCGATTGAATATTGAGTTATTGAGATTGACTAACCAGTACTATGTGAATTATTTCGTTTAGTATAAAGTTCTAAAATACTCGTATAAAGTGTTTTTTTTACACATTCTTAAATGTTTATAGATCTTTAGAATTAATGCAAGTTTTATACCCCACTCATTTTAAAGAGTAGGGTATACAGGTTTTGTTGGTTTCGGTATATGGATATTTAATTTTTCTCCTCTCTATGCACGGCAACATAAAAGAAATAACTCAGTATAGTCTTTGTACAGAAAAGGAGGTAACCGTCTTTTATAAATATTATAGGCAAAGAGTTCTCCTAACGCTCAAATTCTCTAAGTGCTGAGGAAATAAAATCTAAAGGAAGAATTTAAATTCTAAGTTGAAGAATCCGTGATCTTCCTGACAAATTCTCGTCGTATAAATTCAGCTTAAACTCTATATTGAACATCTTCCAATTTTCTTTCGTTTAAAATTTTGTGAATGTTTCTACCACTAATTTTAATGAAAAAAACTCAAAACGCATATTCAGAAATTAAAACCTATAAGATGTAATAATGATCTTCAAACCTTTCCTTCAGTTATAATGATCTTTATTTGTTACAGAAAACCATTATCTGAACGCGTTCGATTCCTACTTTCCTTCGGCTGTCCTCGGCCTCCCCATTTATAACTGAAAACTTTATAATAAATTTTACAATAAAACAGCTTACATTAATTAGATGTGGCAGTTTATTTTATTGCAAATATGTTAAGAAAAGTTCACGTCCATAAGTCATAAATACTTTTCCAATTTATGCAAATGAAGTTTTTTACTGAAAAGATTGCACCGGCAGTCTATTTCTACTTTAATCTCCCTTTATAAAACACGTATAATTTATAAGCCTGATAAAACAAATGGTGTTGTTATTATGAATAGGAGAGAGTCACTATAACAAAAAGATATTCAAACTTTCAGACACGGGTAAATTTCAAAAAGTAAAAGAACTGATAATTAAAACTTTCATTCATATAGATCGCATTAATGAATTTTATCTGAATTGAAGACAGGTACGATATTGCATGTGAAATATACAAGTTCTACGCATCGAGTATTGCTACCGGCATACTACGAGTATATAAGAAAACTAAAGCTCATAATGAAGAAGTTATACTCCATACGATTTATTGTGTATGTAATATACCCTCGTGTTAAATACCATAATCCATAGTACCTATTATTTGCGAATTTCGTCATAATATTATATTCTTAAAACATTAAAGAAGACTTGTTCATCCGTTTGGGCACTAATGACATCATAATGGTGTAATGATGTTGAAAACTTAATCCACAAATATTATGTAAAAGGAAACTATCCAAACTTGTATGAACTTTTCTTTTAATTTTTGCTAAAATTAATTGGTAGTATAACCCCCCAAAATTTAATCTTTAGAACTAGCTCTCCTCAAACTTAGTACAAAACTTGTTAGGCCATTATAGTCATTTTGGTACAATAATCGTTTTATGAATACACAAAATTTATATGAAATATTAATTTGTACATTTAGCCACACTATTAAAACTATTAGCAAAGAGCTTACCTCATTTAAAATCAACTTTTTCTTATTTCAATGGATTTCTCTACCTATTTTCATACATTTTAACCTGAAAATGAAGGAAATAACTACTCTTTTGACCTAGGATTTAGGAAGCATTAAGGCATGGAGCTTTAAATTGCGCAAATATATCTTTGATTTACCTTCGATCCAATTGTAAGGAAGTCTACAGTGCGATATAAAAATGCTGTTGAGGTTAAGATGATGAAATTATCCATAGAGCTATTCGAGTTTTCAACGTTGCAGAAACCAGGCAGTAACTTGATCGCACGATAAACAAAGATGATCAGCTGTATTGCTAATAACATAACATTATATGATGGTCTTAGGAAACGTCACATTAATACTAGATAGTGCTTTGATAGTGAGGAGAGCCAAGGAAAAACCAAAGGCAAGCCATATCTTCTGTGTTTGCGACGTTAATAGTTGAGTCAGTTAAGATAATACCTTACAAATGAAAAGCTGCCTTTTGTTCTGCTGCAGCTGAAATATAGTGGATTTTGTTACAGGGTAATTGTTTGGTCCATGCAAAATAAATATCATCATGGAGTAAAACCTTAAGCTAGTTGTCTATGCTGCAGTCTTTTATTCCTTGCTGCCTGCTGCAGGGATCATGTCTAATAACTTTTGCCTTGACTACACTTATGACCTTTCTCTCAGTTTTTGGCCTTTATAAAACCTTATATCTTCATCTTGTTTCTTTTTGGATAAGAGTCTGTTGTTCCGTATTTCCTAGATTGCATCTTGAGCTCCTATAATCGAACAGACGGACATTTTTAGCACAAATGTTCCTCTTTTTCCTTCTTGATTACTTACTCTCCCTTTGCTTCTCTTCAGAACACGATGTTTCTCATGGAGTTTGATAAAAAATTCATTGTTCTGTACATGGTCATTGTCTTGATCATAGTCATAAACCAGGAGAAAATGAAAAATTTAACTGTTTCGTTGGCAAAGCTTGAAGCTTGGGTCTCCCTGCAATTTCTGGTAAATTCTAAAGATTCAATATAAAATGCATCGCCTCTTTGTTAAACGCAAGCTGGACACTACTGATAAAAGCTGAAGGGTATCTAATTAGCAAAGATTCATTGAGCGATCTAGTAGCTTTTCGAGATGAAACTTGCCTGTGGACAGTACGTAGAGATTCTGACATAACTGCGCGTCCACGGAGCTCCCTCAGCTCCAAGGAGCTGAGAAAGATGGTTTTCTTGATTCTCATTGATTTTATGTAACTTTCTGAAAAATTATAGATAATTTTATCAATATTAATTACAATTTATTATTATTATTACTATTATTATTAATAATTTATTTATTATTACTATTATTTATTTATTATTAATATTATCCAGTAATTTTATGCTCTTTCATTGGATGCCTAATTTGTAGTTACCCCTTGTTTAGTAAAACGTTATAATGCATATTATGAAACCAGGGAACTGGTGCTTTTGGCCTATTTCAAGGCTGATAATTTAAGGCTCTATGTGGCAATGTTTCCCAACATACTAGATCAGTATAGTCGCGATTTAGGTCTTTTACAGGTAGAACTGGATGAGAAAATGTAGAGATACCCATGAAAATAAGAAAAAAATTATTTTTAAATGGTTCTAGTTTTGCCTTCGTCCTGCAGTTGAAGCTGCTCAGCATTCAGATATGGTATTTCTTAACTTCTCCCTATCATTTGACGGTTGTCGATGGAGCACCATTTCACTGGTTCCCTTTCTATTTATCATCCTGGTTTCTATCATACTATTTGAAAATGATATATACGGGAGGGGTGATATGCATTTCGTGTTCTAGAAAGGGTAGGTTTTAGATCGGATTCCCTTTCGTATATATTTTACAATCCTTAGATTTCTTTTGTGACGTCTTTGGTCTATTACCTTTTTCCATGCTATTGACCTGCAAATTTTTCTGTTCTTTTCCCTCAACTCCTTTGCAGATACTATTATAAACTTACCAGTTGCATATAGCATCATCACCAAAAATGTACAGAAACCTATGAAAATTAGAAAAGGTTGATTTTTAACAGAGCAACCAGGCCATATACATATGTTCATTATACAGATCACTCGATTTAGAATTCAGCTTTCTTAAAATCTTTAAAACATTAAGTATCTTGAATTAATAATGGAGAAGCACATTAACCCATTTATGACTCAGTTTTATAATTCTCTCTAAAGTGAAAATTTAACGGAACATACAGTAAAAAAAACATTCAGTTTCATTACTCTCCAAAAGGATTGTTAAAAAATTGAACGATTCAATCAACAACCTCAAGAATACTAAATAAAATCATCCCATATCTTGACTTAAATTCGTATTTGAAAGTTTGAAGAATAAAAGAACATATTTAAGCTCTAAGGATCTGATTCAATTCTCTTTCAGTCGTTGTGAATCTATAGTTGTGAATCTTTTCAATGGTTGGAAATTGTCGAATGTGGATGTATGTACAAGTGGCTAGTCAGAAAGAAACGAGACTCCTCTTCCATACGAGTTTACATATATAAACGTTAGCCTGAAATTACTTTTAAACAATTTAAAATATTTAGCTATAGGGAAATTAGATCAATGTAAAAATTAAAACTTATGTTAATAATAAATCCAAATGATTCCAATCTCCAAATTGTATCATAATTCAAGAGAAAGTCTTTAACTTGCATTAAGTATTATGTTAAAAAATGATTGATTTAATCTTAGTATTATTTTAAGTAAGAAATTAAAAAGTAGAACCTTCTATATTCTAGTTCCGATGATGTGGCTAGGACCTTGCAGCATCCAAATACAGATAAATAAAGATGGAAGTAATCTATTTTATCTTGATCATTTATATGTAGAAAAGTTTCCTGGAGTTTCTCAACCCTCATAGGAAGCTTTACATACATGAGTAGGCAATCATCTCTTTAGCTAAAAAAAGAAATTTCTAGAAGACTTTTGTATAACTCAAAGTTTAACTTGAACAGAAAACAGAAAACGGTGAATGTCAATTTCCCCGGGGACCTTCGCCCTGCAGAGGGGTGAAAACTCCAGGAGACTATGCTAGCAGATTAAGGAATTCTTATTATTACCCTTACCTAACTGAATTGACTAGAACATTATTGTTCATTTATCAAATATATATATATATATATATATATATATACAAACACATGGTCATCCCGAAAAAACGGACCCCAAATTTCGATAAGCTTTATTTTTTTAATTTTCTGCAAGGATTGAATGAAACTTTGGAAATAACTTGTTTATTGTGTTTAAAAACATCATATCAAAACATGAGTTGTTGTGACTTTTCTTCGTTATTTCAAAGCACGTGTCGAGATGACCTCCATTTTGCTGTGTGCATTTCTTGAGGCGCAGCACAAAGTTGCTCATGACGTCCTTACAAACCGACCGACTAATGTCTCTGATCTTCTCCATGGTGGCTTTCTTAAGTTCCGTGATTGTCTTGGGTCTCCTTACGTACACTCTGACTTTGAATTAGCTCCAGAGAAAGAAATCTTGGGCACTAAGGTCTGGGCCGTGAGGTGCCCGCTCAAAGTCAGTCTTGAAACTGATCACAATGCCACCAAAGTTCTCATTCAACCAGGTTTGAAGTGTGAGAGACTGCTCAATCTTGCTGGGAACAGCACTTCCCCATAAACGACGGAAACAGAGTCTGCAGCTCCTTCTTGAAGGTTAGAGCATCTCAACATACCGTTTCTTGGTGACTATCCCTGTCGCGCCAGAGTTTTGGGAGAAGAATGGTCCCATTATCCCTCTGGCTGATATTGCAGTCCATACCGTGCACTTATTGGAGTAGGGGCTTGGTGAAAACCTCATTTGGTCTGGTGATCCCCCAGAAGACATTTGTCTTCGAATCTACCTTTACTTCAAGATGGAAGTGAGCTTCATCTTAGGTCCAAAGGAGGTTAAGGAAAGTTGGAGTCTCCCGAATCTTTTCTAGTCTCTTCACTGCCATAGCCTTTCTCTGCTCCTTGTCTGAGGCTTAAAGGGTCTGCTTCGTCTGTATTCTGTATGGATAGGCCTTTACTTCCATTACTAGCACTCTCGTGCAAGTCTCACGGGATATACCAATGGACTGAGTTTGTTTGCGCACAGAGCGTTTTGCACTCTCCTGAACTGACTCTCTCACGCTCTCGACCAGTTCAGCTGTACCCTTCCTTTGGCGTCTTGAATGGCTTCGACGGTTTTCTTTGGCTGCATTAAGGTTCTGCACTGTCCCATAGTTCTCAAAGTGGTCGAGTCAGTCTTGAATTCTCGGTCTTGAATTCTCGGTCTTGATGGGGGCTTTTTCACATTCTATCTGAATCATGAAAGGGTCCTGCACTTTCTTGAACGAGCCTGTTTGTATTAATGTTTGACGCAGGATATTCTTTACTGCAGCTCCCATTGAGATCTAATTGTGTTCACAGGCGTTTCCTCTTTCATGTCGTTCAAAGTAAGGTTAATTAGTGAATGAATGAAGGATATATCACAAAAAGTGAGCTATGCCCATTTTGGGGGGATGACCCTTTATTAGACCTGTTCAAAATGTCACATCTGTTGCAAATACTTTTAGGCAACATATTGTTTCTGTTGCACTAAAAAAGTCAAAGATTCGTGCCAAATTTTATTGTAATCGGACATTGCTTAGCCGCCCCCCCTGAAGCAACAATTTTTCAAAAACAAAAAAACAGAAAACAAAAAGTTACCAAATATGAACAAGGAAGTCTAATATATTTCCTTTCAAACGCAGAGAAGTACAAATAGAATGACATAACTGAGAACTGAAACAGGACAAAAAAAATTTCCGAAAGGACCTCCTTGCTTTATTTGGAGTCCGAGCGCTAGGGCTTCAGTAGGGTCATGATGAACTCCTTCCTGTCCTTGGCCACCACCTTAAAAAGGAACTGCCTCTATGCTTCTTCTCGGATGATGGCCGCGTTGAAGGTGGTCCCCAGGGTCACTACCCGTTCGGCAACGTCGTTGACCACGTTCACTTGGTCAATAGCTCTCTTCATCTTGCGAAAGAGAGGATCCCCCTCCCAACCAGCAGGGCTCATAGCCAAGAATCTGGCCTGTTCCCCTACTTGTGCTGGGAGCAGGAGATCCAGTGCATTTCTTCGCCGGGAACTGAAGAATCCTGAAAGAGGCTTGTTGGGATTGGAGGCCTTTCAGTCCAGACGTTTTAGTCCCTTCAACGCCCTCTCCATATCCTGGACCATGGAGGCCTTTTTTCCTTTGTAACCTTTTCGTCGAACAAATAGAGAGGCATCAAATCTTCTGACACGTACCACGGATGGTGCTTAAATGCCCTTAGGGCCATTTCAGCAACGCGCTTATTGGGGATTCCTCAGCAAAGTGGAGATTGTTGTAGGAAGCATGAGAAGGAACCATGGCCTCGTTCCATGGAATTGCTTAAAGAAGGGCGTCAAAGAGGAAAACCTATTCCATGGCTCAAAGTTTGTTAGAGGCCAGCCGAAACTGAGACTTGAAAAGGAAGAATTTTAGAGTCTAAATTCTCTTCATCATCCATCTCGCTTGTTTTAACTCTTCCGGTGCCCTTATCTTGAAAGTCGTACCAATATCGCCTCCCCAAAAGATGTAAGAGAGAACCAAGAGCTCTTTGTAGTCATCTCTTGGATGGCTTTATTGTTCGATGGCAATCTTGAGTTCACTCTAAGCTGTCTCCCTTGCATCAGACAGCTAGCTTTCCAAAAGAGGAAGGAGGCTTTCTTAATCCATAAAGGACGTACAAGATTTCTTGTCGTGGAAGTCCCACTGGTCCCGGAACCGGAGGAAGAGAGTGACGTTTGGCCCGCCAGATGGTTTATAACAGTGTTTGCAAACGTCTCCAAGGATCACTTCTAGGATGTGGTGCCTTTACGCAAACCAGAGGATATTCCTCCCTAGACCCTCCTGAACCTTGGTGCAGGTTCTTTCACTGGGACAAGTGTTCGAGGCACTAGTATCAAACACGATTCCTTGAATGAGCTTCTCTTGTCCACCGTCGGATATCGCCTTGAGGACACCATCGTCACGTGAGGCCGAGTGCCTTGGGGGATCTTGGTAGCTTCCAAAAGGTACTACATGTCCCCACCTGTGACGTGAATGGCGGGCCTCTCAAAGTTGTCACGTCCCACAAAGATGCCAGACAGTTGCTTGGCATTCTAGTGAAGTAGCACTAGGCATCTCGCTGGGAGTTTGATCTTCTCCGCAGTAGCCATTTCATTTCGGTTATTTTGCCTATGGTGAAGGATGGAGCTAGTAGAGAGCGTGATGTTGTCGATGATCTGACCAGTTGACTGGGCCATGGCTATAACCACTGCCATCGCAGGCGAATCTGAGACATTGAATCGGTTCAGTTTGGTGGTCAATTTCATGATATAATCATGGCAGACTTTTTTCCAGCTCTTCTCTTAGGAGGACTTAGGCACTTAACTCGGTTTCGCTTAAATCCGTTTCCTCGTGAGAGGACAGAGACGATGAGGCCACCTGGCTAGAAGGTACAACACTCTAGGCGATCTTTTTCTCCATCTCAGCAGCCTGTTTCCGCTTCATGGAGGAAGTCGATCGATCCTCTCTTTGGCTAATGAGGAAGGTCCTGTCGTCCTCGTTTGTCGTATTTTCAAGGACATTTCTGTGCGCCACATCAAACAAGTCATCAAGGTCCCCTTGAAAGATCTCCTCATTTATTCTTGCGATTTCTGAAGCGATTTTATTCTGCTTATGAAGACCTTGGTAGGCCTCGACTAACCTGAGCAGCTTCTCTTTGCTGTAACGCAGTTGGAGGTACGGAGACCTGCCTTCTCCTTAAATTCCCAGGAGTCTCTCCACGCTATTCTTTGTAGCCTCCACATTTGTTTTCTTTTTCAGACCTTGAAGGAATTTGAATTTTAGAAACACTTGCCCCTTTGAGGGAAGACGGCTCCCGGAGATGTTCTCATTCCGGTGACCGATCATCTACCACTGTTTTCGAATAGAAACCATCTCACCTGTGAAAGGAAATATGGGAATATTGAAGTTCTCTGTTCTGTTAGTGATCGAGACTGAAAATAATAACTTTCAGTTCCCCAAACAACAAGTAATGTTCGTACCAATTTACTACCAAAAGAATGAAGAAGTTGGTGACCTCTAGACACCAAACAAACTTTGCCAAAGGCCAATCTACTTGACTGCCTACCAACGTCACCTCAATAATAGACGAGGTGGCAACAGCATGGTGGGAGAGGAGAATGTGTCGCTCTGGGGGACCTTTATATCTTATCCAATCGAGTTCAAATTTTAGGTGCACTTATACGACCTATATATATATATATATATATATATATATATCTTGGGAGCAGCTTCTCATCTATACATGTTTTGTTAAAAAGCAGGTGTATTTGATTTTATGAACTTTATTTTGGAGCGTTACAACTGGCGAATGCAGTTTTTGTATCTGGTTGTATATTAAAAATCAGTTGAGGAAGATCCATTTTATTTTTTACTTCTAATTTGAGTTTTGGCTGTGATCTTTCTCCTTTCTTAAGGCATCTTTAGACGGAAGTCTTCGTTATTGTTGAGGATGGGTTGATGTGTTTCCTTGGTTTTGCTTCCTTTACCTGTCAAAGTTGGAGTACCTTGTTACTTAAGCAGAAAAGGTGAAGTACTTGCAGAGAACTGATGCGTTGGGTGTTAAGTTTGGGGCCCATCTCTTTAATGAGAAGAGCCTCCAAGATCTTTAGGCGGCAAAGATCAGGATTTCTTCTGAGTATGGTAGTGTTTTCGACCAAATTACGAGTTTCTCTTGTAATTGTGCGTTATGATTTTCTTTGCAATGTTTTTTTATTCCTCCTTTTGCAAATGCATCGTTAGGCACCGGCTGATGGTAGTAGTGGTCATACCTATATATTGATTATTTGGATGAGGTTTTCAGTCCTCTTAGGGGCATTGGAATTTGTATACCACATTTGTAGCCTTTAAGATCGATTCCTTTTCGTGGGGGTTGTTTTTCATTAATAAGTTGCTTACTTTTGTGTTTTTATAATGAATTCGTAAGGATAACTTGTTATTTTCTTTGATAGTGTTACTTTTTATGATACCTTGTAGTATTCCTTCATCTTTTTGTAAGCATCAGTCATTTGGTTCTTGTAGCAGAGTGGTGGTATTAGTTCTTTTTCTCTTCCCTCCTTTACCTCAAACTTGGAGTTAAGGATTTTATTTTGCAATTTGTCGAATATTCTGTTTGAGTAGCTATTATTGATCAGGATCTGTTTTGATCTTCAAAATTCTTCATCAATTGCGGTCCACGTTGATTAGTTCTTGATGGCTCTTCTTATTTATGATCTCATTACTGATTTTTTTATACATCTCGGTGACTCACTTTTAGGCTTTAAGGCATCGGCCGAAGCCTGTGCCTTATATATATATATATATATATATATATATATATATATATATATATATATATATAATATGAATTTAAAGGCCAACTAATCTGATACTAAATTCTTAATTAATGAATACTTCTCCTATGACAATCATAAACATCACTACTACTATAACCTGAAATTAGACTTATCCCTATTGTTTGCTATTTATCTTCATAGCCATAATTTTTTCAAAGGGAATGAGCAGATAATTTGCTATTCTGTGCACGCAGACTCTTTTTTTTCCTAAAAATAATATGATATAGAAAATTTATAACGCAAGCGAAATTCCCCGAAATTAAGACTAGATGGGAGTTATTTTAATCAGATTTACTTCGAGAAACATTTCCCTAAGCTCTCCTCCTATAGTTTAATTGTGTCCCTTCTGTATTTCCTTATCTTATGGGAATTGCTCTCGAGTTTAGTATTCTTGAATTTTCCACTCATTACCAAAGAGGAGGCAGTAACTCAGGTGTATACTGATCTTATTGAGAAAAGGTGAATACGAATATATTTAATATAAGTTAAGAAAATAAAGAAGGAACTGAATTGAACTGAATGAAGACAGCTTACGCTAAATGGCATTTAGGTAAATCCATTTTAGATTCATTCTATTTACGCTATTAGTTTCTGGGAATTTATCTTCCGCTGATAATTTTTATCTCATAAATTTAGGGATTTTTCAAAGTGACAGGACGAAAATTTCCTGTAGTATTCTTGAAGCGTAAAATATTGAAGAATCTTTTGATTTATTCATACCACACCTCTTCCCGTTAAAGTCATTCAATGGAACTAAATCTTATAAAGTTCTATAACCAAATTAGGAAATATTCTCTAATTATCTGACTTCAATTAAGTTAAAGTAGAAAGTTATAGAAAAGCATATAACTGAAAATCTGTCTTTTGAGTATGTTTGATTTGAATATACATTAGTATTTTTAGGTTTTCTGTCCAAAATTTAAACTCCAAAGATTTTTAAAATGCAGAAAAAACAAAAGAAATTTCAAGCAAGAGTTGAGTCCTAGTTTGAAATTCAAGCGAATTTTCATTATTATCGATATGGACTTGAAGAAATCGAACTTACATTTGTGAAGATTTGCTTTGATTTCGAATTCATGTTTGGGGCGATAAACTTGTTTCATTTAACAAATTACATACCTGTAAAAAAGAAACAGAAATAGTATTGAATAAACAATTGAATTTCTTCGATTAGTTAAATTTACGTTGTGTTTATTCTCTTCATTTTGAAATGCTTCTTATAAAAGAACTAAATGTACGATGAACAGAATAAGAAAGGCGCGTTACTAAATTTTCTAAAGTGAAAATTAGGATTGCTTGATAAACGATTACTAAAATTAATATCTGAAAAACAAAAAATATTATTCATTAAATTTAATTTCATGAAAAATCTGTATTTTAAATTATGAGATGAAATTTATAAGCTTAAGACGCATTTGAGGTTACCGTACGTTTAGATCAGTTCATAAGTATATTCTTTTTTTAAAAGTTTTATTCCCTTTATTTTCTTTCATACGCTTTACCTTTTCTTTCTTTCTTCCGAGAAATTATTAAATTACGAGGTAAATAAACCAAAAATTAAGATGTTAATTAAGATACTATAAAAATATGAGCTTGTCTAATTCTAAATTTTTAGGGAATGCTTCGGTCTCCATGGATTTCACTTTGCCGTTTATATTGGAAACCTTAAAAAACAAAGACAAATGCAAAGAAATGAAATGTTGTTAACTATTTATCTCTCTCTAAATAGAAAAGGGCTTTGGAAAATTATGAAATAATATTTAGGATTCTTTCACTTTTATGTGGGTTTTAATCACAAGTTGACAGAAACTAAGACCAGATGTTTAACGGAGTTGCCAAATAAATATGATTCAGGTAAAAGGTTTGTGTTATTCCTTCAAATAGAATAATTCTGTGTCCTTGTATAATTTCGGAAACCTCCTCTAGCTACACAGCTTCTTTCGCCACAAAAGAATCTAATACTTTATCCTTGTTTAGAATCGGAAAAAAATTCAATACACATGATAAATGTTCTCCTTTCAAAATAATGCTTGAAACTTGTATAAAATAGGAAAGACCTTCTAGACAAAGTTTTTGGGTGATCCAAATAAATAAAACGATAATGTATCCTTTTTATAATTCATTGTTCAACAATATTTGAAAAGTTGTATGCTTCCTAAATGAGATTAATTCATTTTTATGTCATTTCATGCACTGAATCCAAATATTACATTGAAAAATGTTTATTGGCTATAGGTTTAAGGATACGCGCCATATTATATTTTATTACTTTATTCTAACGTACGGTATGTGTCAATATGTTTTAATTTATAATCCATATCTAATCGTCGTGTATTTGCTTGACGCTTATATTGGGCTGAAGAATCATCCCTTCCCAATGTCCAGCAATAGTCTGCAAGCATTGTTGTTCTCCATTTACCCTGGTACTGCTATTGCATGCTTGAAATATCTTCGAGAAATCTTTTGCCATGTTTGTCAATAACTACCCCACAGTTCGATAGAACAAAGTATAAATGTCAGCCCAAAAAGTAAATTTTAAGTGACATGTTACATCCTATGTTCTTGTAAGCCTTGATGAGGTTTTCCACCAATTCTTCATAAATTCCTTCACTTCTTTTTCCTAGAAATCCCTTTGCGACTAACTTGAATGTGTGATAGAATGGTCTGAGGTGGCCATACCTCAGCCCCTATCACATGTCGAAACTCATGCTTTCCACGTGCATCCTGAGAGAGAGAGTAGAACGGCGTCTTATCACCCACTATTCCCAAGTTTAATCGAGGAGGTTCAATTCCCCCATTTTTCTTCATGCGTCGATCTGGTCAGATTGAATTAGGCTTATGGGAAGATAAGATATTTTCCTAAGCGCTACCGGGACATTCCATCTAATTTCCCACCCCCGCATTGTCCCCTACGCAGAGGGGCTGGCTCCGGCTATTTATGCAATAGAATTTGGAGTTTGAGGAAGATCCTGATTATCTTCGCGAGGCATCACGCACATCCGGTCTCCCTTGTGTACCTAGGAACTCTCTACCCTGAGAATACCCTAATTATCCAGAAGAGGACAATATCCTTGAGTGCCAAGGTTCGTACCCCTCGAGACGCAAAGTCAACAGGGCCCCCCTGTTGTTCAGAAAGACAACAACTTTAGAACAGTCATTGTTCTTTGAGCCCGGTCGACAAGAAACGGTTCACGCTCCGCTGATATCACATCAGGGATAAGTTACACGTGTTCAAAAAGAGAACAACTTTAGACAGTCATTTTTCTTGTTTGTTTTGTCATTTTAAATCCCTCCAAATTTTAATCCTCCGCTTAGTCAAATATTCCCATGACCTTTTTCGTTTCATGTGTATCCCTCATTTTAATGCCCGGTCATGTAAATATTTTCCGTGTGCTTTTTTGTTAGATTAATTAATAAAATTCTATTTTATAAATGTTTGCAATATTATTTATCCTTGGGCTCCGTTCAAAATCTTAAGTATATTGAAGATAAATAAGCCCTCTCCAGGCCCATTTTAGAGTCATTCTCGGCCATCTGATCACCCCGCACTTGAATATAGAATAATCCCCGCAAAGAATAAATATAAATATATATATATATATATATATTATATCATCTAGAGCCTATTCTACGATAAAATGCTTCCTAAGCTGCTTCTCCTTCCGATGAAGGGCTGATTAAAGTCTACATCTTTAAGAAACTCGGATCTGAGGACCAATGAAAACTCCCTCGTTTATCTTAGCGTCGCTCATTGAGGAGAATTTTTATGTTAAATTCTTGAATCCATAACCAGATTTGTCCATAGTTTTTACAAAGTTTTTCATAAGGCCTACTTATATGTGTAGTTGTGGTAGCAAAGTTTTGTTTTGTTCAGTGAGGGGTGGATGTTGAACATTTTTCATCCTAGGCTCCAATGATTGGCGAAGTGGCCAGGCTCTCCCGATATAGTGTGGACTCCTCACAGCAGTACTTGGTGTAACTGCTATACAAACCCATTACACGAGCAACAACCCTTAGGTCACCACAGAGCTACCATTGATGTTCATCATATTTTATTCATTGCATCATATGCCTTATATTCTCTTAAGTTTCTTCCATAGGTAGTGCAACGCCCACAGGAACTGATGGTTCATTATTTCCGTTTTGCAGCCAGACATCTTTCAGGCTCGTTTTTGATGAATCATTGAACAGCCTCGAATTTCTAGGTTTGTATTTTATTTTAAGTGCTTCCCTTAGACGATTAATATTGTTGCAGTCCACTAATTCACCTCCCATTACGAAAAGATCGTTGCATTACTGCTGACGGCTACAAAACTTGAAATTTTCACATCAGTTGTTATGAGATTCCACTGTTGAAAACGAGAGCCTACCAGCTATGACTTATTCCTTGGGTAGTTCTAGCACAGTGGAAAGGTCATGGATTTCCCCTTGAGTTATGATGTGGCCTAGAGGAGTGTGCTTCATCAAAATTTGGGTCATTCCTTACTGCAGCGCTGTTATCCTTCTCTGCTTCCTCCTCACCACTTTCCTTATCTGACTTGAAGGATACCGAAGTTAGTGCACCAGGAATAGGTAGATCTTCTTCATGTGGACATGGCAGAATAGCTGATGGAATTTTTGGATATTCAAGCACGTTTGCACTTAAAATACCATGCCTAAGTAACAATTGTTGGTATGGTCTGCTGCCTCCTGCCAGGACATTAGCACAGCAAAAGACATTCCTTTCCTTTTCTTGTTCAACCATTGGCGTAGGTTAGTAGCACTATTGATGCAGCATATGTGAGGAGCCATAGATCTTATCCTGGTTACAAATCTTGCATCCAAAATATAAGTGATATCCCTTTCTAACCATAGCAAATATACGACACCTCTGTGATGAAAAGGTCACCCCCCACAAATGTAGCAGTATTTGTTTGCCTTATTCACAGAAGTACGAGGCATCTGAAAATAACATAAAATTTATTCATGAAATTATCATTGTAATACAGAGCATGACAGCAAAGTAGTAGTATTTGCATCATTCACTAGAAGAATAAAATGCCTTACATACATATCAATAGTTTGCTCAATGAATATTTATTATAAGTTTAAAAAGTGTTTGACTAGGAAAATCAACTACCTTTCACCTCAAATTTAAAGTTGCACATCACAGCCACCTCCGAAGAATGCTAGAACAATACTGAATGGCCGTGAGACTTGAGTGTGGTAAGAAACACACTACATCAAGCCTATTGGAACCTGTAGTAACACCTAGATCTATCTTACAAAGTAGAGTTAACAGAAAATTTTAACCATGATATTCATTATCAGCGACCTAAAATTATTCGTAAATTGTTATTCTGGTCTCGGAAGTATTTTTGTCGTTGACCAGTGCAATCAGTAAAATCTCTAGACACTGTATTTGCATTATCTCTCCAAACAAAATAGTTCTATATCCTTTTTTATAAAGGAAAATACTTCTATAGACAGTGTTTGTGGTATTTATTCAAATAAAATAACTTATTATCCTTGTTTAAAATCCGAAAAAACTTCTTGATATAGATTTAATATTATAACTTTCAACAAAATATTTGTTCGTCCTTATTTAAAATGTAAAAAATTCTAGTCACAATATTGTTATTATCCAACTAAACAAAATAATTTAATAGCCTTTATTAAAATCAGGAAAAACCATCTAAACACAGTTTTTGTGTTATCTCATCAAATAAAAGAATTCTCTAAACTTGTATAAAATCGGAAACAAATTCTAAGCAGGGAGTCTGTATTATCCTATCAAATAAAATAGTTTAGTATCCTTGTTTAAAATAGAGAAAAAAATTCAAAGCATAATGTTTATGTTATCCCATTAAAAACAAATCATGCAGCGTTTATAAAATCGGAAAAACATTCTAAATAGAGTTTTTTCTTATCTCACCAAACGAAATAATTCTCTATCCTGGTTTATAATCGGAAAAACCTTTAAGATTGAAAGTTTGTTATTTCAACAAACAAAATAAATTTATGTCTTTGTTAAAATCTAAATATAAACATCTAGACATAGTATGTGTGTTTTCAAATCAATAAAATAATTCTGTATCCCTGTTTAAATTCAGAAAAATCTAGCCACAGTTTTTGTATGATTACTTTCTAAAAAATATTTTTGTATCCTGGTTTAAAACTAGAAAAACTTTATTGACACATTGTTTGTGTTATTCTATCAAATAAAATAATGTTTTATCCTTATTTAAAATTAAAAAAATCTAGACACAGTGTTTATGTTATCACCTTCCCAAAATAATTCTGTATCTTTGTTTATAATTGGATAAAACTTCTAGATACTGTTTATGTTATTCAAGTAAATTAAATAATTATGTATCCTTTGATATGCATAACATTTTAGACACAGTGGTTTTATTATCTCACAAAACAAAATAATTTTGTATCCTTATTTAAAATCGGAATAAACTTTTTAGACACATTGTGTGGGTTATCTTTTCCAATAAAATTATGCTGTAACCTTGATTAAAATCGAGAAATCCTTCTAGACACATTTATTCTATTATCATTCTAAAAAAATACTTAGGTATCCTTTTTTGACAGTAAAAAAAATTCTAGAAACAGTTTTTGCTTTATCAAATTAAATAAAATAATTATCTAACGTACCACTTTTTGTAAAATTCAATTTACTAAAAATATAGTTAATGAAAATGCATTATTAATGGCCACTGTAATTTTAATTAGCAAGCAAACCCAAGTTCACATTACTTTACCACTTTCATGTTTATTATAATTACTGTTGCCATTAATAATGCACATAGGTATATATATATATAAAATCGGGAAACATTCTAGCTACACTTTTTGTGTTATCTCATCAATTTAATAAATTTACTATCCTTGTTTAAAATCAAACGATCCTTTTAAACAAAATATTTTTGTTTATACATCAAGTAAAATAAATCTGAATCCTTGTTTAAAATCGGAAAAAAAACTTCTAGAAATCATTTTTGTTATCCTATCAATTATAATAATGCTGTAACATTGTTATATAACGCATAATATAAAAAAATATTATTTGTAGGCAGCACACAAAGAAATCCCGTCGAATTTTTAAAAAATTCCAGGATATTGACCTGACAGATTTTGCCCCAATCTATGGAGAGACGATCAGAAAACGCTTTGTTTGGGAAATAGGCGCCATGCTTATTTCCTTCTTGGTAAAGCATGGATTTTTATATTCTTCAAGGTTTACTTGCATACAATGGCTGGGCAGGAATGTCTGTGCGGATCACTTTGGCAATTTTTTGTATATGACAGATGCAGGAAAAGACTAGCTAGTGACCTTTCTGTTATAGTTTGAGGACTTCTTTTAAGCAATAGATAAATGAAATTTGAAGACGGTGTTTGTAGCATTAAGCCTAAAGAATACACTTTGTCTTACAATAAGACTCTACATTCATGTTGGGTGTATAAAGGAATAATTGTGATGGAATATTTGAAAGTGGAGGTATCAAATAATTTTGAACGCATTACTAATGCCGTGGGGAAAGAAAACCTTCGATCAATCCTATATTTGAATTCACAAAGGAGTATATATATTGACTTTTCCCAATCTCTTGAGTAAAATATTGTAATAGCACATTCCACTTAAATAATGGAGATACAAAACACAATGAAAGCATGAAAAATATTTGGGAGGAGACTCCGACAGTCGACAATTGTCCAGAACTTAATAAAACAGACGCGGAAAACAAAAATAGGTATCTAAGCAAAAATTTATTTGTCGAGAGATCTGTGCAGAAATTGACTATGGAGGGAGTAAATTATTTTAAGATTCATAGCCGGAAATCCGTTTGGGGTGGCGTTGGAGTAAATAATGGATGCAATTCTCCAAATATCAGGTGCAGTAGTTTGGTATTTGTAAAAATATGATACAAGGGTCATACGGATGAATGTAAAGCGAGATAAATAAAAGGAATGACTTTTGTGATAATGCGAATTTATTTATAATATCAAGAATAGCGAATTAAAAGTAAATATCACTGAAAGAAGAAAACTACACATAGGCAATATCCATTTAATTTGTGAAGAAATAAACCATTTTACATCATTCTCTTAGGCTTTTGCAATTAGACATCTTTAAGATGTTATTAATTAATTACACTTCATGTATATTAACTGGTAGTCCATTACATAGGTAACACCTTAGAAATTAACAGCGCGACTCGTCATTGTAAGTAAAGAGTTTGATCTTTGAAATTGTTAAGCAACTCTATTTCAGTCCAGTGTATCCTTTTCATTGTATTCTATTTCGCCAACTGAGGCAAAATATCTATACACTTAATTTACACTCGCATTCTGATCCGTGATATTGTTATGCCCTTTATATAGTCTTTGTATTTAATTTATTCGCCTTTTAGGTTGAAAAAATCGCCTTATTAATTAGATTTCATACTTTAAGTAGGCATATTGAGTGAAGATATAATATTAATCCTATATTTTATTACACGCAAAATAAAATGTAACCATGTAAGGGAAAAAGAAAACTTCAATTAGAATTAGACTGTATGTTACAGCGCCTATATTTAAAGCTGATTAAAACAATAACTATTCTTCTCATTTTTAATGCATTCACGAGAAAAGCCATTCAGTAATGAATAACTATTCTATAGGGCCCTATCAAAAGGAAACAAACCAGTCGTATTGCTTTTTTTCATACGACAAAGCCTTCTCCGAGAAATATCTCAGTCAACCAATATAAAAACAATTCGACCTTAATTACATTATATTCCGTTTAAATAAAAAAGAACCTTTTACGATTTGCCGATTGTGCATTGTATCGCTTTGAAAATGGTGATTGATTTAGTTGCTTATGTCTAAGTCAATAACAAAATAGGGCAAAAAGTAGGAGCCCATGCGTGATTTATGATCTATTCAAGAAGACTTCTATAGCTCAAGTTACGACCTTGTTTAGAGGGAAAACAATTTTTAGCCAATAAAAAGAATAAATTCCAAGAATTTTAGACTTGCTCTATGTGCTACGTAGTATTAGCAAAATTAGTTAGTTAGTTATAGATATTTGTGTACGGTGTGCCTTACACATATGTGATGAAATAAATTGTTTTTTTCCTATATCAAGGTCATAAAAGAACAAACGAAATTTTTTATTTGACACAAAAGGGTGTGTATGTCTTCAAAACGCTTTTTTGTTTTTTCTATAATATTTATTTACTTAAAACTAATTAGCAAAAAGCAAGACTGGCAGAGACGCTGAACGAAAAGATCTGTTAAGAAAGTGTTGAAGATGAGTGAGATGCAAATTTTCGAAGGTTATACATGTAATGGCAAAATCATCTGCTGATTTGTTGTTCGAAGAGTCCGTAATTTCTCCGTATAAGAATTTTTATCTAACCCACGATTTTAGTTAATTGTATCGGATTTTGTTACAACAATATTTTTTTTAGAACTAAGTAATTCAAAGAGAGTTATGAGACGTCTGGGGATCTCTAGATATTTCACACTGTCAATATGGGATAATGCACAGATACAAAACCACTAAAGAACTCAATGTTCGACTCATCATTCCCACAAAATTTAGTTCTAGAAAGTAGTTGATTAAGTGAGAATGAATCACTATTTTTAAATGCAAAGTATAGGCCGTACCCGAGTATAATTTCTTGATAGCAAATAATATAATGTCGCAAATAATATAAAATTGTAAAGATTTCCGTAGAAGAAAATTCTAGAATCTATACTAATAGAAGAAATTCCCAATTTCAAACTTTCGGATGGTCAATTTAAATGTTGCTCATATTCCAGAAACCTGATCGTAAACAATATTGTTAATGTTTTAGAACAACACCCCCTGATTAATGATTTTAATTCGATTTTTTAGTTTGTCGGCATTTTGAGGCTGTGTAGCGACTCTTATGTCCATTCAGTAAACTTCATACGGAAAATAGTCTCATAAATAAGTTCTATGCTCCGATACAGTGGGTTCACTATCATATAAATCGAACGTTTACCAATTCCTCAAGTAGCGAAAGGGATTAAGTATTCCAGTGATTCAAAGAGAGATACCATCGGGAGTTTCAAACTCGTAGCAGTGTCACCAAAGGCGGTAAGTTCGTCGATGAGGTTCCAGACTAAACTCAACCAAAAGCAAAACCCCAACGGTGGGCCTAGCAGATATGGGCCATATAAGATTACAATATCTAGCTCTGGCGGAGGAGACAAGCGGCCAGTGGGCACGTGCGACAGAGACGGGTGAGCCTTGATTTACGAAGAATCCGGTAGCCCTATGCAACCAGTCTCGCCCAAACCGCATGTCTTAATGTTTTGAGTCACAGTTGAGGCATTACTACCAAAGTGCGTTCACGTGGCCGTCGCGTAACCATGATAGCCCGAAAAAATTTTTTCATTCCAGCCTTCAGTCTTTCTCAAAATGGACCCTCTCCCTATTGGACTGGGTATAATAAGTTATAGCCGGCACAAACATTAGCCGAAAAGACCGGATAACTGAAAACGAAACCGATGTTGGGACATGAGGTGGATCCGAGGATGACGATGACCATAACTTGCTATTGAATTCTCTTAATTACAATTATTATTATATATATATATATATATATATAAAGAGTGTTCCCTGAAGACAGATCACAGTTAGCACTAAATATACATGGCAGCAAAATATATATTGAGTTTTCTACATACTTCAACACTACTTTCAATTTTCAATATATTAATGATTGAAATTAGTGTTGAATGAGGTAGAAAAACTCAATATATATTTTGCTGCAATGTATATTTACTGCTAACTGCTATCCGTCTTAATGGAACACTCTTAATATATATATATATATATATATATATATATATATATATATATATATATATAGAGAGAGAGAGAGAGAGAGAGAGATACTTTACCTATATCTGAAGATTCACAGCAAAAGATGAGCTAATATTTCTACAATTGTTGAGAGAGTAAACATCTTTATACGCGACTGTTTTCACTCATCAGTACAATTATATTAACAAAAGGTTGATGGTCTTTTTTAATTTATCTAGGGACAGTAAACTTATGAACAATAATGAATGAAGCCTTGATTCTTTGTAATTTGAACAAACATTGACGAATTCATCCAAATTCTTTGGAAAGAGAATTGAGATTATAAAATTAAGGGAAAATTACTCAAATAACTTTTGCTTTTCCAAATCTACCAACTTTGCCTGAGTTATAGAAATACAGATATAAATAGAAGCCAAAACTTCAAGTGAACTTGAGGCCAGTCAATAAAAGTGAAACACGATCAATGTATACAAGGAACATTATTTTTGTCGCAATGTTTATTCTATTGCTTATGTGCTTGAAGCCGTTATGTAATGGCCGTTCATTTATCTTACTAAACAAGGACTGCTGACTAAAAGTCGGGTGCTCTCACTTATTTTGGTTTATGATCTTAGGACCTTCAAACTTTCAATAATTTCTAGGCTAATCTTAGGAAAACAATGGCAATTATATCATTCGAAAGATATTGTAAAATACATAAGGGTTTTAAATTATGTTAGAATAGGCTGAATAGCTATGATGTTATTGCCAAAACAATATAATTCCCAGGCTAACCTTAGCAAGAAAATTAAAATTTCTGTTCAATTCATATAAGATACTTCTAAGTTCAAAATTAATTTCCGAAAACAATTCTAGAGCAATGATTGAACCATATATGTTAAGTGAATTTGGACAAATATATAATTCATAATAATATCTGGATATTCAACTACAGAACCCCTGGTACTGAATTAGGTTCCATTTTTGGTTGCTAACATATTGATTTGAAACTTTTTATTTGTTTTAAATTAATACATCATAATTGTTTCCCAACGTAACCATGCTTACACTAAGCACCTTTCTACTACATTAACTATTTAGCTTGGTAAATATACTGCCATACTGATATAAATTCGTATCATACACAAATTATTAAAATTGGTCTTTTCCTTGATGGACAGCACTACTAATTATGCAAAACTAGATATAATTCCAGTTAGTATTTCTCAGTGCCCAATCTCGGTCATTAAGTTTTCGATCCTCCCAAGTACATCTATTTTACCATATGCTTTTTATCTATATTAGAAGTGTCTTAAGCGGAAAATTACAAACAATTTCTTTAAACTATATTGACAACAATATAGTGATCATAAGTTGAAATGATTTCGGGAAAATATCTGCCAGTTTACTTAAACAAGTTTGCTAGGGCATAGAACTAAGCCGAGTATCATTAAGCGCTGGAATAAAGGAGCTCGTCATTTGGTCTGAATTACTAAATTTTAATAGATTGCCTAAACAAAGAAGGTTAAGTAAAGGTGCTATAAATTCAGTGATTAGTTTGATACCTTTTGGATTTTCGAACTCAAATTATCGCTTAAATGTGTTGGAACTAGTTTTCCATTAATTCATTTATTAAAAGTTTTAAAATGTGTTAGCTTTCGAATTCTTTCAGATGATTGAATTGACCTTGATCAAATGAAGGGATATGTTTGAAAACCTCTACTTCTCAAGAGTTTTAACTAAGAAGGATGGAAAATAAATGGTATAACGCAAGCTATCAGATGTAGTGTGGTAATCCATGGTCCATCCGACATCTAGAGTCTAGACTTCAGCAGTAATATGATTGCCCCCTACATTGCTCTTGAGAGCCCTTGCGTTCTGACGTTAATTAAACCCGCGTAACTAACTATACGTTTTGAAGCTAAACACTTAAATCCTTTAGTTTTAGGTAATAAATAATAATTCATTCACGGAGAGAGCGAATACAAAAATTTTGTTGCTAGTAGGAAACTGCATACAACAAGACGGGAAGGGGAGTCTAGTATGCACGGTCAGTTGGTTATTTCCAAATGCGTAATCACGCAGATAAATGCAACAGGAGTATTACTATCGAAAGCTTCAGTGATTTATATATGTTAAGATTCTGAAGTAAATTCACTTAAAGTATTTTATTAAAAAGTGCGAGAAAACGAACTGAAAATTCAATGATAAAAGTTGGGTAAAAAGTTCTTGTATATTGAAACATTTTTTTAAATGAGAAAATATCTGATCGTATATTAGATATCAATTATATGGCAATCTCATTTTCATTTATTTAATCATCTCTTGTTATGCATACAAACGACAATATTTGATATTCCTATTCCTTATATTAGCTTTGTTTAAGTAAGCATTTAAAATATTAATAATGAAGGGAATAATTTAATGTTAAAATTTGATATTACGACTGGAATTTTAAGCTGAAATTTGATTAGTCACATGGAAATTCTATGTGTTCAGGCATTTCAAAAAGACGAATGTCATATTTTCATAATCATCGGAGAAAAGATTATTATAAAGATCAAAGGTTAGTGGTTATTGCAGAAGATAAAGGCAAGAAAAAGAGAAATAATCTTTGATTATTTACGTTTTAGGGTATATATGTACAAACAAATAGAACAATATATATTTTTACAATATTAATACAGTACAAAGAACTAGCAGAGCATCATGAGAGGGCAGGGTATATTGTCAGCACTAACAACACCAAGACCGCAAAGATACCCCCAATTCTATTTTAAGTAAGGTTTTTATTTGAAAATTGTGTGTCCAGTGTATTTTGACTGAAGGCAAGTTATTACAAGCGGTTAATGTCTTAAATAAAAGGAAATTTCTTACTATTTGTCAATTGACTGGACGATAACACAAAGAAAAAACATTATTTCTACTAACGCCTGCGTTATTCTAGATAAAAAGTGGTAGGGAGTAATGATATCTAAACCTTAAGAGAAGTTTTTAAACTTGGATCATTTGACTTATCAATCTATTCGTCTTTTAATTTATCTTAATGTTGTATGTGACTGAATTCTGGAATCAAGTTAGTAACCCAATCCTGGACTCTTTCTAGATATACATGGACAAGCAGCATGTAGAGTGGTGTGGAATATTGATGAACGACCACGCATGTTATTTCCAAGCCCTATATGCGGGAGCAGAGACCTGCTGGATGACCTAATGCTTCCTGCATTTACTTGGTTCATCCAAGGCTTGACGAAAGTGTTTAGGACCTCAATGTAAACGTTTGAATTATGCAACAACCTTGAGGAAATGCTGTATGGTTGGTTGCGTTTTCACACCATTCTGCTTGGCAAGTTTTCCATTGGACTAAACAGGTATCTTAGAGATCAGCCTGACACTAAGGAAAATTTCTTGTTCTTGGTGGTATCAAAATGTCTTTCATAAGGAAGTTTTTCCTTATTCTAAGCCTTGTCATTCTTTCATTTCATTTGTCAAACGAGGTTCTTTGGGTTTACTAATACATTTAAAAATTAACTTAAAACTTCTCCAGGCGCGCATAGCTGCGAGTGGCCGACCGATTTTCGATTTTAGTTAGCTATTATCTATATTTAAGCTAAGCTCTTACTTTGCACTTCTAAGGTCAAGTAATCTACATTGTTTAGGTCATTAACCGTTAGTAGTCACAATTTCCATTTTGTATAGATTTACATAAAACACACTATATATGTTATATATATATATATGCATTATTAATTGCAACAGTAAATATAATAAACATGAAAGTGGTTAAGTAAGGGGAACTTGGGTTTGCTTGTTAATTAGAATTACAGTGGCCATTAATAATGCATTTTCATTAACTAGAGTTTCAGTACAATGAATTATAGAAAAGGTGGTGCGTTTCTATAATTATTTTCATGTTACCACTTCCATGGTAATTAGAATTAGTTTGTTTAACATTACAAATTTATTTACATTAAGTATAATTTTAGGACCCAGTTTAAAATTAAATATATAAAAAAAAATGCATTTCCCTACTGATGCTCTGGTTCTCATATATATATATATATATATATATATATATCTATATATATATATATATATATATATATATATATATATATATATATATATATGTCGTAGAATGACTCCCGACGATATACCATATATCACTATTCGTTGAGGGAACTTCCTTAATTATCTCTAGAGTGCGTTTTACTGTCTGGCGGTCGATATTATGTATCTTCAAAATGCTTAAGAAGTGGAACTGAGCTCAAGGATAATAATATTGCTATCATTAATAAAATAGATTTTTATTAATAATAACTATCAGGAAACACAAAAACGGAAAATATTGACAAACAGAATGGAAAGGGTCGTGGAGACTCGGGCTAATCCAAGGATTTAAGGGATCAAAAAAAGGTAAAACAAATATGGAGTTAAAGAGATGGGATGGTTCGATAAACCATTTAAAGCACAGGATAGAATTGACAAATAAGGGATCAATACTCAAAAGGTGACGCTTGGCTTACGTAACTTCATTAGGGTGCAGTGGAAGGTACTTGAATGAATATTCGGTCCGCTGGCGAGTTCCAGCCGAAGGGGGGGGGGGATAAAAGGATCCTGACGTGGCGTCTTGGAAATGAGAACCGTTACTCGACGAACGGCTTGACGAACAATGGCTGTTCTAGGTTGTTCTCTTCTGAACAAAGGGGGGGGATAAGAACCGTCTCTTGTCTACGGGCTCAAGAACAATAGCTGTTCTAATGTTGTTCTCCTTTGAACAACAGGGGGGGTGAGAACCGTTTCTTGGCGAAGGGCTCAAAACGAACAATGGCTGTTCTAATGTTGTTCTCCTTGAACAACAGGGGGGGATGAGAACCGTTTCTTGGCGAAGGGCTCAAAACGAACAATGGCTGTTGTAATGCTGTTCTCCTTGAACAACAGGGGGGGGGGATGAAAACCGTTTCTTGGCGAAGGGCTCAAAACGAACAATGGCTGTTCTAATGCTGTTCTCCTTGAACAAAAGGGGGGGATGAGAACCGTTTCTTGGCGAAGGGCTCAAAACGAACAATGGCTGTTCTAATGCTGTTCTCCTTGAACAACAGGGGGGGGATTCCTTGGGGACTTGGAGTCACTAAAGGCTCGAACCTTTGGCACTCAAGGAATATTGTCCTCCTTCTGGACAAGTGATGGTGAATCTCGAGGTCGAGGTCCCTTGGCGCACAAAGGGAGAGAGGGTCGTGGTGATGTTTCGCGACGAAAATCTGGATCTCCAATCTGATCTTAGTGGTAAAGTTTCCATATAAATAGCCAGGACATCTCCTTGGCGTGGGGGGAGAATGGGGTGGAAGCTTCGAGGGAACGCACAGCCGAGCCGGGGAACAATGCCTTATCTGCCCATAAGCCTAACTCGATCTGGCGAGGTCGGCGTATGGGGGCGAACGGGGGGGACGATAACCTCCTTGTTTAAACATTGGCGTCCGGTAGCTGTTGATAAGACTCCAAGCCTCGAATCGAAGATGCACGTGGGTAGCCTCATGGTTTTAAATAAAATGTGATAGAAGTTGAAATGAATGCAGCTCTGAACTCGTTCTATCACACCCCTCCATTCCAGGGGAAGTTGTCACTTCGAAAAAAAAAGAGAGAAGGCACAACGATAGAGCTCCGTTGTAGGGAACTCGTTTTCTTGTACCAACCGTATCTTACTGCACCTAACTATTATTACCTCAATACATGATTATTTTGATCTTTAGATTACAGGGGAAAATAACCTTTAATACAACTTAATTAAAAAAAAAAAAGGCATGGAACAATGAAATGATATAAACTTAGTACATACGGGACAAAATAATTTATACGTAAATTAATAAGAACAAATATATATACAGCAACAAAAATTAGACATTGAGCGTTACAAAATTCAGACATATACATTAATTAATTATATTACAAAAGAATCTTAAATTAAGTCGTACAAGACGGTATATACCTACATGGAGATACTAATCCTATGAATACAATTGTTCTACGCTATTCGGTAACGCATTCCTTCTGAGTGCGTCAGCGACCTGGTTATCGGAACCTTTGATATAATTTATTTTAAATTGATACTCTTGCAAGAGTAAACTCCAGCGCATGATGCGGCCGTTTGAGTGTCTCAAATTCCTAATATAGGCTAACGGACGGTGGTCGGTTCCTATTCGAAATTCTTTACATATCAAGTACAGCTTGAATTTGTCTATGACCCAGATAATTGATAGAGCTATCTTTTCTCTAGTGGCATATCTCTTTCCGCGTGGTAATAATTGACGACTAGCATATGCAACTGGATGACTCGTTCTGTCATCCACGTATTGAAGGAGTACACCTCCAATGCCCTCGTTGATCGCGTCGGTCTTAACCCCAAAGGATTTTTCCGGGTTGGGCAACTTAAAAATGGGGGCAGAAATGAACTTACTTTTGAGCTGATTAAAATGGGAAACAGCGACATCATTCCAACGTAAACGATTGGAGAAATTCTTTTCCTGAAGGGGGCATAGGGGGGCCAAAATTGCAGCGAAATTCGGAACAAATCGCTGATAGGGAGAAGCTGATCCTAGGAACGATCTTAATGTCTTCTTTGTAATCGGGAGGGGCATGTGGGCGATTGCCTTAATCTTGTTCTCGTGGGGACCTAACTTGCTTTGTCCTATTTTGAAACCCAAATATTTGATGGTTTCGTGAGCAAAATGGCATTTGCTGGGGCCAATGCTGAGGCCATTTTTACGCAGTCGCTCAAAAAGAGCTAATAGGGCGGGTAAATGGTGATTCCATTTAATTAGTTCTTGTAGCTGACTCTTCGGACGTGGTGTCAGCTGCGCGTCACTATCCAGGTCAGAGGGTTCTAAAGACTCGCCTGGTAGGGAAGGAGGAGGGTAATCGGCATCAGGTTGGATGCACACTGTCTGGATTACATTAAGGGACTCCGCGGGGCAATCCTCTTCAAGCGCCGATGCTTCGTCCAGTTCTACGAAGGTATCTCCATGGGCGCGTTGGGGGTTCTTTATTTCTTGGGGTCCAGGGACAGTCTCCGTATCCTTGTCTGGGGCCTTATCACCTAAGGGTGTTAGTGATTCACACTCCTCTTTTGCCGTCCTAAAGTCCTGGTTAGGGGTCTCTGAGAAATCGGACGGTATCGGGGTTCTGATGGGGACGGGCTCCTGGGCTTCTTTCTTATCTCGGCCTTGAGGAAGGGCGGCCTGAAACACAGGGTCGAAACTTACTTGGGGGCTCTGTCCTATAAGTACGGAACAGAATTTTATGGGTGCTACAATGACTTCAGCCCAGCCATTATAATATTGACACTGCAGGTAACATCTAGCGACGGGGAATCGGTTCGCCCGCCCAAGTTGGTCATGTACCACCGCAAATTTTTCGTGGTTAGAGGCCACTGGGAGGAGTTCGTCGGACACGATGAAGCATGTACATCCTGTGTCCCTGACGAGAGTCGATACTCGACAGCTGTCCACGCTGCCCTCCTCATATTTCAAAGTTCCCGATGAACTTTTACCAAAAACAAAATTTACCTGGTGGCCTGACGGAGGGGGAGAAGTTTCTGCTTGGGTCTGCACCACCGGGGGAGCCGGGGTCGCATTAATATGGTGAACTTGGTGGGCTGGTCCGCTCTTAAGCCTAGAATTTTGGGGGCAATTCCAGCTCATGTGGTTTTCTACACCACAGGTGAAGCATATGGTTGGTCGCTTCGGGAAGAGAGATGGAGGAGAAGTCTTAACGGGAGGTTTGGAGTCCCGTTGTTGGTTTTTGGGGAAAGAAGTTTTGGGGTTTTACGGGGCTCGGAAACTTTGTCAGCTTTCCTGGGAAGGAGCGCGAGTCCGTCCTTCTTTCTTCTCGTTGGATTTTTTTTCTCGTTCTTCTCGTTGTATTTTTCTTTCTCGTTCTTCTCGTCGGATTACTCTTTCCCTTTCTATTACTTCCATTTTTCTTTGAAATTCTGCTTCAATCCGAGCTAATTCAATCTGATGGTCAGCTTGTCTTATCCGTTTCTCTCTTTCTCTTTCTTCTCGTTGTATTTCTCTTTCACGTTCCTCTCGTCGGATTACTCTTTCCCTTTCTCTTTCTTCCTCTTTTCTTTGCTCCTCTCGAATGTACTCAATTAGTTCATTTCCGGAAAGTCTACAGGACTCTCCTTGCGCTTTAAAGATTTCAAACTGAGTCATCTTTGCACTTGGGGGCGCACTAGTCAACCAACTAAAATTCCTCGCAACAAGAATTATGCCTCTATAGAATTAGCCTACCTAAATATGGGCACTGACCTATTCGTACTTGGTTTCTTACTCTAAATAACCACTGACTAAAATCACGAAAAAACACAAACAAATTATTATAACCGTTCCTTGAGCTACTCCAGCTTCTTAAGTTTAAAAAAAAGGGGATAGCAATCGTTAAAACAAAAGGGAACTACTATATTCTATTATTATAACGAATAACACTATGCTTTACTCGACTGAGACCAGTGTTTGCAAAGATATAGCGTTGAACCTTACACACCTGATACCAAATTTAAATGGTATATATATATATGTCGTAGAATGACTCCCGACGATATACCATATATCACTATTCGTTGAGGGAACTTCCTTAATTATCTCTAGAGTGCGTTTTACTGTCTGGCGTCCAATATTATGTATCTTCAAAATGCTTAAGAAGTGGAACTGAGCTCAAGGATAATAATATTGCTATCATTAATAAAATAGATTTTTATTAATAATAACTATCAGGAAACACAAAAACGGAAAATATTGACAAACAGAATGGAAAGGGTCGTGGAGACTCGGGCTAATCCAAGGATTTAAGGGATCAAAAAAAGGTAAAACAAATATGGAGTTAAAGAGATGGGATGGTTCGATAAACCATTTAAAGCACAGGATAGAATTGACAAATAAGGGATCAATACTCAAAAGGTGACGCTTGGCTTACGTAACTTCATTAGGGTGCAGTGGAAGGTACTTGAAGGAATATTCGGTCCGCTGGCGAGTTCCAGCCGAAGGGGGGGGGGGGATAAAAGGATCCTGACGTGGCGTCTTGGAAATGAGAACCGTTACTCGACGAACGGCTTGACGAACAATGGCTGTTCTAGGTTGTTCTCTTCTGAACAAAGGGGGGATGAGAACCGTCTCTTGTCTACGGGCTCAAGAACAATGGCTGTTCTAATGTTGTTCTCCTTTGAACAACAGGGGGGTGAGAACCGTTTCTTGGCGAAGGGCTCAAAACGAACAATGGCTGTTCTAATGTTGTTCTCCTTGAACAACAGGGGGGATGAGAACCGTTTCTTGGCGAAGGGCTCAAAACGAACAATGGCTGTTCTAATGCTGTTCTCCTTGAACAACAGGGGGGGGGGATGAAAACCGTTTCTTGGCGAAGGGCTCAAAATGAACAATGGCTGTTCTAATGCTGTTCTCCTTGAACAACAGGGGGGGGGATGAGAACTGTTTCTTGGCGAAGGGCTCAAAACGAACAATGGCTGTTCTAATGCTGTTCTCCTTGAACAACAGGGGGGGGGATGCCTTGGGGACTTGGCGTCACTAAAGGCTCGAACCTTTGGCACTCAAGGAATATTGTCCTCCTTCTGGACAAGTGATGGTGAATCTCGAGGTCGAGGTCCCTTGGCGCACAAAGGGAGAGAGGGTCGTGGTGATGTTTCGCGACGAAAATCTGGATCTCCAATCTGATCTTAGTGGTAAAGTTTCCATATAAATAGCCAGGACATCTCCTTGGCGTGGGGGGAGAATGGGGTGGAAGCTTCGAGGGAACGCACAGCCGAGCCGGGGAACAATGCCTTATCTGCCCATAAGCCTAACTCGATCTGGCGAGGTCGGCGTATGGGGGCGAACGGGGGGGACGATAACCTCCTTGTTTAAACATTGGCGTCCGGTAGCTGTTGATAAGACTCCAAGCCTCGAATCGAAGATGCACGTGGGTAGCCTCATGGTTTTAAATAAAATGTGATAGAAGTTGAAATGAATGCAACTCTGAACTCGTTCTATCACAATATATATATATATATATATTTTAAATCTTTTCTGTCATTAATTCATAATTATGTGCTACTAATTTCCTCTCATGTAAAATGACACAAAAAGGTCGCATATTTTTGTATTTGCATATTTAAGGGCAAGAGGAAATAAACCAATAGAAAGGAATAAACAATTTTCAAATAATAAAATGGTCTGCTGGCCAAAACGTCACGTGCCCTCACTTTTTCTGATTTATGTCCTTACGAGGTTGAAACGTTTAAATAATTCCTGTGCTAACCTTGGGAGGACCTTGGTAATTCTATCATTCGAAAGAAAAAAAGGTGGACAACTTAAGGTTTTCAAATTTCGTTAGAATCTGCCAAATAGTTATGATGTTATTGCCAAAACAAAGTAATTACCTGGTTAACCTTGGGGGGGACTTTATCAATTATATGATTCGAAGCAGAATGTAAAACAACATAAGGGCTTTTAAATTTCGTTAGAATCTGCCGAAAAGTTATGAAGTTATTTCCCAAACAATATAATTCTCACGCTAACGTGGGAGGACTTGGCCAATTGTATCATTCGAAACAAAATGTTAAACAACATAAGGGTTTCAAATTTCGTTAGAATTTGCTAAATTGTTACAATGTTATTAAAAAAAAAGCAAAACATGGACCGACCAACCGTGAACATAGTCAGATGTAGAGTCGCCCACGACTAAAAAGTCCCAAGTTTCTAAATGTTTATTAAAAAGTAGACCTAAATTATATTAAAACCAGGCAATAGTTTTGGTACTATGATTAAAATTTGAAATCTAAAAAAAGAGCAGCCATGGTTAAACTTTCCGAACTTCAACATTTGTAATTCTCTCGGTTTTAAAATATTCACAAAATTTTGGATAATAATATTTATTTCTCAACTCCACCAATTTGTTTTATATATTATAAAAGATTTATTAGAAATAACTTTGATAAAAAACATAAGTCATTACCAAACTAAGATGAAATTATAGAGTTAACAAGCCGCTCTTACTTAACAGGAAGAGCTTGGTTACACAGGCACCCCTGTGGGGTGTGGCCTACGGCCTTATTTGCTAATCTTAACCGCCTTTTTAATCCCCTTTATAGACTCTTTATTTTAACACCCTGAACCCCTTTTTCTTCTTCTTCTTCTTCTTTATCTTCATCTTCATCTTCATCTTCATCTTCATCTTCATGTTAATTTTGATCTTCATCTTCATCTTTTTCTTCTTTTTCCTCTTCTTCTTCTTCGAAAGGAATTATTAGAAATAACTTTGCTAAAAAATTTAGATATACTTAGTTGACAACCGAACTAAAAGAAAAAATCTTATTCAAACACCTTCAAAAAATCTCGTTCATAAAATATAGGGTTATGGATTATTATTATTATGATACCAGGCAATGGCTTGTCCAGCTTGCGCTTCGCTACTGAGATTAAAATTTAAAATCTAAAAAAAAAGCAACCATGGTTAAATTTTTATAAATTTTCTGAACTTCGCCAATTATAAAAATATTAAATAGGAACTCTAAACTAAATTTCCCCCCTTTCAAAATATCACGTTGCTAAAATATAGTTAGAGATAAAATAAAAAAGCAGCCTTACTTAAATTTTCATCAATTTTCTGAACTTCATCAATTGTACATCATTTCTTTTAAAACATTATAAAGCATTGGATAATCATATATATTTTTTCCGAACTAAACTATTTTGTTTTTTACAAACTCTAAAGAAATTCTTAGAAATTAACTTGATAAAAATTCAAAATATACTTAAGTCATAACCAAACTAAAATGAAATTATTATTCAAATACTCCAAAAATCCTGTTCTTAAATTATAGAGCTAGTGATATATTTTTTTAATTAAAATGGTAGGCCTTAACTTTTTGGTACACCTTATTTATGGAATTTGAAAGGCGATAAATGGGCACACCCTAATTAACTAGTCTAGAATGGTATAGCATAGCACATTATAGCATAGTATAACTTAGCTTAGGTTCCTAACATAATAAATCCTACCTTTCCTAGCATAGTATATCATAGCATAGTATAGTATAACATAGTATAGTGTAACATAGTATAACAAGGTAGATTATGTCATATCACACCCTACCATAATATGGCCTAGTCTAACATCGGTTAGCCTAGCCTAGCCTAGCATAGCTTAGTATAATTAATTCTAGCCTAGCCTAGCTTAGTATAATCAAGTCTAGACTATGATTCCCTAAAATTGTAGCACTTACCCTACCATACTTTAACGTAGCTAGCATAGTATAGCCTATATTTCCATAGTATAGTTTAGCCTGACATATTATGACTTAGCCTAGACTAATCTAGCCTAGCCTAGCAGAGAATGTATAGTATGTCCTTTTTTAGCTCCTAGAAACTATAGTAAAGCCTAGCCTAACAAAAACTAACCTAACATAGAATAGTACTACCTAGCGTATAGGATCATAGCCTAGTATATTCTATCATATCAAAGCCTAGATTTGCATAGCCTAGTATAGTATATCATATTCTACCCTACCTTAACCTAACCTAGCCTAGTTAGTATAGCATAGTATATCATAGAATTGTTAAGCCTATACTAGAATATTAGATCTTAGCCTAGGGTTGCAGAGCATGCATACCATAGCCTAAGGCTACCCTAGCAAAGCCTCGCTTATCCTAGCCTGGTATAGCGAAGACTAGCCTAGTGTAGAAAAGCTTAGTATATCATAGCATAACCTAGTATACTATAGCATAGCCAAGCCTAGTATAGGCTTCCATGCCCTGCCTAGCCTAGTATATATTAGCCTAGCTTAGCATAATCTAGCCATGCATAACTTAATCTACCATTAACATAGCGTATTATTGTCTATCCGAACATATGTATTGGGTTGAGGAAAAATCCTTGCGGTTTTATCAAATTTATTCATTACCATTAACAATTTTAGAAAAAAATATTAATTGATAACAATATGCAATTTAATCAATAATTTATTCTCTGTTGTTATTTACGACTTTTTCCAAACGTTCAACTACTTTTTCGATGCCTCTGCAATCTCTGGATTTTGACTCGAATAATTCGTCTAACCAGGTTCTTAATTCCGCATCAATATTGAACGAAACGCCACGCGAATTGTTGGAGAGCGAGCGAAACAGATGGAAATCCAATGGAGCCAAGTATGACGAATATGGAGGAAGCGGCAGGATTTTCCAATTAAGCGTTTGGATGGCGTCTTTTGTCATATTGGCAATGTGAGGAGGAGCATTGTCGTGTTGGAGAAGGATTCCATTACGTCGATGAGGTCGCTTTTCACGAATTACTTCGGCGAGTCGATACATTTGTTGAACTTAGGGTTCTGCATTGACAATCTCGTTGTTTGCAAAGAGCTCATAAAGAATGATGCCTTCACAATCCCACCACACACACAGCATCGTCTTTTGTGGCTGAAGTCCTTGCTTTAATCGCGGAAGTGGTTTTTTATTGGGGTTAAGCCATTGTTTTCGATGGTTCATGTTGACATAAACACACCACTTTTCGTTGCCAGTGATTATGCGGTGAAGAAATCTGTCCTTATATCCACGAGTAGCATTGTGGCGAGCAAGAAAACCTGCGGAAATCGTAGAGCGTTGAAGTAATTTGCTTTCGCTCAAAGCGTGCGCAACCCATGCACCGAGTTTTTGAACTTTCCCCATCGAATGAAGGTGATTCACTACAGTTTTCGTATCACACGCCAATTGTACAGCCAATCTTCTAGTCGATTGACGAGGATTTTGATGAAGAAGGTCGTTCAATCGATCTTCATCTAACTTAATGGGGTGCCCAGAATGTTCTTCGTCATTATGATTGAAATGACCGTTTTGAAACGTGAAAACCACCATATTGAGCGATCCTTTCTTATAAAGCATTTGCTCTGTACACAGCACAAATATCGCGACGACCTTTGTCTACGTTTGCATTGTTCCCGTTTCGGTTGAAATTGAATAACAACAAGTGTCAAAAATGCGCCTTCCTTTCAACTTGACATTCCATTTTGAGAGTACAGAGCCAAAATAAAATCAACACAACTTTTAAATAAACCGCAATGACTTATTACTCAACTTCAAGACGTAGCCTAAGCAAAAGCCTAATAGTCTATGCTGTTAAGAGAAGTAGCCTAACCTTTGCAAATTTTGCTCTCATTATTTATTATTGTTTCTTAATATGTGCACAAATCACGTCAACAAAACTTAAATCAACACAACATTAAAACAAATGCAAGAACTTATTCCTCAACCTAATATTATATCTTGTCCTATCATAGCATATTGAAGCCTAAATTAGCATAGTATATTTTACCCTAGTACATTATATCTTAGAATAGCTTAGCATAGCATAGCCTAGCTAATAATATCATAGAATAGCATAGCCTATTCTAGACTTGCCTAGGAAAGTTAAGCATATTATGGCCTTGTCTAGACTAGTCTAGTCTAGTCTAGAAGATTATCGGCCGAAAAGTGATGATGGTATTGCCAAAAGAAAATAATTCCCAGGATAACCTCGGGCGGACTTTGGCAATTATAGTATTAGAAAGAGAATTTTAAACAACATAAATGTTTCAAATTTTGTTATAAAATGCAAAACGGGGCCGACTGACCGACCGACCGACATAGTGAGATGTAGAGTCGCTCGTGCCCTGACTGGCATGCGTCTAAAATTATTGCCTCACTCCATCAAACTGAAGAACAAAAACATAAATAGAAACGAATCAAGTAATTGTTTTGTGCGAATTTATTCCAATGAATGCAAGTTATACTGTAATTGTTTTATTATTTATAAAATTGCCTAATTAAATATTTTCGCTTAAAAGAAATTAAAATATGGAGTAACTTGAATGATAGCTGACTCAAATAATTTTCTCACCATTACATTCAGACTAAAAAAAACTATTTCAACTTAATTAAATTAATCGACTGATGACTAAAATTTGCATTTGGTTTCGCTATGTCAACAACTGTATATATTCATTTTAATTATGTTTTCTAATCCTTTTTTCCCCCTAAAGGTTTTGAACATTTTTGGATCTTGAAGCAAATATTTAAACTAATCCTTACAAAGGCCATTTCTTAGATCTGATTTTGTCATTGATATATTTTAATGGTAATATTATATTTACTAATTGATCCATATTAAAAAAGTAGTATATAAACGACATTATAAATTTGGGGAATTTTTACTAACTCTATAATCAGCATTATCACTAACATTATAATTTAAGAAGGGGATTTTTTTGAGTATTTGAATTATAATTTCATCTGAGTTTGTTTATGACTTATGTTTTATTTATCCAAGTTATTTCTAAGAATTCTTTTATAATATGAAAAAACAAAATGGTGAAGTGTAGAAATAAATATAAGTATCAAAATTTTATGAAATTTTAAAACCTAAAGAATTAAAAATGGTGAAATTCAGAAAATTTATTTTTATATATCTTCTTCTATAACTATATTTTAGCAAAGTGATATTTTGAAAGGGGGGAAATTTAGTTTAGAGTTCCTTTTTAAAATTATTATAATTGGCGAAGTTCAGAAAATTCATAAAAACTTAATCATGGCCGCTGTTTTTAGATTTTAAATTTTAATCTTAGTAGTGAAGCGCAAGCTCCCCCCCTAGGTAGTGGCAGAGCCATTGCTTATTTTATTTATTCCGATATTTCTACTGTTTATTAATAAATTTTTTGCGTTATTTCAAAATTTTATTTTTTTCTGTATCATCATCATTACAGAGATACATTTATTTTGATATGTATTATTAAAAACCGCACTTAAGCTTGATTTCTATAATCCCAAATTTACTGTATTTGTTTAAATTTACAGATTGATTTCAAGCATGTAAGTTTAGCTTTCTTGAGTACGGCTAAGGCAAACTTTATCGATAGGTTTTGTTACGTTTGTGGATATAATATTGGCACAAAGCAGAGCTCGTCAAATTCTAGATAGCATACTTTGTAATGAACACGAATGACAAAAAGAAGCCATTGGCTCTTCATACTCTCAATTTTCGCTGAATATAGATGAACCCAAAGAACCACCATGATGACTGCTACTTTTGCATGATAGATGTTCCAAAGTACCGAAAAGTTCTTTACTATCCAACAACACCACCATACAATGTAAGTTGGAAAATTTCTCTTAATATTCTACTTAAATTTATTTTATGAAGAATGGAATATTAATTTCAACCATGTTTTGTCTAAAGTAGCTAATGTTTTTTTTTTTCTAAGACATAATATGTACTTTTTTCTAAATCAGAAGAGTTAGCAAGTATGGGAGCAAAGAAATAAATTAAGCATTAATGCCAAGAATGAGTGAGCATCCTCACCTTCCAAATCAAAGTAATTACAGGAGCTGCCAAGTGTAGGCCATGAATGGTCTTTTGCAGTCTCCTTCTTTTCTTATGTTCTTATGTTATTTGATCATAAACTCATGTATAACATTTAACGTCAAGGCTGAAGGCATGAAATTTATTAGGGGAAGAATCGCAAAATATCTGTATACCGGAAACTACCTAAGGAATTTTAAATTTACTTCGATTCTAGTGAGATGTGTGTTTATGCAAAGTTGGCAATGTTTTATCTACTCCCGTTAGATTGAAATATAAGTCTATGGCATCTATATCGTTCGTAGATAGCTTAACCTGAAGTTTAAAAGCAGCATTATTACATCATAGAAAAAAAACCCTTAGCCTCGTGTACACTCTGTAAAGAGAAAAAAGACATCGATAATGTTAAAGAGATTCTATACAAACCAGCTATGTGGAATTTAAGTGGGATGTTGTTTGGATTTCGTGAGGCGTGCGCCTTTGCTTGGCTCGCATGGTGTATAAACCAAATATTCGCGTTTCTTTTGCATATGAGATAGTAGAACTAATGATCTTAACTACTGGAATGTTAATGGTCCCATCAACATAAATTGCCGTCAGACAGTTAAATGCCGTCAGATTGCATTTTGTGGAAGCTACCTTGGTTTTATTACCCACACTTCATATAAGATTCGGATAGATTGAACAGGATATAAAATCCTCAGATTTTGTATAGGAAGAATTTTAAGAAAACAATCTGATGTTTCCAAATATATCTGAGGTAAAAATCAAGGGTGGTATATTTGTTGAACCGCAAGTATGATCCCTACATTCTAAAAATGAGCAAGGTGTGGATTTCGTAGTATAGTTCATGAATACTTAGGAAATCACAAAGATACTAGAGCTGTTGTGCGTCCTTGAAGGGGCATTTACTTTCATTAACATGAAGTTTTCTATCGTGAAAAATTTGGTGATGTCTGTGAGGAGCATCATGACAGATTCTATTAGTAAATAGGATCAATGGAGAAAAGACACGAAGGAAGATGGGATACTGCCAAGATGGGAGACTATATTTGGTGCCTAGTAAAAAGAATAAATGCGCACATTAAATGTAAATAATTTTCATATATTTTTTCTTATTTCTTTAAAATTTACGCCTTTACTAACGGCTACCTGAATGAGCTGTCGAATTTCGGTGAAATGTAAATTACATAACTTTTGAGCGTAATTGGAAGTAACTTCATGTCTGTTTCATTCTAAATGCACAATTCGATTTTTATTATGTTCCTAAAATGGAAACATTCGCTTATTTGGATCGCAAATAATACAGGATCATTGGACACACTTTTAATTACAGCTAACAAAACGTGTTTACCTCCTACAATAATTGAAATAAGTTGTTGAAAAATTAAATTGAACATTTTGACAATTTATTCTTATTTGAACAATGACAATAATAGTAAAGAAAATCAAAACAGTAAAGTAGTCCACCAAACACTCTGAGGACCACTTGATTACTTTGTGTTAAAGGATTCGTATAGTGTTTGTGCAGCGTTTGTCACACTTTTCACACTTCAGTCGTGTTTTTCTAGCACACATCACATCGACCTTATTTATGTACAAGATACCAGGTAATGGTTCACACCCTCATATCTTGCAGCTTTCGCTATAGGCGCTGTTGGTCTTGCTCGAGAAGTCCTTTCGTTTTGTGAATAACAAATGACCGGGCAACAGTTTTTCATAACTCGAAATGGGACAATTTACTTTCATAATTGACGTAATCATAAAGTTTATAAGCTGCAACAACTGCTAAGTTTAGGACATGAGAAAAAAGTTTCAACACATTTCTTTGATCTGAGTGTAGGCCTGTAGGATGGCAGCATGCGGCCACCTACGTACACATCGCCTATGCCTATCTTATACATTTTTTATGGGGTAAGGCTGGATCACTAAACCTTTTCTTTCATGTTTCACTCTTCTTTCAATTTTTGTAGAGAATAGTTCCGTCTGACCTGTGGTCGTAGGTACAGATACCTTTTTTCTGCTTTTATGTATCAGGCATTAGAGAACAACGTCCAGTCCGATTCACTAGTGCTGTTTCACAAGCACGGACCTTTTTCTTACCTAATCTGTCCTAAGCTGGTGACTGGTGAAGAGGTTGCCGGAGGACACTACCTAAGATTCATGATTTTCTAGAGATTGAAGCATCGTATTAACTTCATGAGATCCCAAAGGACCTGCTCTGCTGCTTTTTTTTGCCACCGTTAACTTCAATATTATAAGGAAAGCCGTTCGAACCGCACAACATTCACAACTTGTAGCCGAATCTCACTGCTTTGTTCTTTATGAACTGCCTTGCGCTGTGGAGACCTCTATAAGGGACCATTGATTCATCAATGCTTAGGAATTCGTGATATATTCCAAACTTTTGGCCCTGTGTTTTCAGCCTCTCAAACAATAGAATTTGATTAACAGCAATATACAAAAATTGTTGATCAATTTGAACCTGTCTTTGCTCATTGTTTTGTGAAAGATAGGTGCTTCCAAAGAGCAGTTGGTGAACCAGTATTCATTTTACGAGGGTAGTCTATGGTAGCCACTTATCAAGAGTAGTCTTAAAAAACGGAACATTTCTTCTGTGTCAACGAGGAATGTCAGATTGTTTCTAACTCTCTTAGCATACAAATGCGTTTGCTCTGTGATATGACATTATCCTGTTAGGTGTAAAGAACATCAGAAAAATATCAAAAACATCCTTAACACTGTGCTGGAAGAGATCATCTTGTGATTGCAGTGCGTAATCGTTCCGAAAAACACATTTTAATTTATACACTATCTTTTACTTGCATTATGATCGACATCTTTGCTGCCAGACGCTGTGTCTTGTTCGTGAACCTCAATATTGCCAGCTACTTCTTCAGGGTTACTGTCCTGGTCTAGATTAAGATCATCTCTTTCTTCGTCGATGACAGTATTGTTTGCGTTAGCGGAAGGTATTACATCGAAATCTAAGTTTTCACTTTCACGTTACTTGATATTATTTCTTGCGTTTTCAAGACAGCGAAACAAAGATATGCCTCTGTTAGTCCTGGGTCTGTGAACAAAACAATGAGGTAATAAAAAAAGAGGCAACCATTTTCTAAATCAATCTACTCACTTGACAGTCTGAATTTATGAGGTGTTTGGGCACTAAAAGTCATTTTTAATCATGCAGATAAAGAAATTTTAAAAACTTGCATGACACATTTGTCTGTAAAATTATCGGCAATAATAATTACAGTCCGTTTGTAAATATTAATGAAAAATGTCCATGAAGAGATAAAAAATTGAGCAGAATTTGACTGCTATAAATACCGACTCGCTGTATATTTTAGCTAAGATAGACCTTTTAACATTTTAATCGAGCCGCGTTTGTTTTGGCATCTGTCTCAATTCTTCGCTTTTAAAAGGAGGCCATTATATATATAAAGTCTATTAAATTGACCAAAGAGTAAGCATAAGAGAGAGTAAAGTTCAACAAACTAAATGCGCAAGAATAACAAGCTGCCATCTTTCACAAACGATTTCCAAACGGGTTTTGGTGTTAAAGTCGAAATCAGCGTTGTTATAATTGCTTGCATCCAGAGTTGCTAATGTTTGAAATAAGATCGAATTAAGTATTGCTAATGTGTGACATTAAGTTTTGATTACATCTGAATAGAAGGCAAGGTGGACTTCTTTTAATTTAATTTTCATCCCATCAAGCTGGAGTGAGTATCTTAAGAATATATACTTTCCATGCCAAAGAGAAACCATATACAGTGACTGGACCTAAGTATTTGCACAACTTGAATTTGATGTATTTTGAAAGGTTCGAGATCTTGTTTCGGTTAAAGAGTACACCTAGTTCAGAGAACATATATTTAACAGAATATTTAAGCAGAACATACAAAAATATATTGACAACCAGAAAATCAACTAAACAAAAAAATGTATGAAGCAAAAGTATTTGGAAAAAATTAATATCATCTTAAGTCATTGTTAGTTATCACACAATTTGAGTATCTTAATTTAAACACGTCTTATAAAGCTGCCAGAAACTTTTAGAAGCACATGTAATGTAAACAAACTACGATTGGCACAATCATCGCCTCTCCAGAGTTTGTTGAAGGTGGATGTTCAGTGAATACAATGCCGAAAGTCAAAGAAATACCCAAAGCTATTCGAAAGCAAATAGCTGACTTAGTAATGAAGGATTAACCTATAGGCAAATTGTTGAACGTGTTAAGCTTCCATACTAAATTGTTGGTGCAATGGTTCGGAAGCATCAAGAGACTGGGCAATCTCTAACCTGCTAAGAGTTAGAGCTCCTCGCAAGATCACGGGACGCTATCGACGCTATATGCTGCATAGGGTGACAAAAGGGCCCATGACCACCCGTACAGACCTACAGATTCAACTGGAGTTACAAGGAGTTCAATTCAGTCGAAAAAACGGTTTCTTTACTCCACGTAGAACTTCTCTTCTTACAGCAAAACATGTAAAGAATCGTTTAACGTTTGTTTAGTTGATTTTAGGGTTGTCAATATAGTTTTGTATGTTCTGCTTAAATATTCTGTTACATATATGATCCTTGAAATACGTGTACTCTTTTTCCCAAACCAGATCTCGAACTTTTCAAAATACATCACAAATAGAGTTGTGCAAATACTTAGGTCCAGTAATTGTATGACGACTACTATTCATATAAACACTATTAGTACTATTTTCAATACTAAAAACACAGCGTAGTCTTCTGAAATTTCATCAAATGATGTTTCTATACTTATAAGTAAAACCTTACTAGTCCATAAACTAAAGCGAGTGCTTACATTTCCAATTGTGAATAATCCCTTTCTTCTTATTTGAATGTGAGTGAAATGAAACGCGCCTGTAATTCTTGATCTTAAATTTCCAAAGGTTTTCCACTCCTATAAGGTTACTAACTGCTATGACCTTAATGGGAACAACGTGGGAAATGTGTAGGAAAAAGAAAGTTTAACAGTGCTTTCCTACAATATTATAATGGCTCTAGGTGCACATATTTTAATCTACTCCTTTCTCCTGAACGAGATTTTATTTAACGTTTTAGGCAAATAAACGTACTTAGTAAATATTTACGATAAGAAATCAGTTAAGCAAAGGTAAGCTTATACCGAGTAATATTTACTGGCGAAGGAGCTTTTGTAATTCCGTTAAGTATATTTTTGGGAGGGGTAACCCATCTTTCTCAATGAATATATTAAATAACGGACTAAACTTAGACGAAAATCGACATCTCGCAATCTGTGAGCACATGAGACACTCATTCTGTATGCTCTGCTACCTTACGACTTTTAACAAGAGGTTCATCTAAAAAAAACCCAGTGTCTCTAATTTTTCCTTCAACACCTCTCTCATCATGTGTTGGAAAATGCCAGATGCATCTGCGATACCTCAAGGTAACCGATAATCACATGACGAGTGATTAATCGCCGGTTATACGCTCAATTTTCCTTGTGTTGCAAAAGCCGTCATTCGTTTTATTGTCCCGTGGTTGAGATCTCTTTTCAAATTGTGCGCCATTGGCCATAAATAAAGACATAAGATATTGAGAGCAACTCAGCGCCAAAAAAACATACCAAATCCATTGAAGGAATATTCAATTGCATCCAAATATATCAAGAATCAAATACTGAATTTATTATAGGGGAAAGGTTGTGTCTTTATTTGGACCATATAATCGTGCATATGTTAAATTATAACATTAACTTTACAAGCTAGACGATATTAGACATACTTGAAATCAATTTTCTATGCAAAGAAGAGATTCATGGAAAATTAATTACACAAATAATTGCACAAACGAATAACACTATATATTGGTAACCAATTTCGCAACAATTGCATTGCATTTGATACGTAATGAAGTTTTTTATTCTACACCTTTCATCTTCTGTTGGAAAATGGAACATCATTAATTAAAGAAGCTCGGTTTCTGATCTCCTAATCCTTCTAAATTCTTTGTTGGAAGGTATGAAACAACCTGTGATATGTATTGTACACTAAAATCATACGCATAGGTAAGCAACATGTTAATTAGTTAAAACTTGAAAGAAAACCAATGTAAAATATTTCCCTTGGAATATACATATATTAAAAATTACACGAGCCCGAAATTCTTCGAAATTTTATGCAAAATATGTGTCTGTATCTGATGATTATAAACTGTGATATAAGAGTTTAAAAAATTACTTCCTATATAATAGTATCAGATGATCACAATTTCAGCGCCAGAAAAATAGTTTATGAAAAATGGATTTTCAACGACCAACACTCGTTTCTGACCCATGTAACTAATCTTCGAAAAGAAAAGATAATTTTTATAAAACTTTATTTAATTTACTATTACTCTAAATTATATTTTATCATTAATCATAAAATGTAAATATTAAGATATTACTGTCAGAAAGATGACATCCTTGGTTTCCTATTTCCCATAATTTTTGCTTAATTACCTCTAAGATCAACTTAAACTCGTGCCTGGGCTGGCGATCTTCCGTTCTCGATTCGACACAGACTTGAGCTGTATCTCTTCCCAGTAATAATTTACTTCCCTTCTTTCCTAATATTATCGAAGTTCCTTCTTTTTTGTGATCAGGTCCGATTTAAATAGTGAGACATCTCTCACACTTCAGCCACGTTCATTTCTCTAACTCCAAAAATCAATTGTATTGCCTTAACCGTCCTTACAGAGACTTCAAGGGCTATTTTTACCTACGGCGAAGCGCTAGGTCTAGTATTCGCTTTTTTTTAAAAGGAGTAAAGTTCAATTTTCAGAAGGCATAAAGCTCAATTGTTTCCATTTAGCGCCATAAAATGACCCATATGACCACGGGACATATGGTTATTCATCTTGGAGATTTTAAATCTGCCATCAAATATGGCAATAAGTGGTGCCATCTAGTAGCAGTAGCCTCATTTATTAATTTAAAGCCACTTATAAGTAAGTTGAACCATCGGAAACCATTCATCATCTTATCACAAAACGCCGCAGGTCATTGGAGGGATTTTCCCTCTTGTTACTGAAATAAATCTTTTGCCTTGACTAATGAAAAAAGTCGTACTACTTCGGTTCCAGAATTTAAGCACACAACTGCCTAGCTGGCCTTGTGTAATGAAGCGGCAGGTTCAACGATCCATGTCTCTCGAAGCCTTACCTCGTCTAATAGAACACTATAACTATCCTCCCTCAATTATCTCATACTTTCGCTATATCTTTCTCCCTCCTTGCATCGAGCAACCAGTATCCCTCCATTATTTTCCAAATATTTTGGTGTAATTTAGTGTATTCTTAAATGCTTTTTTTCAAAACTAGTTATAAGTAAGAAATATTCCATTTATGCTAAGTGTATCAACAACTTCCCGATTTCACAAATATAAAATTTTTAAGGCAAATGTGCGTTTCGAACGTTCCTATATGTTCTATATGTTAAGAGAGATAATCAAGCTTTAGTTAAGGATTTTTAATTAAACAGAGTATTAAAAAGCAATTCCATTTAAATGATTTTTTTATCCAAATTAGTTGAGAGTGTTTATCATGTTTAATTGAGTTTTTGGTATGTGGATGAATGGAAATCGAAAGTATAACAAAACCTCATTACATTATTATATATGCATGTATGGTAGTTCTTAACTCTTGAAATTCAGTTTTATAATTTTTCTGAATTTATTTTTATTATATAAAATAAGTGATCATATTTTTCCCAACTCTAATTTTTAAACATTATCAAAATTCCTTTTAAAAGCTATCTTTAAATTAAAACTTGAAGGACGCTTAGGAATCGGAATTTGAAAATATAAATTATTAATATTCTGAGTCAAGCTAATCATAATTCGGCGTAAAGTCTGTAAAATTCTTTCATTTTGTACAAAAATTCATATCATACATGGGGATCTAAATATTATTAATTATGCCTTAATATGGCTGTTATAGATTCATTTTTTATAAAAATTCAATATTTATTACTCAACATTGGTGCGAATTATAGTTGGAGGAATTCAAGTGAATGTGTTAGAAACGACTATAGTCGTAAGTTATCTAGATATATCCTACTTATCGCACCTGTGTAGAAAGTATATGGGTGATCTTACGAGGAGCTCCAACTCTTAGCAGGTTAGAGATTGCCCAGTCTCTTGATGCTTCCGAACCATTTGACCAACAAAAAAGAGATAATGTAAAATACGGTGATCATTTCTGTGTGGTGGTGTAAAAGCAGTACTTCAATGTCGTAACGATTCCACTTGAACTCCTGGAGTGATATGACTTTTACATTTTTTAAAATATTTATGATAATTTCAAACATTTCAGTTATATATTGAAAATTATAATTTAGAGGATGTATGATTATAGATTAATCTTAAAATCTCGACTTATAGCTGCAAAAATTTTATTTTCCAGCTAGAAATTTCTTTGGTACAAAATATCAAAAGCTATATTTCTCTATTTCTTTTATCAATCTCCTAATAAAAAGAAAGATATATCTACTCCCCTCCCGCTTCCCTCTTCCATTATATATGTTTTTACTCGAATATTTTCTTTTCTTTTATCTTCCCTCCAATTTGATAACCAATTTGCAAGGAAGAAAGGCAGGATATTAAAAATGTGTCTAGGAATCAAACTTCCAATTGGAAGAAATGATGACGTGCCTTGTCGGAAGAGCAGAGCTAAACCTAATAAGGAAAGGAAAAATAGAGGGGAAAATATGTACTTTAGTGAGAAGTGCAACGCGTGCTAAGTAAGATCGGAGCGAGTCTTTGCTTTTCCAGATCTCATTCTTGATGAAGGGAATTGTAAGAGGTGGCGAGTGATACGTGCATTGAATAAAGAAGAAGGGTTGCGCTCGCTGCCAGAAAACCTAATGTCTCCTTCATGAATTTAAATAAAATTAAATCTATAGAATTTTATATCATATCATTCAAGTTATATATTATTTTGAGTTTAGAGATGATAGGTGTAAAAGTGTTTTGGGGTGTTTCACGGCGAAGAGAAAATTAAAAAACAAATTCAAAAACTATTAGTTGAGTAAAGATAAAAATATCCTTTCTTTTCTACCCTGAATATGATACCATAAATTAAAAAAGTTGAAACAAAGTCATCTCTTTACTTAATGACCTATTTGGTTCAATTTAAATGCCAACTAAACGTCATACGAAAAAAGCATTGAAGCATGATTTAGTGAGGATTACTTACATTTAGTGATTCTCTAACGGGTAGCAATATGGACATTTCTGTCACTTTATATTAGAAAAATCAGTTCGCAAATAGAATTATGAAGTCGACACTGGCTACTAGAAAATATGGAAATCATTTTCCTATTAATTTTTATTAAAGAGTATCAAAGCTTTATCTTGATCATAAAAGGAAACAGGTAAGTGGGGAAAATCTATTTCCTAACCCAAATCAGACGCATTTAGAAATGTAAAAATGTCAATTTCAGAGAGTCCGCAACCGGATAACCACGATTCATTTCTTAGCGATTATCGAATTTATCTCCTTATCTAAACCGACATGTCTAAATGGTACTCGTATTTACTGGTTTGTTGGGAAGAGCAGCGAGCCTATCGCGGAATATATACATTGAGATATTGTAATTCCCATTTAAATTATTTATTCAATTGGCTTTGGCTTTTCATAAGCTTTAGCTGTATCAATGAAATTATATATATATATATATATATATATATATATATATATATATATATATATATATATATATATATATATATATATATATATATATATATATATATATATATATATATATATATTTATATATATATATATATATATATATATATATATATATATATATATATATATATATATATATATATATATATATATATATGTATATATATATATATATATATATATATATATATATATATATATATATATATATATATATATATATATATGAAGTTAAAAACCAAGCACACTATTGATAAAAGCATCTTTATTGATTTATTGATCCAATGTTGTACCCATTTTATAATATGAATTTTGGGTCGAGATATGGATAGAATTTATTTAGTCTTTTAAATTTGATTTACAAAGTCGTTTGATTTTCCACCAAAGTATTGCAGATTAAAGCAAATGGATAATTTCTCTACAGTATTTTCTCTTGGATTTCTTGATAGAAAACATTACGAATCTTTTTAATATGTTTTTCCACTAATAAGTCATGGTAGCCATTATTTTTAAGGTATGGTTTTAGAAAAGAGAATTGTAAATGTAGCAGTCTGCATGAAGAACATATATTGTAGGCTTGATGAATTTGGGTTTTTATTGAGGATAACTTAAGGTTTTCTGACAGATATGAATAAGCAAATTCAGTTTATAAAGGGAGAGGATTGGGTCCGGGAGAGAAAGAGGCCTAAAATAAAACAGAGATGAATGACATTCGCTGAGTAATTTGTTTTGGGTAATCGTGGCTGCACGGCGGCCACACTCGCGCATTTGGCCAGTAAAGGATCCAATGTGGATCAAAATATTGAGAAAGGTGGATTCAGCAAGGCTGTTTGCATCTAGCTACCTGGCTTTGGTCTATCAAGGCTGGTCATTGTTGAGCCTGCAGTTAGGCGCTGCCCTCTTCTGCTGGAGCAAGACATAAGAATCTTATATGGCCCATGTCTGCTTGGCCCGCCGTTAGGGACTTGCTGTTGGTTGAGTTTAGTCTGGATCCTCACCCAGGACCTTACCACCTTGATTGACACTGCCAGAAGTTTGAAACTCCCGACGGCATCGCTCACGGAATCATTAGAACACTCAAGGCCTTTTAGCACTTAAGACTTTAGTAAAGTTTAAATGAATAAGTGATTCACATGATCCATATCTTCGATCTCAGGAACATTTTGAGTAGCATCCTGAAGGCCGTAAAATGAAGACGAACGTTCTACCTGATCTCACACAAGGAATTTTTTTTTATGTTTCCGTGAATAAACTCATAAATATATATATATATATATATATATATATATATATATATATATATATATATATATATATTTACGAGGAGCGGTCAATAAGTTTTGCAATTCGGATATAAGGAAACGAGATATGAGGAACAGTGTTTTATTAATTTTGAATATAACTACCCTCGACTTCAATGCACTTGCGCCACTTGTCCCTGAGGCTTCGAATTCCCGCCACCTATAAATCTCCTGACTGCTGTTCAATCCACTCATGGATGGTAAGCTGGACATCTTCATCGTCCCCAAACCGGCGTCCACACAGTGCAGCCTTGAGCTGACGGAATAAAAAGTAGTCACTGGGGGCCAGATCTAGACTGTAGGGGGGATGGTTGAGCTCCTCGGACGTGCACTCGCGCAAGAGAGCTTCTGCAAGTCTGGCCTTGTGGACTTTGACGATGTTGAAGTCAATCATGGGGCGTGAGGTTTCTAGGGACCCAACGGGCAGAGACCTTGGTCATGGCCAAATTGTCATGGATGATGTTGAAAACACTTCCATTTGATATTTCAAGTTCTCGCTCGATTTCTTCGACCTTCACCCGTCGATTTTCGAGGATCATCCTCTCCTACTGCGTGGTGATAACCTTCTCCTTTATAAAAATTTGTGAGGGACGATCTGCAATTAGCGACTGCTTCTTAAATAGACGAGGGAGGAGCGTGCGGATGTAGGTCCTGACATGTCATAACTTGTCCTAACACCTTCACAAACAGCCATCTTTCTTCCCCCGTTTCGCCCTACCGATTCGCAAAAGTTATTGACCACTCCTCGTATATATGTTAGTGTAGTTGGGTAGAATCTTTCCTGAATGCAAAGATTGTTGAGGACCATTGTGTATTTTGTCTTTATTAATTTCCTTTAGCAACTTTCTCTTCTTCTAACTATCTTTTTTATTCCATCTTGTAGATGGTGGATCACTTGTCCAATATTCATCTCTTTTATAAATGAATATGTTTGGTAAAAAACAAACTAAATTTCTAATATATATATATATATATATATTGTGAGAGAATACCACGTGGAATCTCTTTTCAGAACGGAACTTCCATGCGCTGTAGAAGGATCCGTTAGGCTTAAATTGGTAAGCCTATACCCCGCCCCTTTTCCACAAGCGGTAGCCTCTAACCACGTCCACCACGATATACCTTTATACGGGCTAGATTAGTCTCTGCAAGAAGATTCGAGGCTATTCGAGATTAGAGCTGTTTTCCGTTACCCTCCCTCCCCCCGGGGGGAGAGCCTCGGACATAAAAGTGCTCGACTCCCATAAGGAGACACAGAGATGAGAAGTCTTGCCCGGACCCCCCCCCCCAAATTCTCCTAGTTCCAAGTCAGGTGCTAACAACAAAGCAAAGTGACAGCTGAACTATTTTTGTGTATTGGAATTAGCCCCAGCCAGTGAGGTAGTTCCATTAAACGATCGCTACCGAGTGATTTTTCCGACTTCTCTCGTCAACTCCTGTCGAAGCCCTCTTCGTTCTTCCCTCGTTTTGGAGTGGCCAAAATACTCTCCTGGACCGGAAGTTACCGCCCCCCCTCCCCTCTTTTTGGTGAACCGTCATCACTTTAACATCCCGCTCAGAATCTTCGAGCGGCCTCGTCTTACGTGTAGAAAACATCCGTGAAACCTTACCCTGACGTCTCACCCGGAATCTTCTGTAAGATAATCCCTCTCCACCTCCAGTAACCCATTTGCGTTAACTTCCCCCATTGAATAGTCTCCTCCCGTAACACCTTAAGTTTTAACTTCATAGTCTGATTCATAACTACACTTTCCCCTCCTCCCCTTGTTTCATCTGATTTAATTTTTGCCCATCATTTCTCTCATTATTTTTATGTAAATAAAATTATATTTTTTTACATACCTCTTTAAATGACCTTAAGCTTTTCTATTTTCCATAATATACCTGACCTCGTTGCATTCTTATCTAGTTGTTTCGCCCGTGGAAACTCGTGGCGTTCCGTCCCTTTTGTCAGTTTGCCTTGAAGTTATAGGTCCCTTCCCCCATATATATAATATGGTATTGATATAATGTAATGTCATACCTCGATATATATATATATATATATATACGAGGGGGAGTCAAAAAGTTCTCAGATAAATGGCATAAAATTTTTATTTGTAATAATACTGTAATCATTTTTCTACATAAGCTCCATTAACATCTATACACTTTCTTAATCTATGAATCCAACGGTAAAGACCATCTTTGTAGAATTCACGGGGTTGTCTCTGGCACCAAGTAATGACCTGCTTTTTTGCTTCATCTAATGATTGAAACCGGGTTCCTTTTAGGTGTCCCTTTAAATTTGGTTAGGTTAGGTAACCTAACCTAACCTAACCTAATTGCACGCAACTTTAAGTTCCTTTCGGTCGTCTCTCATCTTATTTGCGGGCTACCAGTATTCCTGCCATGTAGTCGATGTGAGGAAAAGCGAAAACCTGGTCTGGTTGCAAGTCCTCGTGGACTCTTTAGCAACTCCATCAGCGAGCTCATTCCGGCAATTTCCACATGTCTAAGAACCCAGCCGAAGATAACATCCGCTGAGCTTGCCAAAGCTATGCACTCAAGAATATCCCGAAACAGAGGATGCGGAGATTTAAATGTCTCGAGAGCATTCAGGGTGCTTTGCGACTCCCTATAAATCACAATCCTATATCCAAACAGGGCAAGTCGAGTAATTCTCGTAACTAAGGGTGTATTGCAACCAGTTCAGCTGTGAAGACAGACACAATGCCTGGCAAAGCTAGGCCTATTACAAACAGAGCGAGACGGCGTGGAAATCAACCCTCTCTTAGGACTTGGAGCTATCTGTATATATTGGCACCGTTCCAGCGTGAGACGGAGTGTGCTTCAAAATGCCAAACGCAACTCTTACGGTGTTGTACACGTTTTAGGAGCAGATGTGTCTCTAAAAATAGTCAAAGGTTGCGCCACCGGCTCGAGAGCTATACCGAGCTCTTAGACTATTTTCCTTAGCCCTAAACGCAAAGGGCTTAGGGAATTATTGACGTCTCTTGGAGGCAGAGGCACAGTCGATATGATTTGCGGATCCGACTAAGGAAGGCTACAGACTCGCGCGTACAGGCGAATAATGTACTATGCGGGACGCACAGCGAGTGGCCTCTCTCCAGCTTTGACAGAAACACACTCAATGGGGGACTTGCGGTAGACACCGCTCGCCAGGCGAACGCTGGTGTGGTGGATCAAGTCCATCTGCCTCAATACATGCTCGGCTGCGGTTGCCTAAAACTCGCATCCATAGTAGCGCTTCAAACGAACGAAAGATCGATAAAAACGTAAGGAAGTGGCCCTATCAGCACCCTGAGTGCTGAAAATCAAGGGTCGAAGAATATCCATGGCGCGAGTACAAGAGACTGTAAGGCTGAGAATAGGAATGTCCCAGGTAAGGCCTCGGTCAAATACAAGACCAAGAAAAAGGTATGATTATCCACTTCCAGATGAACCCAATTTATATACACTTCTCTGTCGGGGTGGACCCGTGAAAGAGAGGGGAAAGGCACCCCATTAGTCTTGACCAAGAATAACCGAAGCTTGTGCTCTTCGGCATAGCGAGAGACGCGGCTCAATGTGTGTTGGAGTTGACGCTCTAGAGTTGACAGCTGGGTTGCGCCAAAAGAGATCGAAAGGTCATTTACGTAGTGCGTAGAGAGCAAAATATTCCGGCAGCACCGAGGTGATGGCGTTGTTGCGCAGGGCAAAGAGGGTGAAACTGAGTACACTTCATGCAGGGCATCTTCTTCCTGCTCCATTGGGCCGGATAGCCCCACCACATCCCTCACCCGTACGCGGAACCGACGATCTCGCAAAAATTAAGATATAAAGATTGTGGGGTGACCCTTCATACCCATGGTGTATATAGCCTCCCTAATACTGTATCGCCATGCGGTATCATAGGCTTTCTCCAGATACCAGCCGGGGCATAGGGATCTCTCCCATTTTTGCAAAAAGCGAGCGCAGTAGTGATTCACCCTTTCCTCAGATCCTGTTCATCAAATATAACAGGAATGCCATGCCTCGCTCACTTAGGTGTCAAAGCATGACATACAGGACAGCGTTTGGACTAGTGGCGGTGTTCGAGCGCAAAACGAGAGCGGAACGCAACTCGCTTAATGTAAACGTGTCGTTAAAGGGTTCTCCGCCTCTAGAATTAAAGTCCAGTTGGTGGATTTCTGCGACTTCACGACGCGCATTAAATGCTGGAGGAGCAGTATTCCGGCTAGATAATGAGAAGAAAATGGTTGGGAAGGACTCCGCTACGTAGGTGGCGTCCGATATTACGGCCCCACTCTCCAATAGAACGGGAAGGGGTTCCTGCGAGAACTTGTCCCGTACAATTTTGACCACTTCCACACTTTTGGTAGAGGGGGGCTTCAAGTTAAGTGAAGACATGTATGCTCGCCAAGAAGAGCTATATGCGTGCTTCAAAACCTACTGAAACTTATCCTTAGTTCGACGAAATTCACTGGAAGTGAAATCCTTCAGGCGGCGCTTATAGCGCATGTAAACATAACGCTTCTGTTTCAGGCCAGTCTCACAGTCAACTGACTACCATAGAAGCGATTGACGTGCAAAACGACCAGATGTTCTAGGACTAGTAGTTAGGCCCACGGCGATGAGGTGAGCAGCTTTAGGAACCCATGATGATGGCCTCACAACCAGCTTCATAGGTGTTGCTTCATGTAAGTCGAACGACTCGGTTTGACGCGCCCGGCCGTTTCGACTTACGTGAAACGGTCATGCAGGGGGAAAGGGGAGGAACTCTGGTTTAGCCGTAAATGGATGTGAAATCTTTGTAGCTCCATCTGTTCCATGGGAATACCTGGGGTAGGGAGAACATGCAGAAGGTTTCCGAATGGCGGCGTAAGTGACCGTGCTCTTAGGCCTCGAGGGGCCAGGAGCAGAGGGTGTGTTTTTGAAATTTTGCCTTAACGGTCAGGATTTCGTTCTCAACAACATGCACATCACATTATTTCGGAGAATCGGGGTGTATCGCTCCGCAATAATTGATCTATTTAGCCACACGCATTTTGACTTGTGTGCGGCCTTGGAACAACTTACATAGAATTCTGGTAACCACGACTATGCACGATTACAGGAGAGATACTTGTGTCCGAAGAGGTGGCGGTAGTAACACCTCCGCAGCAGTTACACGTAGGTCTTTACGTGGTAGCAATACCAACCGGCACGCACTGACTCAAGGAGCCTGTCCTAATTGAACCTCAGGCAGAGTGTAGACTTCTACCTATCTTGTCATCAGACGTTCATAATTGATCCCTGTTGGCTGGTCAGCTACAATGCGATGTCATCTATAGAGTAGCCCACGAGTTCCCTTACATAAACTACTTTTTTCACAAAGTTCATTGTAGGGTTCATTGTGAATAGATCATATCATGAGACATCAAGATTTTTAATAAAAATGAAACTCACCTTAGTAGTTTCTTAGAACAGTAAAACTGACTTACATGTTATTGAACCTGAATGGGTATGTGAATCCGTAAATTACATGTAACTTTTAAGAAAAAAGTCGTTGCCAGACATGTTATCTTTATCCAGAAATTTAATATATTTTTTAACATTATTTGTTACCTTCACCTATAGGCTACGTCACAAAAAACATAATACATCCAAGGGGCAAGTATTTATTGCTGACAAGATAGTATGTTTGTGTCTTCGTAATCCCTGACCATTTTACTTTCTCTGTCCTCTCTATTTATGCTCTTATTTCTTTCTTCGGTTAGATTTTTTAATCTTACCTTCTTCACTAACTATCAACTTCCGTATGGAGCGCACAAATTTTATTTTTACCTCCAGATACAATAGGTACTTTCTTTCTCACAACGCTTTTGCAGTCGATTAAAGGGGAAATCAGCATCCAAAATAATTCCCAAACTTCACCCAAATCTGACAGGCTGTAAAGTGACTTCTTTAATTGCTCCGAGTCCGTTATTTATTGAACTTTGTTCTCCTATATCGTGTGCTTACAAACCTACTATTTGTTCGTTTAGACCAAGTTAACAGCTTTTCTAGTTAATTCTTGCCTCTACATGGGTTTTATTCTTATTTTTACTATCCATAGTTGTTCATAGAAGTTGTTAATGTTTTTTCTTAGCTCAATTCGGTTCACAAACATTCTCAATATTTTCACTGCAACAGTCATTATATAAACTTTAAAAATTTAGTAAATATATTTTAAGTACATAAGTAAAAATGCTATAATGTCAGTGTCTCAGATCATATTTTGATTTCTAGCCACTGAAGAGTAGATATCTATAGTTACTTAAAGTCACAAGATTCATTTATTTGTTCTAGGTAGTCTTGAGACATTCCTCGCTTATGTTGCAGCATATTTTAGTATCAATCAGCCTCTAGTGCTTTCACTGATCTGTGAATTCCTGAGTCGCTGGAATTTCCCTTGACTGGTGTTCTTCATCGTTCTTAATTGTTTATATCGAAAGTAATATAAATTACCGCACAACTTTTTTTTAAAAGTTTCTTTATTTAGAGACTTATATCTCTAAACCTAATTAAAAGTTTTTTATTATAAATTTATACACTGTGTACGACTAGTTAATGTTTAGTCTCTTAGTTTTCCTAAGCCACTATACAGAAATTAGTCAAACTCCTACATAATATCTAAAGTTTAAAATCTTACCCATCAAATGACTTCTTTTCGTGAACAAACGTACTTTTATTTTATAATTACAATTTTGCCTAAACACTGCCAATTCACAACAGTGTATCAACAAAGCATTTTGAGGAGATACAATAAGTCGTCGCACCTCCTAAGCCAATTCGATCTCCAAGGTCAACTGAGAAGTGGTCGACCCTCACATATTGACAATCAACATTTGTGCGCCTGTGTCAAAGTTGATCCACATCTGACATCACGAGAGCTGGCTGAAAAGTTTAGCGTCAGTCTTACAGCCATATAGAGAAAATTGACAAAGTCAGCAAACTGGACGTATGGATTTCATGTAAACTGACCGAATTTAACCGTCAGGGCCGCATAGATGCTTGCATGACCTTATTTTCCATGAATCATAGTTTTTGATTGGCTGAAATGGTTACTGAGGATAAGAAATGGTTTCTATACTCGAACATGGCCCCCAAAAGAAGCTGGAGAGATAAAGGTGTACCTGCACAACTTCAGGCAAAGGCCAACCGACATTAAACGAAACCTATGTTCTTTGGCGGGTGGGATGTGAAGGGAGTAATTTGCTGGCCAAAGTTGGAACGCAATCAGTCTATCGATGCTCAATTATACAGTCAACAACTGCATCAAGTGGCAGATGCATTTGCGCAGAAACGACTAGGATTGACTGATGTCATATTTCTTCATAATAACACTACACCATACGTTGAAAATCACATTCGTGAAAAACTCCTGGAGCTGGGGTGGGGAGTTCTCCCTCACCCACCGTACTCACCAAACTTGACCCAAAATAGACTAACAGCTAATCTGAGCACTGCCGAATTTCTTGAGTGACAAAACGTTCTCAAATGTTAACGAACTGAAAACTGCAGTTGGAAAATTCCTTGATAGCAAATCAGTTGAGTTTTACAACAAAGGTATCCATGATCTATCTCGTCGTTTGAAGCAGGTGCTGTAAAATAACGGTGATTACATTGTTCAGTGATGTTTATTTTGCTGCATTGATTCTTTGTAAATCATTGTTAATAAAAGTTGTGCGAATACTCTGTTTGCAACCTATTATCTAGGCCGGTGGACACAAGATTTTGTGTTTGTCAAGAATAGGTTCTTGGTCCGCTTCGTTCCCGCATTTATCTAATTCATCTTCACTTTGTTATATGCATTCCTATGCTTTATGAGAGACGTATATCAATACCTGTGGAAGGCAATCATGCCAAAATTAACGACTTATCGGGGATAGTTTTTTTTATTTTTACCTTATAAAATAAGTGGTCTTTTCTTATCTTCTGTTTCTATGCGCTCTCCCTTTCCAACACTATTAAAAGTCTAGTCTTGACAGAAGATAATTAATTTTTTCTCAAAGCCAATGTTACTAAGGTTTGCAAATTGTTTTTTTTATTCCTACGTAATTCGCTCTCATTTGGATTGGAAACACTTAAAGTTTGCCATCCATGCTTTTATTATCTCTCCTCTTAATTACTATAGCTTCCTTTCTAGGTTTATCTCAAGCTTCCCTCATTTGACCTCTTCATCTAGTTCAATACTGTATATCTCGTGTTCTTTTCCGCCAATGTTTTTTATATCGTGCAACTAAGATGGTCTGTAAACTTCACTAGCTACCCATTCAATGACAAATCACATTTAAGGTCGTTCTTCTTACATATACGATAAAGTATTCAAGTTAATTGGGTATGTATTTCTAAAAGCTTGATAATGCTTTTGTTTAAAATTACTATTTTGCTTTACATATCCTCGATATTTTAAGCGGCAGGAACCACCATTCTTTTCAATTTTATCCTCGTGACTGAGAATTACGTGGCGACGCTTTATTAATTTGAATGTCAAATTAATTTAATAATTCTCAAATAAATAACGTTTGCTATTTCCTAAAAAAATGTAATTTATTGATGGCTATGTTTACTCAGCATATTTTCAACGTAGGGCAAATATTATTGACTATATCTTCCGTCATACAAAAATACAAATTACATTTTCACATATCTAGATATCAAGTCATGAATTACATTTACGCTAATGAGAATCAAAAGTTATGGTAGGGGAGGAAGCTCTTATAAGAAGTTTGTTGAGTCAAAGATTTCTAAGGCGTTATTCTCCAATTAAAATAAGGGAAAGTTTTATTCATTTTATTGGAGCATATACATTTAAATTAGAATATAGAATTACGACTCTCTTTTATAAACAAAGTTTTTGTTTGGATCTAATAATTCTAATACTAAACTAAGGGGGGGGAGAGTGGGAGAAGGGAGACAGAGAGAAAGACGGGATGGGAGGGTGAGATGTGAGAGAGGAGAGATATAGAGGTGAGGCAAAGGGAGAGACGGGGATGGGATAAAGGGGAGAGATTGTGAAAAGGAAGAGGGAGAGGGCAGGTAAAGAGAGAAAAGGAGAGAGAGAGGGAAAGATAGAGAGAAGGAGACAGACAAACATATGGAGAGAATGGAAAGCGGGAAGAGAGGGAGATATAGGGGGGGGGAGTGAGAGAAAGAGGGATATATGGAGATAGGTAGAAAGATGAAGAGAGGGAGAGGAGAATGGATGCGTAAAACGTATTCTAGTTTCCTCGAACTGAGAAAAGACCATGATCTAGTCGGAATGACCCCATGGCAGGTTCAAATGATCTATGGTTTGGTGATTATACTGCTGAATGGCGTTGTAATTACTTATATTGAAAGTATTACTACCTTAGAGTGAAACATGACCGAGGTAAGTTGTTAAATAAATATTGGAGTGTAATAAATAAATGTAGAACGCCGTTCTGCTTCTTTAATACTTTTATGGTATGATAGTAAAGGAAGTAACGAAAGGGAATAAGAAAACTTGGTGTGAGACTGTTTAGAGTTAAGGAGGTATGAGTTAAGAATTTTTTCTGCATGCTTGCTAATGAACTACTGGTAGTGGTTGAAACAGAGAGAGATTTGTTCATGTTGAACTAAGTGATTAGCATGTTAATTTTTGGAAAGGGATAAAAATATATCGTATGATGTAGTCTTTGAACAACTTCAATGTTTAAGTTTAAAGTCTAAATATATCATTAATAGTGATGTGTGAATAAACAGATTTGCACAATAATGTTTTAATTGGTAATCGAATTTCAATTGTGATGTGATCAAACGTTTAAATATTTAATTTGACTGGAACATCAAAGGGAAATTTTCTCTTACCAACTTAAGGGTATGGATACAATATATTTACTCTATTGATAGTGAAAACAGGGCAAATAAATATTGTGGACTTCGCGATGATTATGGAAATTGTAGTTAGAAAGAAACACGAGTGGGTGAGACGAATATAGCGTGTTAAGGTTTGAACAAAATGCGACCGGGAATGTTCAAGGGCGATATACAAATGTAAAAACAATTGAAAAAAAAATGAAAATGAAAAAGAATTGCCTTCCTCATATGCAATGCGTTATATGAAAAACGGCTGAAGGAGGAGAGCGTAGGTGATATTATTTATAGATTTAAATCTAAGGTAATTCTGAGCGGACCTGCTTGAGAAATTAATGAATCTACACTGAAAGAGATTTAAACCCTATTCCTTTATAAGCCAATTTAAACCGGACATTGCATATTAGTTATTGTTTACTAATTCGTAAAAAAATATTCAATAACGAGTAAACGTCAAACGTCTTAGTTTTCAAGGGAGTCAAAGAACCATGAAACATTTTCTTCACTTGTTTGATACATAGTAGGGTTCATGGCGAGTGGGGAACTGACAGAAAGGAGAAGAATGAAGCTTTAGCACTGATCTGTTCTTTGTTTAAAGATATTTATTTATCACTTAGTAACTATAATTTAACGTGGGACAAAACCATCGACCAGGAGAGAATATGAAAAGAATATGAAAATAACTTAAGAAATTGGTTCATTTATTTTATGAGCGCAGTTTCTTAACGAACAAATATTGAAAATGTATATGCATACGAGCAGAATTACATTCATTGAGAAGAAATGAGTTTCTCAAATGTTTTGCTTGTGTTATACATACGATATGTACCTCTTTTGATACACCAGAATTAGTTTGCCTGCATGTTTAAATTTCATCTCTACAGTTACCTCGCTGCCATTCTACATATCTCATTACTTTTTCCCGTAATCACCGCAATTGTATGGAAATACTCTATATGTAATATGAGAAATGCATCTTCACATTTCTGCTTCATTGGGAGATTGTAATTGTTAAAGTAATCCTTCAAAAAATAGGCTTATATTCTAGATTTCGGATGCTGCCTAAAGAATTTGCTAGAATATAGTATTTAGAGGGCAAGCAGCCCTCTCATTGCCCCCAACATTCGTTCAACATTGAGCTACTCATAAAAACTTATTTCCCTTAGTGTTAACCTGGTTTAATTTGAAGAGTTGTCTAAGAAAATTCTTCATTAGTCCATAGTTTATTTCTAGACTATGTGGTAAATTATTTTATTAATCTTTTTAGCCATGTTATTCATATTTCAGATTTTATGTTCTTAGTTTCATACAGAGGCAAGAAAGAAGGGTATTAGTTCCAATTAAATTATACATCTATCATAATTATAAACCTGTAAAAACTACAGAGAACAATATATTTAGTAGTTTAATTGTTGAATATTGTACGAAAAGTACTGTATTGTTATATACAAACATATAACTAATTAAAATGACACAAATTCAGCCTCATATTCACAGACCTACGTTATCTTCATTTGTCGAATCAGTAAACTGATACTTGAAGATGTTGTATCTTTCTCTGAGCAGCACTGTGTAGCCCAGCAAAGAGCCGTGCTACCTTGCTACTATTGTTAGAGAATACAGGTTTCAGGATTTTGCTTGAGGTGTTGAAGAATCTAAGCCATATTTTAGTGTTATACTCAGCCCAATGCTCCAACGACTCGTTTTAATATTTCTTGGATTAGACGGCTTGTCTTTATTTTTGAAAGTTTATGCCATTGGACTCAATTATATTATTACTAACCTAACTCATATTTTCTTTATCACAAATTACACATTTTGAGGCGGATTAACCGGCATAACTGGATGGGGTTCATGAGAGCCTGGTTGGATAGCGTGAATTGCGTTCCTGTGTTCCAAGGCCAGCGGTCCTTCTTCGGTCTTAGTCTTCCGGACAGAGACCACTGGACTAGAAAGCTTCGAGTAAAATAAATTGCTGCGCCAATTGCCGGGGAGTATCAATGACCAAGGTCACAGATCTGTGGTAGGGAGAGTGGAAGCATCCATATGTTTATATGAAAAAATGTGAAAACTAAGGAACATCATGACATTCATTATTCGAGACTACTGTTTCTTAACCCATTAGCGCCTAAATTCTTTTTAAAAACATACTTTTTTCGACGTTTTGAGATTTTTACCTATGCATTTTTAATATTAAATAAATTTTATCTGCTTTAGCAGATAAATGAATGTTGAAGAAAGTGAACAAGTGATTGAGAACTGGAAACTTGTTTAAGATTCAGTGAAGCTGTGTCAATGAAGTATAACAAATGCATATCTTCTGGTATAAATACAAAAAAAAGACTTAAAGGAATACTTCTGGTTACGAATAAATACTTTAATCTAAAATTTTTAAGTGTTTCCACTTACTTTAGTTTTACATAGTATTTCAAATTTATAAATTTACAAATTTGTAAATCTTCTTTCTTATATAAGTTCTTTTTCAATCTGGAATTTTCAATCAGGCGAAAGAAGAGCTTTTGTATTACACAGAGTGATGCATATAGCTACAAATAGGACACGTTTCCAAGTGTACGCCACAACTAGCGGACACAAAGTATTTAATTCTGTTAAGGATAAAATAAGAAACAATGGGTTATTTTACATAAAACAAAACTACTTAAAATTCTACATCGTAAAATATTTCTCCTAATTTTATGTACAGTGATATATAGGTTTTTTTAAGACATCTATATTATTTAAAGATTTATGAATTTCATCATTAATATACAGGGTAAGGAAGTTATATTCTTAAATTAAAATAACAGATTATCAATTTCCTAAGAATTAAATATAAGAAAAGACATAAAAACCTCGGTGATTTATGAGTTTTAAAAGATGTGATCTTTTAAATTAAGTAATATAATTTTGATGCAGAAGACGACCGTTAAAAATGTGGTAAGATCTATTATTCCAAACGAAATGGTCTAATCTGACTTTCTACTTTTGCTTTTTAAAAATCTAAAGATGAATCATACCATGTCAGAAGCAAACGTCTCATATACACTTGTTGACATTGAGGGTAAAATGTCTCTTGACTGGCCTCAACCTCTTCCAAACCTCTTTTTTTTCTTAGAAATCTGCCATGTTGCTTTCGTCTGAATCAGCTTTATTTATTTAAAATTAGACGGCGAGTTTGTATATTATTCCGTATGCAAATTTTGTTGGGGTTATTTAATTAATAATGAAATTCGTACAAATATTAATCTTACCGTAGGCTGTGTTTTTACTTCTGCAGTATCTTTTGATGTAAATGATATCACTCGATCTACCGCCCGAAAACTTTGTCAATCCAGGCGATATTGTTAAGAATATTTATGTATCCGACTACAACTTTTATGGTAAGGAGAATTTATATGGCCTCACTTTTTTCTATTTTAAGCTCTTTTAAAGATACCTAATCAACTTCATGTTAAACAATTTTAATTTTTTTTCAAGTGAAATTTGAGGTTACCGATGATTTTTTCAATAAATTATGAAATTGCGTTCAGGATTTTTCAGTTTAGATGAAATGTAATTTGAAAAAACTGTAAATTCATTAGTTATTATTTTTGAATATCGCTGTTATGAAACTTTTTAGCAACTTTACTGTACACAAAACAAATGATATTATTATGAAAAGAGCCTTTAGGTCTTTCGAATGCTTTAATGTATTTTCTTTATTAGAATGATAGAATTCCTATTACTTAATGGGAAGGTCCTTGAGAACAATGTTTAATACTTGCCTTGCATGATCAAGTTAATTAATCATAGTCATTTTATTTGATGTTTTAGTCACCGTTTTCTCTTCATATAACTGATATATTTTTTTATCTCATCCACCCCTACACAAAATACAGACACTTGGGAGTCGAAGAAATTATAAAATTTACTTCTCAATATTTTAGTTACTATAGTAAATAAATTCACATTCTATTTACTTACCGAAAATATTAATTATCCTTTTCTATTCTAATGAGTAGTGAAATCTCAAAAACCTGAATCTTACTATGAAAGAACTCCTTTCTATACCGTTTATATTAAGATGATTGATTGATTACCTTCCATAAATTTACACCTTCCCTCTTGGCCATCCTGCCAAATTCAACGTCAGATCTAAAAATCTAATAAACTTATTACACTTTCTTACAACGCTTATTGCTCCCTGACACTCTTATGTTTTCTTTACATGTTTATTTCCACATATTATCTGTATATGCTTATAACATCTCAGCAGGCCTGCACGCATAACCTCATTGTGCCCTTCATCACAAATATACACCTTTTACCGACTCCTTCTGGACTATGTAACTTTCACACATTAAACTTCCCTCTTATTTTTTCCATTTGCTCTACTATTACTCTACTCTTACTCAAGATCTTTCCTTTTTGTTCTGGCTAAAACCCCAAAATTGCACTATGAAATTACAGCAAAAGACTGCATAAATTGCTGACCGCACTCTCTCACCTTGCTGGTAAGAAATTCGTTTAAGTAATGCTTTTACTTGCCTGGTGCTACCTCGATAAATAGAGAACATCTACAATACCATAAATAGATACTTTGCTACATTTAACTACAATCTGGTAAATACTTCGATAAATTTGAAAGTTCAACAGTACTACGATATTGGTGTTTGTGCATATTTAAGAATTAATAATAGAACTCGAACTCCGTAATTCAGACCATCATTATTGTTTCCAAACATTACAGGCTTAGGTTAAACTAAACATGAGGGCCGTCACCGAAAGGACTTGTATATAGGCAAAATTTACTTATCTTTAATACTCGTATATGCCAGAGATTAAACGAGTTACTTTTTTCTTAATACAAACAAGTCTATACGTTTATGACTTAAGGCCTGGGTTTTTTAATAGATCTATAATATATTTTAAAATTAAAAATGGAAAATAGTGGCCAAATACCTATTGAATATAACAACAATTATTTAACATGTGTATAAAATATCGATGGAATATTTATAAAAAATTAATAGTGTTCTAATAACTCTTATCAAAATGTCGATTTTACACACACTCCTTGTGTCATTTTGAATTCTTAAAAAAAGTTGAGATGTTAATCTAACATTCTAAATTCAATTAATACTAGAATCACTGCACAATTGTATGCTCTATTTTAGTCCGAAATTTTAAATTCCGCCAATAATTATTTGAAACGATACAAATTACTACAAGCTGATTTCTCCTATAACGCTCCTATTTTCATTGTTAAAATTGTTTGGGATATGAATAGCTGCAGTTTTTAGGGAATGATTTCAAGTGTGATGTAATTATCTGTTAAGTTAAATGGGACCTAAATTTGAAAAGAACAAACTATAAAGGAAAAACAGCGGAGTGTACATCCAGAATTAAAAAAAATTTAAGTATAAAAGGGAAAATGATAAATCATTAAGAAATTTCAAACTGCAAGGAAAAAATGGAATCCTCTAAATATGTGAAGTTAGCAGAATATACAGTCAAAATAATAAAGAAAAGCAAAGATAAATTATAAGAATGTTCTAAACATCGTTGCATAGATTTCAGGCCCTCGGGATTCACATTCCCGAAACACTTGTACATCTGAATCACAGATATAAGAAAAGAGAGTACATAGAAAAGAGGGTGAAAAGAAAAAGACACCACGAATGACAAAAACAGGCAAGTATTTTAATAGTTTGGCCGGCCGAGAGTGGCCCTACACTTTCGAACCTCAGTTCAATTTACAAAAATGTGCATCTCCATAGAGAAGCGGTATGTGTAAATGTTTACGTGGTGCACAAATGTTTGCTGAATTTACTAAACAATATCTGTGGTATGCTATTTTCCAAACAACTATTCTATGTAGACGAAATATGCCTGTTTTGGAAAAAGAAATGCCGTCACGTACGTATATGAGTAAAGAGGAGAAGGAATCATCGGCGATTTAGGCGCAAAATGAGTGATTTACCGTATAAAATTTAAAAGACTTTTTGGGGATGTGACATTCCCTATTTCATACCCAACATCCTATCTAATATAGGCATGCATAAAGTTTGTTCTAGTATCAATTTAAACCAAGACGTGCTAGTACCCACGTCTTTTATTGCGCGCTTAAATTTCGTGACCTATCCTCCGCGTAGTACAAGGATCACCAGTATTAGGGAAAATATGATAAAACTAACCTATCCTTAAGTAAAAAAATGCCTAGGTTCACTCTACAATCATGATTCAATTAAAAGCGGGATTTGAGCAATAAGCCAATATCAACCACTATGAGTAAGCAGTGAGTATATATAATCTAGCCTAACAAAACTTCCATTGTTTTAGGAATACACAGCACAACCAAACACATAAATGACACATCTCACTCCTCCATAAGAGCCTCCTTTCACTATACTATCCTTTTACACCTACTATGTAACTTATTTACTCACGAAATTCTGCACCCACAATGCCCAATAATCCCCCTCAAAAATTTATTATCCATACGGTATTTCGACAACTCAAACCCACCTTTCCCGCCAAAAAACATTACCAGACCCACCAGAACAATTCATAGATACATAACCAATAAAACAAAGGCTTACAAACAAACGATTGCAGTTCTCTGATTCAAACCTCCCTCGAAAGTTTTCAATGGGAATGAATTTACAATGAAAAACTTCAGTTGACCATTATTACTAATGATGACAATTTAGTCTACCGTCTTCTGAATCACTAAAATGTGATTCCTTTAAAAGTAACAATAATAATAGGGTTTTTTATTATAAATAATGAAAAATAATATGAAAAAAAAGAGTTATCGCTCCATCGGTCCTCCATCATTCATAAATACAATTGCTCACGATGTAAATCGGAAGCCTAGCATGGAACGACGCAGCGGATATTTCATGCTCGTATTACTGCATATCTTTGCACTAGAAATGGAAGAGAAGCCTATCTTGGATCGACGCATCAGAAATTACCTGCTCGTATTTGTACAAGTCCTTCCAGTATCAAAATAACATAAGCCCCATACCTTAATCCACAGCAGTCAACCATCAAAATATATTCTGCCTCAACAACCTACTCACATTCATCTTTCCATTTCTTCATTATAAAATTTTCTACGCAGAAAAGGAATGATCGCTCAAAATCAGGGCATATATTCTTTACACCAAATCCCCCCAAGAAACCACGTATTTTACTGTAACTTAACGTAAACAGCACAATAGGATTTTATTGAAAATTTGACATTATTCCATTGCCAATTTTACAATAATATTTTACAGTGTAAATTAATTTAAGAATTACTTTTGCGTTTCTAATTTTTTTAGTTTTTCTCTTCAAAGGCCCATAACAATTTTGATACTGAATAATCAGAAGTACCGAATAATAATTTTTCAAAGTAGATTCATTATTTGTTTTCTTAATATAAACACTACCATCATAAATGATATCATAATTTAAAACTCATTAGAAAAGGCTCATTTTAGTCTTAAGAGTTATTTAGATGAGATTAATAGCCACTCTCCTCCTCGTGGAGAATTGCATATTGTTTAAATTATCACGAGCATACCCCTGCATATAATTGAAAACAATTCTTCAAAAACTCGTTTATCATGAAATTCTTAGGTTAGTTTATAATTTATTTTTGCCTAGAGAATGCTTTTATCTTCGAAAAATTAACATATGCAATATCGGTTACTGAAATTTGCAATATAAATAATATATTTAAAGAAGATCTATAAAATATAAAAACAAATTTGATATTATTTGTAATACAGAAATTCGATTTATTAAAACAATTGTATTATTTTCTTTTGTTCAAGTGAATGATTTAAATAAATAATATTTAATTATCTCTAATCCAATGGTAATTTTATAACTTACTTAGCATTTCATGAAGGTCAATATTCCTTGACGTTCATATTCACCAGTCATTAATTTCCTAGAGTTTATCTTTCTTCCTCTGACCTTTAATCTTAGAGAAGGTTCTGCTTTAATTTTGGGCGTTAAATGCTTGGTTCAGTTTTCAATCTATGAAGTTTTAAATAAACATATTTGAGACGTAATTTATTCCACAAAATAATTTGCCTCTGTTTCAGAAGTTTCTTCTCAACAAAGTAAAAGTTTACATATGCATCTTGAATAAAATTCCATAGGCTTTACAGCAAAATATTTTAGAAATCTTACTTCGAGTCCATTCTTATTCAAGAATCTTTCCTTTTAAATATGAATATCTAAGGAGAAAAGGGTAAAGTAAACGCTGCACAACCTAAAATTTAAGGTGAACTTAGGCGCTTCAAGGCAATTCACAAATCCCCAATCGCATGCCTATTGAAAGATACCGTGAATAGTCTACATAGGATAGGAGCTACTGTTTATGGGCGTATTTATATAGCTTAGTGGCATTTGTAATTAGCTTGCCTATATTTATCATATGTGGGGAAGGAAGATGCAATAGTCAGTTTTATGCTGTGTGACCTATAGACCTACTAGCCTCATATTAATGTCGCTGTTCTCGTAAGCCACTTAGCAGAAATTATACTCGTACTTCTTCTAAGCGCCATGCAAAATGGTGAAGCTTTGAAGCCAGTATTAAATTTAAAATCATCCGATTATGCTTGAGAAATAAATTTACTAATACCCTATATTCATCCACCAATAAATTTTTCACATTGATGAATTGAAGGCTTACAGACGCATACAAAAAGATCTTGCATTTAATAACAAGAGTGTAAATAATTCGTTTTGGTTTGTTGATCAAAATATTCTACTATACCAACTAACTATTGAAAGGAAATGGAAAAGCAAAAAGGATTTATAGAATAAACGAATGAATATATAAACATTTTTCCAATTTGTAATGACCTCTTTTCACAATATTCTTTTAATTATACTTATGATAGTAAAATTGAAAGTTCATGGGAGACATTATTTTTTAAAAATTAAATTAAATAATAGGTAATACTTGAGTTTATGGACGTAGGCTAGGGTGCGCTGTTTCTGGGCTATAATTTTCTGCAACAATTTCGGCCTTATGACGTCAGACGTTTGCTTAATCTGGATATGGTGAATCACTGCGTTTTTATTTGTTATTTTGTTTTTAGCCTTTATTCTTTATTATTGATTGAATACCTGCACTTCTACTCAATTATATTATTTAGTAATACATTTAATGTTTTTATGTTTGGTAATGTATTCATTTTTTTATGTTTAATTTAACTAAAATAAAACATTTTTTCACACACTTGCAACCCTTAATTCGACCTTATTTCTAACATTGGCAACCCTCACTCTAAGGAGAGAAAAGAGCGCTATTCTTGAGCAATCGGGTTGTTGGACTTTAATAAGACTCTTTTTAATACTTCGGTCAATTTAATAGACTTTTGTATATATCATAGCCTCTTTTTAAAAGCGAAGATTTGCGATAGGTGGGGAAAAGAAGTGCGGCTCGATTATAATAGTGAAAGGTGGAGATGGTTTGACTTTTGTCGTAAAGTCAATATTTATTAGGTATGTAATTAAAGACGACGATAGCGCCGCAGACATTTAGCAATCGCCTTTTGCATTCAAATCTTATGTTAGCCTTTCTAATTATGAATATTACGAGTTTTTTTTTTAAGTTAGGGGGTGGGGGGGAAAAACCCAAAATTTCAAACCGATCACAGAAATTGTAGCCCAGAAATAGCGACCCCTAGCGTGCGCCAATAAACTCAAGTATTACCAAATAATATATTACAATTGGTGTTATTCTACATAAGGAGGAAGTTATGGACTGGATTCTACATTGTTCAATAGTTGAGGTCTGTATTCTCCAGTTTCGTTACCAAGGCTTGGAATTTTATATTTCCTCCAATTTGCATTTACAATTTTCAAACATCATTCTAAAAATTAACACGTTTTTAATTGATTCATAAAAGTATTCAACAAGTATTCAAAAACAAAAGAATAGGATCGCAATAATTTTGGTTAACGTCCGTGCGGAACTTAAAATATTTCGTCTAAAATTATGGGCATTATAGAAATGTATATCAGTTTATACGCAAACGTCTGATACAACTCTAACCAAAGCTACATTGTATTAATTAGTTTCCTTAATTATCTAAGTAATTATTAATTGTATTATATTTCCACATCATTTTCAACTATGGCGTACGTTCAGGTTTTTTGCATAGATTCACCTTTATTAATAAGAATCTTCTACAGGATTCTTTCGAAATTTAAGAGAACAATATTCATTGTAATAGAATCCGAACAACAATAGGGTAGAAACAAGGTCTGCTGACCAAAAAGTCGCGTGATCTAACTTATTTTGATTGATGAACTTACGACCTTGAAAACCTTAAATAATTCCCGGATTAACCTACGAGGGATGGTAAATAGGTTTTGCAATTCGGATAAAAAGAAACGAGATATGAGGAAAAGTGTTTTATTATTTTTCAATATAACTACCCTCGAATTCAATGCAATTGCGCCACTTGTCCCTGAGGCTTCGAATTCCCGACAACCAGAAATCTCCCGACTGCTGTTCAATCCATTCCTGGACGGCGAGCTGGACATCTTCATCGTCCCCAAACCAGCGTCCACGCAGTGCAACACTGAGCTGGGGAAAGTAGTTGCTAAAGGCCAGATCTGGACTGTAAGGGGGAGGTTGAGCTCCTCGAATCCGCACTCGCGCAGGGCAACTTGTGCAACTCTGGCCTTGTGGACTGAGACGACGTTGAAGTCGATCATGGGGCGTGAGGTTTCTAGGGAACCAACAGGCAGAGACATTGGTCTTGACCAAATTGACGTGGATGATTTTTAAAAAACTTTCATGTGACATTCCAAGTTCTAGCTCGATTTCTTCGACATTTACCCGTCGATTTTTAAAGATCATCCTCTCCACACGGGCCACATTGTCCTCATTGGTTACATCTGACGGGCGTCCTGGAAGGGGGTTATCATCAAGGGACTCACGACCATGGTTAAACTTCCTATTTCAGCGAACAATGGTTGCATAGGAAGGGTCTGGTCGGTGTACACTGAAATTCTGCCTTCATGGATCTCTTTTTCATTCTTGCCTTCCTTGGTCAAAAATTTGATCACTGCGCAGTGCTCAACCTTCTTTATTGTTGAAAAATTTGTGATTGACGTTCTTCGATCAGCTTCTGCTTCTTAAATAAACGAGGCAGGAGCGTGCGGCTAGCGGTCCTCACTTGTCATAACTTGTCCTAAAACCTCCACAAACAGCCATCCCACTTTCACTGTTTTACTCTGTGAAAAAATGCAAGGAAATATTGGACTCCTCTAAATATGTGAAGTTAGCAGAATATACAGTCAGAATAATAAAGAAATGCAAACCTAAATTATAAGAATGTTCTAAACATCGTTTCATAGATTTCAGGCTCTCGGGATTCACATTCCCGAAACACTTGTACATCTGAATCACAGATATAAGAAAAGAGAGTACATAGAAAAGAGGGTGAAAAGAAAAAGACACCACGAATGACAAAAACAGGCAAGTATTTTAATAGTTTGGCCGGCCGAGAGTGGCCCTACACTTTCGAACCTCAGTTCAATTTACAAAAATGTGCATCTCCATAGAGAAGCGGTATGTGTAAATGTTTACGTGGTGCACAAATGTTTGCTGAATTTACTAAACAATATCTGTGGTATGCTATTTTCCAAACAACTATTCTATGTAGACGAAATATGCCTGTTTTGGAAAAAGAAATGCCGTCACGTACGTATATGAGTAAAGAGGAGAAGGAATCATCGGCGATTTAGGCGCAAAATGAGTGATTAACCGTATTTAATTAAAATGACCTTTTGGGGATGTGACATTCCCTATTTCATACCCAACATCCTATCTAATATAGGCATGCATAAAGTTTGTTCTAGTATCAATTTAAACCAAGACGTGCTAGTACCCACGTCTTTTTCTGCGCGCTTAAATTTCGTGAACTATCCTCCACGTACTACAAGGATCACCAGTATTAGGGAAAATATGATAAAACTAACCTATCCTTAAGTGAAAAAATGCCTAGGTTCACTCTACAATCATGATTCAATTAAAAGCGGGATTTGAGCAATAAGCCAATATCAACCACTATGAGTAAGCAGTGAGTATATATAATCTAGCCTAACAAAACTTCCATTGTTTAAAGGAATACACAGCACAACCAAACACATAAATGACACATCTTACTCCTCCATCAGAGCCTCCTTTGACTATACTATCCTTTTACACCTACTATGTAACTTATTTACTCACGAAATTCTGCACCCACAATGCCCAATAATCCCCCTCAAAAATTTATTATCCATACGGTATTTCGACAACTCAAACCCACCTTTCCCGCCAAAAAACATTACCAGACCCACCAGAACAATTCATTGATACATAACCAATAAAACAAAGGCTTACAAACAATCGATTGCAGTTCTCCGATTCAAACCTCCCTTGAAAGTTTTCAATGGGAATGAATTTAGAATGAAAAACTTTAGTTGAGCATTATTACTAATGATGACTATTTAGTGTACCGTCTTCTGAATCACTAAAATGTGATTCCTTTCAAAGTAACAATAATAATAGGGTTATTAATTATAAATAATGAAGAATAATATGAAAAAAAGAGTTATCGCTCCATCGCTCCTCCATCATTCCTAAATACATATGCTCACGAAGTAAATTCGCAAGAGAATGTAAAACAACATAATTGTTTCAAATATCGTTAGAATCAGCCGAATAGTTATGATGTTCTTAACAAAACAAAATAATTCAAGGGCTAATCTTGGGAGGACTTTGGTAATTATATTATTCGAAATAAAATGTAAGACAATATAAAGATTTCAAATTTCGTTAGAATAGGCCAGATAGTTATGATGTTATTGACCTCATGAATAATTGCCGGGCTAAATTTGGAAAGACCTCGGCAATTCCTTCAAAAGAGAATGTAAAACAACATAAGAGTTTCCAATTTGGGTAGAATTTGACGAATAGTTATTATGTTTTTGCCAAACAAAATAATTCCCGGGCTAACATTGTGAGGACCTTGTTAATTATATCATTCGAAAGAGAATGTGAAACAACATGGGCGTTTCAAATTTCATTAGAATGGGCCGAAGAGTTATGATGTTATTGCCAAAAGAAAAGAAATCCCTCGCTAAGCTTGGGAAGAATTTGACAATTATGTCATTCGAAAGATAATGTAAAAGAACATGAGGTTTTTAAATTTCGTTAGAAGAGGCCGAATATTTATGATGTTATTTTCCGAACAAAATAATTCCCGGGCTAAGCTTGGGCATTACTTCGGCAATTACGGTAGCGGACATAATATAAGGGTCAGTAAGAACAAGTTTATTTAAATATTTATTATAGGAGTTTAAGAAAACGGTAAGACTATATATTATACTTATATTTAGATATATCTAATATATATCTTTTGCGAAAATTTCAAGTGAATGGATTAAATATTTCGTAGATTATGAATAAATAAAAAAACAACCTTTCAAATTACATATAGAAACCCTTATTATTTATATTTTGTAAACATGCCTTTACTAGCTATGACCTCCCGACATCTGGTATCCCCGGACTGAAATAATTTCTTGCAAAAGGATGTGGAAAATATTGTTCCATTCGTTTTTTAATAATTCCGAAAGTTCATCTTGGTTGTTTGGATTTCTCATTCTCGCAGCATTTCCAATAATCTTCCAAATATTTTATATAGGATTGATATCGGGTCTTTGAGGTAGCCAGTCCATGAGATCAACCCCCCTTATGACTCAAAATATTTTTGACTCTCTTCGTAGTGTGGCAGGGAGTATTGTCCTGCGCGAAGATTGGAGGTTGAACTAACGATGATCAGAGATGTGGAAGGGTATTCTGTCTAAGAATCTGCTTGTAGATTTCAGCATTAACAGTCCCTTGGAGGCGAATAAGTGGACCAGTGTCAGCCGCTGAGAGCAGTCACCATAACATTACACTGCCTCCTCCATATTTCAATTTCTTTTTCACACATGCATGAAATAAGCTTAGCCACATCTTTGTCGGACGTACATTAATTAACCTGCTCCCACTATTCTTCTGTCCAAATGACATCGTCGTGAGAGTAACGAAGACGGACTCTTTGATTCTTTTTAGCGACCAGAAGTTTCTTTGCTTGTGCTCTTGCAAGCAACCGAGAACCTATTCCCCTTCGTAAAACGGCTTTACGCGCTAATTTGTCATCGGAATATGAGCCAAACCTGCGGGATAACTCAGCAGCATTCTTAAGCTTATCCTTCAGTGAAATTTTAACCATAATACAATCATATCTTGATTACGCTCTAGGAGGTCTACCCGTTTTACGTTTAGCATCTGTTAATCCTGAGGACTGAAAACGAGCTACAATTCGTTTTCCATACTTCTAGACCTTCCTACAGTAGTTGGTATCACATAATTTGATTTGTTCTCTTGGTGAAGGCACACATCCTTTATTTTTCATCACAGGACAGCCGTCGTCTCTCACAAGACCCAATGTTCTCAGTTAAATGGTCATAATAATGAATTGATAGCCCTTCATCAGTCTTATGAACACAAATAGTTCAGCTGTTAGCTCAATTTTACTAACTGACCTTTAGCTTTTGGCCGCTGAAATTTGCAAGATATTGCTTATTTCCTAATATCTTACGAAATATTTATTTCTTTTACTTGAAATTTTCACGAAAAATATACATATATTATATATTATATAATATACGGTATAATATATAGTCTCAAAGTTTTGTTAAACTCCTATAATAAATATTTAAATAAACTTGTTCTTACTGACCCTTATATTTTTGCCCCTATTGTATATTATTCGAAAGAAAATGTAAAACAACATAAGAGTTTAAAAGTTCGTTAGAATCGGCAGAATAGTTATGATGTTATTGTCGAAACAAAATAAATCCCCGGCTATCTTGGGACGACTTTGAAAAATTATACCATTCGAAAGAAAATGTACAACAACATAAGACTTTCAAATTCGGTAGAATTGCCTGAATAGTTATGATGTTATTGCCCCCAAAATAATTCCCGAACTAACCTTAGAAGGACTAATGTGGAAAATTAGTTGAAAACAAAATATCTCTTCTATTTTATTATTCTCAGTGCCCTTTATTAAATCTGTACGAATTCTTCGTAAATCAAATTTTCTGCTAATCTTAGGAAGATCATAATAATTTTGACATTATTTAACTTTTAATTGAATGAAATTAAAAATTTTTCCTTAAACATCCATATACATAAAAAGTGACAGCAAAAACTAAGATCTACTCTCATTCTCGAAAACCAAAGTTAAAAAAATATGTGTCACCAAAAGACACCCTGTCCATTACTCAAATTCGATATCGACGATAGAGAAAAAATTCGAGTAATAATTACTCAGTAAAGATAGGTTTAGCAAATATTCTTTGCTTAGCATAATTTATAGGTATAAAGATAGAAATGAACTTGGAGATTAAGTCACTTTCTAGTATCTATTGAAAAATTGCAATTATTAGAAATAAAATTAAAATATAAGTAAAATTCTCCGACTCCTTTTATTAGTAGGCCTATGTCTATGTTACTACTTCATTCTCTAATTTCTGTCATTATAGAAAGTGACAGCAAAAAGTACAAGCTTAAGCGATTAAGGGTCCATCATTTCCTACCTAATATGTTTCATGAAAGATTTGAATCTCTATCAGATCAGAATAATTCTTTAGTTTCCATATAGGATTCGAAAGAAAAAATAACTACATAGCTTAGATAAACAAAACAAGTAGAAAGATTTTATCAACTTAGCTTCATCAAATGAACTAAATGCCATATAGCTAGTGTCAATAACACGTAAACGGAGAAGGCTGAGAGCGAAAATTAAAGTAGTTTTCCTATTTGATCGATTAACGGCAGAATATATGTATATTGAATGTACTAAACTCATTTTTCCTCTCCATTATTTCATGAATATGAAGAAAAAAAGAAAACAGTTTGGCGCCATTTTCTACATTAAGTTTGTAGAAAATTTAGATGATTAAGAGATACTAAATATGAGTTGAATTTGACAGTAATTATTTTTTACAACAGCAAATGAAGTCGAATTGTTACATAGTTTTGCACTTTAGGCTGGATAACTTGTAAATCTCTGTTAGTATATATTTGTACATTTTGGCAATTTATTTTTAAAATATAACTATGTTGTTGTTTCCTAGCCAGGTATATAGCATTTTAACATTTATTTAATTTTAATGATATTATACTTCTAAATAGTTTCTTAGTCTCAAAACATTTTTGCACTCTATATTGGTGTATTAAATGGATATTTTCATCATTCGAACTTTTAGTTTTGTTTAAGGCATTATTGCTAAGGAAATTTGGTAGATGAATTAATTATGTTCATTCTTATCTTTTCCATTTTACCCCTTTTGTCATTCTTTTGCGCAGGTGGGAAACGAAGCATACTTTGAATAAATATGCTCGCATTCGTACAATTCATCCTTTAGTTACAGACTTTGGTTTCTTAGATGTTTCCAAACATTTTGTTGATTATGATTTTGGGCAAATTTAGACCACTGACAGTTTTCACCGTACCTTCAAAAATAACCGGCCCCTAGTTCCTTCTCGTTTACTAAGGATTGTTATTCTATTTTTATATTGGTTGATGGAGGTTATAAAAGGTTTGTATACAAAGATTTGTCTGGTGAAAACGTAGATAATCGTAAAATTACTACTAGGAATTTGTCTACGGAAATTCAAATACGTAGAGAATGCTTAGTCTAAAAGAACAATTTCTCCTATTTTTTAAATGTCTTATATTGTTCAGTTGTGGTAACTGTATAGGGATTGCAAAGTAGATACACGAAATATCTATGTTTAATTAGTCCTTTAGATAGCCAAGCATATGAGCAGCGCAGTACAGCGTGAAATACCATCTAGACAGAATCTTGAACCTTGGCACATAAATGTTGTTTCAGTGCCCCTCATACCAGGAAGAAATCTTTACTCCCACCACTTTATATCAAGTTGCTTGGATGAAAATGTTCACTGTATCAATGAATAAGGAGGGTTTGACATTTTGTTATCTAGAGAGTAAATATCCTTATATACTTGATGTTGTAGATCTCAAATTAGTGTCGAGCTTCTTGTATGAGAACAAAGTGACGCAGTCTAACGGAAAACTTTATTCTATTGACTATTTTAGGATTTGACTAGCTTGAATATTTTGGGAGACTAATTTCCGAAACTAAGTCCGTGCACAAAATCTTATCCATTGAGCTGCATCTGTTTTGGCTCAACTATGATACTAAACTAAATGCGAGGAGTTTCTATAGTCCTCGAATTCAAACTTTGATGAATAATATCCATTTTGAAATTGCATTGACTCCAAAAGAAAAGAATAGCTGGCATACATTCAAACCAGTAGTTCCTGATTATAATGGTAACGAAATCAGTCAAGAATATTAGTCTTCTGTCTAAAAATGACGAAAGCTTTAAAAGATCTTGCGTTGTTCATTTCAATAACATACACATTTGCTCCCCTTGGAATATTTCTCTAAAACATGCGAGGATTATATTATGGAACAGGGTCTCAAAGATTTTCCCATAATATCAAAATAATGAAAGAGAGATAAGAGAGAAAAAGGGATATAAGCATGCTGAAGGAATATTGCTGGTGTTCGAAGCGATAGAAGCTCAATAGAGACCTTTTCATTTTCATTGTATAGGTGAAATAATTTAGTCACATTTTTTTTCCATTTAACAGGAATTATTATAATAGTGCTCGTATCTGAAATGTTTACGCGCAAAAATCAATAAATTTTGAGTTAAAATTAAACTTAAGCTATACGATCAAGCCAGAAAACCTTAACCTGAATAAGGATAACCAGTGATTTTCCAATTTAGCAGTGTCGAATTACAAATTATCAGTTGAGAAAATCATTAAATCAGCTCGCAAAAAATCATATTCATATCAGTAATATACAGTAGCTGTTATAATATAAAGGTAAGTAAGAACAAATGTATTTAAATATTTCTTATATAAGTTTAACAAAACTTTGAGACTACATATTATACAAATATTTAGATATATCTAATATTTATATATCTTCCGTGAAAAATTTAAATTAATGGATTAAAAATTTCGTAGGTTAGGAGGAAATAAACAGATTATCTTCCAAATTGCAGCGGCCAAAATAATGAATCACTCAGATAAACAATGTAAAATAGAAGAAGAACAAAAAGAAACCCTTACTATTAATATGTTTTAAAATTGCTCTACTTGGAATGACCTCCCTGCATCTAATATCACAGGACCCAATTAATTTATTGCAAAATGATGGAGCAATATATATTATTCGATTCGTTTTTCAAAAATTCTCAAAGTTCATCTGGGATCTTTGGATTTCTCCTTCTCGCCCCATTTCCAATAATCTTCCAAATGTTTTCTATAGGGTTGAGATCGGGACTTTAAGGTGGCCACTCTATGAGATCAGCCCCTTTATTACTCCAAAAAGCTTTGACTCTTTTTTACAGTGTGGCAGGGAGCGTTTTCCTGCACGAAGATAGGAAGTTGAACTGACGAGGATAGGAGATATTAAATGGGCATGCCGTCTAAGAATCTGCTTGTTGATTTCAGCATTGTCATTTCCTTGTAGGCAAATAAGTAGACCAAGACCAGCAGCTGAAATTACTCCCCATACCATTACAATGCCTCCTATATATTTCACTGTCCTCTTTACACATGCAAGAGATAAACTTTTGCCGTATCTTCGTCGGACGTAAATCCAACCATCGGAATCAATCACATTAAACTTCGATTCATGGCTAAAATGAACCTTCGCCCACTCTTCTTCTGTCTAATGACATGTTCGTGAGCGTAACAAAGACGGGCTCCTTGACTCTTCTTGGAGCTCAGAGGTTTCTTTGTCGGTGCCCAAGCAACAACCCAGAACCTTGTAACCTCCGTGAAATTGATTTGTGCAATACGTTAACATCGGAGGTGGGGCGGAACACATAGGATATTTCAGCAGCACTCTTAAAAATATCCTTCAGTGATATTCTAACAATAAATCTATCCTCTTCTGGTGACATTTAACTAACTATACAGGTTTGGGGTTTAGCATCTGTCTATCCTGATGACTTAATACGGGCTACAATTCGTTGCACAACAGAAGTTGCTTTCACAAAATTTCAGTTCCCCTATTGGTGAAGGCACATAATCCTTTGTTTTTCATCACCGGACACCGGTTGTATCTTACAAGCTCCCATGTTGATAGTTGAATGTTCCAATAATGTCTGATCACAAGAAGTAACTGAAAGCATGTCAACAGTCTGCTAAATACATATACCTTGGTTGGTAGTTAATTTTTTCTAAGTGAGCCTCAACCTTTTGCAGCTGCAATTCTGAGGATAGTTTGTTTATTTCCTCATAACTTACGAAATATTTATTTTATTTACCTCATATTTTCATATTTTTAGATATTAGATATATATATAAATATGTGTATAACATATAGTCTCAAGACTTTGTTAAACTACTATAATAAATATTTAAATTCACTTGTTTTTACTGGCTATAAATTATGGTAAATTAAGTTAATCTCACTACTGATCCTAATTTTGAGGGGCTTTTGTAATCACTTGATTACTTTTCTAATGAGAAAATAAGGATTATTTCGGGGCTACTTGCCTTCAAATTGAGTGTATATGCAATATTTCAGAAAAAAATGAAAGAAACTTTTTGTCTATTAATAGCTGTTAAACTACATAGTTTTACAAATATATTTTCTGCTCGGATTTTCGTGAATAAAGGGATTATAACGACTAAGTGGTTAGAAAAGATACTTATCAGAGATCACAGAGAGAGAGAGAGAGAGAGAGAGAGAAACATACGCGCCGCCTTGCCCTTCAATAGAAAGAACGAGAGAGACAACATACACCTGGGCGATCCTTTTTGTCTGCGCTAATGGAGGTGTGAAATGATGAGACGCCATGATATCCGGCAAAAACCTGAAATGCCGCCTTCACACAAACCTGCGACAAGTGTGAGAGCCCAGAAGGTTCCATCTAAAGTCGGACAAAGTCTGCCGCGCCAGCTTACGAACCTTTTTGCCCTCACGGTCAAAGGCAGTTTATTCTCGTCTAACGATGAAACTATTGTTTGAACTTTGCGCCAAGGCTTGGATTACTCCCTCAAACCAAATCATCGAGGTAACAGCAAGGTGAAACTCTCCTGTGCAAGTGATCCTCTTCCAGCAGTATAAGCCTCATCGTCGGCTTTGTCTATGCTTAAGGTCATTCGAGCGTCCCTCGGTTCATATTGTCGGTTTGTTTGTACGGTGACCGACCTCCCTAGTCGCCCTCGCCCTTTAAGAGCTGAGATCCGTGTAAATCTAGTGCGTGTATAGTTCATGTTAAAACTTCTTTTATCCTTGTAAACTAATATTAATTTACATATTAGTAAGGTTATTTTTGTACCCATTTTTCAGTTATCCCGGAACTCCAAGATAGTCGACTATTGGCCAACCTACTCTCAGTTAATTTGCACACTACTTATATTGTAAACTTTCGAAGCACTCGTAAAGAAAAGGTGAACTTGACCGTATTCGAAAAGATCTATATTAAACTGGTGTAAGTTGTGTGGGGTTAACCTACAACAATACAAATTAAGGCAGAAGGAATTTCGAAGATTATATGACAGTCACGTCATCATTGTAATACTTATAAATAATCCTTACAGATTCTGGCCGTAGTTTCAAAAATATACATTATAGAAATCCGATTACCTAATAACGTATCAGTTCTGAAAAGATATTTTAGCAATATAATGCCATTTCTGTCACTATTTGTGGGAGATAATTTCACTGATGGAAAATATTTTGTGGTTTCTTGATAACATTAGTGGAATGAAAAAATGAAGTCTTACACTCTTGTAGCTGTATTTTAAATAAATAGAACTAGCTTTACTATTTAGTATATAACAAGGTCTGCTGATCAAAAAGTCGCGTGCTCTCACTTATTCTGATTTATAAACTTACAACCTTCCAAACTTTTACTAATTCCCGGATTAACTTTGGGAGGACCTTGACAATTCTATCATTCTAAATAAAATGCAAAACAACATAAGGATTTCAAATTTCGTTAGAATCTGCCGAATAGTTATGATGTTATTGCCAAAACAAAATTATTCCCGGGCTAACAATGGGAAGACTTTGTAATTATATTATTCGAAAGGAAATATAAAACAACATAAGGGTTTTAAATTTCGTTAGAATCAGCTGATTATTTATGATATTATATAAAAACTAAATCCACTTAATTACATGCCTAGCATGGAATATAAATGCAACTACAATTTTAGAGACAATTACAACTAGATCGTTGGAACATTTTCTCGCTTGACCCACGAATCTTGGATCGAAGGGAGCATGATTGTTGCAACCTTTCCAATCCCTGTTTTGTATTTTCATGGTTATTTTTTTGATGTTTGCAAAGAAGACCAGAATATGAGTGCAAGAAAATTAAATATTTACTCACCTTGGTTCGGTTTAACCTGCAATAAGGCTTGAAAACAATTATATACTCGAAAAAGGCGAGTATGCTCGTATTTAAGTGTCTTTTGACGGTGTAAGTCAGAGAGGACGAAACAAAAAAGCTATGCTGTTAGAGAACTAACAAACACTTATGAGCAGCGCAACAAATAAGTGCAGTGGATGCTTGTTAAAAACTAAAACAGGACAGAACTTGGAACTATGACGAAACTGAAACGTTCGCTAGTGCAGAAGGTGTAGGGCTATTCTTGTAAGGCACATGTGGAAACTCAAAGAATTATCTGATTTGAAAAATATCATAAACATGTATAAACTAATAACATCCTGTTTTCTGACAGCCTACAATTGATGCACACTCGCATTATTTTTTATTTTAAGTTTATTTTTAAAATATTAAGTATCTATATACTTTTTTTATTAAATTCCACATACGAGTATCTTAAAAAATACAATTAGGGAGCTACTCTCAGAAAGAATTACCCCGGCAATTCACTTACTTTCAGGATTAAAGGTCCGCTATACTTTAAGGCTATTTCAATCGCATCATTCTCTATTCTATATTATTTTTAAGGTAATTTTATAATAGAGAGGGGGGGGGGTATTTTCCTTTATTATGGCCAACCAAACCACCCAAATAAACGTACCATAAAAAAGTAATCCCATCGCTCGATTCCCAAGTATGAGAAATGTAATTAAGAAATCTATCTGAGTTGCTGCTCACTCGAATACTCAGCTGTTCAGCCAACCGAGTGAAGAGAAGAAAATGCGCCATAATAAGAGAAAAGATCAAGTGTTTATTGCCATATAATTTCCTGGCTAATTTTGGGGAGAATTTGGCATTTTATCATTCGAAAGACAATCGGCCGATTAGTTATGAAGTTATTGTCAAAACAAAATAATTCATAGGATAACCTCTAGAGAACTTTGGCAATTATATCATCCGAAAGAGAATGTTAAACAACATAAGAGTTTTAAATTTCGTAGGAATTGACTTAATAGTTACAATGATATTACAAAACATTAAAAAAGCAAAACAGGGACTGACCGACCGACCCACATAGTGAGATGTAGGGTCACTCACCACTAGACTTGCACGCGACTAGACACGCACGCGCCTAAAAATTTCTAAATTTCGAATTAAGGCTAGGTTGTCTTAAATTATAATTTATTATTTAAATTATTTTTTGTTTATTATTTGAGATTAGCGGCGAGAAATGGGTGCAAATTGAGACGTGAGCACTTATGTTCTGTACGAACTGAATTTTTTCAGGGGGAATTACACTTAAAGTTTTTTTGCGCGTTTTGAGCGTAGGTCTAAGATCCGACTGTAACCTTAAACTTGATCATGGAGATTTGTTCAGTCGATGAGAAGCGAGACCACACATATCTCGAGAAATGGCAGATGTTCTGTTGTGCCTTTGAAGGCAGGAAGGGAATAGGATGGAATGCGACCCAGAGAGTACGGAATCGATATGACGTTTATTTAAAGAGGTTGTGCGAAACGAACACTTTTTCCAAGAAGTATAACCAGTCTTTTTAAAGATATTAATGATTCAAAAGATCGTGTTCCTTTAAAAAATACCCTTATAAACTTTCAGCCTCTATTTTAGGCCACTTTGGGGCAGATCAACTATAGTTCACCCCTTTATTTTTGAAAGAACAATTTCTGGAAATGGAAAAAAATCCAACATTTATTTTTACCCAAATGATATAAGAGAAAAGAAAATAATTGCACAGCATCAATCATTTAACCCATATATTTGTCAACATCTTTCCATTTCGATCCAGCATAACTGGAATAGGCGTCACCTCTTACATGACCAGGACCTAAATTAATTTTGGATTCAGCCTGGATTGCAAATTTATTCATCATCATCATCACTAAGTCTATAATTTAAGAAGGGGATTTTTTTGAGTATTTGAATAATAAATTCTTCTTAGTTTGGTTGTGACATGTTTTTTTATAAAAAAAACCCTAATAATTCTTTTATAAAAAAACAAACTGGTGAAGTTCAAAAATAAATATAAGTATCGAAATTTTGTGAATTTTTTAAAACCCAAAGAATTACAAATGGTAAAATAATTATAATTTGCGAAGTTCAGAAAATTTATAAAAATGAAACCATGGCTGCTTTCTTTTAGATTTAAAATTTTAATCGGAGTAGCGAAGCGCAAGTTTTCCCCCGTAGGGGTGGATGAGGCAAAGCCATTGCCTGTTTTTTAAAAATTTTTAAATGCTAACTTTTAAATTAACCGGAAATAATTTAAATATTAAAATAATTCCAAAATTATCACGTAAATTTTAAAAACGAATGGAAAAATTATATATATTAGTGATGGAGTCGTTCCTTGGGAACCTTATTCGTAGCAGGAATATGAAGACATATGCGATGGTTTTTAACATTTAATTTTCCAGACGTTTCAGCCATTGACGATGACCATCATCAGCGAATTCTAAATACAAAAAATTATTTTTATAAGAATAAGTAAACAAAGAAATAAAAACATTACAGGAGTCAAAAATGATAACCGAAAGCAAGAAGTTAAAATTAAATATATAATCTTCAAAAATTGAAAGCAAATTGGTGAAAATCTATTAATAAGAAATTGATGTAATATCTTAAAAAATAAGTAAATTAAATAATAATCTCACGAGTTTAAAATAGGCATAATAAACATCAATTAAATGACTATCGAAATACAAAAATTATAAACTATAGCAATAAAGTCGAAAGCAAGTCATGAAGAAATCGATTAATAAGACTAAGAAAAAAAAGAAAGAAGATTAAATACTCCCATGAGCAGCAAATATGAATAATAAACATGAATCAAGCGGAATACAAATAATTCACAATAAACCACAGCAAGAGAGAAGTATAAGGACAGGGCGACCAATCTAAAATAAGTTAGATCAGGGAGTATGTAATCGAAGCGGATATTAATAAATGGAGCGATGCAAGTAATTCAATTAAGTTAAATTTTAAGTGATTGAACATTAAATAATACGAGTAGACTAAGGCACAAAAGTTTAAATAGTAAATAATCAATAATGGAGGGGTCAAAAGGACGACTAAAACATTAAATTAAGGAACAGTCAATAATAAACCAGATCGTTTAGATATTAATGGGACAAACTAAAATAGAAATAAAAATTTCTCTGCACGAGTACCAACTTTATAACGGTGAAGCTGGGAGTAACAACCGATAGTACGGATAAAATTAGGCAAAAATAAAACTATTAAGGAGGATGTGGTTGGTTGTACATTTGTCTATATAGTGAATAATTTAAGGGTGATGAATAATCATTGAGTTCCAGGTTAATTTGTTCGATGTAAAGAGATTCAAGAATTTTTAAACTTAGAGAAGAGAAGGCAGAAGAGAGTATACTAAAGGAATCAGGGTCAAGCGGGCGGTTAAGATTAAGTGAATGTTCTCGTATAGAGGAGTGTTCGGGTTTGGAGATAAAAATGTTGGTTCTGTATGATACTCTGATATGCTTAGCGATCCTACATCTTAATTGTAGACTTGTTTGGCATACATAGCGACTTTGGCAGGTCGTACAAGTAAATTGATAAATGATGGAGGAACGCAGGCATAATGGAAGTGATTGTTTGTCCTGAAGGAAAGTATAAACACCAAGAGGATTTGAATTAATTAGGAGAAACTTGCATTGGGCTAATAATTTTTTAAGAGTCGAGAGTAAAGCTTTGTTGAATTTTGTGTCAAGTGGAAGATAAGGCAGTGTTAAGAATAGTTTTTGTTTGGGGACAGTTATTAGAGGGGTTTTGCGAGCAAACATTTTAAATAAGAAATTTGAAGTAAGTCTGTCAAAAAGATGGTCTGGGAAAAAATAAAAAAAAAAAAGCTCCTAAGTTATTCTATTTCGGAATGGAAGTGAAACCAATTTGAGCTGATTTTGTAAGCTTTTGTATACTGTTTATAATGGCACTATGTTTGAAATTAGTAGGAGTACAACTAAAGAAGTAGGTGCCAAGTTTGGTGGTAGTGGGTTTCCTGTAAACTGATGTGTTAAATTTAGAACCAACTTTTGAAACAGTCACATCCAGAAAAGAGATTTTATTGTTTAATTCTGTCTCCATGGAAAATTCAATATTAGGGTGTTGTTGATTTAAATAATTTAAAAATAATGGGGCATGGTCTTTGTGTTTAAAAATAAGGAAGCAGTCATCGATAAATCTTTTAAACACCAACGGTTTATATTCAACCGGACAGTCCCTTAGCCAGTTTTTTTCGTGGTAGGATAAAAAAGCATTTGCGAAGCTGGGACCCAATGGAGAGCCCATGCCATTCCATCGTGTTGAATGTAAAAATCTCATTAAAAAAGAACACTGTATTTTTTACGGACAATTTTAATAAGGTAAAAAAAAGAGACTTTGTTAGACCTAAAATAGTATCATTTGATTGGAAAAGGGTATCGGTTATGATTTTGGAAGTTTCCATGACAGGTACATTAGTAAATTGAGACTCTACATCGATTGAAGTAATGATCGAGTGGTTCAAATCCAATTGAGTAATGTAGCTGACAAATTCGAAGAATTCGTCTAACCAGGTTCTTAATTCCACATTAGTATTGCGGAAACGCCGCGCAAATTGTTGGAGAGCGATCAAAACAGATGGAAATCCAATGGAGCCAAGTCTGGCGAATATGGAGAATACGGCAGGATTTCCCAATTAAGCGTTTGGGGTGCGTTTTTTGTCATAATGGCAATGTGAGGACGAGCATTGTTGTGTTGCAGATGGACTCCATAACGTCGATGAGGTCGCTTTTCAAGAATAGCTTCGGCGAGTCGATAAATTTGTTGAACGTAGAGTTCTGCATTTACAATCTCGTTGTTCGCAAGGAGCTCATAAAAGAAGGATGCCTTTACAATCCCACTACACACAGCATCGTCTTTCATGGATGAAGTCCTTGCTTTAATCGCGGAAGTGTTTTTTGGGGGAGCTAAGCCATTGTTTTCGATGGTTCATGTTGTCATAAACACACCACTTTTCGTCGCCAGTGATGATGCGGTGAAGAAATCTGTCCTTATATCCACAAGTAGCCTTGGAACGAGCAAGCAAACCTGCGGCAATCATGGAACGTTGAAGTTTGTTGCTTTCGCTCAGAGCGTGCAGAACCCACTCACCGAGTTTTTTAACTTTCCCCATCGAATGAAAGTGATTCACTACATTTTTCTGATCACACGCCAATTGTAAAGCCAATTCTCTAGTTGATTGACGAGGATTTTCATAAAGAAGGTCGTTCAATCGATCTTTATCAAACCTAATGGGACGACAAGAACGTTCTTCGTCATTAAGATTGAAATGACTGTTTTTGAACCCTGTAAACCACCATTTAGCTGTCTTTTCTGATAAAGCATTTTGTCCGTACACAGCACAAATATCGCGACGACCTTTGGCTGCGTTTGCATTGTTCCTGTCTCGATTGAAAATGACTAACAACAAGTGTCGGAAATGCGCCTTTCTTTCAACTTGACATTCCAATTTGAGGGTACAGAACCAAAATTAAATTAACACAACTTTTAAATAAACCGCAATGACTTATTACTCAACTTCAAGACGTAGCCTAAGCAAAAGCCTAATAGTCTACGCTGTTAAGAGACGTAGCCTAACCTTTGCAAATTTTGCTCTCATTATTTATTTTTGTTTCTTAATATGTGCACAAATCATGTCAACAAAACTTAAATCAACACAACCTAAAAAAAACGCAAGAACTTATTCCTCAACCAAATTAAGAGGAACTCTAAACTTAAATTCCGCCCTTTAAAATATCACGTTGCTAAAATATAGTTATACATAGAAGAAGTTATATAAAAATAAACTTTTTGAACTTCACCATTTGTAATTCTTTGGGTTTTAAAGAATTCACAAAATTTCGATACTAATATTTATTTCTGAACTTAACCATTTTGTTTTTTGATAAAAGAATGATTAGAAATAACTTTCATAAAAAAAACATGTCATAACCAAACTAGGAAGAAATTATTATTTAAATACACAAAGTTCTCCTTAAATTATAGAGTTAGTGATGATATATATATATATATATATATATATATATATATATATATATATATATATATATATATATATATATATTAGTCTAAAAACTTTGGGTCATGTCTGTAGTTATCTGATTTATGCTCCATTACACTTGGAACTTACGTTTTCCTTTCACCTGACAATAAATATTCATCGATTTCCTCTATACATTTTAGACGAAATTGTAAATTACTATGTACACCCTCAGTGTCCTAGAATTAGGGAAAGACGACGCTTTCCCAACAGAATTGATCTTTATCACCCTATTTAAGCTCAGTATTTATATTATAGCTCTCTTTTCCTTACGAATCCTCATAAAATATCAGCCTATACTGATTCAATTTTGATTCCAAATAAGTTGATATTTCGACCCATATTATCAAGATTGGAAGAAAATAAGGGCAAATGAGAATGTATAATGGAACTAGATTAGAGGAGAGCCTAAATATTTTTTTAAATAGGCCTAAAAATATTGAAGAGCAGCACTCTGAATCCATTTAAACAAAGTATTAACAGAGGAGAAGGAAATTTAACATTAAACATTTGAATTCCATCGCGCTCTAACCATCAACCTATTGTCGATATTGAGAACTAAATTGAATTTGAAAGTTAAAAATCACGAACGCAGCAAATAATTTCGATGAGACGTATAGATTTTCTATAACTGCAAGTATTTCTGTTCGATTTTGTGATATATAATTTCATTGTGAATGCATTTGACGATATCCAATTTACAATTAAATTGTGCTACATATCTAACTAGGATAGTTTCATATTTTCAAAATATAAAATAGATATTTTCATATGAGTTTTCATAGAAAAGCTAAAATATTACTTATAAAATGATACTCTAGAGTTTGATCAGAGTTCAAGATTTACTTTCAAAAAGAAACCATTATATGTCCTATTATGGTATCTCTCCCATTATCAACTTTGTGTTCGTTTATTTTTTTAATGCTATAAGCCATTGCCGGTCTCCACTAAAATGCGAACACGGTCTAAGTCATTCTAGACGCCAATTCAAAGAATCGATTTTGTCTTTGTAATTTCTACAAACTAGTACAAAGTTAGGCTTACATTTAAAAATCTTAAATTCCCCGATCTTATTTTCTAATTCATATATTAGCTAAACTCTAAAAAGTATGAAGAGCCATTCTTCACTATACAGCAAATCACTTGCTCTCTATTCTTGCTGTCGCCAGTCCTAGACTTTTGCATCCTTGTCACTCTCCCGTACAAAATTGATTCCGTCCTCTTCATATTTCTCTAAAAAACAGGCTTAAATCTGCAGTCTACCTTCATTAACCATTTATGATCTTTCCTTTTCTTAATCACATACTTTATATTACTCCTTGTTGCCCAATTTGGAATTAAATTGAAGCAGTCTTGGGAGAAGCCGTTATAGTGAGTTTGTCTCCCTGCCCAGCAGCTCCATTTACCTATTTCGTAAAAAGATAGGAAATATTGCATAGGTAATCTGCAGACGCAGATGAGGGTGTTCTAAAAGAAGGTTGTTGTAAAACTCATGTTTCTCTGCATGGAGATATGTATAATTACACTTGGGTTTGGTTAAAGAAGAGAGGTGGAATATAAAGGTATGAAAGATTTCGATGTTTAGGTATGACTTCATCTGACTGAAATGTTGTATTAAAAAATTTGAATGTTAATTCGATTTATCTGTTGATAAATTGATATGTACATAGTACTGAGAAAAGGGAAAGAGAAGAAAACCATGTTTGACATAATAGAAAACGTAAAAATGTGTGTGGCCACTTTAAATAAGAATAGAGAAATCATGTTCGTGATTAGCGGTAGAACAAATATCAAGCTGGTTTATTCAAGTAATACCTGGTAATGCAAAAGCTGCGTGATGCTATATTAATAGCAGGCCAACAGAAAGAATGCAGCTAAGCATATCAGGGAGTTGCTTATACTTGAATAAATTAAATAAAAATTAACTGATGGTAAACTTAATCTAAGGGATTTGACCCTCTCTCTTTTCTCCCAGGTAAAAAACGGGACGTTGACCGCAAAACAGCCGGGCCAGGCACCTTGGGTCAATCTCGTAACCACAGCCCCTCCCCCCTCTTCCCTATGAAAAGCAGAACGATTTAAACTGCAAGATCTCCCCTATGAGTGTGTATTCAATTTCACCTCAAGTACGAAATTAGAGAGGCGTTTCTCTCAAGCTCGAAGGGCCAGCTGGACCAGAAGTAAGACTTGCTGAGAAAAAACGTTAAAGTAATAAACCCCCTGTGGCCCGTCCACCAGCCACCCCTCCCCCCCCGCAGTGGGGTGACCAGGTATAAATACCAAACACTTGGGAAAAACGAGGTAGATTCGGTTAGTCATCAAGTCGATGACGTTCCTAGCAATAGAGGCAGGACTACCAAGAAGAGGGACTAAGAAGCAGCTCATCCTCGAGCTAGTCCCTGGTTATCAAATCAAACTTTAAGTTAACTCGTCCAAGTTCAACTTAGTCTCGTCAGAGAACCCCCCCCCCCCGCGCCATCTATCCCGGTGTAGCACAAAGCACTGAGAAAGTCTTCCTCCTTGAGGAGTTCCGAAACGAAGAAGAAAAAGCTCCTCCTCGAGCGCGTTACCCGGTTGTCACATCGAACGTCAAGTTAACTTAGTTTAAGAACCAAATCTTGCTTACTCTCGTCAGAGAGACCCCTCCTATTCTGATGCATCCTAAAGCACACGAGCAGGCCTAGCCCTTGAAGAAGACCCGCCGAGTACACTCTTCGCACTTGAAGAAGACTCCCCAAGTACACTCCCCCCAGCACTCTCCTGAGTCAAAGTATTTAAGCCTTAGCGCATCGCTAGACAGTGTGAATTACTCCCCAGAGAAATGAGAAAAGGAGAAAGGAACGTTCTTTCACTATCCCGTGGTAATATCCCTTCCTGCCGAAACCGTGTGGTACCCCAGCGGCCACACTCGCCAAAGTCCTTTGCGTCTTTCAAGTTATTCGCCCGCAATCTCCATCTGGCCGGTCGGCACGCGTCTTCGAGACAATAACATTCCCGAGGTAAAGTGCTCATTGAGTTTAATGGCAGACTCAAACCCGTTCCAAGGGGTATCCACAAAGGTATTTGCGGCCGGTAAAGGCCGTTAGCATTTGTTTTTTTTTATATTAAAGTGAGTGGTGGGTCAACCATCACTATAATGTCAAGTAGTTCAAGTTAGAAAGGATTACTTAGAAATTGTTGAAGTCCTAATTTTGTATGTATTTAGATTCGTGATATTTCTTTGGTTCAGGTTTATTTTTGTTTTTATGTTTTAATTAAAGTTTTAGTTTGTTTTAAAAAAAATTTTTATTCTATCCTCGAATCGCTACGTAGGCACAGGGAAAGGGAACCTTTAAAGTTTAAAGAAGTCAAGACCCTAGTTAATAATAATCAAAACATATATAGCACTCTTAGAGAGATATAACGTTAATCATGAAGTAGTACTCAAACAACCCCTAAGTACCAACTCCTTCCAGCACTCGGTACTACCTATACCACGACACTTACAAAAAACAAGGAAATAAATGGTGAGAATTTTCTAGTATTTATCAGAAAATTACTGAATCCGAGGGGGTAGAGTTTAAAATGTGCACAGAGAGTATCGCTCTGTGGCATTATTTGATGCTATTATGGCCAGGGTCACAGAAGAGACTCAAACCTTCAAAGACCAAACAATAGATAACACTGGCCAGCACCATCTTTATTGACAATTTCTTAAGTGATTTAGGACAATTTTGATGTGCTGAATAAAAAGAATTAAATTGGTTTGAATAAATAAATTATGAGGAATTACATGCGACAGTTTTTAGCTAACTGGTATTTTTCTACGCGGGGTAATGAAACAGATTGGGCAAAAAGATCTTGCCAAAATAAACCCGATGTATTCTGTTACACTTGAAGCAAATACACCATTGTTCTCAACAAGAATCAACTCAAAAATTTCATAAAGCGTGCCTACTATGCTTATTTTTTGTATCAAAATACGTTAGTGGATTGAAGGTAGGGCGCAACACATAGTATGCAAGACATGCACCGAGTAACTGCGTCATTAGACCAAGGGCACGAAAGTTGTCTGATGTTTCGAATTCCCATTTCTCTCCTCCATCCCCCCTTAAGAAGAGGAAGTTATTTAATAGAAGTTTCTAAATTTTGAGATGTCACTGAACTGGAGGTTTCTTCACATATAGATAGAAGAAACTTGTCAAAGTTAATATACAAGGGGCGGTCAATAGGTTTTGCAATTCGGATATAAGGAAAAAAGATATGAGAAAAGTTGTTTTATTATTTTTCAATATAATTACCCTAGACTTTAATGTACCTGCGCCACTTGTCCCTGAGGCCTCGAATTCCTGACAACCAGAAATCTCCTGATTGCTGTGTAATCCACTCCTGGACGGCGAGCTGGACATCTTCATTGTCCCAAAACCGGCATCCACGCAGTGCAGTCTTGAGCTGGCGGAATAAAAAGTAGTCGCTAGGGGCCAGATCTGGACTGTAGGGGGGATGGTTGAGCTCCATGAATCCGCACTCGCGCACGGCAGCTTGTGCAACTCTGGCTTTGTGCACTTTGACGTCGTTGAAGTCGATCATGGGGCGTGAGGTTTCTAGGGACCCAACGGGCAGAGACCGTGGTCACGGCCAAATTGTCATGAATGATGTTGATAACACTTCCATGTGATATTACAAGTTCTCGCTAGATTTTTCGACCTTCACCCATCGATTTTCGAGATCATCCTCTACACACGGGCCACATTGTCCTCGTTGGTCACGTCTGACGGACGTCCTGGACAGGGGTTATCTTCAATGGACTCACGACCATGGCGGAACTCCCTATTCCAGCGAGCGATGGTTGCATAGGAAGGGGCGGTGTCTGTGTACGCTGCAACCATACATTTTTGCCTTCCTTGGTCAAAAATTTGATCACTGCTCGGTGCTCTACCTTTTCTATTTTTTTAAAGATTTGTGACTGACGATCTGCGATCAGCCACTGTTTCTTAAATAGACGAGGCAGGAGCGTGCGGCTGCAGGTCCTGACTTGTCATAAGTTGTCCTAACACCCCCACAAACAGCCATCCCTTTCCTCTGTTTTGACCTACCGATTCCCCAAAAGTATTGACCGCTCCTCGTAAAATTCAAAGTCTTATCATATTTTTATATAAACAGTATAGCATTAGGATAAAATAAATATGAAAGTTGGCTTATGCTTAAATACCCTACTTTGTATTTATTCAGTGTTTGGTCAAAAAGGTTTATTAAATACTTAAAGATCATAAAATTTACAAGTTATTTTTTGTAGGCAAGATTGGTAATTATAGGAAGCACCAGAGATAAAAATGAAAAATTGGTGATTAAGCGTTGATTCTAGCCTTTTTTTTATCTTGCTATTATAGATTGGTGTTGAATAGAAAATTATAATTAATTTTATTCAAAATAAATCCTTCATTTTATTACTATATTCATTTTTTTACCATTAAATTGCTATCGCAAACAATGTTTATATCTATCATATGCTTCCGCAATGATCACTGCTGCAAATCCTTTCGTAAGAACTTTATTCAATCAAAATTGCCAGAATAGGTTTAATTATATTAAAAAATCTAGCAAGAAATAAATTATAGAAAAGTGATTTAATAAATATTGAGGATTAAATCATAAGAATTAAAAATATTGGAGACCGCAAATTTTTAAATGTAGCTGGAATAAACTCTAAGGAAAATAAATGATATGATTATAGAGGAATAAATTAGATTGAAAAAATTCTCGTAAATATTATTGATAAAAAAGAGAAGATTTAATAAATATTGAGGATATAAAATATAAGAATTAAAAAAACGACCAGAGAGACCACAAAGTTAGCTGGAGGTCGGAAAATATGGATGGAAGCTGGATTAAATGAACATAGCGGAATAAATTAAAGTTATAAATCGATTATCTTTTATATGCATCTTAGAATTTTAAAACGTTTATATCTTGAATTAATCTATTCTTTTATTAACCATATTTAGTGAATTACTTGGATTAATGTATTAGGTAAATTACTCCATATTTGATTTTCACTATGAGAGAAAAGATTTTGCACTGTCGTATTCTTAAATCAATTGTTAACAAATTTCTTTAGTTATTTTTAACTGCCTCGCGATTATTAACCCATAAAAAAACGTATTTTATATTAAGAAACCATTATATCTTTTAAAAAATTGATAAGTTGCAAGCGCATGCTACGTTATTTTATTTAAAACAGATTTAGGTCACTAAATCTATTTTGAGATTAAGTTCGTTGAATCTGTCTTGGGATTATGGTAGCTGACTCTGTCTTGAGAGTAAGGTCACATAGTCTGTGTTCATATGCTTTAAATCAATATTAAGTATTAATTTGGTTGCACTAAGCTGAACACTCTCTAAGGCGGATAAAATATTTGGATCTCAGGGGACCAAATATTAAAACACGTTAACCTGCTACAACTTTTACAACAAATTTAGATAGAATTTTCTCCATAGATTTATTAGCCTTGCAGACCTATCTCTAGCTGGGTAATATAAATCAAAGAGAATTTCAGTATGTTATAATCTTATTTACACAGTTCCTCCAATATCAACTTCTATTTTATTGGCAGAGAGAATAAGATCCTAAATCTCTTAATGTTAAGTTGGGTATTTCACATAAAAGGAGGAACTTTCTCCAAAACAAAGACAAATATTCTTGAATTTATATCATTCCATTATTTTATAGATCTTCCCAACATACATTTAGGAAGTTAAAATATCCCGTGCTAAGTATTTGTTCTCTTATATTACCATTCTTATAAGGGTTATGTAACTTTTCAAAATATATCGGCTGCCTCACACAGGATTAAGTTATACAAATTATATTGAATTTCTTCCTGTTTTTAACACCTTAACGCCACTTCTTTATTTTTTAAATATTTATATTAAAACAAACTATTAAAAGATAAGTTCAGTTAATTAAAATCTCCGCATAAAATATCAAAATAGTGTAAATATGAATCATTGTACAGGTACATATATTTAAATCATTTAGATTCTAGAGAATGAATTTTCCCATTTGCTCCATGGTTGAGACTAGGATAAAATGATGTTTTAGACAAAATATGGAACAACTAGAAGAAAATTCTAGTGGTAGAAGTCAATAAAAGGTAAAATGTGAAGGGAAGAAAGATGGTCTGAAGGGAGCAGTTGAGATTAGGCTTGAAGTATAAATGTAAGCACTTCATAGTAAAGCTGCCAAAAGGTATAAGAAGCTCGTGATGAGTCCAAAACAAAAATATTGAATGATGAGGCGATACGGAAGGTAAATAAAATCCAAATATAACAAAATTCAATTAAAATAACTTGGTGAATATCAAGGAGATAAATATGAGTGATGGCGTAGTCTAAAGGTAGATAGCAAAGATCTCAAAAGGATAGCAGGTTAATGAGATTGTTATACATACTTGTAAATGGCTGTTGCCTCAGGATATAAAACCGATATACATCATGAAGATAAATGCTCTTTCAAAGATATTAAAAGTTACAAGGCAACTACAAGGAGCTACATGGAGCTACAAGGAAAATAAGTACCCTAGAAGACCTTACGGTCCATACAAAGAGGGTACTTTTGGCGCAATCTTCGAAGGTGTCCGTTGGCAACCTCTAGGATCACTCGCGAGGATATTCGCGGCAATTTCGCAAGACTTTATCTAGTCTTGACTTAAACTGGTTAACAGATTGACTGTCGAGAACTTTCGTTTGAAGTGCGTTCCAACTACTGCAGATACTGTAAGTGAAGAATTTCCCACACACATTACGGTGGTATCGCTTCAGTCCAAGTTTAAAGCCGTGATTTCTTGTTCTCCACTCGCTAAGCTGGAAAATATCCCCGTAGTTTAGTCTGTCGAAGCCTCGAAGTATTTTAAACACTTCGATAAGCTGACGAAGTAGCCTCCGGGTCCCCAGCGAGAACATATCTAATTCCCCTAATCTATCTTCATAACTTTTATGTCTGATAGAGGGAATCATTTTGGTTGCCCTAGCTTGCACGCGTTCTAATCTCGCGATGTCCTTTCGAAATGAAGGACTCTAAAATTGTACGGTATACTGCAGGTGCAGGCAGGCGAGGGAGTTGTACAGACACAGTACTATTACCTTGTTCCGATATCCAAACTGGGCTTTCTTCTCCACCTCAAAACACTGTTTCGAGAACTTGAGGTCACTCGTGATAGTTACACCCAAGTCATTTTCAATGTCAGTGGATTCAAAAGCAGTGCCCTTAAGGATATAGGGTAATTAAGGATTTAGGTGGCCGATATGCATTGCTTTGCTTTTGTTTACGTTGAAAGCAATTTGTCACGTATCAGACCACTCCCCAATCTTTAGAAGATCATCTTGCAGGCGGGCAGTATTTTCATTCTTTGCAACGTTCATACCAAGCTTGGTATCGTCAGCAAATTGTAAAATCTTGCCAACCATGTCACTGTCCATGTCGTTGAAGTAGATAATGAATAGTTGTGGTTCTAGGACAAAACCTTGAGGCACTCCGCTAATAACGGGCACCGACTCAGAAGCCTGTCCATTCACCACCACCTGTTGCCGTCTGCCACTTAGCCAATTCTCTATCCAGCCTGCTACTTTTCCGCCTATGCCCAGCGCTCGCACTTTCCGGAGAAGGCGGTGGTGTGGTATCTTATCAAAGGCTTTATGAAAGTCTAAGTAGACCACATCCACCGCCTTGTCCCGATCGTGCTCACTGAAGGCGAAGTGGAAGAATTCCACAAGTTCGTCAGGCATGATCAATGCCTTCGGAAGCCGTGCTGGGAACTCATCAGTAGCAGGTTTGACTCTAAATGCGACGTCATTTTGTCCACCATGATGCTTTCCATAAGTTTACGGACAATCGAGGTCAGACTGATAGGTCAGTAGTTCGTCGGTTGGTTGCGGTCGCCTTTCTCGAAGATAGGAATCACCTCCACTTCACGACAGTCTCTAAGATCACATTCGGTCTGGATTAACATGTTTAAGATTGTGCTCAGGTGTCATGACACTTGATCGTGCACTTATTTCAACACTTAAGGTAGAAGCCCATCCGGGCCAGGTGGCGTATTCGTCATTAGGTCACTGATCTAATTTTTTATTTCTCCTTCGTTGAAGTCCAAATCCTCCAGCTTTTCCCCCGAGTAGGAATCCATCGGCTGAGGAATGGGACCACACTCTTGAGTAAACACTGAAGAGAAGTAGTCGTTGAGGAGGTTAGCATTTTCTGCATCTGAGTGCCTTAATGTCTCTCCTCATTCCTTAAAGAGCCAATCGTTCGACAGATCGGTTTAAGGCTGTTTACATATCCAAAGAACTCCTTGGGATTCTCTTTACAGAGTTTCGCCACTCGAAGTTCCTCAGACCGCTTAGCCACCCTTATGCTGGACTTCATTCTCCTAGCTAGCCTCCGGTATTCGTCAAAGTCACCCGAGATCTTCTATTGCAGTTATACATTTCTTTTCAAAGGCAGTTGGCCGATTTCTGGATTAAACCACTTTGTTCGAACAGAATACCGATGGAGGCATTTCAGAGGGAGGAAACACGATTAAAGACTCACGAATGTGGTTTTGAAACTGTTACACGAGTCAACAGCCTCGCACCCTCTTAGCCTCGCATCAGTCAGTCCAGCGCGTAGACCTGGAAAGTTTGCTCTTCTCAAATCAAGTTTCCTTGATTTACTCGTTGCAGGCCCTGCCTTGGGGACTTTGACTACAAATCTAATTAGTCGGTGGTCACTGCCACTGAGCTCTTTGGAAACAGAGAGGTCCTCAAGAATCTCATCCTTAGAGGTGAAAACCAAGTCGAGGATATTGTCTCCTCTCGTTGGCTTTCTCACCCATTGAGTGAGGAACTCGTTGTTCACAAACTCCAGGAGTAGTGCGTTCTCGCCACAGGGTTCTCTGGTTTCCCAGTCAACTTGTGTGTTGAACTCCCCCATGATGATACACACTCTGTCTTTGAAAAGTTCTTCTAGTAGCTGGTACAGATCTCTGTATTTACAACGAGTTGGGCAGGAGATCTATAAAGCACCATGGTTCTGTATTTGGCAGGTCAACACCTAGTAGTTCTGCTTTGGATACGATGTTGCAATCCGTCAAGTTAAGAGTATCCTTGACATAAAACATCCCACCGCCACCTTCTCTGTCTGGCTAATCTTTCAGGAAAAGCTAGTAACCGGAAATCGTAAATTCACCTTCAAAATCTCGGCTTGAGGTTTTTATCCACGACTCCGTTATGGCCACCATCTCAGCTTTCTCTGTTGCTACGAGGCCACGGAGCTCAAGAAACTTATTCCTGATTGACCTTGCATTGAACAGAAAAACTTTGAGGGAGTGCCCCAGTGTAGGACTCCCTACGCTGTTCCGTTTTCAGGCTTCTTTTGTGTGGCAGTACCCCCTCTTTGCCACATCTAAGAACGTCGTTCCAGGAGCGACACGGGCATACTGTCTTACATTCTCCTTCACTCTGGGTTGGACGCTCCTCTGCGTCCGCTCTACGACATCCTGGATTAAGTTACAGACTACAGCCTTTCCCTTGAATGAAGGATGCAGTCCGTTCCTTTGGTAGAGGTCGTTTCGACCGTAAAAGGTGCGGTAAGGGTCCAGAAAGAAGACCCCCTCCGCCGTAGAGAGGTCGGACAGGCGCTGGTTCAAGGTCACGTTCCTTGAGTGAGCTGTCCGGCTAGGAACTTTTCTTAGGAGCATCCCTACAACGACCCGTCTGCGCGTTTTCAATCCGCAGTCGTCCACGGCTCCCATGACCGTGCTGAGAATTTTCTCGCTGGGGCCTACTTTGCCTCTTTGGAGATAGAAGAGATTGTATTTTGTTAAAAACTGGATTTATTGGATATATTGTTAAGATTATAAAGTAAAGACTACTTAAGAGATGAACAGTGCAGTCATTGTGCTACCCTATAGGCAAAGTAAAAGATGAATGCGAATTTGTCTAGGATTAAGTCTCTTCAGGAAAATTGCCCGAAAAAATTCCTATAAAGTAGAAATGAGATATGACCTAACAACGTCTGCCGACCAATGTTGCGTGCTCTCACTTATTCTGATTTATGACCTTACGACCTTCAAAACATTCAATAATTCCCGGACTAACCTTGCAGGACCTTGATAATTATTTAATTTGAAAGAGAATGTAAAACAACGGCTAACCTTGGGAAAACCTTGACAATTATATCATCCGAAGAAGAATGTAAAACAATATACGGGTTTCATATTTTGTTAGAATTAGCCGAATATATACAAAAAAGCAAAACAGGGACCGACGGACAGACCGAACGACCGACTTAGTGAGGTATAAAGTCGCAAGCGACTAATTGCACGCCACTAAAATGAAAAGAAATGAGTTTGATCGGCCTAATTAAACTGGAGCTCAGTAACTCAAGTATATTTCTTTAGTTACTTATCTCCTTTAGGTGAGATTAAGATTTTTAAGTTCTCTTTTAGATTTATTTATCAGAAAAAACAGAAGATATTGTCAACAAGGAAGCAACATGGTGGATGGAAAAATTTATAGAACGAGTAATAAACTGGTCGATGTTGTGAAGAGATTTTGACTGAATAATGTCTGGATTAGGTTATACAAGGGATTTGGTAGAGATTTGATTATACATAAAATTTGAAGGAGGAATGTGTGATAAATTTCAGGCTATAAAGTGTTTAGTTCTTGAGTGCTGAGCAAAATTCTTCATAGAAAGAAGGAGAAGCAATAGTTTGAGGTTAAATATTATTAGCGAGTGTAAGTTGATGACATTCTGTTATGAAAGGTTTGTAAATAAGAGTCTGGGGTATGTTTTAGTAGTTTTATCTTACCATAAAAAGATCTTATTCCTTCTATTTTTTAAGGTGCTTGTTCGACCTAATTTCAGGTACGCTATTCAATATTTTATCTCTTCATATCCCACGGACCGTGCAACCTTGGTGCGTATTCAGCTTAGCGTGACAAACCTATTCGTTTGAATTGGTTGTAAATCATATGAAGAAAGACATTAATCTCACAAATGACAGATTGATCTTAATCTCACTAAGAACTAAGTGACCTTAATCTATTTTCACTAGAAAATCGTCGTTTGCCTTGTCAACTTATCAAATCACAAAAAATAAATGGCTTAATTAATATAAAATATGAGTTTCTTTATGAATCAGATAATTGAGAGAAGATTAAAAAAGAAATGAAATTTTTTTTAAATTGATTTAACACTACGTCATTGAAAAATATTTTCCTTTATAAAGTTAATAAAATAGGGAATAACTTATATTCGTAAGTTAATGAAAGTACCACCTTCAATAGAGTTAGAACTAAAACATTACGTCAAGATATAATCGTTTTAAATTTTTAAGGTTCTTATTTCTGGCTTACCGTAAGCCTTTGGGTTAACAGCTTTGCAATGCTTATGTTTCACAGCATCAAAATTCATTTAAACTTCTCTAGAATTTAACTATAACCAGAATCTCTTAAGCAAATTGAATCAATTCTTTTAATTTTAATCTAGTATAGTTCTTGCGAGAAGGATTTGTTGTAGTAAACACTACTGAAGCATATGAAAAATATAATATATTTTGCGATAGCAACTTACTGGTAAAAATTGATATAGTAATAAACCTGATATTTATTTAATAAGGCAAATTAAACATTTGAACTCAAATAAATCACAATTTTCCATTTGATTCCACTCTATATCAGTAAAATAAAAAAAAATGATAGAATAAGCACTCCATTACCAATTATTATTTTTTATTCTTTGACTCTTCTTACAACTGTAAGGAACCAAAAGAAAATTAAGCCTGTTTGTCAGTTTTTAGTAGAAAACTAAAGTAGTCCCCTCCATACGTAATGGTCCATGATTTACACAAATGTCATTTCTGCGAATCGGTCATAAAGACTTGAAATTCTATCCTTTTATTAAAAACCAACTCATTGAAAATGATTTTCCAGGCCGTTTCAGATTTTTTCATTGGTTTTTCTGACGTCCACGAAGATTCATTAAACATTTAGTTGTTGGAGAGGAGGCTGATTTCCATATCAATGTTCACATAAGCACACAAAACTACCGGTAATATGCACCAAGAAACTTCTATTAAATAGCCTAGGCTGCTTAGATAGCAGGAGTAGTAGTAATGTAAATAAGGCTAAATGTTCTAGAATTTTGGCAAATATATTTAGTAAAATTTCCCTTTCATATAACCTGGGACCAGCGAAATTAGTGATCGGCTTTATTATACCGCCAAAGGGACCAAAAGATATAAATAAAATAGGATAATTTGCTCTGAAATATTTGCAAAGAAAAAAGTATTTTTCTTCCAGGAACTATCTAATTATTTAAAAGAATTACTAATATTTCCAGTAAAATGACATTTTATGAATCATTCATAGAAATAAAGATATTATAATAACAAGCAAATAAATTTGTTAACCAATTCTCAACTTTACGAATTCCCTTTGGCATTATGCCACTGAAATAACAACTAAAATTACGCATCAAGGAATATATGCATATCTAACACATTAGATTGCAGAAGAAAGTGAGATAAGAATGAAACTCTTATCGTGTCTTTCGTTCGGTCAACACAAGATTAATGAATTGAGAATCTCAAGAATGTGTGGAATTGCAAAAGAATTCACTGATTTGGGCTTTGAAAAATAGAGCAGTGAAGGAGAACATTCAGACCTTTGATAAAAGTGTATTTAGAGCTAAATATCAATCAATCCGTGTAGAAAATTCGACATAGATTCCTTTTTAATTATTTACATTTTCTTAGTTGATCTAACACTTGATATATGCATATAGAAAGAGAGGTAGAATATTTTCCCCAAATAAAACGAAAACTAAAAAAGGGCTTTAACGGCGAAAAGGGTAGAAGCTTTAGTAAAAATTAGGGTAACGTCATATAAAATAGTGATGCGAGAAAGGTTACTATATCAATAAAACTAATCTGGGTAATGGTGAACGAGCGGACTGGTTTCTTGCAATTGGATTAATCACATGAAAGATTAGAGAATTATAGGAATTTCCAAGCAAAATTCGCCGGCGCGATTTTATTTGTAGTCAATGTATTTTAATTAATGCTTAACAACAACCAGTAGTAACATACAACAGTGAAAGAAGGTCGGCGTCCAAACTGTCGCAGAGAATGTAAAACAACGCCAGAGTCTAATATTTCGCTAGAATCTGCCAAATAGTAATGATATTATTGCCAAATAATTCCCCGGCTAACCTTAAGAGGACTTTAGCAATTTTATTTCTCGAAAGATTATGTAAAACAACATAATGGTTAAATTTCGTTAGAATCGGCAGAAAAGCTATATTCTGATTGCTGAAACAATATATTCCTGGCGTGTACTTCGAAGAACCTTGTCAATTGTAGCTTTTGGAAGAGAATGTAAAAGAAGACAAGGGTTTCAAACTTCGTTAGAATCGGCCGAATAGTTATAATGTTATTGCCAAAGCAAAACAATCCCAAGTTAAGCTTGGGAGAACCATGTCAATTATAGATTTCGTTTGAATGGACCGAATAGTTACGATTTTATTGCCCTCGTCCAAAATAATTCCCTTGCTAACCTTGGGAGGACTTTGGCTATTATGTTATTCGAGAAATAATATAAAACAACCTAAGGATTTTAAATTTCGTTAGAATCGGTGGAATATTTATGATGTTATAGCCCCCTAAAATATTTCCAGGGCTAACCTTGGGAGGACTTTGACAATTATAATATTCAAAAGAGAATGTAAAACAATATAATGATTTCAAATTTCGTTACAATCAACCAAATATGTAGTTATAATGTTACTTCCCCTAATGAAAATCCCGAGCTAACCTTGATAGGACTTTCGAAATTTTAGGCTTCGAAAGATAATGTAAAAAACATAAGAGTTTCAAATATCCTTAGAATCTGCCAAATAGTTATGATATTATTGCCAAAACAAAATAATTTCGGGCTAAGCTTGGCAGCACCTTGTCAATTATATCGTTCGGAATAGAATGTAAAACAACATAGGGGTTTAAAATTTCGTTAGGATCGGTCAAATACTTATGATATTATTGCTACATAATTCTTCGGCTAACTTTGGGAGGACTTTAGCAATTTTATTTCTCGAAAGGGTATGTAAAACAACATAATGGTTAAATTTCGTTTGAATTGGCCAAATAGCTATGAAGTTATTGCCAAAACAAAATAATTCCGGGGCTAATCTTGAGAAGACTTTGGCAATTATATTATTTGAAAGAGAATTTAAAACAACATAAGAGTTTCGAATTTCGTTAGAATCGGCTAAATAGTTACAATGTCAAGCATATTTATACCTCTCATAAAATCACAATATTTAAATAAAGTGCCAGAACAATTAAAACGTAAGGGTAGCTGAACAAAGAAAAATCATAAGATAAAAATGGAAACAGTTCCCAACTTCGGGGGATATCCTAAACTAGAAGAAAAACAAGTGAATCACGAATTTTCCAAAACATACTATTTGACAAGTGCAAATCAGAGAAAGAGAGAAAGAATTATTTGAAGATAGATTTTTGCTCCATGTAATGTTATTGTCGAAGTAATTATTAAGAAATGAAAAAAGTTATATCTTTATTATGTACGTTTCCATCGATATTTTTTGTCTCACATTAGGAAATATTTTTAGAAATACAGTGATGGTGAAGCGTAACGTTATGTAGACATAATTAGATCAAATGCGTATAATGTCTATAGGAAAGCAATGAAGAAAGGTAAAATATTGATTGACAAAAATTAATTTAAATTTGTAAAGCAAGTTTCGTTTAGTTTTTGAATTATCAGTAACCAAATTTTCAACTTAGCAAACTTAATCTAAGTGAAAATCGAGTTACTGACAATTGCAAAAAACTAAACAAAAATTTCTTTGCAAATATTGGGAGGGACTAACTTAAAATTCTTCCATTAATGAAACTACAGATATCCTTTATGCAACCACTTATACGAGACACCTAAGTGCAATTTAGCTTCTAATATCATTTTAGAGAGACGAGGTATGAGAAATTGCGGTTGAAGGCTAGTTATTTAGTTTTCATGGAATTTCTATCAACATAATTTTAAAAATTAGACAATATGGTTCACGAAGCATTGGAATATTTATTTTTGTTGTTAATTTGTCAACGGAGTGGATTAAAAAGAGCATGGTTTTTTCTTTATCATTGCCTATTACCAACAAGGTATCCTTAAGGAAAATGTTAATCAATTTATTCGCAAACCAACGTATGTTATAAATACGTCTCCTGTTTATTATCTGCATTCTAGCCACATTTAGAGAGCTGCCAATGGCCAAGAAATTCTTCTAATTTAAATCAAGCTGTAAAATTGATTACGACTGTTCATTGTATATTTATAATAAATGCTCCAAGAAAATTCTTTTCCCAGATATTCGTAGCCTATTCTGCTTCGCAATATAGAAAATGTTCGTCAGGAAAAAAAATGAAAGTGCGGAGGTTTCAAACAAACAGCTAAAATAAATTTAACCTTTAAAATCATCAATAAATGAAACACACTTCCCTCGGAGGTAGTAAATTCTAGTAGTGTGAATAGTTTTTAAAGCAAAATTGACATTTATTTTACAGATAATAATGTTGCTTAATACGCCGCTATGTTGTGGATTAAATATCACATGAGTAAACATCGTAACGACAATGAACAAAAGAGGAGTATTAGAATGTTTTTAGAAAATGGGACTGGCTCTTAAGACTAAGTAGTCCTCGCTAGCTCTCAGTAACTATGTAACTATTCTAATTTCTTAGTACCAACATTTCAGTAGGAACTTATTTTTAAGGATCTTTTCTTTTTATAAACACAAAAGCCCGTGCCCCCTCTTACTTGCCTCTCACTCAATAAGAACCTACACTTCGTTATTCAAACTGCTTCTTGAATCAACATTGTTAGGGGTTGAGGATGGTGACTCAGTCGATGAGCGTTGGGGTTCTGATATCAATGAGCGCTTGATGACACAGGTTCGAATCCACTCCTTTATTTTACCTTTATATAGCGGTTAAAATAGTCGTCCCTATTTTCTCTGGATCTAAATCCCATTTTCTTTCTTAAGCTTTCACGGGTCACGTAATATATTACTCAGTGTTTTACCAGGTTGTTATACCATCTTTCCTTTCCTTGGCCTATTAACAACATCCATTGTACATCACGCGTCATGTGATTTTTCCTTATTATAAACAAAAAAAAATGGCCATGCCCGCTCCTATTAGAAAACCACCTTCTTCTTGCTGAAAAAAACCCTACACTTCGTTATTCAAAAGGATTCTTGAATTAATTTTATTTTTGAGGTTAAATATTGTGACTCAGTCGATAAGCGTCGTGGTTTCGATAGTGGTCAGCCCTTGATGAGATGGGTTCGAACCCACTCCTTTATTTGACCTTTATATAGCGGTTAAAATAGTCTTCTGTATTTTCTCCGTTTCTAAATATCCGATTTTATTTCTTAAGATTTTAAGGGTCATGTAATAGATTCCCCGGCGTTTTAATGGGTTGTGATATCACATATCCTCTCTTTGAGCTATTAAAAACATATACATATATATATATATATATATTAATTAATTATCATATGTTTTATTAAATACGACGGTATGCCTGTGATATTCGATAACCCTTTAAATATTTCCAATGAAATTCATTGAAAAGAAAGCTTTGATCTTTAGAACTGAATAGCTTAATAGTTTTTCAAAGAATTTCCTAAACTCAGTTCCGATAAAACTCGTATCATCGTCCGATACAAATTAAATTTATTACCGGAACTATGCTTTAGATTCAAAGTGAACACTATGGTACATTTTTCCTAATTTTCTATTGACAGATTTTTAATTAGTCCTAATTACTTTTGCAACGTTAATTTAAAATTTAAAATCGGTTTTTCTTCCAATCCACTAATTTTCATGCTATTAGAGTATCTGGCTGCGACAGATTTATTTTTCAAAAGCTTAATATAACGAAGTATGTGTGTCGTGTCTATAAGGCCTCTGCTGAAGTTATCTTTAGTGGCTAAGAATAGAAGTGGGCTACATATTCTGTGTGTTATAATTACAAGGAAAGTTTCCGTGACTAGAGCAAAGGGAAACGAAAAGCTTTAAGAAAACCCATGGTGTAGCGAGAGCCGATCACATAACTGACTGTTTGATTTTCTTGTCAACGATAAAGGTGTTGACAATATTAATTGCATTATACCACCCATCCTAATTTTCTTCTCTGTAATTCAATCTAGTCTGCCTTCTACTGAGGAATTTGCTGTTACCATTTATAATTATACGTTTCCCATGAGGAGGAAAGCAGTAAACCTGTTCGAGAGTTTCAAAGCATTGGTCTCAGCTTAAGAAGACTCCCCATCTTAAGTGAAACAGGAATCAGAGTGTGGCAGTGTTCTAATCATACAGAAATAAATGACTTTGCACACGATTTGACACTCTCTAAGAAAGCAACAAAGCTATTAAGCATATACGCTAAATGAAAGCAATTCCCGAAACCTCTTCAAATATCATATATTTGAGAATAAGGAGCCATATTTTTGTGATCGCCTTTTAGCAAGACAAGCAGTTTGTACCTCTATGATATTCCAAGTTAAGCGTCCTATCGTTCTCTTGCCTGTGAGTTTGCGACAGCAGGAATCTCGTTAATCCATACAGAAAGGAGTTTATTTAGGCTAGTTCTTGTCCACTACCGGTCTGCCCACTATTCTCCGACCAAAATGGGCATCGTAATCGGGTTCTTTCTGCGCGCACTGAAGATTCGCAGCCAAAAGTTAATCTCACAGGATGAGATGTACATGCATAAACCGTCCAGAATCTGGTCTTTCATCAAAAAGTCAAGGAGTTAGGCCATTAACATCGGACACTTTGCTGCAGCAGCAGCGGAACTAAGTCTTAATAAAAAGTCCATTTCAGCCTCTACTAGCCCCCTGTTCCCATTACAATTGGAGGAAAGCTATCACCCTCTACTAGAGTAGCCCTTCAAGCTGGAGTCAAAGTTAGAGATAACCGACAATTAAAACTAACGATGAAAATCAATAAGAACTTTGTATTATACAAGGTGCCCTGCAGTGACTGCCCTCAGGCTTAATTTGGTGAGACAAAGAGTGGCTAGACACCAGAGAGAGGGAGCAAAAGCAGGATATTAAGGCAGGGAGATTCAGATCACCGCATCAGCTGGAAAAAGGCACGAGCAGGCGTGTATGCATCCTCCAGAACGAGGAGGAAGGCATTGGAAGCGGCATTCATACCCACGTCAAAATGCTCTAACACCAACTCCGCTGCTTCAACATAAGTCGTAATGTGGCTGAGTAAGAGTTTTTCCCCTTGCCTTTGCCTCATTTACCGTGAAATGATATAGAATAACAACATTGCGGCGATGATCCGCCCCAACAATGGCCTAGATTCTTCAGAAAACTAACAAATCAGCGACAAGCTCGGACTATAGCCAGAGATAAGTTTAGTCCCATGCGTATATAAGTCTTAGTTTCTGGTTTCTCTGAGGGAGCTCCAGAGGAGCGAAACATCAGTAATAAGGAAACTTGTACCACTTGTGGTTTCTCATAGATATATATATATATATATATATATATATATATATATATATATATATATATATTAGGCTGTAGCATCGATAAACAAATTTCAGCAAATCAACATGCACATTACTGGTTTTGTAAACTTAAGTACACATATTTCTAAGGTGAAAAAGCTTTTTTGAGAAATATTTGAAACCACTACTTTTTTAGGTCAAAACTTCAATTTTTTTAAATTTTCGAGAAAGAAGAATATACACCATCAGAGTTGCTGGTTTTGTTGGTTTGTTGTTATAACCGTTTCTAAATACATTTTAGTTGAGTTTAAACTGAAGGATAATGACCACCAAGTGAGGAGTTGAACTTTTCTTATATCACTGATACATACTATCTGTCAAATGATTGATTAAAATCATGTTTTGTCCTAAACGATGTCATGAACTCATGGGATTTTACTACTGCCCGAATGTAGCCATCTCTTCCTTCCTTTCTATAAACTTCACCAAAAGCTTCCGACACCATTTGAACACAGCATTCCACACCTTGAGAATGGCACTGAATGGTAATAGAGAGTGGCTCGTGGAAAACATTTTTCGGGTCCGCATTAGATAGATAGATTGTAAGTGGTTTCTCAAAATTGCACTTCTTTTCAAGGGGAAGTAGTTCTGTTAGATTCTTATCAATCTTATCTAATTTCTGTTTCCTGAAAGCACGTTTCTCTTCCTCATAAACAGTAATTTTGGGATCTTCTTGCTTCTGTAAATAACTAATTCCCTGTTCTTCTGATCAACGTCTGCCAACATTGCCAAAAGGACGTTCTCAGGATGGGCCCAGTGGGAATTAAATTGGATTTGTTCCAGGACATGTTAGATCCATCCGCGCATTTGGGAGAGAATTGAATGTGAAACAAGATGGGCCCATAATTTCACATGACAAACTCTGTGTGGACATAAAAGTCATTATTTCGGTTTTTCTGTTGCCACATAAACTCGACATATCCTGCTGCCAGTGGTTTGCCATCTTGGATGAAATATTGGCCCTGGTTTCATATGTCGGAGTTCATCGTCAATTACGCAACTTCTAATCACACTGATAATCTGTAATAGTAAGCTTGGTCCCGATTAAGCTCAGTCACATCTACATCTGGAAGAGGAGCTCCTTTAGTAATACATTAAAAGCTATTTGAGGCTACTGCTAGAGTTTGCAGGTGGTTAAGGCTTTACCGAGTCGTCATTTCCATTAGGTTCTACTTACTATTGGACCAATATATTTCCAGGACAGGTGCCTCAAAGAAAGCTCATTTAGATGCAAACTGCAGATGTTCCATTGTAAGGGACTATGTAATTGACATTCTAGCCCTCTTGTGGCTCTATTCTGTAGCCAGTATTAGTTGCCGAGATGTCAGCTACAACTTCATTTATTGCATCTTTAATATCATTTTTAACGAGTCATTACATCAGTCCGTCTGCATTACCTGCCCCTATTCCTTGTTCAATAGTTAGATGATCTATGTAAATAGAAAGTATGATCTTTGAATTTCTTTTGCTCCATACCGATTGTTCCCCTTCTTCATTATAGTTAGTGTTGTGACCCTCATGGTATCAAAAACAAAATAGTAACTTACTTATCTTACATGTAGTATTTTTTAATCAAAGGAAGGTAAGGATTTAACACGTATATTTAAAACTTAAATTAATCAAAGTAACTCTTCTTTACTACTAGCCTCCTCACCAAAGAATTTCGCTAAATCATTTTTCTTAGCAGATAAAGTGAGAGAGAAAACATATGGCGAGATTTTATGCAATTTGATCAGAGTTAGTCAGATTTTAAATTTCTTCTTTTTAAACAAACCCTGCTCTATAAAAATTGATAATCATTCGAATTAAAGACGAGAATAACGTTTCCATGCAAAATAAATGTTTTTTGGTTAAGTCAGGTTGCTATAATGATAAGAATATAAACTTACATTCATTTTACTCTCACACACATTCCTTTGTGTGAAAGAAAGGAAAAGTACCGACGTCCACTTTCAAAGGGGACACCTCAATTTAATTTAAACGGGATTGAAACTCGTTAGGTTAAGTTTAAGACGACCTATTCAATGCATGGGGGAGATTTATAAAGCTTGTCATCTCTCGAGCCTGAATATTCTTACCTTACCTTACTGAAATGCCTGTCATATGACGTTAGCTAAGCTGGAGCGCCATTCTTCTCTTTCTTTCACCTTCCTGACTATTTCCGTTAGAGCTAAACTTCTGTTTATGTTGTCTATTAGGGTCTCCATCAAATTTTTCCTTTGTCTTCCTCTTGCTCTTCTTCCCTCAATTCTTCTCAGAAGGCAATCTCTTTCTAATACTTTAACTCTCAGGATATGTCCTAAGAACTGCAGCTGCCTTCTCCGGATAATTCTCAATAAGTTTCTCTCCAGTCGTCTACGTCCTAATACTTCCTCAATTTTTGTTCTTGCTGTCCATAGGATTCTTTGCATAATTCTCAAAAACCACATTGCTTTTGCTTCTAATTTCTGTTCCATGTTCTTTTTAATCGTCCAGGACTAACATTCGTATGTTAAAACAGACCAAACATAAGACTTTAACAACTTAATTCTTAATATCATTCCCAAGCTCAGATTCGTTAATAAGTTTTCCATTTTCATAAAAACACTTTTTCCCAATATTATTCCTCTCCTTATTTCTTTCTCACAGTTTGCCTCTTCTGACTCCATACTTCCTAGCTAATTAAATTCCCTCACTTGTTTGATTTCTCTTCTTCGAATATATACTCACTCTTAACCTCTCTCTTCGTTTTGCTACACCTAAGAGCTCTGTTTTCTTAATATTTATCCTCAAACCTCTCTCTTCAAAAACGTCTCTCAGTTTATCTAACCTCTGTAGAGATAGCCATTTCCCTCACTCTCTTCAGACTGCTGCAGTAATTATATTCCGATATGAAGAAATCAGTCTCCTGCTGACGATTACTTCTATTACACTAGGTAACATTTTTTTTCTTATTTTCTTTAGCATAGGACTTTTTCAAATGATTTTACTTATATTTCTCAACGTTGATTTCAAATCTAAAATCGGTTTTATGTAAGTATGGTCTAATTTTTTGGCTATTTAAAATTTAGGAATTTTAGTCCAACTCTATATCTCACTACTTGGTCAGTCGGTCGTTCCCCGTTTTGCCATTTTTTTGGTACTAACATTGTAAATATGCGGCAGATTCTAACGAAACATGAAACTTTTATGTTGCTTTACCATTTCTTTCGAATGATATAATTGCCAGTCATTCCAAGGTTAGCTGGGGAATTATATGGCAATAACTTCATAACTATTTGGTCGACTCTAACAATATTTAAATCCTTTATGTTGTTTTAAATTCTCCTCTGAATGATATAATTGTCCATGTCCTCCCTCGGTTAGTCCTGGAATTATTGAAAGCTTTATAGGTAGTAAGGTTATAAATTTGAATAAGCGAGAGCACTCGTATCTAGTCATCTGACATTGTTCTGAAATCAACCCTATTTATATTTTGCTTCCGTTCTAATGATGGCTTCTTATGGTAGATATAAATACTTGAATGATCTTAATAAAGTGTTACCTCTGTGGATGCTGCACACTTGTTCGTCAAAGGATTAATATAAAAAGCATTGCGCGCCCTGATTATAGGGCCTATTTTGACGTTCCCTGGGATGATCCAGATCTAAATAGAGCTCGAGAGTGTATGTGTCAAATTCTTTACAATTTTTTTTGTTTATCTCTCATACTAAGCAGTTGAAAGACATCGCTCTTTTTATTTTAATTTGAAAAATTACAACGAAGAAAGGGGTTGAAAGAAAATTGTGTGTGGGAGAAAGATAGATGAAAAAGTAGATATATAAAGTGAGTACATATTATAAGTATATAAACATTTTTTGATTTTGTTATTCCCTTTACTTTGGTGTGAGCCAATATACCACTTAACTTTCTGCTATTTTTTCCTGTTCCCACCAAACATTTTAAGAAAAAACACCGCAAAATACTTCTTATTACACTTTTGTCTCTGCATTTCGACCTAATCTCTTTTCATAGGTTCCAGCTCTAGTTATTTCCTCTCTGAAGATGAAATCACTAAATCTGATCGGGAGTTTCAAGGTATGTTCTCAGATTCCGAAGCTTTTTCATCGAATGTTATACAGTCACCTGCCAATCAAAGATTTACAGAGGGAAAACTGAATGACTTAGCACGTGATGAGACATTCTCCATAAAAGCAGTGCAGCTATTACACTCCATCCATGCTAAATAAGCAAAACCGTTTTGACAACTATGTTATAGTCTAAACTTTCAGAACACAGGAACGGAATTTTGTGAATTTTTTTTCAGAAGACAGCAAGTTTTTTACGGCCATAATATCACAGATTTTCGAGCAAAGTTAGGTGTTGCCTCGTATTACCCTTTAGAATGGATAATGATTTTGGATAGTTATAAGAAAGGGTTCAAGTGTGTTCACTTGTATAATTTGAATGTTTTTAGTGCAGTCACAGTTGGGTACTGGGAGCATTTAAGAGAAACCAATGACGACATAAAATGCTCCTGAACAATAAAGTTCGACAATAAATCACTGGGTCCAGAAGGCATGGTGCATCTGGAAAACTCTCGAAACAGGCAGGCGACACATTGAGAATAACTCGATCTTAAGTAAACAAAAAATCATTATCTCCACTCCATCTCATGATTGGCTTGATAAAACAGCTTGTAAAGGTATAGTGTACCGACAGGGAATGATTTCAGCACAGAGTCTGCCTTTCCTGCTTTATCTTTGAGAAAATCAAAGCAGGTATCTTTGATAGACCTCAAATTCGAGCTCATGTAGGGAATGTGGATTTTGTCATAAATATGAATCAAAGGAAGAAAGTGTGGCTGTCATAGAAAATTCTCTTGGTAAGATAAAGGCGAAAAAATATAATGGTGTATTTGCTGAATGTCGAGGAATTGTTTCCCTACTTTTGTTGAAGAATTATTCTTCAACTGTTGACCGTTTAACATTTACTCCGATACAATACCTCTTTGTCAAAGTATTTATTTACTTACTGAATTTTAACTAGGCAGTCTAACACCATTTAGGAAGGGAAATAATTCGCCTATTGGCTGAGTGGACTCCGGATTAGTCTACAGGATTCGAAATAATGAATTATTAGAGTACCACAGCGTTTGATCAGTTTTAAGGAAAGTGCTGGTCAGCACGTAAGGATCCAGTAAAACAGCAAGAATTAACCAAAATATATATCGTTTAATTTATCAATTAACTCAAATATTTAAAATGATCTTCGATCAAACGATTTGGATATGGCCTACTCCTGAAAAGAGCTCTGATCAAAACATAGTAGGCTTAACATAAACAAACCAATTGCCAGATAGTTAATTTCTGGAGTCCTCTAAGTTACAGAGTTATACCACCATTTATTCTTCTTCATGTAACTAAAATATTACAGAAGTCACTAAATAATCTTTCTTCTTTAGTTAGCTTGGGACAGTTGTAAAAATCATAATTAACCCCAAAAGTATATATAGAGTCATTCGGACTTACATGACCTTGATCGGAACTGGGGTTTACGGATGTTGCTATACTGGTTTCTTTCGCGAGTCTTCGGGAGGCTCAAGACTTTACGATAAGGGGAAAATTCAGGTGTCCCGTTATAACGTTAAAGAGGGGAATGAATGGGCTGTCACGGTGACAGTAGAAACCGATATCGATCTCTTCTGATGATTTTATCAACCCAGTTATAAGTCTAAGAGATGGAGAGAGGGGTTGTGCTCTTTGGCTCAAGGAGTACTCTGGTTTGTAGCTCTCGAGTTCTTTTTGTACCCTCGTCTACTTCGCAGAGTTACCAAACTGGGTTTTGGTATATAACGTGATCCCGAACTTCCTTGGGAATCAATTCTTCTTCTCTCAAAATTAATGAGATTTTGACTTGAGAGTTCTTCGGGAGTGAGCTGGTAACTTCTTTTATCTTGCTCCCAAAATTCCTGCTTTGCACTTAGAAATTTTGATCCAGCCAGACCGCTTGTTAAGTTTGCAAAGGATGAGTCGGTATGGAACAGTGCGAGGAACTGATCACAAAAATCTAGTCCTCTATCGTCTCTAACAAAATAGTCCGTTTCTTTTCTTACGGGGCTTATTTATCGCTCAGCGACCGCCCCAACTAAGGGGGACGGGGTTAAGTCACTCAGGGGAGAGCGAGGGGGAGGGGGATAACACCGCGGAGCTTAGGTCTGCTTCTCAAGGAGAGGCACCGACAACCGTCCCACTATTTATTTTCGGTGGTCTTTTGTTCTTACGCTGCTCTTTAGCGCTGTAACGCGGGCCTCCCGATCTCGTAGGTAATCTGATCTTTTGAGTTTTGTGATTAACTGGTTGTTTTGCCTGTCGAGTTGTTCAAATCGTCAGTTAGATGGATTTCTTCCTCAATTTCGCTAGGGCGCGTTTTTTATTAGAGCTTCTTAATTGCCCTTTGCGGCTTCCTTTGGACGGGCAGCTCGAGTCGACTACCCACCGGGTGGGTAAATCTGAGCCATTCGACAGTTTTACTGTTAGTAAAAGCCTAGCGTTCTCACGCACCTCAATTTCTCGTTCTTTTTTCTCGCTCTCTCTGAAGAGGGATTTTAATATATGTGTCCGCTTGGCCCTATGGGTTGCGACAGGTTTTAATTTCTCTACACTCAAATATTTGGGCTTTATGTGAGCTTGAAAACAGCACGAGTGTCAAGCTACATTTTCTAAATAGTCATCCTCACCATTTTCTCAGGAAACTTGGAGCTGTAAGTAATGAACAGTAATAAGGCTTCAACCAAAATCTCATGACGAGGGAAGAGCGCTATCGAGAGAGACGGGACAGACAAATGCTGAAGTATCAAACGTGATAACCTCGACAAAGTCTTTAAAGGCAGCTGTTACAAAGGCAAATTCTTTTCATAATAGGGACAATTTAAATCCTTACTTTTCATCAGTCTTTTTAAATTGCATCGTTTTACACTGATAGTAGGGTATAGTGGATAGAGTTTTGAAATTTAACTAGTAGTTATATGTACATATTTTATTTTGGATATTTTATTTCTTTTGCCTTTTTAAAATTTTTTAGCACACATTGTGATTAATATACTCATAAATGCTTTTGAGAAACGATAGTTGCTTTGCATAAACGGTAGTTATAAACGTGGGTTAAACAGAGTGTGACAGTAAATAAATTAAATAGAACATGATATTAAGGGAAAGGTCTCAAAATTTCGCAAAAATAGAAAAAACTGAATTGCCAACATGTGTAGCTTATAGAAAATACAACTTAAAATATGAATTTCTTCCATTCAGATGAGGTAAGAACAAATGCCAGTATAAATACCATAAATTTTGTTCTCCGGTATAATCTTCCGACTGTCCATCAGGCAACGATATCATGGAAACTCTGTGAAAACTTTCTCTTAGCCAAAGAGGAAGTGATTATTTTTAGCTCCACGCAAATGATCCAGGTGTGCTCTTGATATATGAAAAATTTAATCACCAAATTTATTTGTTTATCTAGGACTTTGGCCTCGCCAAACATAGTGGCAATAGGAGGTAGATCATACACTTTCATTTTGTCCAAGAATAAAAACCTTCCTCGAATTTATTACGCGGAGTTTGTAGAGTAGACTTTTTGTATAGGCCCCAAATGGGAACGTAAAATATGCATTACAGGCAAGGAGCACCAAACTTCTTATATTACCCCTTTGACCAACAGGTGTGTAAAAGCTACAGATGAAAAAAAAAGCATTAGGATCCTTCATGCATTTATGTTTACTTGAATAAGCTATTATTATGAATTGTGGATCTGAAAAATCACGAATATGTTTTATTTCAGGAAAATCACAAATTTCAAATAGCATCAGAACTAGAAGATAAGAAACAAAACCGATTTTGGATGTGAAATCAGCGTTAAAAATCCAATCAGAAGTAGTAAGAAATATCCTATACAACAGAAAAAGAGGTAATAAATGTTCTCAGTCTCAATCTATCACCCTGTCAATGAACGTCAAATCCGATTGGCTCATGGATATAATAACCTCTCAATTTATTATAATTTCCCCACATAATATTCTTCAAACTTGCTTTAATATCGAGTAAATAGCCACTTTCATTACCCTAATAACTTTGATATCTCGCAACAGAGTAAAATTCTTCCTGTCAAGTAACCTTATACTTGTTCTTATAGTTTTTTATTTTCTCATAAATATTCTTTGTAAAATTATATTTAGTTTTTAATTCACGTATATTTCTATCGATATAAATAAACCTTTAATATAAAAGAGTTCAGCATTATTATTAGAGAAAGTTAATTTACACTTCCTCTGTTGGTTATCTCTTTCATGAGGTTAGCAGCGATGTATACAGAAGAAACTACCTTTGAGGCTGCAGATTAGGAAAATATAAATAGCTAATTCCTCGAATAAGACTCATAAAATGTAATCAGTTGGATCCAAGGTTTGTGCCGAATCAGACTCCCGTGACATTGGATGTCAGATTTGGTCCATTGCTGCCAGCAATCCAATAGCTTCCAAAGATATTTGCAAAAGAAACTTGAGCTCATTCTTCAAACAGTTTCCCTGTCTATTCTATGAGGCATATATATATATATATATATATATATATATATATATATATATATATATATATATATATATATATATACAAATACAAACAGCGCAAGAAAGACAAAACGCAATAATTTGGGGGGGGGGCTTCGCAGCGATTATGTAATGTAGATCTGAAAAATAACGAATATGTTTGATTTCAGGAAAATCATAAAACTCGTGGTGGGATGGGATTCGAACCAAGTACACTGAGGCAACGAGCGACCTCTTTGATCTCAATTAAAGTGAGTCTTCAACCACTTGGCTATATGTAGTTTTTTTAGAGGTAGAAAATAATTTCGTTTTCTCTTTCTTGCGGTGTGTTGGATTTATTTCATCATTCTCTCGCACTCATGGGAGACATACATTATATATATATATATATATATATATATATATATATATATATATAACAGAAATATAGACCCAGTAAATGGCTCTAAACATTTATTGACTGGTCGGCTCGGATCTCAGTTGGGGCCATCATCAGCGACTAACGAGTGGAGGGAAAATAGTTACACTAAAAGTTTTAAAAAATACATTAAATAATGATGTAATATAAAGGCGAGACAAGGAGAGATAAACCAATAAAATAGGTAACTATTAAGTAAAATGTAAAAAAAAATAACATTATGTAAATTTAATTAACAATATCCAGTGTAATTTTGCAAAAATGGTCAAGAATTTTTTTTAATACAAACTGACTGATATATCAAATTGTTTTTTAAAGAATAAACTGAATCGATTTAAGAACAAATCGCCCATTATATTAGAAACAAAAAGCAAAAAAACCATACGAACAAATTGCAGATAGAGACTTCCCTGTATAGTTGGAGTTGTGATAGCAACTGCCTATTGCAAGAAATCTAATAACGAAGAATGTTTGGTTTGTGTATTGGCGGGGATTGGTTGGCTATACGGTGATTCATTAAATTTAAGACGTAACAATAAAGTTGGGTTTATTTATTGATGAACAAAAACTCATGGTTTTTCAACTCCAAAGATGTTTAGGCTAAAAATAAGATGCTAAGCGATTCTGGGTTAAGAGATTGTTATTGATTATCGTATTGCTGCCTAATGGATGAGGCTTCTGTATGAGAAATGATAAAGCCATTCTTGTAAGAAAAACTCAGGTAATTGTCAATCTGCCTTTTAGTTGCAAGCCAGTTTAACCCATTCAACGACTAAGGCAAGTCTTGCATGTATAATTATAAATTAACAAGATCGCAAGTCAGTTGGAAGTAACTTCTTTTGGAAAAAGAAAGGTTGCAAGGAAACTAGGTTAAAATTAATATAAAAAATGGGAAGTGGTTTGTGAGTGTAGAAAGAATTAGTTTATTCAACTTAGATGTTAAATGTTCGAGATTGGACAATATTAATAAAACGTTCTGTTTTGGTGCCGTATTTATTAAGATTCGTCGATAATACATTTAAGAGAGAAATTTAGATACTAACTTATAAAAAAGAAAATTGGGCTAATAATCAAAATGAAAAAAATCTTTTAAATTATATTTATTCATAAAAAGCTAACTAATTTGAGCAACTATGGTAATCTCTGCAACTTTTACTTTTGATTCTTGTTAACTTAAAATAACTGGGAGAGCTATTAATAGAATGATTAGCCAATATGCTGTTTTGGGTTTTATATAGGGAAATGTATTAAAATTAGAACCCACTTGAATAACTTTAACTTCCAAGATAGAACTTTTATTTTCCGTTTCTGTTTCAATAAGAACTTTTTTGGGGGACGTTGTTGGCTAATAAAATTAATAAATAAAGGAAGATAAACTTTTTGCTTGAAAATCAGGAAACGAAAATCAATGATCTTTGGAAAAACAATGGTTTGAATTTTGAAAGAGAGCTTTCTAGCCTCTGTGTTTTATAATGACACCAAAAACTTTGGTCAAATGAGGCCATGGCCATGCTTTCATGTAGCAATCAAGCTCGTTGTTGAAGAGAAAAATAGCATCAGCCACAGATAGCATTAAATAATGCTTAAGGAAGATTTGCTTAAATAAACCAAATATTTTACTCTCTATTATTTCAAACCTTACATAGAGTAAAATCTTTAATCCAACTTTACCTTAATTGAAACCTTAAGCCAGTTGCTTTAATTTAATGTAAATTGCCTCTATTTTATGGAAATATATTTCTGCGATATCTAACCTATTCTTTGCTGAGTTCATTTTGTATCTTTCTTTATTGTTATTTTTATTTTGTTTCTTTCTCTTTCCAGCCAATTAAAGCATAAGGCTGCATTGAGTTTCATTTACTTCTAAATCGTTTCAACAATTTAATTAACTTTGATATGGCGGAGTTGGGTAGCTGTTTGCAAGCCAACGGGCTGAAGGTGTCTGCGACTAATCAAGAAGCTGCTCGACTCTTCCGGCACTGGCTCTTCATCGGCACTTGCTTTGTGGAGACTGTAGGTTACACGATGCACTCGACGAAGCTGAGGGTGAGAAGTAACCTGGTTTCTCCTGGGTTCTTCGCGGTAATCGCTTGATGTCAAAATAACTCCGCTGCTCTTGAAACACTATAATATCCTGCTAACGAGCTTGTTGCTCGTAACCGACTGCCCACTTGAAAATTGTTCCACACCGAGTTTTTACGCTCCCTTTAAAAGTTCGGGTTAGAATGCACTTTCAGTGAGAGTATTAGGCTACCTACGGGAACATGTGTATCCATGACGCCATTATAACTGGTCTGGCTTCTAAACGAATTAGTACACGGCTGATAAATAATTTAATGGTCACACTAACTGACGTAGCTGACCAGGCCTGAGTCTTTGAAATGGGCTAACAAGATTCTCGATTGTATGCCAACCCAATGCTTTTTGTCATTGTCATCCTAGAAGATCTGAACAGTCAACCCTGGAAGTCTCAAATGAATAAGAGCAATATAATGATGACCTAGTTACTTCTGTGGAGGAGGTATCCACCAGATTCATGCTAGATATCCAGCCTGTAGTAAATATATCAACCAAGCCTAAAATGAGTTGTGATTGTAACAGGTACCTTGGCATTTATGTCTTTTCACTCCTTTCATCTCCGGTGTGACAAGGAGAGCCTTATTTGACAATGAAGGTCAATGACCTTCGTTTCGAGGAGATTATTATGCAGTCTAAAATCCCATCATATGATTCGATGGAGCCATTACCGTTAAATCTAGTAAACTTGTAAACCATGTTAAAGATTTTTCCGAGGTTTTAATTCTAACTTGTAAGTTTATTCTTTGGCAGTAATGTCAATAGATCCTTCGAGTTTCTTCTCGTATCTATCTCCCAATTAACATCCTATTAATGTCAATTCCGGTATTTTTGTAAGTTCTTTCGCAAGTTTGGGCGATTAGAATCTACTCACATGCTCGAGAAGGGTTCCTCGAACAATCAGATTTGCCTTGAAAGGCACAAGTGCTTGTCATGAATAATAGAGAACAAGACTTGGTTGTCTTCTACTCTTAAACTATCAATAAGATTACCTACATCAGTGAATACCCACGGCTGAACCTAGAGAATTTTCTCAACAAAGTTTTAGACTACAAATTCTTTAGCAAGATAGACATGCGTAGATCTTACCACTGCATGCTATTCTACACAGAGGATAAAATCTGCACTTCTTCCGAGGTCGACATACTACCTTTTCCGCTCAGGTGCTTAATCTACAGATTCATTAATGAGATAGCTTTTTTTCCAAAGAATCAGGTGGTACTTCATCCGTTCCAACCGGCTGAAAACTATGTTTGCTTACTTAGAAAAGGTCACGATTTGCGAGCCTACCTCAAAAAATAATTTCTCTAATCTAGCCGGGTTTCTTGAAGCCGCACGCACCTAAAACTTCACAAGAATGAAAAATGTAAAGACTCCGCTAAACCTTTTACCTACTGAGGTATTCAATACGCCACAAGGAGCTCTGACTAGTCCCTACTCGCTTGACCCATCTGCATGTCAGCAGGCCAGTCCCCTTTAATAGAATGTCCTTAAAACAGTGTCTAGGCCTCTTTGCAAACTATGCCTAATTGGTCCCACTTATCTCCCATAGAATACGAGCAATCGTCAACGCGTTATTTCCCTTATCAAATGATCATAAACCCACCATTGAGGACGTAAATAGTGCCATTATCCTTGTAATCAGAGTAAAGGTCGACAAAATACGAAGAGCGGGCAATAGGTTTTGCGAATCGGTAGGGCAAAACAAAAAGAGGGAGAGGGCTGTTTGGGGGGGTGTTAGATCAAGTCATGACAAATAAGGACCTTCAGTTACACGCTCCTGCCTCGTCTATTTGAGAAACATTAGCTGATTGCAGATCATCAGTCACAAATCTTTCAAAAATGGAGAAGGTTGAGCACCGCGCAGTGATCAAATTTTTGACAAAGGAACGCAAGAATGCAAAAGAGATCCATGAACGTATGGTTAAAGTGTATACCGAAACGGCCCTTTGCAACCATTGCTTGCTGGAATACGGAGTTCCGCCATAGTTGTAAGTCCCTTGAAGATGACCTCCGTCCAGGACGCCTGACAGACGTGACCAACGATGACAATGTGACCAGTGTGGAGAGGATGATCATCGTAAATCGATGAGTGAAGGTCGAAGAAGTCAAGCGAGAACTTGAAATATCGCATGGAAGTGTTATCAACATCATCCACAACAATTTGGCTAAGACCAAGTTCTCTGCCTGTTGGGTCCCTAGAAACCTCACGAAACTTCATGCTCCATGATCGACTTTAACGTCGTTAAAGATCGGAGAAGCTGCTGCTCCTGTACAACCAAGAACCGGTGGAATTTGAGTCACGAATAGTGACAGATAATGAAACGTGGGTCCATCACTGGGATTCCGAGACCAAGCTCGAAAACATGGCCTGGAAGCACAGGGGCTTTTCCACCCCCATCAAGATCGGGAACCAACCCTCAGGTGGGAAGAACATGGCCACCATCTTTTGGGATTCTAAGGAAGTGTTGATGGTGGACTATGCGCCTCGTGGAATGACCATCACAGGCCAATATTACGCCGAGGAACTGGCATAGGTTGAAGAAATGCATCTGTCAGAAGTGGCACGGCAAGTTGAGACGCGATGTCCTGCTTCTCCTCAACAATCTCCCTGTCCACAAGGTCAGAGTTGCACAAGCTGCCAGGCGCGAGTGCGGATTCGAGGAGCTCAACCCTCCCCCCTAAAGTCTAGATCTGGCCCCTAGCGACTACTTTTTATTCCGCCAACTCAAGGCTGCACTGCGTGGACGCCGGTTTGGGGACAATGAAGATGTCCAGCTTGCCGTCCAGGAGTGGATTGAACAGCCGTCGGGAGATTTCTGGTTGTCGGGAATTCGAAGCCTCAGGCACAAGTGGCGCAAGTGCATTAGAGTTGAGGGTAGTTATATTAAAAAATAATAAAACACTTTTTCTCTTATCTCGTCTCTTTACATCCGAATTGCAAAACTTATTGACTGCCCCTCGTAGAACTGTTTACTCTTGAAAGTGATGTCTTTTAGTCGGCAACCGGCGCAACTCTCTCCTATGTGGCAGTACTGTTGCATTCTTCTTTTTAAACCCTGAGTTTGTCTGAAAGAAGGTACCTTGCAGCAGAGAAAGAAGTATATGAAATCATTAAATCACCTAAACGATATTCCTCTTCCTTCTCGGACGCCAATTTACCTTAATCACAGATAAGCGTTTTGTTTCCTACATCTTCGACACCCAGCACCAGAGTAAAATCAAAAACAAGAAAGGCACCCGTGCCGGAGAGACAACGGTTAAAAGGAAAGACGTCCTAGAGAGCGCCAATATAGAAACCCTATCCTTCAAAGGCCAGCTTCCTCAGATTCGCCGTCTAGATGAAGAACTGTAACCCAGAAAGTCCTCACGCCCAAACGCAAAGGAGAATTTGATTCCACCTCCATCTCTAATAATCGAGTCCACTCTGAGGTTCCTGAATTCAAAAGCCATCTCAGTCGGTCGATACTTGTTCAAAGACCCATCAAACACTACATTCCACCTTGATGCTTCGCTAGTGCAATTTTCTCTATGTATATTTATTGGTGAGTTCTTGCCATGATCAACCTTTTTCAAGACAGGGAGTGTGTAGTGGTTCGCACCAAATTCTATGTCTCGTATTTTCTTCAGAAATTACATAAACTAAAACCCTAAATGTATCATCACCTTAAATGAAGCCTTAAGCCACTTGTAATTTAAATGTGTACAATACACCATCTGCTTTTCTCAAAGGTAAATGCCTCTCTTTTAGAGAAATATTACTCTGCGATATCTAAGCTATGTTTTGCTAGATGTATTCTAGACCTTGCTTCATTGTACTTTTTGTTTTGCTTCCTCCTCTTTTAGAATAATTGTAGCAAGATGTTACATGGAGTTTATTTAACCATCTAATGCTCGCCATGATATATATATATATATATATATATATATATATATATATATATATATATATGTATATATATATTTACAGGTTGTGGTGGTAATTTTTTGCCAAAATTTATTATAAAAGAAAATAAAACAGCTATATTTCCCAAATTACAAATCGAAGTTTTGAAAAATTAAACAATTCATTTTCTTCAATAAACCCCTTTTGGCATCAACCAGGGCCTTTGAACTTGCTTCAGCTCCCATTTCTCGATGCTCCCTTGTTTAACTAGGTGAAAAGTGTGGTGATCCGGGACTTATGCTCCATCTAGGTGTCTCTCTCTCAAACATGCCCATACATAATAGTCTACAGAGTTACATTCTAGGGAAGTTATGAGGCCAAATGTCCGAAGTGATATGGCCAAAGAAATTGTCTGAGAGCCAAGAAGGTCCTCCTTTAGTAGGGCACGCGACAACCATCCTGCATTCACCTTCTTTATATAGGGTAAGGCCAACTCTATAATAAATTTGATGTAGCCCTACTAATTGAGTATGAGGCTATCTAGGAAGATAAATTGCGTCCTAGAGAACCTTCGCTACTGACCATCCCAATTACCATGATATGAATAGGAAACCAGGTCTATCATGTTTCTCGCTACACCCTAGGTGGACACCTCAAGCCATCGGATGTGATATTTTAGTATTGTTTACAAGCTTCACAGTATTACCGTCCACTTCTTCTTCTTCTTCTTCTTCTTCTTCTTTTCTTCTTCTTCTAAATAACAGATAGGCCTCTTATCTCTTTGTATGAGTAGTAGCGAATGTCCTTATTCACTAAATGCCTGATAAGAGACTCTGACACTCCCTTTTCACTGACTATGGACCTCATTGACTTGCTTGGATCATTGTCAATGATAACCTGTATCTCCAAGAGAAATACGTGTATTCTTTCCGTATCAGACCGCTTAGAGTGAGTTTTTCGAGCCGCCGTATCGTAGTAATCATAGCCTGACTTATGTACCTCTTTCCTGATACTACTCTATTCTCCTTAATCTGATCGCCACGCAACCAAACTGAGATCTTCATATTAGACCAATGGAATGAATAGCACAGCATGTCTTTTTAAATTATTCGGAATTGTGAATTTAACCTTGGTATTAAATTCTTCACATACGATGCATAACTCTATATATTATGACAGAGATAAGAAAGACTCGACGCCATAAAATAAATATTTCTCACCTTGCTTATGCAGAAATTGATCTAAAAATTTTGATAGCTGTAGTTATTTTCTGAAATTAGGTAACTGGCCAGATGCATAGAATGTGTTTGTCTAAAAGGACACAAATAATATTTTTCTAGGCCTTGCATTTAATTATATTCAAACTTTGATATCATATTAGTCAGCCATGATGTAACAGGAAATTTATGTAAGAGCGTCTCATTTAAATAAAAGATAAGAGTAAGAGGATGTGAAAACGCGTCGAAAGTACATGAATGTACATGAGTATTAATTGGAGAACTAGGCAAATTAAGCAAAAACTCTAATCAATTTCTATTCATTCCACAAAAAAAACATGATATTGTTGTCTCTGAAAAAGTTCCTATACCTCTTTAAAAATGAGTAAATTATAAAATAATGCGTAATGTATATGCATATAATTTATGTATATATATAATGTTTGATATAGGATAGTAGAGGATGTATCACTTTGTTTGTTAAATCGGTTTATAAATTGACAAATGTAGTAAAACTAGTCTATGTAACATTTTATTTATATTCTTTTCTTAATAATTGAGGGAATGAGAAAAAGTAAAGAACTTGATATAAGAAGCAGCACGACCCATTTTATTATTGGAAAAAATAGATATTTTTTTTATTAATTCATAAAATAGATTTTTATACTTAAGGTTAAAAGAGTGAAAAACGACGGATGGACGATTTAAAGCAGACTTTTTATTTGACTATTTTAATAATCTTTTCTATTCTTCTGAGAAAAACATGGTTAGAATAGCGCTAATGAGGAACAGATTTATTAGTTTTCAGTTTACGGGTATTTTGGTAAATTGGACCAATGGAAAAAAGTTAAAACTGATAATATTATTTGATATTCATTTTCCAAAGATAACTTACGCACTAAACCTACTCGATCTATTATAATTTGAAGAATATTGAGTGGAACTAAAAGAACTAAAGTTTTAAATTAAAAATATAGTTAATATAAATGGAGGTAATGAAAATTTTTAAAAACAATTCAATATGAGAAACATCATGGGTTTATAAAAATCAAATGAATTACAAAATAGGTTTATTTTGAAAAATAATCATATGATGAACTTTGGATAGTACATATCAAATTACTTAATTTCTTATTAAATAGTTTATTGTATATTATGTTCATGATATTCAAGAGTTTTCCATAAAATCTACTAATAATGAGATTAACATGTTCTGTTTCTCTTATAATTTGAGGAATCCATTATTTTTATAAATTTGCTGTCTTGTCAACCATTTTGGCTCTATTAAATAAAAACATTCTGTTAAATGATCTCTTGGTTTTACTTTTAAAATTAAACTGAGGTAACTTCCTTATGACTTTTATGACTTATACTATTGTACCTAAATGAAAAATGTTTTTATTAATTTAATTCAATATCTCAGTTTCTTCTGGTTGCATATATTTCATGAAAATTGATTGATACTTTTATTAAAGATAGCAAAAGAAAAAAAACACATTTTTCGAAAAAGTTTAATTATTATTTACCGAAAAATTTACTCTTCTTTCAAAGTGATTAGGTTTTAATTCTGGAGAAAAACAGGAATATGAGAAAACATTTTTATTTTTAAGTATTAGACTAGTTTCTAGACTTCTCGCCTCACTTTTTAACAGTAAAATTAAAAAGATGGCCACCTAGACTGCTTTAATACAAAAATAATTTATTTTTTGTTATAAAATGAATTATGTTTATGATTAACTTTGAGAGGAAAAGGCATGCTTCCTTTTTGTCTAATGCCTTTTATTCTGAATTAATGAAAATAATGAAAATAACTGAAAATAATGAATACCGACTCATTTTATATTAGCAGAGTAGAAAAAGGGAGGTCAGAGGGGAATGAGGCTTAAATTTTATAGTAGACTACAGTACATATTTTTTAAATTATCAAATTTTGTGGCATATAATTTGTGAATAAGTTCATTTCTTTTTATATTTAAGTCTGCTTTAATTTGCTTTAACAGAATTGCTTCTACGAGATTCAAATTTTGTTCGTTTTGAAGATGTCAAATAAGCATTTGACTTAAAGTCAGGGCATTACACATTAAAGGAATAATGCGTTTGGTTCTAAATACTATATAGTTTTTCTACAAGAAACTAAAACATTTATAAATGAAAGAAGAAAATAAAAATTCTTAATACTTTAAGATAAAGAGATCAGGTTACGATAAAATGGTTGGTACATATATGTGAAGATATAAATCTGCTTATAAAAGGGCTAAGGTTAAAGCTTTCTGCAAATAGATTAAGGCTGGGAAGAAAATCAATTCGGGTTGACTCGAAAATCTTTCACTCGATATTGTCAGTTGAAAGATAAAAAAGCCGGCTAGAACCCAGTCCGTTGGATTATCGAATATAATATTGGATGCAATTTATGCAAGGTATTTGGTAGAAAAAGTTAGATATATGTGAGGATGGTGGGTTTTTATGATTTAAATATTTTAGTGTGCCGGAAAAAACTGAATTATATGTTAGTGGTACTATTTTATACAAGTTTTATTCATGTCCTATCATTTGGTGCTGTAATACAAAGTGATATTGCTGTGGTTGGTGTTATTGGGATTTGTACTGGTTGTCTTTTTGGAGTACATGACATTTTACTTGCTTCAATGTGAGCAGCGTTTATGAAATGTGCTGAATACGAAGCGTTGTAAAATTCTTCGTAAATATCTTCGTATGAAGATGGAAGCAATTATTGATTTTTTTTTATGTTGTCAATATGTGCGTGAACAATAAGCTCTACAGACTAATTTTAATCTATATTCCATACATATAAATACTAGTTACTTATAATTAGTTTAAGAATTCAAGATTATCAACAATGAATCTTTTTTTCAATAATACGCTACTGAACTGATTGTTTAGTTATTTATCTTTTTGTAAGTTTTCATTATACTGAGACTATAATAAGTTTATTAAATATTATTAAATCTAGATTTGTGTGGCAGATAGCAACATGCTTTCGAGTGAAGAGACAGAAGTAATTCAACTTTGTTGAATATTGTTTGCATGCAATTGGGCGTTATGCTTTTTATTATATCTTTGCTGGTGTCACTAGTCTATATATTTATGCAGATAATATAGCAATAGACTGTGATTTTACAGCTATTGACTTGTCATAAAATGACGTTTAAAACGGGATTATTGGTCTTTGATTGAATTAGGTAGGTCAGTTAAAAAAAGAGCTGAGACTAAAGGAATATAAATTCAAGAGCAAATTTAATTACTTGTTTGCTTTGGTATGAGACACAGGATAGAATATAAAAAGAACTGGTATGAGGTTCTAAATTTCGTTCGCTCGTACCGAGCTAGTTCAAAATTACAAAAATAATATGAAAGAAAATAATAGAGAAAGAGAATATATCCACTGACTCCACTTCCCTCTTTGCCACATTCTAGCACTCCTAAGATTGGCGAAGCGAGTAAAAAAGGGGTGAAGGCCCACTTCTACTCTGTAATCCAGGAACCATTATCATTCTAAACAAACCTAGGGTCAGAGCGGAAGGGGGTAAGTGAGGTAGGATTAAGAAAAATTGAGGCTTTGGGTTTAAAATAGAAGAGCTGGGAAGAAGGTAGGAGACCTAAAGGTGAACTTGGTTGTCTTAGGATATACATGTAACACTAGATTCAAAATTCAGCATAACTACCCAATATTTATCTTGATTCATTACAGCTTTCTGGGCCCCGCTCCAAGTGTCTTCTGTAAGTCCTATTGTATAAATATGATGGAAGAAATTTAAGATTGAATTTTGCAGTTAGGTCGAATTGCAAAGGGTTGTCAATTTGCGGGAGATCATGGTTATCTGTGTCCGTTGAAAACAATTGTATTCTATATTTCTTAATTAGTCTTATTACTCGGGAGTATCAGGAAATTCTGTTTTAGAGGAATAATTTTATATTTTTTATTTTTGTAAAGTTAGGCGTTCAAACTTTTTTGATACTTTATTTGTTACTACTGCCTTTAAGTCTCTTTATCTTGTACTCTTTGTTTTTTTCACTACTCTTATTATTTATGTTTACTTACTTTTCCTTTTATTAGTGTCTCCATTTGAGGTAAAGAAAGTAAAATAACGATTTTATCCCCCCTACTATATTTATCCCTTCTAGTGAAAACAGTAGAATCTCAATACAGTTCAGCGGGCGCATATATTTTACTTTCTTCATTTCCTCCTTTGCCGCTTCCCGAATTTACTTTCTTTATTAGCTGCTAAGCTCGTCGTACATAGAACGTGTCGAGTAAATTAAATGAGTAAATTAATGTCGGTAATCGGTGCATTTCATGTTGTCCATGTTGGATTTACTGAAATACTCTCAATGAACATATGTAAGAGGCAGCCAACCGCCAGTACTAGGGAGCTAAAACTTATGTCCCATATGTACACATCCAAAGGAGGAGAATGGCTTAGGAAGAAGCCTGCATAGCTTACAAATTTCTTAAGTGTGAGTGCTGGGATTGTAATAGTTTTTATCTAATGCGAAGCCCCAGGTGAAGGTGTCGCTTTTCTATAAAGGAGAAAGTTAAATTGTACCCATTTATAGCCATGAAATGACCATTTTACCATGGGACATATGGTTATTCACCTTGAAGATTTCAATCTGACATCGCATTTGGCGCTGGGTGGCGCCATCTAGTGGCATAAGCCTCATTTAACCATTCAAAAGCACTTGTAAGTGATTTGAACTATGCAAAACCATTAATCAAATAACCATTCATCATCTTATCACAAAACGCCGGAATTCATTGGACGGACTATCTCTTTTGTTTCTATTAGCTTTCTTGTTAGGTTTATTATGTGTCGTAGGAAAACTCGTCTTGCATCCACAATGCTATTGAACTTTGTAGGTGCCCTATTTGCAGATAGTGGGGTGTTGGTTGGAAACCCTGTTAAAGTGTTGCGGAGTCCTCTTTGAGAGTTGGGAGTAGGGAAGTAAATTTTTTAACTGACGCTGTCACTAGCTTATGTTGCCTCCAAAATTAAGGAATTGCGATGCAGAGTTGCAGATCACAAGTTGCCATGGATGGTTTTGGAGGTTTAGCGAAAGGAAAAATCGCATCCAGATTGCTATAGAGTTGATTTTGAAATTTCAGTGAGAGATTTAATGGACGAAAATGTTGCAAAGGAAGCAAAGAGAAATTATCCCTGTGGGATTTCTTTGTAATTCCTTATTTATGCATTTAAGGTGATTTCTTTGAACAGGAGGGAGTTATCCAATTATTTTATGTAGGCAGAGTTAAGGTGTGGTGTTTAGTATTTTGTTGATAAGGATGTGTTCAGCTTATGTAGTCAGTAATGTCCAGCGCGGTATTTCAGTTTGATTGAAGCAATTTCGTTTAAACTGGGATGTTCGTGAGTAAATAGCTTGATTAGAGGAGAATGGGAGGAACGCATATTAAATAATATGTTTTTAATGTATAGGATGATTTTCCTTCGGAGTGAGGACTCCATAATTTTGAATCATATATGGAGTAAGGAAGCAGTAAGTAACATAATTGGCTTGATAATTAGTAACATGTGCGCAAATTAATGTATTTGGAATTAAGGAAAGGAAAAAGGTGAGGTAGATATATTAATTAATTTTGTTTATAATTTTGAAACAGTTGCAGGCATTAGGTAAGTATTGTATTTACCTTTTACCAAATTTAGCATATATAATTCGGTTTACTTTTCTTCTTTCGTAAACATTAGTACATCATAATCGAACTTAAGCTCAAACACTTTTCAAACTCTAATTGATAAACGATAATTATTTAATGTTATATATTATTATTTATTGTGCAAGTAGAATAAAAATAATCTTTAAGAAGACCAATTTACTAATTAATTAATGAATTTTTATAAGAAGTATATTTAGCAACAATTAAAAAATAAATCTAAAAAATTATTATTGCTTTTCAATATCGACTATTCAAGGAAAAAGTTAAATTTAAAATAATGAAGATACATTGACCTCCACTTAAAATAAATGAAAATTTTAATCAATATCATAGAATTCCATTTTATTAAAACTATATTAGTGAGTTCCAATTGTAAAGAGGAAAATATTTTGTAGAAAACTTTCACATCCATTAGGAAATCCAATAGCTCCTTTATTAAATTGAAATTTACAACTTTAAAAATAAATCTTTGACAGAAACCAATTATAAATATTTATATATATAATTTCCGTAATTCTATTCTAGGAAAAATGATCGTAAACATTTTAATTTCTATAAAGTTTATTAGAAAGTTGAAAAATCTATATAAGTACATACAGATCTAAAGAAATTTTAGTTGTTTTTCAGGTAATCAAGATATTTTATTAAAAATTCCTTTGTAAACTTTTTAGTTTTGTGTAGTATAATGAACAGTTATACATACATATTAAATAAGGAAGAAAAAGTTATTAATTCTTCTTTTGCTTAAGAACCTAATATCATCCTTTACAAAGCTCTTCTTGTATCTAGGAATCTCAATCCCAATCAAAATCAAAGTTACTTTACAATATCACTCTAATTATGTTTTAATTAATTCGGAGCAGATTTCTATTTCTCTGAGAACTTTACTCAACCTAAAATCCTAGTAATCCTTAGTGCTCGAATGAGGGGAGCTAAATTGCAAATCAAGATAAATCGAAACTGATATTTCTTGAGTTTTTACAGTTTTTATCTTACATTTTAATTAAATTTTCTGATAAGATTTCAAAGGTAACTTTTATGGTTTGTTCATGGTTTGTTATAGGACAGATGGTTTTTAGGGCATCTGAAATATGCAGGATATCTAGGGATATTCTCATAAACTATTCTAAAGCCGGATTAAACATTAATAATGACACAAATTCTACAATAAAATAATATTATTGGTATAGACCTCATACGCAATGTAAAAGAAATACATGTAAATAAACTAAAGATATTAAATATCAAGCAAATATATATAAAATATAAATTATTGAAAAATATTTTGATTACATGAGACACAAAAAAGATTTTCTTCCCAGTGGTCGCTACCTTATTCTCTTCAATAAGAGAAATTATGAGAATTTAATGAATATAATTCTCTTTTGTTGCTGAGTAAAGAACTCATTTTAATTTAGTTTACACTTGCATGGATAAAAATTTATTCAGATCAATTTATTCAATATCTCAAATGAATTTCATAACTTTCACAAATATTCTTATCAATCAAATATAATAAACTGACACAGAGAACTGTTTAAAATCATGCATTATATATTTTTAATTACTGCAGTAGAGTTAGACCTTTTTGGGAGTAAAAACTTTCAGTGGAGAGATTTTTTTTTTAAACAAAGGTAAACCTACATTTTTGCTCCATATTTCTCTAGTTCGTATATTTAATAAATGTATGAAATTTGCTTAATATAGGCTCAGTAAAAGTGTTCAATATTCTTCCATTATATTAAGGAATATTAAATGCATTGCGTAAAGTAAAACTAAATCAAACTAACGAAAAAGTTAATTTTGTGATAATTTTCTGAGCATTAAACAGAGCTGAAAATCGTACATGTCGTAAATGAAATAGTTTTAAATCAGCGATTTTTTATGAACGGCAAAAATTTCAAATGCATTACTATTCTTAAAGTTTTGGACCAATAAATTTGCAGCTGTCTTAAAATATGGAAATAAATTGAAATGTATGAGAGACGCTTTTTTATAAATTAATCTGAATTGCTTTTGCATGAATGATACTTTTTCTTTAGAGAATTTCCATTTCAGGATTAGAGAGATCTTCGCTTATTGGTGTATTAAATCCAGAAATATTAAAGTATCTTAAATAAATATGATATCGATATCAGTCTTATTATATGAGGAATTAATGTCAGTATCTTTCACATAAATAGACTCTACATTTATGAAAATGACATAACAGCTTCCTTTAATTTTCTAACTGTTCATACAAATAGCAACTCTCCCAAAATCTAAGATTATTTTGTTAAAGTTACAATTCTTTTAATAGGAAAACGTAGATTTGACAGAGTAAAACAAATTTTGAGGAAATTATACCGATAAAAGTAGATTTGTTCCAATATGATTAATAGGTAGATAAATAAAGCCATCCTGCCCTCGCATTGTGAACAGCACCTACGACCGGATAATGGAGGGCACCTAAAGATCTATATTAAGATAACTGGAGAGCTCAAATGCACGAGGTTTTTCTACAAATTTGGTGGGAAAGAAGGGGTACAGGTCATATTTTGTGTTAAGACATACAATTTTATTATTCCAGTATTTTCACAGTGCTCAAAATGAAGCGATAAATTCAGTGCAATAATCATAAATTATTTTTTATTTGACATTTCCGTTGAAGAGGCTAATTCCCTATTATATATGTGTTGTCCTATTCCTACTCATATTTATTTAATTTATTTTACTTATTTATTTAAATTTTATGTGAATAAAGCACAAAATCAACTCCCATTTTTTAATTGATCCAGAACAAACAGTATACATTAAATTTCGTCCAAATTTAATTTCATCAGTCAATGCTATTTTAGGTATCGGAGGTGAATCGAAACAAACAATTTAGTGCCAGCATTTAAAAGATTCGTGTTAGCAGTGCCAGTTGTTACTACAAAATTGATGTCAGAAACGGAGCTGCTCTAAATGAGTGTTTGGAAAAATATTCTCTCTCTTTAGCCTTTGCTTGGAATAACGGTTAATTTTCGGAAAAAAGTAACCTGGGCTTCTGTGACACATAGAAGAGAGACCACGGGGCCTCTTTAGCCGATCTTGTCTAGGGCTAGGCAAATGTAAGAAATATCCTAAATACAGGATCAGGAAGAGGAAAAAGTGTTCAATATTTTTCAAATAACGAGCGTTCCAATAACTAGGACCGATTTTAAATATGAATTAAGTTTAAGCCTCTAATGATTTTTTTCTTTTTCTTTCAGATTTAACAACATAGTCTTTGGCAATTTTAACCTTGGAAAGATTAACAATCAAACAACGTGTTAAAGTTATCGAAGCCTATTACGAAATTGGACGTTCAAACAGAAACGCATTTCGGGGACTTCGCGAATTTTTTGGTCAACATAATTGACCAACCGAGAGTGCAATTGGGAAGATTGTTCGTAAATTCAAACAAACGGGGTCGGTAGCAGATATGAAAACGCCAATGCGTGCTCGTTTAAGCCGTTCAGCTGAAAACATTGCTACAGTGAGAGAGAATGTGGCCGAAGATCCAGACACCTCTATTCGTCATCGCGCAAAGGAATTGAACCTTTCCACAAGAACATTACATCGAATTTTGACAGAAGATTTGTCTCTATACGCTTACAAAATTTAATTCACACAAAAATTGAAGACTGCTGACCATTTGAATCGCCATAAAGACAAGTCGATGATGATTTTTGGCAAAAAAATCATCTTTAGTGATGAAGCCCATTTTCATCTTGGTGGATTCGTTAATAAGCAGAATTGTCTCATTTGGGCTGATGAAAATCCCAAGAAGATTGTTGATAAGCCACTGCATCTACAAAAGGTAACTTTTTGGTGTGCATTTTTTTGCTAGCGGAATCATTAGACCGTATTTCTTCGAAAATGATGCGGGTAATTCTGTTACGGTGACAGGCGAGCGATACCTTGTCGGACATTATTATTTTTTACACATAATTGCCATGACTCAAATAACATCATCTAATAGTGAAATAAATAAATTTTCACCAATAACACTGTTTTATTTACTCCTAATTTCGATCCGTCTTAATGGAGCACCCTTTATATTTAAGAAAATATTAAATCTATTGCGTAAGATAAAACTAAATCAATCTAACGAAAAAGTTAATTTGGTGATCATTCATACAATACATTTTATGGGCATTAATCATAGCTCAAAGTCGAATATGTCGTAAATGAAAGAATTTTAAATCAGCGTTTTTCGTAACCATGTCAAATTCATTACAATTCTCAAAGTTTGGAACCAATAAATTTTGATCTATCTTAAATTATGGAGATTAAATCGAAATATAGCCCATGTTAGACGTTTTTTGACCACGGCGAAGTTCCAAGTCTAGGCGTCGCTTTTTTTTCAAATGGCATAAAGTTCAATTGTACCCATTTATAGCCATGAAATGACCCCCATATGACGATGGTACATATGGTTATCCACCCTGGAAATTTTAAATATGCCATCGACTATGGCTTTGGGTGGCGCAATCTAGTAGCAGAAGCCTCATTTAGCCATTTAAAGACACTTGTAAGTGATTTGAACAATGGAAAACCATGAATGCAATAACCATTTATCATTTGATCACAAAACGCCGCAGGTCATTGGAGGGAGTTTCCCTCATGTTTAGAAATTAACCTGAATTTCTTTTGCATAAAGATACTCTTTGTTTACAGAGTTCCATTACAGGACTAGATAGATCTTCGCATTTCTGGGTTTGCTTCAAATTAATGAAAATAATATAATATTTTTAAATCATTGATTTAACTTTGGCAACAAATATATTTATAAAACTCATACTAGGTTCTGCATGATGAAGCCCTCCCAATTAAGAGGGAGAGTTTTTCTTTTATTCCCTAATATTTAATATTATGAACTAAGGAAATAACAATGTTTTCTGTCGAACATTTTAATTTATAATAAAAGAAAAAAGTGAATATTAAGATTGCCTATAACTATCAACAGGAAAAAAAGAGAGTTTTTTAACCTATGACAGACAAGAAAGAATTTATAATTATATTTTTAATGGAATACTCCCAGAACAAAAGAAATAAAGCTACAAAATATATGTTGTATATTTACACGCACTGCAAAAGGTTTTTGATATATCTATTAATATACTGGTGTACTGTAGGTTTGCATGAATGTGTTCAAGATAACTCGAAAGTAAAATAAAATTACAAGCTTACTTAAAACTTTTATGCAAATATCTAATTTGGCGATGCTTTTGAAATATATGAAATCCTGATATCATTATACAGTATGCTACACTCAAAATGTCTTCATATAACACATTATATTTTTTAAGAAATATGATATTCAAAGTCGAGAAGATTTAATTATGATCTGTTAATCACGAAAAAACTGAACAGTGGACGAAAAAAGTCTGATTAGAAGGTTGAACGAGGAGAGTGTCAGCTGTCGACAAATTGACCGGTGGGTTCGCGTAACCAGCAGTGTCACTTCATCTACGCATCAAGCCTCGAAGATTACATATCGGCATGGGTTTAAACCTGCACCTGAATCTTGTAAATTTCATTCTTAGACACCACTGAGTTTGATAACCACTCCATTCACCAATCACGTTTTTAGAGGCTCGCCTCCATCGTCCCTCAAAACCACCCTTTGGTCAAACTGCTCTCCTTCAGATTTCTCTCCAAGCCCCACCAGAAACTCCAACCTCAAATAAAAACAAATAATCTAGATCGTAATTTGGGGTTAGCTAATAACAACTACACTAATAATGATAATTATAATAATCAAAATAATTATAACAATATTAATAAAAATAATGGTAATAATAATTATTATTATAATAATGATAATAATAGTAATAATAATAATAATTAGAGAGGTTTTGTATGGTGATCATCACAGGCATAGGCCTTGACAGACCACACAACTATCGATCAAAAAGATCTAGGGAGAATAAATAGATAAGACTTGAAGAAAGGGGTTAAGGCACCGAATGATCAGGAAGATCGTCCTACAACAGAATGAACATTCAATATTCTCAGAGAAAATACAGACTTCACAATCAACAATGTAGCATAGTCGCCTACGTGAAACATTGAGTAGAGTAGCAAGGATCCTATACTAGGCGCGGTGATGAGAATGGGTTACTGTGGAGGACGGGTAGGAGGTGGCAACCCTATATAAAAATTACTTAGGCAGGGCCCTAAATGTGATTCACTATTGAGCCAGTTCAGAGGAAGAAGCAGGGTGTTGCGGAGAGAAATGTCTCCGGCTGAGAAGAGTTGGGTCTGCAAAAACTTGAAACAGTTGAAGAGGTGGAAGTGTGGAATCTTATTATCCAGCAGAGAGAGAATTGTGGTTGCCAAACTGAAATATGATGTAAGCAAGAATGGCAATATTGAAATTGTTATCAAATTTTAAACGTGTGCGGCAGAGATTAAGGCATACCAGAGAAGGTATTTACTCACGTTTTCCACCATAGTTTTGGGAGATAACCGACAATCATTGGTAAAGCCCTTGATTCAAACAATATAAAAAAAGTATTTATGCTATAGGTAAACGTACATATGATAGGGAGTAAAATTTTGTTAGTGCTCTAGATTATCAGGAGTGCCCACCAGAATTATCCCAGCTTTGTTATGGTTGAAATACAGATAGTTGTTTAGAGCCATTCAGTGATGATATTAGAAGCGTAGATTTTATTAATTTTCGCAAACGAGGCTGAAAAGGGGGGACTGGTAGATTTGATTTAAAACAAATGATAGACCAAAACAAGGCAAACAAATAAGGATAGAGTGATAACTGATGCAAATCTAAAGTGCTCTTAGTACCAAAATGAACCTACACAAGAGAGGCAACACTAGCGTTAAGGTAAGATTGGGTACGAGCTGAAATGCAGAGATGTCCAGAAGTAGCAGAATGGAAGGCTGAGCTTGGTCAGCCTCAATGCAAAGGTTGTCTCTTGTATGTAGCAGAACTGATTCAATGTTATCCAACCTTGAAACCAGACTGAAATATATCATCGACGCTTGGAGACAGATTGACTTGCTTCTTTGAGGACGTTAGATAAGTAGGGGAATTTAAAGGTTGGGTGGTGGCTTAGAGAGGCATTTTAATTGATTTTCACTTCTTTAAGATAAAGGGAAATGTATTATTTTAGACGAGATTGGCTTACATATTGAAATTATAAGGGAAAGTACTGAATAAAGAAGAGAGGAACTGTGTGATAAATTGTTTCAGATTTGAAAAGAGCGGAGAAGAGTTCCTTTTTTAATAAGAGAAAGAGGGCAGTCAATTCCTAAGGGGACACTGCTGGATGGGAAGGGACACTGCTGGATGGGAAGGAAGTTCGAGTGGGAAAGAAAATAGAGATTTACCCAGTGACGAGGAAAGGAAGCATGTGGGAGGGCAGAACGTATATAGTCTATTTGTAAAATGATAGGTGAAGGGGCATGATTTCAGAGGAGCAGAGAGATTGGCAAGCAGCTTGAACAAGGTGTCTGTCTTGCTTTTGTGGCTTGTAAAGAGATTGCGGTTGCGATCTTTACGATGTGACAATAGGTAATGCAGGTTATGGGTGCCTAGCAATGGAATATCCTTGGGAAGGTTAGGAATACGGCTCGCAAGTAGCTGCTCTCTCATGCATGTTGGTGTTTTCTAGTGTAAGTAAGAACCTTGAGGCGCATTGTAGGTGTGAGGAGGGCGGAATATAATGGTATGTGCGTTGGGACGAGATAAGATGATCATGTTAGAAGGAGTGGTGTGATGAGGTGATGTAAACAGATATGACGGCAGAGTGTAACGAGAGAGAAACGAGATGAACTTTCATCTGTGTTGGTTAATTGGATAGGGCGGAGGATGCTAAGGCTTGGTGTTTTGTAATATTGTATCCAAGGTGGAAGAGAGAAATAAAACTCAATGAGGAATTTGTAAGTAATAGCTGTGGAGCTTTTATTTATGATTAGGCTATTAATCATAAACCAGTGATAAACTTGCCATTAATTAATCGTTTGAAAAAAAAAGTTAAATCTTTGAAATTAAAAGTTTTATTCGGTAAAACTCTATGGTAAACTCCCATCCAATCCAAATATTAATTTTTCTCAATCCAGTATTAATCTATAGCTAATATTCGACATCTACCATTAGTGAATTAAGTTAGCTATGGTCTAGTCCAAACATACGTTTTTTCAATTTTTACTATAGCCTGTGAATGTTCTAGAGTTCCATTTATCAATTTTGCCTCTAAGCTTACCTTCTACAATTTCCGATCGAATAATAATTAACAACCCAAATATTCATATTTTTCTACTTTATTGCCAATTTTATATATTTCTGTATATTAAATAGGTTATGTACACACGTGCGTTTGAGGTCAATGATGTTATTTCTATTTTTTATATACCATATGAGTAATATAGAAATTGAATTAAATTTTGATCTCCACACTAAGACATACATTTTCCGAACGAATCGGCTCAACCATTCTTTTTACAATAGGCCACTTTTACCAGAGCTCGACTTACAAATTTCCTTATCAATATTAAAGCGCCTGCAATCTTTAGTCTTCCTGGTTCACTTTCCCCTACGAGAATTCAGGCACCTATTCTTATTGCAATTTCCATATATTTATTTCGATCTCCTACAGTGAATGAACATTCAAGAAAATATTTAATGGCAAATTCAATGCATTTAAAGTTCATCCCTAGACCGAATCAATTGAATAATATATTCTTATTTAAATCTTCATACAGATTAAGATAGAAATAAATGAGGTTTGTACCTTTATCGAAACTTTCAAATCAATTGCTACGATATATTCTGATATAAATGGAAACAGCAAATGCCAAAGGAAAATTCCAATCCCATTTGACGTAAAGGTATAGAAATACCTTAAACCGTAGCTTTGATACCTACACGCTTTCCATGGCATTAGAAAAGAAAATGAGGTTTCAAAATACCTTAAACTAACACATATAAGTTGTTTTGCGAGAACATTATGGTTATTCTAACCCATTCAGATTAGATTGACTAACAATAAATGGAATCTCCTAATTGCTAGATAAATCTATTAAAATTTGCATCTAGCTCTAGGTAAAAAAATATAACAACATTTAGAAATGAATCAAAACTAGGATGTCGCCTTAAATAGGGTGCAATTGCAGTATTCTGACCTCATGTTTTCCAATGAATTTCGAAATACTTAAATTTTATCCAAAATCATCCATCACAAACTCTCAGAAACCTTGCTCTTTCATTCATGTTCCCAAGAAATAGTCTATTTCTTTAAATACTACACAAGCGCGAAAACACGTCACTATCACAAAGCAACTTCTATACTCTGCCAACAAAAATTAATAATGAGCAACAACACCAATATATTCATTGCTATAGCTGTAATAACCAAGCTATATTCCTATGCATGATCACTTCTCTACCTATTTTTCCTAACTTCGAAAAAAGAGCCACAGAAAACGGAAAAAGGGTCGGTTATAAACATTGAAATAATCTACATATAGAGCCTTTTTGGAAAATATATCCTCCGATAAAACTCCAAGAATAAAACATAATCCCGCTTGCAGGCGTGGATCCAGGGAGGGGAAGCTTGGGTTTCCGAATCCTCCCAAATTTTACACACGTTTATCATTATATTCCTTTTTTAAGCCATACTTGTATTATGCTATTCAGAAAGAGTTATGTAATAATATAAAATATAGTACTGGCGGAATTATTATTTGATTTTTCAAAAATGTAAATTTTCCACACAAATTCTAATAAAACTAATTTTAGTGATTGCAAATTTATTTTTGCACAGCTTAAAGTCTTATATATTCAATAGTAAGCAGTTCTTCAATCCTTATTATTCATGAGTCCTTTAACACGTATTGACATAGTGGCATTGATCAATGTTTTGCACATTTTTGGGATTTGATTAGATCTGAACCCAACTTCAATGAGACGGCATTTGAGTTTCTGTTTGGTCGTAATGGGCTCTATGTATATTTCTTCTTTCAACAAACACCATAAACTCTCAATCTGATTCATTTGCGGGGAATTACCGGCCTATGGAAGCAGCTGAACTCCATTTTGTGCATTTGTGCACAGCATGCCTTTACTGATTTTGCTGTATGACATGGGGGAGAGTCTTATTGGACATTTAAGAACTTTTATATATTTTCTTGTTCATTCTTTTCTCAACAATGTGCAAACGACATATCTATGCACGAAAATGGCTCTCCGCACCCTGATTTTCCTTGGAAGTTTGATTGTTTTCCTCAGACATTCAGCCATAAATTCTTCTCAAAGCCGACTTCATACGCTCTGCACGCGCTCATCGAGTACTACAATGGTTGATAGGTCACAGAAAACTACCTACATTAGTAGAAAATACAAAATGAGTAGCTGACCAGCCAAAGAAATAATTGAGAAGCCAGGGAAATACATAATGAATCATTGAATAAACTTTCGGATTTGAAAAATTATAGCCATTACAAAAATGCGGCACTTTTCAAGTTAATAGGTATTAATGATTTTTAATGAATTACAGGTACTGGTTAGCCAAATGCTTTTATCATTGTTTCTGTCGATGCTTCTTTCTCAGGCAATATGATCCCAATCCAGCTTTCAAAAGCGTGTCATTCACTTTACATTGGGCAAGGGTAACACCCTCCGCTGACAGCTCAATAGAAATCAGCCTGGAAAATGTTTTTCTGTTCTTAAGAGCCTGTTGTATTAATTTTTATCAGTTCTTGGAGTTATTATTAATTTTAGACTACATTTTGTAACCCTTTTTGAGTTTAAATCTTGACCGTTATCAGCCAAAAGTAAATGTATTTTAAAAAATTAAACAAATATCAACTAGATTATGAGAGGGAGATATGTATTATGTTACTCAAAGTAACCACATACAGCTTCCATCACTGCTTCAAGAAGGCCCCCTACCCTAGCTCCTGGTTTCTCACTGTATCCCTTATAAGGACTTCAAACACCTGCTTGATCTTTAGTGTTCATCTAAGCCGTAGGGTTGGAAGCAGAAGGAGCGGGGCCTTTTTCAAGCAGCGATACACAGCGTATTCCATGGAATTAATATTGGGTGGGTCTAAGATTCCACAAGTTGTGCGGGTGAAGTCTTAAAAATTCTACAACTACTTATGGATCTTTCCGGAGTTATGACCCTTCAGCATCAATATGTTTCGAGTACAATCTCCAGATATGGGGTGGTATGGCATCAACCACACTGGTGGCACAACCATTGACCATCACATTTAGGGGGAACGTGGTATTCATGATGTATGGAACCTCGCATAGATTACAAGTAAGCCATCAGTTTTGGGGGGTGTTGTAAAACTGATCCTGAAAGAAATTATTTTCTTCGGAGAAGAAGGAGATCGTCGGTGATTGAACAGGACGCCTCAGCATGTTAGTCATAGCTTCTCCTTGCCTTAGCCGTTTGAATTTATTTCTTACTCCTCCTCTATAAGTGTGAGTTAAGGTCATCATTCAGCGCCAGCCTCATGATGGTGCCATCTCTCTTGCCAAATCATGAATTCCCTTGCTCGGGTCTCCTATCATATTGTCCAGGAATTGTAGACTGGTGCGTACGGCTTCATAGTGTCCATTGCAGCAGCCTATGACACGTTTTTAGCCTTTACAGTATTAAGAGAACATTGAGCATCAGTCTTGATGTCTGTATTTAGATACACGGCCGATTTATCATAATTCAGGTAACTCTTTTTTAATATTCAGATTGCTTCTTTTTTCCCATGTCTCCAAAGCTATTGACCGTTGAATGTTACATCAATATGTTTCTGAAAAAGGGAGACATTAAAATAACACACTGAATATCCGTAACCCGATCTCTCAGCCGCACGCGTAATCTAATCAAGATAATAATGCAGATAGCATCCATTATTTGTGTTCTTATACACATTTAAAATCTCTTTCTAATTATAATGATGTTTTTATCCTCAATTGCTTTTCTCAGCCAGACCCAGTTGCTCTTTTCAGATTAGCTTGCGTTTAAAACCTTAATAATAATAAGCTTAATGAATAATTATTGATTGTATTTCTGAACTTTATTTGAATTTCCTTATTAGCTCTAGGGATCTCTTACAAAAATACAATAGGCTTTGATGGCGAAATACCTGATAGTTTTTACTCATTCTACCTGTGTTCATACAAATTCAGACTATTTTCCGTCTCAACTTCGTTCAGAATTTTCTGGTCACCAAAGATATCTTTTATTCATTAGTTTCTTGCTCTATGTACCTTTGCTTCACTATCTTAAATTGCTCTTTTTTATTTGCTCTTATACTGGATCTTTCATTTCCCTTCCATATTAGACTTTATATAAAGATTAAAATTACAAAATCGTTCAAAATGAGAAAGGAAAGACCTGTTGGTCTCTCAGTGAGCTCTGCTCGGGGAAAGTGACGCAAGATGAGAAATAATATCAGTGTATAATTCAATGTGTGTGGCAACACCAGAAATTATTTTCAAATGTGACGAAGTCAAGTTTACTGTGATTTTCATTACATTTGAGAAATACCAATTTATGAAATATCTTTCTCGATAATAAAAGCTCCCAGCCGCCATGTGCCCCGTCGAAACGAAGAGGCCAGGCACGAGGTCAGTCCACGAGAGCAAGGACTGTGGGGACATTTAGAATAACAAACTGATTTCCGCAATAAGCCAGGGATTGAAATCTCAAACGCGCGCTCCTGTTGTCTCCCTGGGCGTTATTAAGAATCTCCCGCGGGAGTACTTCCTATTCCTTAAGCCCAGTTTTGGTTTGTGGGAGAGATTTCACCGGGCCTACCCTTGGCGGAAGTAGTAACGGTTCCGGGGGGCACTATATATTGTTGGTCCTAACTATGCCCCGACAGTATAGGCCTGCCTATATATATATATATATATATATATATATATATATATATATATATATATATATATATGTATAAATCTTTCATGAAACAAAAACCAGCTATTGTTAAAACTATCTTTATTTATATTGATTTAAACGTTACGAGGATCTATTCTCACTATCAGGCTACAAATAAGAGGATTTCGGGTTTAAATTTGTAATTTGCGAAAATAACAATTTAATAAAATAGCAATTTAGGAAAAGTTAATACAAAAGTAATCATTCCATTTATTTTGGATGCAATGTAGAGATTGGATGTTGCTTGATTCATATTTAAATTAGGGTTTAGTTTTAGCATAAAAAGCGATGATAATATTCGTAATTCATAGAGATGGTGTGTGTGTGGGGGGGAGGCACTGAGTTTTTCTAATAATGTCAAACTAATTTCAGAGTTTCATATTTTTATGTGATCTCGCAGGGACGAATGGTTCGGTTTGTTTACAATCAGCACCACGCCGGTCGATCTTCCCCGTTGCTGCTCGATGCGACACTGGATTGACCTAATGGTTGAACCAATATACAATGAACTAAAAGATTCACAACTATATTTATAAATTACGGAGAAGCCGCAAGTGAATAGAATTCGGTCCTTATAGTTGAAATATGATTCAATATTATGCCCATTTTGGATAATGCCTAAAAGTAATGTAAAGAAATGTAAAGTAATGCCGAGGAAATGTAAGGTATTTCGCTATGATGGGTAGACAGAACGCCGGCTTATGTGACGTCTCTTTTGAACGAAAATCATAGAGAATATTTAAAAGAATAATATCAACGTCAAGCCCCGCTGAAGGATAGCCTATGTACCAGGATGGTAGCACGTCACCATGGACCCAGTAACTGCATGAAATACCAGACTCACTCAGTTATCACTAACAAGATTTTGAATAGTCTAGTTAAACAAGGGAGGCCTGTGCGTTCGCACCGATCCCTTTATAACTATTTTATAAGCATGTTAGCTTTTATACCTCTTTACTGCCACCTTTTCCTTTTACCCCACGCAAGAGCAAGCTGCTTCAAGTCGCATCTAGAGGACAGGAAGGCTATCTCCTTTCCAATGCCCTCAAAATAAGCTCCTTTGACTAATTCGACTGAAAAATCTTTGCTCATGGCCTCAGGAAGCTTGTGCATTACCCACGAAACTTTTATGTGTGTTGTACCTCTCTGATTACCGTTGTCAGTGGGCATTTACGACCTGTAAAACTCCGAAGACGCTACTCCTGCTCACCGGGAGCATGGTGTGATTGTGTTCTTGGAATCGGTGGGGTTGTTCAATATTGTTGAACTATTTAAATCGTTACTAAACGGTCAGGCCTTTAAAAGAGAAGGCCTCCAAATGGAAGTTGAGCGTGATTTGCAAATATTTAATTGTTGCTGTTTTGTGTTGTCGCTGTTATTTTTTTTTTATTCTGGTTGATGTTTTGTCTGGTAACCAAATGAGTGTCTAAAATTTAAATAAACGCATTATATTAGAACTGTCTAAGTAGTAAATAACACGTTGTAAGATAACTTTCACTTAATTAGAATTTTGGACTCTGAACCAAATGTAAAGCTTGGAGAACAATTATTCAGAAGATTAATGGTTGGGTCAAATTTTCTCCAAATGCATAAACTTTTCTGAAAGGTTAGTAAAACAATTGGTAGTAGGAGATGAGATATTTATTTGATTTAAATGAAAGAAATGTCCGAATTTCAAGAATAAATTTTAAGATAGTATTATAATAGTTCTTCTTGTTATCGTTCAGGAATGTTAGACTGAGTAATTGATTCTTTCTTCTTTCTGATTATAAAAATATAATTTATAATCCTTTTTTGTATTTACTTCTTTTTCCTCCTATATAAATATATCCTTAACAATGTTTTATTTTATGACTTTAATAAAAATGTTAATGCAAGTGCATCGCAAAATCGATTCAAAGAAATTATGAAGATGATGCAATAATTAACAGAAGTTGAAGACGCTGGTTTTCACTTTTCAAAGTATGGATTTCTGCATAAAACACGTAAACAAAGAAAATCATCCAAAACAACTTCTACGAAGCGTTAAAAGCAGTTATCACAAAAAATCCCGCTATCACTTTTAGGGAGCTCGGAGAACAATTTAAGATAACTCAAAAGATAATCCTACGCCAACTAAAAAATATTGGATAGGTTCCAGTGATTGGAAAATTGGTCCCGAACGATATATGCTGTTGCGCGTAATTATTAGATATATGAAAGGTAAAGAAGTAATAATTAAGTTTTATATTTTGAGGTTATTACCTGACTCACATAAATATATTAGTTGTTTCTTGCTTTTTTAACTTGAAATTTAGTCGTTCTTTCTTTACCTATGAATATAAAAAAGTAAACTAAAGTTCAACTAATATTTTTTCCAAAAAGATGAGCCTGAAATTATATGCCAGTTGTGACAATTAAATCTTAGTTACAACAAAATTTCTTCAATGTCTTCTCCTTTCCCAGATAAATGAAAATCTTTGAAGAATGAAATCCCCACACAAGTCCACTTAGTGCACTAAATAATAAAATACCCAGCATAAAAAGAATAAACTTCAATTGACCTTCCTCTTTCAAGTTTAATACGAGTTTAATTACAAGTTTACTATGTTCAGATGGCTATTTGGTGGGTTATTACAAATTATGACTAATTTCTACGGTACAACTTATCTCTTTAAATGCTAATTGGAATGTCTTTGAAGGGAATCTCAGGTTAAACTGAATTTGAATGCAGTTTTCCTTTAAAATTAATGTGATAGATGAAGAATAAAATAATTTAAAACATTTTGGCCTACCCTGAGCTGAGGAATTTAATTAACGAAACCAAGTAAATTAAATTTTAAGCATTAGACTTCAAAGCTTTCGTCATTTAGAAAATACAATCTACGAGAGACACATAAAACTGTTTTAATATTAAAGTTAATAATAAAGATGTTAATTACTTCATCTTATTTTTCGAAAATCTATTGGTATTTTTTGAAATATACAAAAATAGATCTTAGATTCTGATTTAATTTGACATGGAGGAAATAAAATTATATCATATTTATTAAATCCGTCACTATTTTGACAACTCCTTATTTCTCCCTGTTGAAAATGGAGGTTTCTTGCGGCCATGTGCCTGGTCGAAAGAACAAGTTCAGGCACGAGGTCAGTCAACGTGAACGAGGACCGTGGGAACAGTCAGACTATGAAACTGCTTTCTGCGATAAACCAGGAATTGGAATCTTAAACGCGCCCCTCTGTTGCCTCCAGGGGCGTTAACAAGAAACCCCCGTGGGAGTACTTCGTATCCTTCAAGCGCCGTGTTGGTCCAAGGAAAGGTTCCCCCGCGCCCCCCTTTGGCGAAGGCAGTAACGGTTCCGACTGCTCCCTATATATTGTTAGTCCCAATTGGGCATCGACAGTATGTGCCTACCTATTACAACGAAACAGTTCATTCTCCGTCGCGCTCCCATTTCTCCATGAACCGAAGGCTAGAATTACACCGAAGGATCTGAGCCCCATTCGATTGGCCCATCCATGGTTTCGGTACATTTCGTTTGGCACGAATATTCCCTCCAGTTATTGTTACTTCTAGAGGTTAATCTCCCCGTGGTTAAAGTCCCTCGAATAACAATCCGATCTCCCTTTCATATCTTAAAGGCTTGAACCCAAGCTAGCCTGAGACGAATCATCTGTGGTTTCCTTGACAGTCATCCTTGTTCGCGTATGTACAGTGGCTTGTATATCCTCTCGCCCCTCCCGTAGAGTTCGCTCCGAGTGGCTGTTAGATTGATTATTGTAAACATCGAGTATCCATTACCATTATTCTATTTTAAACTATTTATTGTGTATACTGTGGAAATATTAAAGTTTATTTTTGTTCCTACTTTTTCGTAAGCCTCATAGCCCAAAGCCTTCATTAGTTTAATAACGGCCAAATACACTCTATATTTTATTTAAATCCTTCGCACTCCTTCAGGGGAGGTTGGGTCTCACCTTCCCCCTTTTCGTTCCCCATCGCTCTCGTGACCAGAGTATCGTCGAGATCACTTGATTGACCTTGACTGTGCACGAATATTGGCTAGAAGTAACGTATAAGTCTGTAGGCCATTCTTGACACTCTCTTCTGGTGCATTTATCACATCTCTTACTCGGGTACAATTTAAATTGCCTTCATTTTAATGCTTGTGTCAGATGATCTCTCAGTTTTTAACCATCCACCAGTTATACGCTATTAAAATACATTCTTTTTTATTAAATTTGATTGAAAAGTAAAGTAATACAAAATCGTTCATAAAAATTAGAAAATACTGGTGGCGGATTAGCTCCAGGGTAGGAGTGATGAACTCACTTTTCTGAAGAAAAACACTCGAATAAATGAGTATATTTTCACTGGGAATGGTGCCCTTACTCTGATAGCTCATTATTACCTCTAATTTAATTAGAGTTCTCGATGCCCTAGTGGGTAATTGTTTGACCTTCTAACTTGTAGGTACTGGGTTTAATTCCGACAACGGGTGCAGCTTCCGAAACGAGCTTGCCTCCAATTGGCGGATGTTTCTTTCTTGCAAATTATACACAACTTTACACTCAAATTTCCAAGCATATTTACTATTTTATACTTTAGAATGCCAAAGATGTACATTTTTCTTGAAAGTAATAATAATACTTAGTATCCATAACTTTAGACAAAGTTCCTAAAGCTTTGAGTGCAAAGTATCAAAAAAGTTAGATAGATAAATAAACAAATGATAAAAGATGGCAATAAAATATAACAATATCTAATACAATTGTATATTAATAGTTAATAGTATAACTATTTTGTTTAATGATACTTCTCAAACTATTATTATAGTTTTTGAGTAGATTCAAACAAACTTCGAAGGGGATTTTCTTCCATATTCTCTGCCAAACTTTTACACTTTAAAGATCTTTTCATGTGTCTTAAATGAGCACGGAACTTTAGTTCATGCCATATATTTTATATCTGGTTGATGTGTAGGGACTGTGTTGACCATTCTAAAACGCTCATTCTAGCTTCCATCAATCAGGAAAAAATAAATTCGGTGTACATTTGTTTGGTCATCGTGTTTAAAGACCTTTTTCAAGCATGCCATCAACTTTCTTTAGAGAATCTTCAGATAACCTTGGTAGGATTCTTTATTCATATTACCTTTAAGTCGATGCAGTGCACAAAGGCTGGTTGCCTATAAGCTGCCCAAAATGTTGAAGTTACTGAGAAATACGGAAGTCATGTAATTATACAAGAATTCTTTCCTTTGTGAAAACTTTTGTTTATCAAATCGTGAAAATAAATGGAGCAATTATAGGCACCTTAGATGACCCTTTATTGTACATATGTTCATAGAGAAGTGATGTAAAGTTCTAAACAAATATAGATACAAAACTTAATTTTAGATTTTGGGGTAGCTGAATAGTTTGTTTGACTTTTTAATTAACATTTCGGGCAAATTATAAAATTTAAGAGAATAACGAGAGTATTATACGGTAGGAACTTTTAAGGACTGTTAAGAAGGTAGTAATAATAAGGGAAGTAAAATTCTTTGGTTGATACATAGCCGCAGTTTCTCCTGTCGGAATTCGAGAAGGAGGGCATCTAACTGTATCCGTTGACATCCTCAATTCAGGGTGAACTTAAACTAATTTCGATCAAAAGAGAAAGAATGAGTGACATATATACTTACCCTATTTCAAGGGTTTGAATCCAAATTTAAAATTTACATTTACCTGCAAAAAGAAAAGGTATAATTTATTAAATTGAATGAATTACATTTATTATCAACATAAAAATAGGTATCTTATATGATCAAATTATCCCCTTTACTGAAAACTATTTATTTAAGTTATCAAAAATAATTGCTAATTCTTAAGAAAATGGAACAAGAGTCTAATGTGATGTTTGGACAATCTAGAGTTTTAATTAGCTAAATTCAATTTTAAAAAGTTTCGGGAGAAACAAGTAAAAATTTACTATTTATTAAATAAGGTAAATATTATTTAATCGGTTTTACTTAATTATTGTCAAAGATAATAAACTTTATTTAATAGTCAAAAGGATTTTAAGAAATATAAATATTTTTGTCGTATGTAGGATCATTTAGTTCAGACAGTAACGAGTGAGTACGGTCTTAAGCTCATTTTCAATTAGTCAATCGTTAGATCACGTTAAGTATAGAATTTGGTAGAGAAAAAAGGCCAATTCTCTTTGAGTGAAAAATCAGAATGTGAAGTATTTCTGTGCATTGGATTCCCTAGTTCAGAATTTTGTTGGCTAACAACAAACACTAACATCGATAATCATAATTTTAATAATTATTCTCTTCGTAAGTATTTACTAAACTATTTGCTGTTTACCATGTTAGGTTCGAGATATTCTCCTGGCAAACTCTAGAACCAAGAACTATTTGTGCTTTATAACTACCATTGTATTCTTTCTGAATTAATTGTTTGCTATCTCATATTTACAGCAAATTTTTGAGGCTCAAATCTGATCCTATGAAATTTTAGGGGCAATGCATTCATTTATATTCTTTTCTTAAGTTACGATTTGTATAAATTTTGCTCTTGGTATAGTCTTATTCACTTCCTCTATTTTTTATTTTCCTTGCTTACTTAGTTTCCAGTTCAATTCTTCCTTTATTTAATACTTTTCAATTTTCAAAGAATTAACAATCAGTTACTTCGTAATAATTCTCAGTAGAGGAGTTTAGAAAAATAATGGGATTAGTTTGCATTTCTTCAGCATAGAAGTTGAATGCTTGCTCGAAAACTGCGCAATACAATTCCGGTGGCCTGAGATACTAAGAATTAGATAATAGAAAAGAGTGAATCCAGCTAAGTGCCGTTCCCAAGACACCAAGAACTAAAGAAGGTGAGAAAATATTTCAATATGATTGACAGTATCAAATGCTGCAAAATGTTGAAGAATAAACAGATTGTAAGGTTAACCAATATCACTTGCGTGATGAAGAATAACAGATACATATGAGAGAGCAGTTTCATTGCTGAGACTTGCCTTGATTCCAGGCAAAAAAATCATCAATTTTAAAATAGGCTTTACAGTCAATAAACACAGTTTACACCATCATTTATAGAAGACTTTATAAGAGCAGCAGTGAGAGATTTGGCGGTATCATGCAGGATCGTTTGGTTTCAAGTTAGGCTTATTTATGATTGCAGGATTAGTAGAGCGGTGGAACTCAGGTGATACGATGAATAACGCAAGCAAGGTGATACAGATAGCATGTAGGAGAGGATAACAGAGAAGTATTGAGGGTATATATGCCATGGGATAGAATTGAGAGAAAAGCTGGTCTTTTTAAAGGGTTGCAGAGCCTGGTCATTTATTCTAATGAAAGCTAGGGCGAGAGAAATGAGATCGAGTGGGATTTAGGGAAGTAAGTCGGGGTGATTGACACAAAGCCGAATTTCTGTTAGTTAGAGAAATGCAAAGTTGTTGGTGGAAGGAGAAGTTGGCTACAGGAGTATGAAGAAACGAGTAGGAGAGAGGAGAAATGATGGACTAGCCCTAGAAAGTAGTCAATTTAAGCTCTATCCATAATGGGACCCTTAAAGCATATAGCCGGAACAATGGGAACGCCGTCGACTAGAGAAATTTGTGAGAAGAAGGCATGGAAATCGAGGTAGAAGGAGTCTATCGGAGAACTTAGTGGAATGACATGTTAAAACCAGGCGCGAAAATGCTTTGTTTAGCGGAAAGGAGCGAGAAAATTTTTCTTTATGATCAACTGAGCAAATCATTAAACTGCTCGTCAGAAAAAAAAATTCTTGTTACAAAAACTTCCAAATATATGTAATGTCCCCAAACAAACCCCTAGAGAGAGAGAAGTTATATGAGGGTTAGGATGAAGGGATAGATATATACAAATTTGGATGAAGAATGCTTTAAAGATTTATGGTCAAGGTTGGTATTGCAAATGCTCTGATTTTTTTTTAAGTTTACAAGGTCAAGTATATTTGAATGGGCGTGGTTGAATAATTTAAAATAATAAATAAGATAGGTGATGTGAAATTCTTCAGGAATAAGGAGGATTATAGAAGGTTAGAGTAAGCTATGTTCATAGATTCACACAATAAATCAAAGATACTATAAAAGGAGTATACAGTGCAGTGATAAATAGTGGCGATTTCGATTGTAGGCTCTATTGCCATTGAAACTAGAAAGGCTTCAAAACAACTTCACTAGACCGTGTGAAGTGGATTTTAACAACGTTTCCTTAAAAACCAAATGAATTCCAGATTCTCAGATATAATTTTTTTAGGCAAATATGTTCTATTTAAAGGCTTTTAAAACCACTATAATTTAAAAAATAGCACTGTAGCTTGACTGGGAAGTTTTTTCTAATTGCAAAAGATACTAGAAGAAATGATAGTTAAATCTTAGAATGATGCTCTAAAGTGTACATTCTCCCTATAATTATTTCTAAACTTTTGTTTCGACATATTCAAAGTTTCTCTTTTTTTTAACCATTCCTTTTAAAAATATATGTTGCATCAACTAATGTCTATTTAAATAAGCGTTCAGTGAAAGATCTTTGTTATTTTACACGCATTCGTTTATTTTTGACCAGTGCCATGCAAAATAATTCGCCTTTATGCAACCAATCTCTAGTAGTTAGAAGGATGTTGGTGATGAAAAAGCACTTTTAAATCCTAGCATTCTCTATGTTGATGTTTTTGATTAATAAACATAAGGGAGATGTCATTCATACGTGCCCTATAAGTTTTATGCTCTCGTCTCATTTTTAACTGCCGCGAAGCGCTAAGTCTAGGCGTCGCTTTTTTTAAAAAGGAGTAAAGTTAAATTTTACCAATTTAGAGCTCTAAAATGAAACATATGACCACGGAACATAGGGTTATTCACCCTGAGGTTTCAAATCTTCAATCGGATTTGGCCCTGGGGTTGTGCCATTTAGTAGCAGAAGCATCATTTAGCGATTCAAAGGCACTTGTAAGTGATTTGAACTAATTTAAACTAATTTTACATAAAGTACCAATCGTTTGTTAAGGTTCAAATAATAAAATAGCTCTCTCAATGTTCCCACACTTTAATATTAATAACATTTGTGGAAAAATCCGACCCAGAAATCTGATAAGCGGTCACAATCTATTGAATTTTTTTAAAGTATTTTACGAAACTGGGAATAATGTTCCACGCAATTATACTTCCAATTTGCAGAATCTAAAATAAATTGCTCTTATATTAACCCCAAAAAGTTAATGGCAATTTAGTAGATATAAAGTTTTCCTAGAATTTTCAACACCTCAAAGTGATAATTAAATTTTTTTTTAAATGTAAGTAAAAACTTTAAATCAACGTGAATTCAAACAATTAGTATAATGCTTCATTAAAAATGAAAGGTTACACTTGTGTAATGCATTTTTACAGTATTAAATATAACGTCAATAACGAAAGAATTTTATAAATATTAAGTATTTAAACGTCGATATTTGTTTAGATCATAAACTTTACAAACTTAAATTCAAACAAATTTATATTAAACTTTCTAAATATATATTTTAAAGAATATGAACATTCAGAATTTAAAAATAGTATTCGAAATATAGCTAAGTTGGTACTAATAATATAGTGAGGTCTTATTAAAACAAATTAATCTCACAACCTCCAACTTTTATCGATGTAGAAAATACAGTTTAACTCTTTTAAACAATAATCCGTGGAACAATATTTTAAGCTTAATTTAATCATAAATTATTTATATTTATTTACCTAATATTCTCTCGCTGCAATATTTCTGAATAAATTGTTGCCCTTATTATCAATTCAAATATCTCTTCAATTTATTTAACAAAAATATGATCATTTTCTCGGAATGAATTTGGACTAAATATTAAAAAATATCTGTACAATACTTGCCCAAGCAAATTCTCAAATCAAAAACTATAACTTCTCGCTCTGTACATTAAAATGATGTCTTATCTTTATGACTGGTTTAAAATGTAATGAGACCCAATTTATTACATCAGAATAACGAGAGGGAAATAACATCAAAGTTCTAGTTAATTGTTCAAAAGAAAGTTCATTTTTCCTTTTTTGCTATAGGGATATATAAATTTAGAAAGATATTTAAACAAATAAAATATCAAAACACAATTGTAGGAAATCTAGTCTTATCCATTAACTAAAAGATATCTATGAGACAGCCCTCGAACCTTTGCTGTCCTACCACTCATATCCCTTTTACTTTGCCCACTTAGGGAGAGATTCTTCTCGACTATCCTATGTATCCTTTGGTGTGATACATTGCTCGGTCTTTAAGGTTTCTTTTATATCTTTCTTTCAATATGCATGTGACACATCAGTATTTCATTTCATATTTATATTAATAATACTAAAATCCACTTTTAATTATCTTCCAGTTCATTTAAAATTCTCCTTTTAGTTTACTAGATCATCAGATAATGGACGGTGGGAAACTTTATGAAAACCAGTTACGATAAAACCGTTATTTGGTGGTTTTCGGTTTAAGGTTTTTCACGCTAATGTTATTGTTAGATTCCTGAAAATTGGTAGATTTCCATTTTAGTGTTCTGACATTGTGGAGAACGTTAGTGTTCACCTTTCGTCGACAAATTTGCATAAGGGCTAAAAATACTCAGATTGGAAAGTTCTCTCTGCCCTCATTTAGATATTAGTAGATTTGCCACCACTATCCATACCTCTTTTTACTTCCCATTTTTAAATACTGACACTCCCTAATGCATGGTTCCCTTGGTTACAATTTATGACATATTCATTTTATTCACGCTAATGTATCCCATTTTATAACCTATAGTCACGTTTACCTCGTACAAACGCGTTCCTCCTAGAACTGTACTAAATAAAGCTTTGCAAAAGCCTAGATATTTCAAGAGAACCATAATGTTGAATTATTATTTTTAATCTGGTTTGTTCATTTACTATCACTAACCTGCGTTTCAAATTTTTTCTTTTCAAAATTCCTAAGTTTTCTAACTGATTTAAAATTATTTTTGCATGCTGAATTTAAGAATATAATTACTTTTCTTTGGTCAGGTCTGGTTTTTAAGATATGCTCAAATATTCTAAAATAAGGCTATCATCTAACCGTTTATTACTTCTGTTTCGCCACATCTAGTGATGAGTAAACATATTTTATTTATCTTTTCAGGTCTAGATTTGCATTACAACGGATTGTACGTGTAAGAATCATCTGAATAGATTATGTAACATCTGCGGACATGTTGTTCTTCTAGACTGTCAGGAAAAAATCGCGGATTTTATGAAAAAGGCATATCATGCTTAATAAGAAGTGAAAATAGTGGACTAGGATAAGTCATGTGCTCCGGATATTTACTGTAATACATGTTTGGAAAGTTTCACGGGATTGAAATAATAAGAGAAGGAAAATTATGCCATTTGGTGTCCCAATGGTGTGAAGGGTATTTTATATATTATTTTGTTTGAAATAACCCCTCGACAATAACTTTGTTCATATATCGAATACCGTTAACCTCATATATTTTACAACATATGTTACAAACGATAGCACGTAATTGTAATTACTACAAAAGCCATGTTCCATGCATTACATAAATCAATAAATTAATATTATCCGTATGTCCCTAATCGTTGTCAACATGTCAACTAGTTTCCCTGGGGATTGTTTCCCACTTAGTGTATGCATGAGTGCTAAAGTTTAAGTAGCCCACTCAGAGTAATTCATTTGAAGCTATGGAAAATTGTAAAAGAATAAAGGTTAGTATAACATTCCGTGATACATCCTATAAAAATCCTTACTTAATTCATTTCTCCGGTTTTATTCTCTTAGAAGATACATATCAAACAATATTTCGAATAAATGCCAATGGAGAAGGGAGAAAAAGGATTAGGCGACAGAAAATTTCATTCAAAGTGATTAGGGTCAGGTAACGAGGTCAAACTGAAAAGTAGCATAGGTAAGAAACATAACCAGGTGCAAAGGAATTAATGAAAAAGAGATAGGGCTAAAGAATAGGGCTATATGATAGGTCTAAAAAGGCAAAAGGTCAAATAAACTGCCATTTTGACGAATGTTAAATGAAAGATTAGACTTTCCACGCTCAATATGACAATCAAAATAATTTAGAGTATGGCCTCCTAAGCCCTAGTAATTTTCTAATACTTGTACGTGAACACCTTTATGGAATTTTTTTAATTGAAGCCGAAATTTACGAATATTTAACACCATTCCTTACACTTCATTAATGGGACTTGCTGCTAATCTGTCCCTTTTTTCTTTCTTATATTCAATTTGTATGAAATGTTTTATGCTTTTTACTTGCTGCTTTTATTAATAAAGTGAACAAATTAATGGGAGTTTAAAAACTCTTACGCATTACTAGGTTTAGAAATTACTAAGCATTGGTAGAGTAAAAATATCCTAGGTATTACGTCATGTTTCAAAAGGCCACAACTCTATTAAAGTGATCATTATAAAAAAATAAGTATAAGTAAACTACTCTAATAAGAATTTATTTTTAACCCTTTAGAAATGGAATTAATTTCTTGGGATCCTAAAATCAAAGAAAATAAACCGAGTTTAAATTACTTAACCATACTAACTAACCACGGTTATCTTTGTTCTACATTTTGAAAATTAATGGTCCAATAATGACAGTTTAGCTCACTGACCTTAAAAAAAATAACATTGTAGAATTAGTTGAATGAACAAGCAACACATCCCCCAAATTAAAAGAAAAATAATGTAGGCATAATTTAAGAGCGTAAATCAAAATTCTCTGCAAGTGAGTACGTGTCGCCTTGCTGCAGGGTAGTCGTATTTGCTCACCTCATGAAAAAAAATTCACTTTGGACCTTTGTGACGGTCTCATATTTCAAACCCAACATATTAGAATTGCGGACGGTATCAAAATATTTTTCAAAGCAATTAGCTAGTATTAAACGCCTTTCCCAACTTTAAAGCATTTGTTTCGTTATGACGATTCTTTTTTTATTATATGTAATGATATTTATGTATATTATTTTGATATGTTTAATGCATTGCGAGTGTTTGTGAGGAAATAATGAAAAGGTATATCATAGAAAAAATTTTATTTTAAGTAATAGTTAATTCGCTTAAAATCAAGTACTTATTTTCATATGGACAATTGTCTTTTAATTTTTCTGATATAAACGGTCGGAAAAAGTATTGGAATTACCATGCTTTTCTCTTTTCATTATTTCTTTCAGCGAGAATAGAGAAATAAAAACTCACATTTTAAAATATTGTTTATAAGCGTGGAAAACACCTCATAATTGATGTTGCTAAATTTAATCAGTGCTCTTCTTCGGCCATATTTATTAGTACAGATCCTATTGAGAGATATTTCATATTTTCAAAACGAATTATTAGAGTCATTGGCCTGAGATGAGCACATATAAAATTCTGAATTGTGGCATTATTTGAAGGGCACTGTTAAGACAAATTTTGGCAAACCAATATTTCAAAAAAGTATGCTCTTTTAGCAATACATCTGCATGGTAGGCAAAATTTAATCACCAGGATGACAGCATTGTTTCGACCTATTGTTTCGACAAAGAACCAAGCACCAGATGTACGAATGATCGTAGAGATAAATTATCACGTTGTAATGTTAGTGTGAAACGAAATAGTTCATCGAGAGCTTCATGTAGCTGGATAACATTGAAGTGGTGTATTCATTAAACTTCTCTTTCCTACTATCAATTTTAGAGGTTGAAATAATGTTGCATAGTTTACTTGAACTGGACAATAAAAGAATTTAATTTACTCCAATGAATAGTCTTCATGCTTTTCCCATCTTCAGAAGGTATTAATTTTTAAATCCATCCCAAAGATTTTGGGTCTTTTCTGTTTGGTGGTAGACAGATTTTTTGTACCAAATTTCGCCAACGATGAAGTTTTGAGTGCTAATACGATTATAATATTTGGTTTATTGAGGCATAAAAGGAAGTATCTAAAGAAAAATAATTTTGAACTGTAAATTTTGGTTTGTCCGAAACCTTTGGGAAAAAAAGAATGGGGAATGAAACGCACTTAAACTGCCACATGATTTTCCAATATTATTGTTCAGTGTTTTTATTATTTGTTCAAAGATTCATTTGTATTTAGATATATCACATAATATTTAAAAAAAAAAATTAATTTCTATTGCATTTTCACCACATAAATTGACATAAGTAGGAATTGAGCATCTCACGGTGGGTAGCGCAATGTCTTTTATTTCTTTGTTTTACGTCGTACCATGGACTTTCTATTTCCTCAGTGTGCGCTCCGCTGGTGGGGTCGACGAAATTTCCTGTGTGTTTTAGATTTTTGCCAGAAATTCAAGGCGACTGCTCGTAAGGGGGGGGGGAGGACTGTGGGACCCCCCTACGATGATCCTGAGTTTCAATCAATTGTGGGGGGGTCTCCCTTCATATAATCATAATTGTTTATAGAATAATATTCTGAACTAATGCGCATTAAATTTTGTTTTTTTAATACCTCCTTTCATTTCTCCAAAAAACAACTGTTACATTCGTATTCAGCACTCAAAACTGCATTATTGGTGAAATGTGGTACAAAACACCCGCCTGCCGCCAAACAGAAAAGATCCAAGATTTTAATTCCGATGTCTGAGTCCCACATTAAAGCTAGGAGACAAAAGCGCAATGATGATTGAGATTTCTTAGAATTCATTGTAACGGTGCAGAATAAGTTACCGCTCAAATAAGTTGTACATTTTGAGTGACATGGGATTTATGCAAGTAAAAATTATTCACGTAATAGTAGAATGGTCATCAGAGATTAAAGTCTGCCCATCTACAACACTTGTTTTTCGAGGCTGGTCAAATGGATAAGAGAGTGAAGTGAAAGAGATAAATAAGTCTCACATTAACGAATCATAACATTATCACTCAACTTTGTTTTGTATAGAGAAAATGCGAACAACCGTAATCCTCCGTTATCGTAGCTGAAAGAGCTAGAACTTGCTTTGCTTCTAGCATAATTCAATATTCCATTATCGATTGCTATAAAATTGCTTGAGACAATTTCCATATACAATAAAGCAATTATTGCAGTAAAAGTAGCACCAAATTTATATTAATAACATAACATTAAAATGATTCTTAAGTGAAATAGTTGGAGAAAGCATAAAAACAGTTGTTTTATTAATATCCGGGTAATTTAATACTATTGTTTCACTGCTCTATGTAGACTGTAAATAATAACTTTCTGTATTTTAAGTTTGAATAATCATGCAATATACCTAAATTATTTACTGCAACATTAAAATTACCTGTAACGGGGGGAGCCTGTTTCTCTTCCTTTTTGTTCAATTTCAGTACGTAGAGTAGGGTGATTATCCGAAACGCTGTTTGTTTATCTGAATGGAATGGGAAATGATTCCATGGTGAGTCCTTTCCTATTTCATCTTATATCGAAGATCTATATGAGTGATAGTGCAGCTCGAACAGTTATTTCTAAAGAGTATATATATATATATATATATATGGGTTGAAAAATCTTTTGAATTGAACGCCATGTTATATTTCTTACATATTTACATGATGGCAACACTGTCTACATATGAATGGGGACATATTTATTTGTTTCGAAGATGACATTTTATTCATTGTATTCTGTAGTTCTGTTTACATATTGTAGACCAAACAATATGGATAAGCAAATATAGTGTATCTATCAAGTGTTCATATTATTTTGTTGAAGCCTTATATATATATATATATATATATATATATATATATATGTGAATTTAAAAATGCAATGCTGTAGCTAACTACATCTCTCCTTACATTCACAAGAGAATATTGCATAAATCAGCCTTTCTAAGGCAAATCCAAATTTCGCGTATCCATTACGAGTATAATTGAGTAAATAAAAATAATTCTTGATTTATAAGGCCGAACTAAAATATATAAGGGGATTTTTCCATTATCTCCATAATCCGGGATAACAATTAAAATAGCTAATTAATAAGCAACCTTTATATGTTAGAAAGGATTGCTTATGCTATATCCTCTCGTGACAGAAAGAATAGCTTTTTCCGAGTGATTAATGAAGAGCTTAGTTAGCTACAACATTTCGTATTTCCTTTTTAACTGCCTAATTATAATTGCGTATTTGTAAATAATTCTCGATATATATATACCAGGTGTTTAAAAAAGTTCAAAATCATTTCAGATGTAAATATCACAGAAACTAAATAGTTAAGGCAAATGAAACTAAGCAAGTTTAATGGTAAGCAACATAAGATTTATTTCTCCAAATTTAAATGAGAAAATCAAAAGTATGTGGATTCTATGAACGATTTCAAAAATTTTCAATATGCGCACCGCCTGAGACACGGCACACGTCAAGTCGGTAGTCCAGTCGCTACTAAACACGCTGCAGCATGTCTTTGGTAACATTCTTCAGTGCGGTAGCGATTCTATGTTTGAGTTCCTCTAGGATTGCAGAATGAGGTGGGTGCATAGATCAGTCCCTTCACATAGCCCCAGAGAAAAAAATCACAAGGTGTCAGGCCAGGTGAACGTGGCGGCCATTTCAATAGCACATTGTCTTCATCACCAGCACGCCCGATCCTCTTCCTCGCAGATTGTCATTGATTGAAGCCCACACAGTGAGCTTCCAGTGAAGTGGAGCCCCGTCAGGTTGAAAAATGAAGTCCTGTTGTTCACTTACAATGAGCTCCTCCATTAGCCAGTTCTGAACCATTTGCAGAACTGGCTATGAAAATGGTTCTTGGAGATGGCGCAGAACACATTCACTTTCGGTGAGTCCTTCACGTGCTCAACTGTTGCATGGGAATTTTCTTCGCCCCAAATGAGAACATTATGCTTATTCACTTTGCAATTTGTATGAAATGTGGCCTTATACTGAACACAAGAGGTTCCTTTAACTCGTCTTCTTCAAAACGCATTTTCACTTCCAGTGAATGGTATTTCTATACCTGTAAAGCTAAAAACATCAAACATTAAGCATAAGCTTGTGACCTATTTCTACACATGTTATTGAAATTTGAAGTCATTTGAAAGGGAACTGGCTAAGTTATTAAATTGCAAATTGATATTCAATATTATTATACAGCTATTATACAATGATTTATGGATATTTGAACCTTTCTTAAAATAGAGAATGTTTCAGTTCCTTTACCAACATGGTCAAAGGAAAGCATTTTCAACCCTCTTTGATACAGTTTTTAACAATTATAGTTGTTTCGATCGATGCATTATCTACTAGAAAGACAGGCCATATTGAGGATTAATATATGTTGACGATTCTCCTCAGAGATAAACTTACTATATACCAATACAGCATACCAAATAAATTACTTTATTTGGCTCTCCAAATAATCACAATCTCTTCATCATGCTTCAAATAAGGCTATCCGTATTAAGGACTCTTTCGGCATTCTATATAGGTAAACACGTCCATGACATAGAAAAAGCGTGAAAAAGGATATGTCAGAGTAAGTACAGTCACCTCTAGTACATTTGTAGATTTTCGGTCACGAGTACCCTATTTCGTTTGCTTTTGAATATTTGTGAGAAAAGAACGTTTCGGTAGTTGCAGACCTTCCTTGGTAGGTCTGGATGAACTAATTTAGTGTTGACCTAGTAGGAAATGTGTTGGTTTAGCTCTATAATTAGTCTAACAGTTAAAGCTTGAAGCTTTTTCTATTTCAAGATTTTTATTGCTCTGTGATCCATGTCACTTATCTTTGCTTTCATTCCATTGGTACAACTAAAATAGGCTGTTTTGCCTTAATAATGTTATGTCAACATTACTTCAGATACAGTTCCTCTCGATTCTTTTCCACCTAGCGACTTTTACTGCCGAGCTTTTGTGAATGTAACGTTTGAAAAAGACTCTTCCTTGACTTAATCTAACAACGGTAAAGGCCTCATTATGAATTATGACCTAGTGTATAACCCTAAAATATTACGTATATTCATCAATACTTAGCCAAAATATAGCTTGCTGCGTTAAAACAATAGAATAATAACGATTATGTAGATTTGGAGATTAAATTTCGTTGGTCTATTGAAAGCTAATTTTGTGTTGTAAGCAAAAAATTACTAAACATTTTAAACTATATGTTTTTTCACAACTCGTACCTGTTCTGCTATAATAAAACGGAAGCATTAGAAAAATATTTTCTGGTACCTTTAGGTTAGCTAAGGTGTTAAGTAGCAATGTAAACAGCGCGAATCACCAGCCTAATGTGAACTTTAAATGTTTTTTGACAAATTCTAGTTTCGACACAGAAGATACTAATACCACTTTTGAAAAGCAGAGATGTCCACGTCTGAGCGATGATAAACTGGTAGCAAGTATTTTTGGGGGGGTCCTACAAATCAGAAAGCTTGTGAAAGACTAAAGGAAAGATATTTATGACTGTAATTCTGAGCAATTATCGATGCTCAGATTCCCAATTTGTTAGGGAGAACATTTTCTGGTCAACTCACAGTCTCTTAGTTGTACCACGCATATATTTGAAGATGTATTAGCTCATTTTACATCTAGAATGCTCTATCTAGAAAAGTACGATGGTTATAACCAGGAGCATTGGAAGTGTTTCCATCATTATAGTTGACTGATGAAGGATGTTACCAGTGTCACTGAGATGAGAAGATGCCTGCAGAATACTGCTGATATACGAGTATTAAGTGTGAAATTCCAAAGAAGAAAACCTCTGAAAATTCATTTTTTCATCATTGATGTGATTCTACTGTGATTCACCAATAATTTTGATATTTGTAATGTAAGTAAGTGTACTTGAATAAAATAAATGTTTTTCGATACATTTCCTATTCCTTTAAATTATCAAACATTAATAGAAAAATAAAAAAAGCTAAAAAAAAGCTATAATTAAAAAAAGGTATATTTCTTAATATTTTTGGAAAATTATAAATAATTAGTTCACTAAACCATGACTTCATAGAAAAAATAAAAATAAGTGCGTATTATCTGTGTGCCTTTCAATCATTTTCTTCTCCAGAGCGAATTTGGAGAAAATTCGAGTTGGTAACGATCCCTGTGTATTATGTTAGTTGAACAACTGCAAATTAATGAAATATTAAATGTGAATGTGATTAAAGAAATTTCAACGAATTATTTATTATAAATAATTAAACAAGTGTAAATTGCTCAGCAACTTAAAAAAAAGGTGGAAATAAAATAATTTAAGTCATAGTTGTTTGAAAAATATAAATTTACAGCAGGTCAGATCACTTGAATATTTTTATTACTATTCTCGACTAAAGTAAAACAGAATATAAAATTAATCTTAGAATATACGATTTTTATGGAACGTTGCCAAACCAATGCAACGAGGTTTGTCAAAAAAATACATATATCGTTTAATTTATTTGAAAATTTCCGCAAAAATTGTTTTTAATAATAATCATTGCATCTGGAGGAGAATTTAAGCCAACCTATTTTGCGATATTCAAGTTTAGGAAGAAAAAACACACATTAGTTCTTAGATATACACTTGGCTGTTAATTATTCATACCCATATATTATAGTCTAATTTTTTACCATATTTAGTGGACAGTTCATTGAAGGAATTTACATTAATGTATTATTAGACACCCACAAAATTCCCACATTGTTTATAGAAAAATAAATTAATAATAACCCTTTTTGTTAAAATGTTACATAAAATTATTTATGCCAAATACAAATTGATAAATAATAGTCAATATTTTAACTTTTAAGTAAATAATACTGTTTTAATGATTAATTATTAAACTTTTTGGATTGGTTCAAACTAACCTCTAATGAAATAGTGTCCTACTCGCCTGGAGTTTGCCACTAGCAGGGAGTCCTTAGAGAAAATTTCTTCATGATGAAAGTGAAGAATGATGTCTTCTTAATCCTGCAGAAGTCATATATCTACGCCAGATACGTCAAAATCTTATTCGTACTTGCCCGTGACGAGAATGAAGTATAGAACATTCAACCTTGTATTCAACAGGTGTCCGGACTCAGCCTCACTATTGAGAATAGCTAGGAAGGACATTTGCCTTTTCTTTATCTTCTGGTGAGTCAGCGAAATCGATAAATCATTACTGGAGTGTACTGCAAATCAAACAACACACGTTTGTGTCCAAACTGAAACAGTCACCGCATATGTAAGGAAAGAGCTAACCCATTGCAGTAACTTTGTGCATTGCACCAAGATCTAGAAAGAGTTAAAAAAGTTCTAACTAACAAAAGTAATACTCAAAATTAATTATCCAAAAACTCCAACCGAAACTATTCAGAGAGTATAGCCTGCTTTAATCACATGCAACCCCGAAAGGACAGCAGTTTCATTTTTTCTACAATTTTTTTATGAGCACCCAGCATAACTATGACAAACAGACACTACGTTGAATCATAACAAACTGTGTAAGAATTACCTTTGAAGAAAATCTAATAAAGCTCACCATATTTAGCAAAAACAAGAATACTCATGATCAAAATAGCCAATGGGCCAATAAATATCAAAGGCTTCTAAAACTTCTCCTGGTTTAGGAATGTACTTGCACAACAGAAAACTGTGCATCCCCGCACTTTACATATATCGAGATCACGACAACTAAACTTTCTTGGCGTCTGGCACTTTTCTAATCAAATGTATCACAAAAAAGAGAACAGTAGAAGGGCATGGATTTCATCTAAAAAGATAATTAATATCTAGTGTTACTTCTATCTATCCTTCAAATTGAGATTGATTATTAGGATTACAAAACCTCGAATCCTTTCTATATTAAAAACAAAAATAACCTTTATATTTACCTCAAAAGCTAATGCAACGTATATTGTATCTAGCTTTATAAATTTCAAGTGGCTAAGTTATTGTGGGCAGTCATGTATTGGTTAAACTGATCATTCAATTACCGGCCTCACACTCGCGCGACCAATAACCTTGATGGCAGACTTCCGACCTACGTTTATTTGCCTATATATAAACTGCATTGAATGTTACCTAAGTCTTTGGCAGAAGATGATCTGTGGAGGTGGAAAGTTCGCTATAGTAAAATAACAAATTGATATATACTTTTTAATGTCCTCTGAAAAAATCCTATAGCTGTTAAATATTACCGCTCATCATGTTATCGTCAGAAATTTGAACAATTTAACCGGAGTAGTCTTTAACACTCCAAGAGGGTTTGATGCCTACAGACCAAAGTCGCGTGCACTCACTTCTTCTTATTTAGGACTTTACTACTTGCAAAACTTTCAATAATTCATTAGGAAAGAAAATGTAAACAACATAAGGGTTTCACATTTCGTTAGAATCGACAGATTAGTAATTCCCGAGCTAAATTAGAAGGACCTTGGCAATTATATCATTCGAATGAGAATGGAAAATACGATAAACTTTACAAATTTCGTGGGAATCGGCTAACTAGTTACAGTGTTAGTTCCAAAACAACAAAAAAGCAAAACAGAGACCAACCGACATATTGAGATGTAGAGTCACCCGCGACTAAAAATATACTTCGATGATAAATGGCCAAATTTGGGAACCTCTATCATTTTTATTTTTTTAAACTCAATGAAATAAGTTTGAATTAGGTGAATTTGTGACTGCGTCTAATTATTTTTAAGATAAATTTATTACTTAAGAATAAACTCTTGTTTAAACATACACTAGTGTTTCCTCGCTTGATCACTATTGTTAGCGGTTATTAATTATTTTAATATTCTTTGATTCGCAAATATTTTTTAAAAAAGCAATAGCTTCTAAGTCCCGTTGTTTGTTTATTATTTACCTTATCACTAGTGTCACATGAACGAACAAGGAATAAAGGTTGTAAAGATAAATGGGATAGTAATGAAAAAAATTATTAAAAAGGAGTGCATAATATTTGAATAAAATATAACTCAGGTTTCTTCCAGCACTATGAAATAGCGGTGGACTTTTTTGCTTTGGCGATCGAGCTTTAGTAAATATAAATATTGGATCTTCAGCCTGAAAACTTTCCAAATATTAATACGATCTGGAACACGTGTGCGATCCGCTAGAAATTGATGGTTAAGCCAGAATATAAAAATTGTAATATCTGTGCATTATTAAGCCAAAATAGTCAGGCCTTTGTCCATAATTTGTTTGCCATAGCGAATATTACAATTTAAAAAGAAGCAAGGCAAACAGAGTAATGAAATTAGAAACAAGTTCCTAGAAGGTTGGGGATAAACCTGTAAATTTCATAGATTTCATCTTGATTGGCCGATGTGCTTTGATTGAAGCAAATAAGTTATATGTTGTTAGATTGTCTGTAAATTTACCAATATTACACTTAAAATAATTACTTGTCAAAAGTTTTATATGAAGTTTCTGTTGCATATAATACTTCCTATCATCCGAGGTTTGATCTAAATGAGATCTGACCCGCACGTTCCGTCCAAAATCTAGTAAGGAGAAGATAAAATAGGTAAATGGAATTTCTTAGAAAGCTTTTGTGAAAATATATTTCTCATGTCATTTAACGGTAGAGATAAATTTCTGCCTTACGCAGAAATTTTCTTGGAAAATTCAGAATCAGAGTCAAATCTATTACATAATAGGAGACAAATTAGATTCACGGCTAAGATGCGAAGTCATTGTTCGAGATCGAAAATTTAAATTGGGAAAATAAAATAGCAGGTGAGAGAAATTCGCAAGGAGATCTATAAATCAGCTTACTTAAATTTTGAAGACAAGATCTGCTGCCGAAAAAGTCGCGTGCTCTCACTTATTCTGATTGATGACCTAACCACCAATGAAACCTTTAATAATTGCAGGACTAACCTTGGGAGGACCTTGTAAATTATATCATTAAAAAGATAATGTTAAACAACATAAGCGTTTTAAATTTCGTTAGAATAGGCCGAATTATTATGAGGTTATTCCAAAATAATTGCTGCTAATAATGGAAGGAGATTGGCAATTGTATTATTCGAAAGAGAATGTAAAACAACATAAGGGTTTCAAATTTCGTTTGAATCAGTCGACTCTCTTTCCCATTGAATCTTTCATTCTAGATCAACATAAACTTCAATAAATGCTTAAAGCCCTTCCACACCATATTAGTAAAAAGTAAAATTGCAACTATTGCATGAATGGTAAATGGTAGCTTTCTCCATTTGTATGTCAATCTCCAGTGACTATATAATTAATTCCCTTTAGCAAAATATAGTAAATTATATGTCTATGTGCCAAGTAATAATTCTTCTTTTTTACCATGGGCATAAATCATACTATGCTATATGAGTGGAAAATGCATCTCAGCAGAACTTAAGAGTAGTAAACTTTACCATAAGCTACTAATTTGGCCTTAAATATGAGGTAGATATGCGAGTTAGGTTCTTCTAAATACCCACTTATAGAAATACGTAGATATACCTGCAACCTCCTCTCCATGATAGATGAAAACATGTGACGGGATTTTTCATGGACACTACAGTCTGCATATAAACCAACCCCTGTTCTTAATTAACATCATGATGCCACATAATTTATTAATCGTGTTATATGTATATATATATATATATATATATATATATATATATATATATATATATATATATATATATATATATATATATATATATATATATCACTATTCAGCTATTTTTGGCTCAAGACTTTCTATCATGTATAGAAGAGAAGCAAAGGGTTAAGCTAAATGAAAGTATTCCTTTCATTTAACTTATTTCTCGGAAATGTTACTAAGAGATTGTTTTGTTTATTTGTTTTCGCTTTTTACAGAAATTTTGGTTTTCAAAAAGTAATATGCAAAAGACGAATATTTATTTTATATCTCTCTATTATTTTAATGAAAGAAAATCATTCCTATTGTAATTCGAATGTCAACGTCAATTGATAATAAAATGAAATGTTTCATTAATTCCTCAATGTCAAATCATATGTAAAGTTAGAATTTTGCTTTAGGCTTTCTTGAAAGCATAGTAGAATACCAATGATTGCCATTACTTACAACCACTTTATGTATATCAACTTTGGTGATTAAGATATCTCGTGATTTGGCATTACTCTCCAGCTGATCAGCTTCTGAACTTCTCAAAATACAAGCTGTTTGTAGCAAGTGATTCAAGCTAATTTTAAATTATCTCCAATTAACCGTTTTTACTCCTTACCAAAATTGAACGGAAAAATTGAAAAAAGTCGATAAACATGACCATATTATTACTCCTCCTTTTAAACTCTTCCGAACACAAATCAAATGTGATTCTTTACACGTCGCGGGGATAACCTCCTTTTTCATTTTAACCTGATAAAAATCTTATTCTAATTGGTAAATCAAAGATCTTATTAGGCAATAAATATTATCATGATAATTATATAAAACTTAATGTTACACTTAAAGACTACGGTTATTATTATCATTCTTACTTCTGTTTCATTCAAATCCGACTTACTCACAAACAAAGCAATTAAATTTTACTCCCGAAATCACCGTCTAGTGTTAATTCCCTATCGAGTAAATGCTTAAATTATTAATTTACCACGGAATTTTTTCAGCTCCACATTGAAGTCAAAAGTTTATGATTTGTGCTTTTGATAAAGGTCCTTCGACCAGGGTTGAGGAATGACTCCCGAACACTATAAATATATATAGATGTAGAAATACTTGAAGCTCAGTGAACATAATTGAAATAATAAGGCAGAATTTTCTTAAGATGTTTAATATTCTGTTTTCTGACTTCAGCAAAAGTCTATCATCACAGATGTTCTCAACGTCAACCTCCCAATTAAAATTTACCTTCTGTTGAAATCGCGAATATAATTATTTACGCTTTGCGGCCATTGTAAGAGATTCGGCTTAGTATTTTTCTGGCCAGAGGGAAGAAAAAAATATAGTTTGAGAATTGGTAATTTTGAAAAAAATGTTTTCTGATGAATTTATTCACGAGGCTTGTTCTATAACATTTTTAGGTATCTGATCTCTATTTCTCTCCACATTTCTTCCCATGCCTCATTTTACTTTCAAATATGGAGAACTAAGACAAAGTATCACTCCAACAACACAAAAAGAAATCATTCCATCTCAGGGAAGAGAGTTGAAATCAGAATTGTGCATCGCATTTATTTGCTCTTCACAGGGACGATGTGTTTTACCTATAAAGTTTGTGGTTGCTGAACATTTCAAGGGACTACCATTCTTCAGTAAAATCTTTAATACTCTTGTTACAAAGATATATATATCTTTACGTCTCTGTTACAGGCTCATTTCTTTCGTTCCTCTTAAAGTGTTGTGGAGAAAACTCAAAATGATTCAGGTTAAGTTCTCGCAGGACCCTATTCGCCTTGTTAAGAAGTATAAGATCACAATCTTAGAATCCACTTTTCTGACAGAGAGCCTCGTGACTGCTTCTCCGCATTTTTTTGTCAAAATGATGCTTCGCCAACATTTATTGTACGTCGTGAGTTTATTAAAGCCTGCGGATACTGCACCTGGTCCGACGATATCCCGTGCGCCATGCTCCCCTACCTGGGTAAGTGAGGCATAGCATTTCTGGTAGATTTTTTAGCAGGCTTTGGACGGAGGGTATTATTATCGGTTATTTGTTACAAATGGCTACTTTGTTCGGTCTTTGTGAACAAGGAAAAGAATAATATATCTCGCCCAGTTTTCGCAAAATTCATCTAATTTCTGCGTGTTCAAGTTGTTGAAGAAAAAGGTTAAACTTAGATTAACTCTTTACCTGGAAATCGAAGTCATTCATCATATGCACAGTGGAGCTTCCATAAATTCCCCTCCCTGTCAGCCTTGAAAATTTAGCCTGCGAAGTCTTCATTCATAGACACTATTTCGTTTCGATATATTTTGATCGAAGAAGTCAGATGATACTTCATTGTGATAGGTTATCAGAAAAACCTCTCACACCATGGGAGCGACGGGATCCTTCTTAATCTTTATATCTGACTTCTTACACAATCGTCGATTTTGTATAAGAGCAGGAAGAGAATCTCATGCCTATAAATAAATATATATATATATATATATATATATATATATATATATATATATATATATATATATATATATATATATATATATATATATATATATATATATATATATATATATATATATATATATATATATATATATATATATATATATATATATATATATATATATATATATATATATATATATATATATATATATATATATTCCTTTAGCATAAAGGCTACCATCTTCAACTAAGGCCAGATGTTCTCGCTACGCTATATGTAGGAGTTCCTTCAATCTTTTTTGTTGGGGCCCAGGTTCTACATCTACAGCGTTGACACTGTAAGGCATTGAACTACCTTTCTCGCTATCCTGAACCGCATGGGTTTTGTTTTTTTAACCAAGACTATTATAGTGTATTTCTATCTTCATTCACAGTTTTACCCCTTTTGAACTTTTTCCTAAATATGGTTTAAAAATCTGTGGTCGAATCGGACATTTACCTTGATATTGTTTTCCACCGACGCTTCAAATTGTAAGTCAATCTAAGCAACCTTAGGCTCTCTTTTACCCATGCCATAGACAATCTCAGTTTATTGATGATCAGTATTTGTGGTGGGGATAGGCTAGTATTTGATCCTTAACCATTCCTTTGTTCGCTCTAAGATTGAATAAGGATGCGAGTTTTGCTTTTTCACATATGACCCTGAAATACGGAAAGTAGACTTTAATTACCCTACCGGGTTCCTTCCCCATATGCCTTTTTCAGAGCCTGCTTGTTGAGGCTTGCATATGCCTGACTCTATGCCGCATACACAGCGTAGTATTTGCTTTTGGTGTCTTCTTCAGTCGCAAACGGTTCTGATTGCAACCGCTCCCGAACTCCAAGGTACATAAAACACTATTAACACTGAGCATACACTAAGACTTTCGCGTTCATGCTTAGGTAAATACTTTGAGTGATAGATTTAGCTTTCGGGCCGGCGCGGATCTGGTTCTGGCCAAAATGCCATATTCTAGGGTCGCATGTTTGACCATTTGTCTCTACGTCACTCCTTTTAAAGTTTTTACATCACTGTGACGATTGCAGTTGAACGTTTTTGAGCAAACATCGCGTCAGGCTGGTGCCGTTCACCTTGTACAGGCAAGGCTCCTTCCTTATCAAAAGAATTGGTGTTTTTCCTACCTTATCCACTTGATTGGCTCTTTCGTGCGCTGCAAATGTCTTCACTTGTAATCTAGTTATATTACACGGCTCACTATTCAAGATTACACGTCATGCCCTTTTCCAAAAGCAAGTTAAGAAATTTAGTGACCTACAGAGCGCACTGAGTGATCTCACGGCATTAACAAATATTTAGAACACATTGGTTTGTTGCATCCGAGGCAACACGGATGTTGCGAGACGGTCGAATATCGACATTGTCTCCTGTCTGGTTCCTTAAAATTTCGGAATTGCATAGAGAAATAGAAGATCTGTCTAGCGTGTCGCTCTTCTCCACACTGGCTAGGTAGCACCACTCACCTCAGCCCTTTGGGGTACTTAGCAAGTAATACGGGAGACAACTAACATGAACCTAAATTTGCTCGCTCTTGCGAAATGGCTGTTTACGGGGATCTACCCCTCAAGGCTCTAACCTCTTTAATTTCTTTTATGTTGCTACTGTAGTGCGCCCACTCAAGGTATTTATCTTATTTGATGAAAGGTTACCATTCTCTTTACTGGAACAACTATGTGGTAAGCGAGACAGTTCGGAAAATTATTGACGAGTATCTTCATCTGTTTCATCTACGTGCACGTTACTTGTCCCTGTATAAACACGAGTGGGTTCCCAAAAGCTTTTATCTTGTACTTGGTACGGATTTGAAAAATCATGCTTGTGGCATCATTGGATTTTAGGAAAAGACAGTCTTCTCCATTATTTATAGTTTTAAGCTTGCAGGTGTATTCTCTCGGCCCGGAGGAAGAGTGGCCTCCAAATCGATTTGTTTTTTTTTAGCTGTTGCCAAAATACTGCTTAAAAAATTCTTCCTCTGAAATAGGAGCCAAAATTGTAGAAAAATCCAATGAAGACTAGCCTTCATTTAAGCACCCTAACTTTCTCTCTATCTTTTCATATTTTACTTGACATCGGGTTAATACCCTTAGCGATGACGCTAGCAAAAATTGACTAGATAAGCACGAGGCGGAAAATAGAGATAATATTAATACTTTTTTATCTAATATTAGAGTTTTATCACCATTAAGTTTCTGACAAACTTTAAGCTTTGTAACTTAAATCAGACGGGAGTGCTTGGAAAATTTATGAAATTATGTCATTAAATTTTACCATATGTATAATGAGTAAAAAAGATATTTGCTGCAACTTTATCTTTCTTTCACGGATGGTGAGTGTTTTATAGAAATAACAAATTAGATTACCTATTAAGCCCCCCAAAATTTCTAGATGATTTTTCAAACCTGGCGATCTGAATTTTTCTTATAAGCAAATCTATGTAATTGAATAATGGGAGATTAGGTTAATTAATTAAGATACCTAAAAAATCATGAATACTTCTCTATTTAAGCAGGATTATGTCCAATAATGCAGCACACAAATATTTAAATTTTTACTACCAGGTATCAAAATAGAATGCCTTAAAATAACGAGAGAAAATTCTTTACGAAACAAAAGTATCATAAAAGAAAACTATGCGAGTTATGTGAAGAAGGTTTATTCTTATTTGTCCTTAATTTAATATTTACTATGACTGTTTGCATTAAGCATTACTCAGTAAGGGAGCAAACATTGCTTACTTACATGACCAATATTTACCGAATTAATAATATACACTCATCGTTTTTTGCCCTTATTTATATGATACTACTAATCGAAACAGTTTTAAAGAAAATTCAATTATCTTTGTTAAAAAATTCACTAATTACGTCATCTTAATTAAGGAAAGCTCTGATTTAGTATTGTTAATTTTATTCTTTAAGGAAAATTCCTTAGTATATCTGGAGATTAATTAGAATATTAATTGTCACTGTTTCAATAAAAGAAATCTTCGTGTATATATGATCTAAACTAAATTTGTAATCTAACTATCACTTTTGAGTAAGAATAATATATTAATAAGGAGAAGATGTTTTATGCTTTAAAAACACCACTAATACATGAAAAAAATTAGAATAAATTTAAAGCTAAAAGTAGATCGAATCGGAACAAATGAAAGGGCAAAATGGTAGACCATTTTCATTTTCTTATACTATAAATATCTCAGATAAGAAAACTTTTTCTACCATTGTAAACATCTGTTAGATTATTTTATAAATATGAACATTTATTTTCTTGCAAATTTAACAGAATTAAATATTTTTATACCCAATACATAGTTCTAAAGCTAAAAAGACATCTCTAGGCAATTTTTAATAAAAAATTCCAACATTCTTTGGAAGGAACCGCGTAAGCGAGGCTCGTTCATATAAGATTGGCTTTCGAGCGGAAAATAATCTTACTTTTCTTCAATATTCAAAGATGGCAACCACCAACTTCCTTCGCTTATGAAACGAGTGTCTTGATCGGTTTTTGGAAAGAAAAAAGTGTGGAAATGAGAAGCGAACCTATGGTAACACCGGCAAACTTAAATGAAGTACAAGGTTTGGGATGAAAACTCCTTAGTGAGTATAAAATGTTGTTCAACCACTTCCATAATAAGCTCAATATTGATGTGAACAAACTTGTGATGGCGAAGTAAAGTGACGGGAATTTTAAAATTTTTCGGGAGGCTTAACCAGAGACTGAACCACGTCTCTGCCATGGTAGCTCTTAAAAGCAAATCAGAAGATTTCGCGACTGTTTTCAAGATGATTCTGCAATTAACATAATTTGTCAATAAAATGAGAAATAGGAATGGTTAGCATTATTTATTAAGGTATTTGGAGTATCAGTGTATGGTATCCCCAGACTATACGCAGTACTCTTTATCTATAGAATCATCTAAATTATCATTTGATAAAACAAAATCTATCTAATTTATAGCAATCGTCATTGAAATGTAAATTAGTTATATATGATTTAAGTGTTATATCTATTTTTTTGTAGGTAAAACTGAATTAACTCCGCCATTACTCAAAATGCTCTGCAACCTGAATGAATGCACTTTTGTATGTTTTGACTAAGCCTGGCGTTGCTTTATTCACAACCAATAATAGCTTAGCCAATTTACCGAACGCTTTCTATTCACCCATTCTTCTGCTTCGAGACCTATACTACACGCTAATTACAAGATACAACTATACAGTATTCAATATTATTTAGTTCAGCACATGAACCATTGTTGTATAAGTAGTTGACATTTATACAATAATATTGTATAATACTAATATTGAAATAATATTGAAAATTCGAAAATGTAGCAGAAGTCTAACAACAATGGATCCGAGAATTTGGTTCAAATACCCTTACTGGTCTCGTCAGCACAAGCATCCATAACACAATTTTTAGAAAAGGGTACTGCTCAATAGGGTACTACACTCGTTACGATGCTCCTAACAAAGGATACAATGATAGTTTTGCTAGAGTTAGCACAGGTTCTTATTGTTTTAACATATAAATATGTGATTAAATTGTAATAATAATCAATTTTGCCACCCTCGGAGGCGAGGATGCACTCAAAGCAAAACCTTAGTACGTTGCGTACTAAGTCTTTCCTCATGCTGATACACTCTTGGTTGACGAAGGACTTCAGCTCATCGACATTGTTGTGGCGGACCTTGCAGGGCTTGTCCTCAATATGCGCCCACACGCTGCAGTCGGGGAGATTGAGGTTGCGCAACTACGGTGGTCAAAATTCATTCGACCAGTAGCTCATGTTCGACCCAACTACTCCTTCACGGTCTTGGCCGTGAGGTCCGGGCCATTATACTGATGAAATATGTAGTGCATCTTCTTATGAATTTCGTCAACCAAGGCATGAATTTCGTAGCTAAGATGCCCTCGCAATCGGCCGTGGTGAGCTGAAACTGACGATGAAGAAGACCGTTATCATCTTCTCGCCCTTCGAAGCCACGACGCCGACCATCATCACGGAAGACGAGTTTTTAGTCGTGGTCACTTAGCAGAAACCAGATTGACATTGTACCCATGTGAGTGGGATCAGCAAATGAGATCTTTACTAGACTTTTAAGTTTGAGGTTAGAAAATCTATAAATTCAGGCTGCTACACGCCATTACTTAATGATTTCATTCAATAAAAGCCGAAAATTTAGAGTTTACCAGCAAAATCGCATTGTCAGATGAAGCTAAGTTCAATCTGAAAGTCATAGAAAATCTACACAACCCCAGGTATTGGTCAATTGAATTATAACACGTTTGTGTGTATTACCATCTTAATTTACCAGGGGTAAAAGAAAAATTTAGTTAATCATCCCTCGATTTAGTTTGATTATTTATTTTAATGAGACAGTTAACACTTAGCATATTTTGCCCTAATGCGGTAAGGAAATACCTGTAGTTTGGATGCTGTTTGGAAACGAATTTTAGTTTCAAAGAGATGAAGCTCCCCCAAGTGCCCTTATTATTGTAATGTCAGAAGTTACTTAGATGAAAGGTTGCCTAACCGTTGGGTTAGAAAAAAGAGAAATTATTGACTATCCTCCATGTTCACTGGAAGTTACGTGAAGGATACTTTTTATTTTACAAAAACTATAACGATCTAATACGATCAGGAGCAGAGGTTTTTTAGAATGGCAGGTGAAATCGAAGAACAGTACCTCATTCTCGACCACCTCCATGACAGGAAATGTGGTCAAGAGATTGTGAAGTTGCTTAAATAACCGAGAACCATCTTATACAAATTTCTCCTTCTTCTAGATTTCAAAAATGAGGAAACTTTAATAAACCTAAATTTTATACCTAAAATAATATATTTTTGAATTTCTCTGTTGAAGGTATTATATCGAGTTCTAATCAAGCGCTAGAAAAGATCAAGACCTTTCTGACAAATGTGGCGTTTCTTCTAAATTATTCATGACCAAGATGATATGGTCAGATTTGTTACTCTCCTTAGAGAAGACAATGAAAAAATGCGGTCCAATATTCTATTCAACTGTTGCACCTCCTCGAGTCCCCTATACCCTATTCTGGCCTACAGTTTTTGAGTCCCATTCCTCGTTGCCAAAAACAATAAGAACAGAATACCACAGCCCGGGATGCCGTAGTCACAGATGTGACCTATCTCAAGATCCTAATATTGTTGCATTGCAGCTCCAGAGAAAGGCTTCTTTATGAGAATTAGGAATAACTTGCGGTGACCATAAGAGCCATATATATTGAAGAACAAATATGGATAAAGGACTTAGGGAAGATATGAGAAAAATGGAATGGTAAATGGGGAGGAAGCAATGATAGAAGAAACAAAATTAAACTATTTTCGATATTACAAATCTCGGCCCGCTCCATTCCCTTAATGTGGCTTATGAGTAAAACATACATATTTTGACTCCTTTTACAACGCGTGGGAAATAGCACGGTGATAATGGTCTTTTTAATTCTTATACTAGATGTTAAGAGTAAGGTCCTTTTAACAATTATAATCAATAAATAAATATGTTAGAAGTTTGATATGGTTGAATATTGTTTAGGTATCTATGAGATATATCTTGCGGAATTTTCAATAGAAGAACAAGGGTTTTTTTTGTCTTTAATTTCTATATGTGGAGGTAAGCCCAAGAGAGGTCAAGGATGTAAACATTCCAATACATAGTCTTCCGACGTCCGTCCGTCACGTTCCCCGTTGGGTCGCCGTTTCGACGCCTATGATCCCTTGAGCGGATCTTACCTTCGTAATCTCTCTGATCAGAGACGGATTACTCTCCCTTGTTATTCCCAATTCGAAGGGCTAACCGGGATCAACTCGCCGCTCATTCCCTCGACTCTACCATGTCCGTGTACCTTAACCTCAACCGTGAGAAAAGAGCACGGAAGTCCGAGAAGTCCTTCCGTGCAGATTCCCAGCTTGTCGCCGAGCCGACACCAGTCCATGGAGCGGACCTTCCCCCCCGCCCCCTTCGTGATTCTCATCTGGAGGACAACTTGACTCTGATTTACGCTACATCTTCCGCTCTACGAAGTCCCCACGAGGCTTCATCGAATTCGCCGCCGCAGACGTAAAACCGAGGTCCCAGTCCCATGATTTTCTCCATTTAATTCACTCCCCGAAAACCTGCGTAATTTCCCGCATTTAATTAATATTATCTCAACCCGCGTTTAATACGGGCTTTCAAGTGATTGTTACAAATTCCGGGCTATTCTCATTTATTCTTTGCCTGCCTGTATTAACAACTAGATACTTATTTATTATTATATTAGTTTGCTTAGTTTTCGTGACCAATAATAATTCGATTATTTACTTGCATATTAAAGGTTATTTTTGTAAGAGGTTTTTCTTTCAATAACTCCTGAGCTGAAACGGCTATCTTGATTCCCCCCTTTTATTGGCCAACCTTGGATTAACGCCCTTAAATATAAATTGGGCACAAGCCCTTTTCTGGGACTTGCCGGCTTTGTTGAATACCCGTGGGAGCGACTCTGTATAGAGCGTAACACCACTGTGTCGTTTCTCGACTGTCTATTAAGTATTTGATTTTAACCTTATTATTCACTAAGCAAATAACGAATTTTATATGAAGAATATTTCCTTCTCTATGTATATTCTAATTTACTAAAATTTCTTCGCTTTCTGAAATACTTCCATCCTTTATTCTTCAGCGTATCACATATATTCATCTTTAAAAACTAAGATTCGCTATTCAGAGGCATAAAATTAACTTTTATATTTTAAGGAATCGATATCACAAGATTTGGTAGCATATACACTTATTTTAAACTAAATAACTAAATTACTTAGAATACATAAGTTTAAACTAAAATTAATTTTTGGGACTAGATGTACTAGGATATTATATGATTATACATCTATTGTACGATTGAATGTTTATATAATCAGGAGACTTATTTCAAATTATAATATTCCCCAAAATATTATAATAGCAAGTATGTGCAAGGTATAACTAAACATTTGCTTTATTCGCAAAGATATTTATACACAAACCAAGGATGGCGTTGGAAGTTTAGTAAGTGTAATCCAACATACGTTCCGAGAAATTTATAATATTGAAGAAATAGCTTTATTATACAATTCTGCAACTGCGTTTCCAAATAATACAACAAGGATTAGGCCAATACACCGTGCCTTATTTTAGTTGTTTCTTTCAATAATATTTATACAATTTAACGAATATAATTCAATCCTAGTAATATATATATATATATATATATATATATATATATATATATATATATATATATATATATATATATGAGAAAATCCGAGTAAAAATGTGCGGTTAGTATAAATAAAAATAATTGACAATAAACCCTGCTTTGAGCCCCCTGGTCGACAAACATCGTCGTTGCCATGGCAAGTATGTTCAAAGGACCTTTAACATCCCAAAAATTAACTTCTTATTAGGCTAATTATTTTGTTCGCCTTCTTATTAACTTTTGTTCTCGATACTCTTAGTCATAAATCTGTTTCTTTGTCTACGATTTCAAATAGTTTACGATTCTGTTCCTTATTAATGTTTTAATAATTTTGAACAATACTAAAGTTAAGTTAACTGGGGAATAGTTGACAAGTATAGATTTTCTCTCCTTTTTGAATGTTGGTCTTAAATTATCAAGCTCTCACTTGTCAGGCTTTAAGCCCGTCTCTAATGATCTATTGAAAACAGTGCAAAATGGTTTGAAAAGCACATTCCTACCTTATTTTAGAACTCTTGGTGAAATACTTCCCAGCTTGAATGTCCAAAGATTTTATGTACAAGCTTTGTTAGGAAATATTTTTATCCTTTATATTCTCCTGACCTTGTTCCTATTGATAATGACTTGAGGGTTAATTCAAAACCAATTGGATGGTCATGAGTTGACATAAAATGAATAGGTAAGAAACGAGTTGGATTCATATTTTCATTCAAATCTTAAGAATTTTACTAGAAGTGTTGCATTTATAAGCTTTTTGAGGGATGAAATAAGGTTCTAGAAAACAATAGTGGTCATGTTTATGCCTATATATTTCAATATTCATATTTTTTCATTCAAAATATATAATCTAAAATCGTATATTACTTTCGTTCCAATCTAATAAATATATATAAGACGTTAAATCTACAGGAATTTTAAGGGTTTGTTGATACTGCTTACTAATTCATGAAATCTATAGTGCTTTTATATATTGTGTTACAGACAATTTCATATATATTATTACCAACAGGCAAATTTGAATTAAATTTCAGATGTATGTGTATATGTATAGGAAATTTAAATATTGTCTTAATAAAGAACCATGCACTGAAAAATAAAATAAGATCAACTGATGTTGTTAGGTTACATGCTCGGACATTTTCATTGCCAAAAATCTATATTATAAGTTATTTATTTTCTAATGATTACAAAATGATAGAGAAGAAAATTAAAAAAGATAAGCATGGAGTTTTAATCTGCAAGGAAAATAGAAAAAATAATTTGTCTACCTTTCTTTCTTATAGTGTAAATGGATATCATTCTTCATTTCTAATTTGTTAATGGTTAGTGCAAAAACACTAAAATGTATTAATTTCTGACACCAAGCTACCGAGATTGTATGAATATTATTTGAAATGTTAAATATATTTGCTTTACATTTCCCGTAAATTTTCATGCTAGAATAAAGAAAAACAACTCTATAAGAAACAGAAAATTATTCAAAATTATTCAATCTTGTACCCCAGTCATGATAGTTATCCTCAGATACTCATTATCACCAGCTACGATAGTTGCTCTTTCAAATAAATAAAAACTACTGAATGAGCGAGTTGGGGGTTAATTTATTATTACCAAATTTTATCTTGCTATCTAGTTTTCATGCAAATGTGAAATGTTACTAACTTTAGCATGTACGTATATTTATCATTTATAATTCCAAATTCCTCCTTTATAGGCTATATAGCAAATATTCTAAAGACTATGATTCAAGAAGTGACAAAATACTCTAGAACATTAAATATGTACAATATTTAAGTTAAATTTGGTAAATATTTGTTTTAAGAAATCTCTTCTAAGGCATAAAAAACGTATTTTTCCTATGCAGTTTTATGTGTATTTTCAGATCTGACACTAGTTTTTTCCCGGAAATATATTCTTTTTCCATAATCGCCTGAACATCCATATGAGGAAATGTATGTATTTGCATCAAAAACGAGTTTCATATCTAAAAATTACACATAAAACTGCATAAGAAAACCACATTTTTAAATTCATTTTAAAGATCCCGAATCAAAACCGGACCAAACCTATGCTAACTTAACCTAACTCAACCTAACCTAATACTAACCTAATAAAAGCAGACAGAAATTTGGAAGGTTTTTTGCCGGTACAGATTAACTACCTCTAGTAGAAACTGGTTTAACCATTGTTTAGGGCAAGGGCCTATTAAATAAATAACAGGCAAAATATTGCACCTAATGGGCTTTTTATAGAGGTTAAAGCTACGTGTCTTAACTGAATTAACCAGAAATTTGCATGTGGTTTTACGGCCTTTCGAATCCTTTGCAATTCTATTACAGTAAAATAAATTTTGATCATGCCTAAATTTACAATTCATGCTTCAGGTAGGGCATTTAATAACTAGTGGGATTACACTATGAGCTTCTATATTTCAAAGGACTGAATATCCTCCTCAAAGACTTCTCGTATTAGTTGGCATTGTGACCTAGAACAAACACCGTACGCCATTCTGACCTGAATAGACAGCCATTCGGGAACCATCTGAAATATAGCGAAGAATGGTATTGGATAATCAGTCAAAAGACACCAAAAGTTGAAGAAGATAGGTCATATGGCGCAGAAAAATTCAAATTTAGCAAAATAATAACATATTTTCGCAAAATGAGTAACTAACTTATTATTAAGTTCGGAAAGATGAAAATGACATTAATGAACATCATTATTTAAGAAGTGAGAACGTTTATGTCTTCGAAAATTTAAAAATGGTTGATGTCTTAAAACGATTATTATCCCTAATTTTTGCTCGAAATTGCTTGCAAGCTTGATTAAGCCTTAACGAAGAAGTCTCCGAATGGATAGACATAAATCAGTTGAGCCTCCTTGAATTTGAAATTAAAGCTCTTTCAATATAATAAAGAGAATAGTCGTTTCCGAAGCCTTAGAGAGAATAAGAAAATTAATATTTTGTAAGAAGGTAAAATGTTATAGAGAATTGGCTACGAAGGAATAAAAAAGCTGAAGAATATATCCTAAAAGTATTCACAATAAAAGGTAAATAATTTCTACTTATCACGATTCAATAGCAATAAAAGGAACAAGAAAAGGGATAGAAAATAAATGAAATCCAAGTTTTCTCTTTAAACTGAAACCGTCACGCAAATATAAATGAGCATGCCAGCTAAAACTCAATTGAAAATTAGGTGCACAAGAAAATCAAAAATAGTGTTCCAATCTGGTAGGCTAACTTAAAAGTTACAATCATAAAAACATAACACAAAAAATAACGGGAAATAAAACCGGCAGAAATAGTATATAATGTATTTAGATGGACCTGAGTAGCAAGTCTGCCTTATTGAGAATTTTACGAAAAGCAAAAGGAATACATAAACTTTGACATAACACCAAGCTTCCTCGTCTACCAAGGTTATAGCAATTATACGCATCAGGCAGCAATAACATCGTCATCTTAAAAAAGATACGCGTAAATATTCTGAAGCAAATATGGTATTTCCATACCTTTCAAATATATCATGTTAATGTTTTATCTTAATTTATAAGCGGGCAAAGATATAGTGAGAATAGTAAAATGTATAAAGTGTCAGATATATTAATGAGAAAAAATATTTCCATTCTTTGCTCGCCTAAAATCCACTATTCAAATATCAACGTTAATAATTCTTCCGCCAATCATTCTAATGGATACTTTGCTTACATTATTTGGAAAATTTGAAATTTCATTATTATCAACTAAATTGAGTGTTATTTCGCTTAGCTCAATTAAATGAGCATAATTAAACAGTTTTGAAATAAATTCCCCATTATCACTTTGGGATTTGGTAAATGATTCACAAAATCGACAAACTTATTTTCAATTCCTACGCATTAAGTAAAAAATACAAAAGTGCAAATGTAATTTTTTAAAAAAGAATAATTTATTTATGTTAAAATATTGTTGGTTTAAATTATTAAAATATAAAAAACTTGTACGATTATTTGCTGTAAATTGTGAAGTAATGCTGTATTCTTTTGCTTTAAAAAACATTTACTTCTCTGCTGATGGAGTACATCTTCCAGGAGTTAATTTAATAAATAAAAAATTTATCTCTAGCATATCACATATCTTATTTTTCCATGCAGCTGATCACCAAACGGACTAAATTTAGGTTTATATTGAATTTCACGGGTTAGTAATTGGAGTCATTGCCATGATATCGAATCGAGGGGACGCTAATATAGTAAATTGGCTTGATATTGATATTGTGTACAGTGTCTTCTCTTCACTGATGATAACCCTAATACAGCTAACCATTAAAAAAACTAAAGAAAAACACTTTGAACTATGAATGCATTTGTTTGTTTGTTTTTTTAAAAAATATCCTCATAATTTTAGGCAGGTTTAAGATTATTAATCAATTCATTAAATTCATGAATCAATCATTATATTAAAAACTTAAAGTTTTAATATTTCAATTATTCGAAAATAAATGTTATGTTAAGTTCATTAATATTAGTAGTTTTAATTTAGTTTTAGTATTATAATTATTATTATTTCCTTATTCGTGGAAAGATATTTTACTCTTAAGTCCTATAAAAAGAGGTTATAGGGTTTGCACTCAGGCGGGTTTAGAGGCTTAGTGATAGATAACATTCTTCGACAACCTGGCATTGATCTTCCGGCTAGTATGGGAAGGCGCAGTCATACTGTCACCCAGAATCCACATTGTAGCTACATGCTCGAAACGAGATTGTATGTAGCCTTCTGCATTCAAACTTACTCCTTCACAAAAGATGTTTGACGGTATGGCATCATATCACTACGGAAGAGACCGAGGACCAAGATTGTCGCTGGAAATTTCATCTCTGCATGCCTCTGAGCACGTCCTTTTGTGCGAGAGTAAGCCACTTATACTCCCGAGAGTTGATATTTTGGTCTCGGCTGAAATTTTTACAGTCGGAGAAGAACCACAGCATGCCTTTCTCCAACGGGTATTTAAACTTCTTTATCAGCATCGTGTAGTGCTTTAATCACTTTTATTATATTGTCTTAGGACAGAAATAGTCTCTTTCTCATCTTGTATTAAAGGTAGTGAATGTTCTTATGAACCAACAGCCTAACGAGCTAGTCATCCACACATTTTTCCATTGCAATGGCAAGCATAGACTTGCTGCTATACTCGTTGATGTTCTTTTAGATTTCATCGATGAAATCTGAAAATCTGATTGAGTCACATCGTCAATTCTAGGTTTTCCATCATTCTTCTGACGTAAAGAAAGTTTAAAATCTTATTTGTGCTTTAGGCGCAAATTTCAAGGAGGAATACATGCCTCTTCGACAAAATATGTGTATGTGTGTGTGTGTTGGTGGGAGGGGTCAAAATTTAAAATTTTCTATACTGAATTATTCTGAAAAGAAAACAGATCAAAAATGGTTATCCTTATAGGAATAAAAAGACTGCGAAGGAAGGTAAATATATATGTGTGAAAATTAGTAGTTGATAATTGCAAACGCATACCATCCTCATCCTTCAGCTCTAGATTCTTATTTATGGACGCGAGTGCACAATAATTTTTACAATTATTTACATAATACATTTGATACTGGCACATTTAAGGTTTTATGACCCTTTGATTATAATAATATACAATATAGAGATAAAGGATTAGAATTCTGACTTTTTATTTGTGGTTTTTGTTGTCTAATGATAGTAAAAGGAAGTTGCTAAAGAATTAATTTATCCAATGCGAAATGAGACAAATATAGAACAAATAACCATATCCTGAAATATAAAAATAACTCTTGAAATAATCTTCTCTGCCTTACCGATATATTAATATTAAATGTCTTTTAATCGTGTCCTGAGCAATTATTATTGATTTTTTTATAATGAATTATTTGTCAGCTTTGAATGAATAAACCTTGACGTTTCCCTTGATAATATGTTGAACCTTTAGGTGCTCTTTTTCTGTTTATTCATGGAGCAAGGAAGCAAATGTTAGCTTCCGCTTACCCCTTTTTGCTTCCGAAAATGCCTTCAGTGCGGTTGATTTCCTGCCTTCCTACCCCAAATTCCCCCAAATATTTTCTTCGTTAGTCTTGTCTTCAACCTATATTTACTTCCCAAAACAAAACTAACTTTTTCGCATCTCTTTAAATGTTATGTTGCTTGGATGTCTACGTGATTAAATATTAATAATAATCGTAATTATAAAAACAAAGAATCGCTAACTTTTCTTCCACAATTAAAAAAACTATCTTTGGTAAACTTATAGCAATTCCGTTCAATTTCCCTCAGTATTATGTGGCATGAAATCTCATTTTACGTTTACATCCTATTTTCAGATTTGAAATTTTGATAGTGTACCTTTATGTTCCTCGTGTTTTGTCACTGGAGAGTGTGTCAGTATGTGAGAAATTTTAATGGAGTACATATTAGAGATACTTAGATATTATTAATGAAGCACCCTTAAACAAAAGTAAAGTAAAAGATGAGTCTTTAAAGAGAAAGGGTGAAAATGATCGTAAAAACATTAGATGTAAAGGAAAACGGCACACCTCTATCCATATATATGAATTCGTCCTGGAAGGCGTCATATAAATCTCCATAAACACATTTCTACGAAGGGCCGAGGAATTCATCAAACGACTTTAAATATTTATGTCAGTTCAATGGCAACAAAAATATGAGGAAACTAATAGAAAAAGAGTCAAAGGATAAAATATAAGAAGAAGAAATCGAAGTCAGGGAAACGCAGATATAAATCCTCCATTATATGAGCTTTGATCTTCTTCAACTCGTCTGAAATGTCTTTTGTTTTGCTTGTACAAATTCCTTTCATCCTTTTCTAATACTTTTTCTGAGTTTCTCCTTTTGGCAAATTGTATTATAAATACAAATATGTAAAAAGTTAGGAATATATTTCCATATAAAAACTTAATTTGGTATGTCAAAATAATATCCTTGGTTTAGCTTTTGATTGAAAGATTTGTTGTTGTGGGTCTCCTATAAACAATTATAAGAGCAAATTTGCATAACAGAATCGTTTATCCCAAATTTCTCATATATATAAATATATATATTTATATATATATATATATATATATATATATATATATATATATATATATATATATATATATATATATATATATATATATATATATATATAGAGAGAGAGAGAGAGAGAGAGAGAGAGAGGAGTCGTGTCCCCACGAAACATATTTGCTTTTTCATATTTCAAAAACTATTGAATCAGATATGAAATTAGTACTTCCATGTCTAGAAGTTTCACGTATTTATAGTTTAGAAAATGCGATTTATTTATTTTTTTGCACAAGTAATCGCGGCTATGAGTTTCAATTAAAACACCAACTTTACCCGTAGAAAAATTGAGGTTTGACAGACCAATTCTTCGACTGCAATATTTAAAAAACATGATAATAAGCAATAAACATGTCCAAGTTTGAATAATTAAAATATTAGTTACAAAACACGAATACTTGTTTAAGGCGCCCTCTAAAGTTTTTAGCCACCACACGTGTAATCACGCTTTCCAGCCCGCATTACTGAACGGGTTTTGCTGAAGTGGCAATTAAATTCGTTTAGCTTAAGCACGGGCGTAGATTATATGGTAATGTCAAAATCGTTCTCTTATTCCTCTCTTTCTCACAGTTTCAAAAGATCGTCCTTTGTGCTGAAAGGTTTTTAAAATTTAAATCTTTAGCAATTATCTATTTAAAATACACTTATAGCCAATTATGCTGAATGTTTTGTTCCTAATCATGCATTTTGTCTGAGGCAATCTTTTTTTCTTTTGGTATACGCCTACGTTGAATATAACACTTAATATCATTTATTTCAATCAATAACTTTTCTAATCCAATAAAAGATATCCCCCTTTTCTTTTCATAATTTTTTATCTTGATTTTATTTCATCGTTTTTTTAGTCGCGGGCGACTCAACATCTCACTATGTCGGTTGGTCGGTCCCCGTTTTGCTTTAATTTTGTTTTTGTTTTTGTAATAACATTGCAACTAATCTGCTGATTCTAACGAAATTCTAAAGCCTAATGATGTTTTGCATTCTCTTTCGGATGTTACAACCTGCCTGGCCCTCCCAAGGTGAGCCCATGAATTATTTTGTTTTGGCACCAACATCATAATCTTCGGCCGATTCTAAAGATATTTGAAACACTTATGTTTTTTTACATTCTCTTTCGAGTGATATATCTCCCATGGTCCTTATGAGGTTAGTCTTTGAATTATTGAAAGTCGAGTGTGAGCACGCGACTTTTTGGACAGCAAACCTTTTTATATAACACATTAAAGATACCTTTATTTATGCAATGAAACATCCTGGTGTTTCCAGTCTCAGTTCCAGCTAGGATAAGCTTATCATCGCTATTTCTTTCGTGAATAATTCTATCATTATGTACACATAACTTTTGCTGTCGTAGTACCGTTCCAAATCGCAAATGAATATTGAGCTCTATTCCATCTATCACAAGTTAACGCGTTTGATATATCGATTTCGCTTACACTATTTAGTCCTATGTTATTTATATCAAAGGGCATCTTCCTGATCTCTAATTTTTGAAATAATATTAAACTACATTTATTATTAGTTTTAGACGTATACCCTCAGTTATTTTCAATTATTTTATTCCCACGACAGAGGAGTAGTGTTCTAGAATCTCTGCTGTTTGACACCACCCTTTGACTCTCCAATCTGCCAATTTTGGATGCTAACTCCAGAAATGCAAGGCCTCATCCTGTTCTAGATTTAGAGGTATGGACATTTCAGCGTCAAATCATCTTCACTCTGAGAAGTCTTTCAAAAATATCGGGGCTGTCCCATTCAGAAGCACCCTTTGCCGCCAGCGGTATGGTCGGACACACTTGTTTTCTTACTGATGAAGGAGAAAACATCTAGCAAAGTAATGAATAAATCTTTTCTTGTAGCTAAGTGGCCCAAGACGATTGTGGGCCATATATTAGGGCGGGTCGTACTCTAGAATTTTATGAAACTGGTGATGAGGGGTATTCAAATAATGAATATTGGTGAAGAGAACTTAATTTTGGTAGAAAAGTTAAATTCTAATTGATCTAACTACATCAATTTAAAGTTGAAATATTGTTAGTTCTGGGTCATTTACTATATTTTACTATTATTTTAGTTACCCATAAAAGATCAAATTTATTGTTTTCTATCATCAATTCATTTATGTAGTCTCAAAGATATTTGTGAAAAAATTTTTTAAAAGTAATAGAGAGACATAAGAAGTAGAAAACCTGTTAAAAATGACCCTTAATTTAGTCTGGTCTAACTCCAAAATTGCAAGTAGCAGTACTCATTACACAGTGTAAGGCAATATTCCAGTAGTGTTGCCAGTTCTGGTAACTCTTGTAACTGGTAACAGTTTATAGAGCATTTACATTTTATTTGAATGCTAGTAAAGGCTGTGGATCATTTTAGAATAACGTATAATTATTTCCTAGAGATTATTTCTTAATCTGAGTGCCATCTTTTCCTTTGCAGATATACCTGCAATTAGGGCGACAATGGCGAAAATCAAGACAAGGTCCAAATCAAGTTCTCATCTGACTAATTTTGTTGGGACTAGGCAAGAGCTGATGGTGTCGGAGTTACCAACAATAAGAGATATTTTGGGCTACGGCATCTACCTGAGGGAGCAAAGTGAAGATGACCGGATAAATTATTAAGTGGACCAGCTGGTAAAAGACATGTATCAGAGCTTGATTAATCATTGGACCAAAGCTAATGCTTTTTTGAACCAACTGTTGTAAATCACAAGGTCACAATAATATCAAAGCTTAAGGGGTGTGGAAGGGAGACAGTAAAGGTTTCATTTGGTAATGCCAAAATTAAAGTAAAAAAGAGGTTCATTGCAAAACTAGATAAGTTATTTGATATATTGAAATGCAAATGTCAAATTTCCAGTTGTGGGGAAGTAGGTTGTAATGGCTGTGAGACTGAAGCCAACATTAACTGCTGCGGTAGTAAAGAGAAAAAAAAATACCTACTAGGAAACTGGCCTTTATTAAAGGACAAAGGGTAAGGTTGGAAGTAAAGGTACCTTTCAAATTGAAGGTCCTAATATTCCAGAGCATAAGACACTATTACGAGCTTCAGAAGAAAGAAAAAGAAAGGATAGCAGAAAGAAAGAGAAAAAGTAAGGAAAAATGCGTTGTTTTAGCAGGAAAAGGAGCAAGAAAAGAAATCGAGCATTTTTTTCAGAAAGTGAACATCTGGTCACAACAGTTTGGGTGATGAAGTAACTTTTGAAGCTGTCCAAGAGCCGGAATCTTCTACCAAGAATAGAAAGAATTATGATAAAATTCCAAATATTGCTCTTGCTAGTATAAGGTATGGTGTCGGATTGAGACCGACTGCAACTATAGCAATAGCAGCTATAATAGACGCTGGATACATTACTGAGGAAGGTACAAGTAATGTAATTGATAATAACAAAGTTAAGAGAACACAGGAAAAGCTAATGACAGTCATTCAACATGAGTCTGAGAAAAACTTAATAAAGGATTGGGGAATTTCTTATGTTCTTTTTGATGGAAGAAATGATGTGCCAAATTTTAGGATGGAGGCAGAGGAAAGTGAAAAATTGTTTTCAGCACAAACAGAAGATGACCATTACACTGTCCTCGGTGAGCCTGGGAGCAATTACCTCTTCCAGTTTGTCCCAGAAAAGGCTACAAAGAAGAATTACATGCAGAGAAGATTGCTAAGGCTATGTTTAGATGTCTGAGGGAAAGGGGTTTGGATAAAAGCTTAATCACCATTGGAGGAGACTCCACGAATGTAAACACAAGTGTAAATGCTGGAGTAATGCGAAAAATGGAGCTCCATTTGGGCAAAAAGCTTGTTTGTTTGGTCTGTAACCAGCGCACTAGTAAACTACCTCTTCGTCTTCTAATTATCAAGCTGGATGGCCCAACACTATCTGACAACAGATATTCCGGACCAATAAGAAAGCTCTTTGACTTTGTTACAGACTTGGATATCAACACAAATTTCACTCAAATATCTTTAGGTCTTCCTTTTACCAGGTACATCAGGAAGTGGTGCGAGATCTTTCCACTGATTAACACTACGGCTATACAATCGTATCGGCAATCAGAGATTGAGTCCTTCTTACAGGGCTTAAAGGAAAAGCCTTTAAGAATCAAAGACTAAATGTTAAGTTCATCATTGGTGTATATTACCCATGCTCGTTTAACGTTAAGATTAAGCATTCTTGGACAGAGGGACCTAGGCACGACATTTATCAACTTCACTGCCTTAAGTCTCAAAGGAAGGAGGTGTTGGATATTGTTTTACCAACTGATAAGAGAATAGTTTGGTATGCATACAGTGAAGCCATCCTCCAAACCCTCCTATGCTCTGAAGGTCAGGTGGAGGGAACTGAAGGGGTGAAAAGAATCCAGACCATCATGGGGGAAGGGGACCCAAATACTCAACTATGAGACTCCTTTGTTAGGCTTAGAAGGAAACTAGACATCAATTGTGATGCTACCAGGATTCGTGATCTAAGGAATTGGCCAGAGGATGTCTTTGAGCCACATCTCACTTGTTCTTTTAAGTACTTTTAAATTGAAAAACTTTATTGACTCTCCTATGAAAGTACCTGACTGGCCTTGTCACACACAGGGCATTAAGAGGGTTGTAAGAATGGTGACTGAGGCTTCTTCCAAGTATTTCTCACCTGAAAAGAGGGATGGATGAATCAAGCCACAAGAGAAAAGTAGACGTCTGATGTCCAAGAATGAGACAAAACAAGATTTGTGTGCTCTAGTGAAGTTTAACTTTGAATATGACCCAAAGTGACCCAGGCAGCTATATATGGAGCTTTGCATACACTTTTATCACTCAATAAACATGAAAATTTAAGGTTACTTGTGTTTATGTCTACTCTGATTAAATAAAGATGGGTTACATAAGCTCGTGACGAAAGGGAAAAATTTACTTTTATTTAAATGGAAATTGATGTACGAAGGGCGGTCAATAAGTTTTGCAAATCGGTAGAGCAAAACAGAAGAAGGGGGATGGCTGTTGGTGGGGGTGTTAAGAAAGGTTATGACAATCAGGACCTGCAAGCGCACACTCCTGCCTCGTCTATTTTAGAAACAGTAGCTGATCGCAGATCGTCAGTCACAAATTTTTCAATAATGGAGAAGGTTGAGCACCGCGCAGTGATCAAATTTTTGACCAAGGAAGGCAAGAATGCAAAAGAGATCCATGAACGCATAGTTGCAGTGTACACCGACACCAACCCTTCCTATACAACCATTACTGGCTGGAATAGGGAGGTCTGCCATGGTCGTGAGTCCCTTGAAGATGACCCCCTTTCAGGACTCCCGTCAGACGTGACCAATGAGGACAATGTGACCCATGTGGAAAGGATGATCCTCGAAAATCGACGGGTGAAGGTCGAAGAATCGAACAAGAACTTGGAATATTACATGGAAGTGTTATCAACATGATCCACGACAATTTTGCCATGACCACGGTCTCTGCCCTTTGGGTCCCTAGAAACCTCACGAACCCTTACGAAACCTCACGCCCCATGATCGACTTCAATGTCGTCAAAGTACACAAGGCCAGAGTTGCACAAGCTGCCGTGTGCAAGTGCGGATTCGAGGAGCTTAACCATCCCCCCTACAGACTAGATCTGGCCCCCAGCGACTACTTTTTATTCCACCAGCTCAAGGCTGCACTGCGTGGACGCTGGTTTGGGGACGATGAAGATGTCCAGCTCGCCGTCAAGGAATGGATTGAACAGCAGTCGGGAGATTTCTGGTTGTTGGAAATTCGAAGCCTCAGGGACAAGTGGCGCAAGTGCATTGAGGGCGAGGTTATTTATATTGAAAAATAATAAAACACTTTTCCTCATATCTCGTTTCCTTATATCCGAATTGGAAAACTTATTGACCACCCCTCGTAGGTAAGAGCAATTGTATAACAAAATAAAGTTCTTTTTTAAAATCTACACCGGAAAATGTATCATTTAATCACCCCTCTTTAAAGAATTTAATGCAAATATATGGTTGGCCCGAAGTATGACCGGCACTAGCAATATATTTGGGCAAACTTAGGCGCAAGTTTCGTCACGTCTCACATCCCAGCGACTGGCCGACTGAATGTAACAAGCAAATAATCTGACAAACGTAAACCTCTCCATGTCTGATATTCTACTTTGAATTGGAAATGGTTTATAAGGGATTAAATTCTTAAAATCATTATGCCACAGTAGTTTGGATCTAAAGAAGGCATATATGTAATCCCACCTTGGCAATGCCGAATAAAGGAAATCCTCCTTTCTATTCGTTTAGGAAATGTCATCTAAGTTTACTCTATAGTTTTAGACGATGATGTCACTTCGGTATTAAGTCAAGGCGTGGCTTCTCCAAGCTTCCCTGACCAAAAATAATGTTTCTTGCAGGAAGATTCCGAAGCCACATTCTCTTTGCCACGAGTATCAATGGACTAGCCTTGGTGATAACGGGAGATGTTCGCATCACCTCTAATGAGAGAGATTTTCCTCTCTTTGTGTTAGGCTCCAAATATATATATTGCAGTATTTACCCCTTTAGGCTCTGATCTGCATCTAATTTTATGATGTAAACATTATTTTCGTTTTATTTCAGGCAAAGCCACACACAGGTCGCGTAAATTTCCGATCTCACGTCAATCAAAATATCCGACTAAGGCTAAGTTATTGGCGTTCTTACTGATCCTTTATTTGTTTAAACCTTGACTACGGGTGCAAGATATATTTGTCCGTATCCAAAGTTCATTGTGAATGTCCATTTGGCTCTATCCCATCGGTGTCATGTTTGCTATTGAAGTTATCCATCCTTCACCTCCAAAAACCATCCTTCTATTCGCATAAGAGAGGCTATTCGCTTTACTCTATGCACTGTAAATAATGTGCTTGTAAGCGAAAGATTTGCTTCTTTCTCAATGGTCAATGGCTCTCATTCTCTCGATATTCTATAAAAAGGTTGATGATGTAGACGATAGCTGCTGATTTTGCCCTAAACTTTTTAAGTTAAGATGAATGAAGTTCCTCACAGTGCTCTATGTTGCTTTCGGCTGGTAGCTCCGATAGTTCTTCATAAGAGGTCACGCTGAAAATACAACTTTGGAATATTTGTTTCCACGCCTTTGCTCTCCAAGCTTAAGGGAATTTGAAAGTATTTGGGTCCTTTTTCTTGGACCAAAATTAGTTTAAAGGTCAAACCCTTCCAGTGTAAGTGATATATAAAAGATTAAAGGGGGGTTATCTTATATGCTATCTTACCATTGTATGAAGCCTGTGGCTTATCTCCGAGAATTGCGTCTGTTTGTACGGCTAAACTGGTTGCTCTATACCGCTTGATACAGGATACTTCTACTATGCCCAATTTAGAGACGCAATTTTAATCCATAGTGAGTTACAAAGTGCACTATGTATACTATGTTATTGAAATATCTGAATGCTATTATTCCTACTATCTGTGTCTTCACAGCTTCAGAGATTCTGTAAATATTGAGAATGACTTCTAGTGAATTCTTAGATAGATAGTGGTCGATAAAAGTGAACATGAAGGAGGCAGCCTTAAGAGCTACATATCCAAAAAGCTGGCTGACTAGGTTAGAAAATTTAAATTAAATGTCCTTATATATCTTCCAATAATCATTACACAGGTGGTATTCCCGTCTATTTATCCAATAATGAATTCCAGTATGAGGTTATTTCTCCCGCCGAATTGGACACACTTCAGGCAAGCGGTGCTGTCAGAGAGAATACTCAACTTAATTATTCTAATCAGCGTGATTTATCCCCTTGATTGTATGCCAATTTTTCTATTTGAATGTACTTGACTGAGGGAGCGAAGTGTGCGGTGCCAATACCTATACGGGACGACCTGAGTCGCTAACGATGTTAGTGCTCCTGGATGTCAGTTATTACACGTCTGGTTTTGGACTGATAGAGATGCAAGAAAGGGCGTATCTACTACCTACTATTTATTTTCTTTAAATTGTTGAGTTTCGGAAGGTTCTTAGCTTTCATATATTTACTATAGCTTAACATAATGTTATGTTTGCCTGATCATTTCGGCAGCCACGCCAATTTAGGCGGCCTCAAGTTTGAGCAGCAATATAATTGACCTCACACTGTCCTTTATCAACAAGGAGAGTTTTTCTGTTTATGGGATACGATTTCCATGAGTTGAAGGAGTAAATTCCTGTGTTCATTTGGCTTTCACCTTTGCTTTTTGTGTTTACATCCACTCTACAGTTCCCTCTTCCACGAATTCACCTTTCCTTCGGTTATTTCTTCTTATTTTTGTAGTCGTGTTTATGTTCAGTTCATAAAACAATAAAATAGTATATTTATCATTAATTTACCGTCTGAAAAAAATTCTATTTTTCTATATTTACATACCTACCGTTCGTGTTAATTTGAATGAATTCATTTACAATGGAAGAGCCCAAATTTTAATTAATATATTATTAATTGTATCTGCTTTATTACTTTTTTTCATTATTTAACTTAGCTTACATGTAATAAAGGATGCAAAATTAGTTGTTTGATTAAAACTCACCATGACAAATTGTTCCCTATCGTTATAAGGGTAAGATCGATGTAATCTTAGTAAATTAACTTTGTTTCTTTGGATTTTTCTTTCTACGATAAATAGGGTGAACTTTTAAACTTAATTTGCTACTGAGGAATAGTATTTATTTAATTATTTGTCAATTTAAGCTCACCACATATTTAGGTTCCCTCGCACATATTTTGGTAGTAGTCATATGAGAGCTAGTTTAATTACCTCAGCCATATGATATATCGTTTGCTTACCAGCGTCATATGACATCTAGTGTGATTACCATATTCATACGACATCTAGTTGATTAGCATAGCTATATACCATCTAGTTTGGTTACTATCTTACTATGGCATTTTGTGTGAGTACAATTTGCTATATGATATCTATGTATATTGATTAGCATTATCATATGACACCTAATTTGATTACCATAGTTATATGACATCTAGTTTGAATAGCATAGCCATATGGTATCTATTTTGTTTTCCAGTGCAATATGAGAACTAGTATGATTACCATAGCCATTATATCTAGTGTGATTACTATAGTCATATGACATCTAGTTAATTACCATAGTTATATGACATCTAGTTTGGTTACCATCGCCATATGCATTTTTGTTTGACTACCATAGACATATGATTTGTAGTTTGATTACAATTCACTATATGGTATATAGCTTGATTATCATTGCCGTATGACATGTAACTTGATTACCATTGTTATATGACATCTAGTTGAATAACATAGCCATATGATATCTAGTTTGATTTCAAGTGTCATATGACATTTAGTATGATAAACATAGTCATTAATATCTAGTTGATTACCATAGTCATATGATATCTAGTTTGATTACCCTAGAATTAAAACATCTAGTTTGGTTAAAATAGTCATATGACCTATACATAGTTTGATTACCATAGTTATATGACATCATCTAATTTCGTTACTATATTCATATGACATCTAGTTTGATTACCATAGTCTCACGGCATCTAGTTTGATTAACATCGCTATATGATACCTAGTTTGATTACTATAGCCATATGGTATATAGTTTGATTACTATAATCATATGACATATAGCTTTATTATCCGAGCCATATGACATTTTGTTTGATTTCCATCGCCATATGAGAACTTGTTTGATTACTTTAGTCGTATGACAGCTATTTTCACTCTCATAGCCAAATGACAACTACCTTGATTACCTCCTGAGCAATATGCCATTAATGGTTCTAGAAAATTACTTATCAATATCTATTGACGTAAATTAGCATCATAATATTCATTTCCTTTTCAAACTCAATTTTTTATACTTAGACTCTTATTTTATTCATGGTATCTCCAAAGTCACTATACTCAGGAAAACCTTTAGATACGCCGTTGACGGCCTCTTATTACTCTCTACACGTAAAAATTAGGTGGGCAGGAATCTATGGTATATCAGACCAAACAATCATACCATCAAGATATTCCAAGTCCTCCAAACCCGGAGAAATCTATTTTCTCTTCTCTTACTTATTAGCTATGTGTGGCGATTGTTTTGACACCCTGTATATCCTTTATCTCAATATTCGATGGATTGTATCCACCTCAGGTAAACGATCTTAGTGATCTAAAATGAATCAAGTTTTGATTTCATATACGTTTATACGAAATGCAACAATAGAGAAGGATAGGAGAAAATATAAAATTAGACTGCCTCAAACAATAAAGTCCTGAAAGAAATGTAGTCTAGGTGGAATGGCGTCTACTTTGTCATCAATATATTTAGGGTTAAGATAAAAATAGCTTAAATACTTCTTATGCATTAGTAGGGAAGAAAATAATTATGAAATATAAGATTTGTAAGGAGCAGGAGAATAAAGAATTTACCTCTTAATCTGTGTAACTCTTGCTTTCCTGACGGTAAACTAACTCTTTTTCAAATTATATTTCATTTCTCTTTTACTTTTTTTATTCTGCTTTGTGGATGAGTACAAAATAACTTGGTTGCACTAAGCACATTAAAAAACTCAAACTATCCTCAAAAATATTGAAAGTATTTTTTACATTGGTTTAATGAGGGTAATTTAAAATGGGGACGGTGCAAATTATTCTGCATCAAAAAATAGTGGTTATTGATCCATGATGATAAAATTTAATGATGTTAAAAGAAGACCGAATCTGCAGAAATTCATCGATATATCAATATCTAACTTTGGTAACTTGTTGACTGTTTAAGACGAGTTAATTAATCGCCAATTTTTGCCGGCCATTTTTCCTTTTTCTTTTTCCCAATTTCCAGAATTTGCAGGTTAGTTGCAAATTCGAATAAAGTTGTAATCCGATAAAATTAATTAAAAAATTATGCTCACTTTTTTGCATTGGATGAAAACACAGTTGTTTATATCATAAAATTACGTTATTATCTGTGAATTAAACCAGATATTGGCAATAATTTTAAGCAGCGGCCACAGTGAAGCTTATGTAAAACTTTGCAGTCCACACTAAAACAGTTAGATACAATATCGAATATATATAAGTTAATTGCAATCAACTTTGTGCAGTTGTTTGCATATACAACATAGTCTCAAATATAGCTACACATAAATAACTAACGGTTATTATATTTGCCATCTCTTTTAAACTGTATCCAGACTTTAGGAGTTAGGACCTACAGATTAAAGTGTAATCCGAACCACGATTTACAATTCTACATCATGTGATTATTACGCAGGTTCCATTCAGAGTAGCCTAACTTCCGCGAGCGAAAGAGAGCGTATAGATAAGGATAATGCGAATAATTATTCAGAAAATATTGTATTTTTTAAAGATCATTTTAACTACGAATGAAATATATTTAAAAATGACAGATTTAAGAATATAACACATAAAAAATTTAATGAGATGAGATTTTGGTAAAACTTTCAATATTTTATTTTTAATATTTTGTCGAATTCTGAAATGAAACGCGGGACACATAAAAAGGTTTCACGGGCCACAGTTTGCCTACCTCTAAATTTAAAAGTGCTCAACACCGTATCTTTTTTAATAGTTTAATTAAGTCTTGTAATAAATTTATAACTATGCTGGCTCAGGCTTAGCACAAACGTTCTTGCATCTCATGTGAAGTTATTAGAATTTTACATGATTTGGGGATTTATGTAACAATTATAGAGATCATTTCCGAATTTTCATACATGTTTTCTCCCTGTAATATAACAATAAAAAAATATTATACGACCAATACACTTGAACACACATACTTTAGAAAAGGAATGATATTAGGCATTTTCCGCTTTAAAAACTGGAGGAGAAAGGTTTCCGCAGTTTCGACATTTAAAAAAATATTTGATATCTAAGCTCTCGCCGAAAGGCAAAGTTTTGTAGGCTTTAGACTATATCGGTAGTACTATGAAACTTTAATTCATGGTTTTCCTTTCTAGGAATATCTATAAAAATTTCTCAAAAAAAAGAAGTTTAATATCTCAACAGAAGACTTGTAAGGATAGGGCTTTAACAGTATTTACTAGGTACTTTAGGAATTGCCTATATTTCCAAAACATAAAAATGGAAAAGCTGACAAGAATTGAATAATTCTTTATTTCTTAACCCTCTGACGAATTTTGATAGCAGATACCATTAGACCTATTTTACAGACGGATTTCACTCACATATAAAATTATGTTTTGGAGGAGAATTTAAGCAAGAAGAGATTTAATTAATTCAGAATATTGTGAGAGGATCTTTGAGTTAAGAGCTGAAACATCTTCCATGGGACTTAGTTATGTCTTTGAAAAGACGCAGTCAAGGTGACTCTGAAAGCATAGTTGGCATTGAGAAGGGTCCAAGGCACCTTGTCATTGACTACTTTCGTCTAATTCGAGGATCAGTAGAAAATGTCGTAGAGAATCCATCTGTAAAATGGTATCTGCTATCAAAATTCGTCAAAGGAATAATCAGCTGTCTAGTGGACGAGAAAGATTAGCTCTCGACACTAAATAAGAATCGGCTGATCTAGATAACATAATAAATATCAAAAGGCGATGAAAGGACAGAGCCTCCCTTCTATCCATTCACTGTCCACCAGGAAATACACTCATGTATGGTTATCCTGAAAAAGGGGTAGTTTAAATATTGCTACTAAGATTAAACTACTCATGTATCAGTAGGAGTGATGCACAAATACTAGGATAAGTGCTTATGTGGCTCTCTCTGACAGGAGAGGGATGTAACTCTCGTGGTGGATTTGGCTCTATTAGGAAGCAGTTCCTCTCCGTAAACTTAAGCTGATGTGAGTAATAAAATTGGTGTCTGTTAAAATTTGCCATGATCCTAGCTGGCCTGCAGGTAAGTAACTGGCGCCTAAAGCAATTGTTGTGATTTCATTGGGAATAACGGTCCCGGGATAGAATATTTTTGAGGAAAGAGACAAGAATGAACCGACAAAAGACCTCTTCTGGGATTTTCATCCGAGATGACGCAGGACACTCTCACTTGCTTTGTTTCGATTTTGAGCACTGAATATATTGCTCAAAGATAGCTTGAAAATTGTTAATCTCTGCGGCATAAAGATAACCGGAATGTATATTACGAGATATATACAGAAGTTTGGCACTAGGTTTTCTAAAACGAATCACTAAAAATTGCTACAATATAGATAATTGCATAAATTGTCTAGCAATGAAGGTAGTCATCTTATTTAGCGAAAGAAGGAAGGGAAAATTAACGTAAGCTGCTTAGATTGGTGGCAGAGAGAACCTGGACACTAACCCAGATTAATCACTATAGTCAAATCATGTGCATAGTGGGCCATCTGGATAAACTTCCCTGGCATCTTACTCTTTTTGCCGGACAAGTCACGAGTCCACGCTGGCCTTATTTTGGTTAAAAGTAAAAAGATTCATCAGCATTATGAGCCCCTTCCTTACTGCTGGTAAGGTGATAAGAGGAAAGTGGTCCGCAGTAGACTCTTTAAAGAGCTCCATCGTCTCCACATATTATTCTATTAGGCCATGGTGGAGATTGGCTGTAAAGAAACAAGGAGTGTGGTAAGAGGAGAAGAAAAGGATAATATATAAGATAGAATAATACCATACAGTATGTTGACGGTAGTTAAGTTAGGAGGTAGATAGAGAAAAGAACATAATAATTGCATTAAGTAAAGCTCTCTTATAAGGAATGGAATCCATACCACACATAACTGCATGCCCCCGTTCTCTCCGACCTATAGATCTTTCATTCATCGTTCAATTAAAGTCGTATAAATAGCTGAAGAATCGCTTAATCTCTATTTCCTTTACTAAAGTAGCTTTCATTTCTGTATGCATTGTGGTTTTCAGCCCATTATGTGTATTTTAGATCTCTGATCATGTTTAAAATATTGTTAATTAACATGTTTATTGACTCTGTTTCTATGTGTCTTTATCTAGATCGTTTATAATGTATAGAAATTGTATCTGACTATCAGGTTAGGAGAGGTGATGCAAACGTGCTTTACTATTTATACCATCAATGAAACTTTTTTTTCATCTCCTTCTTTATATACTTTTCATTTGCATTTTAAATTTAAATATAACTTTTAATTATAAATTCAAAATTTCCTAACTCGCACTTTTTACACTTTAAACTTATAAAGACCTTCTATGAGACTTTTTTTAGGTTGATAAAAAAGTAACTTTTTGGGGGTACTATTTCATTATGTCTCATTTAGAAGTATGATTTAGGTAATTGATAGATTAATTTCTGATCTTTATTTGAGTTATTTGTCCTGATTAGTTCATTTCTCATTTGTACTAGTTATTTAGTTATTGTCTTTAATTAACTACATAATGGTACTTCATCAACTCTTAGCTAATCTCTTCCGCTGGTAAGTCGATAATTAAAAGGAGTGGGTGCTACGATAGTTGTAATCTCTGTAAATATTGAGGGGAAAGCATCTTTCTTCCTCCGTATTATCTACGCTCTGTGATGAAATAACTATTGATCGGTTCCATTCTTCCTTCTTCGTCTAGACTTCTCAGACTTCTATGCGCTTCCCGTGTTGGTTGGTAATAAGGAGACATCTTTGTTTCGTATCCTTTGAAGTTTCACTTTTTTTGCGTTTATCTGTTGATGCGAGAGTGAACAAGCACATTTTTTCATATTATACATTTGAATTTCTTATTCTTCTTCATTCTTAATCTTCTTAGGATTTACAATAGGTTAAGGATCGATATTTCTTTGATTTTCTCTCGCCTGTGTGATTTTTAAAGCCGGAAATATTTGTTTAATCTTAAGGCTTTTCTTACCGAATAATATCTATAATAATAGTCGACTATTGTAAATTTTCAGCTCTTGTCTCGTTTTTTCCTTCGTTTCCTTCGTAATCGTTTAGGTTGCTGATTTCTAGCGCTGTCATTTTTGACTGAAGCTGGTAATTTCTGGCCTATGTAGCCCATGAATTAAATGTATAAGCACTCAGGCATTCTCAGTGTTGCAGGTTCGCTCTATAGATTAAGTACATAGTGGGTTTCTGGCAGTTCCGTGTGGGAGTTAAAATGCAAATTCATATTAGAATTCTTTTAATTCACCCATAAGCACTTATATTTTCCTTTCTCTAATACAATCCCAGACAATTCTACTCTTTTTGTTGTACATCATTGCATTTAAGATCGTGTTTTGCATGACTATGAAGCAGAATTTATCATAAGGTGTTCCTGTATCTCATATGACAAGATCGATGTACTTTTCTCTGACTTTCTCTTAGCTATCTTTTCCGTAAATAACATATTCCCATCTTAGGTTCTCTTCCTTTTCCAAATCCGGAAATTTAATCATTTTATTAGATTACTTTGTACAAGTAATTCTTGTAGTCTTTGATTGTGCATCTTTTCGAAAACATTCTACATTAAATTGTTTAGATTCTTAGGACATATCTGTGGAAGGGATAAGTGTTTAGCTGGTTTCAAAAGGAATATTTTATTTTACATTTTGTATTCTATTGGGAAGTACCCGATGTTAAGGCATTGATTATTAATTTTTTCCATTACATTTTTGATGTTATCATTTGCCTTAGTAAGGATTTAAGGACCAATATTTGTTGATATTATAGATGAATTCACTGCAGGTCTCCCCATCATGCTTCATCAAGGGAAAGAGAGAAGAAAAGATCCCCGGTCGACCCCATCTAGTTGCCCAGCACCCGCATTTCCATGTTTGGTTCACCAGAGAGTGAAGGAACGGCAGGTGTTAGGAGGTAGGATAAGAGGGGAAGGAAATGAAAGAGATAGATTACACGATACGATGGAGGTAAATAAAGGAGAAAATTTAGACAGCAGCCTGTATTCCTTGTAAAGTTTTTCAAACCTGAACCTGAATATTTATCGCCAGAATGCCGCAGATCAATTAGGACTGGTGGGACTCATATAAGGTCTCCTTCTCCTATGAAATACCTCAAATTAAAAAGAATAATGTAAGCACGTTTTCCAAAAAAGGCATCTTCCTACTACTCTATTTACGCAGCTAAGTAAACGGCGCAGTAAACAAGAATCGATTCTTTGTGGGATACCATTTTGTATGCGAGATTCATTGAACTCGACAGCGACGGCTGTTTTATTAAGTTTGCGCTGGAGCTTTTTAACCTTTTCAAAAATTTTCTTTTCAGAAAGCGAAACGTGATAAAAATGCTCGCAAGTGGCATTTACATATTAGTCAAGACGTCTTTTAACCCTTTCATCGTTTGGCTGGAACATTATTATTGAAAGCGTTAAAAGACGTCTTGGCTAATCACAATAATGCCACTTATATATATTTTTGCTCACCTATCGTTCTCTGAAATGAGGATCGGTAAAGGTTAAAAAATTTAGCGCAAGCGAAACAAAGCAGCTGTCGCTGACGACTTCAACAAATAAAGAATCTATTCATGCACATCAGCTTCCGTCTGTCGTAAAATTGGGAGTACTTTAGTCGATTTTCTCCCACACAGCAATGACGGTTTTGCACTTCTTGAATGCCGAAAGTATAGTCATTATATACTATCTGATTTTTACAAAATACAAAGTCTATTGAAGATATTTATAGTAAAGTTTGTGGTTTGAAATACAATGAATACTAAAAATCTATTTGAAAAGAATAGAAAATGATCACCTGAACATAGCGACAAAATGGATAAGTTCTGCTGCCAAAGGTTTGCTTGAATCCTTTCTAACAAGCGCCTGCATTATTTTTATTCATATCGTCTTCAAGTATCTATAAAATAATTTGGTTGTTTTCTGGTTTTCACCCTATTCTTACCTCACATCTATGTTTAGGTACGCTCTTTTCTTAAATTAACGTAGGTACCTATTTAGAAATTTGGTTTTGCATGAACTCATCGGATTAAAATTTAGTAACATCGGTAAAGTTAGAGGACCTAACTAAAGCAAATTTACCTGACTGCCTATAATTAAAATCGCTTCCTTCTTAAAATGATAAAATGTAAAAACAATTTCTCCCTTTTTATTTGAGATGTGTTATCTTTTTATACCGTCCAAAAGCTATGGACCTTCATTTTATGCACTAATTAGATTAATTTCTAATCCTTTTTGGATTAATGCTTTAATTATGTTCGCCTCAGGATGCCGTTTTCCCTTTTAACATTAATAATCTCATTTAGTTATACAAAAATATAGTAAGTTGTTACCCGTGTATCAAGAAACAATGATAATCGATCCTGAAATATTATCTAAAGTTAAAGAGAATTGACAACCCAGAACTGCTTTTCTGTTGACCTAAATCGTCTGACATTTTATTTTATTTTAGGTAATCAATTTTCTTCTCTTTCTTTAATTAAATGAGACTTTTTTAATTTTCAAGAATTCCCTAAATGCAATTTTACAAACTTTAGCTGCATTAAAATTTAAATTATAACTTATACTATTTCAAAATCTTTCATCTACAACTTTGTTACTTCCCTAGCACTCGAAGTGCTTTCAAAAGGTTATTTATCAATTCCACGTTAATCTCCACCAAATTTCAATTAAACTGAAAGAATCTTCTCTTACTCCAAATTTGTTCACAAGATTAAGAAATGGTTGGAAAACTTCTAATTTTATGGGCGCAATTTTTTTTATTTTACAGGAGTTTGTCGAGCTATATCCTTAATATGATTTTAATTTTGATAACAGTTGGTGTTCGTGAAATTCTCTCTAGCTGATAGCAATTGATCTTTATTTTTTGCTGTATCTGTTGCTGTGCGTTCTAATTTTAAGGAAGGGTAGTATGTTACAGTATGTACAGCTTAGTCTTATATTGGTATATGAAAAAAGTAAAGTAAATACATGCACATATTAGTTTCTTCTGAGATATCTAATAAAGGTCGATCTCCCTTAGAAGTTCTGATATTTTAATTTTTTCTAAAATTTTGCATCCCTGAGAATATTTGTTTTCTTATTTTATAGCTCTTTTTCTAACATTATCTACCATTATGGTTGGTCCATTCAATCTTTCTTTTGCTTTAACTTGAAAGCTCGTAGATCTCGAGCTAGACTTTACATAGTTTCTGTTTATCTGCGAATGAAACCGAATTAAAGAGAGACGTCTGTCTAACCTTGTTTATCTTCCTTTTTCTCACAGATAAGAAAAACACACGTAAGTTAATTTAAATGAAAAAATAACTGGTCTAAGATGGGAGAATAAATTGATTTACATCCTTAAAGCATGTTACTGTGATTAGTGGGATATAGTCTAAAATATTTATAATGAAAATAATTTTAGTATGTAATTCTTAATAGATGTGTTATCAGTAAAGAAAATGAAAAAGGAATCCAAGGGCTTTCGACATTAAAATCAAAGATCTTCTGCGAATATGAAGGGAAACATTGTAATGCTTTTTAAAAGAGAGAGTGTAATCATTTTGCGTTTTCCTTAGTTGGTTTTCGTATCATTATTTGATCTTTTGATCTCAGGTGCTATTTTTGAGTTTGGTTGTTATCTTTCTTTCTCTCTCTCTCTCTCTCTATATATATATATATATTTATTTAAAAATTTTGTTGAAGACCATGGTGTATTTCGTCTTAGTTTGTTTGCTTTGGCAACTTTCTATTTTTTAATTGTCTTTTTAATTTCATCTTGTAGATGGTAGATCACTTGTCCTGTATTCATCTCTCTTTTAAATGAATGGGTTTGGTAAAAACCAAACTAAATTGCTGAGCTTTCGAACTTATTCGATCATCTTCGGAGCGCCTTGATATATTCTTTCACACTTTACCAATAAAATGTTGAGTCAAAATCAGAGTGAATGAAAAAAACCGGTTTTTAGAGGGTATTTATTCCCCCTGGTTGATTATAACGTTAGAAGAAACGAGCTAATCCAGTAAGTAGAATTTTAAAACAACTTTAATGAAGGATTTCAGCTTAACGCTTGACTATTGATGGCCGGCCTTTGTCTGCCACCTCTCTATTCATTTCATTTTTTCGTTTATTAAAATGGCTTCGAAAATGTTCAGCCTAGCTTTATTTCCCTCTTTTCTTTTATTTACGGTGTTTTCAACTAGAATATCTCTCGTTAGATTGATTTTATGTGTGCTCTCCATATGATTTTTGGGTCCTCTACATTGCAGATGCATCGTTAAATTCTCGAAAGTGTGGTACTTGCCATGTCAATATATTTAGAGTTATTATAAGGCTTGCAGTCTTTATTGGGGCAGATGAACTCGTAAACTATGTTAGTTGACTTAAGTTTCGAGGAGTTTTGGCAGCTGTTGTCTTTCATAAGGAGATTGTTGGCTTTTGTTGTTTTATAGTAAATAATCAATTGAATTTTAGCCATTTGATTCTTAACCTTGATGTTACGGTTAATAATTTCCTTTATGCTTTTTTCATCTATTTTATAGG